>OY756209.1:23146813-25546813 GCA_963576795.1 Metopia argyrocephala
ATTGATCATTCAAAGGCCAGTGCTATACCTTCACCCTTGAATGATCAACAACAATTGCTTCATCGAGTTTATGAAGAAGTTTACAAAAATGTCTGGTTCAATCTATAGCCCAATGGAACTCCCAATACTTATTTGCTGTGTTGGTTTTGACTAAATCTAACTAACTTTAGATGATTTCCATACAAGTTTAACTTCCTCAGTATTAAAATTTAGTTAGAATTCCAGGTTTCTATAATTTTTACTAAGCCATTTCTTATACTGTGGCTTGTAGTTTCTAGATAGCAGCATTAACATGTACCACACATTTCAAATATCAGGCCAAAACTCTTTCTTTACGCTGGGAATACATATTCAAAATATTTCTATTATTGGTTCAAAAAGGCGGAATGCAAAGTAATCGCAACAAACAAAGACAAGACAAGACAATTCAAATACACAATATATTTCAACCAAATATTATAATGACAGGTGCTTTTTGTAAAGCGTACATAGTGAGGAGAAAAAAAAAACTTGCAATGAAATAGAAAAGAAATATCAAAAACTAAAAACCAAATGAAGTGAAGAAATAAAATTTATTTGTTTTTTTTTTTTTTTTTTTGGCTCTAAAGCAAAAAAAAAAAAAAATACTTGTACAACAACATTAAGCTCAGGCAGCTGTAAATGAAAACCTCCAACACCAATGGAGTAACATAAACATAAAATTAAAACGCCAATGTTGTACAAAACTGCAGTAGACATATGGGTAAAACAATATTATGCATACAGTTTGTAAGTATCTGTACATACATTTCTATAAACAATTTAAAATTTTCATTTGATCAGATAATAATTGTTTTAAGTTACATTTTGGTTGCTGATGTTGTTTTTCGTATAGACTCAATACACATAATTTACTTCAACAGCCAAATGTCTGTAATTGTTTTTGAAATGCCATAAGTAAAGTTTTACTCGAGCTGCTTCAGCTATTGATTTCAAATGTTTTTTAAACTGAAAATATTTACAAAAAGTATGGGTTACATGCGTTTATTTCTTATAATTTCTAATCTAAAGTTGGTAGTTGACTTTAGCTGGCAGGAGATTTTTAGTTTTTCTTACTAAAATGTAACTAAAATCTTTAACACTTTTAGTTTCGTCATGTAGAAACAAAACAAAATAAAAATAATTTTTATTGCATTTACACACACGATTTGTTAGTGGTAATGATGATGGGAAATTATATATGATACGAACGTTTAAAGCAGCAGACAAAAAAAAAACTATATATATGTAAAGAAATCGAAATTTTCGCAACACATAATTTGTCACTCAAGCAATTAAAGAGAAGTGTGTTGTTGTATTTAAATGTGCAACAAAACATAAAAAACAATTTTACTTTTAATTTGGTGGCCTATTATCATGGTTGGCAATTTGTAAAAAGATATTAAATATTCAAACCAATAAATATCACATGAAAGGACATGTTTAATTGATGATGAAACGAAACTGGTGTGGCACATATTTCCACTAATTGGCTCAAGACTTTTAACACATAAGAAGTAGAGTTTCTTTAAACGGTTATCGTAAATTGGATTTTACATCAAGTTCAATTATTTTATAACTTCATTTATGTATAGAATTTAAAATATTTTAAATTGGTAGACAAAACTGGAGAACAAATCTTTAAAATTGGGTTTATGGAAGCAATACTAAACGGAGTAAGTTTTCAAAAATCAAGTTTGCCTTCATATTAACATATTAGCAGTAATCACTCTTCATAGCAAATGCCCTTGCAAGATTTGCAAAGATAGCGTGGTATAGTGGTTAGAACGCTCGCACAAAAAACTTAAGCGGCCCATTTTCAAATCCCAGCAAAGATGAAAAATTAAAAAATAAATTTGCGGTTTTTTTTTCAAAATTATAATTAAAAAACAAGCGGTCCCCCCCCTTCCCCCACCATCAAGAAGATCATCAACAAAGAAACCGCTCCCCAATATTCCACTCTATTCCACTTTAATAAATGTCATGTTAATAAAAAAAAAACGAATGATCAGGAGAAAAGCGCCACCTATTTTGAAGTAGCAGATAACAGCTAAACCTACTTAGCGAAGGCACTCACCACACAATCAACTTGCAACGATGAGGCAATTGCTGTTGATCATTCAAGGGTGAAGTTATAACACTGGCCTTTGAATGATCAATTCACAGCAATTTGTCTCATTTCGAAGGCGCTTAATAAGAATATATTAATATATGTACTGTCCTTTCCAAAATTCCAATGCAATGCACAGCATTTAGTAGGGGTTTACCCTGAGTATTGGTCTCAAATAAAAAAAAAAAAAAAAAAACACGCAGAGGAGTAATAAAATGCGGGCACATATGCTACGATTGCTACATTAGTAAAACTTATTCGTTTACCACGAAAAGTGATTATCGCTATTATATTCTTTTTTCTTCACTTTAACGGAATGAATAGATTTGCTGTTAAAAAGTCTATATTCGTGTGACCTTCACCAAAATTTGATGAGATCAAAGTTAAATTCTATAAAGATTTTAGATTTTTTGCAATAAGTTTTTTTGATAATCATACATACATGCATAACTGGCCTTTACAACCCTGTGTCAGGATTACGGCCTAGCTTCTCGCAGCACTCATGTTGTGTGTGTCAATTTTTATCCATGAGTACCGGGACCTACAGTTTAAAGTCGTCTTCGAACGACAGACTTGAGAAGTATGTTCATGGCAATCAGTTACTCTCAAAGCTTTTGCCAGAAGACTGCTGAGAAGTAGTCGTCGAAATTTTTTCATATTCTTTTTTTTCAAATTTTTTTTCTTTTTCTACAATTTGTCAAAGCTAGGGCTTGAAGCCTGTGCTCTTGTCTTAGTAATCCATCGCGCTAGCCACTAGACTACGGCGACTATATCAGTATGATTTAATTAATTAACATACGATTTTATGACACCACTTTGTTTTTATTTTCCTCCATTTTGTTTTTATTATTAATTTCGACATATCGGATTCCATGACATACATTGTGAGCGTAAAATAAGTTCTAAAGAGATTTTCAAAACTAGTTTTACGTCATGTTTTTAAAAGCCCTAACTAGGACAAGTTCTATTATATTGTATTTGTTAAGGGGGGTTTAAACAGTAATACAAGTCGTACGTAAAATCAAAGAGAAAATATTACAAAATTATATTCGTATTTTAAAAATGAGAGTAAAAAGGTTACGACAGATATTTTTGCGTTTACAATACTTACGCTCTTTTGTTTGATCGTCAATCAACCAATAGGAAATCAGCATGTTGAGTGGGAGAGACAAACTATATACACTTGCAGAACTTCTGTTTCTTATTTTTTTTTTATCTCACCAATACTACTATCTTGGGCATCAATGGTTTACATGTTTGGTAAAATACCAAAACAAAGTAAAATGCACATACACATGCACACAAAATTTAAAGACATTTAACATAAACAAACAAAAAGATAAAAATGCATCCCTGATCTAATGAAATGTGATGGTTTTTTTTTTAAATTTCAAAAAACAAACAGAGCCGTACGACTGTCAAATTTTCATCCGTATTTTCTCTCAATGTCGTACGATCGCATTACATATCAAGTTTACACGATACTACTTATTCTCTTCTTCACAAAAATTTGACATGTCGTACGACTTGTATTACCGTCTAAACCCCCCTTAAACTAGAGTTAACTGGTTAGTTTAGGTTATAACTTAGACTTATTACGGGGTTCAAAATGGTGTCAACCAGACCCTTTCTATAGCATCTCCATGCAAAAATGACAAGACCTCTTTGTACAAAACATGGTATACGAAAGTTTTTTTTTTTTACTATATACACTTCCAACTTTTACAAATATTTAAAAATCTCAAGGATAATAAAATACAGGCATCCCTTGCATAACACTGTATTGCTACTAAAGGTTTTCGATAAATTGAAAAACTTTGTTTGAACCACATAACGTGAAACTTTCCTGGAACCTAACTACCGCCTTATACGAGTGAAACCTGTTTATAGGTTCAGCTCGTTTGCAAGTTGTGTGCTTAACAACTCATTTAATGATTCAGTTCTATTTCATAGATTTCGATTATTTCCTTTCCTTTTTTTATGTTTTCAAAAACTAATTGTAATCTTTAATAATTACCTTTTTTTATAGACCAACATATTAAAATCTTGTTAAAAATTTTTAAATCTTATAAACCAACAAAAATTCACACATATTTACTTGAGGCAAAACACAAACAAACATTCAAATACTATATAAGAACAGTTTAAAATATAAAAAAGAAACAACAAACGAAAAATAAAATTTTTTTTTATTTCCAACTAATTTACAGAGAGCATTTCATATTAAAGGAAAATTAAATTGCATTTATAAAAATCAAACATAAGCAATGAGGAGGGGATTATTAAGACCATAACTGGTAATTGTAATGCATGTGTTGGCCATTAACAATTAAATTTCGCATCATAAAACTACCGCTTATTTTCTATTGCCTATCATTTGTTAGCGAAAAACTACAGAGCCCCATAATAAATGTATATGCACTGGGACTGGGAAACAACGGACAGTAAACAGACACATTAGATGATCATTTTTTGTTGCGAACTGAACAGAACTGAAATTATTAAACAAATGAAGATAGACAAATAATTTTAACATTTGCTGGCTGTCAGGCCAGTACATAGTGAATGTGGTTTTAAGCAAATAAATGTAAAATTTTTAAATGGCCATAGTTATATGGCATATTAAAGTTTTATTTAATTTTTTCTATGTTGTTGTGGTTAATATTCAGCGTTAAGAGTACAAGGAATTAAACGAACTAAAATTAGCAGCATTTAAAATATATTTTACAGCACAGGAAAACATGTATAAAAAAATTATCTTTTACATACAGAAAATATTTACAATTTTATTTTGTATATTACTTTACAAATGCGGCAATTACAAACTGTCATGATTTGTATAACGACTATGATATCCAACTAACTTTGGTCTGAGTAGTGAAACAGTATGTAGCCTTGGTTGTAATATGTATTTCGAAAGATACAGCATGATATGAAAACCATTTCCATTTTGTTACACGAAGACGCCAAAATACTTAGGATTTGTGCTCTATTTTTAGCATTAGAAGGTTTCTTGGGAAAATTTTATTTTTTCACTTTTTATCTTAATTAACAGAGTTTTAAAAGGTGACCTTTACACAAAATACTTCTACTTAATATAGTTTTAAATAGAAGAAGACTTCGTAATAAACAAAGAAGTAAGTCTAGTAAGTACAGCTAATTATCTGAAAATGTGCTTTTTACTGTATCCTTCTATTGTGATGTATCATATTAAAAACAGATCAAGTCAGTTTTAAAATTCAGCAGGAGTCAATTATCCTTTATCTGATATTTGCCTTCCTACAGAAGGTGTTTAGAATACCTCTCTATAAAGACCCAATTAAGAATTACTACTATGGCAAGACGGTATACCTTCTAGGCAGAAGCCTTCTGAGCCAGTTCACTCTCCTGCATATTCCAATGAAATTAGTTTACTCCTAGTAAGACATAGAAAGGTTTCAGTGCATATGTGTACTCCTCGGCAAGATTACTGCCTGCCTCTCCACAAGTACTTATATCGCAAAATTTAACTTTTTTATTTAACCAGCAGCATATCGTCTCAAGTAGAACGCTGTAACTGACAAAACATGTAATGTTCACCAGAGCCAATAAAACTGTTTGAAAGTAGAACAAAAACATTGGATTTTTTTTTGATTTCGCAGACGGCGTAAGTGAATTTATTTTCATTGTAGACGTAGACCACTCGACGCGTATTTTTTTCTGATAAAAATGATGCAAAAAACGTATTTTCGATTTTTTGTCAGTTACAGCGTTCTTTAATTCTTGCGACGATATGAATATTTCTTAATGGCCATGCTTTCAATATTATTTTATTAAGTGCCGTCTAATTTAATTTTAAATCATTTACTAGTTTTGTTAGCGGGTATTTGGTTTTTTTTCAAATTATCTATTTTTAATCAACAAGACATAAGTAATGTACGTAATTAATGAAAAATTAAGACTGTCACTGAAAATTTACTTAAAAATTTTATACGAACGTTTTGATTTCAAAATTCTTAAACAAAATTATCCTTCAAATTATTCTCAGTGGCTTAAAAAGCACTTAATTTTAAAGTTAAATACCTGCATATATACAAAACTAGCCATTACAACCCTGTTTCAGGACTACGACAGCACTCATATCGTCGTGCGGGTGTTTAAGTACTCTATGTGCCAAAAGTGCATTTTAAGGAAATCGGACAAAAATAGCACAAAAAAAATTCTGAATTGAAGTTTATACTTATAGAACAAAACAGACACTATTTAGCTCAGAAACGGGATGAAATAGATGAAAACGGATTGCAGATTTAAAAAATATGGGATCGAAAACCTAAAGTGGCATCATTAACTCGATATGTATAAAATGGCGGATAGAGCAATTTTACTCCCTTTGCGACGATGTGTGTGAGCCAATTTTTATTCATGAGCACCGGAGCCTACAAATAAACTTCGACTCCGACTGACAGATTTACGATTTCATGGCAATCAGTCACTCTCAGAGCTCTTTTTTGTTGAGACAAATACTCAGGGGCAAGTAAACCTCTACTAAATGCTGATGCCTTGTATTGGAATTTTTGGAATTCTTATATTATCATTAAGAACCTTAGGAATGACACAAATTGCTGTGAATTGATCATTCAAAGGCCAGTGTTGTACCTTCACCCTTGAATGATCGACAGCAATTGCCTCATCGTTACATGTTGATTGTGGTGAGTGCCTTCGATAAGTACGTTTTGGCTATTATCTGCTACTTCCCAATACGTGGCGCTTTTTCTCCCGTCTCTCCTGTTTATGTTGTCAATGGAATAGAGTGGAATGTCACAGGGACCGGTTTCATTTGTAGATGGACTTCTTGGCGGAGCGAGGGGGTAGGGGGACCTCTTATTTTTAAGTTATAATTTTGAAAAAACCGTAAACTAAATTTTTTTAATTTTTCACCTTTACTGGGATTTGAACCTGTGCACCCCCAAGAAAACTGCTAAGAGGTAGTCGCCAAAAGAAGTATTTTATTCATGTTTCTCTATTCCAGTAGCTCGATTCAGTAATATATTTTTACAATAATCGCATTGTTGTCAACAGTAAACAACAGACTTGTCGATATTTCTATTCAATATCTTTTGTTTACGATAGAGCCAATAGCTATTGTCGTAAACTAACGACAAAAACTTTTATGTACAAAGGCGACAACGTTATTGTGTCTACGCTATTATTTTATACCCAAAGAAACTAGAGGTTTGTAACTTTGCTTACTTTCTATCCATTTTAACTACCAATTACTCAAAATCTGACTGATTTTATACGGTGTTGCCCCATTATTGTAATTTAAACAACATAAAGAAAACTAGGGTTGTCGGCTGTCACTAAACTGCACTTAGTGAATCACATAATCGTTATTGCAAAAAATAAAAATTTTCGACTTCTTTTGCTAATACATATCGTATTGCTAAAAGTTACTGAATTGCGGTACAGATGTCAGAGCTGGAGATTGAACCCGTAGCTCTTGCCTGGCAAGCATTTGTTCTCACGATTTTTTCATTTAATTTAACAATTTGCTTTCTCGATTACACATCGACTTTCAAAACAGAAAAAAATATAAAAACATTTTTGTTGATGCATCAAAATTTGTTGCTTTAAAAGGCTTTCGGAACTGGTGTAACATATGTTCAAAACCAGAAATATAAAGTCCTAAGCAGGCATATGGTAAAATTTCATAAGATAATAAAAGAAACCATGGGTTGTTTTAAATCTTACAATGAAACACTAAAAGAAAAAACAACAAATCTCTTCAACCATTTGCTCAATAATAATTGGTCATAATATTTCCAGGTCTGAGTTTAACAAAAAAAAAAAAAAAAAATTAAAACCTCTATATAACAGCAGAAATTGAGCAAAAAACAGAAGAGACAAATAAAAATTACAATTTATTTCAAGCAACAATGTTGCATAATCAGTCCAATAAACACTAGGAGGATCATGCAACAGAAAAATTTTCATATTGAAAAAAAAGGAAGATATTCTCTTTTATGTGTTTTTTTTTTATTTTACTGTCTTTTTAGCATTTGTTTTAACATGATTTTTAATGTTCCTTTCGGATACAGCGATATAAAAAGTAGAGATGAGTTATCAAAAGAAAATGTTTGTTTATAAAACATATGCAAGAGTATGTAACAGATAGATATCTGTGTTATTAAGTTGACAGTTAAAAGTATTTTGATTGTGAACAATTATAACATTTTCTATAAATCATATACAGATATCCAGAGAAATACAGAAATGCAGAAGTCAGCAGGCATGCCTGCATGAACACTGTGAGGGAATAATTTATATCGAGAAAATTACAAAATGTTGGCAGGAAATTTAAATGCTTTAAATAAATTGGTTAATTAAAATAGAATTAAGCAATACATGTCATGAAAGAAAGATTAATGTTGAAAAAGCGGATTACTGAACTGTTAATTTCTCAATAAAAGTTTCGTCTTTAGCAGAATTCTAAGAAGTTGTATGGCGTTGTGTAATGCGAGTATCATGATAAATTTTATAATTATAAATTTTTCCATAAGAATGAAATATTTTTTAATTCTTTTTAATTTAATTTTAGCGTTAATAGTCGCAACAACTGGCAAATTTTTGAAACAATAACAAGTTTTTTCTATTTTCTGGGGTATGTGTTCGAAAAAATCTAAAAATTAAAACAATTTCTTTAACAAGACTATAGAGAAAAGTTAAAGATGGCACAGGGCTTTCAAGTAGGGATCTGTATGAATATTTGAGAGGATCTTCGAAAAACTTTAAAATATTTTAATATACTTAGATTACAAACATAATTGGCCATTACAACCCTGTATCAGGGTTACGGCCTAGCTTTTCGCAGCACTCATATTGTGTGTGTTAAATTTGATCCATGAGTACCATTTCAAGTCGATTCCAAACGATAGATTTGAGAAGCTTTTTCATGGCAATCAATTTCTCCCAGAACTTTTCCTAGAAGACTCCTGAGAGGTAGTCGCCAAAGGAATTAATTTTTTCGTATTTCTTTTTTATTTTCAAGATGTCAGAGCTGAGATTTGAACCCGGCGCTATCGTCTTAGTAAGCCAACACACTAACCACTAGACTCCGGCGACTACAACTATTTTAACAAGCCTATTAATTATTTAATATGTCGAATGTAAAACTATACGAACGAAAACAAGTCACTCATTATTGTTCTAAAAAGGATCCCAGATTATCGTCTTTTTTTGTTTGTTTTTTTGGCTTTATACTTGAAATGAAAAGTAGTTTAACAAGTCAACCGAAAATTAAAAAAAATATATCCCTGAAATGGGTAAATTATGACCCTTAAGTATTTACGTTATCCTTCGAATTAATTTTCATTAGACTTTCGGTACTGAAAACAGTTACTGGGATGCAATCTAGCTGTTTTTCATTGAGAATACGTACAAAGGAAAATGTTCAATATTGTGCGACAGTATGATAATACTGGGTGTTTTTTTAGTGGTGTACAACTTCGAATTGAAATAAAACACAAGAAAATCGTTTTAATGTCCATCAATATGGCTTTATTGGAAGGATAATTTTATGCCATTAATGTTTAAATATGATTTCGGGCATGTGGCCGCCGCGGCTAGCTCGAATAAAGCCAATTCTACAGGTCCAATTTTCAACCACTTTTTCCAGCATATGGGGCCGTATGTTGGCAATAACGCCACGAATGTTGGCTTCCAAGTCCCCTAACGTTTCTGGTTTGTTGGCGTAGACGAGCGACTTCACATATCTCCAAAGAAAATAATCCAATGGTGTCAAATCACACGATCTTGGTGGCCAATTGACAGGTCCATTCCGCGAAATTATGCGCTCATCGAATGTTTCCTTCAATAAATCGATTCTGACGTGCGCTGTGTGGCATGTAGCGCCGTCTTGTTGGAACCACAACTCATCCACATTCATGCCATCCAATTCGGGAACAAAATAGTCGCTTATCATGGCTCTATACCGGTCTCCATTAACGGTAACTGACTCTCCAGCATTATTTCGGAAGAAGTATGGCTCAATGACTCCACCAGCCCATAGAGCACACCAAACAGTCAGTTTTTATGGATGTAATGGCGTCTCAAGGGTCTCATGTGGATTCTCTTCACTCCAAATGCGGCAATTTTGCTTGTTGACGTAGCCATTCAAACAAAAGTGAGCCTCATCACTGAACAAAATTTTGCGATGAAAATCAGCATCGAGATCAATCTCATTTTCGGCCCATACACCAAAATCACGACGCATTGCATGGTCTCGCGGCTTTAATTCTTGCACAAGCTGGATCTTGTAAGGTCGCAAGCCAAGATCTTTGCGCAAAATCTTCCATAAAGTTGATGGACAAAGCTCCAATTGCTGTGCACGGTGGCGAATCGATTCATTCGGGTTCTCTTCAACACTTTGCTCTACAGCGGCAATTGTTTCTTCGGTGCGCACTGTTCGACGTCTCTGCGGATGCGTATTATCACATAGAGTAAACGTAGTGCGAAAACGATCCATGGTTAACCGAGTTAATTGCTCTGATGGACGATTATGTCGACCATAAAATGGACGGAGCTTGCGGTAAACTTCGCGAACTGAACCATTATTTTCGAAATAAATTTGCACGATTTGCAAGCGTCGTTCTTTTGTCAACCTGTTCATGATGAAATGGCAAACCAAACTAAATATTAATCACTTGACAGCTGACAAAATGGCCACCAGTTAAAAAAGTGATGCCAACTTAAAGTTCTATACCTCAATAAAAAACACCCTTTAAGTAGTAAAAGCACATTTAATGAGCGACTGTACACAATTTTTTGTATTTTCCATCCGTCTTTTGTACAACAAAACCTATTGCATACACTGAAAATAATTTTGCCACTAAAATTTGAATTAAAATGTTTAATTCAATTAATTTTTTGGTTAACAGATTGCCTTTTTTCGTTTAAAAGCTAGATATATAAAAAATTTTAAGCTTGTTATTAATTAAACTCGTTTTATTGTATCGTGGTCATTGATAATGTGCATCCCTTGAGACACCGAATAGTGGGCACTGAAGAAATTGAATCCAGTGTACAGAAAAGCATTAAAGAAAAACCAAATCTTTCAATTTATCGCCATTATTAGCAAATAGTTTTATGTCTTTCTATTTATAGCATTTTCAGTTAAAAAAAAACATTTTTCAAAATGAACGCAACCTTTTTCAAATTAAACGAGACCTTTTTCAAATAAAACGAAACTCTTTTCAAAAAAAAGTGAAACTCTTTTCAAAATAAATGAAACTTTTTTAAAATAAATGAAACTTTATTCAAAATAAATGAAACTTTATTCAAATTCATTTAAACATTTTTCAAATTAAATTAAATCAGTTATAGAATTTAATAGAAAACAAAAGAAAAAAAAAACATTCATTTTTAATTATGTTTGGAGAATGCCAAAATCCATAAAACCCAGGAAATTCGAAATATGGTGGATAATAGTAACTGTACGCTTAAATTTTTACCACTTTATTCTCCTATGTTGAACCCGATAGAGAAAACATTTTCTAAGATAAAATTCCACGCCCGATCATTATTAAAGTGAAATTACCACAGAACATAACATTGTAAGTGTATATAACACTGGTTTACAGCCGAAAAATACCAAGAACGCCAAATGCCTAGATAAGTTAATTGGGACCTCCTGAGCACGAAAAACGCTGTTATTATTTTTTCCTAAGTACCGTTTTTAGATAACGGTACTTTTGTGTTTTTCGGTGTATGGCCTCACTCAAACCCTTGTGGAGGCCAACCGAAAAGTCCGGTTTCATTTATTTTGAAAAAGGTTTAATTTAAACTGAAAATGCTAAAATTAAAAATTTCGCAAAAGAACTTTAGCTAGAAATCTTTACAGATTATTTAAAGCCAGACAACCATCTTGTGCGATTCCGATGATGTATAAGATGTAGCACAAATTTCCATTAAAAATTATGTTTTGCAATAAAGACCAAATTTGCTTGAAGAAGTGTAGAAATAAGAAGTATTATTGTTCTCTTCATATGTCTTCAAAACCAAGAATAAATATTAATGATTAAACAGAATACGACCGAAATTTCAGGCAAAAACGACCCTTAGACAAAACTTGCCCAAAATTAAAACTACGTTCCCAACTTCACGAACTGTCATTTATAGTTTTTACATTTTTTGCATGTAAAGCTATTAAAGATTAAGTTTATGAGAGTTATTGCAAAGAACTGATTTATATTTTATAATTTAATCATCTTTACGCACTTTTTCAATTATTTCTTCTAAAATATCACCCATTTTATTTAAGGAATTCTAAAAGTTTTTAATTTATTTAAACTTTCAAAGGTTTTTTCGATTTTCTTTTGTTCTTATTTTTCTTTGCGACAACAACAAATAACAAATGGGTTTCTTTACAGAATGCATGATATTTAATAACCAACTCTCAACCACATTGTTGAGAGAACTTATGTCTCAAAATGAGGGCATAAGAAAAATCGCTGTCAAAATAAAATAGATTCTATTTCAGGACTGCATTCTCCAGCGTTTTTATATGTCAATTTGTTTGGAAAAAACGTCATGCCCCAATTCTGTTTAATCAATTACTGTCAAAGATGAACGGTATAGGGAAATATGTAAAAATTATTTCTTATGTCAGGGTTACGGCCTAGCTTCTTGCAACGCCCATGTTGTGTGTTGTAATTTTTATCTATGAGTTAAAAGCAGGGACCGCAAATAACAGTTATTGCTTAAAAATTAAACTAAAAAAATCATCGTATTAGAGTCGACAGACATATATGATGTTATATACCAAATTAATCGTCTTGGAGAGCTCTCACAGAATCTGTGGTGATCTCGCATAAGTGATCATTAATCAGATTTTAACTGTTACTTTTTGACGGAAAAATTAAAGTTTAGATGAAACCTCATTCTGTGAGTTTTATTTTTTCGTCTTAAAATAAAACTTATTTTTGAGTTTTATTTTTCAGTCGGAAAATAACCGTTATTTTTCAAGTTTTATTTTTCAGTTAAAAAATAAAACTCTATTTAGGAGTTTTATTTTTTCCGTCATAAAATAAAACTCGTTTTTATGAAAGATTATATTAATCTTTTATTAATCTTTATTATTTAATCCCGTTGCTTGTGGTCTCTTTATTTTATTGCTTTTTTCAGCTGAATACCTAAAATCTCAAGTTAAACGATTTTTAGGGTGCTTTAGTATTAATAAAAAAGCAAATTTACACAATTAAAACCGATAATGGCCGGAACTTGCTAAAAATGTTACAAATATTTGACTAGGAGGATGAAAGCGGGTACGATGACTGCGTCAATTACGACGTTCTGCACGGAACAATATATGATAGAAATGACATTTGTAATAGTTTGCAGACGATAATGTATAAATAATAATAAATAATCAGGATTAGGTGTAAAAAAAATTTTTCATAAAAACGAGTTTTATTTTATGACCGAAAAAATAAAACTCCTAAATAGAGTTTTATTTTATGACGGAAAAATAAAACTCAAAAAATAACCGTTATTTTCTGACTGAAAAATAAAACTCAGAAAATGAGTTTTATTTTATGACGAAAAAATAAAACTCTATTTTTGAGAATTTTTTTTTTCAACTTTTATATTTCCGTTGAAAAATAACTTTTTCTGTTGACCTTTTTTGGATAAACTCTCAAAATAACCATAAAAAAATGAGTCCCTGTTTAAAAGCTTTTTCATGGCAATCAATTACTCCCAGAGCTTTTGCCAGAAGACTGCCAAAAGAAATAATTTTTTCATTTTTCCTTTTTTAAAGATGTCAAAGCTGAAATTAGAACCCGGTGCTATCGTCTTAATAAGCCAAAACACTAACCATTAGACCACGGCGACTACAATTAGCCCAATAAGCTGTGATTAATTTTAATGACATAAGATTTCTACAAAATTGAACCACAAAGAAAGATTCTTAGGATGAAGGAATAACTTTAGGTCATGGACTATTAAATTAGCCACAAATATCGTGTAACTTAAGTTCATTGAATTATTATTCTGAAGGTTATGCAGAGACACTTGTCTGCATCGATAAACGAGAAACACTTGAACAACTGCAAATCAACATTCGAAAAATTATTGGCAAATAGCTGAGAAAAGGTGAAGAAAATAGGTCTTCGGTATAACTAAAATAATATTTAGACACATTTTCTATACAAAAGTTGTTTGTTTTATTTATTTATTTATTAATTTAATAATTTAATTTTTTAATTTAATAGATACACTCCATAACAAGACATAGTCTTATAATTATAATACAGAGTTAATAATAATCAGGGACCGTAAATAATGATTATTGTTCGTATTTTTAAATAAAAAAATCAATCACTTAGAACAGACATAAATAAACATTTTTTGCACCATTATTATTACTTTTTAACAATCTTTGCATATCCGTCATGATTTTTAAATTTTTGATTTTTAAAGTTTTCTTCAATGGTAATGATTATTTTTGAGTAATATTAATAAAAATCAGCCATAATCATTATTTTTGAGCAAAAGAAATAAAACTCAAAAATAATCATTATTTATGATTTTTATTTTTTTCGCTCAAAATAAAACTCACATTTAATTTACTTCATATATTATATATGAAAAAAAAATAATTTTTGTGCAAAAAAATGATATTTTATATAACAAAATGAACAAGCATGTCTTAATATTTTTTCTTTTATTAGTTCTGACCAAATTTTTATATGTAAAAAACCTCAAAAAAAGTCATAAATTGAAAGTGAGTTTTATTTTGAGCGAAAAAAATAAAAATCATAAATAATGATTATTTTTGAGTTTTATTTATTTTGCTCAAAAATAATGATTATGGCAGATTTTTATTAATATTGCTCAAAAATAATCATTACCATTGAAGAAAATCTTTAAAACTCACAATATAATCATTACTGTGTAATTTTTATTATAAAACTCATAATGATTACGGTCCCTGATAATAATAATACAATAAATTTGAAAAATAAATATCAATTAGTAACAAATATATTTTAAAATTAAGGTAGATAAGAAATTGTATAATAAAAATAATATAATCATGTATTTATTTACACTATAAAAAGTCAGGTTGAGAAATTGGTCAAAGTGATCAAAAAGAAATTTTCTAAAAGTTGTTGCGTTGCTGTTCAATTGTTGGCTATGAGGAAGTGCGTTCCAAAGACGAATAGCATTTGGAAAGAACTGCCACTCAGAAATAAGGACGATAACATTCCTTCCCCTTAAAGATCTTGTAAACCTAATTTTACGAAAGATATATACAGGTTTCTGCGTATAGATAACTTTATGAAGGAAAATTAGAGTTCTTTTTCTCAAAAGACTCGCAAACGATATACCGAATAGTTTCCTTGTATGTAGCGAGATATGATCACGACGTTTAAGTCCATTAAAAATATATAGTTCTTTGTTTTATTTCAAATTAAATTTTATTACGTATTACTTACTTGCTATAGACAAATTACAAAATTTTTTATTTCATTACACCAATTGCTGTCTATGAGGATTAGCTATCAAGTTTGTTTCTGAAGTCTTTTGATCTTTCCTTTGAAGTCGTTTTCTTTTTTAATATCAAATTACAATTTCACTTTCAAAAACAATACAGTTCAACCAGTCATTCATAATAAATATAAATTTAAAAATAAAATAAGAAAAAAAAAACCTCATAAATTTCAATATCCAATAATCATACACTGACCACAAATTGGCAATTTACTATCGGTTAATAAGATCACCTTCATTGTTGCTTGCTAAAGTCATCATCACCAGTCACTCAAAGAGTCAGCCAACCAGCCATCTAAGTGGCCGGTCAGCTCTAACACAATTACCATCACCATGATCATAACTATTGTGTTTATAACGTCTATACTTTCTTTGAAACAAAAAAACAGAAAAAACAACGAAACCATAAAGCTCCTTAAACAAAAGTTCAAAAATCAAATATATACTAAAAAAAAAAAAACAAATCTGTTTATGCTGATGTTTGCCTTTAAAATACAAAAAAAAAGTAATCCAATCGAATTTTTGCACTTTATTAGATGCCAACATTATGGGATTATTTTGTTTTGCCAATTTTATTTCATTTCACATATAACCATTGCCTTAAAGCCCCGTCAGGCAATCATCTGATTTTTTCTTTCTTTTTAATGCTGTTAAAACAATTGAAATGCAAAATAAAACAAACACCAAAAAAAAAAGTAAATCCAATTTAAGCAAAAAAACGGCAGCTATAGCAAGTTCACACCACAATTTCCTGGCACGTACTTAACAAGAAATAATAAAGTTTGCAAATATTATTATTTGTTTATGAACTTACATTCATACAGAAATAAAGGGAAAAACAACTGAATATCGTGTGTATAATGGAATGATGCTGTATGAAGAAACTAAAAAAGTCTGTTTTCTAAATGTAAAAAAAGAGTACAAAGTGCAAGAGTATAATTATTATCAAGGAGTAATTATGCCCAAAGGCAGACACTGCGAACCAAAAGATATTTTTTGCCCTACTCCATTCACGGATGATGACCCTGATGATCACACTTGCTCAATGTCAGGTGCAGGTCGATCGAAGAGTATGCCCGTTCAAATATTTCTTCCACCGAAATGCAATGCATGTATCTGATTCAACAATCAAGTCTTAGTTAAATTAATTAGCCTGTTGTTAACGCCGCTTTTCAGCTAAACTAACCTGGATCCTATTAGGTGCCGCTGTATAATATATTGTGCATGTGTATATATAGTATAATATATATGTGTTGCTCCTCTTTGAAATAAGTATTTCAGGTCATACTGACGATATTATGATGGTACGACCTTATAGTAGAATAAATTCTGTTGATATATCTTTGAATAATAAGAAATATGTTGATTTCAAGTGTTTAACAGCCACACCCACGATTTCGAAAGAAAACTTAAGCGAAAGAAACTCAGTCACTCACTGAATAAACAACAAAGCTGTCATATCAACATATTAAAAAATAATCGCGAATATACACGAAAAAAGCGCTGAAATGCTTTAATTGTACAGTAAAAAATGCAACCGTATGCTAGTTTAACTTGACAGAAATGTAGTAAACAAACTTATTCCGATTTTGTTTATTTATGTTTATGTATGTAAAATTTTGTGTTACCAATTGCATTTATTTTTGGCGACACAAAAACACAATGCATACAGTGATGAAGGAAATGACAGCTCAAAAAGTTTAAAATCAGCTGTGTTTTATTGTGGCTATCTTGTTATACACTGTGATAATGTGTGTGTGCAAAAATTGTGTTGTGGCTATCATGCTGTGTGTTGTTCTTGCTATAGTTGTTGGAGTTTCATCACTGTATACATTGTGACAAAAATTAATGTGCTGTTTGTCGCTTAAAACTACACGATTCGATATCGTGGGCCTGGCTGTAAATGTCTCTGGTTAATTAACTTATACAAGTGACTTTACATAACCCCAAAGAAAATAATTTAAAGAGGTAAATCGCAAAATTCTAGTGGGAAATTTAGAATCATTACCTGAAATTATTATTTTTTCAAATGTCCGTTTGATTATTCAAAAACAAAAACAAAAACAAAAACAGGAAAAAGAATTTGAATTTTTTAAAAACTGAAATGTATTTCTTTGTAAATACTTTTGTTTGGTTTTTATATACTAAATAGTATATGATTCGCATTTAGTTTATGGGCAATTTCAAAAATTTTCAACATTTGATGAAACTGAGTTCAGATGCTTATTATTTCTTCAGTTTTTCGAATTGACCAAAACGGTCAAAAGGGAATGATAGGCCACACTAGAAAACTGGGAAATTCAAAATTTCAGACCATCAGTTCTTTATCTCTAAAAGTTATGGGCACTCAAATATTGAAAAACTCAAAAACGGGCTTGAAATTTACAAGAGTTTTTTCATATTTCATCACTTTTCTACTTTTAGTTTTAAACTTCCGATGCCAACTGATATAAAATAAAGTCACTAGACTTAGTAGATATTTACACTATAAAAGTTATACCAATACTACTATTTGGGAAAAAGTTGTACAGCGGTTCATTTTTGAAACCAAAATTTTCTGATTTTTCAATTTTCGCAGTTTTTTCTATAGCGTTTTTGCGCCGTTCAAGAAAATTGCATTTCGTCAACAGTATTTAAAAGATGGTGTAATTTGCTAAAATTTGCGCCATATCACGTCGATGTCAGGCTGCTAGTTGCTGAGAACGATGAGCTCAAACTTTTATAGAATTGGCGTAAATTTTTCAAAAATGACAGTTTTTCGCGGCTGACATTTGCAATCTTATTTAAAACTGGTTTATGTATTGCGTGATCTAAACTTCTTAGTAAATGGCACCTCAACGTCAAGAAGGCGTTAAAATATTTTGAAACGCAAAAATTTTATAAAGAAAATAAAAATTTTGCGAAATTTCATGATTTTGTTTCGCGTTTTTTTTAGTTAATCAGTGGTTTACAATTAATGTAAAGTATTGGAAATGAAGTGCGGCGGTAAACTAAAGATCATATATAAATACGGTTGAATTCGGTCCATATTTAGCGGGTACAGCGGCATTTTTCTTCAAACACATTTTGCTTTGTGACATCTGCAGTTATGTATAGATTCCACCGCGTTTGACACCAAATGAAAGGCTTTTTTAAGCTTGATAATAAAACCGAATAGGCATTAAAAAATTTTCATGATTTTAAATTTTACAGATCAAAAAAAAAATCCTAACCTCAAAAATAATTCTTATATAATTTTTGTTGTTTTTTAAATTTGCAAGTTAAAACATTGTTTTTCTGTAAATTAGTTATGCGTTATATAAACACATATTATAACAATCGGTGAAACATTCACATTTTTGCAAAAATTCGCCTTTTTTAATGTTGAGGAATTTTAATTATAATTGATATTTTTTATGTATTTTATCAGTGCATTGATGAATTTGGACTGCACTGATGAATTTGAAATGAGTTTCATGCATCCATACAACATTTATTAAAATAAACCAATAAATTTAACTTTAAATTTTTTTTTAAAGAGATTTTAACTTAAAACCTCCATAACTTTCGCGCCGTTTGCAATAAATGATTAACGCGAACTGTTTTGGTATGCTAAAATATCACCCTTCACGTGACCAAAGCGTCATTCGTGTCATCCAAAAAAAAAATTTCGAAAAAAAAAATATCAAAATGTCGAAAATTTTTGAAATTGCCCTTATAACTATTTGAATATAAGAATTTATATTTTTGATTAACACCTTTGGGAAAAAGGCCCCCGACGAGTCTCTTAAGCAGAGATGAAATGGCCATAGAGACATATTTATCCCCAAAGCAATACATTTCATATATTATGTTGCTTTGATTATATAAATCGCTTTGTGGCATATAGCTTCGTAATGCCATCTAATTTTGTTATAAAAAAATATCTTATGGTTTAACTCCACTCTTTGTCATTGGTAGTAACATTCTGATGATAGAAGCGTTAACAAAAGCTTGTGGATTACCCTGAAACCAAATGCAACACGCATACATACATAATTGGCCATTACAACAATGCTTCAGGGTTATGGGTTATATTGCGCATGTCAAATTTTATCCGTGAGAACCAGGATCTACCTGAGTAAGTACCATGAGCCACAGGTTACGGCCCTGCTTCTCGCAGCACCTATATTGTATGTGTACAGGGACCTATAACTTAAAGTCGACGCCGAACGATCGAATTGAGACGCTTGTTCATGGCAATCAGTTACTCTCACAGCTTCTGCCTGAAGAGTGCTAAGAAGTAGTCGCTGAAAAAAATACTTTTTCTTTCTTTTTTAACTAATGAATAACTAGACTACAGCGACTATAAATCTTTTCGTAGAATATTCTATAAATTAAAACTACACAATTCAAGTTATCGAGAAGCACAACGCATTGGAACGATTTGGAAACGATCCATTGTAAGACTATTCTAAAAGACTATTATAAAGTAAATGAAATGCGTGATAAGCGGCATAATTGTTTAATACAACAATGAAGAGCCTGCCTTTGCCTATTTATTCATATTAAAAAAAAATTTAAATTGTTTTCGTAATTTATAATTCACTGTATGTATCCTTAGCCTATCTCTTAAGTAAATTAAAGAATTAAAACGAAAAAAAAATACTGCAAATGCAGCCGACAATATTTGCTGCCATGCAATCGGCTGCAAAAATATTTTGAAGACAGCCACAGCAAACCAATAAAAAAAACATATAAAATAATGAACATGTGTTTGTAATAAAAAAAATTTTTTAGGTCATATTTATTTAACATTTTATATTATATTGGCATCACTAATCAGTCTTTGCTGCCTCAAAAAATAGAAATTTGTCTAAGTTGGGCAGCAGCAGCAAAGGTTTTTGTCTAGGCTTTTGCTGTGCTGCCTTAAAATAATCGTTTCCCTATAAACGTGTGTATTCTTATTTTGACAACTTGCTGCCTGCTGCTTGCTGTCGTTTATGTGTTTAATGCTTTATACGAAAAACTTTACTACGCTGTCATATTTTTAACACTTGTTTTAACTCAAATTTGTCAACGCCTCTAAGCAAATGTAAATTGTTTGACAACAAAATATTTTTAAAAACTTCATGAAAAAAAAGAACAGTTATAATTAAAAATTAAAACTAAAAACAGATAAATTTTAACAACGATTTCAATCTGTAAAAATATTTGTAAGAAACAAATATGTATAACCGATCTATAATAACAATTATACAAAAAGCACTATAACTTGTTAAGACGTTAACAAAATTACTAATGGCTTGAAACAAAATATTGTATATCAGCATATCAAAAAATACAAAAACAAGGCATAACAGACAAACACTGTATGTGTGTGTGTGGTGTGTGTAAGGAACACACATTTTGTTAAAAAGCGCCAAAGAAGGAAAGATATTTATATTTTAAACTCAACCAAATGACTACCACCAGTATCTGAACACAACATTGTTTGGCAGGCTGTTATAAAATGAAAATAAAAAAAAAAAATATATAAGAAAAATAAAGAAAAAAATTTTTAGAAACACTAAAAACTAGAGCACCACTGTTGCTCTAACATACTCGTTTAAAATAAAAGCATGAATAAATATTTATTTTCCATAAATTTTTATTGTTTTGAAATGTTTTTTTTTTTTTCTTTTTTCATTTAAATTGCCAGCACACATAGAGTCATAATTATTAATTTTTTCATATGATTCTATTAAAAGTTTATTGCCCGCTATATATGTACAACACACATGACTTAAGTTGAGTTGTACTTCTTTTTCACGTTATTTCTTATCGCTGGTATTGACCATGTCGGTTAAATCAATATTTAAAATCACATAAATTTATAAAAATTACAAACACACATAAATATTTGCATTTAAATAATATTGTTTAAGTGCACAGAAATAAAAAAAATTATGGCCAAAACTAAGGCAATTAAGAAAATTTTTGTCAGTCAATCCAACTTGTTGATATACTACATTACTTGACAATGCAATAGCTCCTATTTTTTTATTAAAAATTTTTACCACCCAATGAAAGTTATTACATTTGTTTTTTTTTAACTTAAAATTCTAAATAGTTAAAACTATTTAAAATGGAACTTAAGAATTAATTTTCGTACAAACCGTAGCAGTAAAGAAATGTAAAATCCAGTTACAATAAAATACTGTTTTTCAGAAACTTAGTGTAGTCAACGTGGTCTAGTGGTTAGAGTGTTGGCTTACTAAGACAATAGCGCCCGGTTCAAATCTCAGCTCTGACATCTTAAAAAAAAGAAATATGAAAAAATTATTTCTTTCTGCGACTACCTCTCAGCAGTCTGCTGACAAAAGCTTTGGGAGTAATTGATGGCCACGAAAAAGCTTTTCCAGTCTGTCGTTCGGGATCGACATTAGACTGTAGGTCCCGGATAGGATAAAAATAAAAATTAATGCACACAACATGAGTGCTGCGAAAAGCTAGTCCGTAACCCTGACATAGGGTTTAAATGGCCAATTATGTATGTATGTATAGATGTTTTCAGAAACGATTTTGAGCCAAAAACTACCAATTTTTTTATTAGATTAGCACAAGTTCAGTATAACGTATGATATAGAATTTAAAGTACAACAAACCAATAAGCGTTTGTAGAAAATTTAACATGTACACTAACACGTATATGTATGCATATAATCAAAGAAAAACTAAATGAACTGCTGCAGTTGACTGAGTCACTAAAAATTATGTACACTTGGAGAAACATTTATGGTGGTTTCTTTTCTCCCAAAAACTGCGTCATTTTATTTTTAAAATGCAATTTGGTGTTTGTTTCTTAAAAATGTTTTACAGTCTAAAAGATATAGTAAGTTCTATTCCTAATAATTCCGCCTTGCTAATGGCAGAAGGTATTGCATTTTTCGCCCTGTAGAAAACGAGATTGCTGATAATGCCCTGTAGAACAGGGCTACCAGACACAATTTGAGGAAAAATCGCTTGTACCCGTTATTAAATCTTCAAGTTATTTTATCCATTATTTTGTTTTATAAACACAATTAAATTTTAAAAGTTATGTTTATGGTATAAATTAAGTTTCATATTGTGTTATAAAACTGTTTATAAAAAGTCTTCTTTAAAAAAAAAAAACCTTTTAAATATTAAGGCAACAAATTAGCAATCTGGCAGCTCAGTGTTTACATTTATGAAAAGAAAAAGCGCCACCTATTGGGAAGTAGCAGATAACAGCTAAACCTTACCAGCGAAGGCACACTCACCACACAATCAGTATGCAATGATGAGGCAGTAGCAGTAGTATCAATTCACAGCAATTTGTCTCATTCCTAAGGCGCTTAATAATAATAATATAAGAAAAATATATATGTACTGTCCTTTCCGAAAATTCTAATACTCCTAGGTATTGGTCTCAAAATAAAAAAAAATTATTAATGACATTATCACAGGGCTGATCACACATTTTGTTCATGTACCTTTTAACAGGGTGGTATTTTTCTTGTAGAAAAGAAAACACCATTAGACTTGAAGGTGTACGTACATACTTTTTATATTTTTGTTTTTAATCGTCTAAAGAATTAAAGGGTGCCCTAGTAGTCTAGTGGTTAGTGGGATAACTTGTTGTTTTCGGTAGAGTTAGAGAACTTTGAAATTGAATAAAACAAAAATAATTTTATTATAAAATTTACTTGGAATTTTCTTTATTCTAAAGATAATCTCTTGAGAATTTAAATATAGCTTTTGGTTAATGACTGCCAAGCCGCAAATGTCGTCCTCTGAGTCGTCAATAGTTTTGACTGCACAGAAAATAGTTTATCGGAGTTAAATCTCATGTTTCTCCTTTAATAAATAAATTGTTACAAAAGCTTTGTGCCATAATGCGATGTCTTGTTGAAACCATATCTCTTGCATATCGTGATTGTTCAATTAATGAACGCAAAAATCAGTAATTATGGCTCTATAGCATAGCTAACCAAAACTCAAATTATTTTTTTTTTTTTGTTTTTTTTTTGTAGCACAATTGTGTACAGAAAATGAAGATTTGGATTGCATTGCTCTATAGTCACCATTGACTGTAATATTCTGACCAGTACTCTGTTTAAAGAAGTACAATCCAATGATATCACCGGTCAATAAAATACATCAAACACTCAGTTTTTTTATATTTAACTGTGTCTTAACAAACTCTTGAACAAGTAGGGCAGTTTTGTTTACAAACGTTTCTATTTAAATAAAAGTGCGCCTCATCGGTAAGTAATAATCGCTTATGCAAATTGGAATCAGCGGAAATTTTACTTTGGGCTCATTCATAGAATCTAGACTTTGCTTGGTGGTCAGTCACTCTAGTCATATTGAAAAAATGGTAAACCAAATTTAACATAAAGCACTTGAAAGTTGATAAAATGGCCACCAGTTCGAAAAATATTGCGGACTTAAAGTTCTATGCGTCTATAAAAAACATCAGACAACACCATTAAAGGGTTGTTGTTTTATTTCCCTGCTAAGACTATAGTATGTGATACTATACTGGCATATGGTCTTACTTATTTTGTTCGCATTGTTTCAAGTATTATAATTTAGCAACTAAAATGTGTACATACATAATTGGCCTTTACAACCCTGTGTCAGCGTTACAGCCTAGATTCTCGCAGCACTCATGTTGTGTGTGTTAATTTTTCTCCATGAGTACAGGGACCTACAGTTTAAAGTCAACTCCGAACAACAAGGATGAGAAACTTTTCATGGAAATCAATTACTCCCAGAGCTTTTGCCAGAAGACTGCTGAAAGGTAGTCGCCGAAAGAAATAATTTGTTCATATTTCTTTTTTCAAGATGTCAGAGCTGAGATTTGAACCCAGCGCTATCGTCTTAGTAAGCCAACACACTAACCACTAGACCATGGCGACTAAAATATATATTATATATTATTATAAGATAAAAATTCTAGAAATTAATTATTACTTACAACTGCAAAAAAATTTTATTTTATTTACTATTTACACCTAATCCTAGTTTGACTCAATTTAATTCTGTACATTAAAAATACTAGAAACATTTTAAATATAATTATTTTTTTATGTGCTGGAGGCCCGAAGTTCGAAGTTTTGTTTCGTCAGAAACGCTTTAATTAGATCTTTGATCTAAATATAATTATATTTATTGTATAAATTTTAATAACTTAAGATCGTAATTAATACTGGTATTCTTATGTGAATTAACAAGTTTTACTAATTATTTTTGCAGTTTACATACATATATTTTGTATATTGGTGTGTATTAAAATAATTTTTTGAATGTATTGTAGTTCAAAAAAAGGAAATTCCAGTTTTTTTTTCGTTTTCGAAAATATATTTTTGTGATATGTAGTTTTCTTTTAAATTGTTATTAAGTATTATGTCCATTAGTGGAGCACTAAAGTATACTTTTAAATAGGCGGTATTCGTTCAAGCAAGAAGCAAAATATGTACATTAACAGGGAAGGTATCCTAAGAAACAATTTTAGTTATACTCGTGTTTACTTATCAAAAAAAAAAAAAATGACAATATATACTATGAATTCAATGTACATAACACTTGTGAGTTTTTTAAATAAAAACAAATCCAATTGCATTTTTCAATTCTCTGCGGGTTTTAAATTTACTTCTGTAGAGATTAAGACAAATGCTAATCTGAAAGTGCATAATCTAGGTTATATCGTCGTGCGGGAGTTTATGTGCTCTCTCCGCCATTTCATATTTTCTATATATCTCAAGTTAATGACTCCACTTTAGCTTTTCGACCAAAAATCAAGTCTGCAATCCGTTTTCAGATATCTCGTCCAGTTTCAGAGATAAATAGCCGAAAACAGGTTGCAGATTTTAAAAATGTTGATGTCGAAAACCTAAAGTGGCATCATTAACTCGGGATATACAAAATGGCGGATAGAGCACATACACTCCCGCACGACGATATGGTAATTGTTTTAAAATGAAAACTTTAAAATGTATAGGAAAATGAATTTTCTTTATAATAAAAACGGTCCAGGCGTTCTTGAGTTATAAGCGTAGTAACTAACGCCACTTTCTTTTATATATATATAGATATAGATGTCAGTTTTTGTAAAATTTGTTAATAATGTTCAAATCAGAGATAGTTTATAAAGATTTGTCAATGGTCTGTGGATAATAAGGGGTCACTATCAAGTTAGATTTTTTTAAGCATGTGATTTGTTTAGTGAAAGGTTTTTAGTTGATTTATTTATTAATTATTATTAAATAGTTAAATTAATTTTTCTGATTTTATACATGTTTTCTTACTAGCAAAAGGAATACTTCCCATTTTCAAATGGCAGTGATTTTTTTTTTTTTTTTTTGAAAATTAAAAGTTAAAATCCTTTTTTCTTCTCTGGCTTATTAAACATATTTACTTAGTTGTTAAAAGTGAGTATGTTTGTTAGCCAGCTTTCTTACAATTATTTGATTTACGATTTATAATATAGAAATAACAGGAATTAAATGTTAATATTGCGCAAACAAACTAATAAGTAGACAAACAGACAACAAACCAACAAACAGGCTCTCAACTTAACAAAATACAGACACAATATTTTGGCACATTATTTCTATGAAATTCTAAAATAAAACAAAAATATAGATTTTTAGTTGCAAAGCACACCTCTATAGTAATGGGCACAGAAAACTCTGCAGGAAAAATCCAAAAATTTTTCATATACAATATTTAGTGTGCGAAAACATTTATTTTTATAATATTTTTCCAAGGCACTCTTAATAAAATACTGCAATATTCGCACTCCAATTTACAACGTCATTCATATGTACGATTATGTTACAATTTTTTTTTGTTTTTCTTTTCATTTTTATATTAAAGTTTTGAAGTTTTTTCTTTTTTTTTTTTTAATTCAACTTTGGCAAAGCCAAAGTATTTCAATTGTAATTTTGGTGTCTGCTGGTTACAGCCCCTGTTGCTGCTGCTTGAGCTGTTATTTGATTGCTTGCAAGTAATTTTCCTTGTGTTCATTTACAAAAAAAAAAAACTTCTATAGATTTTTGAAGTGAATTTTAATGTAAATGTGGTTCCATTTGATTATGTTTAGAATTTTAATTTATATTTTGTTGGTAGTTGTCTCGACATGTTTGTTTAACATTAAATGATATTTAATGATTCGTTTCTTTTTTATTTTTATTTTTATTTATTTATTTTTTTTTTTTTTTGTATTTCTGCATGTCGATTTAAAAGGAATTTTAATTTAATTAATGGCATAAAAGAGAAAAAAAAAATGGCAAATTATTGGCTTGTCCATACCAAAAATTAAGAAAAAAAAATGTTTCTTAATGAATATAAAATAGCTGAAAAATGATTTGAAAATTAAGACGTTCAGAAAATATTCTTTAACTTTAAAACCCAAAATCATTTAAGAGCTGATACTTATATTTTTTTAATAAGAAGTTTTGCTTTATTTTAACACAAGAGTTCAATAATCTGCCAACTACTTACAGAACTCGAATTCCAAACTAGAACTTCCTACTTTTAAATTAAAGCATACAATAGCTAAGGTTTATTGTATCACAAGAAACAACCAGTTAGGAAACAGTTTTTATTTAATGTAAAGAAATTCTGAAGCTCAAGGTCTATTTTTAAATAAAAACTTTTATTTAATTATCAATATTTCGATACTTCTGTTTGTAGCGTCTTCAGGATATAAGTATTTATTTATAAATTATTTTCAAATTTCAAATACAGGAGTAGCGAAATATTGATAATTAAATAAAAGTTTTTATTTGAAAATAGACCTTGAGCTTGAGAATTTCTTTACATTAAATAATAAAGGTCGAAAACCAGAAATAAAAGTTTTTATTTAATATATACCGCAAAAGTCGCCGCGGTCTAGTGGTTAGTGTGTTGGCTCACTAACCCATGAGCCCTGGGTTCGACACCCAGCTCCGACATCTTAAAAAAAAAGAAATATGAAAAAATTATTTCTTTCGGCGACTACCTCTCAGCAGTCTTCTGGCAAAAGCTCTGAGAGTAATTAATTGCCATGAAAAGCTTCTCAAGTCTGTCGTTCGGAGTCGACATTAAACTGTAGGTCCCGGTACTCATGGATAAAAATTAACACACAGAACATGAGTGCTGCGAGAAGCTAGGCCGTAATCCTGACACAGGGTTGTAAAGTCCAGTTATGTATGTATGTATGTATATACCGCAAAAAAATATATATGTATTTTTTTCGGCGGCTACCTTTTAGCAGTCTTCTGGCAAAAAGTCTGAGAGAAACTGATTGTCATGAACACGCTTTTGAAATCTGTCTTTCGGAGTCGACTTTAAACTGTAAGTCCCAGTACTCAAGCCTAAAAATTAACCCTAGTAGGTATATCTAGGTCTGTGCAGACTTTTTGCATATAAAAGTCTGTATAACTTTTTTGCTTTTCATGTTAGAGACAAATCCTTCCATGACTTTCTGGAGCAACTGTCTCTAAACACAATGAGCGATAAATCAGAGCTATTGTGGATCCGGGTTCGGGTTGATATGGTAGGTCTGTGCAGACCTACATGTAATTTGTATGGAAATGCATAGACAGATGTGTTAAAAGTGTGTTTAAATGCATTTTATGCTAGGAAAACCACAAAATGGACAATAAAAATGCATATTTATACATCTTAGTTATCTATTAAGGGTATTTTATTAATAATATGTATACAAAGGAATTTTATACACGGCATTTAACGCAGAAGTAACTTGCATTTGAGAGTTGTTGGCATACCGGATTTTTGCAATGCAAGCAATAAAAATATGTTTTTCGATGTTTTTTGTTCAACTTAAAACAGCAAGCACGATGGTCTTTTATCAGAGGATCCGGTATGGACTGCACGGTCATATATGGGCGGGCCTGCAGCTACCTGCAAACAAACAAAGTTTGTCAAGTTCGTCGAAGTTAACTGCATCGTACCAAACTCTTTTTTACTCTTCTTCGCCACATTGATATTATTCTGTTGTAAACAAACATGGCATTCATCCTTTACACAGTTTTCTCATCATCAAATTTTCCATCAAAATATACCACATACAGCATTAAAAGCCTGTATTTTTAGTTAGTTCATGCATTTTTAGTCGTCCTACATTCAAAGCCATTTTTTGAATTTTTTCATTATTTCTAGCGAGGTTACTTGCACTACTACCCTATGTTTTGTATTCGTAAACCTAAAAAATATTTCTTTCGATGACCACCTCTTAGCAATTTTCTGGCAAAAACTTTGAGAGTAACTGATTTGTTCACGCGCGAACCCATTGTTTTTGGCTGCACTTAAATAAATGCAGCCGAGTGTGAGCTTTTTGTGAGTTCTCTCTTTTTTCTATGTTTTTTATCTTTGCTTAACATAATGTTTGAAGTAATTCTCATACTTCAAACATTAAAGTTTTTTATTACAAATCATATATTCAGTGAGACAAGTGGTCAACGGCGGCAAGTGATTAGATACATAAATATAAAATAAGCAAAAAGGTGGATAATAAAATATAATCTTGCAAAAAGAATGTAATTGGTGTAATTTTAAATTTAATTTTAAAGATCATAAATAAAAAAATCCTGCTTATACTTTAAAAACTTAATTGTGTTTGGAATTAAAAAACAGAAGAGAACAATTGAAAATATTTATGTGTTTCTTAAATAATAAATAAACAAAATTTATACTCTGTGTGCCTGAAGTTAATTTTGATATTTGTGCAAAATAATAAAGAAAACTCAAAACAATATTATTAAAAGGGCAAAAAGCAAATAACATACCTTTGAACTACCAGACGACTACAATAACAACAACATACATAATATTTTGGTATCAACAACTCAAACATCAACAACATAGTACAAGCACATCACCCCCCATTGGCTCCAAAATCTACTCCTGAGGAACATCCGGACCCCCGATCCCCCACACACAAACATCTGGTCCTTCGAGCCGGATCCTGGGATTTTTTGGACTCCACCCCCATTTGAGTAAGAGGTAACTCCACCTTACAAAGTAAGTACCGAATCTTATTTTTTCTTACCCCCCATACATACCTACCTAAATTATACCCCATATTTGCCTCTAATTAATACTCCCCCATTTTCTTTAAAAATATTCGAGTTACTACTCGACCCCATTTCCTTTGAAAAATATATTGAATAATACTCCCCCATTTTATTCAAAAATATTCGAGTTATTACTCGACCCCATTTCTTTTGAGAAATATATTTAATCACTACTACATAAGTTTTATTTGAAAATTCTTCAAATAAATACTCCCCCCATAACTACCTCAATTTAGCATTTATATTTGCGGCCCCCTAACTACATACTCAAACTAATACACCCCCCTAACCTACCTAAAACATACCTAAATTTCATCATTTATATTTGCCGTTTAAAATTCCCACTTTTTTTAAAGTATTCAAAGTAAAACTTTACCCCATAATCTACCATAATTACGACATGTAAATTCCCATATAGTCTACCATCTTTTCAACGTGTATCGACAATAATCTACATACATATTTAGAAGAAAAAAGAAAAGCAATTAAAGTACAGGCATTGCGTTTCTATTTGTATTCCTATTATATGCACACATATTTGTCCATATATATGTATATGTCCATATATATGTTCACATATAAATACATACCTATATAAAGTACAGTTGGAAACAAGTTTCATTTAGCAAAAAAAAAATCCCATGCAATTTGCGTTTTTCACAAGTGGCCTGATTTTTTTGAAAAGCAGCAAAAAAAAATGCAATAATAAAAAAAAAAAAGAAACCCAAATTATTGGCATCGCAACAAGTAATTTCTTTGCATTAATATATACGCATAGCAGCATATCAAATATACATACAAGTATATAATCCCTTTTTTTTATGCTGTCTAGTCCAGTACCTGCATTAAACATATTAAATCAAAACAACAAGAACATATAAGTACACGCATATTTTCTTGTTTGTTATAAAGTGGCGCGATTGACAACAGCAAAGGCCTACAACATAAACCGAAAACGAGAAAATATACATACACATGTATAAGTATATTAATCGGTATTGTTATGCTATGTATTTATTTTTGCTGAAAGTTTCTTAAGTAAAACATACATACATTTAACCTTGAAATTTAAGAAAAGAGAAGAAACATACACGAAATAAAATACTTGCATTTTTTTAACATGCACATGTATGCTTGTATGTGAACATTGCAATTCATAGAAAGAGGAAAAATATAAACCAAATAAAATATTTGCATTTTTTTTAACATACACATGTATGCTTGTATGTGAACCTTGAAATTCATATAAATAGGAGAAATATAAATGAAATAGAATACTTTGCATTTTTGTTTATATGTATGTAAACTGTAACATACCTCAACATTGTTTGATATCATATTTTTTGCTGTCTCTCATTTGTATGAAGAAAAAGTAGAAATAAAAAAGAGAGAAAATTACACTGGCTATATTTGCAGTGTTAAAATAAGGGTTGACGTCAAACCTATGAACGATCGAACTTGTCATTAATAAGGTAACGAATATTGTTACACTGAGGCCTGTCTTTTTTCATGTACACATAATATATGATGATGTTAAAATACATGTGAAATTTAAATGGAGTTGAAATTAAATTGAAGTTGACTGGGAGAAATATTCATATATGAGAACATATATGGAATTTTAAAATCTTTTATGGAAATTGCTAATCTAGTGAAGAGGCACAATAAATTAATAAATTTATTTATATATATACATATTCATTTATTATTTACATAACTTACATGTACCCATACACTAATCAATAAATAAACTTAATATTATTTTTGAATAAAGTAATATTCTAAATTGACAACTGAAAATTTATAAAAAAAAGGAAGATTAAAAGGGGCCTCAATTCTGAACTTTATATTTCTGCTCATATACGTGGGTAGTCCGACAAGTTTTTTTTGCAAAATATATTTACATTTGATATACCCCCATATAAATAGCTGGTTATTCTACGTGGGCAGTCCTATAAGTTTACGCAATATATTTTCAGTATTATACCTATCGATAGTGAAATTTTATATCCCCTTAAATAAAAAAAAAAAAAAAAATTTGCGTATAAATATATTTATATTTTAAAAATTGTCTACGCAGTATTCATAAATAAAAAACAATAATCATTAAACCCCCCTTTTTTATAAAATTAAATTCACTCGTTTTATATATTACATCGTCAATCGATTTTAACGTGTTTTCGTATATATCTGTATAGACGTAGAGAAATTTTTCGAAATATTGTAATAGTATTTCTGTCTACTTTTATAACCCCCCTTTGAATAAAATATTTATCCCACAACATGGCGCTCTTAAAAGCCCTTATTCGATCTGCTGATCATATCAAAGAGTTTGAGAGTTATTTCGATAAACTTGATGTTGACCGTCACACTATTCACTCCTTGGAGATACAAAAAAGCGAGATGGAGCGATTCTGGAATGACTTTCGAGCATGTTATGAAGATGTCTTGGACAAAATTGATGAAACAAAAGAAAAAATTGACATTCAATCAGTAAAAGGATGTTTTTTCTCCACCTACGAAAGTCATTTACGTGGACTATCAAAAGCCAATGAACTGCTAGACGCTCTTCAACGAAAATCTAAACGGACGTCTTGTTTTGCTGATAATTTAGATCACATCCCCCATGTGTCGGTCCCTCCATGCGATACCGAAATCTTCCACGGAGATTATAAATCCTGGCCCACTTTCCGTGACATGTTCACGGCCCTCTATCGCAATAACAAACGCCTCTCCCCGGTTGAGAAAATGTGTCATTTACTAAAAAAGACTCAAGGTGAAGCCCGAGACCTGCTGAAAACTTGTCCGCTAACAAACGATGGATTCGATATGGCTTGGGAAAATCTCGTGAATCGGTATGAAAATAAACGAGTCTTAGTGAATGCTCAACTTAAATGCCTTTTCAATATCCCCCCAATTTCTAAAGAAACCGGCCCCAATATTAGGCGTTTACAACGCACCATCAACGATTGTGTTACAAACCTAAATCTTTTGATGATCGATACGAAAAGCTGGGATATTATCTTTGTTTATATCTGTTCAACATGTTTACCTGATACCACCCTCAGTATGTGGGAACAATCTGTTTCTCAACCAGCCTCCCTACCCACCTGGAAAGAATTGGACGAGTTCTTGACCTCCAGATTTCAGACTCTCGAATCTGTGGCAGATATTCGAGCTACCTTTTCTAAACCCCATACCTCGAATTCTTATAAACCCCCTAACCCTGGAGGCCAAAATATGCCTCAAGGGAAAAAACTTAATAGTTACAATACCATCGTGTCTACGCACAAATCTGGTAATTGCTCTCTTTGCCTCTCTACACACCCCTTAAGACACTGCCCTATATTTTTACGAATGCCGATTGCGGAACGATTTAATATAGTTAAACAACAGAAACGCTGCTCGAATTGCCTCGCTATCTCCCATGACCACAGGAAATGCAAGAGTCGATTTGTTTGTAACATATGTCAGAGAAAACATCACTCCTTACTTCATCGCTCTAACTCCCCCCCTTCTTTCACGCCCCAAAATACAACGTCTCCTAACCCATCAACACCTACTCCTATTGCTTTCATACCCCATTCAAATGAGAATCATTCAAATGAGAATTATTCTCGTATAGCAACCCCCCTCGAAACAAATACAACCCCCTTAAATGATAATACAGCAATAGATAGGACCCTACAGACGTTTTCAACTCAACTACAATCTTCTTCACACTCCGTTATTCTCGGTACGGCCCTCGTAGATGTCTACAATGGAAACATAAAATGCACCGTTCGTGCTCTCATCGATGCGGCATCTGAAGCTACTTTGGTTTCCAAGCGGCTACAAATGAAGCTTAATCTTTTAACCCACTCCTCTCAGGCAGAGATATACGGATTAAGTGGCTCATTGACAGCCACATCAGCTCATATCTGTAAACTTCAAATCCGATCTCCGATCGATAACAGTTTCAAAATGGATACCGATGCATTTATTGTGAATGAACTAACTAGTCAACTATCTCATTATCCCCGTTCTTCGCTGAAAAATAGCCATTTCTCTCACCTTCAACTAGCCGATATTGATAGCCAATCAGATTCTCAAATCGATTTACTTCTTGGAGGAGATGTGTACCCTAAAATTATTCGAAATGGCGTAGAGTGGTCTAATCATCAATCTTTAGTGGCCCAAAAAACCGTTTTCGGATGGATTGTCACTGGACGAATTGATAAGAAACGTCAAACTGATACTTATCAATCATTTTGTAATAAAATTAAACTCTTAAATCAAATACAACCGTGCTGGGAACTGGAAAATATTCCTACCAAGCCCTGTTCACCACTTGAAGATTTATACTGTGGAGAGTTTCACCGTACAACAAATTTTAAAAACAGCGATGGACGCTTCGTCGTATCAACCCCCTTTAAACTCGAATACCCTGAGAGCCTTATTGTAAGCGCCTCTCGGCATACTGCCATATCTCAATTTCTACGTAATGAAACGAGATTAAATAAGAACCCCCCCTTTAAAACAGATTATGACCATGTAATCACAAAACACCCTACCTTGAGTCAAATGACCAAAATAAACCCCCCATCTAATGATATCGACACGTATTATCCCCCTCACAACGCGGTCATTACACCCGACAGTGCAACCACAAAATTGCAGGTTGTATTTAATACCTCAATCCCTCCTGCCAGGCTGAAAGATTCTCCCAATAGAATCGCCGACTTTGATCCCGCCAGCTGGTCACCCCCTAAATCCATATTGACCAAAAGCATTACGCAACAAATACGGCCATGTAAAACTGATTTGAACGCAAACACAAGTAAATTATGTACTCTGACCCCCGGTCACGTCTTAATCGAAACCTCTTTATCATCTCCCCTTCAACCCGACATATCTAGTCATACCCTAAATTATATTAACCGACGGAGAAAATTGAAAATCCTATACCTCCACAAGCGGACAAAATGGAAATACCCTCAACGAAATTACACTATAAATGACTTAGCTGTTATCAGACAAGGAAAATTACCACTCAACCAATGGCGATTAGGTCGTATTGTGAGACTTTACCACAGCTCTGATAAACGCGTCCGAGGTGTAAAAGTGCTCACCACCTATGGTGACGTCACTTGGCCAATTAAAAAACTATTCCTCCTACCCCATCCCCCCTCACAATTAATATATATTAATTTTTCTATCTTTCCCGTTACAGTTAATATGACTTTTCATCGCAATAAAAGCGTTACCCCAATCCAACAGAAAAAATTTTCCCAACGACTTTCTTCCAGCATTAAAACACCCAATTATGATTGCCGTCTATGTCGCCAAGATCATCCTTTGCGCAAATGCATAAGGTTCAATAAGATGAACGTGTCGGAAAGGCGCAAGGTGGTGAAAAAGTTTCATTATTGCGAGAATTGCCTCGCTCATTCTCACCTTTTACCAAGATGTCAAAATCTAAACTGTTGCCGTCAATGTGGAGGAAAACACCACACTCTTCTACACTGCCACGACCGTCTCCGCAAGTCTACCGTACAAACCGTACCCACAACCAGTAACGCAACGGTCATCCCGACCATCATCATCAAGGTTCGTTTCAATGGTATCTGGAGTTCTGTACGCGGCATTCTCAATCCATGCGCAGAATATACTTCCATTGCGCACTTTCTGGTACAAAGGTATCAGCTACCAATAGAGAAGAATGCAAACGGAGATTGGTGCACAATATCTTTTCGTTCGCGCTTTGACGATGGACCTGTATTCCATGTCACTGCCAAAATAACGGATAATTTACCTCTCACTTTGTCCAGAAAGAGGTTAGATGATCGTCCAGCGGAAACCTTTAGCAATCTTCGTCTGGCTGATCCTGAATTTTATACCAATGGTGACCTCAACATTATCCTGGGTGCTGACATTTATCCTCAACTCATTAGACCTGGTATCCAGCCACCAACATTTTCATCAGCTATGGCCCACGACAACAATACCATAATTGTAAAATTTGCATTTAAATATCTTTATATTTCTCATTGTTAAATTTAGTATAAGATAGAAAAAAATCTTTATATTATATTAACTAACTTATACATTATATTCTCTTGTATTATTTTACCCTCTTAATGTATCTTTACCTTATATTCATTTTACTCGTATTACCTCTACTCGTCTTATATTATACTATATTATAATTATCTCTGTATTATAAAAATCTAACTTTATAATATATTCATTTACCCCTTATATTACAAATCTCACTTTTGTATTATAAAAATTTATCTTTATAATATTGTATTTTGTATTACAAACTTTATTCTTGTAATGTAATCATTTATCTTACTCATTTATTTGTATTATTAAAAAATGTATCTTTATATTATATTCATTTATTTCTTGTATTACAAGACTTCACCCTTCTAATATATTTGTTTATACAACTCATTTATTTTTGCATTATAAAACAAATGTATCTTTATAGTATCTTTACTTATTTTTTTGTATTACCAAATATAATCTCTATCATACATTAATTTACCCTTTGTACTGTAAAAATGTATTTTTCCATTACAAAATTCACCCATATTGTATTCATTTACCTTTACAATAATTTACCTTTATACTACCCTGATTTATCTCCATATTATATTATATTATTTTATATAGTATTATTTAAATACATATTTTTATATAGTATTTTATATTGAATTATTCTACCTGAAAAACCATTAAATTTTTATGTATCTATATTACTCCTTAATTACAATTTAAAGTATCTATCCTAGACATATATGTACTTTATTAATCGCCCCTTTAAATCACTATTTTTTAACCCTTTAACTCAATGAATTTCTCTATACTTAAGTTATTTACCTATACCTACATATTACCCTATTACTCTATCTATATTTACGTCACTGATCACCTCTTTTACCTTTTTCCCGTGGGCATCACACCTCCTTGTGTAAATTGCATTACTGCAAGGGGGGGCGGGATGTTCACGCGCGAACCCATTGTTTTTGGCTGCACTTAAATAAATGCAGCCGAGTGTGAGCTTTTTGTGAGTTCTCTCTTTTTTCTATGTTTTTTATCTTTGCTTAACATAATGTTTGAAGTAATTCTCATACTTCAAACATTAAAGTTTTTTATTACAAATCATATATTCAGTGAGACAAGTGGTCAACGGCGGCAAGTGATTAGATACATAAATATAAAATAAGCAAAAAGGTGGATAATAAAATATAATCTTGCAAAAAGAATGTAATTGGTGTAATTTTAAATTTAATTTTAAAGATCATAAATAAAAAAATCCTGCTTATACTTTAAAAACTTAATTGTGTTTGGAATTAAAAAACAGAAGAGAACAATTGAAAATATTTATGTGTTTCTTAAATAATAAATAAACAAAATTTATACTCTGTGTGCCTGAAGTTAATTTTGATATTTGTGCAAAATAATAAAGAAAACTCAAAACAATATTATTAAAAGGGCAAAAAGCAAATAACATACCTTTGAACTACCAGACGACTACAATAACAACAACATACATAATATTTTGGTATCAACAACTCAAACATCAACAACATAGTACAAGCACATCACCCCCCATTGGCTCCAAAATCTACTCCTGAGGAACATCCGGACCCCCGATCCCCCACACACAAACATGATTGCTATGAACAAGTCTGGCAACTCTATCTTTTGGATTCGACGTTAGAAAGTAGGTCCAGATAATCATGGATAAAAATTAATTAAAACAATATGGGCGCTGTCAAAAGCTAGATTGTAACTCCGAAAAGGGTTTGTAATTATGTACTTATGTATGTAAACCTAGATAAAGTAGAGAGTAGAGTTCAGCACGAGTTTATATTAGTTAGAGCGAGTCACCGCTATGCAAATGACTAATTTTACAACTTTACTGTGTAACAAACGAAACCTTCCTGTGAGAAATTTAAAAAAACTGATTCGTAACTTACAATTTAGGTACAAAAAATTTTCTCTTGAAATCATTTCCATGGTTTGGCTTTAACACGCAAAACGGCATAAATTGTTTTGTTTGTTACTTTAGTAAAATGAAAAATTTACCAAAAATTAAATTTTTAAAAATATTCAAATTTTCAAATTGATTGGAAATCAAAACCGCTAATGTGTTTATATCGAAGTCATTATAGGCTTTTAAAATGTATAAAACTATGTGCACGATCTATGCATTCTATTAGAACTTAGACTTACAAATTCTAAAAAAGATAAATTTAAATCGGCCTTTTTAAAAAATATTTTTTAATCTAATAAAATTTACAGTCTCTACTGATTTTTATTTCAAACTATTACTGAAATAATTTTAATTTCGTTTAGAAAATGCCAACGTGTTGATGTCATTCTCTAAATGCACAATGCGAACCATTCCATCTGATTAATTTTAATGTTCAGTCTATACAGAATATATCAAGAGAATCAATCAATGTTATTTAATAAAATGCCTTGACTATTATAATGCAACATAATTTTTCATATTGATATGAATATTCTAAATGAATGTCTAACATGAACAAATTTCAATTAATTAAATTTACATATTAATTGCTATGATTTTATAGACTTATTACAGATACGAACAGATAGAAAGGTAGAATAATAACATACGACCACACATTTTAATTTATTTCTATATATTAAGAAGGCTAAATTATAAAATCAGTAGAATAAAATCTAGAAAAACAGCATTAAAAATTTAAAATAATTTTTTTTTTATGTCAGTATATGTACTCGTATGTATGTATATGAATGTATAAGTACCCTGTTAGCAAATTGGTAGTCTTATAATTCACTTTTATGGGCTGACTATAATAAGCTAACTACATTGTAATCCAGAACTTACCAAAATCAAAGCATTTATAGCTAGCTACAAAAAGTTAACTTTAAGTTAACGGTTAGGTAACTAACTTTAAAGTTAATTGAAAGCAATGCAGAGTCGGAAAATTGACTACTTCCTAGGACATCGCAATGTTAAAATTGTTAGTTGTTTTTATATAAAAGTAATCCAAGTGTCACCCACCACTATTGAAAGTCAACTGAATTGCCTGCAGGGTATATACAAACATACCCAGTTGGCTCTGTCTTAAAGACATGCTCGAGGATGGGTGCATGACAATAAACTATCCTGTACGATGCTTACACGACAACCAGAACAATTCGTCAACGACGTTTTCAAACAAATGTCGTAAAAATCATCGACGACTTGCTGAGTGACAATGTCACTGAGGTTGTCGTCAACTGCACATTGTATGAACTATGCAAGCATGTTGTAATTTTTCTGTTTATCCTGTACAACTTCTAGGAAATAGACCACTAAATATCGTGCACGAACACTTCCGCGGTGTTGTTGACAGTCGTTAGTGAGATGTCTTAAAGTCAACATTGACGACAATGTCTTGTACGACTATTGTGCCAACTGGGTATGTACATATATGTATAAAAAACAGGGACCGGAAATAATTGTTATTTTTTTTTTTTCTGAGGAAAAAGGTTACGCAAAAATGCCCTTTATCTGCATTTGGTAATTTTTAACCATTATCAGTACATTTATATTATTTTGGTTACCGGAACCAATTACAATGAGAAAAAAATTTTTTTGGTTATAAGTAACCATTATATCAACCAAAAAAAATATTTTGGTTAAGAATAACCATTATTTCAATCAAAAACTTTTTTGGTCAGAAATTTCATTAGACCTAAAAAAAATTTTGGTTACATCCTTAATAAATCAACATTTGTAAAATCTTTTTATTGATTTTAATCATTCAGGCGATAGCTTCCTTTGCATCATCCAAAATATACAAAAAATGTTGCATTTTTTGGGGTATTAACCACATATAATGCAATTTTTAATAAATATATATATATATATTATAATGGTTATTTTTAACCAAAAAATTTTTTTATTAGTATAATGGTTATTTGAGACCAAAAAAATATAATGGTTACTTTCAACCAAATAAAATATTTCTCATTTTAATTAAAAAATTTTTTTTTTTTAATTATCCGTGATAGACTTTAACCGCATCAAACCACTTCCAACATGTTTGATGGACAGATTCCAACATGTTGATCCCAACATATTTGATGGACTGATCCCAACATGTTTGACGGACTGATCCCAACATGTTTCACTAATCCGCAGACCCAACGCTCTTGCAGGTCTTGCAAACGCAGCCCACCATAGCATAAAATAACAAAATATATGCATATAGAATATAATTGCGACAACGGAGACAATTACTGCTATTGTATTTTGTTGTTGTAGATATTTGCAGGCTTCTGGCGAATACCCTGTAGGGCAATTTAGAGATATTAAAACATTTTTTAATTATTTAATAATTTAATAATTAAAATATATTTTAATTATCCGTGATAGACCATCAAACCACTTAAAACATATTTGACGGACTGATTCCAACATTAAAACATTTTTTTTAATTATTCGTGATAGACTTTAACCTCATCAAACCATTTCCAACATGTTTGACGAACTGATCCCAACAACTGACTCAACGCTCTTGCAGGTCTTGCAAAGGCAGCACACCATGTCATAAAATAACAAAATATATGCATATAGAACATACATGGGCATACTTCTTACTTTTTTACTGCAATACGTTAGAAATAACCATTTTACCTAAAAAAAATTTTGGTTACATCCATAATAACTCAACATTTGTAAAATATTTTTATTGATTTTAAACAATCTTGCTATAGCTTCTATTGCATCATCTAAAATATACCAAAAATTTTGCATATTTTGTGGGGTAATAACCAAAAAAAAAATTTTTTTTTGATATTGGTTATTTTTAACCAAAAAATTTTTTTATTAGTATAATGGTTATTTGGGACCAAAACAAATTTTAGGTTGATATAATGGTTATTTTCAACCAAAAAAATATTTCTCATTTTAATTGGTTACGATGACCAAAATAAAATATATGTCTTGTTAATGGTTAATTATAACCATTACATAAATTTATTGACATTAATGGTTAAATATGACTGTTTCGTAGTTTCTCTTATAACTGTTACCGTCCCTGATAAAAAATATATAAAAACAAAAATTTACCAACTGCATTATTAAAGTAATTCATATTGTTTTTAAGCCAAGAAATCTTTGAACTTTAAAATTATAAAATAAATAAAGAATCAATAGAAAAGTTTACACTTTTTTAAATGTGAGACGTTGTCTGGAAAGTTTAAAAAAAAAATTGTTTTGTGGTATGAAGAAATGTTTGTTCTTTATCTGTCTTTTACATTCTTAATCCTTAAAGTACAGGATGCAGCTAATAGTAATAGAAGTACTTAAGAAAATAATTTGTTAAGAAAAGTTTTAATTCCAGAAACTATTTTCTTTATTTGAATTTTCTGTCAAATATTCGTAAGAAGAAGGTATTTGTAGCCATAGGCAGTATAACTCGAGTTTTATGACAGAAATTAAAAGAATTTCAAATTTAATTTTTACTTTCTGCACACAGTCGGTTTTGTAAACCGCGTTCTTTTTTTTCGTCAACTGAAGTTCTTGAGTTCTTGGATTCTCATAATTGTCAATAGATATCTTGTTTCTCTTATACGAGTAATTTAAATAAAATTTTTATGTTCAGCTTAAAGATGCATTAAGAACCCACGACAAAAAATTTTAAATAATTGCTTGAATGTAATATAAGAAATACAGCAACAACAACAACAACAAGAAAAAATAATAATAATGCAAAAGCTTAGTAAATACAATAACAACTACATTTAAATAAATAATACAAAAAAAAAAACAACTAAAATGTAAAGAAAAAAAAAATTTTTGTAAAATTATAGTCAGTCAAGCTAGAATACTTGAAAAACTACCTCAGAATAAAATTTTCATATAAAATATTTGTGGGTGTTTTGTTTGGTTTAGAGCAGAGTGGGCAAACAAACAAAACATTTCGCAAAAGTTTCAACAAAGTCATACACTTTTCAAAATTTTTTTAATAGTATTGTACATGAGCAAAACAAACACAAATACTTTCTAAATGAGAAAGAGCGCAAATGAAACAATTTGCTTTTCGCTCTTGTGCTTGCTTGGTTTTTTGTTGTTTTTTTTTTCTCTTCTTCTTCTCTTTTACTCTTCTATCCTTTTTCTTCTCATTCATTTTTTGTTGTACCTACGCACATTTGAGTTAGTGTATTTGTAGTACTCAAAACAAAAAGAATATACAAAATTAAATGGGTAAATCTTTCTCACTGTTTCTGTTTTATTTTTGTTTTACTTATTGTAAAGAATACAACAAAATTAGATCAAACGTTCAGTTTTGTTTATTTTCCTACTCTGGTTTAGAGATATTGAAAAATCGTTATTAAATTCACTACAATGATTGGACTTACAAACCAATGACTAGTTCTTGTGACTTTGGCAACGAGATATGTGTCCTATTAAACGAAAATAAAATTAAGGTAAAAAGATCTTTTCTTAACTCTGGTCAATCAAAACCCTGTCTGTAAAGCACAAAATTGCTATTTATCGTATTTCGTCTTAATAATGGGCACCTGCGAGATTTCACATTTTATAATTTTTGGAGACGTTGAAGCTTATTTAACGTTAGAGAATACAAAATAATGGATTTTAGCGATGAGAGAAATACAAGCTAAAATTGCGGCGAATTCAGTTTTAACGGTATACCACATTTAGCATTAAAAGTTACAGAATTGAATATGTTGCCAAAAATCGCTAAATCAATTTTATGCATTTTTAGCGATGGAAATTTTGCTTTAGCGACTTATAGAATTAGGCTGCTGTTAACCGATCTAAAATTCTCACAGCATGCAGCTTTGACTCAGGAATACTTATTATATGATATTTTTCGAACATGCACACTTCTGCGCCTACTTCTTTACCACGTTTATTAAGGGCTTTACCTCAAATTTAAAATACCTACACAGAAAAAAAAACGTAGTAATGGCAAATGATTTTAACCTTACCGTAAATAGAATTTACATTCGGATCGTTCCCAATAGCAGTTTGTATTTGTCGCAACTACAAAATTGCTGTTACATTAAATACAACTGAGCAAATGCAAAAATGGTTTTAACAAATGCGATTGTCTTTGTCCCAAATACAATTGAGCAAATGCAAAAACTGTCCTAACAAATACAATTGTCTTTGCCCCAAATACAATTCGACAAATGTCAAAATTTTTTAAAATTTTTAGATTTTATTTACAAACAAAAATAAAATTAAAGATTTTTGAGGAATATATACATACGTATGTACAATGAATTGGTGACTTAGTTTTAATTATATCTAAAATATTAATATAATACATAGTAAGGCAATTGAGAGCACAATATAATAATACATATACATATATTATATAACACTTATAAATAATATAATATACATACATTATAGTATATAATACATAAACTATATTTATATACACTTTTTAAAGTCGACTCCGAACGACAGATTTGAGAAGCTTTTTCATGGCAATCAGTTGCTCCCAGAGCTTTTGCCAGAAGACTGCTGAGAGGTAGTCGCCGAAAGAAATAATTTTTTCATATTTCTTTTTTTTTTTTTTTTTTTGAAGATGTCAGGGCTGAGATTTGAAGCCGGCACTACCGTCTTAGTAAGCCAACACACTAAATACTAGACCACGGCGAAGATATACTCCTGTAAAAAACTCACACATATTTGTTTTTTTTCACACGCACGTGTTTTTAATACCGCAAACTAAACTCAATCGAATGAGAGAAAATGTCTAAACAATAAAACAAAACTAACTGCGGATTGCACTTGAAAATACAAGACTACTGTTACCACAACAGCAATCCGTATTTGGCGAAAATAATTTGTCCTATGTAATCTCAAATAAGAAAACATTTGATTTTAATAAATTGCTGTTGACATGAATTTTTAAATGCAATTACATTTAACTTAAAGAAAATTCAATTTGGATCAAATAATTTTGCTCTTGACTTATGAAAACTGCAATTTTGTAGTTGCGACAAATACAGTGTATTCGCCGAAATTCTTTGTGGCAAATAAAATATCATTTAAATCAAATACTTTTTATTTGCGACAAATACAATTTCCTCAACTACAAAAAGTATTTGCCATAACAACCCTTTTTTTTCTGTGTATTGATTAAAATAGTGGAGTAACCCCATTCTCTTTCTCCCGCAACTGTCTGCAAAACATACAAATACTTTTACTTTTATTTTATAACGAAGGGGGGTAGCGAAGCACACCGAGATCAGCTGGTGAACTATAACAAATTTACCTAAGATCACAATAAACGACTTTTTAAAACATATGAATTTCCTAGAAATGATTCTTAATGCTGTTCAGGTATCGCTGAAGTAATTTTGGGGGTAATTCTTTCTTTTCCAGCTACTTTTTGGGCAAAACTTGAAGACACATGTCTTATTTTTTTTTTTTTTTTTTTGCAAGTATATTTGAAAATTTACTACTTTGAAATTCGAATATACTTCAAAAAGAAATTCGTAAAATACAGTATATACAGTTTTGCTGTAGATGGTGAACAGATTTCGACATATTCTATCCCTTTCTAGAGTAATATCGTTGGTCTCAGGTAGAAAGGCCCTAACTCTCATTTTACCAAAACTTACTTTTTTTTAGTGAATCCAATGCATTTTAGAAATATGCCGCTCCTCACAAAGAATGTTTACAATATTATTAAAAATAACGGTATTACAAGCAATTGTACAGCATTTAAAAAAAAGTTGTATATTAACAATTACAGTATCTGTTGTATTTTTACCTCCACCTGTAAATTTTAAATTATTTGAGTTAGGGCCTTTCTACCTGAGACCAACGATATGTACTAGCAGACGATGTCATGATAGGAAATAAGTATAAATTTTTATAGTCTTTCTGGGTAATTGAAAAATCGAATATGTTATTTCGGTAGCTATTCAACATAGTGAACAGAGAGCAGACAAAAATAAATCTAAGAATCTAATATTGCTGATATTTTTAGGATTATTTACATTTAACAATATGAAGGTAATTTTACACTTAAAATAGTACTCTCAGCTGTTACTATTAGAACACCATGTAGGGTGTACTTATAGAAATACATTCCATTTAACAAAATTTTAAATATTGTTTGTCTACGTACAAGTATTTATTTATTTATTTGTTTTTTTTTTTTTCTTTTTTTTGCAATAAATTTATATGGGTGCAGCTTTAAACACAATAAAGCAAAGAAAAATAATAATAAAAAAAGAAAAAATAAAACATCAGCACAACAATAATTTAAGAATTTAAAACCAATTTTTATATATATTTTCTGTTGTTATTGTTTATTTCTAAAATTTACTGTAATAAACTGTTTAATAAACTGCAGTGCAATACTATTTGCTGTGCGGACTGTCAGTTATTTTAATTCTTTTAAATTAAAAAAAAAAAAAAAAGAAAAAATAAAAAATAAAAAAACGGAGAAACCATTAAATTGATTATTCGTGGCAAAAACATAAAAAATATATATGAAAACATTAAACTTTTTATAGACTTTTAATTAGTAAATAATTAATTGCTAACATATGTAACTGAATTAATTAAGTTGAGAAGCATTTTTCCTTTGCAAATAAAAACATTAAAGCAGTTGTTATTTGACGCGTTTCTTAAATGTTAAGTTTTAATAAAAAAAAAAACATATTCGTATATGAACATATATTTGTTTTAAAAATTATTAACAGTTTTGTGTTAAAGATCATATGCCACATATCACATATAAAATTTAAACAAAAAAGCTTACATTGAGGATTTTAAAATCGCATCATCTTTTCACAACCAAACACCTTTTCATGACTTTATTTACATTTGAAAACTTGCAAGTTAATTATAAAATATTTTCTCAAGACAAAAATTTATGCATTTTAGCTACCCATAAATAATTTTTAACCAGTTGCATGCAATTTGTCATTTTTCAATGCCTTCAGTGCACATGTTTCATATTTAATTGTTGACATTAAATATTCAATTTAATGGTTGTATAGTGAGTGAAGAAGTCGCTTAGATAAGTGATAGCAAATTAATAAATGTTTTTGTTTTTGTTTTTGCTATTTTATTAATATTAATTTAAGTTTTTGTATTAAACATTTCTAATGCTATTATAAATTGTTTCTGTTTTTTGTTTTTTTCGTCCATAAAAACCATTACAGTTTATGATTGCATATAAAAATTATAAATGACAATATTAATAAAGCTTATAGAAATAAATAGTATATAGTGAGAAAATATTTGTTTTAAATTAATTAAATTTTAATTAACTTTTAAACACTTAAGCTGCATAAATTTATTAAACCTGTGTTGATATGGTGAAATAGCTTAAGTCAACATAAGATCGAATTAAATTACTATTTTATGAGCCGGAAAGCACAATAATTTTAAAAATTATAGCGTTAGATAAATCTAAGGTAGCTAAGACTTGTGTAGATTTTCGGTAGTACATAAAAACCATACAAACATATCGATACTCTACGTAAATAATAATTTATTGCCAACCATTTGTTTTGCAGAGAGTTTTCAAAAATACATTCCACTCTACTTCACCTTAAGCTTTGACAACGAAAAACTAATGCTCAGGAGAAAAGCGCCACCTTTTGGGAAGTAGCAGATAACAGCTAAAAACCTACTAAGCAAAGGCACTCACCGCAATCAATATTTAACAATGAGGCCATTGCTGTTGATCATACAAGGGTGAAGGTATGACACTGGCCTTTGAATTATCAATTCACAGACAATATCTCATTCCTAAGGCGCTTAATAGTATTAAAAAAAAAACAAAATATATGTTCTGTTGTCATAGTGTACTGTTCTTTCCACAAAAATTCCAATACAATGCACAGCATTTAATAGGGGTTGACCCCTGAATATTGATCTCAATAGAAAAAAGCACTCACTTAAATTAATTTTATTTAGTCTATTGCCGTTTCTTCTCTACTCAAAAAATTTTTTGGTTAAAAACCAATGACTTTTTATTCTCGGTTGAGGCCAGCACTAAGGGGATGATCACTACTCACACAGTGCGGTTAAAGAATGAATTCTCTCTATAATGCATTACGAGATTCACTTTTCAATCAACAACAAAAAGACGTGCTGTGATTGGAGTATGCGTATTCAGTAAGATATTGTGATTATCTGGAATCAGAGCACCTCTCATGGCGGTATAGATAAAACAATGCAAGTCACGATACATTGCGCCGATACTCAAACGAATCAATAAAGTTGAGTACTCTACCGGCGCTGATAAGCACCTTCGCCCTTTTCTGTAAGTGCTCGAGAAGCCCCAAAATAGGCTTTAAATCCCCGGCTCATATATGAGAATTGTATTCTATCTTAGAGCGTATATAAGTCTTATGAATATTGAAAGGTCAGATGGAGTGAAGTGTTCCTTGCACCCTTTTTTAAAAAATCGGGGCACTTGAATGCTTCTTTCGACATTCGATATATGTGATCATTCCAACAAACTTCATAATTAATTCTCAAGCCCAGAACATCAAAAGCGTCTGCCTCTTCAATATTTACAACGCCGGTAAGCATAGATGGCAGAATTGTATCATCATCACCACGCCTATGCGTTAAAAAGCAACATCGAGTCTTGAACGAATTAAGATCGATCCTGTTCAACACCATTCGGTCATTTGTGAGTGCGTTGTTCATATTTTGCCTTTTTACTCTAATCTCTAAAATGCTCAGCATACAATTAATCAAATGAATATGAGCCGTGGTCTAGTGGTTAGTGTGTTGGCTTACCAAGACATGAGCCCTGGGTACGACACCCAGCTCCGACATCTTAAAAATAAAAAGAAATATGAAAAAAATATTTCTTTCGGCGACTACCTCTCAGCAGTCTTCTGGCAAAAGCTCTAAGAGTAATTAATTGCCATGAACAAGCTTTTCAAGTCTGTCGTTCGGAGTCGACATTAAACTGTAGGTCCCGATACTCATGGATAAAAAATTTACACATACAACATGAGTGCTGCGAGAAGCTAGGCAGTAATCCTGACACAGGGTTGTAAAGGCCAGTTATGTATGTTATGTATGTATGTAATTGCTATTCATTATCTAGTCCCAATGGCTATTGTGGTAAACTAATTACAAACCTTTTTATGCTTTTTATTCAGTTGGAAAATCGTAAATTTTTTATTTTGAAATTTTGTAGAGAGATGTGTCTACGCTATTAACTAGTTTGTATGAGAACCATTCTTGTGTGCTTTTATAACGTAGACAGACGACAACGTTATTTTGCATTAAGAACTTAAAATTTTACTCTGACAGACTACGATTTCTGCATTTATAGAGTAGACAGGCGACAGCGTTAGTTTGTTTGTGAACTATTTTTATTTGCTTTTGTATCCAAAGAAAGTAGAGGTTTGTAACTTTGCTTACTTTCTATCCATTTTAATTACCAATTACCCAAAGACTGACTGATTTTATACGATGTTGGCCCGATTATTGTAATTTAAACATGGAGAAAACTAGAGTTGTCGGCTGTCGCTAAAGTGTACTTAGTGCATCACATAATCGTTACTGTAAACAATAAAAATTGTCGACTTCTTTTGCTAATATCGTATTGTTAAAAGTTACTAAATCGCGGTACTGGTGGTTCTACCGAATGTTGTCTGAACTCGTTAGAAGAGACACCGTCTATAACCACTCTTACAGCACTGTCCCTGAAAAAGTTTGTTATGACACTACAGAAGTGGTTATCGACATCGAAGGCAGTAAGTTTAGAATGATAGCCTTGTGCCAGACTCTGTCAACCCAGCAGAAATTAGTGCTGAACCAATAAGCTATTTTGTAAGGTAGAAATTGTGAACAATCACTTAGGCGTGCGCATCAATAATGCAAGATTTTTATATGAAATGAGCCGCTAAAATGCAATACAAATGCAAATTTGTTTGAAAAATCAAAAATAATGCCTTATGCTGTAGCATTTTTGTAAGCTTTAGGGTATGAATAAACAATATAATGCTTCCATTATTGCTTACAATTTTATTTATTGCTTCCAAATTTGAAAAAATTTCTGCTGGGAAATGCCACACCACTTCTCAGAAAAGAATGCCAACAGATCACCATTGTAGCAGCTACTACTACGGACGGTTGCTTAGCAAGATATTGGACTCTAAATACCTCAAAAGTTGATGATTTATTATACTCACCCTAACTTTGGAGAGTATTAAACACACTGCTACTGGCTATTGGGCAGTAATTTTTGGGATTGGTTTTACATAAGCAACCTTCTGGTAAGACAAAAACACACCAAGACGATAGGGTTAAATAACAGTCGAACAAGCATTGCACAGCACTTTTTAACTTTAACTTCTGGTATGTAAGCAGTTTGACGACAATTGTGTCTCCATTTAAAAACATCACTGTTGTTTTAGAAAATATACGCTTGAATTGCTTCAGATCAAACTGAATTTTATAACTCAATGTAATTTATTTTTCATGCTGAAGTAAATAATCGAACATACATACTAAGTTATAACATTATTAAGCATTATAGACAAACTTTTGATTAACAAATCAGTAATTTTCATTTCATAAGTAGAATTGTAATCGGCCTCATCGAGCTTTTACCATTAACTTAAATGAAAATCATTATAATCAATAAATAAACATATAAACTTAAGTTTCTGCATAAACTGGAGAATTCAGTGTAACCAAAATAAAATATTTTAAGGCTTTTTAGCACTATTTTTGTAATACTATTTTCAATCCTCAATATTGCTGAGTTAAATTTATTAACTTTGCCAAAAATCTGTTACTCAAGACACCTTTGTCTACAAACGGAAATTATTTTATCAATTATAATCTGTCAAATTTAACTAATTATATCATTAACCAGTTAATATTTTACTCGCGTAATAAAGAAAAAACCTCTTAAACAAGTTTGTGGTTTAAGTTTTTCGTTTTTTTTTTTTTTTTAACAAAATTTCCACTTAAAAACAAATTTAATTTATAAATTATGAGCAAACTGTTATTTCAACCAAAAAATATTTATATTTATTTAATCAATAGCCAATCACCATACCTCTTACCCTTTTGACTGCTCCAGCATAGGCCTTTTTAAAACGAAACGCAATTTTTATGCAAAACCTAAAAAACGAAAGAAAATATCATTCGTTAATAGACTTCTGTTTGTGTTGTTGTTTTTTGTAATATTTAAAAAATAAAAAATAATTTACTTAAACATGAACAGCATTTATATAATGACCAAAAAACAAATTAAATAATAAAAAAAAAAATACCGTCTGGACCGAGTTGTTACTTAAGAAAAAGGCTTTTTATAAAAAGCAAGTTTCTAACACGCAGTTATGGCTAAAAGATGGCCATTAACAAAAAAAAAACAAAAAACAAAAAATCGAACCACAGCCGCTAAATTTCAGTTTTGCAAATTGTTTTTCAAAATGAAAAGCTAAATGAACAGACTGCACAAACAAGGTGACAATTAAGATAAATGTTGACTGTTTTTATTGCCTGATTTTCCGCATTTAAAAACAGACATTTTATTTTGAATTGCTGAAAATACGAGGATTAAAGTAAAAGTGTTTGCTTGTTTGAATATATTTATGGATTAAAAAATTATAGAAAATAAGAATTTAATTTTTTTTTATAATCATTTTCTTGTTTAAATATTATTTCTAATTATTGTATTTCTTTGTTTTGTTTCGTTATAGGTTCGTATTCTCATGGAAATTTATATCTAAAAGAAAAATATTAAATTCTTTAAGCTTTTGGCTTAAATAAATAAAGTCATAACTAAGGGACTATAAAGAAACACTTTCTGCAATATAAAGCAAAGAAATGAGAGCTGAAAATTAAGGCTAAATATTCAAATAAAATTCGTACATTTGGTATGTATGCTATTGGACTTATTGATTTCTTTCAGTGAAAATTCTGACGGAACAAAAACAGCAGGGAAGCTCAGTTAAACCCAACAAGTTAGATAACAAGTACAGACTTGTAAAAGATCATCCGTTTTTCGGTTTCAAAAATAAAGTTAAAGAAAAGGCGCATAACGCTTTTATGCCGACAAAAATTTTATTTCATTATAATCCTTGTATTGATATAGATTACGTTCACTTTTTTATAAAATTTGGATAGTATTTTTTTTATATTGAGGGGGATGATCCCTAGTTATACAACACATTGTGCTGGTCTAGAAAAATATTTTATGGGAAGGTAGATAGTGGGAGTAGTGTATGTCCACATTTGATGGAAAATTACGATTACTCATTGACCGGTAAAAGCTTGCGGGACGATTGTTCCATAAACTACCAGTGAGGCTAAAGAACGAATTCTCTCTATAATGTATCGTGCGATTCACTCGAAAGGTACGTGTGGTAACTTGATAGAGTTTAACGTAAGTACCTGCCAGGGACTAGCCACACGTAACCCCGTTGTAAAGGGTGATGGTCAAATACGCCGCATCTGACCAGCGCCATTCGAAGCCGCTACCCTTTAATTTCGAAAATTTCAAAGACACCCGGCCCATGGACATCGAATTAGCAATTTAGTACCACCACTGCCTGGGTAGTCATACTACCCTTGTTAAGAGGTTTTCTATCTAGTACTACCACAACCACTACGAGTACTTCCAGAAAAGCCGCACCCAAACCATCAGGCCGATTTGCCTCACTTCCCGAATTACAGGGAAGCCCAGGCAAAATTGGGGGCTCCCTGATGCCCGTAGTACCAGATTAGAGTAGGTTTCTCTGGTCAGTCCCTGAGGTGGTCAGTAATAAATTACCAACTGAGTGCCAGGCCACCCAGAGCTAGGTGAACTTCAAATTCTCCGGTGAGTTCAGGCCCCTAGTGTGACGTAAAGCACCAGCAAGTTACGTTAGAATATGTGATTATTCGGAATCAAAGCCTTATTTTGGTCAGAACACCTTCCATGGTGGTACCGATAGAACAATGAAATGCACGCCACATTTTGGAGGCAAATTGTTGAATATTGGTTCTCAGATAAGGATTAACTAATTATTCTCATACACAAATTCTTTGCTGGGGGTGCGTGGTATAGTGGTTAGAGCAATCGCACAAAATCTCAAAGGACCCAGGTTCAAATCCCAGAAGAGGTGAAAAATGAAAAAAGTGAGTTTGCGGTTTCTTCAAAATTATAATTTAAAAAATAAGAGGTCTCCCCTCTCCTAGAAGTCCATCTACTAAAGAAAACGCTCCCTGACATTCCACTCTATTCCAGGAATGATCAGGAGAAAAAGTGCCACCTATTGAAAAGTAGCAGATAACAGCTAAAACGTGCTTAGCGAAGGCACACACCGCAATCAATATGTAACAATCAGGCAATTACTGTCGATCATTCAAGGGTGAAGGTATATTACTGGCCTTTGAATGATAAATTCACAGCAATTTCTCTCATTCCTAAGGCGTTTAATAATATAAGAAAAACAAAATATATCTTTTGTCATAAATGTATTGTCCCTTCCATAGCTTTTAGTAGAGGTTTACCCCTGAGTATTGGTTTCCAAAAAAAAAAAAAAAAACCGCGCCAAATCCCTTGATTTAAGCCGCCAAATAAAAAAATTACACTACCGGGAATTCTTCCATGCACTTAAGCGAAAGCTGATGGAACTATGTGGCTATTGTTACTGCTTTGGGGGGGTCGTGGCATACTGGTAGAGCGTTTGCACAGAAACTCACACGACGAAGGTTCAATTCCAGCGAAGGACAAAATTATAAAAATAAATATTTGCGGTTTTCTAAAAATTACAATTTAAATTAAAAATTAAATTTAAATAAAATAAGAGGTTCCCCCCCCCCCTCCAGCAAGACCATCTGCAAGAAACCGCCCCCTGACATTTCTAATCTATTCCACCAGAAACCAATGATCAGGAGTACAGCGCCACCTTCTGGGAAGATAACAGCTAATCTACTGAAGACGCTCACCATTCACATTAAACATCCACCGACAGATGAGGCCATTGCGGTTTGATCATTTGAGGGTGAAGGTATAACACTGGCTCTTGAGTGGACAAATTACCAGCAACTTGTTTCATCAACAAATAAAGGCGCAAAAAATACAAAATCTATGCAAAAAAAAAAAAAAAAAAAAAAAAAAAAAAAAAAAAAAAACTTCTATCAACCATCTTCACATTCCAATACAATGCCCACTGCATGAGTAGGGGTTTACCCCTGAGTATTGGTCTTAAAAAAAAAAAAAAAAAAAAAAAAAAGAGGTCTAAATGCGCGTCATCAGTTCTTTCAAAAATAATATTTTTTTTGTCGAAATTGAAAAGCTAATTTATTTGAAATAAATGCCAATAACGCCACCAACCTGTAGATTTTGTTATGTTTTCAAACAACAATGTATGTATTAAAACAGTAGAGTTGGCAAACAATCGATAGTACTATCATAGTATCGATAGTTCTATTTCTATTAGACTATCGATACTATTTTTTCGATAGCGAAACTATCGCTTAATGATGCATTTAATTGACTTATGCAGACTATCGATACTATTACTAGACTATCGATACTATTTTTCGATAGCGAAACTATCGTTTAATGATGCATTTAAATGACTTCTTTAGCTTAAAACCATGATCGCTACTTTTCAACAATTGCAACAGGCCAGATTTTTTCAAGTTACAATAACTTAACTCGCACTGTACATATTTTTAATTGCATCTTACTTATAAAAACAACCAAGAAAAATCGTAATACTGAAATAAAACAAAAATACTGAGTTTGATACTAAAACTATACAGTTGAAAAAAACTCACAAAAGTACTTCGGAAGTTTTAAAAATTTTTTCTAAAAACAAGAATAATAAAGAAAATGCACAATATCGGTTGTTTGCGAAAATTTACAATACTAGAGGAAACATATTAAACCTATTTGACAACCTAAAACGTGCCCATACATCTCATAACCAACTGCCGAAACAATCAAACACAATCCAATATTTTGTCAAAGAGTCTGAAACCTCTAAAAGGGATTCCGAATGGAAAAAACTACTACATACTGCTTTTATTGATCTACAGCCATTCAGTATAGTAAAGGATACTACATGTTGCCTTCAAGAAACAATCTAAAAAATTTGATGATGGTAAATTTGTTTAATACAACCAAGAGTTACTTAATTGCAAACTATGCTTAATGAAGTGCAAAGCTGCACTATTACAACAGACTTGTGGACTTCATGCGAAAACGAGGGCTACCTTACCGTAATGTGTTCTTCGTAGATCTGGGGCCGAATTACCGCATACGTGAACGAGTAAGCTATCGTATCGAATAAAATTTCGTCACGTATCGAATGGATGGATTATAGCATTCGATAGCAGACGTATCGAAATTTTTACACAATGTGTATCATTCTCTGGTGAATGACACTAAAAAGAAGAAAAAGTGTGTATATGTTTAATACAAAATAAAAAAACACAAAACCAATTTTTTGAAGTTATCTAAATAAATAAGTGAATTTTAATATTTTAAAAACCAAAAATTATAAAAAAAATGACCACACTCTTATCGCTGTGCTCATCGTCTTCGGATTCTGAAGATGATTATAACACAGTACGTATCAGAAAAGAAATGAGGTGTAAAAGCGATCCAATGCGTAAGTAAATTACATCTTCCTTTTTTTTAATTAAAAATTATAAAATATTGTAGGTTTATTAAGCGCTTTAGGCTTTCAAAAGAAGCGTTTAATTTTCTTCTTTCTGAGCTACATATGTTTCGAGGGGTATATGTCTACAGCCATACCCCCAAAACTGCAAGTGGCTGTAACTTTATCGCTTCTTTTTGTTTTCTATTTATTTTGTTGATGTTAGTCCTATAAAATGTTTTAAAATTTAAATATTAAAGTATTATTTAATAATATTATTATTAGATTTATATTTAATAATAATATTATTAAATAATACTTTAAATATTATAATAAACTCACATTTAATTTTTTTTTTTTTTGCACACACGTTTTTTGCACACAAAATGTTTTCGATCAGTCTTGAGCAAACGAGTAAAATGTAAACAGCTGGCACTCGATTATAACGATAACGAGTGGTGTAATCTCAAAAAGAAAAATTAAGAACGATTTTGCTCGTTCACGTATGCGGTAATTCGGCCCCTGTTTTCTTACCGTAATGTGTTATTCGTATATCTGTTTTGTCTATGTGCTAATAGGAATGTGAAATTAGTTTTTAAACCAGCTATCGAAAACATCGAATAGCGCGACTATCCATAGTTTGGCAGCTCTATAAAGCAGCCATATCTTTGAAATTTCGATAACACGATATGGTTGGTGCATCTATAGTTATGATATGTAGTAGTACCATATAAACTGAACTAAAAGCTCCAAACAAGAACTACAAGCAGATTAGAAATTGTTTTAAAGCAAATATTTATAAATGTGATACCAGAAGTCATGATTTTTTTTTTCAAAAAATTGAAATCGTTTCGCATTAAATTGAAAACATTTTAAAAACCAAAACCCACAAGTTTAGCACTTGTGAAATAATTTCCTTTTAAATAATTCTAATGATTTTAAAATAATTTATATGCCTCATTTTGCCGTTATACGAGTATTTATTAAAACTTAAGTTAGAAAAATAGAAAATCGAAAAAGAAAATCACATTCAACCCTAATATCTACACATAAATCTTATTCAAAAACATATATACTTGGTGTTTATGCTGGAAAACTTGTTATACAATGTATGCTTTTTAGCTGATATTTCTTAACATTTCATTGGGATTTTTGTGCACAAGCATTTTTGTGTGTAAATCGTGTTTTAAACTTCAAATAATTTTATTCAATCTCAAAAGCCAAAGCAAATTTATGGCCATAAGTTATGTTCACTCAATAGCATATTAACTCCTCAATGATTCTTTTAAGGTGTTAAAATTCTTGTGGCAAAAGCCATTTGAAATCAAACCGGGAAGAGTTAAGCCAAAATAACAAAAACAAAAAAAAAAAGAGAAAAACAGGCAACATGGTTTCAAAAGCTTATCTCGTTACATTAGAAGTGGAGTTGAGTGGAGAGTATGAATTTATTTTGATTTATGTTTGATGTGTAGGTATGCCATGTTTTCTCTAACATTAGAAATTACAAAGTTTTTGTCTTTAAACTTACAACATAAGGCAAGATGAAATACAATGAAGGCAAGAATTATGAGGCTCTTTCACAAACAGCAACAAGTGATGATATAAAGTGTGAAAGGCATCAGTTAAAAAGTAACGAAAAAAAAAAGAAAAATCAAACAAAAAAATTAATAGGAATGTAAATTTTATTAAAAATTATTTAAAGAAAAAATTGCCTGTAATACACGAAAAATAAGAACTCTTTATAATCATATTACAAGTCAACTTACAGTTTTCAGTTTTCCATAAATGCAAATGTTTCTGTTTGTTTGCTTCTGCTCTTTATTATATCTGGAAGGAAGGAGGAAATAAAAATTCTTAATAAAAATGTCATCATAAAAATTAATGTTCGTGAGTTTTCTGTTTCATTTACATTTTTTTCTCTTTTTTTCTTTTTCTTTTTTTTTTTTTTTTTTTGAATGCATTCAGCAATCACATTCATGTTAAGATAGTCAGTCTAGCTTTAATTTGTAGGCTTCTGCTGCTCTTATATATGCATTTATTATTTTGTATTAAATTTCCTATACGTTGTTAGGTTTTTGGTTAAATTATTTGTGAAAAAATATTTGTAATACGTCTGTCTGTTGGGTTTCGTATTCATAACTTTTGTTACAACTTTTTTGTTTGTTTTTAATTGAAGTTTTAATTGCACTCAACGTGTTTGGAATTCACATTTAATTACATGTGTGTGGTTATGCTTAAAAAATAAAGAAAAAAAAATGGTAAAAAAAAACTTATTAAAGTTTTGCAAACTGACAGCTTTTGAAATAAGGTGTACTGCATGCAAATGTTTTGTCTGCGTTATTTGATAAGTTTTATAGATACAGTCTAGTGATTTCTGCCCTAGTGACAATAACATAATTCAACATTACAGATATTGGCACTTAAACGTTATACTGTTACAGAAGCTTAAGTAATATATATTTTTTTACTAAAGACCAATACTCAGGGGTAAACCCCTAGTAAATGCAGTGCATTGTTGTGAAATGTTGAATATATAGATATAGATAGATAGATAGATATGAAGATATTAAACGCCTTATGTCAATGGGACAAATTGCTGACAATTTGATCACTCAAAGGCCAGTGTTATACATTCAGCTTTGAATGATCAACAGCAATTGCCCCATCTGTCGGTGGATGTTGATAGTGAGTGGTGACCGTCTTCACTAATTAGGTTAACTCTTATCTTCCCTGAAGATGGCGCTGTACTCCTAATCATTCGTTTCTTGGTGGAATAGACTAGAAATGTCAGGCAGCGGTTTCATGAAGCTGGACTTCTTGGAAGGGGAGAGGGGGGACCTCCTATTTCCCTAATTATAATTTTTGAAAAACAGAAAAATTATTTTTTAATTTTTTTCTCCTTCGCTGGGATTTGAACCTCGGTCGCTTAAGTTTCTGTTCACGCGCTCTAGCCGTTAACCCCGATTAACCGTGATGGCCAAAGATCAGTCTATATATTTTCAAATTGTGTGCTTGAGATTAACCGTAATTACCTCTATTATCCGTTATGAAAACGGGGCATTTCCTTGTTTGCATACGATGATTGAGAAGCATTTACAAGTGATTAGTTTAATTTTTAAATTTGAGAAATGCGAGTGGTTAGACCTTATTATATTTAATATGGCATCGTTAACAGTGGTAAAAGATATTGAAGACTAAGTTAAAATATTTAACGAGTCTTCAAAAAATAACGTGATTGTTAAAATGCTAGCTAAAAAATAAGAAGTTGGGACCTTTTATGACATTGCTATCTTGAGTTAATTTTTTTAATGTAAATAGGTATGTACACCAAGGTTCACTTATTAAATAATAATAATATTAAAAAAACTCTATAATCAAAATTGTTATTCAATTAACCCTGAAAATCGATTATCATTTATGCTTCTGTTATAGACCATGACAAATAATCGAGGCCCGACTGTAGTAATAGTACAGAAAAACCCACGCCACATTTTGACGATGCTTCAATTAATCGTAGAGTTGGATAGAGTTCCCGTCATTGAGAAACAATTTCGACTTTTCTTTTAGGCAGTCAAGAAGCCTTAAATATATTTTGAAGCACCGACTATTTAGATTATCTAAAGTTTTAGCTTAAGTTGTTAAGTCAGACAATATTTTCTTGTATAAGGAATAATAGTCGCCGTGGTCTATTAAAAAAATATTTCTTTCGGCGACTACCTCTCAGCAGTCTTCTGGCAAAAGCTCTGAGAGTAATTAATTGCCATGAACAAGCTTCTCAAGTCTGTCGTTCGGAGTCGACATTAAACTGTAGGTCCCGGTACTCATGGATTAAAATTACACCCACAACATAAGTGCTGCGAGAAGCTAGGCCATAATCCTGACTCAGGGTTGTAAAGGCCAATTATGTATGTACTTATAAGGAATAATCTGGTATATGCCAAATACTACAATTTGTTTCTTTTGATACTGCTCATTCTAACCGTTTACAGGGAAAATCAATTATAAATTTATTAAAATTAAGGAAACCGGAAAAAAACATAAGAAATGCTAGAAATTTATTGAATGACAAGATGTATTGGCAATCAATTATTTGCCTTTAAATTAAATTTAAAAATAACTTACCTACTCATAAGCAGATCCTTGACAGAAAGACTTTATGCACAATTTGTTACTTGGAAAAAATTGCGGATAAGTACCATTTCATAGGTTATAAGACAATCAGAAGCAGAGGCATTCTAACCAATGTAGATGGTGATAACTTTTATTTCCTTCGTAACTACTTGGAAAGTTATTTAAATAAACGAAAACTTATTACGAAGTAGTCTGATGGTTAGTGTGTTCGCTTACAAGACAAAAGCTCCGAGTTCGAACTATATCTCTGACATATTTGAAAATATATTTCTATCGGCGACTACCTCCTAGCAGTCTTCTGGCAAAAGCTCTGAGAGTAACAGATTTACATGAAAAATCTCAAATCTGTCATTCGGAGTCGACTTTAAACTGTAGTGCTGCGAGAAGCTAGGCCGTAACTCTGACACAGGTTTGTAATGGCCAATTATGTATTATGTAAAATGAATTTTATTAATTAATTAGAATTTACTATTTTACTGTGGATCATATGTTAATTATTAAAGAAACAATACAAACAATTGAAATTAATATTCACGTAACAGATATATTTCTCATAGCAAGTGCAATTGTTTCAAGGAAAAATTATTCATAAAGTCTAGTTACCGTTAATAGCCAAAGCAAAATAGATTCATAAAGAAATAGTACAAAAAATATAACATTTTCCTTATAATACACGTGTAAACACCCTTTAATGGTTTTGGCACACACATTTTAAGACGTTTGTTTCAATTTCATGCAATCTTCCATAATTATCAAAAATATAAGTCAAGTTGTCCCCTTCTTCTTAGTTGTTAACTTAATTGAATATTTGAGCAACACTTGATGATTTTTGTGCGTCAACAAAAGCCATCATTTGTCAGAGAACTGAATTTACTCACTCACTCATTCACATACGCAGATATTTACACTTTTACATGTAAACTGGCAACTTGGGCTGCTTTACAGCATTTCATAGTTTATAATTTATGGGCAATTTACAAACACCAGTAGCACTTAAATGTGTCTTTTGATGGTTTTGTTTTCCTTTCTTCCTTCAGAATATTTTGCAATTTGGTAAGAGGTAGTGACGGTTTTGTTACCGATTCTCTTTTCCACTTTGTTTTTAAGTGCAACATAAAGGTATTATTTATGAAACAATCAAGAAGAACAAGTTTTGCCTTTCTTTCATTAAAATAAAAGTCAAATGAAATTATCAAAGAAAAAGAGTCGCGCATCATATGCGCATAAGAAAATATTAATGGACAAAAGAAAAGCATACAATGCCGGGTATATAAAAAGTAAGTCGTTGTATTTTTATGCAAATTTCTTAGCTACCACATTTAATGCTTATAGGCTGTTTAAGTAGTTTTAATGGCAAGTGTATTTAATATGTTCTAAAATGTTAAACATTTACACAAGTGTTAGAAATATTACAAAATGTAGTTTTATAGTATTTGTGTGTGTGTGTTTTTTTTTCCTTTATATGATATTTCGCTTTCTAATGCTCAAGCTGGATATCAAACAGCTTTTCACATTAAAAGGCATTATTTATTGATATGCATGGTTTATGAAAACTTTTCGATGTAACGCTTTCGCTTAAATTTTTACAAAATTTGTTCAGCTTTTTATTTTCATGGCCCGTTTTGATTTTCTATTTCTAACATTACTATGCTTTAGAAAATTTTTCGATTTTCCATCAATGGCGATTTTAGTAAGCGAAAGGTGTTGTACAATATGTTGTAAGCAAAATTTAGCGTGTCTTGCATTGCAAGAATAGATATAAAAAAAATAAAATAAAAATAAAAGAAATCCAACATTTACATGTGAGAATGGAAATCTGTGGTACAAGTACTAGCATAAGCTTAAGTAAACAGAAAACTCTTAAGGGCATTTTGATATTACTGGTTTTCGCTTTTTATGTTTTTTTTTCTCTTTTTGATTATTTCTTATTTCTTGGAGATGCATGGAAATTTGAAAATTATGTAAGTTGTGTACTATGTTTGGCTATAAACATAAATAATATTAAAACAATGGCACTAATATTTTGGGCAATAACTATGCAATAGAAATAAAAGAGGCCAACACAAAACGCCAACATTAAATGCGATATTAAGGAGGTTTGTTGTTTAAGTCTTTTGATTGCAACAATAATGATGTAAATGTGCAATATTTTATTTGCTAATCAAATAATTTGCATTTTAATAATAATAAAAAAAAATCATATTTTCAATAAAACACTGTTTATACTAAAGATATTGATAAAAATTAAATTAAACTCCCCTGCTCAATAATTCAAATTATCCGATTTTGTGCCCAAAATTAATTTTTATGCATATTGTTGTTACAACTTTAGTGCTATACTCTTATAATTTAGAATAAACACGTTCATCTAGGGAATGATTTTAATTAGATTGGGTATGAAAGTAAACTTACTAAGATAATATTAAAAAAAAAAAATAAGATGTGCAAGCATCTGGATAATCTGAGTATCTTCTTTGTAATCATATATATTATTTTCTATTTTTTGTCGGTTGTAAATATCTCCCATACCACCGCATCAAATTTAATGAACTATATCTCATTTTAAAGCTTATTTCTAACACTAATGATGAAAAATAATTAGAAATTGAAAAATTAATATTTTCATTGATAAAAATTATATTTTATATAGAACTGCATGATAATACTGTTGTTATTATGATTATATGTTTTTGTTCAAGTGTGGTAATACAGGGTCGCTTAATAGTAATGCAGTTCTACATAATATAGTATTTATATATTAAAATCTATTCTGGCAATACCGCTATTTACTATAAAAAGCTGTTTTGGCAATACTTTGCAGTAGTTGTACGTTTAAAGATATTTTTGTTTGTATTAAGGATTCGTACGGGCAAAAAGTTAACGATGATCATGTCAATACCTCTAACATTGTATTCAAAGAAGTATTATAAAAGCATTTAAAGTTAAAAAAAAATTTCTTTTAATTATTTTCATTTTATGTTACAAAAATGACAACTAACGGTGCAAAATATTCGCAGGGGTCATCTAGTATTGAATATTTCTGAAAGCACTAAAAATGTTGCATAATAAAAAATTAAGTTTACTACAATAAATATAATTAAGTATATATTGACTTCTTATTATTTTTGTATTCAAGGTTAAATCTGTAATTTAAGCGTATCAATAAAGAAATACGAAAACTGTGCCCTGCAAAATAACAACAATTGAGGGGTAAGCCAGAGTTAATCTTGTTAAACCTCTTTTTCTAAATATTAGCTCGAATTCTAAGGCTCAAGGAACAGAGAAGAAATAATTAGGCAGTGAAGTTATTAATATGAATTGAACTCAGTGGTAAGGTGATAAAGATAGTTGGAGGGTTCTGTTTTATAATAAATTTTCAGACTACTGAGAAGATATAAATGGGATAGGATAATTAGAGCTTAACAGCTATCCTCATGTATGGTAATATCCTATCGTGTTTGTAAGCTGGTAGGTTTTTTTTTTTTTTTTTTTTTTTTTTTTTTGAGGGTTGAGAATCTGCCCTGATAGATGAGCTGGTCTGAGAGTGGGAAAGAAACACAGAATGTCATAGAATTTTATGTAACAGAAAATGGCTTACAAAGCACATCCTTTTATAGTTGATGTTTTCCTACTAATTACGATATGAACAGATTCAAATGAGATGTCCAGAAACACTACTACCCCTTCTTATAAAATATATTCCTAAAATAATAGAACTGTCACAGAAAATTAGACGATTTTTATAAGCTCAATGATTTTAAACCTGCATCTGAAATGATATTCGAAATATTAGAAAACACAACTTACAGTTATATTCGGCATGAATATATAGAAGAACCATGTTGGTAAGTAGTTGAACGTTCTTGATTGGGTTCGTGCCAAAAAATAAACGTGTTGAGAGGAGGAATGAAACTCATTTGTTGATGCTTTTGATGACTTTAGTATGTCTTTTTGTCCAATTTCTGTTATATTAATAAAAATTTGAATTATAAATTTGTACCCATGCACATAAAGTAAAGTATGATGCTTTTTGGTGGTCGTTTTGTTTTTATTGACCCCAATACTCAGGGGTAAACCCCTCTTAAATGCTGTATTTAAATTCTTTAAAAAGAACAGTAAATTATGACAACAAAACATATATTTTTTGTTTTATTATATTATTAAGCGCCTTAGGAATGAGACACATTGCTGTGAATTAATCATAAAAGGCCAGTGTTATACTTTCACCCTTGAATGATCAACAGTAATTTTCACATCGTTACATGTTGAACGTGGTGATAGACTAATGAGATAGACTAAAGAATGCCTTCGCTAAGTAGGTTTCTTAGCTGTTATCTGCTACCTCCCAATAGGTGGCGCTTTTTCTCCTGATAATTATTTTTTTGTTCTCAAGGTAGAATAGAGTGGAATGTCAGGGAACGGATTCTTTGTAGATGGACTTTTTGGAAGGGAGGGAACCTCTTATTCTTAAATTATAATTTTATAAAACCGCAAACTAACTTTTTAATTTTTTATCTCTGTTGGGACTTGAACCTGGGCCATTTGAGTTTTAGTACGAGCCCTTTAACTACTATACCACGCACCCTCCTTTGAAAAAATTCTGTTAGAGTATAACAATCTAGTAAATATTGTTGCACAAATAATTTGTTTGATGAATTTTATGGAGTAGTTGATACATCAAATCCTTTTTATTTCATTATTCGTTTAAATGAGAGGTCCCTCATCCCCAAGAAGACCATCTTCAAAGAAACCACACCCCGATATTCCACTTTATTCCACCTTAACCTTTGAAAACGAAAAACGAATGATCAGGAGAAAAGTGCCACCTATTGGGAAGTAGCTGATAACATATAAACCTACTTAGCGAAGACACTCATCACCACACAATCAACATGTAACCATGAGGCAATTGCTGTTGATCATTCAAGGGTGAAGGTATAACACTGGCCTTTGAATGATCAATTCACAGCAATTCTCCTCATTCCTAAGGCGCTTAGTAGTAATATAAGAAAAACAAAAATGTGTGTTCTGTCTGTACTGTCCTTTCCACAAAATTCCAATACAATGCAATGCATTTAGTAGGGGTTTACCCTAAGTATTGGTCTCAAAATAAAAAAAAACAGCCTTTATTTTGGATATAATTTAGTGATTTTGAAGAACTCACAGTAGTTAAACAGTCATAGGATGGCGATGATAGCATGGACTTAATGTAAAAAAGTGAATTATAAAACAGTCTGCATTACCAAATAATAAATCAGTGTTCATTTTTTTTTTTTTAAATGTGTTGGAAATTCTAAATTCCATACTAGTTGTACCACAAGCTACATAAATATTTTGTAACAAAGTGTTATAGAAAAATCATCAGATAATGGGTATTTATATATAAAAAATAAAGTGTTTTTTTATTTATAATTTACATGCTGGTACAATAAATTTGAACATTTGCAGATAAAAATTATTTAACTTTTTTAGAATACAACAAAAAAATTTAATTTTAATACGAGCATAATTGGCTACAAGTAGGTAATATTTTTAAAATATTTGAATAAACTATACAAGCATAATAATGACAAGTTTATGTGTTTAATAAAACAATATTTTGTATTTAAAAAGTTATCAAAACCCATTATAAAAGAACATATAATTTCAATTAACACTAATTAAAAATCGCTCAACCTCTACTGACGCCTATAAGTATTAACAAGGTCTAATGTGGTAAACTTTTAAATAATATTAATAAGACTGGTCCTACTGCTACCAGCAGCAAAAGCATGAAGTAATAATTTTTTTTTCTTGGCTTTGCTTTTTCTTAATGTAAAATATGTTAAATTAATGAAACGACAGAAGTTAACAATATAAAGTATTTTATTTTTATTTATATTTTTGTACAACATGTCTGATTAAATGGAGACAAAATTTCATCGGTATAATTTTTGTTCAAACGTGAGGTAAAAACAAGTCAACGCATAAAAATCCGCAACCATTAATTTTATATAACAAAAAAAAAAACATTCATTAATTCAAAAAGCAACTCATGGTTTTTACATATAATAAATTTATAAGTTTTTTTTTTTTTTGAAACGTTTCACTTGATTAAAAATTTTTTAAGGAATTAAACCATTGCACAAAGTGGCTACTGTTTAGTTGACGACCAGCTTAGTTTCTTAGTTTTGCTTGTAAATGTTTACCATAAATAAGCTACACCTTATGTTTTATGGTCTAGTGCTTATAGACCGTAAAAAGGACTGTAATTCTTAAGCACACCTACACTTGCTGGCAATTATAATAGAATTTTTGTTTTATATGTTAAAAGTAACTCCTGCTTGTAAATGTAAAATAATTAAAAGTATTATTGTCATGTCAAGTCCAAACATTTTGTAAAGTCCTGCTATACATTGTACCTTATATTTATGTACATAAATTTTATTTCAAATCAATGTTAATAGACAACAACTTCGAAAAGCTATAAACCTTTGCTAGTTAAGCTTTTCACTCAGTCAAGTAAACAAACATTTTCCTATTCATCTTTCCTTTTTAATGATTTTCTTGCATCAAAAATTAATTGATTAATTAAAAATTTCTAAGTGCAATAGGCCATTTAAAAACAAAATTTCATTAAATTTGTCTCATTTTTTTTTTCTGTTTTTTGAGACCAATACTCAGTTGTAAACCCCTACTAAATGCAGTGCATTGTATTGGAACTTGGAAAGGAAAGTACATTTATGACAGAACACACATTTTTGTTTTTCTTATATTACTATTAAGCGCCTTAGGAATGAGACAAATTGCTGTGAATTGATCATTCAAAGGCCAATGTTATACCTTCACCCTTGAATAATCAACAGCAATTGTCCTCATCGTTGCATGTTGATTGAGTGGTGAGTGCCTCCGCTAAGTAGGTTTAGTAGATTTAGCTGTTATCTGTTACTTCCCATTAGGTGGCTCTTTTCTCCTTATCATTAGTTTTTTGTTGACATTAGTTAAGGTTGAATAGAGGTGAATATCGGGGAGCGGTTTCTTTGTAGATGGTCTTCTTGGGATTTGAACCTAGGCCTCTGGAGTTTCTTTGCGAGCGCTTTAACCACTATAAACGAAATATCATATATCAACTGTAACTGGTGGAATTCCATCACTACCTGTGCTGTTTCTAGGACACTTTGGCCACGGTATAACCGGGGTAAGACTCTGGGAATCTTGGGGATTTCCCGTCAGTCCTTGTCCAGACTCATAGCGGTGTATACGGGTCACTGGCTGATCGGTAGGCACGCAGAGAGGCTGGGCCTTCCCTTTAATCCGCACTGCAGAAGTTGCGGGGATTCTTCTAAGAGGGAGACTGTGGAACATTTTCTTTGTGACTGCCCAGGTCTGGCGGTCAGACGTTTGAAATTTTTTGGGGCGCCCTTTTTCGACGGCTTGGCGCAATGTGCGAACCTGGAACCCCTTGCTTTACTTCACTTTATAGACAGCTCTTGTTGCCTGTAGTTATTTTCTCTTCTTTTTCTACTTTTAGGTAACTTTAGTTTGGTCCTGCAATGGTATCAAAACGGCATCTTGTGCTAATTGTAGTTGATCAGAGTTTCGGATCAACTGGTCACTTGACCTATCCAAATGTAAACATTTAACTAAATTAAGCTTATTTGGAGTTATTGTCACAGTACCAGCCGAACTGAACATTCAAGGTTTAACTCAATTTTTTTTAGAAATCGTATATTCGAATTACTTGTTTTCTGTCTCATTTAGAGTAGGGTAGTCAAAGTCTTATCAAAAATATCATATTTTTCCCTGACATATTACGCTTTTCTCGCTATTATTTCATTTTTGTAATCTTTATCCCATTATTTACTTCTTTTCTTGTTATGTGGAAGCAAAATTAAAAACCAAAAATGATCAACGATCTAACTGATAATTTGAGTTCGAAAAACTAAATAAATGTTGATTTAACTTGGCACATATTTAAAGAACTATTCTTGTGTTGTAAAACCGACAGAGAGTTCACTAGGTCATTATGGTTGACGATCAAGAAGATAAAATTTCAGACGGAAATATGTTTGCCCTCTACAATACCCAGTAGAAAATTTTTAAGGTTTGGAAGCAATAAATAAAATTGTAAGCAATAATGGAAGCATATTATACTTTTTTATACATTAAACCTTCGAAATATGCCACAGGATAAGATATTATTTTTGGTTTTTTGTATCATTTGCTTACTGGTTGCAATAAATTTTCATTTCTATTGCATTTTAGCATCTCATTTCATATAAAAATCATGCATTAGTGATGCCACGATCTCCCTTACAAAATTGTTTACTGATAATACCAATACTACTATAGTTTGTCGGCATACGAAATAACTTACCATAGTAGTACAGAGGTGTTCAGTCACTTGAGCGAGCCAGCCAGTAAGCAAAACTATTTCCACGTATAGAAAAAGAAAACTATAATTCCAATATATGATTTCTAAAAATGTGTGAGTCAAGTAGTTGATGTTTGTCATTAATATTTACAGCACACGAAGAACTCTGATGAGACTAGCGCAGCAGTCCGCAATTTTATCTGCCATCAGCGCTAATTTATTCAAACTTTCGCTACTCACAGATAAAATGGCGTGCATTTGCTTTGGTAAACATTGCATCTTCTGATACTTTACCAGACGAAAGGGAAGTCATCTCTCGTTGTTGTGAAGTGTTGAAAGCTTTCTGGCACCTACTTAGTTCAATTTCACGTAGAAGTTTTTTTAACTGTTTTTCTTCCGAATCAGTGAAACATTCTAGCAACCGTTTTTTCAAAGTTGCATACATATTGCTTTCCGGGGGTTGCTTCAATTGATCCGACAATTGTATGAAAGTTTGTTGCATCTGATGTAATACCAGAGGTAATGAATTGACTCTCAACCTGTTTGAACCATAATGCTGGATTTGTCTTCCAAAATAAGGTCTGAAATTTACCATATTGCTGTCAATTTAACCACTCAAGGGCCAGTGCTATATCTTCGCCCTTAACCTTTAGCTACTGAGGTGGTGGTAAATTTTACCCCCTCCTTAGATTTTTTAATTTATTTTCTTCGGTTGAGCGCTGTTGAGTCCCTGTTTTATTATACTAAATCTATGATTTTTTTATTTTTATAATCATATTTATATAAAAATGTATTTTCTTGTTCTTTTAAAAATAAATTATTAAAAAATTTTTTTTTATGACTAATTTTTTTGGTAAAACAAAAGGTGGTAAAATTTACCCCATGTCAATAACTATGAAAAAATATTTCACCTCCGTAGTTAAAGGTTAAATTAACGACATTAATTGTCGCATCTGTCGGTGGATGTTGAAGTGAGTGGTGAGCATATTCAGTAGGTTAGCTGTTAAAAAAAAAATAAAAGAAAAGAAAATAAACCAGTGTTATAAACTTGCTTTCTAAATTTAAGCCTTTTTTAAGACCTACAAATTGTATGAATACTCTACTTAAGCCTGTATGACACCTACTTTTTTTGTATTGAATTGTTATAGAATTGATAGAAAGAAACAGAAAAGGCTAGAAAGAGTGGAATATAAAACATGTAAACAAAAAATTTATTTTTGTTTTTGTGTTTATATTTATTTCAATGTTGATAATTTTTATTTTGTACAAAAAACTTTACCTTGAAGGCAAAAATACCATAAAATCGCTTAAATGTAGAATAACACTATAAAGTTAGCAACACTAAAGTATTTTAAATTCTAAATGTCAATTTCAATGTAAAATATATTAACTTGTTTTTGACAAACTCCACTTTTTTATCGATAACATTTCGTCGTGCGGGAGTTTAAGTGCTTTACGCGCCATTTTATATCTTTTTATATATCTCGAGTTAATGATGCCACTTTAGGTTTTCGACGACAAATTATTCAAGTTTGCAATTTATTTTCGGATATTTCGTTCAGTTTCGAAGATACATAGCCAAAAACGGATTGCAGATTTTAAAAATTATGGTGTCAAGAACCTAAAGTGGCATCATTAACTCGAGAAATATAAAATGGTGTATAGAGCACTTAAACTTCCGTACGACGATTTGTAAATATTTTGGCAATTCTGTATTGATGTAAATGTAGTTGAACTCTTTACACCCTTTATACTTTTTTATTATATTATATTTGCACTGTTTTCTAAATTAATACTAATACAAAAAAAAGTAGGTATCATACGGTCTTTACAGTACTTATTCAGACTTTCCTATATTATTTTTATCATGTTTTTATAAAATCACTCTATTCCAATTTAAAAATTTTGGTTTAAACATAACTTTTTGAATATTTTTCTTGTAGGCTTTAGTAATATTTAATCGCTTGAGTATGAACATTTAATTTAACAATTTACAAAAAATATAAATTAGAAATGCAACTTTTTGCTTTTTTTTTTCTTCTGCCACATACAAAGTTTTACACAGACTTGTGCTTGTTTTTCACTTTCTCTTAAACGAATTAAAAGAAAACAGTTTTCATTTTTCTCTGTACAATCAGCCACAAAAAATTTCGAATATATTTTTGTTTTAACTTATAAAAAATTTGTTTTTTTTTTTTACTTCGCTTTAACAAACTATACCAACCAACATACCTGTATGAGCGTTAATATTGTCTATATTTGTTTTTATATTTCTTACACCTTCAAGTTATAACTCCATAAACTACAATCCTTTACATGTGAAAATCAGCCTGTATGGTTTAAACATACTACGAAAGTGTTTTTGTTCATACATTTTATATAAAAAACAAAAAAATATTTATTTTTTACTTTTTGCCCAAAACATACACAATAGACACTGAACATCTAAAATATGAAGAAAACATATTTTTCAGACAAAAAAAAAAAAAAAAAATATATTTAGAAAAAAAAGTCGCAAAGTAAGAAGTAAAAACAACATGAAATATCATTGAATTTAACCAGACTCATAGAAATAATTTTTTTTTTTTTTTTTTGAGAAAAACAGGAAAATATTGTTAACAAACTACTCTATAGCCACCATTTAAAAAGAAAAACATGAAAAACCTTATGGAAATTTGCAAATAAAAAAAAAAAACAAAAAGAAATCAACATAATCATAAATGGAATATGTTTAGGCATATTGATAAATCAAAACACAAATGAAATGTTTGGAAAAAACTAAACGAAACGCATTTGCATTTCACTCGTAAGTCGAAAAAATTTTTTACGCGCAAGTTTTTTTTTTTTTTTTTGTTTATGCAAAAGCTTTCCTCAGTCATGCATTTTGAGAATTACATGTATCTTCACTTAAACACACTATATATCAGTTATTTGAAGGTATGGTTTCTTATAAGAAACAGAAGAATACAATCAAGTTTTTCTTATAACTACTCATGTATTATTTTACATATTTATTAAAAATATTTCGAATTTGTAATAAAGGAATTTGTAAAAGCACTTAGTTTAGGCTTTAATAGTCAAAAGTGGTTTAATTTTAAAATCAGGGTGATACTTTGTTGGGTCTCCGAACACAGAGGTATATTAGAAATGAGATCACTGACAAACAGGTGAGATGAGGCTGGATGACTATACTTATTGTATCAAGCGAGTAATCTATAAGTCGAAATATACAGCCTTATTTATAATAAAAAATTAGCAGTGGCTAAGTTTGTCATTCCTGTACGTGGAAATTCTTGCTCAAACGTACAAGATATTTAATTTTTTGGATTTTGTGACTAGTTGTCAAATAGAAGGTATGGAAAGTTTTAATAATATCAGTCTATAGCGGGTGATAAACTTGTGAACACAGTGAACGATCTGTATCAGGAGAAATGTCTTGTGAGCCTTTTTTCTGTAATGAAGGCACTGCATGAGAGAACTTATTGGCTTCTTTCTGGTCCATAAATTATTTTCTTAAATATCTATTTACTAAACTCAAACTAGTTTTCGATACGAAGTTCCATCTGTGCAGGTAGAAGACGACAGAGTATGTTCTGTTTTGATCAGTGTATCTCTCGCTATGTCCTTTGATTCTAGTTTCACAAATTGTCCGTTGATATATATTATAATCTTCATACAGAGGTGTAAGTATGTTCTTTTGGACATCATGCCGTTTTGTGCTTCAGACACAGGGCGACAGTTACCTGTCTATTCTATACAGAATTATATGGTTTTTTCTAACCGTTCATCCTATGTTGCAGTTTTTGTATTAATGGATCTATCTTGTCATTGGTGGTTTGCACAAGAGTTCGTTTAAGAATGTGGCGCCCGGACTAGTTAGGTCTCTCCATCGCTATTAATAAAATTAATAAAGTAAGCTCGCTAGCTCTTCAGAATTTCATTTTATTTATTTGTATTGGTATTTTTTTTTTTTTTTTTGCGGCGTTTTATGTGGCAGTTTTGATAATTTACTTGTATATGCGAACGTACATAATTGGCCTTTACAATTCTATTACAGAGTTACCGCCTAGCTTCTCACAGCACCTACATATATGAAACTTTTATTCGTGAGTGCCTACAATTCAACATTAAATCCAAACGACAGGAGTTAGTGTGTTGGTGTACTAAGACGTTAGCTCCTCAAATCTGTCGTTCGCAGTCGACTTTAAACTGTAGGTCCCGGTACTCGTGGCTAAAAATTAACACGAACAAAATGAGAGCTGTGAGGTTTTGGGTGTTTAATTTGATATTAAAATAATCAAATATTTATCTGCCAAGCTAAGTTTTTTTATTTTTTAGGTATGTACTGGTTGAATTTTTATTTACGTGATAACCCATAGTATATAACAAAATCAAAATAACATTTTGTTGGAAAAATCTAATTTACGTTTCAAGAACGAAATATTCAAAATAAAATTGTGTAATATTATTTTTTTTTAATTTCTAACTTTAATTTTTTTAACCACATCACTCTTTTAGTTACTTAAAAATAAAAAATAAAAATATTATGCAATTCTCTATATAAAAATGGTCGCATGCAATATTCTCTGAAAACACTACGTATGTTGCTTGCTGTAATGCTTAAGTATTTGTGTGCGTATTATCAAGCACAAATAAATTGCAAAGCAATATTGCCTAAATATGGAAAATAAACAAAAATTTACCCCCTTTTTAGAAAAAGAAAAAAAAAATCAGTGTTCCCTGTAGTAACAACCTCTATAGCAACAGTAAAGTTAAATTTATAATGAGAGAGCCATTATTAAGGAAAACATAAACAATTTAAAACGTTGCTCTATGTTTATGTTTGTTTAACATTTTTCTTTTATATCTGCTCTCCCTCCAAAAATTTTTTAATATTCTCATCTTTTTTTTTATTTTTCCTTTCTCTTATCCATACATGTGTTTGTTGTTTTCCTTTTTTTCATATCTGTTGTACTGGAAAAAGTGAAGTCATGCGTTCGATGAACTTCCCAAAACATGTTATGAAAATAGAAATCAACAATAACAACAATATTTTCTTTCTTTGTACGAAACAAAACTACAACAAGTTGCATTAGTTAATATGACGGTGTAACATTGAATTTACCTTCAAAAAAATATGTATTTTTCCCTTAGTTAACATGTTTGCTTGCAATGAGTATGTTTGATTTTTTTTTTTCAGTTTTGCTCTATAAAAATTTTCCTTTCAAACCCTACACTCTTTTGCTCCGTATTGCATGCTGCTAATGTTTGTAAAAGTTCTCACAAAAATGTCTATTTTGATGATCAAATCAAATTGACTTTTTTTTTAATTTTTTTAATCAAAGTTGCCGTAGTCAGGTAGTTAGTGTGTTGGCTTACTAGGCAAGACCTCCGGATTCAAACCCCAGTTCCGACCTTATACAAGAAAGAAATATGAAAAAATATTCTGTCAGTGACCACATCTTAGAAGTCTTCATTATTTCATTTACGTTTTTTGTACAGACGCTTATTCGTAAAATGCTTTCTTATATTTCCAAATCCACAATAAGGCCACTTATTTGTGCAGTGTTAGAAAAATTGGTTTTTATTCTCTTCAAGTAATATTCCAAAGATCGCAGAAATTTTTAAAAATACTTGAATTGTAATATGATGGTATAGTGGTTAGAGCGCTCGCACAAAAACTCAAAAGGCCCAGGTTTAAATCCCAGCAAAGGTAAAAACTGAAAAAGTTAGTTTGCGGTTTCTTTAAAAATTATAATTTAAAAGAGCTTCCCCGGCCCCCCTTCCCCTCCTCAAAGAAGATCATCTAAAAAGAAAACGCTCACAGACATTCCACTCTATTTCGTCTTAATCAATGTCAACAAAAAACGAATGATCAGGAGAAAAGCGCCACCTATTGGTAAGTAGCGGATAAAAGCTCAACCTACCAAACCTACTTAGCGAAGGCACTCACCACTCAATCAACATGCAACGATGAGGGCAATTTCTGTTGATCATTTAAGGGTGAAGTTATAACACTGGCCTTTTAATGATCAATTCATAGCAATTTGTCTCATTCCTGAGGTGCCTGATAACAATATAAAATAATATATATACTGTCCTTTCCAAAAATTCTAATACAATGTCCAGCATTTAGGTAGGGGTTTACCCCTGAGTATTGGTCTCAAATAAAAAAATATGAAGATAAATTTTTTAACGACGCTGTTAATTTCTATTCAAGCCTCTACTGCTTCATTTACAGAACTATCTGCAATGCAACTTATTCGATTAAATTTTAAGCATTACTAACACCCCATTATAGAGTATATATTGAGTTGGGGTTGTTAGAAACCTAAGGAACTTTTTATAATACATAAATCAAAGCCTTATAATTTAATTTTCTAATAATAAGTCCGGACTAGCAATATGAAAATTGTAAGGCACACATTTTGACAATTCTCCTCTGGTTTTACCTAAAGCTTTGACAATGGAAAAATAATAAAACAGACAGAAATGTTTAATGTCTCTTCCTTTCATACACGGCAGTGTTGAAGTGCTATTCATTATCATAAGAAAACTAATAAAGAAACAACTTCGAAAGCTTGAAAAGAGAAACGAAGAGAATGCGGTACAAGATAGCGTATACTATGCCCTTCAATTTTTCGTCCCCTTTACTACAAGCTTTGTCTGTTGTCTGTTGTTGTTCCTACATTAATACAGAAAAGTTCAATTTTTATTTTTATTCGAAGGACGATGTAAAAATGATGTTGTAGAGCCTCAATAGCCCATTCACTTCAGCCTTGAATCACACCCGTTTTTTTTTTATGATAATAGTAGTCGACTTCTTATAAAAGCCACTAGATGTTTGGATCATTTTCCATTGTCTTATCTGTATTAATCATTAATGGCTTTTATATCTAGAACATAGTTAACCAAAGCTCTCAATAAATGAAATGCGTCTGTAGCACAATTCGTCGTGCAGGAGTTTATGTCCTCTATCCGCCATTTTTTATATCTCGAGTTAATGATGCCACTTTAGGTTTCTGACGCCAACATTTTTAAAATCTGCAATCCGTTTTGGGCTATTTATCTCCGAAACTGGACAAGATATCCGAAAACGGATTGCAGTCTTGAACAATTTGGGATCGAAAACCTAAAGTGGCATCATTAACTCGAGATATATAAAAAATATGAAATGGCGGATAGAGCACATAAACTCCCGAAAGACGAATTGTGTACAGAAAATGAAGATTTGGATTATACTGATCTAGAAAATATTTTTACCCTACTAAGTAGGGCATTCCTAAGCAGAGCTTAAACGACTTAAACTTTCGTATACTGTGCACTTTAATTCACTATCTTTTCATAGCATTTCTCTGTTTCTCTTACTACAGCCAATATATATCTAAACAGTTTACTCACTTTTTTTTTGCTTTAGCAGCTACTCATACTCCTCATCCAGTGAAAAAATATGCGTTGGATTGATTATGATTCCTGTTCAAATGTTGTAATATCCACAGTATAATCTATAATTTTTTAAAATGCAATTGCTGTTGGTATTGTTGTTGTTGTTATTATTATTATACGTTGTTATGTCGATTTGTTATTATTACAGCTATTGTTGTAGTTGTTAGTTGTGATGATGGATGGAACGTAAAAATTCGTGTTCAAACACTTTATTTTAAAAGCCTTCATACAGAAAAAAAAAGAAAAAAAAAAAACAGAATAAAATAAAAATTGTTTTTATCTTAAAAAGAAAATGTTGTTACTTTTCTCCAGACTCCTCTCTCTACTTACATTTCTTTAGATTTTTCTTAAAAATGAATATGAAAGTGGGGAGTGTTGCAATCACTCTTACTGTAATGCACAGTGCAGCAAAGTAAAGAATATTCAAATGCATATACACTTTTTGAATGTTATTTAAATAGTTTAAATTTTTAATAACATAATTTTAATTTCATTAAAAATTCTAACATTTCTTTTTTAGCTTGTTTTCATCATAGTACAATTATAACAGATAATTAAGGTGGCCTTAAAATCTCAGAGTCAAGTAGTAAGAGGTATCACCCTAAAGAAAAAAATCTTAAAACTTCTTATTTCATTATTTGATTTTACAAGATTTCAATTTAATTGATAGTTTGACAGTCTTATTTCACCGAATTTTCTCAAAAACCAAATTTAATTCAATACTTTTATATCAAGTGTTTTAATTTTTATTACCATCACCACCCATAAGACGAAAACTATATACAGAAAAGGCTTTATAATGCCTTTTGTATGTTAATAAGTTAACATCTTGAAGAATATATTTCAAGATATTTATGTCTGCCTTTTTCTTTTCTCTCAAAGACACTGGCTTAAGCTTAATTGGTGTGATATATTAAAATTGGTCAAAAAATATTATTTTGGGCAACCACCTCTTAGCACTTTTCTGGCAAATGCTTTGAGTGGAACTGATTGCCATGAACATGCCTCTCAAATGCAGCGTACCTATTCGACGTTAAACTGTAGATACCGGTTGTCATCGATAAAAACTTATGCGCACAATATGCGTGCTGTGAGAATCTAGCTAGCTAGCTCTTTTAATATTGCTCGTAGAGAAGCAATAAATAGATTTAGCTGTGCTCGCTCTTCATTAATCCGGTTTTTTTTTTTCAACTTTAGAAGCTGTAAATTTTATTACTCCTATATTCATCTTCCACACTTTTGTACACTCTGACCCACTGTGCAAAACCATAGCCATTTTTTTCTACAATAGTTTTTTGGTCACTTGGCAAATGGATGTTGTAGGAAAACAACAGTGTTGGAGATGTTTATAAAAAATTTTAGGGTCGTCTGAGGGTACTTTATTCTTTTGTTGTTGTTTTTGTTGTTAATATTACTATTGCAGTAGTTGTTTGCGCAATAGAAATATCTGTTGGTGTTTTTGTTTTTTTTTTATTTTTCTTATATTTTTCTTAAAAGGTAATAATGCGTTTAACATGTTTTTATGGTCGAAAAAAAAAGTAACAAAAATGTTAAAATCTTTTTGTCTTGTTTTCTTTGTTCGAGTGAAAATTTGAAAATCTTTTAACAAAGATTGAAAGCTTTTTTCTATTAATTTTTTGTTTTTTTTTTGGTAAAATATGAAAAGAAGGGGGTTAAAGAGTGAAAAACTAATCTGAACAAACAAGAAAACATGATTAGATACACGATTATATGGTTTATACGAACGATTAACAAACTTAAAGGAAAGCAAATGAATGGCCGTTTATTTGCTTTGTTTTTCCTTAAATGAATTTAATGGCTTCAAATCAGAAAGAAAAAGAAAAGAGCAGATGTTTTCAATTTTATTTAAACATTGATTGAAAGGCTGTTTTTAAAATTTAATTTTTTTCTACTCATGTAAACTATACAAAAAAAAAAAGTAATGCCCACTCCATTAAAAATACATGCATGTTTTGTTTTTTTTTTTTTTTTTGGAAAAAAAGTGATGATAGAGAAATTAATTTAAATATTCAAAACATGGAAGCACATTTGCTAGTCATTATTTTTAATATCAAAAGAAATTTTAATTTAAATATTTTATATGTATTATATTATATAAATAAAAGAAATGTTAAAAATTAATGATTATTTAGAATATACGAGTGATAATGATTACTGTATTATTATCCTGCATGCTTTCTTCCAAAACAGAAATTTCTGAAAGCATGTTTTTTTAGTTGTTTCGCTTGTGCTTAACAAACTAATCGGTTTTTTTTACCACTTTTATTTTGAATTAATCCTGAAGACGAAAATTATTAAAATAATTAAAATAAAGTGGGCTCTTTGTTAGACTCTTAAATATTTCTTTACTAAAATGCCTTTTAACAATCCCAGTTTGTAGAGCCCTTTTGCAGGCCTTCTGTCCTTACTTGCAAGACTTTTTTCAGTCCTAGACGTAAAAGCTATTTCGCTATTCGTTTATATTTAACAAATTATTCATGAGCTTGTTTTCCTAACAAGACATTAAAAACAAAATTATTTTAAAATTTAAAATAAAACTATATCGTCGATGGAATTAAAGAACGCTGTAACTGACAAAAAATCGAAAATACATTTTTTGCATTATTTTTATCAGAAAAAAAAAATATGCGTCGATTGGTCCAAGTCCCAGATTCCTACGATGAAAATAAATTCACTTACGCCGTCTGCGAAATGAAAAATGCCAGTGTATTTGTTTTACTTTTATGAAAGTTTTTTGGCTCTGGTGAACATTTAAGGTTTTGTCAGTTACAGCGTTCTTTAATTCCATCGACGATATGCACTGGCCTCTATAGTACTCTTTAAGTATGCTTTCCTTAGAACGCCTCTTAACATTTCCAGTTTGTGAGGCTTTTTCACAATCCCTATATAGAAATTTTTGTACGAGTCCTTACTTAGGCTGAGACAACGCGATAAGCAGCAAGTGGCATATTGCTGAGCCTCATTTTTCAGCGGTTAATTGTTAAAATGCTCTTGGTAAGAGAAGTTTAATGTTATTAAGGGAAAACCGTACTCTTATTTTAATTTTTTTTTATTTAAGACCAATACTCAGGGGTAAACCCCTACTAAATGCAATGCATTATATTGGAATGTCGAATATATAGATATAGATAGATAGATGTGAAGATATTAAGACAAATTGCTGTCAATTTGTTCGTTCAAAAGCCAGTATTTTACCTTCACCTTTGAATGATCAACAGCAATTGCCTCATCTGGAGGTTGGTGGTGTATTTAGGTTAGCTGTTATCTTCCCAGAAAGTGGAGATGTACTCCTGATAATCGTTTGTTTCTCGGTGTAATAGGTTGGAAATGTCAGGGAGCGGTTTCGTGAAGATAGACTTCTAAGAGAGGGGCGACCTCTTATTTTTTAAATTATAATTTCTTTGAAGACCGCAAATTTTTTATCTAATTCTTCTTCTTCGCTGGGATTCGAACCTCGGTCGTTTGAGTTCCTGTGCACGCACTCTAACCACTATATCAAAAATTACAGAGTTAAAAGAAAAAAAGAAGATTTGGTATTTGTTCTATAAGTCATAAAAGGCGACAATTCTTCACTAATTTCCAGACCAATTTAGGCAATTCTGCCGTATATCTGTAAAATCCTTACGTTTGCTGCTGCAAAAATTTAATAATAACAGTTTGACGAAAATTTGGTAATCTATTTTGCCATAATTGTAAAGATAAAAAGCATATTCATATAAGATGAATGGTTTAAGACAGGGATGAGCAACACGCGGCCCGCGGGCCGCTTGCGGCTCTTTCAACCTATTTATGCGGCCCGCCAAACAAATGTTGCTGCTTCTCAAAAATACACAAAATATATAGACACATTTATCAACGAATTTCAATTACGAAGAAACTGAGAAGAGAGCAGTTTCCATGAAAATGTTTTCCTAACCATTAATTATCGATGTGGATACAGTTCCCGAAGACTTTCAAAGGGAAGTGATGGACATGCAGAATAAAAATGATGTAAAAAATGTATTTTTCTCAGTAAACATCGAGAATGTTTATATACACCACCGACCAATTACCACCGATCAAGACTGAGTAATGCACGATTAAAAACTTGTGTATGTGTACCTACTACCTCATCAATTCCGGCTGATATTGATCAGGTTGTATCGAAAAAACAGTGCCAAATTTCTCATTAAAAATTTCAAGCAAATACTTTTTTTTTTGGCATTAAAATGTATATATGAAATTTTTACTCTTTCTTAAATTTTATATTTTTTTATTCTAATTTTTATTATAAATAGAGTTTAGTAAATTATTAGTATTTATATGCGGCCCGCCCAAAAATTTTAAAATTTATAAGTGGCCCGTAGATTAGAAATGTTGCTCACCCCTGGTTTAAGACATTCGTCTTTTTATATGAAATCACTCAAAAATTTGAATGGTTCTTTGTTGTTTTACATATAACAACAAATCGTTTTCTATGAACAGGCTGAATATTAAAATTTCCAAAATTACTTTTGTCATGTTTGTTCTTTGTAGTTTAAAAAACAACTAAAAATTAGAACGCCTAAACCCTTATTGCATGGTCTCGGCCTTACAAAGTCTAGTAAAAGATCTTTTCTCACGCCTCTGCATAGGAGTAAAAGTGCAAAGACGTCACTATAATCAAAACTTGTCTAGAAAATAAAAGAGAAAGAGATTGTGTCGGCAAACAAGGCTTTAAAGAAGACCTCTTTTAGGCCACATCTTACCACTGGGTTGATTGATTGACGAGTTACGGTAGTAGCCCTGCTATCTACATCAGTGTGTATTTATTTAAAAAACTATATATGGGCAATTTCAAAAATTTTCGACATTTTGATATTTTTTCCAATTTTTTTTTTTTTTTGGATGACACGAATGACGCTTTGGTCACGTGAAGGGTGATATTTTAGCATACCAAAACAGTTCGCGTTAATCATTTATTGCAAACGGCGCGAAAGTTATGGAGGTTTTATGTTAAAATGTCTTTAAAAAAAAATTTTTAAGTTAAATTTGTTGGTTTATTTTAATAAAGGTTTTATGGATGCATGAAACTCATTTCAAATTCATCAGTGCAGTCCAAATTCATCAATGCACTGATAAAATACATAAAAAATATCAATTATAATTAAAATTCCTTAACATTAAAAAACGCGAATTTTTGCAAAAATATGAATGTTTCACCGATTGTTATAATATGTGTTTATATAACGCATAACTAATTTACAGAAAAACAATGTTTTGACTTGCAAATTTAAAAAATGAAAAAAATTATATAAGAATTATTTTTGAGGTTAGGATTTTTTTTTTGATCTGTAAAATTTAAAATCATGAAAATTTGTTAATGCCTATTCGGTTTTATTATGAAGCTTAAAAAAACCTTTCATTTGGTGTCAATTGCGGCGGAATCTATACATAACTGCAGATGTCACAAAGCAAAATGTGTTTGAAGAAAAATGCCACAGTACCCGCTAAATACGGACCGAATTCAACCGTATTTATATATGATCTTTAGTTCACCGCCGCACTTCATTTCCAATACTTTACATTGATTTTAAACCACGGATAATTAAAAAAAAACGCGAAACAAAATCATGAAATTTTGCAAAATTTTTATTTTCTTTATAAAATTTTTGCGTTTCATAATATTTTAACGCCTTCTTGACGTTGAGGTGCCATTTACTAAGAAGTTTAGATCACGCAATACATAAAACAGTTTTAAATAAGATTGCAAATGTCAGGCGCGAAAAACTGTCATTTTTGACAAATTTACGCCAATTCTATAAAAGTTTGAGGTCATCGTTCTCAGCAACTAGCAGCCTGACATCGACGTGATATGGCGCAAATTTTAGCAAATTACGTCATCTAATAAATACTGTTGACGAAATGAAATTTTCTTGAACGGCGCAAAAACGCTATAGAAAAAACTGCAAAAATTAAAAAATCTGAAAATTTTGGTTTCAAAAATGAACCGCTGTGCAACCTTTTCCCGAATAGTAGTATGGGCATAACATATAAGGCTAGTGACTTTATTTTATATCAGTGAGCATCGGAAGTTTAAAACTAAAAGTAGAAAAGTGATGAAATATGAAAAAACTCTTGTAAATTTCAAGCCCTTTTTTGAGTTTTTCGATATTTGAGTGCCTATAACTTTTAAAAATAAAAAACTGATGGTCTGAAATTTTTAATTTGCCAGTTTTCTAGTGTGGTCTACCGTTTCCTTTTGACCGTTTTGGTCAATTCGAAAAACTGGAGAAATAATAAGCATCTGAACTCAGTTTCATCAAATGTTGAAAATTTTTGAAATTGCCCATATATTGTGTATTCATTTGACAACATAATTGTTGAGATTTTCTTGAGCCTAGCACCTGCTTCCTAAACTAGCATATTAACTCACTCAAATGTAAAAAAAATAACTAAAAGGTTAATAAATCTGATATAACGTACATACATAATAGGCTACTTTCGAAATAAAACATACGGTTTTCCAACAGTTTCTTGTTTAAGTTTTAGAAAGTATTTAACCCAGTTCTTCACCTTAAAACAAATCACTACTGTTCTAGTCACAGCAAAAAAAAAAAAACGGTCAGTGTCAAAATGCTGACATTACGACCCTTGTGACAATGACAGTTTAAACAAATTAAAAAAGAAAAAAAAAAAGTTGTCAAGATATTTCAAATTAAAATGCATATGCACATACACACATACATACTTATCTGCTAAACTCAAAAGCAAAAATTAAGAATAAAATCTTTGTAAACAGAAATCCATATCAAATGTCCTCTTCACATATTATTGGGCCAATTTAGACAATATTCAGAGTAAAATTAAAGAGGACAAACAAAAATATAAATTGTAGATAAAAAGATCAACAAGTATTACAAACTAAAAAATAGTGGGCGACCATTTAAAATTTAAAAACATTATCAGCTACAAAACAAACAAAAACAAAACAAAAAAAAATCATTCTTTTAATTTTAAGGAAAAAGAACCTCAAACGAGACACAAACAAACTACAGATTTTTAAATTTTGAATAACAAACAGAAAACTAAAACAACAATAGCAATAACAACAGCAATAATGAAAAAAGAAAGACAGCAATTTAAATGTTGTTGACATACATATATTGTGGCCAACTGAGACAAACGTTGTTGCATACACATGTAAATATAAATAAAAGTTAGGGTGTGTGTGTGTGTATGTGTACGAGTATTTAAGCACTTTTGTTAAGTGGCTGGTGACGATGATAAAATTTTTGCACATTTTCAAATAACAACAACACCATTAACAATTTAAATTAAAATAAGAAGTCGTATGAAAAAAAACATTTTTTTAACTTTTTGTGTGTTAAAGGTTTAAAGCGTTTAAGTTTTTAATGAAAGTCTTTAAACTCCTGCTGTTTTTTCTTTGTTTGCTTTGTTGACTCTGGCTAAACAATGATGCTTAACTGCTTCACTACTTCAAATAATTGTCTGTTTGTTTTCGGGACTTTTGTATTTTTTTTTAATTTGCAATTGCTATATGTGCTGTTGTTGTATTTTTTGGTCTTTTTTTTTTTTTTTGCATCATGATCTTGGGTTACCACAAAAGGGTAATTAGCCCAAAATCATTTCATTTGATTTTTTTTTTTTATTTGTTTGCATTTGTTTTGAGTGGGGTTTAACCATTAGCAGTTTCTAAATTTGCTAACAAAACAAATAAAAATTTTGCAGCAAGAGATTTGACAATTCAACAATTGCTGGTGGTTTTAAATATATTTTTTGTTTTTTTTATTTCACCTTTCTAAATAACAGAGGAAGGTAACCGTAGAGCAAAATGTATGGTCTGGTAAAAATAGCCTTTTGTTTTTTTTTTTTGTTTTTTTAGTAGACACAAGTTCTCTGTTGTTGTCAGTCATTTGTATTTCATAATTTTTTGTGAACTTTATTTATTTAGGAGTTGAGGGTTATCTTTAGTTGACGAGCAGAAATAAAGTTTCTGAAGCTTTCATTGCCGGCAAGTGTGAAATACAGTATTCCTCAGATAACTGCATATACATAATTTTTTCTAATAATTTTTTTAATAAAAATCGGTTAAATAATTAACTGAGTTATTTGCTTTATTAGCTCCATACATATTGGAGGAGTTCTTCTCATAGTCGTTAGCTGCTACAGAAGTCTTGAAAGGAACTGTGACTTCTCAAATATATCGTCGCAAGAATTAAAGAACGCTGTAACTGACGAAAAATCGAAAATACGTATTTTGCATCAGTTTTATCAGAAAAAAACGCGTTGTTTGGTCCAGGTCCCAAATTTCTATAATGAAAAGAAATTCATTTACGCCGTCTGCGTTTTGAAAAAGACCAGTGGATATGTTTTATTTTCATACAGGTTTTTTGGCTCTGGCGAACATTTAATGTTTTGTCAGTTACAGCGTTGTTTAATTCCTACGACGATATGTTCTCAAAAGAAAAATTTTCCTTAAAATTCCCTCGTTTAATTACAATATTGTTTTCATATACATATATATGTATATAAGTACTGTGAACCGTTTTTAAATATTCTTTAACTCTAACCGTACTGACAACATTTTTATACCTACACTACATCAACATCCAGATGAGGCAATTGCTGTTGATCATTCAGAGGTGAAGGTATAACACTGGCCTTTGACTGATCAAATTGACAACAATTTGTCCCATTGACATAAGGCGCTTAACATCTTTACATCTATCTATATATTCAACATTCCGATACAAGACACTGCAATGCACTTTACTTTCTCATCCATAATTGCACATATGCGTGCACATAATTTTTCATATCATATATGGTGTCAAAATAAGAACGCCGATGAGAGGTTAAAGAAGAATAAGCTAAAATCTTAAACATAAGACTCTCGTGCGAACACTTACGAAATAAAATTTTGACAGCATGTACCATGCTTATACAAATAGATGAGCTTGAAAAAAATTTGTCGTTTTCTACTATGTTTCTACGTTTCTCTATATCCTTGTAACTGATGATCCCAGTTATAGACGAAAAATACACAAATTACATATATGCTGGGTATAAGCGAGTAATTTACTGCACATATAGCGAAATAATTTCTCTTCACTTCACTGAGTCTGGATTTCTTTTGTTATAATAATAGTTCATATGTATTATTAAAAGTGAAAAATGTGTTTATTTCAATAAATCATTAAGGAAATTCCATTATTAATACTTTTTTCATACAAACTGTAAGAATAGGTTTCCAGAGGGTAAGGACTATTTGACTTTAATGGGCTATACCGTCAATCTAAATAAATCAGGAAGCTTACAAATAAAAACAACTTATAAGAAATGTTAAGCTGAAGGAACTTAAGGAACTTTGAATTTGTATTTTGCTTAATTTAATGATAATTCATTTGTAGGAATTATATAAGAGTCAAATTCAATATTTTTAAAATCTGAATATTCATAACTTCAATATCATTGATGTCCAATTGTTTTTAAGGTAATTGATGGTTCATTTACTTCATCTAGTAAATATAAAAGTCGTAAAGATGGAAAAGCAATAAATAATAAAATAATAGCTGGTAAAATTGTTCAAATAATTCAAAAGTTATTAAATATCCCACTAAAATTGTAATTATTAATAAAATTAAAAGGGCATGATCATGGAAAAATGTTAATTGTTCTATTAGAGGTGAATAACTATCTTGCCAATTTAAATTAGCTCATGTTGAAATTTTTTTAATAAAAGTGAATACTTTATATATGAAGCTTAAATCCATTGCACTAATCTGCCATATTAGAAATTAGTTAATAAAGGAAGCTCAGAATAACTAAGTTCATTTGGCGGAGTATTTTGGAATCATTCAATAGATGAATTTAATTGTATAGGATAAATAATTTGACGTTGTAAAATTAAACTTTCTAAAATAATATAAAAGAAAAATAAAATTCTTAATAATGAAATAGTTGACCCAATTGTAGAAATTACATTTCAAGAAGTATAAGCATCTGGGTAATCAGAATAACGTCTTGGTATTCCTGCAAGACCTAAAAAATGTTGTGGGAAAAATGTTAAATTTACTCCAATAAATATTGCAATGAATTGTCTTTTTAATATAGCTGTATTTAAAGTTAATCCAGTAAATAAAGAAAATCAATGCACAAAACCAGCTATAATTGCAAATACTGCTCCTATAGATAAAACATAATGAAAATGAGCTACTACATAATATGTATCATGTAAAATAATATCAATAGAAGAGTTAGCTAAAATCACTGCAGTTAATCTTCCTGCAGTAAATAAGAATACAAACCCTAAAGCTCATAAAAAAGCAGGGGAATAATTTAATTGAGTTCCGTAAAGTGTAGCTAATCAGCTAAAAATTTTAATATCAGTAGGTACAGCAATAATTATTGTTGCTGAAGTAAAATAAGCTCGTGTATCAACATCTATTCCTACTGTAAATATATGATGAGCTCATACAATTTAACTTTAATGATTAAACAGAATACGACCGCAACTTCAGGCAAAAACGTCTCTTAGAGAAAACGTGCCCAAAATTAAAACGACGGCCGCAACTTCACGAACTGTCATTTATTGTTTTTACATTTCTTGCATGTAAAGCTATTAAAAATTAAGTTTATTCGAGTTTTTGCAAAGAATTGAACTTATATTTTATAATTTAATCATCTTTACACACTTTTTCAATTATTTTTACTAAAATATCACTCATTTTATTTAACAAATTCCAAAATTTATTAATTTATTTAAACTTTCAAATGTTTTTTCCATTTTCTTTTGTTCTTATTTTTCTTTGTGCCAACAACAAAAACCAATGGGTTTGTTTACAAAATGTATGAAATTTAATTAAAGTGTGGTAACATTGTTGAGAGAATTTGTTTCTAAAAATGAGAGCATAAGAAAAATCGCTGTCAAAATAAAATAGATTCTATTTCACGACTGCATTCTCCAGCGTTTTTATCTGTCAATTTGTATAGAAAAAAACGTCATGCCCCAGTTCTGTTTAATCATTTAGGGTTAAAAAAAAGTTATGATTTAATGGCCTGTTTCTGTATGACAAACAATTTCAAACGATTGGAAATTTGTATGAAAAACACTTAATTTTTCAAATAATTTTAAGTAATTTTCATACAAATTTTCAGTCGTTTGAAACTGTTTGTCATACAGAAACAGGCCATAAATGTCATCAAATATATGTATATTGAGTTAAATTTAAATGAGTTGTATTATAGTACAGGTAGGCCTCGTTGAACACGGGGGTTACGTTCCATGAAAATACCGTGTTAAGAAAAATCGTGTTAAGCGATACAAGAAACCAATACAAAAAGAGGGGTTACGTTCCATGGTTTTCAAAAAAGCAAATTTTATTAATTTTAATTTTTTTTGTAATAATATATAAATACATGTTAATCCATATCTACGCATGAAAACAAAAATATTACATTCAATTAACTTAATAATTCTCGAAATATTAAAAAAAAATATATACTTCACGACAGTAATTGGCAATTGTCTTCAATCCATATATTTAACCCTTAACTACAGATGTCAAATTATATAAACGGTAGTACAGACCACCGGTAATTTTTACCGGTTATATAAAATATATAAAACTTGTATAACACAATTGATAAATTTGTTTAATATATATGTGTTCTATATTTCTTGTATATCAAGATCTAGAAAAAGTTGTAAAACTATTTACTTTAATAAATCCGCACAAGTTTTTTGAAAGCAAAATATACTCAGTTACCGTTTTTAGTATTTTTTAAAAAAATGACAATAAAAAAATATTTAAACAGAACACAAATTCATTGTATTATAGAAACTTAAAATATAATATATTCAGATACAAAATATAAAAATTAAAAAGAAAAATATGCATTTGAAAAAAACCTGCAAGAGGTAAATTTGGTTAAAAACTCAGGTCGCACTGCAGGATCGCTTGACCATTTAAAACGATTTTTACCATGAAAATAGTTGGTATTTTAATCGACATCAGTGGGTGGATTATCAATGTCCTCATCTTCTTCTTCTATTTCAGATGAAGTGTCATGGTTACTTACCACATTATCAGAATCTACACCACTAATATCAGAATCAATTTCTGCCAGCCATATTTTCACAGCTTCTTCAAAAAAATTTTTTGGGTCCATTTTAACTCTCTGTGAAGAGCCAGGACTGCTTCTACCATTCATTACTATATTCCACATTAAAAACACAGAGTAATAATGTAAAAAAGATTAACTTTTATCCAGTTAAATTATAACACAAATTAAAAATATTCTTACGGCAAGACAGAGGCCAGGTAATTTTTACCGGTTACTAAATTTAAATAGTAGTAAGTTAAACAAATCGCACTGCACACAACTGGCACTTCAGCAAACAAAGTTACACTAAACACTGAAAAGGTACATAAACGTAAAAATGCGTAACTTACCGGGTTCCTCCGAAATTGAAAAATTGTAACTGCTTACCGGTAAAAATTACCGGATGTCTGTAGTTAAGGGTTAAAGCTCTTTCCATTTGCTCCATTATAGGAGGTCGCAGACGGCTAGAATATTTTAAAGATGCTGAGGAACCACCAACAACTGCTTTTCTTATTGCCGATTCATTTTTCTTTATTATGCGTATAGAAGATTCATTCAGCTTTAAACTCCTTGCAAATAGCACTAACACTTTCACCTTTTGATAGACGGTCTAAAATGTTGATTTTCGATTTAAAAGATATTACATTCCTTTTAAGCAGCGCTTTATCGTTTATTGCCAATATTTTTCTTTTTTTTAATTTTTTTAAACAATTAATTAAACCACAAATGGAGAGAAATATTGGTAACCAGTCAATAAACAAATGTATTATGTATACAATTGCTTAAACGGGGAATTACCCGTTTATTTAAACTATAAAGAAAACAGAGCCAACTCTACATAAAACGCTGTGAATTTATTTCTATGTTCCATGTTGCATTTCAATTTACATCAACCGCTGTTAAAAACAAAGCACTTATATATTTATGTGCTGAATGGTTTTTGTAAACCGCGCACAACCGAGGCTTTTTTAGTGTTAACCGAAAATGTGAACCAAAATGTGAATCGCGTTAGACCGAGGCCGTGTTAAAAAGAGAACGTGCTAAGCGAGGCCTACCTGTATTTTTGTTTTATTTACTAAAATTTCATCTCTTTCGAGTCGCTTACCTTCTCCTAAGCACTTACACGTGAAAAACGTCAAAAGCTCAACAATTTTAATTGATTGAATTTTAAATGTTTTTGATGTTATACAATGGTTTTAAATTAAAATGATTAGATTTGGCAAATTTAATTAAACGGTAGACCAAAAGAAAGAATTAAAAAACAAATGAAGAAAAAAAAAACGTTTATAAATATTCAAAACGGAAAAGAAAGCCAAAGGAACGGTTTTTTTATAGCAGTATAACACAATTCCTTAAAATTTTTGCAGGCATCAAAAAATTTCGCTTAAAGTTTCAACTTTTTCTTATCTTTAATATTTTTGAACACTTGCCTACTTATAGAACGAAAATACTACATAGAAGAGAAATATTCTATTTTAATGTTTTTTTTTTTGCCTTGCAGAACTGACATCATTTATAAACATGGAAAATGGTTGTGCAAAAAAAAAAAAATCTTTTAATTAATGATTAACACCTTAATATGACTTAAAGTCAAATGTAAAGAAAATAAAATAATATTCTACGTGGGCTGCTTTCTACTGTATTAAATGCAAAATGCTTAAGACAAGTAATAGATGATTTAAATGGTAGCAGCTTCTATAGTTCCATACTACTGGTGCTATTTGCTACACTACACTTTTGCATATTTAATAGTTAAGTTCGTTTAAATGCAGTGGAGTTAAGAATATAATAAGAAAAACACCGTATGCAAGTGTTTTGCATATTTAGGCTGTTCGGTTGAAATATTTCTTTCTTCTTTGGCATATTCTTATCAAGCAAAACTGTTTGTGATAACATTTGACGTGTTGGTTGTATAAAATATTGAAAAATGTTTTCAATTTAATTCTTCTTTCTTTTTCATCTGCCGTTTTTGTTCTTTCATTTTATTTACATTGTCGTTTATGTCTTAAAAACAAACTCTTCCTGTCATAATTTAACTGTTGGTAAAGAAACAAACAAACAAACAAAAAAAATGGGTTTTTTTAAATATTAATGATGTGGTTTTTGTTATTGGTCAGCTTAAATGGTTAAGCTGTGTAAAGTATTGAATACCAAGCAATGTTTAAAGAAAATCTTAAAAGCTGGCAAAAAAAAAAAATATTATTTTTCTATTCTTTTCTTTATTTGCCACCATAGAGCAAACAATTTGTAATACTTTGGCAATTTCCGGCAGGCATATTAAATTCAAATATGATCATATATAATAAATTGAAAAGAAGAAAATATTAATAATAGCTAACAAAGCCACAGTGGAGCAGGGAAAATCAATATAAAAATCAATAAATAGTTTCTTACCACTTTGGAAGAGACGCTAATTTTCATAAAAATAAAATGTAGAAACTACAGGGGATACATTGATGTAACAAATCCACGTTTTGTTTTAGAATCCTAAAACCTAGTCTTATAACTGCATAGTAGTCTGAATTCAAAACTAAAAATAAAAACTAGCAAATAAGTCATTCAAATTAAATCTGTTTTGGTTTCGGTTTCTCCATTCATATTTGGGTTTTTCAGACGGCACACAATTAGGGTGGATATAGATTAGTTTGTTAGTCAATTATTATCAAACAGCAGTTTTGCCCACAACAAGAACATGCCTCATTGTATATGGTTCGTCAAATGGAAGTATCAGATTATGTTTCCCTGTATAAACCCCAAACCGAAAGCACAATGACATCATCTAAGGAGAATCGGGCAATAATATTATAGGTAGTAGATCTGCTTTGCTCTCACATATTCTCTACTCTATTTGAAATCTCTTCTATGTATTATTCTCACTTTCTGTACTATACGTACTTTGCTTTCTTATCAAAAACAAAACACCCTGAATTAATAGGGGTCATCCCCTAATTGCCGACATTGTAACGAAAATAAACACAAAAACATTCTAGTAAAAATCAGAAATATTAAAAAAAATATTTCTTTCGGTGACTACCACTTAGCAGACTTCTGGCAAAAGCTCTGAGAGTAACTAATTGCCATGTACAAGCTTCTCAGGTCGTGGCATAGTGGTAGAGCGCTCGCACAAAAAGTCGAACGACCAAGGTTCAATCCCAGCGAAGGACAAAATAATAAAAATAAAAATTTGCGGTTTTCTAAAATTACAATTTAAATAAAAAATTAAATTTAAAAAAAAATAAAGATTACCCCCCCCCCCCCCCCTCCAGCAAGACCATCTGCAAGAAATCGCCCCCTGACATTTCTAATCCATTCCACCAGAAACCAATGTTCAGGAGTACAGAGCCAACTTCTGGGAAGATAACAACTAATCTACTGAAGACGCTCACCAATCACATTTAAACATCCACCGACAGATGAGGCAATTGCTGTTTGATCATTCGAGGGTGAAGGTATAACACTGGCTCTTGAGTGGACAAATTGACAGCAACTTGTTTCATCAACAAAAAAAAGGCGCAAAATACACAAACGTCTATGAAAAAAAAACCTTCTATCAACCATGTTCACATTCCAATACAATGCACTGCATGAGTAATATTCGTTCATGTTCATGTCAAATGTGTGACAAAAAAGACGTATTTTTCGTTTGTGTGTTTTCTTTAGTTTAAACGAGAGCCGAATACTCTTGTTTGGTCAGACAAGTCTAAGGCCGAGGCCAAGCGGTAAGCGGCAGAGCGGCGAGTTTGAGCGGCAAGTGACTTATTACTGAGCGTCATTTCTCAGCGGTTAGTGCAGTTAGTTTTTTTTTTATTTGAGACCAATACTCAGGGGTAAACACCTACTGAATGCTGTGCATTGTATTGGAATTTTTGAAGGGACAGTACATATATTACTATTAATTATTATATTATTATTAAGCGCCTTAGGAATGAGAAAAATTGCTGAGAATTGATCATTCAAACGCCAGTGTTATACCTTCACCCTTAAATGATCAGCAGCAATTGCCTCATCGTTGCATGTTGATTGTGTGTTGAGTATGCCTTCGCTAAGTGGGTTTAGATGTTATCTGTTAAGATGGAATATAGTGGAATGTCTGGGGGCGGTTTCTTTGTAGATGGTCTTCTTGGAGGGGGGCGGGGAACCTCTTATTTTTAAATTATAATTTTGAAAAAACCGCAAACTAACTTTTTCATTTTTCACCTCTTCTGGGATTTGAACCTGGGTCCTTAGAGGTTTTGTGCGAGCGCTTTAACCACTATACCACGCACCCATATTTTTATTTTTAAAAAGTCTATCTTGCCATAATAACGGTCGGCTTTATACAGATGAAGTTATAAGCTCTGCATTCACGTTTGTCATGTTTATACTCCGCCGCTCAGAAATCAACTAAAAATTAGAAAACGTTCTATTCCAGCGCAGTGCCGCTTAGCCGCTCAGAAATGCTACTCACTGCGACGTTAGTTCAGTGGTATTTCATATGTTTTAATTTTTTCCGCTCACCGCTCAGCCGCCTATTGCATGGTCTTGGCCTAAGACTTTCCAAACTTTTACTTGGCATTTAAAATTGAAAAAGAATTTGTGTCTTGCATTATTCTATTCTAGGGCATTGATGCCCAAGGTAGTAGTATTGGTGAGATGACAAAATGTAAGACACACAAGTTCTGCAAGTGTAGTTTGTCTCTCCCACTCAAAATGCTGATTTCCTATTGGTTGATTGACGATTAAACAAAAGAGCGTAAGTATACGAGTGAGTTTAATTTGCTGATATCAGCCACTACTGTGGGCATCTTTGTTCTACGGACAATCTAAGATACTATACAAACCCTAGTAAAGTTGAGGGCTGTACAATATATTTACAGGTCGCAGTACTTTTCGTGCCTCCTTAATGAGTGAATGAATGAATGAATCATGTTTACATTAAACGAATTATTTCCATAAATGCTTCTTTATTCTCATAGAGGTAACGCTTTTTTATGTCAAATATTTGCCAAATGTAGCTTTGGTAAAAGTTATTCAGATTTAATATATTGTTTCTTTATTATATAGCTTTAAAATTAAAAGTCTTAAGGCTCCTATTGAGTTCAATATAAAGTTAATACAATCAAAACCCATGTTTTGCTATTTAAAATGTTAACAAATATTTTGGAACATAATATCCGACAGTTTTTGTACAACTAATTTATTAAAAATAAAATATCCCAGCAAACAATATAGTTTAACAAGCAAACTCATTGTTAAAATCAAACTGAAGTAGTTCAGTTTTTGTTAAATCACCAAAAAAATTAACATGTGAATGTCATAGAAAGAAAATGATGATCCGAATTATTATTAAATTCAGACCTCAGAAAAACTATTCAATAAAATGCCAAGATTTTGTAACAACATTTTTCTATTTATTTGAGACCAATACTCGGGGGTAAACCTCTACTAAATGCTGTGCATTGTATGGGATTTTTTTTGGAAAGGACAGTACATATATTATTATTAGGGCAACCAAAAGTATGCTCTTTAAAATTAGTTTTAAGCGCCTAAAATATGCATCGAAAAAACACTTTTAAGCGTTAAAAATATGCTCTATAAAACTCATAATACATACATATGTTGATGTAATGAAAAGTAACAATTAGCCACCAACGAGATAAAATAAAATTCCTTTATATTTACATATGGCTCATATGCAAGAAGAGTGACATAACTCAAAAAACACATTTGTCGTAAAACGCTTTTGTACATCGAGAAACTTCTTTCAATATCAACGGAAGATATTGGTACAAATTTGAAAGCAAACGTTTCCTAGCATAATTTCTTGCTTTGAGCTCAATATGTTTTTGACTTCCGAGTTCTTATTTTATGGTAAATATTTTCTTTGCTGACACTGGCTTACAGCCTGTTCATAGAACACGAATTGTTTTGACATACGTCTTTTTATATGTGAAACAACAACAAAAACACTCAAAGTTGTTAATTTTTCTCATATAAAAAGGCGAATGCCAAAAACCATTCTTGTTCTATGGACAAGCTGTTATTACAAACTTTACAAAACAGAATATTCCTATTAGTTTTAAATTCTAGGTATTCGGTAATATATTATTTAGTCTGTTTGACAACTTTTAATTTAATTTCTTTTATTATGCAATTATTGACATTTTTTCTAATTCCCCTAAATGAAAAATTTGCATGCTTTGTGTTTAATTTGTTTTTTGATTTGACGTTTCTATCAAATATACATTAACTATTGCACAATAGTTTAAGAAGGAGCTTCATGAACCATTCTTTCGAATTTTCTCAATTTCACAATGTTTAATTTTAATCGTTTTCAAGCGTACCCCTATTATTCAATAGAATATACTTAAGTAATGTGTCATTATTTTGAAAAAAAATATAATTTGGTTATATTTATATGTAAATTCTTATAGCATATGTATGTAAAAGTTTGTAAAGTATGCCATACAAATATGAAAAAAATTTAAAAATGCAAAAGTATGCATTTATGACGAAATATGCGAAAATATGCCGTAACAAATAGGGATTAAACGTCGTAGTTTTTCCTAAAATTAATTAATATTTTGCATGATTTGTCAGTAACATTCAGAAAAAAAAGATGCTAATGCATATTTTTGGTTGCCCTTATTATAATTAATTATATACTTATCAAGCTCCTCCAATTTCTGTGAATTGATCATTCAAAGGCCAGTGTTTTACCTTAACCTTTGAATGATCAACGGAAATTGCCTCATCGTTGCATGGTGATTGTGTGGTGAGTACCTTCGCTAAGTAGGTTATCTGCTACTTCCCAATAGGTGGCGCTTTTCTGCTGATTATTCGTATTTTGTTGGCATTGCTTAAGGTGGAATAGAATGTAATGTCGGGGAGGGGTTTCTTTGTGGATGGTCTTCTTGGAGGGGGAGAGGAAGCTCTTATTTATAAATTATAAATTTGAAAAAAAAAACCGCAAACTAACTTTTTCATTTTTCACCTTTGCTGGGATTTGAACCTGAGCCGTTTGAGTTTTTGTGCGAGCGCTCTAGCCACTATACCACGCATGATTTATGCTTTTCTTTTGCTGGGATATTTATACAAAATTTTGTAGCACCTTTTTAAATCCTTTAAGAGTTTGTCTTTTCAATAAACTCACTTATACGTTAATAAATTTAAATTTTGATTTTTTTTTTTCTTCTAAGTCATTTTTGTTTCTTACGTTTGTTTTCAACATCATTGTAGTCGTTGTAGTAAAGCAGTTGTTACTTTTTTTTTTTTTTTTGTTGCTTACTGGTGTGGTATACAATTATTTAGCCTGTTAAATATTTTGACAACTTCATTTGTAATCAGAAATAAAATGCGAAATATATGAAAATTAAGCTGCCATACGTTTAATTTAAAGCAAAAAAAAAAAAACTAAAACAAAAAAAAAACAAAACTGTATATCGTTGGTCTCAGGTAGAAAGGCCCTAACTCGCATTTTTTCAAAACTTACTTTTTTTTAGTAAATTCAATGCATTTTAGAAATATTCCGCTCCTCACAAAGAATGTTACAATATTATTAAAAATAACGTTATTACAAGCAATTGTACAGCATTTAATAAAAAGTTATATATTAATAATTACAGTATCTGTTGTATTTTTACCGCCTCCTGTAAATTTTAAATTATTTGAGTTAGGGCCTTTCTACCTGAGACCAACGATATACATAAGTCTGTATGTACATACAATATATTTAAATGTAAATTCAAACCCCTATTGTGTGCGTGTGTTTATTTGGCATTTTCAATGAAAATGTAAGTGGTCGTTGATTTTGTCTTATTTTGTATTGCAATTTGCAACTGCAACAATGCCAGGCAAATGAAATTAGTGAAGTAAAACAAATTTATAGGCGAAATACATAAAACATAGTATTTTTTAATGAAAATAAAATAACTTAAGAACGGCACAAAATTGTAATTATAACTTCGCAAATATAAAGGATTTGAAAACCAGCAATTATTTTTTCAAGTATAACTAAATTAACTTATAATGACAGGCGTAATAGAGGTAAAATCTTAAACAAAATGTTAAAATCTTAAAAGAAAAAAAAAGAAAAATTCAAACTTGACTGAGAAATGAAAAGAATTCTTAAAATCAAAATAAAAATTAAATCATGAAAGGTCAAAAGTTCTCTAAACTAAATTATTTATTTATAAAATCTATAATTAAACTGAGATCGTTAAATGAAAAAATAAGAATTAAACAGTTTAATTTATTTTTGGGTGCCCCAGTAGTAAAATGGTTAATCTGCTAGACTACTAGTGCGAGAGTTTTGATACCAATTCTCACCACAAACTCTGGTCTATGATACTACACCGTAGAATATAGTTTTACTCACTCTACTGGTCATAATAATTAGTAATATAATAAATAAATAATAACTAGATGACCCGTGCGAATATTTCGCACCGTTAGTTGTCATTTTTGTTACATACAATGAAAATAATTAATAGAAATTTTAGTAACTTCAATACATTTTATTAAAAGTATAAAAATATTAGAAATTATAATATATCATACATATTTACATACATACATACACACATATGTTTAAATGCTTTTATAATACTTCTTTGAATACAATGTTAGAGGTAATGACATGATCATCGTTAACTTTTTGCCCGTACGAATCCTTAATACAAACAAAAATATCTTTAAACGTACAACTACTGCAAAGTATTGCCAAAACAGCTTTTTATAGTAAATAGCGGTATTGCCAGAATGGATTTTAATATATAAATACTATATTATGTAGAACTGCATTACTATTAAGCGACGCTGTATTACCACACTTGAACAAAAACATATAATCATAATGACAACAGTATTATCATGCAGTTCTATATAAAATATAATTTTTATCAATGAAAATATTAATTTTTCAATTTCTAATTATTTTTCGTCATTAGTGTTAGAAATAAGCTTTAAAATGAAATATCATTCATTAAATTTGATGCGGTGGTAGGGGAGATATTTGCAACCGACAAAAAAAAGTGCTTTAGAAATAATATATATGATGATATTTATCCTTATTTTAAATTTATTAAAACTATATGTAACAAACCACCTACGAAAATCGAAACCTTCCGAAAAATGTTTTTTTTTAATTAATCTATCTATCTATCTGTATAAATAAAAATCAATGTTGTTCGTTGGCCATTGCATCAGTTGAGAACGGCCGGACCGATTTTGATGATGATAATGATAATTAATATTAATATATGTACTGTCCTTTCCAAAATTCCATAACAATGCACAGCATTCAGTAGAGGTTTACCCCTAAGTATTGGTCTCAAAAAAAAAAAAAATTATGCGATTCACTGAACAATCAGCTACAAAAATATGTGCTGTGAAAGGTACGAGTAGTTTCTAAAATATCCAATTATCAGGAATAAGTTACACCTTCCTGGTTGTACTGATGGAACACTGAAAAGCATGCTACAATATAAACCTAGAAGAATTGCAAACACTACGATCTTTTGAGTTCCTTTGAGTTTTCTGCTTGCACACCTAAATGGTAGGCTGATACACCCATTATTTCTTTAAGTTTTGTTGAGATTCTTTTACAAATATTTAAGTTTGAATGATAAAGCAAGTAAGACGAACACTCTAAAAATTATCAAATTATTAAAAATTTACCTTCTTTTGCATACACTAACTAACTGAAAAAGAAAGAAAAACAAAAACCTTCAGTTTAATTGGAAGCATTAATTTGTTGTTAAATCATGTACAATAATTATATATTTTATAGCTCTTTATTATTATAATATAAGTAAATATAACTTTAATTAATAGTAAATAACTTTATTAAAACAAATTTATTTACATGCTTTCAATAGTGACTTAGAACGATTACAATCATGAGAGCAAATATGTAAGAACCACCGTAAACAAATATTTTACTTTTTTTTATGAAAATAAAATTTAAAAAAATATGTATTGAGTTGTAGGCCAACATGTAACATGTTTTATTTTTTAATTATTTAAGTTTTTTCTATTTTTTTTTTTTAAAGAATTTTAATTGAAAAATACAATAATAATCAAAAATTACGAATACGTGGTCAGCTAAAGGGGCAAATAAATACAAGCTTTAAACCCATAAATGCAAGTCTATGTTTATGGGCATTGTGTTTAGCTGTTATGATGGTTGGTCTTAATAATTTGGCTTAAAGTTTAAATATTTTTTGCTTAAAATCTCTTGTACTGACATTTAACTAAATATTTTATAACTTTATAGCTATAAAATTAAAATAAAATTACATTCAATTATTTTTGCAGTTTTTGATTAAAAGTTTCATTATATAGAGATTTTAGTTTCTTCTTAATAATGAAATTTAAAATTATTTTTTCTCTTGTCTTTTACAGGTGTCAGCCAATGACCCAGATTGTGGTGTTAATGCCATGGTCAACTATACTATGGGTTCAGTAGGCTTAAAAATGTACACAGAGTTTGATGTACGTTCAGCTACAGGAGAAATTTGTATTAATGGTGATTTAGATTATGAAAAGAAGCAGATGTATGAGTTTCCTATCATAGCAACTGACAGAGGTAAGTAATTCAAGAAAGAGCTTGCAACACAAAAAAATTGTAGACAATTTTTATTATGCACAATACTTTATGTGTAAAACCCTTCTTTCACTTTTAGGTGGCCTAAGCACTACGGCTGTAGTAAAAATTCATTTAACAGATATCAACGATAATCGTCCCGTATTTGATCACCATCATTATAATGTTTCATTACGTGAAACCTCTTCAACAGCCATATCGAATACCCCCATTGTTACAGTATTCGCCACCGATCCAGATTCAGGTCGTTTTGGTACCATAACATATCGTATTGTTGGCGGCAATGATGCCAGTTTATTTCGTATTGAACGCACCAGTGGTGAAATATTTTTAAATCGTCCAAATATGTTGTCAACACGCACACAATCTTTATATATTCTAAATGTAACAGCCAGTGATGGTGGTGGTTTACGTACACAACAGGATGCTTTTGTGTATGTTACGATTATTGATGCTACACAAAGACCACCAATATTTGAGAAATTGCGTTATAATTTTTATGTAAAAGAGGATGTAGGGCGAGGCAGTGTTGTGGGTACCATACAGGCAACCAGTACAGATGCAGGTGAGTTGAAATTTTAATGTAACCAATAATGAAATTACAACGAAAGCGACAAGCGACAGAAATGGAATATTGAAATTTAAATTACTTGAAATGTGTTAACTATGTATTACACAAATTTAAATCATAATAAAATAAAGAACAAAAACATACATTCTTACTAGCAATAGCGTAGAATAACAGTGTTAATATATCAACGATTTTAAAATAAGAGTGTTTAAATAAGGCTTTCATCTTGTTACAACCACAGTAAGTACGAACAAGGCTTAATTCGTGGTGTAGTGGTTAGATCGCTCGCACACAAACTCAAAAGACCCAGGTTCAAATCCCAGCAAAGGTGAAAAATTAAAAAGTTAGTTTGCGAATTTTTTAAAAATTATAAAAATTTTAAAATAAGAGGTTCCCCTTTCCCAGAACACCATCTTTAAAGAAAACCGTTCCCCGACATTCCACTCTATTCCACCTTAACCAATGTCAACAACAAACGAATGAACAGAAGAAAAGCGCCACCTATTGGGAAGTAACAGATAACAGCTAAACCTACTTAGCGAAGACACTCACCACACAATCAACATGCAACGATAATGATGCACAATTGCTGTTGATCATTCAAAGGTGAAGATATAACACTGGCCTTGAAATGATCAATTCACAACAATTTGTCTCATTCCTAAGGTGCTTAATAATAATATAAGAAAAAAAATTTAGTATATATGTTCTGTCCTTTCCAAAATTCCAATATAATGCACAGCATTTAGTAGGGGTTTACCCCTGAGTATTGGTCTCAAAAAAAAAAAATAAAAATCCACTCGATCTTGGTGGCCAATTAATTGTAACACTATATGAAATTGTTCATTCGTTAAAAGTTTCTTTGAGTAAATCATTTGCACTGTATTATGTAGCATGTGACTCCGTTCTGTTAGAACCATATGTCAGAAAGATTAATTGAGGCCCAATACCGTTTTTGAAGATTATAGAACTAATGGGTCAGCCAGCCTATACAGCGCTCGAAAACTTAATTATTGTCGATTTAATGGCATTCCGACGAAAGCTTGTGGAAATATTCAATTAAAACAAGACAAATCTGCTGGTCATTTGACGAAAAGTTTAAAGAGTTCATAGATTGGTATCTTCTTCAATGCTTTCCTTTACGGCGGTTACAGTTTCTGCGTAAAATAGTTAACATGGTTTGAAAATGATTCAATCATATTAGAAATAGCTGCTTAAAAGGACGACTACCTACATCATAAACAGGTTGAAGTCTATGATAAATAAGACGAACAGAACCAAGCCTTGCTCTGGTGTAAGTCTTTAGGTAATGTGATAACCATACAAACCACACAGCATAGATTTATTACATGGATGTAAAATTTTATTGCAAACAGCTGTTTTTTCTTAGGAACGACATGCTCAGGAACTCGGTTTCATTGAATTTCATTTATTTTTAAATAGAAAAGTATTTATAACAGGCGATTTGTTTATCACAGTACGTAACATACATACATATATAACATACATACCTGGCCTTTACAACCCTGTGTCAGGATTACGGCCAACATGTTTACAAAATTTGTATCAATTGCTCAAAAATTCCGAATTTCTTCTTCTAATACCATTCACTAGTGAGTAGCATTTATAGCACTTGGGGTTCAGTATACGGTCTTTAATTAACTTAAACCCGCAATAATATTTTTTAGCGTATTTATGAGGTCTTGCTGAAAGGTCCAGGGTTAGTTCTTAAAACAGCACGTTGTTAAGCGGATTAACAAATTTTTTCCAGAACTACAGAAAAGTGCAGTATTGTATATGTAGGTCTTTACTCTCATCATATTTGATTCAGCATTTGAACTTTCCGTGAAGATTGGGTATAAGTTCTGTCATTCTGTTTGTTAAATGAATTCTTAATAGTAAGCATTTATTAATCTCTAAGAAATGCTTTCCACTTTTTTTCGTTTATTTACGACATTATAAGCAAATATCTGGCATGTTTTAAAAAAGACCGAAAACAAAAATCTTGTATCCCAAAAATTGATTCTTTTGATATTATCAGTGCTCGAGACAATTTTTGCTTCTTCTAGAGCAACTATCTCCATATCTTAAATAATATTTTTACTTACACTGCATTTGCCACCAGGTCTTAGAGGTTCATTAAGACCACCAGTATATTCAAATAATTGAAGACTACATACACACATAATTGGCCATTACAACCCTGTGTCAGGGTTACGGCATAGCTTCTCGCAGCACTTATGTTGTGTGTGTTAATTTTTATCTATGAGTACAGAGAGAGAGTTTAAAGTCGACTCCGAACGACAGATTTGAGAAGCTTTTTCATGGCAATCAATTGCTCCCACATCTTTTGCCAGTGGATTGCTGAGAGTTAGTCGCCGAAAGAAATATATTCCTTTTATTCAAGATATCAGAGCTGAGATTTGAACCCAGCGCTATCGTTTTAGTAGTCCGACACAATAACCACTAGACCACGGCGACTACTACTATAATTAAAGACTACGATAAACGAAATTGTGTTGCAACTCCATTCAGCGATAGCGCACGAAGAAACGTCAGCACTTTCTATCGTATGTTCTTTTCAGTCAGCAAAGGCGAGACTATATTCAATATCTTTTCATTCCATAATTACAAACACGTTTCAGTAAAATGCAAGAAATATGACTACAAACTTCAGTTTATGTTAATAAAATTACTTATTACACTCACTACTGAAATTATACACACCTCGTAAAATATTTATCGTTCAGACCCATAGCTTATAGTTATCGTCTAGTAATAGCACTCGTAGTTAACAGCCTCATGATTAAAAGACAATGTCAAATAGACTGGCGTTATCTCAAATATCGTCCTTTGATTTCAACAAGGACCTAAATTAAAAATATATAAGGATCTACTTTTTGCTGGACTGTAACGAACCGTTTCAAAATAAGGACTTAATTTAGAAAACGGCTTAATTTCTTATTGAAAAACGTTTTACTTCTGTAATATTTTTTCAATGTACCTTAAAACTTTTTTAAATTTATACAACGATACGTATATATCTATATATCGCCTATATATCGCCATATTAAATGCCAACGGATGTAACTATACCTTTTGCTTTTTTATAGGAGATCCAAAAACAATAAAACCAAAAATTTTGTAAATGCTGAAAATCATATAATTTTCAGAATCGAGATATAAAGATTGGCATCCCTCTATATAACAAATGAGTTTGTATATAAGGTTTTTATATAAACATGTATGTAATTATGTCTTCACGCATTTAGAAATACAGGCACTTGTAGTTACAGCCGTTTGAATTTTGTTAATAAAATCGCCATTTTTGATTATAGGAATCTATTTTAATAAAACGAACCATAACTAATAAAAAACTCAAATTCAAAATTTTGTCTAGTTACGTCCGTTTGCATTTAATATGTCACGTGTTAATTTGATTGTTTTGTATTTTAGTTCTTAAATTTTCTGTAATAGCAAGAGATACCGGTAGAAATCAAAAGACTTAAGCAACATACGTAAAAAGTACAAGTACTGAAACCTTAGGGCGCTCTAATCAAATAGATTTGGTTACCTATACTCCTTTAATTGTTAAAAAAAATATAATTTTTTTAAAACTTATTTCAAAGTATTTTCATTGCTAGTTTTGTAGTTTGCGGTCAGCCGCTTTAATTCTAAATAAACTTCAATACAAGTTTGGCGAATAAAAGTTGAAAAAAAACTTTAAAAATATTTATGTTTTGGTTTTTTTCTGTTTTTTTTTGCATTATACAAAAATATCCTTGAAACTTTTTTCAAATAAAAAAAAAACTTCATTTTTTTATACAGCCATTGAAGCAAAAGAGCATTCATTAATTCAATGATTTGGAAAGAAATATCTGAACATTTGATTGACAGCACAGACAATTTCTTTTTGCAGCAAAAGCTTCTTCAAACAAATTTGAGGATATTTTTCTTGTGTTTTGTTGTTTTTTTTTTGTTGTTACCTTTTATTGTAGACCTTCAATGTTTGATTTAAGTTTGGGTTTTTTTTTTAGGAGATTTTATTTATCTTTACTAACTCTACAGAATGCTTTTTTGGTGTGGCGTTGGTCTTTTTATCGATTTTTTAAGCACTAGATTGTTTTAAATCTCAACGATATTATAAGTTGAGGTTTTGTTTCATTTAGCTTGTTAAAGATGTTAGTTTCTTTCAGTGTGTGTATGTGTATGTGTGTTTTTGTTTTTTGCATTGGCTTATATATGAAATTTTGGACAAACGCTTTGGCCAACAGCAGTCAGTCTTTTCTGTTTTTGTTTTTGTTTTTAATTTTTTGTGTTTTTATATTTGCGGTAAAACCATTTGAAAACTAAATTTCAATAGAAATTTTATATTTATACTTGAAGACGTCAAAAAACATACTTAAATGCATACAACAACAACAAGCAGCAGCAACATAAGGAAGATCTACTTATACATACTTCTTGGCAATTTAGAATATAACAAAATAAGCAGAATAAATGCAAAAATAACAACAACAAATATATAAAATTTTTTTGCATTGTTCCAAAAAATAAACTTTCTGATAGTCATCATGATTTTGTATATTTATAATATATATTTTATTTCAATTCTGTTCTTCGTATGCAAAAATCTTTTTGTTTTGAAACTACTTTTTCCAAAATCAATTTTTTATTTCATCAGAATTTTTTTTTTTTAAATTTCAAGTGTTTGAGTGTTGTTGGTGTTGAAATGCAATTTAAGGCCATTTCAAAATACAAAAATTTGCTTCTTTTTTTGGCGACTTCTATTGTTAAAATGAGGTTTTTGTAATGCCTTATAATTCTTTGATATTCTGTAAATCAATTTTAATGATCCATTTATTGTTTGCAACCTAAATTGCTCTTAAATTATTAAGTGTTTTGCCAAAATGACAGGCAACTTTAAGAAAAAAAATTCTTTTAGAGCAACCAAAGTAAAATAAAACTTTAAAATGAATATTATAAACAAGAGCCTGTAGCAGTTACACAAAAGGCATTATTTGAAAATCTTTAATAATTTAAATTTTATATTTTTTTATTCTCGTTTACAGTGAATCGCAATGCTGTTCATTATGCCATATATTCGGGAGACCCTGAGGACTACTTTTCTATTGATGAAAATTCCGGCAATATCAGAGTGGCTAATATTTTAGATCATGAGTCTAAAGCTCAAATTTTGCTTAATATTAAGGCTACAATGGGTCATAATAACCACTACGGCTATACACAAGTAAGAAAAAAATTATAGATTTAAAACAAAATTTTAAATAAAACATACTTATATCCCAGCAAAATTTTAAACTCAATGGTAAGTTGTTTTTGTAAGGAAGAGCAACTAGATTCCCTTTTATTAAACTTAATTCGAAAGAAGAGTCCAACTTGGATGTTGGATGAGTCCAGGTAGGGGAACATGCGTGGTAGCATGATTAGAGCGCTCGCACAAAAATTCCCACGGCTTAGGTTCAAATCCCAGCAAAGGTGAAAAAAATGAAAAACTTACTTTCAAAATGATATTTTAAAAATAAGGGGGACCCCTCCCCCCCCTCTAAGAAGACCATCTACAAAGAAACCGCTCTCAGATATTTCACTCTAGACCACCTTAACCAATGTGAACAAAAAACGAATGATCAGGAGAAAAGCGCCACCTATTGAGAAGTAGCAGATAACAGCTTAACCTATTTAGCGAAGACACTCACCACACAATCAACATGCAACGCAAATGAGGCACAATTGTTGTCTATCATTTAAGGGTGAAGATATAACACTGGCCTTTGAATGATCAATTCACAGCAATTTGTCTCATTCCTAAGGCGCTTAATAGTAATACATATCGTTCATTTACTTCAATAGTGTCACAACTCAAAAATCATGTTTTTTCAGGAGAGCTGTTTTAAGTTTTCAATTGCCTCTTTTCTAACAAATATATGAAAGAACTATACATTTATTTGAAAAAACATTGATGTGTAATGTATATTATACAATGTACAAAAAAAAGTGAAAATATTTTGTGATTTAAAGTTTTTCTTTGGAAAAACTTTCAACGACTTTTAATTATGACGTTTTATTTGAAAAAAATATAGCTATTTCTCTGTCATATGCTAAATATGTCGTTATTGCTGAGAAAAAAAATCAGTTGCAGTTTATTTAGACGTTTTATTTTCATGTTATTTTAAGTTACAATGATAAAAATATAAACTAAAAAATGCTTTGAAATTCATTGCATTAAAAACAAAACCTACATTCATAAGTATGTACATATATGTTTGTATATATTTTAAATATAACCTATTTTTAGTCTATAAAAATGTCTCTCCTTATTTTAAAATATTTATAACTAAATAAAAGCGATTTGCTCACAAATTATTATTAAGAATTCCTCATAGAACCGAGGGATTAAATTCTTTTTAATTAAATCATTTATATCTTCCCTTTTCTTGCTTGGAATGCCAAGTGTGGAGTGGTAGGCTTTGCTTAAACTAACGATTTTATTTGGCATCCTTTTTGATTTTATAATAGTTGCTTCTGCAAAATGCTCCTCAGAGTACGACGTTTTGAAAAAAACAGAGTTTGGTGACTCCTGTTGAACCTTCAGAACTTTCACTTCAGATAGCTTAATTTCACCCATATTTAAAGGACTCATGTCATTAACCAGTCTTTTGAGATCAAAGAAGTCTTCATAAGACATTTCTTGCACAAGGAACGGGTGCCCATTTTTCTTTGCCGATCGAATTAATGTTATATATGATTCAGTAGTGTATATTGGACCACTTTTAAGCATTCGTTTAGTTGCCCTCTCAATAAGGGAATGTACTGAATCGCCTTCATTTTGAGTATGGCCTTTGATAAGGTACTTATGGGTGATAGATTTTATACCCAAATATCGGACGGCGTATAAATACATGGCAATCATGAATAACTCGATAACCGTTCGTATAGGCCGATCGTTTATACCAAGAGTATTTTTGAAAAATAGTTTGCAAACACGTGTCGCGCCATCTCTGTTTTTAAAGAAAAATTCATTATTAAACTGGCGAGGAGCTCTATGGACAACAACACGCAGGTAGCGATATGTAGGCTCAATGATTTTCATAGAATTGGCAATAAATTGCCTTTGTTTTTCGATATCACCAAGTGCCCAATATGAAGAAAATATCTCATTTCTATCATGCTCATTAAAAGCTTTTGAACATTTATATCGACAACTGTCACCACATGGAGGCTTCATTTCTCTTTTCTTTTTAACCACTCCTTTCGAAGTTTCATATTGTTCTCCGCTATTTCGCTTTTTCTTTACAATGTTCTTCTGCCACTTTTCTATCTGTTTTCTCTTCTTTTTTTCTTTCTTTACCGGGCTTACTAAAAAGAAGGCAGAACTTTCTGCGTTTGCATTTGAAGTGCTGGGTTGTACGTCAAGGGAAATATTTTTTGTAGGTGGTATGAGACTAGCAGAGCCTTCGTTAAAAAGTACATTAAAACATCGATCAACTACTGCGTTGTTTGATTTTCTTTGTGTTTCGTCATTACTGTCAATTGAATTATTAGGAGAGCCTGGAAAATATGTCACATCAGCTATGGAATCGTCAGAGTCTTCGGATAATGATGATGAGCGTACTGGCAAAGAAGACGTGTACGACATTTTCAAATAACCTAAAACATGTAAATTTCATAATTATATTAACACAGACAGGTTTTAATTTGTTTTTTTTTGAAAATTTGGTTAAATTCGTTAGCCTTATTTGATTTTCTGTTATCAACAAAATCGTATCATTTCCATTTGTTACCTGATGTTTTGCAATATCATCGATCAAATTATCTTTAATAATGACATATTTCCTTTAAATACAAAGTTGCTTACTTTACACAGTCCCTATTTTATCAAATATAACGTCATAATGCGAAATACTTAATTTGATAACTATTCATTTTTCAAGAAAAACGTCATATATTGAATTTCACAAATTTAACAAAAAAATATTTTTCTATAAAAAAGTCATAACACAAAATAATACAATTTGCATGAAAAATGGCAACATGGAATTTATAGTTACCTTCTCACAAATACCGTTATAACACAAAATGTATCGTTTTTTCACAAAAATTGACGAACTTTACTCTTCAAAAACTCTTGCACAACTGAAATGTGTCGTTACTGTGATTAAAACATAATGTCAAAGTAGAAATATAATAACGGCATATTTTGATCTCAAGTTCTCAATTTTATTCATATCAATTTGAATTTTATACACAATATTAATTATGATATTGGGAAGATTTCTGCATACTTAACTCAAAAATCGTATTTTTTGAGTTGTGACACTATTGAAGTAAATGAGCGATATATCGTCGATGGTATTAAAGAACGCTGTAACTGATAAAACCTTAAATGTTCACCAGAGCCGAAAAACCTGAATCAAAGTAGAACAAAGACACTGGTATTTTTCAAAACGCAGACGCCGTAAGTAGATTTATTTTAATTGTAGAAATCTGGGACCGGGACCAATCGAAGCGTATTTTTTTCTGATAAAAATGATGCAAAAAACGTATTTTCGATTTTTTATCAGTTACAGCGTTCTTTAATTCTTGCGACGATATGTATATTCATTAACATCTAATTGAGAAAATACATTTATTTTCTCACATCAAAGAACTTTACAATAGCGTAATTTTCGCGTAGGGTAATCATAAATAAAAAAAAACGACATACAAATGACTTTTTAATACTATTACAGCGTTCTTTAATTCTTGCGACGATATGAAAAAACAAAAAAAAGTGTAGGTTCTGTCATAAATGTACTGTCCTTTCAAAAAAAATTCCAATACTGCAATACTGCATTTAGTGGGGGTTTACCCCCAAAATAAATAAAAAGAAGATGTGGTATAATTATATTTTCATAATAACATAACAGATAACTGTAAGCAGTTAATATTCTTTCGCTCACAAAATAATTTCTATGGTACTAGCTTATGTCTCGCTTCTTGGTTCTTCTTATAGTAGGCTAAGCTCCTTTTGAACTTCCAAAATCATCAATTTTTTTTTGCTGGGATATTAAAAGTCTTTTGTTATTTCAAATAATATTTCAAATATTTTCTTTGTATTATTTCATAGGTTTTTATAAACATTGAAGATGTTAATGACAATGCTCCTGAGTTTAAATCGAATATGATACGCATATCAATACCGGAAAATTTCGATTTGGGCAAGCCATTATATGTCGTCTATGCTTTTGATAAGGATTCTGGAAAAAATGCTCAAATCTCATATGCTTTGACAAAGTTAACTACAGACATACTAAACAATGTCACGATGTCTGCTGCAGCTGCTGTTGCATCAAATGTGGCATTAATAGGAGCATCTTCTTCTTCTGCTCTGAAACAGCCAATAACAAATTCAAATTCCTCACCCGCTCTGCTACAGAATCAAAAACTTTTAAATCAACAAGCATTTGCTACCACCACAACAACACAAACATCAATAACATTTGCAACATCTTCAGCAACAAACATTAAACAACAGCAACAAATATCTGCATATGGTAACAAAATTGTTAACAGTAGTAACAGCGGAGGTGGTGGTGGTGGTGGCGGTGTTAGTGTTAGTGTTAGTGGCAATGGCAATAGCATTAGCAATACTATGGATTCTATGTTAAAAAATCTTTTCGCTATCGATGCACGTTCAGGCCACCTAACATTGTCACGACACTTAGATTACGAAACTTCACAAAGACATACGTTAATTGTCACTGCCATGGACGCTGGGCAGCCACGTTTATCAAGCAATTTAACTATTGTCGTGGAAGTACAGGATGTCAATGATAATCCACCACAATTTGAACGTAATGAGTACCATGTAAAAGTGTTGGAATCAATGCCAGTTAATTCACAGGTAAGAACCCAAACACACCAAAAATACAAAACATACTAACAAGCCTTTGAAAAAACAAAACCTTCAAACTAAAACACTTACAACCATAACAGAAGAGAAAAAAAAAAACTTGCAAAAATTACCAAGAATTAAATAGAATACCAATAAATGTTCTTTAAATAAAATGCTTAAACAATATGCAAAAGTTTATAGAATAGAAAAAACTTTAACCAGTAGCATTATGGGTAAAGTGAGTATACCAGGTTGGTGCTCATGTTTGTAAGAGCATTTAAAAAAATTATAAAAACAAGAATTTTTACACCCAAACTTTAGTTTTGCTCAATCTCTGTACTTCATAAATCCTTGAAAAATTTCTTCTGTCTTAAGTGGGACTTTCTCTTAACCATTAACGCGCATCCAATTCTATTTCCGGAGTCATTGAAAGAACCCTACAGTTTACCACTTCTTTCATATAGCAGATGTCTTGACATCTACCAACACGTAAAAAAAACTCTAAAATAAAAAATGTCATTGGTCATTGGTAAAGTTAAAATTGCCGGTTTTTATGCTGGCTTCATCAAAACTTACCTGCTAAGTTCTGTCAGTGTCTGCAGGATCATCAAATATATGTGTGGTATCGCATTGTCATGACGGATCACCAAAACTTTTTTGTACGTCAGTTTTGGCTACTCAGTTCAGTATTTTAGTACTTGACTGTTTTTGGTTGTTCACAGTAGAGATCAAATTTAGTCATTTAAACAGTTGGAAGGACATTGTGGATTAATGCCCTGTCCAATGCTGACGTTATCACTGCTTCCGACTCTTTAACTTAGTTCGTTCATGATCATTTTCATGCATCATTGTCGACATTGTAATCTATTTTTCGTTGCCTGTAATTAGTCACTTGAGAAATGATTCGATTTCTTTACATTTTAACAGAGTTTAATGAAATGTTGGTCATTAGCTTATTCAATTGCTTACATTCATCAACCTGAGAATTAAGTTATTGAAGTGCCTTGATTCAATATAAATTTGTAAGTGCTGTTTGAAAATCGTCTACCGACAATTTCATGTTAAAACTTATTTGAGCAGCAAATAGTTAAAAAAAAAATCGAGAAATACTGATAAAAAAGAGTATTGGCTATGCTTGTACAAGCAGTAATATAATAGAATAGGAACAATTGTATAGAAAACACTAATAAGTACTGTATTGGATGGGATCAGAACTCGTTTGGGAATGGGAAGGGGAGTTTGGAAGGACATACTGAAAGAAAAGAAGAATAGAGGCAGAAGCTTTTTAAAACTTCCACACTACTACTTGGAAACCATGATTAAAGGAGATTTAAGTTGAGGATTAGAACAGTACTCCTGACCCCGAACTGAAGACTCAATTGACGTTTAAGTAAACTGTAGAGCGATTTAACGTGCGCACCTGTCAGTAGACTACATCACACGCCGCCCGTTGCCGGAGCGGTAGTTGAGTTCAATGCGCCCAACCACCGCCACTCGAAGTCGGAACCCTCTAATCTCGACATGCACGAGGGCACGGCGGTCAGAAGAGAGCCCATAGCACCGAGTTGGCAATTTAGCACCACCACTGTCTGGGTAGTGATACCCCCCTTGCTGAGGGATTTCTACTTAGCACTACCACAACCACTATGTGTACTTCCTGAGGGACCGCACCCAAGCCATCAGGCCCGTCAGCCTCACTTCTCGAATGACAGAGGAACCCTGGTTGACCACACAACCAATATTACCAACTATTCTCTGCCTATATCGAGCCCCAGACCACTCAGAGCTAGATTGAACTCGATATTCCCCGGAGAAAACAACTGACGTGACACTGGCCAGCAGTCTTAACTGTATTCCCGGGGGGGTTGTTTAAGTAAAATAGAAGTCATCTCGATTAGTTTCTGTAGATTCTGTGACGAGGCGATAGCATCATTAGATCATATCGTCGATGGAATTAAAGAACGCTGTAACTGACAAAACCTTAAATGTTCACCAGAGCCAAAAAACCTGAATGAAAGTAGAACAAAGTCACTGGTATTTTTCAAAATGCAGACGGCGTAAGTGAATTTATTTTCATCATAGAAATCTGGGACCGGGACCAATCGACGCGTATTTTTTTTTATTTTCTATTAAAAATGATGCAAAAAACGTATTTTCGATTTTTTGTCAGTTACAGCGTTCTTTAATTTCAGCATTAGTGCTAAGTATGAAATAGTGAAATACTTACGTAAGAACGACCAAACTCTAAATAAATCTAAAACAGACCCCTAGGTCGAAGTACTTTAATATCTCGTGTATAGATGAATAGTACTTCTTTCGTTTTGAATTTAAAACAGACAAGTAAGTCTTAAAGCTATTACAATTTAGCTATGACTAATCGTTGTTGTGTTGGCTTACTAAGACGATAGTACCGGTTTCAAGTCCCAGCTCTTACATCTTCTGACATAAGCTCTGTGAGTAATTGATTGCCATTAAAAGGCATCGTAAATCTATCGTTAGGAGTCGAGTTTAAACTCTAGGTCCCGGTATTCATGGATAAAAATTAACACACACAGCATGAGTGCTGCGAGAAGCTAGGCCGTAACCCTGACACAGGGTTGTAATGGCCAATTATGTATGTATCTATGTAATGGTTGTTGTGTTTCTGCCAATATTATATGTATTTGCTATCGTGCTCCGTCGATATGAACAAGCTCACACATTGCGCCTATACCTCGGAGAGAAGTAATTTTAAAATAATAAAAATATACATGAAAAGCTGTAAAGCTTGTGTGTGGTTTTTTGACAAGAAAAATCTTTCCAAAATTAAGTAAATACAGAATGAGTAAGTACGAATCCTGTAGGGCTTTAGTTTAAAAATTATTGCCTACTTTAACACAAAGCTTAAGTAGGCCATACACGACAACGGCATACACGCTTAATCAAATGTTTGCACAAAGAAGCTCGAACCACATAACATGCAAATAAACTGGCACAATATTTATTTCTTTAAAAAAATTTTGCCGGACGGGTCATAAGGATTTGAATATTCTGAACTTTTAATTTTCCATAAGGAAGGCATGAACTGGTAAAGTTCAAGGAATTCATTCCAAAAAAAATTTTTACTTTGGAATTAATTTTTGTTGTTGTCACAAACTTAAAATATGTATTTGTTGTTCACTCTAAAAAAAACTTTGCTGAACTGAGTAAAGTCACCATCCACTACAACGGCAAAATTGCTTCATCAGCAAAATATGAAACTCTGTGTGACATCACTACAGCAAAATGTACAATCACACAAAAAGCAAATACACGACTCAACCGCTGGCACAAACACTGTGCATGCTGTTATCGTGTATGAACTTCTACAAAATTAATTTTTAATTTAATCTTGATATTTAAATAAAATAGGATGTCTGAGTGGTCTAGTAGATAGTGTGGTAGACTACTAGTGCGAGAGTTGTGGCATCGATTTCTACCAGAGACCCTGATATGCCACACTGCAACAAGCTTAGGGCCTTTGCCGCTCTGCTCCTTGTAATTTATAAGAATATATCTTAATATTCTATTGTAATTTAGTAATGAATCGTGTTTTTTCCCTTATACAATTCTAAAAGCCTACTAATCGCCTTAAGAATAGGGCATTAGACAGTCATGTTTTATGGGATGTACTTTAGACTTGGTTGCATAGCGTTTATTTATTTATTTTAATATATTACATTTGTTTAGTGGACATATTTATTAAGCATACATTTTAAACAAATTTGTTACAAAACATTTTGAAATTACTTTGTGTTATTGGAATACTAAAACTTGTCTTTCTTTTAATGCCCTATCTTAAAGGTAAGAATTATTTTAATTTCATAAACGCCTAATGACTGAAAGAAACAACGATATGTTTTGTTTTGTTGTTTTTAATTTATATTCAATATTATTGCTCGTTTTAAGCCAAACAAAATATGTCAACATGTCGCATATTCCCAGTCAATCACTTAACAATGCTAAAAGCCCAACAATTTGAGTGATTTATGTTAGACAGCCTTTTTTGTTTCAATCACTTCAGCATTCTTTTTTTTTAAAGAAATAAAATACACAAAGCAAATGAAATTGAAATAAAATGAAATAAAATAAAATAAAATAAAAATCAAATCATTAAGCAGTTATTTTCAAAAATGTTGATAAACAAAAAATATATTAAAAAAAAAAATAAAAAATTTATTCAAATTTTTCTGATTCAAACATATGCAACAGCACTTGAAATAAAAATTGTTATACTTTGTCTGAAAGAAAAATCTTAAATACCAGTAGGCTTACTAATAATAAAACTGTGGCTTTTATGTTTTCTAGAATAAACAAAGCAAAAATGCGTTGTTTATTAAAACGCCAATTTCATTTAATTATGGCTCAATGCAACAGCTAACAGTAAAACCGTTAATGGTGGCAAAAGCAACAGCAGCAGCCTTTATATTACAGGCAAACGTTAAAAACAATTATTAGATAAAATACTTGGTATCACAACAAATTGTCTCAATTTTTATAATTTTTTTCTGCTTTAATAACAGACCACTAATACTGACAGACAGCCTTACGAGTAGAGAGAGACTTTGTGCTTCGTACCAGAAGTAATTATTTTTTGTTTTTCCGTATTGTCTATTAAATTAAAAATTTTTACTACAATAATTAACTTAAAATGATTTGCTGTGAAATACAACAAATGTTTTAAATTTTAATTTACTAACAGCCTTATTTATAATTAAAAGTTAACAGCTCGTTGTACGTAGTGGCTAAGTTTGTCATTTCTATACGTGGAAATTCTTACTCGAATTTAACTAGTCAAGACATATACCAAGTAATTTAGTACAGCCATATTTTACGCTAATAGAGCTCTATTAACACATTAATAATGGTTATATTCCAAAAGGTTATAATTACTGAGCCGATTTAGGAGAAACAGAACTTGGTACACATATGTGACTATATACGAATGGTACACCAATGAATGCTCTATTGAGTTCCATAAGTAGTAAAGCAAGTGGTACTTTTCGTAAATTTGGATTTAAAAAAATCCCTTTATGAGAAAAATCAGAATTCTGTCGAGTATAAGTGGCCATTTCTGGGAAAATACGACTTAGTACACATATGTGAATACATACAAATGATAGTCCAGGGAGTCCTCTATTGAGTTCCATGATCAGTTAAACCAGCGGTAGTTTGGGATTTCGTAAATTTGGACTTGAAAGAAATCAAATTTTGTCCGTTATTGGTTTTTTGTTATATTTTCTCACTACATGATGAGTAAATGATCATTTTTTTGCATTTTACATATAAATTTGTTGCATATGGTGCATTTGCTATCGCACTTAGTTTTGCAGCAGCTGTAAATTCCACGTTTTCTAGTTGCTGTTAAACGTCGATTTTTCCATTGTTTTGGCAAAGTAAACAAGTCAGACACTGAAGATAAACTGAAATTAACTACCGCGAATGATATGTAAACTTACAAAGGGGAATCCCAGAAATAAAGGTAACTTATTCAAATACTTCAAATACAAACTGGGTGCATCATATATATATATATTTCGACATTATGAAAGGCAATTATTTAAAAAAAAATATTGACCTAACAGCAGGGTTAAACAATTCTTATCCAAAATAAAATATGTGGTTCTATTGGTGAGTGAACAAAAATTTCTTTGACATGGCAAACGTTTCGTGAAATTAAAATTTTTCGATTACACATAAAAATCTATGAAATTAGAAATTGGATTAAAGAGACGACAGAGAGTTACTCTGTCTATTATAAAAAAAAATTTGCAGTAGTTACCAAACTGGGCTCACTAGACCTATTTGTATGGACATAGTATGGCGCTAATAGACCCCACCGATAGGCTACGGAAGTTTGCGCTACAAAATTGAAAAGAAAAAATAAAATAAAAATTTAATATGAAACACAAACAAAATAATAATGGTAGACAGAGGATTAAAAAAATTTTACGCACAATGGATGCTTTATAATTTACAAAATAATAGGCAAGCTGCAATAAAGTTAAAGTTTTGTTTACAAAAAATTTATGTTTTTCGAATTATTTCGAATAATTTTTCTGGATTTTATTAAAAAAGAATTGAAGATTACATTTTTCTAAAAATTAATTCTTCTGAAATGTACATTGCCATAGGCAGATATTGTAACATAAAACATTTTGCGCATATTGTAAGAAATTTCTTTCAATTCTTTTAAGAAAAAAAGGCAGAAGAGAGTCTAAATGAATTGGCATAAGTCAACTTGTGAATTCTTTTCTCACAGTGATATTATGAAATGGACATCAATGACTTACATTCATCTTGAAAAAGCTGCAATATAAGAGAGACCTATAAAAATCTTTAAAACTACATCTATCCCCCGATTTGCACGGTAGATCGGTTCCTGAAAAAACCGTGTAAATCGAAATAAAATTTTTTGTATGAAAAATCGTGTAAAACGAAAAATGTCTAAAATAAGTAAAATCAAATTAATTTTTTAATTTTTAATTAATTAATTTTTGTTTTATTTATAAATTTTGTTCATATATTTTTCTTTTATTTACGTTAAATAAAAGTAAAATATACACCTAATAAAGCAACAAAATATCTATTCAGTTTTGTAATAACAAATATGTACATGTAAAAATGAAGTAAATACATATTTTAAAAAAAATTAGAAAATTACAAAAAATATATCAAAGATTTGAGCAAATTTAATCGCTATCTGATCTGACTCTTAACCTTTTTTTTGATTAATGACATGTCACATTTATCACTTGATATTATTTGAGGCGATTCTCTAGTTAATGGATTGGTTCCAGTTTTTTTATGGGTTGTACTCAGTGCTGTCGTTTTACAAATTTGAGATGTAGTGTTTGAAATAAAAATAGATGTAGCAAAATAACACAAATTTTTGTTTTTAACAGTTTTATTTTGTAAAATTCGTTCAGTTTAAAAATCGTGAAAAAGCAAAAAATAACATTTAAATCGGGGGAGATATCTTGAAAAAGAAACCGTGTAAATAAAGTACCGTGTAAATCGGGGGATAGGTGTATTTCATTTAAATAAAATAGAATTTATGAAATGTGGGTTTTCTAGCATAACCTTGTGATGTATTTTATCCGGTAAGGAAACCCCGTTATTTTTCTTGTTTTGTGACACACTATGACGAAATTTTAAAAATAAAGAGCATTCGTATGTACTACCTTGGGAAGACAAACAGAGAAGCAGTCAGTGAGCAAAGTAAACGAATTCTTATCAATTCAACATTTCAAGAGCTAGAGTATTATCCTATTTGAAAGCAATTTTATACAATGTGAAGGTAAAATCAATAAACATGAGTCCCGACAATTTGCTGTGCATAGTAAGGCAGTTTTTGCTTCAAATCATTAAAAAGAGAAAAAAAAAATTACCCTGGATTCGTTGAAAAAACACCTTCTCTTAAAGCTCGATCTATGATTTTAGCAATTAATAAATACCATTATGAGCCAAAAATTCTTTTAAAACTTGTAATACAAACCCCACCTGAAGTGTTTTCGTTACACTTTTAACAGTCAAAACTCTAAAATCCACTCGCATTAATGTTTGCATTCGACTAGGCGCGGTGGCATGTAAATTTTATTTTTTTATGACTGAAACCATTTAAAAAAAAATGGCAAATTTTATCAATTTATTTTTTATTTATTTATTTTCTTTAAAAAAAAATTAAAAATAATAAACTTGTTCAGTTGGCCATATAACAAACTTTAATATGAAATAATATTAATTTAATCCTCCAATTTAATCTGACAAACACAAAAGATTTTTAGAGCGAAACAATTTCAAACCAAAAACAAAGAAAATATTATTTTATTGTTGGCAAGTTTATCACCCGCTATAGACTGATATTACAAAAATTTACCACAACTTATAACTGATCAGAGAATCCAAACAATTAAAAAACTCGTTCGTTTATGTAAGAATTTCCATGTATGGGAACGACAAATTTAGTCACTTCGTACAACGAGGTGTTAACCTTTCACTATAAATAAGGCTGTTGGTTCATAAAACAATTAAAAGCATTTTTAATATTTCATTGTTTGCTAAATAATGTCATAGCCAATGCATCTGCAGTCTCATTGCCGCTTATTCCATAGTATCCAAGTACCCAATACAATTACACTCTATTTCTGAGCACTAGATTTTGAGGGGTGCTTGGTATAGTGATTAAAGCGCTCGCACAAAAACTCCAACGATCCAGGTTCAAATCCCACCAAAGGTGAAAAAATAATATAGTTAGTCTGTGGTTTTTTCAAAATTATAATTTAAAAATAAAGAGGTTCCCCCCTCCAAGAAGACCATCTACAAAGTAACCGCTCTCCGATATTACACTCTATTCCATCTTAACCAATGTCAACAACAGAAAAGTAAAAAAGGAATGATCAGGAGAAAAGCGCCACCTATTGGAAAGTAGCAGATAACAGCTAAAAATACTTAGCGAATGCACTCACCACACAATCAACATGCAACGATGAGGGTGAAGGTATAACACTGGCCTCTGAATGCTCAATTAACAGCAATTTGTTTCATTTCTTAGGCGATTAATTATATAATTAATAATAATATATATCCTTTCCAAAAATTCCAATACAATGCACAGCATTTAGTAGGGGTTTAATGCTGGGTATTGGTCTTACATAAAACAAAATATGTCGTAGATGTTTGACAAGTTTAGATGTCATACGATGAGAGGCAAGCTACACTAAGGCAGCTTTGCTATCCAAGAAAATATTAAGTGCTCTACTCTTGAGCCCATTATGCTTGTTAGATCGAACTCAATCCGAACTAAGCTTCAATTACTTCTAATTTGAATCTTCTGCAAAATCACAGTTTCAAAGGCATAGCATTCAGGACCAAAATTCGGTTCCTGACTTTCTAAGCGTTTTCTCAAGAACTTTTGCTGCAGAAAAAGCAGCCACCCTTATCACATAAATGTAAATGTAAATGTCCATAGCCGCTGTTGGACAAGTTCTCATTGCCGTATTTATGCTAAAACAGGCAATTTCTCTACTTTTCAGCTTTTCTCCACTAACCATTTGCCGCATAAGTTGTTCTAAGTGGCGATAGACCCCATAGCCAGTCGTAAAACCAGCGACTTGCTTTTATTTTTACGCATAAAATCTCTGATCACAAGGCTGAAAAATTTATAAGCAATAGGAAATAATATAATACACCATAAATAATTTTATTAGCATACTCAGGTCTAATGGACCCGAAGGTAAATTGATATTGCTTATATCTTATTTAATAATTACCCAGATGGTTTATGTTTATTATTACCCAGAAGTTTATGTTGAAATAATATCCACCGATTGGTATTACTATAATATATACATACATACACAATTGGCCATTACAACCCTGTGTCAGCGTAACGGCCTAGCTTCTCCCTGCACCCATGTTGTGTGTATTAATTTTTGTTTCGTCAGAATGTAAAAAATGTATTAATTTTTATCCATGAGTACCCGCACCTACAGTTTAAAATCGACTTCGAACGACAGACTTGAGAGCTTGTTCATGGCAATTAGTTACTCTCAGAGCTTTTGCCAGAAGACTGCTGAGGGATAGTCACCGAAAGAAATAATATTTGCATGTTTCTTTTTTTTTTTTTCAAGATGACAGAGTTGGGTTTTGAACCCTGGTCTTATGGCTTAGTTAGCCAATACACTAACCACACCAACACAGCGAACACATGCTGTGGACATTTGACAAAACGTCTTCTTTCAAAATCAACAACTTTTCAGTAGAGCAAACAAACAGTTAAAAAGGCTAATAGGAGTTATTGCGTAGAATATTAAAGAAATTTTGAACTTGGATATTATACACAAACACTTAACGAACATTATGCGACCTTCTTTTTCCCTCTGGAAGCAATGGTTTTCTTTAAAACGACAAAAAAATTAATTTAAGACTTTTTGTGAAATAGATTTTAAAGCAAAAAAATTAGCTTCCACCATACAAGTCGTTTTGTCAAAATTTTTTTGATTAAATTTGAAAATTATTTTAATCGCATAAGTCAAGACAAGTTGCTTTGTTAAAATGGAATGTGAAAGAAAGGTTGAAAGAAGTTGATCTCGAAAAAATATTTCGGTATCATTAAAAAAAAATATTTCAATTTTTCGCTACAATATGCAAATAATTAAAAAATAATAATAAAAATTAAATCAAATTTTCTATACACATTAAATTTTTCAAATTATTCTTTATTCTCTGAAAGAAGTCGTTTTGTCAAATTGAAATTGGGGGAAAGCTTGAAAGAGGTCGATTAGTCAACTGCATATCTTGCGTTCCAAAGGTCGTAGAAATATGGGGATTAGAGCAAAAGAAGGACAAGGAAATTCTATATTTACTATAAAAATCTTGGAAAATTGTCTTATTTCGAGAGAAGACGTTTTATCAAAATTCCACAGATATGTTATAATTTAATTTTATTTCAATGCCGATACTGATATAATAATTATAGATTTTATTACAATATTTAAAACGATATTAATTAAAATAAAGATTGTTAAAGAGTCAACCACAAAATAAGTTGATTTGACCTAAAAATTAAATTCCAACTTTTTAAAACAATCTACCGATTAAATATCATTGTATTCCAGTGTTATTGAAAGAAAAGCAATAATATTTTAAATTATTTTGTCAAGTTTTCTTCTGATTTTATTTCAATTACAAACTTTAACCATTTTTAATTAACTTGTTACTTTTCTTTTAACTTCAAAAAAAAAAAAACACAAAATTTAAAAACCATAATTCTGTTGCCATATTTTATGTTTTTAGCCCAGAGCGTTTAAATTTTGTGGCTTTAATCCTAAAACGAATTGAATTTTTATTGTAAAAAAAAATTTTAGCAGAAATTTATTTTACAATCCAAGACATTTAACTAAAAAATCCTCGCTGTCTAAGGCCTGATTGCCACAGTTAAAGTGAAACTTTGAAAGTCATTTAACCCCAATTTGGTTAAATGAAATGAGGCAAATGCAAAAATAGAAAAAAAAGCAGAAATAATGACTGCCAAACAGAACGAAAAACAGCAGTAGTAGTAATAACAACTACTATTTTGTTAAACAGAAATAAAAAAGAACAATAACTAAACAGCCCTAACTTTCCTTTGGCTAATTTTTGTTAAACAAAATCATTTTCAGTTGATTTTTTTTTAGTCTTAAAATTTTCTTTAAATATTTTAAAACGGCTTTTGGTATGTTAAACGTTGTACTGCTTAAATAATAAAAAAAAATTCAAGTAGAACAAATGTTAGAAAAAAAAAATCACATCATCATCATCATCATTATCATCATCGTCATTATATTGACTATACTAACCCAAACTAACTTTTAGATAGTCTTATAAAAATGGCCAAAATTGAAAAAAAAGTAAAAAAAAAAAATCAAATACACGACAAATCCTTTTTCTGCGCATTTCTAGACACGATTTTAATCGCTATTATGTTGTATGTACTCCTATATAAAAACAACAATAACAGCAACAAAAGTTTTATAGTATATTGTTGTTAATAATAAAACAGTTAGTTTTTTTTTTATTTTTATGTATACATACATACATACATACCTATGTACATATACTTATATATACGAGAAGGGGATTTAAACATACGCCAACGGTCAAAATAGGTTAATTGTAGCAAAAAATAAAAAAAAAAGAATTACAAACTCTTGAGTTTTAAATTTAAATCCTATAGGAACATTAACTACTACAAATTTAAATAACAGCTTGAAATGAGCAGTGCTTAAGAAAGCACACAGTTAGCTTAATATATGTGGATACAAAACGACCATAGAATAGCCTACAAATGCCTGATATTCAACGTTTTCTTAATCTATTAAAATTAAAAAAAAATCGTCCCTGACAAACACAATAGAAAAAGCTTTATCGACTAATAAGTCGGGTAGCCAGACAGACTTGAGCGTTTTCAATACGTGACAAGAAACAATGAAATTATCAAAATTTGATCATTGAAATATCAAACACAATTAACACGGTCACGCCGGCACTGCAATTCATGTTTCTTGCCCATAAGCGGTTGCACTGAAAGCTTTTCGTTCTATAGGGCGGGCGCGAACTAAATGTTTCTGTGCGAGCCACCGGTGGTACGCGTCGGCGTGAACGTGTTAAAGAAAGTTTGTAACCTTTTTAAAAAGAACAACTAATTGTTTATACATTCATATAAAAAATGTATAAATTCATTTTAAAATTTTATATATACATACATACTTAATTTGCCATTGCAACCCTACATATGTCAGGATTACGGCCTAGCTTCTCGCAGCAGTCATGTTGTGTGTGTTAATTTTTATCCATGAGTACCGGGACCTACAGTTTAAAGTCGACTCCGAACGACAAATTTGGAAGCTTTTTTCATGGCAGTCAGTTACTTTCACATCTTTTGCCAGAAGACTGCTGAGAAGTAATCGTCGAAAAAATAATTTTTTCCTTCACCGACATCATTTCTTCTTTAATTACCAAAAAATATTCATTGCAGTTAACTTTGATCTAATTAAAGCGTTTTCTGATAAAAATAATTTTTTTCTTTTTTTCAAGATGTCAGAGCTGAGATTTGAATCAGACGCTACTGTCTTAGTAAGCCAACACACATACCACTAGAGCAGGCCTGTGCAAAAATAAAAATTTTATACACAATTGTTCCTTAGCTAAACTCATATGCATTCTTACGCTCTTGCTTTTAGTCGTCACTGAGACAGCGACGAGTTAACATGCGTAGTGGGTGTACGCTGATTTATTGTTTGCAGTGGAAACAAAATTAATAGCAATGCACACAAATATTTTCTATTATAAATGAATTTGTAAATGCAATGCCTTATTTATCATAGAACACTTAAAAATATAGTTTAAAAGTTTTTCAGCGACATTTTCATTTTTTTTATAAAATTTTTAATAAATTTAATGAAAAAAACGAAACTTAAAATTTTTTTTTTTTTTTTTTTTTTGTTAAAAAATTAAAATTACTTTTTATTTCTTTAAAGCAGATTAGTATTTATAAATTGTTCTTAAAGTAATTAAATTTTTAGATGAAATTTTATATATAAATTTTACTTAAAAAAAATTTATACAACTGCAGATACTGCTACTTACACGTACAGCAGTGTAATTATCATTTTCTCACCAACACAACTACATTTTTACTTTTGAACAGGCCTGCACTAGAGCACGGTGACTAGCATTAAAATTATTATACTATTTTTGCTATGATTTCTCAATCAAATGTTCGCTCCTATTAGAATGTCGAAAAAAAAATTTCAGTAGTTTGTGCACCACAACCAAACCAACTTTTTGCATCGACAGTGCAACAGTGAATGACACCTGGGCGACTACTTAATGTTGGAAACAATAAAGCTACCGAAATAATCAATTAGAACTGAAGAATTGAGTCTAATAAGAGAGAAATCAATTTTATCAGCAGACAAGGTCATGGCGTCTGTGCTTTGTAAAACGGTTGGACAGTAGTTTGTTAATTTTTTCAAAACAAAAAACAAATCAGTAGCGAATAGTATACTTAGCTGCACTTCCGCGTTTAAGGTGGCCAATATGCAATGAATTTAAGTTTCAACTGCAACTATTTGTGAGTTTTAAATATCCCTGATTATTTTCTTTTAACTAACTAAGAAAAAAAGGCCGAATGCTGAAAGACTTACTAGCAATGAATAGTTGTAGTCTGTGGTGGAAAGCTAATTTAAGGATTTATCCAGTTCTTATTACATACAGTGTATGAAAGCAATTGAATATCAAGTTAAAGGAGAACTTACTTAATGTGAATTTTTAAGAATTTTGAATTTTATTTTTGGAAATCATATGCATCAGCCCAATTGTTCTATACCATTTTTATTTTCTAGCTATTTTCTATGGCCTACTAAGTAAATGAATAATTAATGTTGTGCATTGGTCATCGCATCAGTTGAGAACATCGCATCAGGATCGATTTTGATGATTTTGTTCTTTCTAACGATCGCTGTGATCCAACTTAGGTTTTTACGGAAAGAAAATTTTGCCCCTCCCACGCCTACTTTTTTGATTTACCAAAAACCACAAAACAGCTCCATCGATTTGACTAATTTTTCTATCAAATGTTTTTATAAATCTATTTTAAGTTTTTATCGAGAGAAAGTTTTGCCACGCCTACTTTTACTCCCACTTTTTTCTTTTTATCTCTAAATACTGATTTTTGTATATCTTTAGAACGATTAAAGCTAAAGGCATAGTGGTAGAGCGCTCGCACAGAAACTCACACGACCAAGGTTCAATCCCAGTGAAGGACAAAATTATAAAAATAAAAATTTGCGGTTTTCTAAAAATTACAATTTAATTAAAGTAAAAAAAAAAAAAATAAGAGTTTCCCCCCTCCAGCAAGACCGTCTGCAAGATACCGCTCCTTGACATTTCTAATCTATTCCAACAGAAACCAATGATCAGGAGTACAGCGCCACCCTCTGGGAAGATATCAGCTAATCTACTGAAGACGCTCACCATTCACTTTCAAATATCCATCGACAGATGTGGCAATTGCTGTTTGATCATTCGAGTGTGAAGGTATAACACTGGCTCTTAAGTGGACTAGTTGTCAGCAACTTGTTTCATCAACAAAAAAAGGCGCAAAATTTTCAAACTTCTATGTATCCAAAAAAAAAAAACCTTTTATCGCCCATCTTCACATTCCAATACAATGCACTGCATGAGTAGGGGTTTACCCCTGAGTATTGGTCTTAAAAAAAAAAAAAAAAAAATTAAGTCAGAATGTGGGCGACATTGGACAAGTAGGCGTGACACCTCCCATACAAGTTAAAAATTGATTTCTTTATACATACGTATCTTTAGAAGTGTTTAGAGTTTGTGAATTTGGTGTGACTGATTTCGTATACCGCGTTTAAGCTAGTTTTATAAATAAAAATTTCCTATTAAGCTTAAGTCTATTGATAAAATTTTTTGTTGTATTCAAAATAAAAATTTGGAGAACTTGGCGTTATAAATCTGAATTTTATCTAAACATTTTATTTTCTCGTATTCAAATTTAATTCTTTTTGGCACATCTGTTCTAAGAACCCTGTTATTTGTCTTAAGTTGTCCGACTTTTTCAACAGCTGCCGTGGTAGGGCATCAATTCTCTTCAATGACAGCAACTGCAAAGCAACGAAAATTGTGAAAGTTTTTTTATGGCACTATAACTAATTTATAAGGCAAAGAAGAAAAATAAAGCGCAACAGCAATAATAAAAAAATTATTTAAATATACAAATCAAAAAAAACTAAAAAAAAAAAATTTTTTTGCATAAAAAAATGAATATAAAAAATTTGCTTCTTCTTTAACTTTCTTCCCGCTAATTTTTTATGTGTTTTTCTTTTTTTTTTTTAGATTGTACAAGTGACAGCTGTAGATATAGATACTGGCAATAACGCTCGCATCACTTATCGCATTATCAACGACAACAATAACAATAACGGCGGTAATAGTCAACAACAACAGCGACCACAATCAAATCAAACCCTCATAACTAACAATGGCAATAGCAAAAACAACAAAGCCAATAAAAATAACAACAACCATAACAACAACAGCAGAAACTCTACAGAAAGTTCACAAATATTTGGAATTTATCCAAATAGTGGCTGGATTTATTTACGTTCGCCTTTAGACCGTGAAACACGTGATCATTATGAATTAATAGTGTTGGCCAGCGATAATGGCACCCCGCCCGCTCAGACTAGTACACGTGTTTTGCTACGCGTTTTGGATGCCAACGATAATGATCCACATTTTCTGCATTCATCCTATGAATTCTCAATTGAAGAGAATATGAGTCGTGGTTCATTGGTTGGCATTATTGGTGCTACCGATTTAGATTTGGGTGAAAATGCGGCCATCAGATATAGTTTATTGCCGGCAAATAGTTCGTTTCAAGTAAATTCACTAACGGGTAAGTACTGGTTTCCTTTACTTTTCTCTCTGTTACTCTAAATATTACAGTGCACAGAAACAATAACAGACCAGAATCAAAATACGAAAAGCAAACAATACGTTTCTATATAGTTAAGTGGGTTATTACAAATGAAAAAAATTTTTTTGTAAAAATTAGGCAATATTTTTTTTTTATTTTCTTGTATTAATAAATGTAACTGTGCAGTTTTATTTAAAACCAATCGTTGCCATTTTAATACAAACTGGTGTAAAGTTTAATAAAATTTCAATATATTTGTCTAACAACCTGTTGTTGCAATCTGGGCTTTAGATTTTAATATGAATTGTAAAAATTCCTAAAACTAATAGCAGGTTGAACAATTTTAGAGTTTTTAGTAAATGATTTTATTAATTATAGAATTTTAGGCCAACTAAACAATGACAGCATAAATAATGAGAATTTAAACTATAAATTGTAACAATTATTGTGAAAAATGGAAAACTTTTCCAATGAAAGATAATACTTATATACACAAGGCCATAGAAAATAGCTGGAAAATAAAAATGCTATAGAACAATTGGACTGAATAAATGTACTAGTATATGATTTCCAAAACTAAAATTCAAAATTCTAAAAATTTCAAATTCAAAATGTTCTCTTTAACTTGATATTCAATGCTTTCATATCCTGTATGTAATAAGAACTGGATAAATCCTTAAATTAGCTATCAACCACAGACTGCAGCTATTCATTGTTAGCAAGTCTTTTACCATTCAGCCATTTTGTTCAGTTTCTTAAAAGAAAATAATCAGAGAAAACTAAAATTCCCAAATAAGTAATTGCATTGATAAAGCATCTGGAACTTTAATTCATTGCATATTGGTCACCTCAAACGTGGAAGTGTAAACTGGTGACTTGACCTAATAAAACGGGTGTTTTTTTTTTCTCAAGTGCCCCTCTTTTCCTTTAATTTCTTCATTTAAATTCAGCTGAAACTAAGTATACTATTCGCTACTGATTTGTTTTCTGCTTTTAAAAAAATTAAAAAATTACTGTCCTACCACCTTCCGAAAAATAGACGCCATGACCTTGTCTGTTGATAAAATTGGTTTCTCTCTTATTAGACTCAATTCTTCGATTCTAATTTATTATTTCGGTAGGTTTGTTGTTTCAAACATTAAGCAGTACCCCAGATGATATCCACAGTTGCAAGTCAATGCAAAAAGTTGGTTTTGTTGTGGTGCACAAACTACTGAAGTTTTTTTTGCGACGTTCTAATATGAACGAACATTTGATTGAGAAATCATAGCAAAAATAGTGTAATAATTTTAATGCTAGTCTCCGTGCTCTAGTGGTCAGCGTCTGATTGAAATCTCAGCTCTGACATCTTGAAAAAAAGAAAACATTATTTTTTCGGCGACTACTTCGCAGCAGTCTTCTGGTAAAAGATCTGAAAGTAACTGACTGCCATGAAAAAAGCTTCCAAATCGGAGTCGACAGTAAACTGTACCGGACTTCAGTTTATGTAGTGGTCAATGGATTGGTGTGTAGCCTTACTAAGGCGATAGCGTCGGGTTCATGTCTCCGCCTTGACGTCTTGAAAAAAGAAGAGATATGAATAGATTATTTCTTTCGACGACCACCTCTCAGCAGCAAAAACTCTGAGAGAAATTGATTGCTCAAATCGGAATCGACAGTAAACTGTAGGTACCGGTACTTAAGGATAAAAATTAACACACACAACATGACTGCTGCGAGAAGCTAAGCCGTAACCCTGATACAGGGTTGCAATGGCCAATTATGTATACACGTATACGATTCGTGCATGTGTTATGTATTTACTGAGCACATACCAAGTATATGTTATATTCAGTAGTAAGTAATTAGTATTTAAAATAGGATATTTTAATAAACAAATGCCAGTTTTTAGGCGAAAAAGCTGCGAGGTGTTTGTTGGCTATAAAGATGTTATATTTTTTCTTCCAAACTGACTGATGAAATTCAAAGTGCCAGTTTAACTTTTCATTTTATTCCTTACTTAATTTTGAAAAAATGTATGCATACGAACCACCTACAAGAAAGAAACTGTAAAGATGTTTGAAATAACAAAATAATTCAATATTAAATTACCAAAGAGTATATATGTATGTATGTTTGTTTATTTGTTTATACGTGCGAATACATATTTTTTTGTACGAGTATGTTCGTTTTTAAAACTATTTTATTTTAAATAAAAAACTTCATTTCAATTGAATTATTTTATACAATATGTATTTTTAAAATCTTCATTTCATTTGCCATGATTTTCTTTGCTTACAACCACTCCTAAATGAATGATTAATGTCTTCTTTAGATAAAATGAAAAAAAAATTGTATATTTACAACCAATGCAGCCATATGCTATGGATTTAACTTCAGCGGAGGTATTTGAAATTTTAAAATCGCTAAGAAAAAGAAAAATTAGCATAAATCGTTACAAACGACAAGTTACAAAATAAATTCAATGAAAACTACAATAAAAAATAAGAAAATGTGAAAACCAGTGTGGGAATGTAACAGTAATTGTTGTAAAAAACACAACGGTATGGAAATAGAAAATCTAACACGATGGTCAATCGTGCATGCCATGAACAAATAATGGTTTTTAAAGAATATTTTTATTTTTATTTCATTCTTTTATTTTAAATATCAGAAAAACAAAAAGACAAAGAACAAAAGCAAATTTATTTTCTGTATAATACTCGTAATAAAATGTAAATAAAGGGAGCCAAAAACGAAGAAGCAAACTTTATAATTAACATTAAATTGTTGAATTTAAAAAAATAAAAAAAAAACATCATTTAAATTTTAAAAGTTCTCATAATTGTCTATTGACTGTTTCAATATTTTATTTAATGGAAATTATAAAAAAAATATAAAAAAAAATTATAAAAAAATACTGGGCAAAAACATCATATTTTTTCTTTTCATTTAAAACATTTCCACATTCTGTATGTAATATTTCAAACGACATTTTTTTTTTAGCACATTCTGAACTAGCCTTTATATTAATTGTCTAATAATTTGAAATATTAATAATTACTTATAATTTCTTAACAAAATAAATATAAATTCGAATCCCAGTTGCTTTGATGATTGGTGATCACGTCTAATTCTATTAAAACTATACTATTTTTGATGGTAGCCATTCCGTTGAAGCTACGTCTGTCAAATTAGTTGACGTTTATGCAGTCTCTTGTACCAAATCACCACAGACTGATATAGGATATAAGAGCACGTACATACATTCATACATAAATGACCATGACAATTTGTGTCAGGGTTACGGCCTAGCTTCTTGCAGGACTCATGTTGTGTGTGTTATATTTTATCCATGAGTACCGGGACCTGCAGTTTAAAGTCGACTCCAAACGACAAATTTGAGAAGCTTTTTCATGGCAATCAATAACTCCCAGAGCTATGCCAGAAGACTGCTGAAAAATATTTTTTTCATATTTTCGTCTTAGTAAGCCAACACACGAACCATTAGACCACGGCGACTACGTATAAATAGTAAAATGAATCTTCTGTTTTGGTAAGGTAAACAAATTTTTTCTAAAAATTGTCAGTGATGAAGTCTATTTCTGGATGAACGAAAAAGATACTCGTATTTCGAACGATAACAATCCACATGAAAACCCAATGCATTACCTAAAAGTCACTTTTTGGCATGGATTTTGTGCTTGCGGCGCAAATAATCTGATAACTACTTTGGCTAGGCCGTCACTGTGTACGGCGAACGTTCTAGGTACATGGTTACCAACTTCTTTTGACCTAAATTGGAGTCCCTGAATACTAACAAGATGTGGTTTTAACAGGATGGCGCAACGGACCACAGAACTCATGCCACTTAGATAGTCTTTACGATCGCTTTGAGAGAATGGTCAACATATGTGGATGTGAAGTGAGCCGATGTACCCAGATCTCGCCCTTTAACTTCCTTAGAAACCTTTTAAGTTTTACGTGAATGCGAATAAAACGCAAATTACAACTGTCTCCAAAGTCAACGTAATGTATACCACCGGTCCAAGTCAGACTAATATGTATGCCAGGATCTTTGTGGATTGCAATAAACGCAGTTATATTCCACACGTAATGTCATCAAGAGGACTTTCTAATAAATCATTGTGCGGGAGTTTAAATGCTCTATCCGCCATTTCATATTTTTTATATATCTCGAGCTAGTGATGCCACTTTACGTTTTCGCCCCTGAATTTTTCAAGTCTGCAATCCGTTTTCGGATATCTTGTTCAGTTTCGGAGATAAATAGCCGAAAACGGATTAAAATTTTTAAAAATTTTGGTATCAAAAACCACTTGTGGCATCATTAATACATTTCATAGAACACCGAGTAAAACAATTGTGCCCATAATTATGAAAGTGGTCTAAGTCATATATTTCTTGTTTCGAGATATTTAATGAATTGCATTTGAATGAATTAAAAAATATTTTTACATTATGCCACACTTTAATTTATTATTTTATTAATCTTAATTAATGGAAATTTATTGTGAATATGAAATTTTGTGTGAATTTCATACGATAATATTGTTTTTAAGGTTTGAATTGACTTAGACCATTTTCAAAATTAACTGAATGTCTTATAAATGTCGTAAAGCAATAAAGAACTTTGAGTTTTATTTAAAACAATAATTTGATTGAAATAATTCATGAACATTTATTAATTATTTTTAAACAGTAATTCATTTTTATCATTATTTCGAGAATTAAAGATTCTTTAAATGTTTCTGAAAAACTGGAGGGATGTACGGTAGTAAACTCATAATATAATTTTGTTTTTCTTCCGATACTGGTGTAATAGTGGTTTATAATGAAAGTAATTTAATATTTCCGTATATTTTTGGTCTTCCTCTTTTAGGTGAAAGATCCAAAACGTGAAATTTAGAATCACCTAAAGAAGTTTTATAAAACATTCTATAAGATTCATTTTTTTGAATCTCATCCATTGAATTTGTAGCCAAGTGACAGATTCATCCACGGTATTTTTTACTTATTTTTATTGATTCTTCTAGTGATTTCGTTGAAATAAAATTCGGCTAAGACATTCGCTTTATCGAAAATGTATTTCAATTCATAATATTGCTCAGAGTTGTGTAAGTAATTTGCTTTTTTTATTTACATTTCTATCAACCCAAAATCACAGTTATTTGGTAGAAAGAAATGACCGGATACCAAAAAGTTGTGGTCTAATTTTTGACTTAGACCACTTTCATTGTTAATACTTAATAAATTTCATATAATGTTGAAATTACAACCACTATCTAATGTTTAATTTTTAACAATTTCGTAAAAATTCCATTGAATAAATTTAGTTTAAAATAATGTGATAAACTCATTTTTTTAAGTTTTGACTTAGACCACTTTCATAATTATGGGCACAATTCTGCAAAGGAGGACAGCGTACTTAACCACAAAATGATTTTGTAAATAATTTTGTAAAGTTTAGTAAATAATTAAGAAACAAATAAATCTTTTATTTAAGGAAATAACGTTACTAAACAACAATGCAGTCTTAAATTAAATTCCAATAATTATTACGAGCATAGTGAGTAAGAACATTAGTACGGTGTAATGTCGGCGACAAGGGTCTCTGGTAAGAGTTGAACCCACAAACCGTCGATCTAACAGTTTAATACACTACCCACTAGATTACTATGGCACTCAATGACATATTTAATTCGCTTGTATGCATAGACATCATATGCTCTGACATCTTGAAAAACAAATAAAAAAAAAAATTATTTCTTTCGGCTATTACCTCTCAGCAGTTTTCTGGCGAAAGCTCTGGGAGTAATTGATTGCCGTGAAAAAGCTTCTCAAATCTCTAGTTCGGAGTCGACTTTAAACTGTAGGTCCCGTAACTCATGGATAGATTATTAACACACACAACATGAGTGCTGCGGGAAGCTAGGCCGTAACCCTAATATAAGGTTGTAAAGGCCAATTATGTATGTATGTATGCATAGAGTTTAAAAAGAATGCCGTATACTTTTTTTTGTAAATTCAAATAGAAACCAAATTAGATTCAAATACCGTAAAATAGCATTAAATTAATAATTATTACTTCGTTTTAAATTTACAGCTACTTTAATAATTTTTATAAATGATTATAATGGCTAATTATGTATGAATATGTTTACAAAAAACAAAATTAAAAAATAAAAGTCAATCTGATCTTTAACCCACTTAAAACAAAAATACAATTATTTGTTTTTAAACATTACTCAGCTGGGCTTGGTCAGAGCACCACATACACGTACATATTCTTTTTATAACTGTCATATCTATATTAACAGGTGTCAAAACTCTTATAAAAACATGTGTGTTATTTATTAATGGAAAAAAAAATTAAAAACTGGTAAAAACATGTGTAAATTCAACGAAAATTCCATCAATTCCATTTATTATGTGAAAACCAACATTCATCATCATTAACATTTATCGATGAGAAATATTATAGCAGTGCAATATTTGTTGTCTTATTTTTTTTTACTTACATGTATAGTGTACACCTTACTTATGCTTTTATACAAACAGATACATACATACATACATAGTATATCCATACTGTCAGTCGATGTGTAATAAAAACTTAAGAATTTCCTTTTAACATAAATTAATGTCACTTAAGTCTAACCAGACGTTACATCAAACCCACAAAATCATTGACATTTTTAACAACTCACTTAACCACAATCTATGGTTGTAGAAATCAAAAAAAAAAAAAAAAGGAAAAAGCGAAAATAGCAGCAGTAAACCAATACATACTTACCAATATATAAACAGTCTATGGAAATATACATATACGAGTACAAACATATATGCATGGATTGATGGTAAATATGTATATCCTACATATGGAATACCTATAAATGTAAACACATGAAGAAAAATCAATCTTCTTTTGGACTTAAATTATAGACGAAAACCAACTAAAGTTTTTTGTTTTTTTTTTTTTGTAATACTCGTCTATCTTATGGAACTCACTCTCATTTTATTAAAACAAAATAAAAAAAAATAACAAAAATAGAAAAGAAAAAGAAAATTTTGTCTGATGAATACCAACCATAGCAGGAGATTCCAAACAACTCAACGGCAATAGAGAGCTGCAGCAAAAAAAATTGAATTAGAAATAATCATTGTACAAGTACATATAGAAGAATAAGCATACAATATGACCACCGCATGGGTCAATCATTATAGATGTAAGTGGTACGTACGTATGTAGTCATCGTCATCGTCATCGTCATCGTCATCTCTGAAAAATGTAAGAATTGTTCCACTTTTCAAACCATAAACTATGCAATAGCTTAGCAAAGGAATAAAATCATTTACTCTTCTAAATTCTAAGGAATTCATTGAAGCACTTATGATTCTTCATTTAAAATTTGTTTTAGATAAGCCAGTTGTCGCCGTGTTCTAGTGGTTAGTGTGTTGGCTTACTAAAACGAGAGCTCCGGCTCAAGTCTCGGATCTGAAATCTTGAAGCAAAGAAATATTTAAAAAAAACTTTAGCCTAATGGTAAGGCAATCTTCCCAATAACTTTATCGGTCACTTTAGGTTAGAATTTACTTGTAATTCCAAAAAGCAATTTATCTGTCTGATAAAATCCTACCTTTAACTAACGGCAAGTTATAATAATGGGCCTTAGAGTGTAAAATGGCCTTAAAAAATAATATTGTTATTAAATTATTAAAAAAAATATATAAAAAGTTTAATATTTTTGGGTGATTTTGATGACGGGTATTAAAATATTGTAAAAATTAAGTAAAAAAAAAATCTATTGAACCTAAACGCACTCAGGTATCAAAAATAAGATTCTCAAACCAGCTGACCACTAGTATTTAGAGGTACCCAGCACCAGAAAAAACAGTAATTAGGTTTATGGAATTTACGCCTCCAATTTTTCTGCTGTTTTTGTGTGGTACAACTATTTTGAAGTCAGATTCACTATTTTAACTACAAGAGCATACAACCAAAAAATAAAAATTGCTTCAATAAAAAAATTTGTGATATCAATTAAAAATAGTTATTGTTTCACCAATAATGCTATTAAATAATGTGATTGTAATATTAATTAAAGGTATTTAAAGTTGTATAAAAAAATTAAAAAGTTAATTAAACCAATTAAATTAATTAATCAAAACTTATATTTTCTATGTACTTTCATCGTATATTCTGGCTATTTAAATAGAACACAAGAAATGTTACTTTTATAAACCAGAATAAGCCAATTGTCTTGTATTACCAAATAACAGAAAATAACTTCTAATTTTGCAAAACATTCTGCTGAAGTACCAACAAATGTTTAGAAAAGTGTTAAAATTAGAAAACAAATTTAAAAAGTTAAAGTAAGTTTCTACTAAATGTTTAAATTTAATTGAGTTTTATCAATTTACCTTAATATGTATTTAAAAAACAAAAAATTGCTATAATAGAGGTTAAGTTTTACAATTTTACTGCAGCAAAGAATAAACTCCTTTACACTGCTGTCACTTTAGCTATTTTTCTTAAGGCCTTTTAGGAAAGCCAATGTTAAGATTATGTGTAAGTTTTCTTTTTTTTGGTTTTTCATTACAAAAGAACCTGTTATTCATTATAATGAACATATTTTTGTATACAACGGTGACGGTCATCAATATAACTTAATAATGAATTAGAGATGATCATTATAATCATGATTATAAAAATTGATACCATCTATTATAAAAAGATTTATTTAAACAGAAGCTTTTACCATTTTTTTTTAGCTTTTAGTTTTTCAAATTTTATAGTTTTCTTAGCCAAAGGCAGTCATAGAAGAAAAATAAAAAAATTTTAAATTTAAAACAAAATGGAAAAACAAAAAATATAATAATTGTGCAACTAACACACTCACATATGATTATGCCGCAAAAGTTGTTTTTCCAATAACAACATCAACAACAATTTTAGCGCTGTCAACTCTTCCGTCAATTGTATGTCTGTTACGATTGACATTTGGGGGCCACTCTTTGGAAACCGCTCAAAAGCAATTGATAAACTCGTTCAGCAAAGCCAATGAAATACATTAAACTGGAGTTCTACAAATCTATTTTGTAAATGAATGCTGCTGAGTTTGTAGTCAAGCAAAAAAAAAAAAACACTCAAAATATCGAATATTAAAATCAATGGCTTAACTTTCATTGTTGCAGCTTTGACTGCCTTTACGAGTTCATATAAATGGCAGCCTGTTTAGCTTGATATCTGCTGCTGCCTTACCAAGTTGCCTACTCTCCACTAGTGATTTTAAATACACAATTTATGTTAATCACATGATGTGTAGCAAATAAATAGAAAAATATTGATTAAAAATGATTAAAATCTATTTCATTTACATTCAATCACCGAATCTTGCGCCATATTAAAGTCAAGGTTTTTGTGGTTGATAAGAATGGCTGCAAATATAGAAAAATCAAAAGAAATATACAAAAAGAAAAGAAATGTAGAGCATTTTCTTTTAATAGAAAACATGTGGATTTATTATACAGTTTGAAAAAAAAAAAACAACAAGACATTAAAAAGATTTTATAAAAAATTGGCATTGTGGTTCATGTGGCTTATGTTACCAGTTTTACAGATAAAGTAATTGACAATTTGATTTGCTTTTCTTTTTTAATATTTTGTAAAGGGCTTTTTACAATGTTGCTGAAATTTTTAGAAAACTAGAATATGAGAAAATGTATTTATACTCATATTTTCTAAAAATAAAGGGTTTAGTAGTATATAGTAAGTAAATTTTGGCTAATTATGCAGAAAAGAAAAAAAAATTTTTTTTGTTAGATTAGATAGTACATCCTGCATCTAGGCAACTTGCACACTATACTGTTACACCCATTCCGATATATGTATGTCAACGATTTCTAGCTATTTTCTCCTCCAAATCTTATTTAACAAAATCTCCTCCAGCCAAACAGGTTATGTCTATAGATTTCCCAGTGCAGAACAATGGCAGAGGAACTCTTTTACTTTTTTTTTCTCTTCTACCACGTTATTACAGTCATTGTGAGATACTTTCAGCTAACGGGTGCGAATATCCGAAGGCCCATGTATCATTGTAACTGCAGAACAATGGCAAAGGAACTCCTTTATTTTTGTTTTCTTCTACGACGTTATTATAGTCATTGTGAGGTACTTTCAGCTAATGGGCGCGAATACCCGAAATAAAAAAATTATTTCATTCGGAGACAATCTCTCAACAGTCTTCTGGCAAAAGCTCTGATTGCCATGAACAAGCTTTTTAAGTCTGTCGTTTGGAGTCGACTTTAAACTGTAGGTCCCGGTACTCATGGATAAAAATTAACACATACAACATGGGTGCTGAGAGAAGCTAGAACGTAACCCCAACACAGAGTTGTCATGGCCAATCATGTCTGTATGCATATATGATAACAATATAAAGTAGAAAGATGGAAATTAATAACGAAATTTGATGTTTGGAAAATTTCCGCCTTTAGGATGCGGACACATGTCCCCTTTTTTCACAAAATTTTGATCCAGAATTTTCACACAAATTCTCGCTTATCTCGTCAATGCCGTGCAAAATTTCATTTCTCAGAGCGTCAGTTATTTGTGATTTGTTCACGTTAACCCGGTCATTCAAATGGCCTCAGAGAAAATAATCCAGCTTCGTTAAATCACAAGAACGAGACGGGAAATTTATTTTTTTTTATTTGAGACCAATACTCAAGGGTAAACCCCTACTAAATGCTGTGCATTGTATTGGAATTTTTGAAAAGGACAGTACATATATTATTATTAATTATTATATTATTATTAAGCACCTTAGGAATGAGACAAATTGCTGTGAATTGATTATTCAAAGGCCAGTGTTATAACTTCACACTCCCTAAATAGGTTAAGCTGTTGTCTGCTACTTCCCAATAGGTGGGCGCTTTTCTCCTGATCAGTTGTTTTGGCATTGGTTGTTATGCTGAAATTGAACTACTTACTTGGCCGAATGTGAGACTTGTATCGCCGTTCTGCTAAAACCAAAGGTCACTGAGGTCATCATTAGCCAATTCTAGCCACAAAAAATTGGTTATTATAGTTTCGTCACTAAAGATGATTTTGCTGAAAAATGCGTTGTTTTCGTACAGTTTTTCAAACAGCCAATTCACAATATTTGTGTAGCATTTCATGGCTAATATTTCTCATCTTTTTACTAAACAATTGTCAAAGGATGTTAGCTCAGTTCTTGATATTTCATCACTGCACACCCAATTTACTTCCTAATCTTATTCTCTACACAAGGTGTTTCATTCCAACTTCTTGAATATGATTAATGTCTGAGTGAGAGAAATTCTCTCTCCCTTAGTAAAGTAATGACATTTTGGTGTCTGGATTCGTGAAAATTAATTGTGAAGCCAACTATTTGTTGGTCATTAACCCACATAAGGTTAACCATTAATTTATAAACATTTTATAGGGTCTTAATGATCGCTTTACTATTCAGTTTACCTAGATACTGGATTCGTGTAGCGCTAGTCCGCATAACACTATAGTAATAGGATAATTTGAAAACCCACAGTACACTTTACCTTCTGATCTGGACCCATCAGTAAAAACTTTGTTAAAATGGCCAACATTGCCAATTTTTTTTTTCAAACCAATACCCTACACATGCAGTGCATTGTATTGGAAGTTTGAATATAGATAGATAGATTTTTCTCTTTCAATTTTAGTAAGCGCCTTATGTCAATGAGACAAGTTGCTATACAAAACTTATGTCAATTACCGAGAGATATTTGTTATAAAATTTTTATTTTAAATTTACAAATTCTCTAGTACGACTCACCACGAAGTTTTTTATTTGTCTAAAAATAAACGAACTGGTAAAGAGTCTTAAAATCTCTCCTTTTTTCTTAAATATTCTTCAGCAATAGTAGTAACCAGTTGTAAAGAATGTCAATAATGAAAACTTTCTAAATTACTAAGTTTTGTACTTAAGCAGCTGTTATTGTCTCACAAGGAAAATTTTACCATTTTGTTTTACTTATTACTTTGCTTGGTTTAAATTAATTTGCAAAAAAAAATTAGTTTCATGCCAATATTTCTTTAAACACTTTCATTTTTTTTCAATTAATTAAAACCGGAGCAGAGTAATAAAACTAAAGAACTAATAAGACAGACAGTCTACTACATTCTAATTACAAATTTAAAACATTTTTTTTTTTGTTTTTTGTTTTCGTTTTCTTCAATGGTAACAAATACTTATTCTCAAACTATATATTACTTATCTCTCACCTCACCACTCTAATGTATACTTCTCACTATATTTACTTTATTTTTATTTTCAGGTGAAATAACAACACGCGAACCTTTGGATCGTGAACAACGAGCTGTTTATGATTTAGTAGCTGAGGCTCGCGATCATGGCACTCCATATCGTAGTTCACGCGTTGCTGTCAAAGTCCATGTAACCGATGTCAATGACAATCAACCGAAGATTGTTGATCCACAAGAGGATGTGGTCAGCGTAAGAGAAGAACAACCACCAGGCACAGAAGTTGTGCGCATACGTGCTGTCGATCGTGATAATGGACAAAATGCATCGATCACTTATTCGATATTAAAAGGTCGTGATTCGGATGGCTTTGGTCTGTTTAGCATAGACGCCAATACGGGCGTCATACGTACACTGGTCGTATTGGATCACGAAGAACGCAGCATTTATCGTTTGGCTGTAGCAGCAACAGACGGTGGCAATCCACCGAAACAATCAATACGTCTACTGCGTGTTGAGGTGTTAAATTTGAATGACAATCGACCAACGTTTACCAGTTCCAGTTTAGTATTTCGGGTAAGTGTTGTCTTTTTATTTTTTTATTTTCTTATTTTTTTTTTTTAAGTATTGTTTTATGCTTTAGTCAGAAATATGTTATTTTTTTATATTAAATAAAGGTTTAGTTGAAGAAATATTAGTTGCAGAAAATCTTTTGTTTCAAAGGCATTACTATCCCTTTTGGTTTCATAACAAGAAAAAAGAAAAAAAAAATTACTTTTTTTGGGGAAAGTATGATGGCGGCAAAAAAACAAAACTTTAAACCCACGCCTGAGTTTTTCTAAGTTATGGGGACTGTATAACAAATGTTGTACAAACCTTTTGTAGAGTTTGCAAATATTATTTAAACAAAGTATTTAGTTTTAGTATATTTCTATCTTAACTGGTTACATTGTCAGTAGTCAGTTATTATTTTGCTGTTCTGTTTTTTTGTTTTCTTTCTTTCTTTTTTGTGTCTTTTTAGGAAGTCATGCCAATGTCTTCTAGTTGTTCTTTTCTCCCTTTTTTTATTTATTCTTATTTTTAGTTGCAGTTGTTTGTTATTTCACACAATATTCAAATTCTAAGAATTTTATGCTCAACAGTTTTACGCTTTTAACTTCTACTTGGGCTTCATTTATTTTATATTCTGAAGTTTAAAAATTTTTCTAGATTTAGTATGAGTAACAGAAGAAAAGGGAAAAAAAAGGAAAAGAAAAGCGAAATTGCAACATTTTAAGCAACCATAAGTGTGAAGACTTGAAAGGTTGTGTTAAAGTAATTGTTAGAGTGGTAGAGATGCAAAAAACAAAAACAAAAAAACAAAATTGAATAAAAGAATCGTGATCTTTGACTTTCAAAGTATATACGACGAGTATATTTACGATCTAATAAGTACGTCCACACAAACAAAGTCTATGCAAATATTTTTAAAAAGAAAGGGAAGGTATACCAAAAATGTTTTACCGACATACAGCTATAAATGTTATGAATTTCAAATTTCAATATTGTATATGCACAAATTTGGTTGCATAAAATCCTTGACCGGGATGTTGGGCTAGGATCTTAAAGGATCTTTTTTAAAGAAATATTATATCGGTTTGCGCAGTCCCATATTATTGCTACACCTCAATTCGATAAAGCTGCGCTAGCTGCTGGTCTTAAGTTCTGGTCACCTTAGACAAATGTTTTACAAAAAAAAAAAAAAAACCCTAAATAGGGATAAAGTTATAACCCAATTATTTTACAAAGCTGAAAACTAGCTTGTGATTAGAAGAAATGGAATTTTTAAAAACTATTTACTTTAAGACCAATACTCAGGGGTAGTAGTCGCCGTGGTCTAGTGGTTAGTGTGTTGGCTTACTAAGACAATAGCGCCGGGTTTAAATCTCAAATCTGACATCTTGAAAAAAGAAATATGAAAAAATTATTTCTTTCGGAGACTACCTCTCAGCAGTCTTCTGTCAAAAGTTCTGGGAGTAATTGATTGACATGAAAACGCTTCTCAATTCTGTCGTTCGGTGTCGACTTTAAACTGCTGGTCCCGGTACTCGTGGATAAAAATTAACACACATAACATGAGTGCTACGGGAAGCTACACAGCAGAAAATTTTTCAAATTTGGAAGCATTATATTGTTTATTCATACCCTAAAGCTTCCAAAAATGCTCATGCTAAGGTATAACTTCTGATTTTTTTATAATATTTGCCTACTGGTTTCAATAAATTTGCGTTTCTATTACATTTTAGAGGCTCATTTCATATAAAAATCATGCATTATTGATGCGCACGAGTAAGTGATTGTTTATAGTTTCTCCCTTACAAAATAGCTTATTGGTAAGCACTAATATCTGCTGAGTAGGCCGTAACTCTGACACTGGATTTTAATGGCCAATTATGTATATATGTACTAGGGTAAACCCCTACTCATGCAGTGCAATGTATTGGAATTTGAGGATACGTAAATAGATAAACATATTTATTATTATTATTTTTTTATAATGCGCCTTTTCTTGTTGCTGAGACAAGACAGCAACTGCCCCATCTGTTGGTGGATATTGAATGTGAGTGGCGAGCGTCTTCAGAGGTTAGCTGTAATCTTCCCAGAAGGTGGCGCTGTACTCCTGATCACTGGTTTCTAGTGGAGTGGTTTCCTGAAGATGGACTTCTTGGGAGGGGGAGGGGGGGGGGGGGGCGAACCTCTTACTTTTTAAATTATAATTTAGAAAAACCGCAAATTTTGTTTTTAGAATTTTGTTCTTTGCTGGGATTTAAACTCGGTCGTTTGAGTTTCTGTTCGAGCGCTCTATCCACTATACCATGTTTAAGCTCAAACAAGGTATCCTTGCGGATGACTAAACGAAATGACACACCTAAGCATGCTCAACAAGCTCTACAGTGAGTTGTGTTACACTCATACGGGTGTTGTACACTCACAGAAAACGACAGCATTGACGGAATTGATCTATATTTAATGAGACCAACAAATTAAAATAAAAAAAGTTTTTTAACTTCATGTAAACTAAATTGGACACATAAGCATAACTAAAGTTAATTGTAGAAAAAATTAATAAAATTTAACTTTCAATATTATTCCAAAATTTGACAAAAGATTTAAATAGCTGCTACTGAAAAATAAGGATTTAGAAAAATCAAATTTGTATTAAAAACTGTTTTTACTGCTTTAATTTGCAGTGCCAACTGATACATGTGCGACAATGATTTGTAGCATCACGTGACAAATGCTAAGTACACGAAAAACTAAACGAGACAAATAAAAGAATTTATTTTTCTTACCAAGAATCCTTTAACGACGAAGACAAAAGAATTTGCCGCAACAAAAAAAAAAAAATGAAATAGACAAAGTAAACAAAAAAAAAACAAAAAAAAAAAAACGTTTCTGAACTAGAAAATGATTTATTCTCGAAAGCTGTGAAACAGCAAATAGAGTGCACAAAATAATAGTAAAAAATTAAGGCGTGGGATTTTATTTTGGAATCATAAAGAATTATAAACACCTTCCGGTCTACAAATTTCTTTCGTATAAATTAAAAAGAAACATGTTTTGTCTTCTTCTCATATGCCTGGAATATGAATTAGTGATTTTGTTTTATATATTTTTAATTATTTTGTTAACGAGCATAGCTGCTATGGCCAGCTTATTGCAACTTTATATATATGTACATACGTATGTATATATATGTACATCGTAATGTTTTCATACACTTGGTCACGTTTTTAATTTGCACATGTTTTGCATAATTTTTATAATTCAGGTCGCTGGCTGAGACCACTTATGTTATTTATAATATGTATTTATATTCCATTTCATAACTAATTTATAAAAATTTTAACTTTATAAGCACTTTAAAAAATTATTTTCAATTTATACTTCTCTAAACGAAATTTGGTTTGCGATTTAACTAAAACGCTAAAAATTTCCGAGCATTAAGTGCTTTGAAGAGATTTTCAGTAATACGAAGCGTAATGTACCATATGTGTGATATACCGAAAATGTTAATTCCATTGAGTTAAAAACTTATTCATCTAATTTAATAGATAAAGTGACAGACAAGAGCTACGGGTTAAAAAAAAAGAAACAGAAAAAATATTTCTTTCGAAAGCCTTTTGGTAAAAGCTCTAAGAGTAACTGATTGCCATGAACCAGCTTTTCAAATCTCTCGACGTTAAATTGTAGGTCTTCCTTCCCGCCAGGGGCCTGTGCTCTCGACGTATATGAAGTTGGCATAGCTCTGGGTGGCCTGTCCCTCGCTATAGGCAGAGAGTGGTTGGTAAGTTCTTACTGACGCTCTCAGGGACTGACCAGAGAAACCTATCTAATCTGGTACTACAGGCATCAGGTACTACTCCTCATCATTCGTTTCTGATGGAATAGACTGGATATATTAAGGAACGGGTTCTTTAAGATTAACTTCTTAGAGGGAGATAAGGGGGGGGGGGGGGTAACCTCCTATTTATTTCAATTTTAATTTAGAAAAAACTGCAAATTTTTTTTTATATTTTTTTTCCTTTCCGAGCGCTCTAAACAAAATACCAGGACCTTCCCCCCCACCCCCCTTCATCAGACAACAACATAAAACATTTTGGTTTTTTTTTATTCAGCAATTTTGGAACAAACCTCGCTACCATCCGCTACATGAACAAAATTTGTGAAAAAGTTGTCTGGCATTAGCCAACCGATATGCCAACTGTCTCTGCATCTTCTCTAATAGTGATTCGACGATTCTCCATAATAATTTCATAATTTCGATTCTTTACTTTCTCAACAATTTCAAAGGCTTGTGTTTTGATGAACTTTCAATCACCATTTGCAATTCTAAATCAATGTAATCCAAATCTTCATTTTCTGTACACAATTGTACTCCAGACGCATTTCATTTATTGAGAGTTTTGGTTAATACCAATGTTCTAAACATTCTCAATGCAAAAACTTAGTTTACTTGCGTTGAAATATCGCTTAATACACCACTGAAATGTCCTCATTGCATAGTTTTTTATATTGAGAGCAAACATACCGAGACAATATGTTGGGAATTCTGGGTTTGAGGGCAAATTGCGGCAGCGCTATTTCAGACAATTTTAAAACAAGTTTCATACAAATTTCGTTCGATATCGATTGTCATAATTTGTCCTCTGTAATCGCTGTGGTCTAGTGGTTAGTGTGTTGGCTTACTTTCGGCGACTACCTCTCAGCAGTCTTCTGGAAAAAGCTCTGAGAGTAATTGATTGCCATGAAAAACTTCTCAAATCTGTCGTTCGGAGTCGACATTAAACTGTAGGTCCCGGTACTCATGGATAAAAATTTACACACACAACATGAGTGCTGCGAGAAGCTAGGCCGTAATCCTGACACAGGGTTGTAATGACCAGTTATGTATATAATTTGCCCCCTGACCTTTAATGTTTAATTTTGTTTAATGTTTCAATTTGTGTAACAACGATTTGAAAGTTCTTAGTGTTCCAAGCTTTAATAAACTTCCCTTTCTTTAATAGAAATGACTGTTTTAATTAAAACAAGGTTGAAAAAACCCATATTGTAGGATATCATTAAGCCTTTAATAATTTTTGTTCTAAAATTTTAATTCACATTTTTTTCTGCATTCAACCTTTTAAGATGAAATACAAACAATATTAAACAGCTAAGTAAAATTAAATCTTTATAAATGAGATAAGTAAAATAAAACAAAACGTGGTACACATGTACTCGTACAAAAAGAAAAAAGGAGTCCACAGAAAACAACATAATTAAAACTAAAAAAATTAAAAACACAAAATAAAATGTTACGCACTTCAAAAAGAAGACACCGCCTTAACAGAAATCAACTTAAGTTTGACCAGATTTTGCTGCAGTCTTGTAACTTTGTACACTATACGAGTCTACTGATTGTTGGTTAAAAAAAATAAAAAGAATAAACCCTCTTAATAAACCAACAGCTACAAAATCAATCCCAGCAATGGCAATAACATCAGCAACAATCAAATAAAACAAAACAGCTAAATTGTGACAATAAAATGTAACAGTTTTTTAATTGGTTACATTTTATCTCTTTTTCGTTTACGTTTACGTTTTACAAAAGGATAAAACGGTTACCAAAATAAAGGTTTTACTTTTAAAATGATTGCAGTATGACTGTATATTTTGTGAAGCAACAAAAAATTTATAGCAAGGCATAGCAGTAGATTTAAATTTAAAAATGAAAAAGAATTTTGAAAATTTAAAGAAAAATATTTAATATTTGCATTATATTATTGTGTAGAGCCAGCCTTTCAAATATAAAAATATTTTTAATTAGGGAACAGCTTTTCTAAATTGTTTGAATTATCCAAAGGAACCTGACAAATTTTGTAATAATTTTTTTCAAACTAAGGTTTCTAATTTCATTAAGACGTTTACTTGGTTAAACGCTTAAGTCAATATTTCTAATTGTAGACATAAACACTTTTACTTATATTGTATAGTGAAATGTGTTATTTCATTGTACTTTATAAGACATTTTTTCTATTTCCTAAGCGTTTATTAAACACACACAAAACAAATTTATGAATTTAAAATCAAGAATTCTACAAATCATTTGATAATCTGCCAGAAAAAAAAAACAGAAAACACAACACAACTACAGTGTTGAAAATCCAATTTTAAAGCCATAATTCATATCAAAAGATAAACCAAAAAACAAGCAAATACTCGTACACGTAAAAAGGAAGAAGTTGTTCTAAAGCATAAAATAAGCGTTAAAATTTGCAGTTAAAGTTGGGGAGGGGGGGGGGGGGGAAAGTTGAATTTCGTATATACAAAAAATACCTGCAAACAGAAAGACAATCAATTCGATTGAAACAAATAAAGAAGTATGTTGAATTAAAAAAAAAGAAAAAAGAATAAATAAATAAGAACATTATACATATAAAATGGTGGTCTAGGCGAATTTTAGAAGCTCTATTATGCTGCACTTTTATATAAATCGAACCAAGTCATTTAGCCTTTTTTATGCCATTTGCCGCAAAAACAACACATACCCAAATTAAAATCCCAGCAAAGGAGTAATATTAAGAATAAAAATGTGCGGTTTTTGAAAATTTTAATTAAAAAAAGTCCATCGTCAAGAAACCTTTCCCAAACATTCCACTCTATCCCACCTTTGGAATTGATATCAAAAACGAATGATCAGGAGAAGTATTATTATTAGTATTAGATAACGACAGATGGGGCAATAACACTGGAATTTGAGTAATTATCATATTGACAGCAACTTCTCTTTTCCATCGTCAAGAAACCTTTCCTTAATATTCCTTTCTATTCCACCTTAGGCATTGACATCAAAAACGAATGACCAGGAGAAGATCGCGACCTACTTGGAAGTATTAGAAAACAGTTACCTACTTAGCGAATCTCACAATCAACATCCAACGATAGTTAAGCAATAACACTGGCCTTTGAATGATTATCATATTGACAGAAACTTGTCTGGTTTTATTGAGACCAATACTCAGTTGTCAACCCCTGCTAATGCTGTGGATTGTATTGGAATTTTTGTGGGAAGAACTGTACATTTTAACAATAGAACACATATTTTGTTTTCTTATACTATTAAGCAGCTTAGGAATGATCATTCAAAGGCCAGTGTTATACCTTTACCATTGAATGATTAACAGCAATTGCCCCAATATTACATGTTGATTGTGGTGAGTGCCTTCGCTAAGTAGATTTTAGCTGTTAACTTCTAATTCCAAATAAGTGGCGCTTTTTCTATTGATTATTCGTTTCTTGTTGTCAAGGTGGAATAGAGTGGAATGTCAGGGAGCGTTTTCTTTGTAGTTGGGCTGCCTGAGGGTGGGAATGGGGGGGGGGGGGTCGGGCCCTTATTTTAAATTATAATTTTGAAATACCGCAAACAAATTTTTTTAATTTTTCACCTTTGCTGGGTTTTGAACCTGGGCCGTTTGAGTTTTTGTCTTATTCGTAAGGAGTTGAAAATGAAAACTCTCTTCTATTCATTCCAAAAAATTCCAATACAATGCACAGCATAAGTAGGGATTTACTCCCCTAAATATTTGTCTCAATAAAACAAAAAAAAGTCATTAATTTTCGGAAACAAAACAAACAAAAAAATCGGCTGAAGGCATGTGGCCTCTCTGGCGGACATACCCACAATTTTCTTAGTATTCCAAACAGTCAACAACTTTTCAACTATTAAATAAAAAATAAGAATTAATATCCAATACATTGTTTCCGTGTAGTCGCCGTGGTCTATTGGTTAGTGTGTTGTATTACTAAGACGATAGCGCTGGGTTCAAATCTCAGCTCTAACATCTTGAAAAAAAAAATAAATATTAAAAAAAATTATATCTTTCGGCGACTACCTCTCAGCAGTCTTCTGGCAAAAGCTCTGAGAGTAATTAATTGCCATGAACAAGCTTCTCAAGTCTGTCGTTCGGAGTCGACATTAAACTGTAGGTCCCGGTACTCATGGAAAAAAAAATTAACACACACAACATGAGTGCTGCGAGAAGCTAGGCCGTAAACCTGACACAGGGTTGTAATGGCCAATTATGTATGCATGTACGTTGTTTCCGTAATTTAAAACAATTTCCCAGTGTTTCCTGTGTTGTACTTATGTGTTTCAATTACAAAAATAATTGTATTAACCATAAAAATAATTGATTCCTACTTACTTTTTATTAGAAATTTTGCAGGCAATAGTTTTTCTGTGTACTTTTGTTTTTGAGAACACAATACTCGTACACAATTTTAAATCTACTCTTTGCAAATTTGCACACCGATTACTTGTGTAGAGTGTCTTGAAAAGCGTACAACAGCAGCTATTAAATGAAATTATACACAGAAATTTTACTTACAAAAGTTTTCTGTTTTGTCTTTCCAAATTATTACAATTCTGTGCATGAATTTCTAAAGAATTTAAATTTTTTGTATGCGATAGATCCTGTTTCTTAACTGTTGTGTTGTTTTCGTTAAGGAAATCAACATTACGAATGTGTTAAACTGCCAAAAATTTTAAGATTTATGTTTGATTTTAATGAGATTTATTTGAATATTAATGTGTAAAAATTTACACATGCAATAAAACATAAAGATATTTTAAGTTAAAAGAAGTAAAAGAAAAGAAAAGCATTCAAATTTATAAAGATTAATATAAAGACCATTTAATATGACATTAAACAAATCGAGTTAAAATTGGCTTCATGCTCTTTCACACTCTCTCTCTCTCTCTCTCTCTCTCTCTTTCTCACTCTTTGTAAGGTAGATCTTGATAATTCGTTGAACAAAAAAAAAAAAGAATAATAATAAAATTTATGTTTCTTTTCTTTTATATTTCTTTTATTTTTAGGTACCTGAAAACGTAGCCATTGGCCATATTGTTGGCTCAGTAGATGCTACGGATCATAGCAAACAGAATATGATTTTCAATGAAGACAACCTGTTTATAACCTACACCTTAACCACCATTTCCAAGGACTTAATTGAAGGAGCTTTTGATATTGACAGACATACCGGATATTTGGTGGTGGCTCGCCAATTAGATCGTGAGCTGCAATCAGAATTTCGTTTGGAAATACGTGCTCTTGATACCAGTGCCAGTAATAATCCACAAAGTAGTGCAATTGCTGTAAAAATTGAAATATTGGATGTTAATGATAATCCACCCGTATGGCAAGAGGATCCCATTACTATTCAAGTTAGTGAATTAGCACATGAGGGTGCGGTTATTTATAACTTTTCGGCGTCAGATGCCGACATAGGTCTTAATGGACAGCTGCAATATAAATTACTTAAGTTTAGTTCCCAGTTATGGAATAATGAAAACTCTCCGAGACAAGAAGAAAGTAGTCTCTTTAATGTGGACATTTTAACTGGCGGTCTAACTTTAACGGGCCATTTAGACTATGAAACTATTAAGGAATATATGCTTATAATACAAGCTTTTGATTTGGCTGAAAATAAAAGTGAACGCTTATACACTTCAGTTACTGCGATTATTAAAGTTTTAGATGAAAATGACAATTCACCCGAATTTGTAATACCGCCTCCACATAGGGAAGCTAAAAATCGTTATGGTTTGCTAACGAAAAACGAAATACCCCACGCTACCATTTTTATAACGGATAATAGAAGAATTGATGACATTTTAATGCATATCGTAGCCATAGACCCTGATACTGGCAATAATGGTCGTCTTACTTATTCCTTGGAATCAGGCAATGAATTGGGCTATTTTCTTTTAAAATCCGATACTGGCTATCTACAGTTAGCCAAGCCTTTGCCTCCTGCCACTATACAAAATACAGGTACTGGTATAACAGCTGCTGCCACATTAAATCGTAATAAATTTGAGCTGTTAGTGAAAGCCCAAGATAATGGTGTTTTGGAAAAGAAAAGCTCTATTCTAAAATTGGAGATTTTAGTAAGAGGTACTAAAAGTAATCCGCCACGTTTTATACAGACCACTTATTATGCCAATATATCGGAAAGTTCTTCAGCAGGCAGTTTTGTAGTACAAGTTTCAGCAAAATCTTTTAATGGAGGAGAGCATGGTAAGTGGAATGGTTTAGGAAAACTATAAAACAAAGAATAAAAATTTAATTTAAACTGAACTTTATTCATAAGAAACTATAAAATAGTCAAAAGCATTAAAAACATAGCGCTATATTACTAAAAAAAGTATTGTCGATTTATCAAACGAATTTGCCTACCACAAATGTCCTTATAATTTAAATTAGAATACAATTCCGGTCGAAAGTGGTTTTAATTCCGTAAATTTCAGTTTTTTTTCTTAACGGAAAATTGTTCGTAATGAAACAACTGTTAACTTTGAAAGTATTTTAAAATACTGTATAAATATTATATATAAAATTAGTGCAGTGTCACAGACCAGAACTAGTGTCACAGACCCACTAGAATCGAATCCACAACCCTAACACTAGCAATCTAGCACACTACCAACTAGATCAATGGGGAACCTAACTTTAAAAGTACACTATTATATTCATAACAAAAAATAGGCATATCGTCGCAAGAACTAAAGAACGCTGTAACTGACAAAACATCGAAAATATGTTTTTTTGCATCATTTTTATCAGAAAAAGAAAACACGCGTCGATTGGTCCCTGTCCCAGATTTCTATGATGAAAAGAAATTCTTTTTTGAAAAATACCCGCGCCTTCTTTTTACTTTCATACAGGTTTTTTGTCTATGGTGAACATTAAATATTTTGTCAATTACAGCGTTCTTTATTTGTTGCAACGATATATTAATACCAGTTTGACCATTTAAGCTGATTTTATTTGGAAGAAATATATAATATTCTAAAAATGTAGTTTTTGGAGTTGAATTCACTTTCGTTCGGAATTGAGTACCATGGCATTGTTGTATATTTAATTATTCCGAGACGTGTGACTGAGACCAGGGTCTCCGGTGGAAATCGAATCCACAACCCTCACACTAGCAGTCTAGAACACTACCAACTAGACCACTGGGGCACCCTGCCTAGCAAATTTGTCTAATAAACCTTTTCTAAATAAATATTATTGTTATAAACATGAGGGATAAGCATTTGTTGCCCACTGAGACTAGTATTCCACTGGTCGCTAGCGTGCGTATCATGCATAGTTTGCTTTTTCAACCAATCTATCAATTTATCGGCCTATGATCAAATAAATATAAATGACGAATGTTGCTCTTTCTGCGAAAAAGTATATAAAATAAGAAATTAAAAAGAGTAGATTGTTAATAACATACAGAATAGCAGAGAGAAAGAACCTTACCGCTATAGTTAAAAATGCTCATTAATTATTGAGGGAAATGATAACCGATACCGAAATTACCCACAGCTGTACTGTTGGTCTAGTGGTTAGTGTGTTGGCCTACTAAGACGGCAGAGCCGGGTTTGAATGTCAGCTCTGACATCTTGAAAAAAAAAATACGAATAAATTATTAATTTCGGCGACTATCTCTCGGCAGTCTTCTGGCAAAAGCTTTTGGAGTAATTAATTGCCATGAAAAAGCTTCTCAAATCTGTCGTTCGGAGTCGACTTTAAATTGTATGTCCACATAGATTGAATGCTTCGAGAAGCTAGGCCGTAAACCTGACACAGAGTTGTAATGGGCAATTATGTATGTATGTATGTATCTATGTGCTGCTTTTAACATTCTTTTTTATTTAGAGGAGTGTATTATAACGTTTATAACACACGGTATGCTACTTGCTATCGTCTATGTGTTTAATGCTTAGAAATTCTTATGTTCACCTACGACTTTATATCTTAAAAAAAAACTCAAAATTTGAATTTTTTGAAAAACAGAAATGTATTGCTTTGTAAATATGTACTTTTGTTTGGTTTTTATATACTAAATGGAATATGATTCGCATTTAGTCTATAACTATTTTAACATAAGTATTTATAGTTTTGAATACCACCTTTGGGAAAAAGTCTCCTGACGAGTCTCTTAAGCAGACAAAAAAGCAAATGCAAAAGCATACATTTCATATTATATTATATGTGCGTTAACGTTATACTACTTTAATTAAAAAAATTGGCATATTTTTAATAACACAAAAAAAATAAATAAATAAAAATTACGGGGTTCTGACCATGGATCCTGGTAGAGGAGACTAAAAAAATATATACGTATGTCGGCGTTTTGACAGATCACATCAGAATTTTATTTTAGAGGCGGTTTACATTTTCCACCTCTGGCCAACTCTTGCAGCATATCGGTATATAAAACTATGTTTTCTTTACATCTGAGGTGTATGGTATGTTCAGCAACTTTATAGAAAATATCACGACAAATATTTTCGTAGAACACCCACCACCCACTCTCACTCCCCGCAAAACTGCGTTTTTTATTATTTTATTTTGAGAACAATACTCAGGGGTAAACCCCTACTGAATGCTGTGCATTGTATTGGAATTTTGGAAAGGACAGTACATATATTATTATTAATTATTATATTATTGTTAAGCGCCTTATGAATGAGACAAATTGCTGTGCATTGATCATTCAAAGGCCAGTGTTATACCTTCACCCTTGAACGATCAACAGCAATTGCCTCATCGTTGCATGTTGATTGTGTGGTGAGTGTGCCTTCGCTAAGTAGGTTTAGCTGTTATCTGGTACTTCCCAATAGGTGGCGCTTTTCTCCTGATCATTCGTTTTACGTTGACACTGTTGAATAGAGTGGAATGTCGGGGAGCGGTTTCTTTGTAGATGGTCTTCCTGGAGGGGGGGGGGAACCTCTTATTTTTATATTATAATTTTGAAAAAACCGCAAACTTACATTTTAATTTTTCACCTCTTCTGGGATTTGAACCTGGGTCCTTTTGAGTTTTTGTGCGACCGCTCTAACAAATCGTTAAAAGCACCCAGAAAAAGGGGAGGGGCGGCGATGAAATGTTGTACAAAAATGTTGGCCATGTCAGAACACACCAAAACCCAAAACTAAACAAACAAATTTAAGATTCCCCATTTAGGATTAATTCAGTTATTGTTCAAAAATATAGATCCATTCCTGGCGGAAAGATTTGACTTTAAAGTACTGAGTAATTTTATATATACGTCCCTATGACTTCAAATTTGTGCTAGTATTCTTGGCTATTTTATATTTATCATCGTTTTTCACTCAAATTTATAATAAGGAATTCAGTCTTGATATGTAAAGTATCCATGCTTTTTAGGCAAATGGGATATATTTTTTTAGTCTCCTCCACCAGGATCAATCGTCAGAACTCCGTAATTTTGCAAAAAGTTTGAAATTGTTGTACAGTGTAATTGATGTATTAAACCCTAGAAATATTTATTAAGTTAAATAGTTAAAACAACAAATTTCTTTTAACTGATTAAAATAATAAAATAAATAAAAATGCAAAGAAAAAAATTAATTTCCATAATTTTTTCTTTTACAATTCTCCTTTTTCTCTTTACTAGAGAAAAAAAATGTAAATCACGAGATGTCCATCAATCTGTCTAAATCATAGAATTTCCATCCATCTCTCAGTAGTCAACAACTACAGTCACTCACTTTAGCACTTTTTTTATAATGCACTCATACATTCTATTACGTTTTTAACTGCCATATGCAAAGAGTTAAATTTAACAATTAACGGTTTTCATTTGATTTCTTTTTCATACTTTTTCTATTTTGTTTTTTCTTTTCCTTTTTATTACAAAATAAAATACCATTATATTCATACCTCCTTAATCCCTATTACAGCTAATCTTACCTATGAGATACCAACAGGTGTCGCTGATAATCATTTTCATGTTGACACCCAACGTGGTATTGTCACCACACGCGGTCAATTTGATCGTGAAACAAAAGCTTCATATATAGTGCCAATTTATGTATACGATGCTAAGCGATCAACAACAGCAACAGCTGAGACAGGTAGCAGTAGTAATGGCAGCAGCATGCATACTCTAATGACAGTAGCACGTAGACAACAAAGATCTTCAGTAAATGAAGCGGCAGCAGCACAAAATGGTCAATTTGATGTTGCCATTTTGCATGTAACCATAACTGACATTAATGATCATGCACCGGAATTTCGACCAGGTTCTTGCTATTCACTCTCTGTACCGGAAAATAGCGATTTAGCAGTTATTCATACAATAGTGGCAACTGATTTAGATGAGGGCATTAATGGTGAAATTATGTATACAATAATGGGTAAGTAAATAAATAAATAATAAATAACAGCAGATATATAAAAAATAAATAAAACTAGAAAATATTGTCAATGGAATTAAAGAACGCTGTAACTGACAAAAAATCGAAAATACGTTTTTTGCATCATTTTTATCAGAAAAAAAAATACGCGTCGATTGGTCCCGGTCCCAGATTTCTATGATGAAAAGAAATTCATTTACGCCGTCTGCGTTTTGAAAAATACCAGTATATTTGTTCTACTTTCAGACAGGTTTTTTGGCTCTGGTGAACATTTAAGGTTTTGTCAGTTACAACGTTTTTTAATTCCATCGACCATATGAATTTTTATTAAACCCATTAATTAATATTTCAAATGTCATTTATTTACTTTTTGGTTTCTAACAATAGGTGGCAACACTGGCAATAAATTCAGTTTAGATATTAACTCTGGAGAACTTACAGCCCGCCCTTTAGATCGTGAACAACAATCGCGTTATATTTTACAAATACAAGCCACCGATCGAGGTTCACCCATTAGCTATCAGGGTCACTGTAATATTACCGTCCTTGTAGAGGATCAAAACGATAATGATCCTCATTTCGAACAGGCTAAATATGTAGCAAATATAGCTGAAAATGTTGCCGTAGGCACCAGTGTTGTACGCATTAAAGCCATGGACGATGATCAGGGCATTAATGCTCGTCTTTTGTATACCTTGGCCAATGAGACTCAGTGGGTGTTTTCCATCGATAACAAAAGTGGTGTAATTAGTACAGTGGGGTAAGTAAAATATTTTGTATTTATTTTAATTTAGCAGCGTGGTAAACAGTTAGAAACCAGCTAAATATTGATGAATCGAAATTTGTCAATTAAACAACCTTGAATTCAAATCAATTGCTGCAGGTGTCATATTTAAATAAATTTTTTATGGAAATATTAAATTATTTTGTTTTCTTTTATATTTCTCTTCTAAACTTTTTTGCTTTTTTTATAACTATTGTTTTAAAATTTGTCCTCATTTAATACAAGCCCATAAAATTAATAATCAGGTACATAAAGGATGGTCCAACCAAAATGCACGTTATTAATTGTAAATAAATTAAAAAGTTTTCAGAGACTTATCTTAAAATTTTTTATCATAATGGAAGGCTCAGTCTTTAAAACAAAATATCGGCGAAATGCTCGTCACGGTAACGGTATGCAAACGATCCAATGATCTATATTTTCAATAACATTTACGAGCCAAATTATTACATCCTTTAACTCCTGAACTCTTTTTGGCATTTTTCTTTTAAACATTCCCAAAAAAAGAAAGCAATCTAACGGTGATAAATCAAATGATCATGATGAGTAATTTAAATGTCCACGGCGTGAGATATTACGACCATCGAATTTTATTCTCAAAAGTGGTATAGCGAACACTCAATGATGACGCCGCTAGCCCATAAACCACACCAAACATTAGCTTTTTGTGAAGCATCGGCTTATTAATAACCTATTCGTAAATTCTCATTTTCCTAAAATTCGGCTTGTTATCGAGTCCACTAAAGTGAAAATATGCCTCGTTCCTGACATAGTTTGGAAAAGCCATTCACCATTTAATTCAATTCATTCATTCTGCTCCAGCAGCCATACAGCGCACAGTGGGATTTGTTCATACAATGTTTGGCAAAAAATATAAGGAGTGCTCGTAGTATGTTGAAATTTTGCTCTGAGCCTTTGGTTCCCTCAATTAAGAAATATAGAAGGTTGCATCGAAATTGGCCACGCCCACTACCCACCGCCCATAGAACCCAAAATTTATTTGTGGTCCAAAGTTTTTGAAATTTGGCACAGAGCCTTTGGTTCCCTCAATAAAGAAATATAGAAGGTTACATCAAAATCGGCCAAGCCCACTACCCACAGCCCATAGAACCCAACATTTATTTGTGGCCCAAAGTTTTTGAAATTTGGCACAGAGCCTTTACCATATAACCCATATCATAGATTTTCCGACAACTTTTTGTTTCTTTACCAAAACTAATTAAATTTTAATGTTAATTTTTTAATTTTTTTAATTAAAAATTTTATGAATTTGGAGACAAATTTTATGAATTTATAAAAGATTTTTTAATTATTTAAACTTCTTTTTTTTTTAATTGATAGTATTGAGTCTTACCTCTCATTTTATTATAGTAGGAGCACCTAGCATGACCGAGCAATCTTTTGTTTTTTCCAAAGAAGTTTGCAATTACGGCACTTTATCGAACAAATTTCACTAATTAAATCAGGACAATAAAATTATCTTACGTGCAAACACTATAGAAGTGCGTAAACAGTTTGTACTAAAATTTACATGTGACTTTACTTCATTATTTTAAAGACAAGTAAATGTTTTTTTTTTTTGGAATACAATTTATGGATTCTTCATACTGAATCAATTTTCTATAAAACTGCATCATTGCATTTTTAAATTTTATGTGTCGAAAAAATTATTTATTGCAAAAAAACAAATCCCACTGTGCGGCGTTTAGACGACGTTGAAATGATCAGTAGGCTTTGAATAATGAGTCAATTTAAGCTTGTAACGGTGTAAGTTAAAATATTTTTTTTTTTAATTCACATCAGTGACGTTCGTGAGATGTTTAATTGTAGGCCACCCCGACAAGTCAAAGTTGGCGGGTCTTCCTCAAACTATCAAGAACAAACCGAACGTTTTTTTTAGAACGTGTTTCTATATTTTCTATAGACCTGGTTTGCTGAAATTTCTACCTAATTTCCCTAATTGTGGTACCATTTAGTTTTGGTTTTCTATTAAAAAAAAAAACCTATAAAACACGACAAATATGAACACAATCGTAGATATAAACTTACGAGTACGATATATCGTACGGATAAAAACTTCAATGTACTGTTAACATAAGCTTCCCTACAATAAATAAAACGAGCCAAACTTCCTATGATTGGCTTACCCTTTTAATATAAAATTGTGTTACAAATTCATTTAAAACATTAATATAGTTTTTGCAAAAAGGAAAAGCAAAAATAAAGTAAAAAAAAAAAATAAACAACATGTTGCTGCAACAGACTTACTCGCACAATCGATCTGTACGTAGTTGTTTGTAATAAATCATCATTTTTTAATCAGCATCTGTCACATGTTAGTCCAAAACATTTTGCCACAAATTAAGCACTTCTTGATAAAATAAACTAAAATGCCGCAACTTATTTAAGTCGAATATGTATTTCTTTTTTGTTTCTGTACTCGTTTAATAATACAAAAGCAAGTTAACATTGAACGGACAAAAAGTACTTTTTAGGATGCTGTTTAGTTTACACAGAAAAAAAAAAACAAGTGTAGTGTTCAATATATAAAAACCCGCAATAAAGGGTCTTTACTTATAAAATGTTGTTTTTTCTCATTTGCTTTTGAAATTAAAATTCGAATGATTTGGAAACAAAACTTGTTCAGTTTAATTTCGTTATACACGAAAGATTCATACCAAGTATAGCAGTTATTATTGTTGACCTTAAACGAAGATACGAAGGAAATAATGTTTTTTTTTTTAAGATAAAATCAATAGAACTTACTGCCACATAAAAAGAAATATAGATGACAAGAACAGAGGTCAAGCTTGAAGTACCGCATAAACACATAACTAGAACTGTTTTAAAGATTCCTTTTGGTCATTCAAATATTTCTTTACTTACTTAGAGGCCATGATGGGTTTTCTTTAAATATTTGTAGCCCTTTAATATGTTTAAAAATTATATTTCTTTTGGCCAATTCTTTAAAATCGGTGCACCCATTTAAATTAAACAAATATCGGGTGATTTTTACCAAATTTCTCTATGGCAACACTGGTTTTGGTATCTCAGCTGCTTCGGTGTAGCATGTTACTACCAAAAGCGTTCAGTTTAGTCAATAATTTAAGTAAGAATCGACTTAACCACAGATCATTGAGATTCATTAGCAAAACGATCAAGAAAGTGAATTGTGTAATTCAGGATCTTCGGAACCCTGTGCCTAAATTTCGCACTAAATTTATATCATTGGTCATACGATTCGGCGCCAATCGCAGACATTATGATTGAGGTTTGGATGTAAAATCTTGTAAAATATAACTGGTGGTTGAATTGAAGCCACATGACCTGAGACAAGGGTAAACTTGGTAATAGGCGCAGGAAAATTTAAATGAAAATCTACTTTTTTAACGCAAAATTGTGTTCAGCGACGAAGCTCATTTATGATTTAATTGATATGTAAGCAAGTAAAGTTGTCATATTTGGTATGTAGAGGAGCCAGAAGTATTGTTGGAATTGCCAATTCATCGTGGTATAGCGGTTGTAGTCGCCGTGGTCTAGTGGTTAGTGTGTTGGCTTACTAATACGATAGTGCCGGGTTCAAATCTCAGCACCGACATCTTGAAAAAAGAAATATGAAAAAAATATTTCTTTCGGCGACTACCTCTCAGCAGTCTTCTGGCAAAAGCTCTGAGAGTAATTAATTGCCATGAACAAGCTTCTCAAGTCTGTCGTTCGGAGCCGACATTAAACTGTAGGTCCCGGTACTCATGGGAAAAAATTAACACACACAACATGAGTGCTGCGAGAAGCTAGGCCGTAATCCTGACACAGGGTTGTAATGGCCAATTATGTATGTATGTATGTATGTATGTATGTATAGCGGTTAGAGCGCTCGCACAGAAACCCAAAGGACCAAAATTCAAATCCCAGCGAAGGAGAAAAATAAATTATAATTTTAAAAATAAGTTGTCCTACCCCCCCCCCCTCCCTCTCGTCGCCCTCCGCCTCTATCAAAAAGACCATCATCAAAAAACCGCTCCCTGACATTTCCAATCTATTCCACAAGAAACGAATGATCAGGATTACAGCGCCGCCTTCTGGAAAGATAACAGCTAACCTGCTTAATGGAAACGCTCACCATCAACATTCACCGTCAGATGGGACAATTGCTGTTAATGATTCAAAGGTATAACACTGGCCTTTGATTGATCAAATTGACAGCAACTTGTCCCATTGACAGAAGGTGCTTAACATCTACATATCTTTCTATAGTTTTAAGTAGGGGTCTTATCCCCGAGTATTGGTCTTAATAAAAAAAATTAACTATTGGCTGTGGATTATAGGAAGGAGTATTAATATACTTTACTTTATAAGTATTTGAAAAATATGGCGAATGTTTACTATGAATGACAAGTGCTACTGTACGATAATTACAGTTAATAACCTGGACTTAGCTGATATGTATTTCTGCACTAACTACACAAAACAATGGCAGAATTAAATTCCGTAAAGTATATTTCACGGCGGGGGCGATCAGCTAGCTGCATTTATCGTGCGATTTAATGCCTTTAGAAAATCTTTTGAGCAATCTTAAACTTCTTGTCTGTTAGAACAAGCCTCCAACGGTTGAAGCTAAAATTCAAGAATTTGTTCGTGAGGTACATAATGAAGAGATCATGTCAAAATTGGATCCAGCCTATATACAAACGACGCCATATTTCTTGCCGCTCTCTTGACATTTCTCTTCAGTAAGGTTTGCCCTTTCATGATGGAAAGATATACGAGTCAACAACGAGTCGAAATTATTAAAATTTACTACCGAAATTCGGAGTCAGTGGCCTCAACATTAAGAGCACTACGTCCAATTTATGGTCGTCATAATCGTCCTAACAGATCGACAATTGAGCGTCTAGTGAAAAAATTTGAAAAATGTGCATTGGGCATCTCTGTGACGTCGTTGTGGCGAATATTGTTAAAAGATCTTGGCCTATTCCTTACGAGATCAAATTGACGCAAGTACTGAAGCCGCTTGACCACCAGAAGCGTCATGTGTTCGTGAATTGGGCTGAGCAACAACTTGGATGGCTTTATCAATAAACAAAATATGCTTTATTGGTCAGGCAGCAATCCACACGTACTCCATGAGTCATCATTCCCAGTCATTATCATCCTAAAAAATTACTGTTTGGTGCGGTTTATATGTCGGTGACATCATTGGGCAGAACTTCTTTCGTGATGATCAAGACCGGCACGTTACTGTGAATGGGAATTGCTACCGTTCAATGATAACCGAATACTTTTGGCCACAATTGGATGATATGGACTTGGAGGACATGTGGTTCCAACAGGACGGCGCCACAACCCACACAGCGAATGTCACAATAAATTTATTGGAAACCAAGTTTGGAGAACATGTTATCGCATGAAATGGTCCAGTCGATTGGCCGCCTGTGTCTATGGCCTATGCCAACAAGCCAGCGACGACGATTGATGAACTTCGTACGAACACCGAACGTGAAACTGCAGCAATATCGGCCGATTTATGCTTGAAAACCGTCGAAAATTGTGTTCAGCGTCTGGACTTCTGCAAGCGTACGTTCGATGCCAGTCATTATCATCCCAAAAAATTACTGTTTGGTGCGGTTTATATGTCGGTGACGTCATTGGGCAGTACTTTTTCCGTGATGATCAAGACCGACACGTTACTGTGAATGGGAATTGCTACCGTTCAATGATAACCGAATACTTTTGGCCACAATTGGATGATATGGACTTGGAGGACATGTGGTTCCAACAGGACGGCGCCACAACCCACACAGCGAATGTCACAATCAATTTATTGGAAACCAAGTTTGGAGAACATGTTATCGCATGAAATGGTCCAGTCGATTGGCCGCCTGTGTCTATGGCCTATGCCAACAAGCCAGCGACGACGATTGATGAACTTCGTACGAACACCGAACGTGAAACTGCAGCAATATCGGCCGATTTATGCTTGAAAACCGTCGAAAATTGTGTTCAGCGTCTGGACTTCTGCAAGCGTACGTTCGATGCCAGTCATTATCATCCCAAAAAATTACTGTTTGGTGCGGTTTATATGTCGGTGACGTCATTGGGCAGTACTTTTTCCGTGATGATCAAGACCGACACGTTACTGTGAATGGGAATTGCTACCGTTCAATGATAACCGAATACTTTTGGCCCCAATTGGATGATATCAAGTTTGGAGAACGTGTTATCTCACGAAATGGTCCAGTCGATTGGCCGCCTCGGTTGTGCAATTTGACTCCGTTAGACTATTTCCTGGGGGGGCTACGTCAAGTCTATGGTCTATGACAACAAGCCAGCGACGACGATTGATGAACTTCGTACGAACACCGAACGTGAAACTGCAGCAATATCGGCCGATTTATGCTTGAAAACCGTCGAAAATTGTGTTCAGCGTCTGGACTTCTGTAAGCGTACGTTCGATGCCATTATGTATGGCCATTATGTATGGCATCGAACGTACTTTTACAGGAATAAAGAATTTCATTGATATCCAAAACTGTTTTTGTTTTATATAAAAAAAATAAAAAATTTGGTAGCGCTCTTATTGAAAAACCCGATGTTATTTGAAGCGAAGCCGCTGTCAGCATTTACCGGAAATCATCATCATCAAGTAAAAATTCATACATTTATCTGAATTGTATGGCTTTTTTTAAATTAATTCCAAAAACTTTTATAAAATTATCAGCTGTTGAAAAATCCATGGTCGCTTTCTTTTTGATTAATAGAGTATTTACATAATTAGCATATTCTGGATATATAAAAAATATTTATTACTTCTGACGGAAAGTACCACGCCTACTTTGCCAATTCCACTCCTTTTTTTAATAGATGTTTTCTACAGAATTTAAGCCATATGTACATGTAAATTTAGACAGACTCTTACTGTTATAACAGTATACTATTTTGAGGCAAATATTCTGTTTGCATGGGCATGCAATCATGAAACATGAAATTAATTCTTGTAAAAATTTATAAATCATCAATATGACTACTTTAGACAACTTTAACAGATTTTGGTTTGAATTAAAAACGAAACATTAGCTAAAACTAAAAATACCTTCCACACTTATGAGTATAGCGTAGGGTGTAGAATAACATTAAGATGGACAATTTAGTTTTGCAAGTTTTGTCATCACTGATTGTCTATATGAATAAATTTAAACCAGAGGGGGTCTACAGCTAAAATACACAATTTAAAGTAAAATTTTTTCTACAGTTGTTGTTACTTTTTAATTCTTTTTAAAATACAAAAAAAAAATATAATAAAAGATGTTGTTGTTAAAAGGTTTTTCAAGTTTATTTTTAAACAAAACAAAAAAAAAAAAAAAAAACAAACTGCAATAAACCAAAATATTTTGCAACAACTATTATAAAATATAGAAAAAAGACAAAAAACAAAAAAATAATTCGCAAAAATCTAGACAAAAAACAAAAAAAAAGCAATTGGCAAGAGAACAACATGTACATATTGATTTAATTTCATTTTTCTTATTTTATTTTTGTTGTAATTTTTTGTTTCTACCAAAACAAAAAACGACCTTTACAACAATATTTGTTGCCTCAGTACTGAACCTGCCACAAACTACAAATAAAAATGAAGAAAAAAACTTGACATCGTTATTGTTGTTACTTGTAAGAAATAATTTTAGTTTGTTGTTATTGTCTGTACAACTTTTTTCTTTTTTTTTTTTTTGTTTTTTTTCTTCGCCATCCTCACAATAAAGATAAAACAATTTGTTGTAGGTAACATTGAAGTTTTTTCTTATCCTTTTCCAAATAATAATAATACAAAAAAAAAAAAAAAAACAACAGCAACAGTCATATTCCAGTCAACAACACAATAACCAACCGGCAACCTTAGCGGCCAGCCAAAAAATAATAAAAAATAAAAAAAAAAAACAATCAGCCTTGCAACCAGCAAATAACCAACTATTCAACAAAACATGTGCCTCAATTGCTAAACAGTCTGTTATATTTTAGTGGATGCACCCCTCTCTTGACTGCTCCTCCCTTCTTTAAGCCTAAGAATAACTCTCTATAAAAATTGCGTAGGTTGTATTAATAAAATTATACCTTTTTGTTTTAAGATATATATTTTTAGTTTTTTTTTATATTTTAAACAACTTGCAACACGGTCACATAAAAAACAAAATTAACCAACAAATATATAAAAAGAAAAATTGCTGAAAGATTTCCAAACATATATATTTATTTCTTCCAAAAAGAAGTTTATCAGATAAATAATAAAAGCCGAAGGCAACTTCACCTTTAATGATGTAAAACATACATTCTAGCTATTATGCTCGCCACCCCTCTCTCGCTCTCTCTCTATCTGCCATAATTTAAAGCCATTGAAATGAACCTAAAAAAATCAATATCAAGTCCTTAGAAATGAATTTGTACAGTGTGTTATATGTCAAACTGTAAAACTTACAAAAATATGCAAGTTTATATGTATGTTACACATGTTGCAAGTGTTACAAGTGCGTGTCAATTTAAAAGGGGCGTAATAGTATGACACAGCCTTACAAAAAAAAAATGAACAAAAAAATAAATAAATTATTTATATCTGAAACCTGTTATTCTGTTTAATTTATTTCTGTAAAACAAAAGAAAAGCAACCGCAAAAACGCAATAATAATATTAACCTGATATTTGGCCCGAATTTTAAGATCTAGACCATTAAAAATTATATCCTAAATAGTATTTTTTTTTTTCGTAATTTATGGAACAAATTCTAATTCTTTAATTTTCAAACAGCTGGTGTCTGTTGATGTCACGCACAAAATTAAAATATCGCAGTTAAAAAATAAAAACTCCAAAGCTATTTAGCAGCACGATTGATCATTTTTAGCAGCCAGCAAATTGAATTTTGCTCTATTCTATGTAGGAGTATATATGGGTTTTTGACAAATGACAGTCACACATTTTCGTTACATAGCTCAAGTTTGTAATATTAACTGTATCTATGGCTAGTTTAGTAGGCGACATTGTTTTTTATTTGAGACCAATACTCAGAGGTATACCCCTACTAAATGCAGTGCATTGTATTGGAATGTTGAATGTATAGATGTAGATAGTTAGATGTTAAGCGTCTTATGTCGATGGGACAAATTGCTGTCAATTTGATCACTCCAAGGCCAGTGTTATATCTTTACCTTCGAATGATCAACAGCAATTGCCTTATCGTTGCATGTTGAATGTGAGTGATGAGCATCTTTTATGTAGATTAGCTGTTATCTTCCCAGAAGGTGGTGCTGTACTCCTGACCATGCGTTTCTTGGTGGAATAGATTGGAAAACGTCAGACTGTTAAAAAATATTGCAAGTTTACAGAGACGATGCTGTAAGTTGAAAAATTATAGAAAAGTTCTTTGCTTGTTCCTGATCTAATAATTTTCATGTTAAAAATACACGTTGCTTTGGTTGCAAAGCCCATGAAACCTTAAAAAAATTTAAACAATTCGGCTTTCATTACTGAAGACTTAAAAACCATTTAATAAAGTCTGGTGACACACAGACGCTACATTTGCGACTTACTGTCAAAATGTATCGAAACCGAACCAATTCTGAGCAATGCGTTTCAGGTATGTTAAAAAATGAAATACGACGTCAAAGCCAGGAATGACACCACAGGACGTAATGCTGGTGGAATTGAAAGGAAAGTGTTCCCTATGGACTTGTAGAATCTAGTCAAATAATTTATTCTGATTTCTACTGTCAAGAATTGAAAAGGCGAGAATTATTCAACTGAAAATTTATTTTATACATCATGAGAATGTCATACCACACTCATGTCTTACGATTCAGGAGAAAGAAAAAAAAGTGTCTGTTAAGTAATAATGCAATCGGGATACATCCAGCCACAGCTGTAAGGAACCGGAGAAAACAAGTAGGAGGTTTTACATGCTCACCGTCCTTAGGACATATCACCTGCCGCTTGTTGTCTGGGTGGTAGTTGAATACATGCGTCCAACTACCGCCATCCAGATCCGGTTCCTTCCAATTTCAATCATGCTCGAGAACACGTTGCTCAGAGGAGAGCCCATAACACTGAGTTAACAATTTTGCCACCACTCTCTCCTGGATAGTAGTAACCTGCCTTGTTGAGGAGGTGAAAACTACTACACAGCATATACCACAACCATTTCGAGTACTTCCGAAGGGCCGCACTCAAACCAGCAAGCCGATTTGTGTCACTCCCCGAATGACGGGAAGCACAGGCATAACCGGAGGCTTTCTGATGCCCGTAGTACCAGATTAGAGTAGGTTTCTCTGGTCAGTCCCTGAGATGGTCAGTAATAAATTACCAACCTCTCTGCCTATAACGAGCGCCAGGCCACCTAGAGCTAGGTGAACTGCATATTTCCCGCTGAGTACAGATCGCTGGTGTGACTTAAATCACAAGAAGCTATTTACTGTACCCCCGGGGGAAAGGAAACGGAGAAAACGAAGACTATATTTCATTTCCTCTGCGATTGCCCTATGGTAAAAAGAGAGAGAGAGAGAAAAAGATAGAGAGTATAACCTATGGGTATACCGCCATTTGAAAATAAGTTTATGGATCACATAGGCTAGATTATGACCATTTGTTTGAACGAGGACGTGGCATCAAAATGAGTCGGAGTGCTTGTTGGATGTTTAGATCACCACATAAACACATCAGCGATATAGCCAATAGCCATATCTTTAAATTTTCATTTATTTTCATGTTTGCGTAAGTCAGTTAATGATGTAAATTTAAATTCTATAGCGACCTATAAAAGGCAATAAAAGACAGTTTTTTGCTCATTAAACTCAATTCGATAAATTTCACACATTCCTCAGTTAAATGAAAGCATTGTGAGCGGAGATATTTTGGTTTCCTCCTGGCTAACGCTGGATACTTGTACGAGTACATTAGCTATTTTTATATTTGTGTATGTCTATCTAAATATCCTGCAAAAAAAATTGTAAGCTCTTATACCAATAAAATTTGCTTAGTTGCTTTGAGTCCATTGTACAGTGTAAAAATCAACATCATTGGAGATGGGTCTAATCGACATGCTCATTACCTAATTCGGTTTTGTATCAGACTGGAGCTATATGCATATGAATTGTATAGGGTATTCAAACAATTAATCGTTATTCGATTTATCGAAGAATTGTGTTCAAATAATTGTTCGAACAATTAAAAATAGTCAAATTCAAATAACGAATAACTCGAATAATTTCCTACGATTAATCGATTAATCCATATAAAGAAAATACTTTATTTATAAAAATAATAAATGGTATTAATAAACTTTCTAAGTGTTGTAAAATATTTAATAAATCTAATAAAAAACAAAAGAAATTGCAAACATATGTTATGTTGCAAAAAAAGAAAAAGAAATTCGTCTTGTACATCGATGGTCGTCTTTATCTTTATCTTCATATTTATAAATATGTAATTTACGCTCTATCTGATTTTGGTTTAACGACTTTCACAGATATGGAAATTAAAGTTTTATCAAATTTGAATAAAGCCCTTAAACAACTTGATGTCGCTATTAAGGAGCTCGGCAAGGAACATGCAACATTGATAGATTTCGAAAGCATTATACAATTTGTTATTAATACAATGGAAAATGCAAACAATCCTTTTCGAAATTAGTTGTTAGAAAGGCTTAAGCTTCGAAAAAGTAAAAGACGTGTAAAACTACTTAGTACACCTTATTTTATATCTAAATTCTGGTACATTTTCACTTTTTTAAAATATTGCACAAAATCTGAAACAAAAGATGTTGCAAACAAATTGTTTTTCGAAAACATGAAACAAAATGTGTCAGATGATGATATGATTGCAGAAGATTTAATTGAAATAAACGAAAATAATCTATTATCAGAAATAACAAAAATTCAAAAAACCTAAAAGAGGCTGCAATGATTTAATGGATGATTTCTTATATTTAGAAAAAACCAAAAACAGAACCGAAAAATTATATATTCTTTTCCATGCACTTCTCTCGATTTCTAAAACATCTACAATCAGCGAGATAGTGTTCTCAAAATCGAGTTTTATTAAAACTAAAGAAAACAGTCGGTTGAAAGCTAAACATATAAATTACATTTACAAAAAGACTACTTTAATAGAAGTGCATAATTTTTTAAACTAGTTTTTAACTCATAATATTAATTATTTTTAATTACTTATTTAATATTTTTATTGCATACGAAGTAGTAAATTATTACTTTTATATATTTAATCGTTATATACGAGTATATGATCTCAAATATTAAAATTAATTAATGAATTATTTATAATTTAGTTTTTCAATAATATGTTTGAAGGTAAAATATACCATCTCATTACATTTTCTACACTACACATTACTATGTTTTTGGTTATTATTATTTGCTTTTTATTTTTTTTTTTAATAAAATGTTTTAAAAAAACACAAAATTGGTATGTTATTATACATATAAAACAAAATGCGATTCATCGATCAATTTTGAAATTTTATTCGATTAATCGATCAAGAAAAAACCCGAATAATTACTCACTCGATTAATCGACAAAAAAAAAGTCGAATAAATAATTACCCTAGAATTGTAGCTACAATTTTGAGATATTAGAAAAATTAATCTATTTGATGTGATATATAAATCGAGTTATGGATTTAAAGATGACTTATAAACATTTGAAATAGTGCTGGCATAGTATTCAGTAATGGGTACCGGGTATCGAATATTTGTACTAATTTTTGGGTACTCAATACTTAAAAGTAACTACTCAATACTTTAAGAGTTGTATTTTTTCTTCGAAGTTGTATGGAATATTAAAATTTTAACGGCCAAACAATTTCTGTCTGAAAATACAACACTTTATGAAATTGTTTTCTCTTAAAATTAAAATCCGTTAAAAGTATGGAGTAGTATTGGATACCCAACTGAAAGTACTCAATACTATCGAGTACTGAAAAGTAGCAGAATTTGACAGCACTAATTTGAAATGCAAGTGTGGGCCTAAGCTTTTAATCTTCGCATATTTGAAAAATCACATAAATAAAAATATATATAAAAAATATTATATATTTGGCCATTATATGATTTCAATTGAAAACAGAAGAAAATACAACGCTAAGTCACCAAAGAAATATAAAAAAAATGAACAAAACAACTGATCTATAGATGTAGTTCAACCTTTTTTTTTTTTTTTTTGTTCTTCAATCCTGATCATTATTTTAACGATCATCGTCTGAACAAAAAAAAAAAAGTTTAAAGAACACCAGAATCCTCTAACATTGCATGGACAGACATATAACAGCAGACCCCTTTTGCATTTAAATGTCAAGGCTAAAATATGTTTCGAGTGTTCAAAATACTAGAAATTGTGTATCATTTTAAGCAGAACTATTTCTTTTGGTTTTTTGTTTTCATGTTTATATTTTTTTCTTCTTCTTCTTGTGTTGCTGTATCTGTTGCAAGTTGTGTTATTGCTGCTGTATTTTAATTCTTTTATTTTTTTTTCTACTTCTTCTTCATGCCTGTTGTTATTGTTGATGTTGTTATTTCACTCGCCGTTGTTCTTCTTATTATTGTAGTTGTTGTTGTGTAGTGATCTTGTTGTTTTCGACATACAACATCACGAATTGTTTGTTATTCGTCAGTTGCAATTCAATGGTATGTATTTAAGTGATTTAATCATTGTCCAAAAAAAAAAAAAAAACAAAAACAAATAAAAACAAAAAATAAATAAATTGTTTAAGTAACAACAGCAACACCAATCAGAAATATTTGAAATTAACTATTTTATACAATTGTTGTGTTGTTTGCGGCCAAAAGACAGTTTTTTTTTAAACTTACCATGTCCTTCTTAAGCCTCAGGAGTTTTTCTGCGAAAAAAAAAGAAACAAACAGATATTTTGAAAAAGTTCTTTATTTATTATTTGTAGCGAATAAATGATATATTGAGTTATTAAATATGGTCTGTAATTCTACTCTGAGTCGAAATTAAAAGTTGTTCTCGTTAAAAAATTGGCTAAATTTCTGTGCCACATAATAATGATTGAAATATTAAAATCATTTGCCACATTTTATTTGTATTACTTATTTTATTTATTTTTAGTTTTCCCTGCCATTGCTAAAATTTTCTTTTATAAAGACATACCACAGATTTCAAGTCTATTCGGAATTTTAATAGAATCCATCATCACTCTGGAGCAGAATTTTCATTTAATTTCCTTAATGTTCGAACTAATTTTTGTCCGTAGAAAGACATACTATGTATTATTTATTTTTTAAAACAAAGATTTTTTAAACACTTTTTAGTCCAATATTTGCAAAATTTTTTAAACTATTAAACAAAAAGTAACTGACAAAACATTTAATGTTCACCAGAGCCAAAAAACCTGTATGAAAGTAGAAAGAAGGCACTGGTATTTTTCAAATTTTCTAATAAAAATGATGCAAAAAACGTATTTTCGATTTTTTTTCAGTTACAGCGTTCTTGAATTCTTGCGACGATATGAATTCCATACCATCAGTGTATATTCAATAAAAGATTAAACCAAAGGTTTTTTGTTGAAATTGTTGCCATATTATTTACTTTAAACCGATGAGTCTCTTAAGCAGAGATGAAATGGCTATAGAGCCATGCTTATCCGCATAAACAATACATTTCATATTCTGTTCTATTAATTTCTTTTTTGATTTGGTAAAATCGATCGGAACGAAACCAAAATTGTAAATATTGCCAAATCCATATCGAACAAAATCTGTGATATAGCTAAAAATTTTAAATACAAAAGAGCAGGAAAGTGCTCTCGACAAACAGTAGGATATCCACTTTTGTGTTTCACTACTCTATCAAAATAGAAAAACAAAACAATTTGTATCTTTAAATCCAGCTTATGATCCTATAATTCGACTTTGATAAGACATTTTGTATTAAACTTTCTAACTTTACTACTTATAATAATATGTCAAACGAACTTTATTCATTTTAATTTTTAATCGATTTCTTCACTCCTTCAATGAATTTATCTAAATCGAGCTGACTGTTGCCTTAAAAACAAAACGATTTGCAAAAGAATTTCACTCTAATTCATCGTTGATTGAAAAGGCAATTAACCGTATTCGTTTAAATAACTTCCACGCATAATTGCCTAAAAATATTGAAATTTTTGTCGACGTAATTATCCGTTGAATACTGTATATTCTAATAGGGAAATCCACCGCAATAAAAACCTTTAAAATCGGTGGCGGAAACATAATGGTGTGGAGATGTTTTAATTTATATGAGAAAACAAGCCAAACTAAAACCTACAGCACATGTTTCAAAAATTTTATATGAAAGTATGAGCTTCAAACAAGTTCTGACTTTCATATGAAATTTTAAAAATCGCCGAAAACTTGTCGTTTATCCCCAATAAAATCCCCATTACCAAATGAATTTTTTATTCCCACTTCGTAGAAATATCCCCATTTTCTGGATAAATCCCCTAATCTGATAACACTGACCAAATAGAAGAATAGCATATACCAAAACGCATTTCTGCTTAAATTTGCGGTTTTTCCAAAATTATAAATTAAAAATATAAGAGGTTCCCCCCACCTCCAAAAAAACCATATTCACGAAATTGCTCCCTGGCATTTCCAGCCTCTTCCACCAAGAAAACGAATGATCAGGAGTACAGCGCCATCTTCTGGGAAGATAACAGCTAATCTACATAAAAAATATGCTCACCACTCACATTCAACATACAGATAGGGCAATTGCTGTTGATCATTCAAATGTAAAGGTATAACACTGGCCTTGGAGTGATCAAATTGACAGCAATTTGTCCCATAGACATAAGGCGCTTATCATTACTTCTTCACATCTATGTATATCTATATATTCAAAATTCCAATACAATGCACTGCATTTACTAAGGGTTTACTCCTGAGTATTGGTCTTAAATAAAAAAAAAATATTAATTGCATATCGTCAATAGAATTAAAGAACGCTTTAATTTTTACGCCGATATGCATACAAGCGATGCATAACAATAATTTTGTTTAAAATAATGTTCGCAAATATTTAAACGTTTCTATTTTGCTTCTCCATTTCAATATTACTTTTTTTAGTCTTCTTTAATCTCTCATTTTTCTAAATAGTTAACGCGAAGTGCCAAAGAGTTACTAAGAACAGAATGTCTGCCTTTCCTACTATATTCGCCAACAAACAAACAAAAATTTAAAACATTGCATAGAAGATATATTTATTACGGCGCCCATCTTGAATCTGGGGGGTATAGTGATAATATAGTAGTATAGTATAAGTTTAATCCCAGAAGAGGTGAAAAATTAAAAAGTTAGTCTGCTGTTTTTTCAAAATTACAATTTACAAAAAATAAGAGGTTCCCCCCTCCAGGAAGACCATCAACAAAGAAACCGCTGCCCGACATTCCACTCTATTCCACCCTAACCAATATAAAAAAAAAAAACAAAAAACAAACAAAAAAAAAACGAATGATCAGGGAAAAAAGCGCCACCTATTGGGAAGTAGCAGATAACAGCTAAACCTACTCAGCGAAGGTGAAGGTGGTAAAAATCGAAGAGTATTCAGCCCATATTTTATTAATTAGTTCTTTAGGGACAACGAAAGTTTGATTTTACATGCACACCGTTCATAGACATATCACATGTCACCCGTTGTCTGGGTGATAGTCAAATACAAGCGGTTATCCCGGCACCAGGCGGAACCTGCATACCCCTGCTGCTAGGCACACAGTCATCCCATCCGGCCACCTGGAACCCCGACAGCGCACGCGGCATCATTCATCACCAACCATTCTCTGCCTGTAGCGAGCGCCAGGCCTCTCAGAGCTAGGTTGAACTCCATATCCCCGGGAGTTTTGTGCTACTGGCGAGTGTATCGCCAGCAGCGTTTTGTCCTTACCTTCACGGGGGAGTCCTTTAGAGATACACAAAACTTATGCTTTTTCCTCCATACTTTACGCTAACCCCATTGAAAATAAATGTAAGGTTTTATATAAATACCAATAAAGAGAGCCACTTGCCAAAATCCAGATATAAAAAAGACCATTCTTAATTTGTATTGGAGATGTAATGCCCACTTAGCTAGATCTGCCAACTCTTTGGTAGCTGATTTATATTAACTGTGAAATAGGTTAAATCGAGGAAAGAAACTTTCGTTTTAACGAGTCTTAGGATGTACAAAAACCAATATTTACCCTTCTTAGGCACATGCCCACTTTCCAAATATCGCCCATTTTTAAAAATTGATTTCTGTTGATCATAAAGCTATTCGCAACTTAGTTAAGTAGATGGCACCGTCCATTTTAAATTTTAGAATTCATATTTCAGTATTTATATATATAGTTCCTGCTTGACATTGAGAGAGAGAGAGAGAGAGAGAGAAAGAGAGAGATAATCTAAAAATTTCACTTAAATCGGTTTAGCTATTGAGTTTTCTATAAACAAACACTCATCTTATAAAATAACTATCTACGATTTTGATTTTTTTTTTCATTTAAAACTTTTGTTTTCCTTTTTTTAGACCTTTAGACCGTGAACGACAACATGTCTACAATTTCATGGTGATGGCAACTGATGGCGGCCGTTACGATTCACGCTCAGCTCGTATTCCCGTACAAATCACAATTGACGATGTTAATGATAATAAACCCATCTTTGAACGTTATCCGTTTCGTGCACAAGTTCCACCGCTCATACAGCCTGGCCAAATTCTAGTACAAATTTCAGCCTCCGATAAAGATTTGGGTTTAAATGGTGAAATAATTTACTCCCTAAAAGAACAAGATGATCCTTCAACTAGAGGAAAATTTCGTATTAATCCCAATACTGGAGTGTTAAGTGCCAGTCAAAGTTTGGCTAGTGAGTCAGGACGTCTTTTACATTTAGAAGTAGTGGCCAGAGACAAAGGTCAGCCGCCTTTATATGCTGAAGGTCTAATAGAACTGCTTATAGGAGAATTTCCTCAAGGAGCACCATCGCTGCGCTTTCAAAACGATTCGTATCGTATTAAAATAGAAGAAAACTCACCAGAAGGCCTAAGGCTATTGCAAGTCAATGCTATCAGATCAGATGGTCGTAGAACAAAATTGATGTATTCCTTTGGCACGGGCAATGAAAATGCTGCTTTTAGTATTGATTCCTTGACTGGTGAAATAAAAGTATTGAACTCAGACGCATTGGACTATGAGAAATACGCGGGAAATATGGAGGAGGAAGTACCAATTAATTCAAAATTTTATGGCAATTTAAATGGTTATAGAGGTCGTTCCATGATGTATGACATTATAGGTGAAGAGGAGCAGGCTCATATGGATAATATAACAGTTTTAGAAGATCAAACGGGTAGGAATCAACGAGCCTTGAGAAGAAGGGAAATGGATGATTTACCAGTGTTATTAGCCTCGGCCATACAGCCCCATGAATTACGTTTAATGCTGGTGGCTCAAAGTGAATCACATGCCGGTGCTGCGCCACTATACGCTTATGCTGAATTGATAGTAGACCTGGAAGATGTAAACGATAATAGTCCACAGTTTACACAATCCCAATATGCCGCCACTGTGTGGGAGGGTAATAATAAAGGCACATTTGTGGTACAAGTTACAGCTTTCGATCAGGATTCTGCTGCAAATTCACGCATTCTCTATCATATTGTTGATGGTAATCATGATAATGCATTTGTCATTGAGCCGGCCTTTAGCGGCATTGTTAAAACAAACATTGTGCTAGATCGTGAAATACGCGACATGTACAAGCTAAAAGTGATTGCCACTGATGAGGGGGTGCCGCAGATGACAGGTACAGCCACAATACGTGTCCATATTGTAGATGTGAATGATAATCAACCCACATTTCCACCGCATAGTGTGATCAACGTTAGTGAAGGTAAGTTTTGTTATTTGTGGTCGCAGAAAAGAAATAAAAAATACAAAAAACAGAAAACAGAAAACAGATAAAAAGAGAAACTAGTTTTCTAACCCTCTAAGAAACGTTTGAGTGGAAAGTTAAATAATAAAATCATAGATTGGAAGTAAAATTTAATAGACCTGCTCTGTACTCTCAGTGCAAATACTGTGCAAATGAAATTAATATTTAATACTTTTGAAACAAGTTATTATTTGTGATTTTGATTATGATTCTTAAAGGATTAAACATTTAGTTTGTTTTTTGTTTTTATTTTTTAACATGAAAACTAGCCAAGAATTTTGATTCGTTTTATTTTAAATGCTCTGGGGAGCTGCGCAATGATATGAGCACGATAGCTTCTTTTGCCATAGTTTCTATCAGCAAATGATTTTCATTTTTCTTTGACAAGTTATTAAATTCTTTTGTCTTTTTTGTTTCTTCTTTTCTTTTTGTAAATGTAACTTGATTTAGAAATTAAAAAGAGTTTGCAAGTTTTTCTATTTTAATTAATCTTTTGGGAATAGCTAAACATTTTATTATATTTTTCTGTCTATTATTACTATTTTTTGTGTATATATTTTATTTTCTGTACAGGCACTGAACTGGGTACGGTTATTACCACTATTTCCGCCAATGATGTTGACACTTATCCAGCTTTAACATATCGTTTCGCTACTGATTTGCCAAACCAGCCATTTAGTAGCAGCAGCAGCAGCAGCAGCAGCAGCAGCAGTACAACTGATTTGGAATTTGCAGAGTTTAACATCAAATCCATATTTGCTATTGATCGTTATAGTGGCAAAGTAGTTCTCACTCATCAGTTGGATTATGAGGAGCAGCAGGAATATCAATTGCAAATCATAGCATCTGATGCAGCTCATGAGGCACGTTGTTCTTTGACCGTACGTGTAGGAGATGAAAATGATAATATTCCAGAATTTGAACAGCCTACTTATTTTGCCATGTTGCCGGATATACAATTGACTTCAATGTCTTCGCTGACAACAGACATAGAATTGCTGCGTGTTAATGCCACTGATTTAGATGCAGAGGATAACAATAATTCGAAGATAGTGTTTAGCATTAATCCGGCCGTTAAGGGTTTTTCAATTAATGAACTCACTGGCGCCATATATGTCAATATTAGTCATTTAGCTGGAACCGATGGTGATGGTCTGGCAGAAGATCTTTTTGTTACTATAGAGGCCTCAGATAAAGGCTCACCCTCTATGAAGTCTACAGCTATTTTAAGGGTACAGGTTCAAGGTCATAACAGTGCCCGTGCTCAGTTTTTGCAATCTCATTATAGATCCCATATAAATGAAAATGCTGCCTTAGGCTCTGTTGTGTTAAAGTTAAGCCAGGAAATTTTGGATGCCAATACAGATTTTACTGATGTCAACCTTATGTTTAGCATTGTATCAGGCAATGAAGAGGGCAAATTTGAGGTTTTTCAGTCAAATGCAATTATTTTGGTTAAGCCTTTGGATCGCGAACAAACAGATTTATACAAATTACGTTTAGTGATCAGTGATCCATCAGCATCTACTCAACAGCTACTCGCACAGTCTGCAGAAAACTCTACTTCAGCCATAAATGTGTTTGTGTCAGTAGAAGATTTCAATGATAATGCTCCCAAGTTTTCCACCAATATCAAGTATGAGGCTGAGGTAAGTGAATTGGCTCCACTGCGTTATTCGATTGCTGAAATTCTGGCCAAAGATAAAGACGCCGATAATACTCCCAACTCGGAGGTGGTTTATGAAATAATGTCGGGTAATGATGAAGGCATGTTTACTATTGATTTGGTTAAAGGCGTATTGTTTGTCAATAACAAACTGGATTATGATTCGGGCTCCATGTGTTATGAGTTGATTATACGAGCCTGTGATAGTGCCCCCCAGCCTTTGTGCTCCTTGCAACCCTTTCGCCTCTCACTGCGTGATGAAAACGATAATAGTCCTTCGTTTCCGGTAGCTGAATATATAGAGTTTGTGCCAGAAAATGAACCCGTTGGTACCAGTGTATTTCGTATACGTGCTACGGATCTAGATAGAGGTTCATATGGTATTCTGAATTACACCGTAGAACATGAAGCTGCCGGCTCCGATGATATAGCCTGGAAGTTGTTTAGGGTAGATGCTCAAACAGGTATTATAACCACTAATTCGGTGTTTGATTTTGAGCAAAGAAACCGTTACGACTTTGTTTTAAAAGCCATGGATATGGGTGGAAAATCTTCAAAAGTGAAAGTGCGCATACAAATCGATTCAAAAGATGAATATGCCCCACAGTTTACAGAAAGAACCTATCGTTTTATAATGCCTTCACCATCTAGTGGTTATTTGCCTTTGGGCTATGTTGTAGGCCAGGTAACAGCAACCGATCGTGATAAGGGCCCCGATGGTAGAGTGGTATATCAATTAAGTTCACAACATGCCTACTTCAAGGTCAATCGAACAACTGGTATGGTGGTCTTAAAGAAAAAACTTGACGATAATTTTGATGATGGTCGTGACATCAGTTTAGTAATTTCGGCTAGTTCGGGCCGACAAGGTTCCCTAACAAATATGACTGTAGTAGAGATTTCATTGGATCCATTGGCTGATCCAGGTACTAATTTAGCCAGCAGTGGTGGTATTGGTTCTACGTCTTCTGGTGGAGGTTTGGCTGATTGGATTTTAGGTTTAATAATAGCAATTATGCTTTTAATATGTGCTGTTGCTGGTATATTCCTATTCATACGCATGCGTCGCAGTAAACCCAGGAATGTGGTTAAGCCTCACTTAAATCAGGAAACAGTGGGCAATTCTAATAGTTATGTGGACCCCAGCGCTTTTGATACTATTCCCATACGAGGCACCAATATGAGTAATACAAATAATAATCCAGGCACTTCGGGAAACTTAGCAACGGCCCAATTTGCTCCACCCAAATATGATGAGATACCACCTTATGGTAATCATGCGGGCAGTTCGAATTCAGGAGCAGCCACCACTTCAGAACTTTCAGGCTCCGAACAATCAGGCTCTAGTGGCCGGGGTTCAGCCGAAGATGATGGTGAAGATGAAGAAATAAGAATGATCAATGAGGGACCTTTAAGGGCCGGGGCCACAGCAGAAGATGGACGTTTATCGGAAATTTCAGTACAAAATACTCAAGAATATTTGGCTAGACTGGGTATAGTGGATCGTGACAATAATCCAACAGGCGCTGCGTCTAGTACTAGTATGGCGGGCTCTAATAAAGAAGCACATATGCATCATCCCTTGCCTATGGTAGACTCTTTACACATGTTCAGTGAAGATCCTAATAGTGAAACAGATATAACGAATCTTATATATGCCAAATTAAATGATGTTAATGGCGCCAATTCAGATCGAGCCAGTAGTGCTGATGAGGCTGCCACTACGGCAGGTAGCATAGGTACTGCAGTGGATCACGTTATGGGCTATAGTAATCATCCCGTAGTGAGTTCAGCTAATGTAGGACCTTCTATGACCGGCTCCTTAAGTTCTATAGTACACAGCGAAGAAGAGCTGACAGGCAGTTATAATTGGGATTATCTCTTAGACTGGGGTCCACAATATCAACCCTTAGCTCATGTTTTCTCTGAAATAGCAAGACTGAAAGATGATAATGTATCGGTAAATAGTGGCAATAGTGGTGCCTCTTCCAGCAATAAGAGTAAACAGAGTTTAGCACACTCCATTGCCAGTGTAGTAAAGCCCCATGTACCACCTCCACTGCTGACAAATGTGGCACCCAGAGCCATAAATTTACCAGTACTAACGGGTTCGGGTGTAAATATGAGAATGCCTCCTACTAATACTCACCACACTACCTCTACTACGCACTTAGGGGCGGGTAATCAGTATATGCTGCCCAGATCACCTATAAGTCATGATACAGCAGGCGGCTTTTCGACTTCATCGGCCATGTCACCTTCATTTTCACCCTCTCTTTCACCTTTAGCAACAAGATCACCCTCTATATCACCTTTGGGTGGTGTATCCACTGGTCATCATATGGTCAATATGGCCAGGCATCAACCCCAACCTACACAAAGGGCCAAAAATATGGTAATCGATCAAGTAAGAATGTAAAATAAAACAACAAAATAGCTTGAAAACGTGATTTAGTTTAAGAATAATTAATTATAACTTCGAAAAAATTCATATTTCTTTCCAATTTTAAATTTCCATAAGAGGGTGTTGCTTTTAAAATTTTCTACAACACTCTCGGCTGTGTTTAATAGATTTCATGTGTAAAAAACTAAATTTTTTTCTTCTCATTTGTATTGTTTTAGTTGATAAGTTAGAAATGTAAGTTCCCACCTTCCAGTTAAGTTGAATTAATTACAAAAAATGCCATTAAAATTTAAGTTAAAATTCACCACCTTTACAATACTCACCATACCCATGAAAAAAATTAATACCCTTTAAAAAATTTTTAAAATCCTTGCAAAGGATAATAGAAAAAAAACTGAAATTTGCTTGCCAATTATTTTTTTTTTCTTTAATTATTACTATTATTTTTTAAATTAAAAATAAATTGTAAATATTTTTTTTTTAAGAATTTTGTTAAAAACAAGACTTAACACAAGCCAATAAAGACTCTTCTTATTATGTTAATATACTTGATGTATTTATATATGTATAATGATACACTCACAAAAATGTTTTAGTAAAAAAATATAGCGAACAAGCCATACATTTTAAGCATTTATTCAAGATTTTTAGTTGTAAGTGCAAATACAAACAAACGAAAAAAAAGATAGAATTTTAAATTATTTTTTTATTTATTGCTGTTATTTCTCTAAGCGTAAGCTTTAAAAAACAAACAAAAAATCGAAACGATAAATTCTTCCATATACTTACTAAATACAAGTATTTTAATCATAAAAAGAATTTAGAATTTTGTATAAATTAATATTTAAAATTACAAACTGTACAAAGTCTAACAAAAGTATACATTCTCTAGGTGTAATAATTAATCAATTTTATAAAATATAAAACAATATTGTACGAGTACAATTGTTATTAGAAAATTATTGTTTCGTTTTATTACACAAAAAAAAAACATAAAAATAATAATTTGTAAAAAGCTTATGAATATATTTTTACCGTATACGTTATACATAATTGTAAAGAAAACAAAAAGCCTTAAGCCAGCAGTAGCAGCTCACACTTTTTGTAAAAGTGTTGCTTTTAGTATTTTTTTTTATTGTAAATTAAAGTAAAAAAAAAACAAGAAAACTAATTTTTTAATTTAGGAAAGTAAAACAAATAATTGTAAATGTTTATATTTTAAGTAAAACTTAATTATATAAATTATTTTTTTTTAAATAATAATTAAAAAATAAAATGATAAACAAATTGTTTTTTTGTTTTTTGCTAAAGGAATGCAAGAAAATATTAAAAAAAAAACCCTGTCTTTTAACAATTTTTTTTGGAAAAACATGAAAAAGTAAGTAAAGAGGTACAAAACATAATTTTCCAACAGGAAAATAAATTTATTGAACAGAAAATCTAAATTAAAAACAATTCATTAGCAAAGTCTACCAACTAGTTATTTAAAAACAGTACAAAAAAAAAAATAGAAAAAAAAAATGCTGCGTACAGTTAAATGTTGTAGCGGCTCAAACCAAATTCGCACGTCAGTACACTTGTTTGTGCTCAATATCAAACTTAAATAAGAGCCTCCACGTTTTGTCATAAAAAGTAAAATGAAAGTAACTGAAGTCTCAGGAATGTTAATCAATGGCAGTTTTTTTTTTTTTTTTTCATAGATTTTGTATATTTTGCGCCTTTTATTTGTTGATGAAACAAGTTGCTGTCAAATTGTCCACTCAAGAGCCAGTGTTATACCATCACCCTCAAATGATCAAACAGCAATGGCCTCATCTGTCGGTGGATGTTTACATGTGAATGGTGAGCGTCTTCAGTAGATTAGCTGTTATCTTCCCAGAAGGTGGCGCTGTACTCCTGATCATTAGTTTCTGGTGGAATAGATTAGAAATGTCAGGGGGCGGTTTCTTGCAGATGGTCTTGCTGGAGGGGGGGAACCTCTTATTTTATTTAAATTTAATTTAAATTTAAATTGTAAATTTAGAAAACCGTAAATATTTATTTTTAAAATTTTTTTGTCCTTCGCTGGAATTGAACCTTGGTCGTGTGAGCTTCTGTGCAAGCGCTCTACCAGTTGACTAACTCCGAAACTTGCTTGTAAAATTAAAATATCGAAACAAAACATTGAAACCGCTTTATTTGTATTAAGCTCGTATATATTGTGTGGGCATAATAACACGGTGCTACAAATGAGCAACTTTTTTTTATACTTGGAAAGTGACCTAGTGTAAGTTGTAGGCCTTATTGAGTAGATCATAAATTAATTTTTAAAAGTTCGGAAACACCCTCAAATTTCGGAGTTATTCCGAAAAAACTATTTTCGGGTAGGTTCGAGTACTTATGAACACGTAACTCAGTTGATTTTAATCCGATTTTGAATTTTTAAGCGGTTTCGGAAAGAAGAAATATGTGCCTTTTTAAATATGTACACATTTTGGTATATATATTAAATTTTTGCAGTGTTATTTTAATTTATATCTGATTTTAATTTTATTTTTTCTAAATTTTTTAACTTTGCCGTCATTTTTTTAAATTAGATTGTTTAGAAACATACCCTTATGTATATATTTCTTTAATGCAAATTTAGTTCTGAGTTAAACCAGCTTCCAATAAATAAAATCGAGTAAAAAATAAAAAAGTTATTAAGGTTTTTCAAAAGTTAAAAATTTTGCTTTTAACAAATATGTATTGATTAAGATACTACATTTTCTTTATTTTTTTTAGTAACTGGTTGCATCTCAAGTCTGTCTCTCTACATCTATTTGAATTAAATAAAATATTTGGAAAAAATAAACGTGTAGAGAACTACTTTCAAAAATTCAGCATATCCCACTTTATGGGTTCTGAGGTACATATATTGGCTATGAAATTGTTTCCCTATTACTATCTCAAGCTACACGAGTATAAAAGTATAAAATTTATTTCGTATGGAAGAACCATATCCACTTGTCCAGTTTCTCGCAAACTTTGACTGATGATTTGCATCGACTATAAAGTCATTTAGACTAAATTTTAAAATTTTAACTTTGATTGCTCTGCAAAAAAAAAAAAGTGTTAGTATGCCCATCCCTAATTGTATTTTGCATCTTAGAAGCTGGAAAAATGATTTATTCTCCAGAAAATGGTGACGAAATTCTTCGCGTATATAGGCAAAGAAACAGCATCAACAGCATGGCCAATTATAGAACTTTCTTAAAGGAAGTTTAGCTGTAGTTGGAATATTTTCAGGACACTTTATGTAATAATTGCTTGCGTGAAACTTGTTGGTGAAGTGGCCTGCGCTTTCAGTTCTTAGTTCTACTAGTGGGCTATGTGAGTTGCTTTATTCTCAAAGCTGCCTTAGTACTGATGTTAAGATGAAATAAGGTTAGCGGAATGTGTCACCACAATGGGCCATTGTTGGCCCACGTAGTCCAATACTCGGAATGGTGGCAAAGAACACATCAATATTTCTTCTATTCCCTAATAGTGCCTACAATTGTCCATCTATAAGTATTTTATGTTGGATCTCTTGAAGTAGATTATCTAATTTTGCTTACTAATAGTTTTTTATTTTCTGTCATTGTAGCCACAGATCACAGATCACAAATCCCAGCAGAAAATTTTTTGGAAGAATAAATAAAATTGTAAGCAATAATGGAAGCATTATATTATTTTTTATATACTTATTAAAGCTTCCAAATATGCTGTAGGATATTTTTAATTTTTTTTGTACTATTTGCTAACTGGTTGCAATAAATTTGCATTTGTATTACATTTTAGCGGGTCATTTCATATAAAAATCATGCATTATTGGCACGCACTAGTAAGTGATTGTTTGTAATTCCTCCCTTACAAAATAACTTACTGGTAAACACTATTTTCTGCTGGAAATGATGTGTGGGTCCTTTAAAGTCCAGTAAATTTAGTGTGATAGCAACCATATACAAGAGAATAAAGGAAAGTCAATTTTTTAGGAATTGAATTTGAAACAGAAGTAAATAATTTATTTTTATTTATTCAGACTAATACTCAGGGGTAAACCCCTACTAAATGTTGTGCATTTTATTGGAATTTTTGTTGAAGGACAGTACATTATAACAGCAGAACATATATTTTGTTTTCTTATATTATTAAGCTGCTTACGAATGAGACAAATTGCTGTGAATTGATCATTCAAAGGCCAGTGTTATACCTTCACCCTTGAATGATCAACAGCAAATGCCCCATTATTGCGTGTTGATTGTGTGGTGACTGTCTTCGCTAAGTAGGTTTTTAGCTATTATCTGCTACTTCCCACCAGGTGGCGCTTTTCTCCTGATCATTCGTTTTGCGTTGTTAAATTTGTAAGAATTCTTTGTTATTAAAATTTAAAAATAGGAATACCTTTTTACGGTGACAACTTTTAACAGGTGAGTAGGTTTTTTAGAATTGCGCTTCGGTAAAGTTTAAATTATAACCACCTCTTTAGCAAAAACTTTAATTGAAAAAAGCCTAAAAAAGTAAAATTGCGATTTATTTGTACACAAATTCATTACCAAAGAGTGTTTAAAGTTCCCAATTACCTACAAATCATATTGGATTTCGGCAAAGATATAGAAATCTCTTGTATTTAAATATTATTGATATTTAATGCCTAAAAATTACAACAGTCGAGAGTAAGTAAAAATCGACTTAACAAAAGGGTTCAATAAAGACATTTTGGTAACTGCATTATTGTTGCCTTGTTCTCTTGCCTGATGTTGCTTTGTAAACCAACCATTGAATGTAATGAAAAATTGCCATTAAATGAGAGTTTCATTAACCTTTCTTTATTTAAATAATACATAAAATATAAGTTTTTGTTTCTTTCTTTTAAGAAATTAATGTTAATTTTAAAAGAACAATCAGTTGGAACACCAACTTCTTTTTATAATCATTTAATCATGCGTTTTAATTTTATATCCTTTGCTTTCTTACTTGTACTACTCGTTCACCATTTCACATGCATTGCTAAGCCATTTATTTGTTCTGTTTAGCTGATGTTTTAAAGTTGAGTAACATGATTAATTTGTGATCGTGTATTAAAATAACTGAAAGCCATAAAATTAAACGCCTGGTTATTATTGTGGCATTCAAAAAAATACATAAAGGGTTAAAACTAAATGGACAAAATAAGAAAAAGAAAAAGAACATCAGAATGTACAAATACTGCAACTGAAATGCTAACAATGTCTACAATTGCTGCAAAAGTTAGTGCAATAGCAATCGCAACTGAACAACAATTGTAATTGTATGTTTAAATAAAAGAACATGAAAAGGTAAAATCAAGGCTTTTGTTGCAACATTTATTGAGAAGTGTAAAAACATTTTACTGATTTCCTTTTTAACAATAACAACAACAAATAATAGAATCTATGGCAGCGATTCAACCAACAACAAGTACTGCGAAAAAAGTATCAAAAACGTTATTACAAGATCAGTGGTGGAGTAACAAACAAAAAAAAAATCAAATAAAATAACTACCTAGAGAAAAAGTTCAAACAGACATGTAATTTATAATACGAATTGAAAAACAAAAAACCAAATTAAACATCAGATGTAAAACTCTATAAATGATACATGCAATGCATTGGCTATGTAATGATTGTTAAGAGGAAAACAAAATTAAGTCAAGCACTAGAATTTTATTAAATTTTAATATCGAAAGTTATTGGCGTTTCACAACAATCTGCTGACTGTAAACCCCTGATGGGTAACTTAAATAATATTCCAGTATATGTTACTTACTTACTTACTTAGCTGGCCATAACAACCCGTTAACGGGTTTCGGCCTGCCTCAACACTAGTCTCCAGGCGTCTCTGCTAAGCGCACGCCTTCTCCAGTTGGTCACACCAATTGATGACAGGGCTCCATCTACCTGGTCTTTCCAACGTAAACATGGACGTCCTCTACGCCGACGTCCAGTGACCTTCGCATCGAAAACCTTTTTCGCTGGAGCAGATTCTTCCATCCGAACAACATGGCCGAGCCAGCGCAGCCGCTGGATGTTAATGCGCTGGACAACATCTACGTCGCCGAGGAGCTCATACAGCTCATAGTTGGTCCTAATGCGAAACTCATCGCCTTGCTTCAGTGGACCAAAGATCTTGCGAAGAATTTTTCTCTCAAACACTCCCAGTACCGCTGCATCGGCACAAGACAGCGTCCATGCTTCCGCACCATAGAGAAGCACCGGAAGAATAAGCGACTTGTAGAGTGTTAATTTCGTCGCACGAGAGAGGTCTCTGTTACTAAACTGCCTACCGAGACCGTAGTAGCACCTGTTGGCCAGTGTAATTCTTCGCTTGATCTCCAGACTGACATCATTCTTGCTGGTAATGGCGGTGCCAAGGTAGATGAACTCCTTGACCACATCGAATGTATAGTTGCCGGCTGTAACCTGGGAGCCGATACGATCAACGTCCCTACTCGTCGACAACATGTACTTCGTCTTGCTCTCATTTACCGCCAGACCCATTTTTGCAGACTCTCGTTCAATAGCATTAAAGGCTGCGGTGACATCTCGCTTGGTATGCCCAATGATGTCTATGTCGTCGGCATACGCAAGGAGCTGGACACTTTTATTAAAAATAGTGCCATTACGATGCACACCTGCCTTTCGCAAAACGCTCTCCATGACGAAGTTGAAGAGGTCGCAGGATAAGGGATCGCCTTGTCTGAAACCTCGCACGGTATTAAAAGGCTCGGAAAGGTCTCTTCCTACCTTGACGGAGCTGCAGGAGTTGCTCAGCGTCATTCTGCATAGCCTTATCAGCTTAGCAGGAATACCGAGCTCAGACATTGCGGCATAAACGCGATCCCTTATTGGGCTATCGAAGGCTGCCTTGTAGTCGACAAAAAGATGGTGTGTGTCGACTTGACTTTCATGGGTCTTCTCCAGGATTTGGCGCAGTGTGAATATCTGGTCAATGGTGGACTTACCAGGTCTGAAGCCGCACTGATAAGGTCCAATCAGTGAGATGGCGAATGGCTTCAGTCGTTCACACAATACGCTCGTAAGAACCTTATATGCGATAGGGAGGAGGCTTATACCCCTGTAGTTGGTGCATATCGTGGGATCTCCCTTTTTCAGGATGGGACAGAGAGCACTAAGATTCCAATCGTTGGGCATACTTTCCTCCAGCCATACTCTGCAAATGAGCTGGTGCATGCACCTAACCAACTCATCGCCTCCATACTTGAAGAGTTCAGCTGGCAAACCATCAGGTCCAGCTGCTTTGTTGTTCTTCAGTCGCCATATGGCAACCTTGACCTCTTCATGGCTGGGGGACGGGATCTCGACGTCGTCGTTAATGATTGGGTCCGGCACAGCATCTCTAGAGGCGGAATTTGTGTCGCCATCGCCCTGCAATAGATTCGAGAAGTGCTGTCTCCATAATCTTAGTGTTCCTTGTGCATCTGTAACCAGGTTACCATGTTCGTCTCTGCAGAAGGTTGCTCCGGGCTTTAAACCAGTAGTAAGACGCCTTATCTTTTTATAAAAATTTCGAGCATCATTTCTACTCCTGCACATCTCGATTTCCTCACGATCACGCCTTTCTTGTTCTCTTTTCTTCTTTCTAAATAGGCGTCTCTCTTCCCTCCTCTTTTCTCTATACGCCTCCACCGTTGCTCTTGTAGAGGTGGACTGCAATGTTCGTCTATAGGCAGCGTTCTTTGCTGCAGTGGCCTCACGGCACTCTTCATCGTACCATTGGTTTCTGCGGGGAGGACGCTCAAAACCAAGAACTGTTTCGGCAGCGCTGCGCAGAGAGTGAGCGATGTGAGACCACTGTCCACCAATACTTTCGAGAGAGGATGGGATGTAATTCAGCTCGTTAGAAAGGCGATCGGAAAACGACCTGGCTGTCTCTTGTGATCGCAGCTTTTTGATGTCCAGCTTCCCTTGCACACTAGAACGTGTCGTATTCGACGCGCATATACGCAGTCGCATCTTGGCTGCGACAAGATAATGGTCCGAGTCGACATTTGGACCTCTAAATGTGCGCACGTCTAGTATGCTGGATACATGCCTTCCATCAATCACAATGTGATCGATCTGGTTGTTGGTAGATCGATCAGGAGAGAGCCAGGTGGCCTTATGGATATCGAGATGCTGGAACCTGGTGCTACAAACTACCATGTTTCGCGCCGCGGCGAAATCGATCAGTCTCATGCCGTTCAGTGAGGTGGAATTATGAAGACTGAACTGTCCGACAGTGGGGCCAAAGATACCTTCCCGTCCAACTTTCGCATTGAAATCGCCGAGGACAATTTTGGCGTCATGTGCCGGACACCTATCGTATACGTCCTCGAGCTTTGCGTAGAAAGCATCTTTGACCGCATCATCCTTCTCTTCCGTCGGGGCGTGCACGCAAATAAGGCTGATATTATAAAACTTTGCCTTTATTCGGATCGTAGCAATTCTTTCGTTCACGGGGGTGAACTCCGAGACAAGATGGCGAAGTCTCTTACTTACTACGAATCCGCAGCCAAATTCGCGTCTCTTGTCATGGCAGCTGTAGTAGATGTCACATGTTGCTTGCCTCGTACAACCTTGTCCTATCCATCGCATTTCCTGGATGGCGGTGATGTCAGCCCTGCATTTTGTGAGAGCATCCGCCAATTGGATAGAGGCACCCTCCCTATAAAGGGTTCTCACATTCCAGGTGCATATCCTTAAATCATAGTCCTTAAAACGTTTGCCAAGTTCGTCAACATAAAAGGGGGTCCGTTTAGAGGCTATTGTTTTTGCTTTCATTGAAGAACGTTTTTACGTGGTGGGTTTCAAGCCCTACGCACAACCCAAATTTAAAGTCCAGGGGATTGGACAATCGCCGCATACATTAGTTAACAAGCTAGCGGGTGCTAGTATGTCATCCAGGAGGGCCGCGTGGAGGCTGTATGTCGACTTGAATACAACGGGAACAAGGATCGTTCTGGAGGCCGCCAGGTTGACCCCAATCAGAGACTTTGCCTTGTCCGAAGTATCCCATCCATCCCTTCCAGTATATGTATGTACTTTAAAAGTCGATATATTTTTATACAGAAGTTCAAATTAAAAATTTATATTATTTTGAAAGCCACTAAATTTCACGGTACAAAAAAAAAAAAAAAAAACTGTGAAATTATTCATTTATTTCTGTATTTAATTAAAATGCATACAATATTGAATTGTTTTCAAATACATTATTGCGAGCGGAGTAGTTGCCGTGGTCTAGTTGTTAGTGTGTTGGCTTACCAAGACATGACCCCAGGGTTCAAACCCAAGCTCTGACATTTTGAAAAAAGAAATATGAAAAAGTTATTACTTTTGGCGACTACCTCTCAGCTGTCTTTTGGCAAAAACTCTGGGAGTAATTAATTGGCATGAAATGGCTTCTCAAGTCTGTCGTTCGGAGTCGACTTTAAACTGTAGCTCCCGGTACTCATGGACAAAAATTAACACACACAACATAGGTGCTGCGAGATGGTAAGCAGTAACCCTGACACAGGGTTGTAACCGCCAATTATGTATGTATGTATGTATGTGTCCGTAGCATAAAGTCATTTATACCAAATTAAGTAGTTTTAGCTTCAACCGTTCTCAAGATATACAAAAATCGGTATGTAATTTGTAAAGGCGCACACAGGCTTAGAATAGCCTGTTTTCTTGGATTAATTAAAAAAATACAATTTTAAGTATCGTCAAAATTTTTTGTACCCGGTTAGAATATATAAAATTCTACATCACTTGTTGTTAAAATAAATGTCAAAAGTGCTCTGGTGTTTTTGTAGTGAAACTTCAAAATCAAAATTTATAAAAAATTTTGTGCAAAAAAGGCTAAAAAAAGTGGTAATTTTCCCGTTGAAAATTTTATTTATTTTTAAAAGTATTGCAAAAGTTAACAATTTTTCAATGGAACCATCAAGTTATGGTTATTTGGCAAATACTTCGTTAGCACTTGTGTATCAAATTGTGTGTGGCAGTGTTTTAGGTTTACTTATTTATATAGGAAACGCCAAAAAAATTAGCATTTTTATATTTTAAATGGATATATAGTTATTATTCGTCCACATTCTTGTCATAATTTTTAATTTAATTAAAGAGGACATAGATCTCTATTATATTGCAAAATTTTACGCTGCCTTTTTGTGCCTTTTAGAAGTTATGCATTGTTTAATGCAAGTCTTTCAGCAGTCAAATAGCTAAAAATCACATTGATCTCGCGACTACTGCTGTTGTTGTGTGTTGTGTTTTATTGTTTTTCATGTTACTTTTTTCTTACAGATCGAAAGACCTGTACATGTAGACAATTTAAGATTTGGACTATCCATTCTTCATGGCTGGATTCGATTTTTTGAATGTCTTTTGCACGTCTTATGCACGCAATAAAGGCGACTTTTTGTTGAAACGTATCCTTGGTACAATATCCCTCCCACTTTGCACAAGTATTTTATTCACGGACCCGAAATTGTCTCAAATGCCTTTTTACCTATAGGCAGTTATCAGAAGAAGCGCAAGAAGCTCGAAATAAAGATTTTAAAAAATATAGGGAAAGTTCATTCACGAAAGTGCAGTCGCGAAAAATCAAAGCAAGACATTTTTAATATGTTTTTGATAACCTCTGACCCAATTATTTCAAGCATGCAAAAATTGCCTACAAAGAAGGTTCAAAGCTTGCCAGAAGAGAAAATTGATTTAATAGATCCTGCAACTCCGAACAACAACTATTCAGCTGATGCTGCTGATAATGATGATAATGATGATGATGATAACGATGATGATGACGATGATGGTGATGATGATGATGATAACGATGATGATGATGATGATAATGATGATGATTAACTTTAAGATGTATAAAATGTAATGTTTAAGTTCTCTTTGCGCTATATACCTACATTGATATTTGGCATTATTTAATAAAATTATACTGAAATATACTAAGAAAACATTTTGTTTTACTTATTTAAATAGTATTAACTGAAAAATAAAGAAAAATTGTCCAAACAAAGCTTCCCTGATTTGATCCAAGAAAACATGCTATTCTAACCCACTGTGCGGCGGTGCCACGCTCACTTATCCAATTCCAACCTTTTTCTAAAGAATGATTTGCCTTGACAACAAAACCATTGAGACCAAATTCAATAACTTTAGCTTTAACTGTTTTCAGGATAGAGAATAATCAGTATCTAAATCGCCTTTTCTTTGATGAATGGCTTAACTTGCCTCACATGTTTGTGTAAAATCGTTTTTAACGAACTGCAATATAATTAAATGAAGACAGTGTTACGTCTGGATTGTTGATTCGAATTTATTCGATATAAACTTTTTCAGAATTTTCTTAATAATCATATTTAGGATTTGTAGTTTAATTGTTTTTTTTTAATAATTCAGAATGTAGGTTTTTAAAATCATTGTACTTCAATCAATACAACTGTATTTTTGGATTATTTGGAGATATTACTCGTATGTACTATTGTATTCCATTCACTTGGTGCCCAGGCAGTTCAATTTGTTGCCCAGGCAAGAAGTTAGCACTTTTTATACATTGTATGTGATTTGAGTTTTTTATAAAATGAATTAGCATGACAAATAATTTATATTGTCGCCGTAGTCTAGTGGTTAATATGTTGACTTATTAGACAAGAGCTCCGGGTTCAAAACCCAGAAAAAAAGAAAGAAAAAAAATATTTGTTTCGGCGACTACCTCTTAGCAGTTTTTTGTTACGGCTACTCTGAGGGTAATTGATTGCCATGAACAAGCTACTCAAGTTTGTCGACGTTAACCTGTAGGTCCTGGTTTCCCCCGGCGGTTTTTAAGCTTCTGGCGACTCTTCATACTAGGGGTCTGTTCTCTCAGCATATAGTATGTAGTTCACCTATCTATCTCGGTGGCATGGCGTTCCATATAGGAAGGGAGTTGTTGCTTAAATTATAAGAGCTCATAGAGATTGACCAAAAACACCTAATCTAATCTGGAACTACGGGTATCAGGAGCCCCAGGTTTGCCTGTGCTTCTTTGTTATTCAGGGTCTGAGGTAGTCCTGCCTGGTGGTTTGTGTGCTGTCCTTCGGGAAGTACACGTAGTGGTTGTGGTAAGTTCTGGATAGTATTACCTCCTTAGCAGGGAGGGGTGCTACCACCCAGGCAATGGTAGTACCATGATTGCTAATCCTTTGTCATAGAGCTCTAGATTGGAGCGGCTTGGCTTCGGCATGTCCGATAGTTGGGAGTACCGACATTGGGTGGCACTGGTCTGACGCGTTTTATCTACGGAGGGGTATACAAGTTAAATTACTCTATTGTAGGTCCGATACTCATGGATAAAAATTGATGCACAAAACATTTGTTCTACGGGAAGCTAGGCCATAACCCTAAAACAGGTTGGTATTGGCCAACTATGTACTTATGTTTGTTTGACAAATATTTCCGGCATACATTCAGACCATTCTTGTTTTATTATTGTAATAATTACATTTTCTCCATTATTTTAAAGCACTTATATGGCCGAGAGAATACAAAGCTGACACAGCAATTAAAACGCCGCCAACAAAGCACATAATTTTAAAATCAATGGATCGACGCAATCTACATACACATCTTCGAAACTGTTTCGTTTAAGAAATTATCAATTAGTTTTGTAGCCATTTAATTTGCATTCTGATGAATAATGTTTGGCTAAGTATTAAACTGATAATATGCGTGCGCCATTGCTATAAATTAGTTTTTCAATATTTATTTATATCAGTCACTAAAGAAATCTGTAAATAGCTATTTAGGTTTATCTCTTTAAATAAAAAGAAAAAAACTTCCTGCAATTTGTCAATTGGCTTTGCAATTTTTTGTTTTTTGTAATACCAAGAAAAAAAAAACAAAACACTTTCAATATACGGATTTGTTTCAGGGTCTTAAACAGAATAAACGCATTTTTTTTTTTTGTTGTATTGAAATTTTGATAGTGTGTGATATTTCTTAAACGTTTGTTTTTTTTTATTTTTATTTTTATTTTTGTGCTTTTCAACTGCTGTTAATTTAATTAAAGAATGAAAATAAAAAAAGCAATGTGAAGAAAAATAAGTTACAAGCTCATATATAAAGGGATTTATTCAACATTGTATTGTAATCTTAACAATCTTTTATATGAGGCAGTAAGAAAAACTTTGTTGCACAAAAAAAAAAGTGAAAAACGAAGGAACTCTGTAGCACTCATATGAATATGTTGGTTGATTTCTTTTACTTATTTTTTAGTTCATTTAAAACGAAGACAAACATAAATTAACGCAAAAGAGGCAACATTATTTTTTTTTTGGATTTTTTCCATTTAACAAATGTACAACCCATTCTGAAACCCAGCAACAGTTGAAGAAAAATAAAACAACGCTGAAATAATAAAAGTAAAACAGAAATGAAATACAAATAAGAATAAATGCCAAAAGGTTTTACAATTTAGTGAACGACGATGTAGCTGAAAAGGAAAAGGTAGAGACATACTTTAGCGCTGCAAAAAAAAAAAAAAAATGCAGAGAAAAAGAGGGCCTGGCTTAAAGATGTCATGGTATGGCTAAGAACTGTCGAAACTATTTGACATTGAAATAAAATATGATTTTAAAACAAAATCGAATGTTGCCAGACAAACATACAACCCCAACAAGCTGCAAGAAGAAAAAATCATAAACAACAAAAAATTGCACAAAGTGCATACAAATCCTACGAATCAACAAAAAAAAAACACAAATCAGTAATAAACAGAAAAGAATGAATTAAAAATAGTTAAAAGGACTTCCAATCTTTATTTTTCCTATACATAATCACAGATATTGCACAGAAAGAAAAAAGAAGTGTTTAACAGTGTTTCTCTGCTGAAATGAAAATTTCAAAATAATATTCAATAATACAAAGGCTATTAAGGGAATCTCTGTTGTATGTATTTGGTTAATACAAGGCCTGTCTATTTTTATGTATTGTTTTACAAATGAAACCTTTTCACTTTTTCTTTTTATTTTAATACATACTCGTACATACTTCCTTTAGACTATGGCATACACTGTAAAGCTTTTAAGTCAAGTCACTCACTCTCGCCCTGGTGCACACCCCAAATTTTAAAATATTTTATGTTCGATTTTTCTTACTCCTCTTGCTTGTCTTTACACTATATTATTACATTTAGACAGACAGATCGACACAAGGACAGCGAGATAGAAAACATTACCATGACGTTCGCTAATATTTGTTGTAGTACATAAATAGTATTAAAAAGTCATTTGTATGTCGTTTTTTTTTTATTTATTTATGATTACCCTACGCGAAAATTACGCTATTGTAAAGTTCTTTGATGTGAGAAAATAAATTTATTTTCTCAATTAGATGTTAATGCATATACATATAGTCGTGTGTGAAGACTATAAGATTCTTTAAGCAAATAAAGCAAAAAAAAAAACAAATTCATTTTTATTATAAATATTTACACGGCAATAGTTAAAGTTTTCATGCCCAACACTACAAAGGCAATCTTTAAAAAGCAATGCGAAATTCATTAGGCCAAATAGTATATAATTTATAAAAATGTATGTACATTTTGATGTCACCACTAGCCGCTGAAACGGATGGATCAATTTCAGCCACTATATTAGGGTACATTGGGAATAGTCCGTAGATTGTTTATTTGAAGTTTGCGCAAAATAGGCCTATTGGTTTCGGAGATATGGCATTTGAATTTTCCTATATATTGCCATACAAATTCAATGTAAAATGTTTTCATATTTTTTTTTTTATTGAGACCAATACTCAGGGGTAAACCCATACTAAATGCTGTGCATTATGCTTAACGTATATCTTGAGAGGTGTTAAAGCTAAATTTTCTAAATTTGCTCTGAACGACTTTAGGGTCAAGGAAAATTATCAATCAAAAAGTAGGCGTGATACCTTCCATACAAGTGAAATATTAATTTCTTTAATTTTTTTCTATATCTTTCGTAATCATTAAAAACCATCAGTCGAAAAATGTGTACAAAGGGAAGCTGTAGGTGTAGCGAAGCACGATGGGTTTATTCTAGTACCGAATAAAATTAATGGCGAATTACTTAAATCTTACCCCCATTTTAAGTCTAAGATAATCAGCTCCATTATTGTGGAATTCTTGTCACCTGTTGCCTCCTAAAATCAATGAATAATAGTAAAACTGTATAAAAAAGAGATGAGAGAGTTTGTAGAAATTGTTAGACCATAACTTCATTTTCAAGTGTAAAACAACGAGTTAGGACTCACAAGGTTGAGCTATTCTTTGAGTTTTAAGCGGAACTGCGAAAGAAATAAAAATGTATCAGAACAAATCGTTCCTACAATCAATAGAATTGCAAGAAACAGTGATACACACCACCATCAGGCAAATTTGAATATAAAAATGTATAAGAATTTCCAATTAGAGAGTTAGCGTAAATGCAAGAGTTGGATGAAAATGTGTTTTATTTCCTCTAATATTTAATACAGTGCTTGACTAAATAATGCAGCGGGAAATTACCAGCAAAACGTTGTATGGATGACCTTAATTTACCATTTGAATGACGAAGCCTTGATATTAATGCAAAGGAATCAAAAAAACAAAAACCATTAAAGGATGAAAATGTTTGTTCAACTTATTATTCATTTGCTTGATAGAGCGGATTTGTGTTTATGTCAAGCATACAAAAGACGGACTTAGAACTTTTAGAAACATTTGAATAATTTATTTTATTTTATTTGTTTTTAGTAAATTACTAGCTGACCCGGCAGACGCTGTCCTGTCCAAATTAAAAAAAAATGTTTGCGTTCGATTTTTAAAATGCATTAAAAAGACGAAAAAACTATTTTTAAATTAAAACTTTATTCCTACTCTAGATCGGGTCGGCATTATTTTAAAACAAATAGGATTTTCCGGAATTTCGAATTATTATTATGTATTATTTTTTATTGAAACTTAAATTCTTTTACAATTTGTTTTAAGAAAATTTTTAATATATTGACAATTTTTTTAGTTTTGAATGCCCATAAAAGAAAAGGATACTTATTTTTGTTTAATAAATATATTTTGTGAATTTGAGCCAAATCGTACCATAAGTAAAAAAAATTTAAATATTACGACAATAGCGCCACCTATCGTTGTTACACTTAAGAGAAACCTTGCTCCTGACTAAACTTATATATTGTCCAAGTTTGGTGTCAATCGGTCCAGCGGCTCTTGAGTTTTTGTAACACGTACCCGGCACAAACGTTCTTATATATTAAGATAATACAATATTAAATTATTTTCTAATTATTATTACGAGCGGAGAAACGTAGGCCATATGCTTGGTGTAGTGTCGGAGACCAGGGCCTGCGGTGGTTCGATTGCCATCACAAATTTCGCACTAGCAGACTAGCACACTACTTACTTGGGGCCACTGTTCATTTAAAAGATTATGTAATAGCTGAAATAAAGGGTCTTCCAATATACTTTTCCGAATTTTGACTGTTTTTTTGAGAATCAACATTAAATATAAAGGATAGGTTCTTCGAGAGATAAAATACTAGTGGTATGTGGTTTACACAAAAAAACATTACGGGCAACATCAAAAGGACATTGGATATTAAGGATTATATTTTAGCCAGATTTATGAATCATGGTCATGGAAAATTTAAAATTTTTTATATGAGTTAAGCTAACAAAATCAAATTGCATACTTCTACGATAGTAAGTTTAACACATCGTCGTGCGGGAGTTTAAGTGCCTATACGCCATTCTATATTTTTATATATCTGGAGTTAATGGTGGGACTTTAGGTTTTCGACCCCAAATTTTTCAAGTCTTTAATTTATTTTCGGATATCTCGTAGAGTTTCAGAGATAAATAGCCAAAATCGGATTGAAGATTTCAAAAATTTTCAAGAAATATGAAATGGCGGATACAGAACATAAAATCCCACACGACGACATAATGACATCAAATGGTCTTTCAAACAAATTAAAAATGCCCATCCATATCTCACACCCTTATTGTTTTGTTTACACTAGAAACAGAACACACTACATGGAAACCTCTGTCTATTATATTTACTTTCATAACGAGCCTCTTGAGTTGGTTCAAACCTTTAAATATTTCAGCTGGTGGTAAAACGAAATGATGAATAAATTATTATTTCGACAGAATTTTCCAAACGTTTTATTTAGTAAATCAAAAAAACTGCTAATAAGTGGAGACATTAACATCAATCAACTCATTAGATTTATGAAATGTTAAGTGCTCGATACTCTTGTAAGAAGTTGAGTGCAATCCCCGAGTATTGATAATATCATGGATTCACAGAGTTACATACATACATACATACACTCATATATACATAGTTGACTATTACCACCGTGTTTTAGAGTAACGGCCTAGCTTCTCACAGCACTCCTGTTGTGTGTGTTAATTTTTATCCATCAATACCGGGACCTACAGTTTAAAGTCGATTCCGAACGACAGATTTGAGAAGCTTTCTCATGACAATCAATTACTCCCAGAGCTTTTGCCAGTAGACTCCTGAGAGGTACTCACAAAGTAACAAATACAGAAATTCTTTACAGACTAGGAAAAAACGTTAAAAATAATACGTAGAGTAACTTATACTGGCCACATTATTACAGATGAACTAGAGACGAATTGATGCAACTGATCACACAAGGAAGAATAGGGAGAAAACAAGGCATTTTGTCATGGCAAATAAACGGTTTATTAGACAAATATTTGAACAAAAAAAATTATTTTATGAATTGATGCTTTGCATTAAATTAACTACAAAATATATTCAAGTACTTAATACAAATAATTAGAACTTTACTGAAAGTACTGCAATGAAAAATCGACCAGTATTTTCGTTAGTATTTTTGATGTGATATTTTAATAGTTTTGTACTAGATTAAAGAAAACATGTAGATATTCTCTTAAATATAGTACAAATATATCAAAATATGACAACGACCAAGGCAACTACAGTAAGGCCTATTATTTAAACATTCATTTAATGTAGAATATTTCAACATTTTTTGTTTTTGTTATATAAAAAAAAAGGAAAAACTTTAAGTTAAAGCTAGCAAAATGAGAAAAACAATTTAATGAAAAGGATATGCAGTTGAGATAGAACTGTGAAAAAATGTTTTCGTTTACCAGACAATACGTAACCTATAATCAAGTGGCAAAAATTGATTTCAACGTAATTTATAAACCAACAAAATATAGAAAAAAAAAAAAAAAATGTACATTATATAGCATCATTACAACGTAAGACATTCAAGAATATGAAGTCAACAATTTATTTATTTTTTTTTACTCTTTTGCTCTATAATAAACCAGATGAGTATGTAATAGGTTGCTGTATGTGCGGAGACAAGGTATGTTTGTTGACTAGTGCAATTATGTGGGATTGTTGTTTTTTTTTTATATTTTTTGTAATTGATTTCAAAACAATTCATTGAGAAATCTGCAGCACAATATATAGTTTACTTTTAGTCGTTCATCGTTAAATGATTTTTTTTTGTCAAGAATATTTGCTTAAAAAGGAAATTCTTGTTACAAAACAAATTTTTTTTCAACTAAGAACTGAGTTTATAACACTAAACAAAATAAAAAGGTGAACAAAATAATTTTAAGTTTTTGTTCTGTATCAAGCGCTTTAATTAATTAATTAATCAATTAATTAATTTAATTTAATTTAGTAATCAAAGGAGGAATGACGTCCGTGAAGAAATAGTACACTAGCCAAACTGAACAATTGTTTTCGACTCCAGCTACGGTAGTGTCATTAGAGTTCTTTGTGTCCTGTGCATATTCAAGACTAAACATCAACTATTTAACTCACACTTTTCAAGAAATCACATATAGAAATTACTTTTTTTCGTATGTATGTGCATACACTGGTATGATTACCGAAAAATTCATTGCAGTTAACTTTGATCTAATTAAAGCGTTTCTGACGGAACAAAAATTAATTTAAAAAATCAATCACTTTTCCTGGGTCTCGAACCCGAACGAGTCTTCAGCATCTAAAATTATTAAAAAAAAAAAAAAAAAAAAACAAAAAAAAAAAAAAAACTAATTAACACTTAAAAGCCTGAGTGCTGACCTCAAACAAAAAAAGAAAAAAAAAAACGCTGGGGAAAGGAGTTTAATTGTCCCTATGTTTTAAAGCAATTGTATAATCACTAGTTAGAACTATCTCAGAATACAGTTTCACGTTTTCAAAATTGAGTCAGTTCAAAAAGAGTTCCTCCTTTTTTGCCTTTGAAATCTCCGATGGAATCCGAATCTAGCTTTACCACCATATAAAAGTCGTCTCACTTACTTACTTAGCTAGCCATAACAACCCGTTTACGGGTTTCGACCTGCCTCAACACTAGTCTCCAGGTGTCTCTGCTTAGCGCGCACCATCTCCAGTTGGTCACACCAATTGATGACAGGGCTTCACCTACCTGGTCTTTTCAACGTAAACATGGACGTCCTCTACGCCGACGTCCAGTGATCTTCGCATCGAAAAACTTCTTCGCTGGAGCAGATCCTTCCATCCGAATATAATGGCCGAGCCAGCGCAGCAGCTGGATGTTAATGCGCTGGACAACGTCTACGTCGCTGAGGAGCTAATACAGCTTATAGTTGTCCTAATGCAAAACTCATCGACTTACTTTAGTGGATCAAAGATCTTGCTAAGAACTTTTCTCTCATACACTCCCAGGACCGCTGCATCGGCTCAAGACAGCACCCATGCTTACGCACCATAAAGGAACACCGGAAGAATAAGAGACTTGTAGAGTGTTAACTTCGTAGAACGAGATAGGTCTCTGTTATTAAACCTGTTTAATAGCATTAAAGGCTGCAGAGACCTCGTGCTTACTATGCCCAATGATGTCTATGTCGTCGGCATACGCAATGAGCTGGGCACTTTTATTTAAAATAGTGCCATTAAAAGTCGTCTAGGACTCATTAAAATCCCAACAATTAAAAGCAGAACAATTATTTTAAATATTACATTCATAAATAATCTAATATGTGGTGCACTTAATTCCGAAGTTTTACCTAAAAAACTAGAATTCATAGTTCCAAACCTCCCGACCAAAGTTTATCTTCCTCTTAAATTTCAATATTTCGGTTAAAATTATTCAAACTTTGATCTACTCCAAAGAATGTGAGAAACGTTAAAAATACAATTTTAATCAAATTTGAAGAAGGCAATGTATGCAACAGCTTCATTGTGTTTAAAAATATAAATGTATCAAAATTTTTATATTATTAGAAAGCTTTAGACAAAAAAACTAAATAAAAATTTGAAATCATACTTTTCCCTCATAGAACGAAAGACTTAAGACACACACTTTTATTTGATTAGTTTTATGATTTGTAATTGTAAAGCACAAAAACAATACATACATAATAGGCCAATACAACCCTACGGCCTAGCTTCTCGCAGCACTGATGTTGTGTGTCTTAATTTCTATCCATTAGTACCGGGACCTACAGTTTAGAGTCGACTCCGAACGACAGATTTGAGAAGATTTTTCATGGCAACGGATTACTCCCAGAGCTTTTGCCAGAACACTGCTAAGAGGTAGTCGCCGAGCGAAATAATTTTATTCATATTTCTTTTTTTTTCAAGATGTCAGAGCTGAGATTTGAACCCGGCCCTATCATCTTAGTAAGCCAACACACTAACCACTAGACAGCGGCGACTACCACAAAAATAAAAGGAAAATATTCTTCTTTTTTCTTTTCTTAAGAATTATTTCAACAGTATTATAGATTATCTGTCATAATAAAAATATAATTTACAACTTTGCCAAACTTATGCGTTGTTTTATATCTTTTTTATGATGTTGATGCCGCTGCGGCCAGTCAATTTGTCGGTTTTTCATAATCCTTTTTTTATTTTATTATGTTGTACATACAAGTACAATTATTAGAAAAATAATAATTACAATAAAATAATAATGGTAATAATAATCAGCACAATAAAATACTAATAACAATAATTCGTATTAAATTTCTTTATTACGTATGAACAATAGCTTTTATGTTTATTCTAAAGAAAATAAAATTAAAAAGAAGTAAAATAAATACAAAAAAAAAAAAGTAAAAACCGCCATCATTTTAAGAGTCTGATGCTGATGATGATAAAGAAGACATCAAGATGGCCAATCAACATGTATTTAGTTTTTACATATATACTCATATATTTTACACAGACAGATTCAGACAAATATTTTCCACATTAAAACTTAGTTTTATATGTTTGTAGTAATAATAATGATAATTATAATAGTATAGTATTTGGCCTTATGTATGTATATGTTTTGTATTGTACATTTGTCTGTCCAGTCATTCGTCACTATAAAGAAATGTATTGGTATGATTAAGAACATAAGAAGAAATGAAGCGCAGCATGTATACAAGCATGTAAAATAAAAAAGAATATAAAAAACGCATTTGTTGCAACAATTATTTTCGCATTTGGCTTCGAGTTAAATCCAATGTAGACAAATCAAAAAGACTGAAAGAGAGAAAAACGACGCTAATTCTCTTGAAAAGCTTATTAGTACCACAAACAACTTTATAAGCAACACATTACAATTATACTGCTCTGTACAGTGACATCAATAATTAAAAGAACACATTTTATTTTTATCTTCTGACAAAAGCTTTAAGAATAACTGGTTGCCATGAACAAGCTCTCAAGTCTATCGTTTGGAGTCGACATTAAGCTGTAGGTCCCGGTACTCATGGATAAAAATTTGCACACACAACAAGAGTGCTGCGACAAGCTAGGTCGTAACCCTGAAACAGGTTTGTAAAGGCCAGTTATGTATGTATGTATGTATACTACTTCCCAGTAGTTAGAGCTTTGTCCGGTTCATACATTTTATTGTCAATGCCAAAGAAATTGTGAAATACAAGGGGTGAGGCTTCTTATGAGTGGTCTTCTTGGAGGCGAGGGGCGAACCTATTAATGTTTTTTTTTTTTTTTTAATTAAAACCTCGAAAACCACAAATTTTCTGTTCTTCATTTTCTTTTTAACTGGGATTTGAACCTGAGCTAATTTGTGTGTTAAGTAAGCTCTTTAACCGCTAAACTATGCCACCACCAAATTGCAAAAGAGTTCAATTATTATTAAATAATTTTTATCTACTAAAGAAACTCATGAAATTGCATTGGTCGAAATTATTCGATTCTTTTTAATATTTTGAAGACTGCTTATCAAGCCATCGCCCCAGACCTAAGTTCTGAGTGGAAATAGAATACATAAGCCTTTCTTCAGCACACTAACATACTATAAGTACATAGTATTATACTAAAAAATTCTCTTAATGTACACTTTTAAATGCACTAAAAGTGTAATATGGGTGACCCAATGGTCTGCAGGACTGCTAGTGCGAGAGTCATTGATTCGATTCCTGATCGGCGTCAACCCTGAGCTTATGGTCTTTGTCATTCTGCTCCTTATAATTATTTAGAATATAATTTAATATTGTATTGTAATTAAGTAATAATAAAATCCAAATTTTCCAGTAGGACTTATCGATTAAACGCTTATTTTATTTTATCGCTTAATAGCTGATAACAAACAATAACTTTCTACTTTAAATTTATTGTCAGGGCTTTTTGGTGTAAAATTTTGCATTCATTGAATGTAATACTCGTATTACAAAATTTTTTTTATTGAGACCAATTTTCAGGAGTAAACCCCTACTAAATGCTGTGCATTGTATTGGAATTTTTGTGGAAAGGACAGTACATTACGACGACTGAACATATATTTTATTTTCTTATATTATTAAGAGCCTTAGGAATGAGACAAATTGCTGTGAATTGATCATTCAAAGGCCAGTGTTATACCTTCACCCTTGAATGATCAACAGTAATTGCTTCATAGTTGCATGTTGATTGTGTGGTGAGTGTCTTCGCTAAGTAGGTTTAGCTGTTATCTGCTACTACCCAATAGGTGGCGCTTTTCTCCTGATCATTCAATTTTCGTTGTCATAGGTTAAGGTGGAATAGAGTGGAATGTCATGGAGCGGTTACTTTGTAGATGGACTTCTTGGAGGGGGGGGGGGGGTTATTTGTAAATTATAATTTTGAAAAAACCGCAAACTAACTTTTTAATTTTTCACCTTTGCTGGGCTTCGAACCTGGGCCGTTTGAGTTTTTGTGCGAGCGTTCTAACCAATATACCACGCACCCGCCCATCGGCAAATAGGCAAAAATATATGCAGTGCAGACACACTTAACAGTCAGTAACTCACTGAAGCTTTATATTCACACTATTTGCAAACAGGGAAAAAAAGAAAGTACCAGTCATTCAAAGTCAAATAATGCTTAAGAAGCAGAAACAAAATTACATTTTAAAATGAAATATTATTACTGACAGAAAAGAGGCGATCAAAAAAGTCAAAATAGTCTCTATAGTTTTCTTCTCAAGTAGAAATTAGAGACATACTGCTACTTGTTAATTTATGTTGAGAGACATAATCAGCAGTTTTTATAACCCGGTTAACATATTTTATAACTAAAATTTTAAATAAATATTTTGTGTTTCGTCAGAAATGCTTAAATTAGATCAAAGTAAAATTCTTAAAAGAACTTAGATTTTTGCGATGAAAAAAATTTAAAAATTGATCACTCTCGCTTTAACTCGAGTCTCCAGCATATCGTTAAAAAAATTTGTGTTGGACAGCATAAAATCATCTATAGGCTGTAATATAAAAACCTCAACTTCTAAGGATCTCTTTTAAGAAATAAATAAAAAAGAAACATTTTTTTTATTTTAACTATTAAAGGGAATACAGTAAAAGTTATAAAATTAACGACCATCTCTTGGTTAAAATACTGTTTTATTCATATATTCTCTACAATACAAATTTCCATTTTTTATTTTGCTTTTTTTTATTTCGTATTTACGAGTATAACTCAGAGTTTTCGGTAGGGATTATGTTGCTTGCAACTTAAAGTGTGAAACGGACATACCAAACTTTAGTACACCTCTGAGTTAATTTGATTTTTAGTTTCTTTTCTTTTCATTTATGCACATCTCGTATAGCTGTGTCTGGTGGATGGATGAAGTTGCCCTTATTATGAGTAAGATATTTTCTGTAGCATTTTATATGACTGACAGGATGAATGGCTGATTAGCCACCTGCTTTTAGTTTTATTGTATCGAGTGTAAAGTGTATACGCTCATATAGCTCATGATTCAATTTAAGCTTGAAGTAGACATTTTTCTTGAATAATGGGGTTGAAATCCTTTCATTCTTACAAAAGATTAAGAAACAAAAAATTTGTTGCAAAAAAATTTTAAAAAAGAAGAATAAAGAAAATGCGAAAACAAAACTGACACTGGCCATAATGAAGACATTAATGTTAATGAAATTGTTATTAAGGCGTTGCAATGGATTGATGATTTTGGTGTGTCTTTATTTTTAGAAAATCAAATTTAAGCTACATTTTATTTGTTGCTTGGCAAATTACTTGTTAATAACTTGTTAATAATGTTATATTGATAGATTAAATTGATTTCCGGCATAGTTTAAAAGTATTCTAAATACATTGAGTCACATAATGTAGTTATACCTAATAAAATTTATATAAAGAATATAAAAAATTGTTTTATAAGAATACTTGAGTTAATGTATATAAAATATCGCCAAACATTTCATTGGAACTTTTGTAACAATATTTACAAACATAACTGATATATCATGTGCTTTAAGAAGCCTTTTGAGTTTTATTAAAATGTATTTTCTGTGATGTGCATCCCATCATAAACTATAATAAGTATATTAGATTAACGCTTTTAAACATATAAATTTTATATTTCAAATACTCGCAAGCTAAAACACCATGTAAGTCAGAACTTGGTCTAATTTTATTAAAAAACAAATACACAAAATGTTCCCAACCTGAGAGTCTTGTTAGTAAAAATATAACAATGTTTCAATGAATTAAATTGGTATGAAATTTGCTTTAAGAAAATTATACACTCAACTCGCAAAATTTGTGAAATATCGAAAGGCTGAAAGTCTCAGAAACATGAACATTTTTTTTACAGACAACTCTAAAAAAAAAACCTGAAACCTTTCTCTCCTTACTTTTTTAAACTTTACATAGTTTTAATTGGGATATCTCAAAAAAAAAGTATATATCTGTGGAATTTTGAAAAAACCTCTTCTCTCGAAATAAGAAAATTTTCCAAGATTTTTATAGTATATATACACTCTAAAATTTTTCCCAAAATTTAGGTTCATATTATGTCTAAATTGGTGTTGAAAATTTGTTGTTGTCTAAAATTATATAAATTTCATTCTTAATTTTAGAAAAAATAAAAAATTTACCCAAGAAAATTAATTTGCTATCAAAATTGTTTATGTTTAAACAAGTTATGTTTAAATTTACTAAATAATGTTAAATATTAAGCACATTTGCTTAAAATCAGTAAAAACAGTTGGAACACGTAGTAACAAAGGTAAAACAAAGATAAGAAACATTTATTTGCAATAAAAATTTCAAAAGAGTCGCGTCGTAGTCTGGAATTTTTTAAAAACTTAAATTTGCAGTGGCTGCAGTATCTATATATTAAAAAAAAGTGTTTATTGTAATTTATAACTAGTTTATAAAATATATTAAAGTGTGTATTAATTATATTGTATGTATGTATGTAAATTAATTAAAAAAAGTGTTTGTTGCAAAATTGCAGAAAAAACTTAGTTTAAGAGTTTCTCATCTACATTTGTACGTACGTACATAAATAAGAAAAATGCAATGTGTTTAATTTATATTTTGGATTTTTTGTGTTTAAATTAAATTTTTTTATGTTGTATATGACAATATGTATGTAACGAGTGTAACTTGTTAAAAGATAAAAAAGTTATGGACATACATATGTATATATATGTACAATATTTTATATTTATTTATAAGTATATATAGATTGTTTGTAAGATTTATAATAAATTAAATAAATTTATTGAAAATATGTATTTTAGGCATTTTCATTTAAGGAGTGTTGAAAATAAATATATCAAAGGGAGGAAAATTAGACACAAATTACCTAAAATATTTAAACATTTTTTGTTTAATTTTAAACATATTTTGCTTAAAAACTAACCAAATGTCTAGAAAAACTAGATGCCTAATTTTAAGTCGAAAATAGTCTGTAAAGTGTTGCCTACTATTATCGACCTAATTTTCAGCAAAAGTGGTTTAGAGTGTAGAATTTCCTTGTCCTTCTTTTGCTCTAATCCCCGTATTTCTACTTTATTGAAGTATATACATAAGGGTATGTTTCTAAACAATCTAATTTAAAAAAATGGCGCCAAAATTAAAAAATTTAGAAAAAATGAAATAAAAATCAGATATAATTAAAAATAACACTACAAAAATTTAATATACAGTCATGGACATAAGTATAGGCACAAGCAGTACTTTCAAATGAAATAAAAATTTTTACGTATTCCCAGACTTAAAACAACAATGTTATTAACTGATTATGACTACAGGATATGAACATTAACAAAATAACAAAAAAACTAAAACAAATTAGTTTCAGGAACAAAACAATATCAAAAAGTACTAAATAAACTCAGTTTTCTATAGGACAAAATTATAGGCACAGCCATTCTTGTGCAGACAAAAAATCATACAGAAGCTTGAATTAATATTTTGTTGACAATCCATTTTGTTTTATAACAGCCTTTAACCTATCTGGCATGGAATGTACCAATTTTTTGTGAGCTCTTCGCCTATTTTATTCCATTATCCGATCAACGTTGCCTTAAGATCAGCTTTGCTTAATAACTTCTCTGTTCGAATTCTTCGGTCCAATTCTGCCCACAAATGTTCGATGGGATTTAAGTCTGGGGACTGCGGAGGATGCGGCAAGCTATGTGCGGTGTTATAAACAAGTCACTACTTCACGTCGCGAGCCGAATGTTTCGAATAATTATCGTTTATTATTATCGTCATTTTAGAAAAAATACGGCCCGATGATGCCGCCAGCCTACAAACCGCACCAAACAGTCACTCTTTGGATGATCATTCGCCTAAATGCGGCAATTCTGCTTATTGACGAATCCACAGAGGTGATGATGTGCCTCATCATTGAAGATGATTTTCTTCTAAAATTTATTATCCACCATTGAAGACTTTTCGAATAAAGTAATGTAAGAGTGTTAATGCAAGTCATTATGCATAATTTTCACCAACTACGAGCGTTAGAGGTGTAACTGTTGGGCACTATGACTAGTAGAGGTACACGGCTCTTCAGCCACACTATCGCAAACAGCAGCAATATTTTCTGCAGTACGAGCTATCAATAAATGTCAACCTCCCTAAATTAAAAATGATATCACTACTAAAAATTTTTTGTGTTTCCTTTCATGGAGATCCAGCTTCCAAAACCGAACATCTTGGTTGCTTTTAAATTAACACACACTCTCTTCATACATACATACATAACTGGCCTTTACAACCCTGTGTCAGGATTACGGCCTAGCTTCTCGCAGCACTCATGTTGTGTGTGTCAATTTTTATCCCTGAGTACCGGGACCTACAGTTTAATGTCGACTCCGAACGACAGACTTGAGAAGCTTGTTCATGGCAATTAATTACTCTCAGAGCTTTTGCCAGAAGACTGCGGAGAGGTAGTCGCCGAAAGAAATATTTTTTTCATATTTCTTTTTTTGCAAATGACGGAGCCCGGAGTCGAACCCAGGGCCCATGTCTTAGTAAGCCAACACACTAACCACTAGACCACGGCGACTACACTCTCTTCACCGGAAGAAAATAATAAATAAAGCAATAAATAAGCATTAATTAGCACAGGCAAAGTGTAGTATAGTTATTTGATTGACTGTTGCTGCATAAATTTAAAAATTCTTAAATTATTTGAACACAAACGTTTTTAAAGTTTTTAATATTTTTTTAGTTTAGAAAAAATTGTTTTCGTTTGGAAAACAAGTGAATAATGCTGGTTTGAATGACAACTCTAACGAGACAACTCAATGACAACTAAAAATGCAAGGCAATAGTTATAAAAACATATTTCGCATACAACTTAAATAAGAATATGTAAATTTATAACTAAATTGTTTTTAAATTAAATAATATATATTACTTAATGTATGTGTATGTATGTATGCACAGAAATACATGCACTGTAGTACTATTTCAAATTCTTACATTCTAAACTTTGTTCATGTCATTTATTCAACTATAAATTCAACATATTTTATTACATGTCATGATTGCATATAATTATGATAACTATAATTGCTCATATTTTCTTAATTAAATTAAAATAAAATTTCAACACGTTCCATGCTTCTACTTACTTACTTAGAAAAATAAAATTTTTTATAAAAACACATTAAAAGACATTCAAACGGTAAGATAGACAGACATTTACATAAATCCTTAGGTGTGAAATGTTACATTACGCAGCATTTAAAAAAAAAACTTGCTTGAAAAATAATTTTAATCGATAAGAAAATCAAAAGTTGTACAATTAAAATAAAAAAAAAAAAGAAAACGAAAAACATGTAATCGAATTATAAAGCAAAAAATTAAATACTTGAAAGGTTTAAATGTCAATTTATACTTTTAAATAATAAAATCATCGGGCCATATTTTACACGTTTTACTACAACAATAAATAAATGTTGGAAAATTATTAGAAAAAAATTTCCAATGTCAACAATTGCAGCTAAAGTGAACAACATTTTGTTGTTTCTACAATAAATAAAAAATCGTATACAAGTTTTAATGCAAGAACGACAATAAAATATAATCTATTTCAAATTCGTTTCAATACAAAATAATACTAGAAATAAATGAATGTTTTTTTTTTCTTTCTTTTCATTTGACTGTTTAATTTTATTATTTTTTTGTTATTAATTTAAGCTGTTACACTGTAGAAGTATATTTGAGATGGTGAGCCTGCTAGACTGACAATAATAAAATATAAATTAAAAACCGCAAATAAATATATAGTGGAAGAGCTAGTTGGAATTTAAAATTAAAAATCACAGGTGTTTAAAAAAAAAAATTAAAAGTCTGAGTTGGGAAATTTGAAATCTTAATTTAAATTATTTTATTTATATTAATATAATATAAGAAAATGCTGAAAATAAAACTCTATTTAGTGTATTCCAACACCTTAATCTAAGGGCCATTATTACAACTTGCCTATAAAGTGCCCGATAGTAAAAGGTAACTTTCGTTAACGGGAGGAATAAAGTGATCTTTAACTGCTCTTCTTTATTACAACATACCTTTAAAATAAAAACTATATTTTTTTAAAATACGGCAACACCACATCAAGAACCGATTACTTTTGACATTAAATTTGTTTACATAAATAAATAAACCAAAAAAAAAAATTTATAAATTGTGCACTAAAACTCCTCGATAACAAAGAAATGTGTTTTACTCTAAATTTTTAATGAATTTACTTCTTTGTTGATAAAATGAATAAATTATTTTTGTTTATAATTCAATGAACAAAAAATATGGCAGCCTTTTAAGCACAAACGCTTAAACCTCACGTTAAAAGTTAAAGGTAAGGCAATCTTTACAATTACTTTATAGGTCACTTTCAGGTTAAATTTTACTTGTAATAAACAAAAGGAATTTATCTGTCCGATAACATCCTACCTTTAACCAAAGGCAAGTTGTAATAATGGGCCTAAATCTGATAACACAAGTTTTATGGTAAAAAACCGACCAGTTTCATATACTTCCAAATTCTATAATTTCAAATTATTCTAGATTTTCTAACATTTTTTGGCATTTGCATCAAAATCTTCTGATCAGCCAACACAATCTAATTCAACTTTATCAACAAAATTCTAAAATTTACGCAACACAGAAAAAAAAGAAATATTCTATTTCAAATAGAATATATAAGATTGAAAATTAGGATATATTTGAATAAATAATTGTTTTTGAAAGTCATAATTAGTTTAAGGGAATTTTAGAGAATATTGGATTAGTTATAGAAAGTTCAAATAAAAATACTGTAAAATAGCCGATTGTACTTGAAAAGACTTAACAATTGCACATTCACATTTATGAAAATATTTCAGAATTATAATTCGACAAATAATCTGGCTACATGGGTTAATCACCTTATCGTGGTGTATATGCTTATACTGCAATGGCTTAACTGCCTAAGCTGGCGGAAAGCAATAGCTCTCTGGCAGTGTCTCCCATGCCAGAAAGGCAGTTGAAGAGCATTTACTAAGAATTATCCCAAAGGCTGGATCAAAGAGAATAACAACAATATCATCTTGAATATCATTATAATTTTTTATGCCTCCCATGAATTTAACCATTACTGTGCAGTCTTCTTAAAGTTACTTGCTGTTGGATTATTCAGTTGTGAAGGCCATTAAATAATCAATCTACAGCAATCGATTTACATGCGTTTAATATTTTTCTGACTGATAATATAAAGGTATGTACATACCATCTTTTCTCAATTTTTCTAGACCAGCACAATATGCTGCATTAGTAGGGGTCGTCCCTTGAACGCTGGCCTCAATAAAAAAAGAAAAGAAGCAGAATGAGGTGAGCGGATAACAAAAAAATTTAAGTGATGATTGCGTTAACAAATACAGTGATAAACAACAATCATATAGAAATTATGGAATGACACTAACAGCCTCGACGATTTTAAAAATTTTCATAACTTCGATATTCTTAAATTGAATAGAATAAATTAAGCGTTACATTTGATGACACCACTCACAAATATTTCTCAGAATAATAAAATTATACATATTTTTCATGTCTTTAATGTCGCTTTGATTCCCTGTTTGAAAGTTAATTTCAGTTTCTTCCAAATCAAATTCCTTTTCTTGATGCATTGTTTCTCCACATCTATCAATACCGATAAAATCTTTTTCAAAAATGTCATTTCCCAAAGTAGTTCTAAGTATTGTGTTTAAATACGTCATTTGGGATTCCTTCAACCCAATCTCGGACTCTAGTAATTGCGATTTCTTCTACGCTACTTCTTCCGGATCTTCGGGAGCGAATACCAATTTTTCTAGGCCATTTTTTTTTTTAAGACCAATACTCAGGGGTAAACCAGTGCAGTGCATTGAATTGGAATGAGAAGATGGTTGATAGGTTTTTTTTTTCATAGATGTTTATATGTTTTGCGCCTTTTTTATTGTTGATGAAACAGGTTGCTGTAAATTTGTCCACTCAAGAGCCAGTGTTATACCTTCACCCTCGAATGATCAAACAGCAATTGCCTCATCTGTCGGTGGATGTTTAATGTGAATGGTGAGCGTCTTCAGTAGATTAGCTATTATCTTCCCAGAAGGTGGCGCTGTACTCCTGATCATTGGTTTCTGGTGGAATGGATTAGAAATGTTTATAGCTTTTCCTTGTTGAATCTCTTCTACGTCTGATTCTTGAGATGACTCGGAACTTGTCATAGTCATATCGTTCTTCGTCAACTTCATCGGTATAGGGGTAAGATTAACTGATACTTTTTTTAGATGTCGGACCATGATGAATGAATAAATTATTTAATTCTGTATTGGAGTAATTATACGAGCGCTCTGATTCGGAGTAATGGTATGAAGACATTAAATTAATTTTAAGTAACTGTTTTTAATTTCGGACAAAGAATGCTAGTCAGGCATCGCTAGGCTTGTGACCTATAGTGGACCTCGCATGTGAAGCTTTTTAATAAAATAAAATAAGAGTACGTATGAACTTGGTATGCAAGGCCCCTGTGAGAGGATTCTGTTTCTTTCTGTTCTGATCTCTGTTACACTATGATGGTCATTAAACCCAAGATTTCCAGGTTTTTTCGCGGAATAACACAGATTGTATAGAGTTTCTGTGATATTTTTAGGATCTTTTAAAATCAGTATGAAAGGATCCCTAAAAACTCTTTCTCTTATTTCATAACAGTGTAAATGGGTAGGCACAGTTAAAAATTTGATCTGCTCTTTAATCTGAAATGCGTATGTTGTGCAAATACTTCTAATTTGATGTGTTAAGTTTTGTGGTAACTTTCTTTGCACTGTGCGAATCTAAATCTCCTCGTTTTACTAGACCTTATACGCAGTTCTTGCTGGTTAGTTGAGCGCGTTTGTAGTGAATTTGGTAATTTAATTAACAACCTAAACAAAGTGGTATTTGATGATTCTTTTTATTTTGAATAACCATAATGGGTCTAATTTTTATGACTCGTTATATTGTCCTTTTAAACCAATTTTTATGAATATGTAGATACACGATACTAACACACATATGGTGGTTTTATTTCTACCAAAAAATGTCGTCTGTTTTATTAGTTTATTACTAATCTCGTAAAAATGTTGCCCAATTTTAATAATATGCTCTAAAAAAGCTGTTCAAAGAAATGATTGCAAAAAGCCAATTACAAAAATAATTACAATACTTTTATATAATAATTGGAATAATAAATGCTAAACTTCTTATAGGAGAGAAAACATAACAATAAATAAATGTAAATACTTCCAAAGTTTGATATAAAAAATCTTATAGTTTAAATCATATATTATACAGAATTTGTTTGGGCATAAATGTAAGTAAGTAACTTGTTAACTAAAACAATTAAAATATACATTTTAAAATTTTAATTCTCATAGTTATTCTCATGGTTATTACTGTCAGTAAATCTATATTGTTTAACTTACTATATAGTATATATCTAAAGTAATTGTTCAAACTAAAGCTTTAAAATAAACTTTTTTTATATTTTCTAAGATTTCAAATGATAGTTTTTATCTTTAAATCAAATGTTTATAATTTAAAATAAAAGCCTTAATTTAGTTGTGAGTTGAGTTGGTATTAATTTTAAAGAATTTGAATAGTACTGGTACTTGATATAATTTTTAAGTCAGTTCATAGTGGTAGAAGGGGGAAGACAGAGTTTAAAAACAAATAAAATTAATAACAACTTTTATAATGACAGCTGTCAATATGTCAATTGAGGTGAATTGTTAGATGTTGTATTTACTATTGTTACTTCTATTAGTGTTGTTTGCAATATATTTATAACAATCATAAAACCATGAAAAAGTCAATGAATTTACATATGCAGCTCTATATACGACACAACAATTGCAATTACAATTACCAGTTTATGGTTGGAATGTTTAGAAAACCAAATTAATATTAGAAAAATGTAATCAAAATCGATCGAAAGTGATTTACGAAATAAAGTGGCAAAAGTTAGAAAATATAAGCTGGTTGAACCCTACTTTTAAAAAACTTACTATACATTTTACGATTGACTGCCACACATACTATCTGGTTGTAGTCCAGGTACATCGACTACATTATACACAGAATTATTCACAATGCCAGATCCCTGTGAGATGTATTAAAACTGCAACCAAAATATTCCTCAACCCTCGATTACTAACTGAAGCCTAACTATAGAAGTTACATGTTCTATGGTAAACCTTTAGTTGAAGCTTTAAGGTGTTCTTTTTCATATTTTTGGTGGTTTCCGTCCAAAATATTTTTTTGGCTTTGAGAGCGATGTTGTTTATGATTTATTAGAATGGAAATGTGACTTTAGTAAGCCTTACAAATAATATAAATCCGAACGATATTGGTGGCATATGTGAGATAATTGTATCTTTTAATTGCTGATGCCAAAAGTCCAATGTAATACAAGCTATATGGCCTATATTGGCCTTCATGCCAATCAAATCCAACAGAAACCAATGATCAGGAACACAGCGCCACCTTCTGGGAAGATAATAGCTAATCTACTGAAGACGCCTACCATTCACATTCAACATCCACCGACAGATGAGGCAATTCCTGTTTGATCATTCAAGGGTGAAGGTATAACACTGGCTCTTGAGTGGTCAAATTGATAGCAACTTGTCGGCGCATAATATACAAATATCCAAAAAAAAAAATCTCTATCTATCAACCATCTTCACATTCCAATACAATGAACTGCATGAGTAGGGGTTTACACCTGAGTATTGGTCTTGAAAAAAATATTTCAATCCAATTTGCAGATTGGGTGCTACAACAACAGGCTTTCTATGATAATTTTTTCAGTAAAATTTTTCTCACCCTCTAAGTTCTTTTTTCATCCGAGGACTATATTAACATGCTAGAAGTGATGTGATGCACTTTATTTTCGAGAGTTATCAGTGGACAATATTTCCTCAAAAATTACTCCGGAAAAATTTTTGAATAAGTCTAGTTGCGAACGTATTGGCTGTTAAAATGAAAGACTGTCAACTGAAAGATGTGTGATTTCAAAAAGAAGTTACAACGAGCTTCACAACACCACTAACATTGTCTCTATTGCATGTAAAATTTCACTGTTGCGAAATAGACACCCAATTCGTACATTTTGATAGCATTGGACTTTTTGTATCTACGTGAATAATAACAGAGTCCTTGCACTAAATTGAACTAAAAGCTTCCTTTATGAATTCGAAATAGGGATACCTATCTGTAGGGGAAACTAAGTCTCTGAAATCTGAAGATAGGTTTTCACTGAACCTTATAACGACTTGAAGAATTTACTTCCGATATTCTTAAGTTTTAGAGAACAGGGGTCTTTCTATTACTTTTTATAAGTTACAAACTTTAACACAAACTAAATATACTAAATGTACTGTAAATAAGCTAATTCACTTCAGTGTATGGGGTGGGGATTATAAATCATTTTAATTAAGAAGGAAATAAAATATAAAATTGTGTCATTTGAAAACTTTATTAATTAAACACAAATAGATACGAATCAAGGTAATGACGGCTTAGAAAAATAATTGCGCGCCACAAGTATTTCTAGGAATTAAATATAAATTTTTAATAATATACATATGTACCAACTAAACAGATAATTGCAATATGTGTTTTTTAATAGTTAAACAGAAATTTAATTTTTAGTTTTGTCTCCTACAATTATGTTCATGAATGTACACTTTTTAAAGCAAAAATTTTCTAAATGTGAACATAATTTTATAGTATTTTTAATATCATTTATTAGTTTAATATTACTGTCATTTTAATTTTTTATTGTCAGGTTCTGTGTTAGCAATTGTGTTATTTGGAACTTCTTTTACTGTCATTGTTGCAGTTGTTAGTGCCATTATTTTGCTGTCTACAAATTTTCCAAAAAAATGTAACATAGAAGCTGCTTTATTGATTTATTAAAATCATGCTTTATATATTTAGCTCTCATCAGAGCCTATAAGGTTACTGTTCTTCAGCATGTCAAATTAAATTCCAAAAAATTGTTTAAACATGTTTGGAGACTTAATAATACTTGTACAATTTGCATGATTTTAGTTGATGTATTTTAAACAGCCTTTAAATAAGAAGAATTGAAGTAGAAAAAACAAAACTGATTTCGGCAAAACAACAATCGACAACAGTATCAAATATCAAAATTTGTTTCAAAGAAATCAGCATTTTCTTTTGCCTTAAAAAAAAAATCATTTTAAACTTTTTTCTAACAAATTTATACAGAAAATGTTGCTTAAATGCCATCTCTTTTAGAAGCCGTGTTGATGTAATAATAAACAATTTGCATATAAAAAGACGAAATAAAAAAATAAACAAAAATTAACCGAAATGTTATGCAATGTGTAATGAATTTTTAATAAGTTAAGAAATCACGTTGAAAATGTTTTTTTTTTCAATTTTTTTTTTTTTAATTTAAACTTTTTTTATTGTGCAAGAGAGAAAAAGTGTTAAAGAGAACTGCATTAAAACCTTTTTTGAAGTTTAGTAAAAAATTTTAATTAATTTCTTAAGAGCCTGTTGTCTATTAAAAATACTTGCCTAAGACCGACGTGCTTCACTACACCTTCCAATACCATTTGTCTAAATTTCACGACTGATGATTTTTAGTGACTGCAGAGAAATTCAAAAACTTAAACTGTATCCAATATCTTCCCCCGGGAGGTAGGGACAAAACGCTGCTGACGATACACACGCCAGTAGCACAAAACTCCCTGGGCATATGGAGCTTTAAGTGGCCCGGCGCTCGCTATAGACAGAGAGTGGTTAATGATGCATGACGCAGCGTGTTCTTTCGGAGACTTGACTGGCATTTCGATTCAGGACATCTGCATGCCAGCCATGGCGTTATGTAGGTGGGTGCTGAGTGGTGTTGCTCTGGTTTTTGAGTGTGCGTGGCTAGCATTTTCTGGCATTCTTAAGGACTGACCAGAGATGCCTTAATCCAATACTACGGGCATCAGGAGCCTCCGGTTTGCCTGTGCTCCCCTATCATTCGGGGAGTGAGGCAAATCGGCCTGATGGTTTGAGTTCGGCCCTTCGGGAAGTACACGAAGTGGCAGTGATATATGATGCTACTACCTCAATAAGGGGGGTTGCTGCTATCTAGGAAATGGTAGTGACGAAATTGATAACTCAGTGTTATGGGCTTTCTTTTGAGAGGCGTGTCTTCGGCATGAGACACCAGCTTCGGGTGGCGGCGGTTGGACGCATGTATTCAACTACAGCCCAAACAATGAGCAGCATGTGATATGTCTTAGAACGGTGCGCAAATAAAACCAACCTTCAGTTGTATCCAGTATCAAGATATACAGAATATTTAGTTTGAGTGGGACGTACTACGCCCACTTGCCCGCCCTTTTTTCTAGTGATGATTTTTATTGACTACGAAAGTTAAGCTTCAACAATTCTAAAGAATAAAGAAATCAATTAATCACTTCCATTTGTCCAATTCCGCCCACATTCTGACTAATGATTTTCGCTGACCCTGAAGTTGTTCAGACCAAATTTAAAAACTTTTACTTTAACTATTCTTAAGATATATAAAAATTACTATTTAGTTTATATGAGAGGCAAGATCCAATTTTGAAAAATATATCCCATTGCACTTTTATTTGTTGTATTATGTTCCAAATTTTCAAAATTTCCAAATCGGTTTACGTGTGATTAAGCGACAAACAAATAGGCTTACAAAGAGATTTACGAGTATATATGTACTTTATATAATTATATGTATATGGTTTAACTTTATCGAAGAGTTGTTTTTTCGTGTTCATTATACGATCATTTTGCCGTTTTAATATTTAAAGTTATTTGGGAACTTTACATAAAAACTATGCCATTTGGTTTAGCTAATATGTTATAAAAAAAAATGTTGCATTATTTTGGTACAAAAATTTTATACACCAACTAAGCCACACAAATACAAATCAGGCAAATTAAAGAAGAAAAAAATTCAAACATTTTAACAGAAGCATCATAAGACATCAGTAACATTTCCGCCTGCTGTGCCAAACTTATCCAAATCAATTTATAAATCAGCTCAACAACAGCAAAACCAACAAGAACAAGATATTAAAATAAAAAACTTAAAACAGCAATGAATGCAATAAGAACTGCAACAACAAACAATTGCTTTAAGGTCAACAATATCAACACCAAAAACTTTTTTATTTTTATATTTCTTTTTTCCATCCCTGAGGTTTTTGATATTGCAAGTGGTCTTTGCTGGCGGTGGTGGTGGTGGTGGTGTTGTTGGATTTATAACAACAAATTCAGCAGCTTTTAAATTTATTTTTTGTTTTTTTTTTTTTTTAGCAAAAACTAAAAATATTTCGTAAACTTCTTTGTAGGAGACCCAAATGTTTGAACTTTACCAAAAGGCTCATGCAACAATATGAGGAAGAAGGTAGAAATATAAAAAACAAATCCCAAAACAAAACCAATTGAAACAACATCATCGACAACGAAGTCAACAAAAATAAGGCTGTTGATGCTGATGAGGACTATACAACGACGATGACAACGACAACAACACAACATAAACATGATGAGCAATTTATTGTGTCAAACTCAATTATATTCGTGTGATATTTCTTTGGACCTCATACAAATAAAAAAAACTTTCCATATACAAATAAAAAAAAAAGTCTTATACCAATACCCACTTGTTAAAAATTATTAGTTGGTTGAAAAAGTAATTCCAAGAAGTCATTTAAAACATTTTAAAAATTGTATAATAATTTCCATTAAAACTTACTCCGGTAATAATTGTAATGCATCAGCGTTTTTAAATGAATTTTATTTTATTTAATTTTCATGAATGTATTGTATTTAAGTGTTAAAATTTAATTTAAATACTGTATACGTATATATAGAACTGGCCATTACAACTTTGTTTCAGACTGAAGAAACTTGTTTATCGACAAATCAGTTACTATCAGAGCTTTTGCAAGATGACTGCAGATCTCGTGCTTGAACCTGGAATTCTCGTCTAGTAAGCCAATACACTACCCACTGAGACTGAGGCAATCATCACACTTTGACTAAATTTACTTAAAACATATAATTGTTAACTCACGGCCATATGTATAATGAAAAGTAAGCCACTGGTTTGCATATGGGAGAAAAAACTGGAACGTTTATCACCCGCTATAGATTGATACTATTAAGCCTTTCCATAATTTCTATTTAATAACTAGTCAGAGAATCCAAAAAATTAAATAGCTTGTACGTTCGAGAAAGAATTTCCACGTATAGGAATGACAAACTTAGCCACTGTGTACAACGACCTGTTAATTTTTTATTATAAATAAGGTTGTCAGTCTTTAGCATATGTATGTTCAAAGTCCTTTGGATAAACTTATCCACACAAAAATTATAAATATTCAGTTTAAGATATGGGCTTCGTGTCAGATCTTTTTCTAACATATCAGAGCTACTTATTTAGAAGCAGCAAAATTTCAAAACAAACATATGTTTTCGGTTCTGTCAAGTACAGCAGTGTAAAGATCGAAACACAGATTTTAATGTGATTTATTTATTCTTCAGAATATGGAGTGGGGTCTGCTGTTGATGGCTTCATTAAGAACCTAAAGAGTTCTTACTACAAACTGTGTATCAAAGTTATTGAATATCGCTAAAAAAAAAAAGTATATCCAGCTATGACCAGTAGGGCAATTCACTACGAAATTTTAATTAAATTTTGCTATTCAGTAAAATGTTTTAACAACTTTAGTTATTATTATTATTGTTTTTCTAACCACAACATATGTAAGTACTTACTTATGTGTCTTATTTAAATAGACATACATTCATACATATATAATTGGCTATTACAACCCTGTTTCAGGGTTACGGCCTAACTTCTCGCAGCACTCATGTTATGTGTGTTTATTTTTATCCATTAGCACCGGGTCCCACAGTTTAAAGTCGACACCGAAAGACAGATTTGAGAAGCTTTTTCATGGCAATCAATTACTTCCAGAGCTTTTGTCAGAAGACTGCTGAGAGGTAGTCGCCGAAAGAAATAATTTCTTCATATTTCTTTTCTTCAAGATGTCAGAGCTGATATTTGAAACCGGGGCTATCGTCTTAGTAAGCCAACACATTAACAACTGGACCAAGGTTAAACAGACACAAAATTGAAATAAACGCTTTTTGTTCTATAACACAATATTACTAAAATATCTCGAATTTAATCAGTAAATTTATTAATAGGTGGTTTAATTGATATACATATTTAATTAATAACTTTTCAAAAAATAAAAAAATACAAATATATTTAGAAATTTATTAAATTTAATATCAAAATACAGTGTGCAAGATATTTAAAAAAAAACATTTTTCTTAAAATCACGACTTTGTCATAGAATAAATAGTAAAAACTATATATAAAATAATATTTAAAAAACAAAATTAATAGAAATCATTATACATTGGATATATGACAAAATTCGAATGAATAATTTTAAAGTTTGTAAGAAAACTGACTCTGCATACTGTTTCGTTAAATTTTTTATTTTTTAATTTTTTTTGTTCCTATAGAGATGCCACTTGATTTATATTTTTAACTACAAGCGTTAACTAGGAGTTATTGAATCAGGCTATCGTTAACAACAAAATCGGCTTTAAATTTTAACAGAACCCAAGTCGTTAAAAGTTACTGAATTACACTACCGGTAATGTTAAGAAGTAAAAAATTAATTTTTCTTTTTATGTCTAGTCATTTTATTTGTAGATATTGCTGTGAATAATCTGAAATATTTTGAAAAAAGTAAATAAAAGGCTAGTAAAAAAATTGTTTACGAAGTAAGGAAATATCATTTAAAATAATTTTAAGTTCTCAAGCACAATAAATTTGTAATAATTTTTAAATATTGCAAAATAATAAACAAATAACTTTGTACAAGTACTATAATCACTTTTTCCCATACCTCTCAACAATATGACTTTCTTTAAAAAAAAAAACAAACAAAAAAAACTTTGTGAGTGTGTGTATATGTTTTCTTTTCAATTTTTTCTCAGTTTGTGGCCAAAAAGCAAAATATTTCTTAACAAAAATTAAAGATAAATACAATATCGTTCTGTTCGTGTGTATTTTGAAGTGGGTTTTTAGTGAAATTCTTTATATTGTTAAAATCGTTTTTCAAGTTTAGCAATCAAATAACTTTTAACGTACATATGTATATATGAGCCACAAATAAGGCGAATTAAAAAGGGAACGTTAAAATAATTTCAAAAGAAATTTTTAAATGATTTTCTTTTCTCTTAAATTTTTTGTGGACATCCTACAACGTCGAATGTGTTCTACTGAAGGTGTAACAAGTTTATGTAAAAAAACTAAAATAAAAATTTACAGACTTTCATAAATCTAAATATACTTCTAAGGGTCACTGTTTTCATTAACCATAGTACGAAAGTAAGATAGTAAAATTTAACTTTAGTTTAATCCTCCCGTTAAGAGTTAGGGAAAAAGCAATTTATCTGTCTGATAAAATCCTAAAATTTACTGTCGGTTACTTGTAGTAGTAAGGGCCCTAAGTGATATAATTCCTAAATTTTTCCACATTTAAATATCAAAGTATTAAATTTTTGTTCTATTGGAAAAATTTCAGAAAATGATTAAGCCAAACTTATCGTCGTGCAGGAGTTTATGTGCTCTATCCGTCATTTCATGTTTTTTATATATTTCGAGCTAATAATACCACTTTATGATTTCGACCTCAAAATTTTTGAAGTCTGCAATCCTTTTTCGGATATCTCGTCCAGTTTCGGAAATAAATAGCTGAAAAGTAATTGCAGACTTTAAAAATTTTAGCATCATTAATTCGAGATACATATATAAAATGGCGGATAGAGCACATAAACTCCCGCACGACGTTATGTTAGACAAATAAAAAATTATAAATGCAAGTATTTAATATTTTTGCTTGCACTTCCAGTTTTTTTTTTACTTATGCGACAAATCCACAATTTTAGTTTCGAAAGGGTATTACAAAGTCGTATACGATCTATATATTGCAATCTTATTACTTACTGTCATTGTTTTCGTGTCAAGTATAAAGATGAAACAACAATGAAAAAGTAAAAAGACAAAACTTCAAAAAAAAAAAAAACACAAAAGAAGAAATACGAAAAAACTCTTTGCATTTCATGATGACACCTTCAATTGATGATCAATGTTGGATTAAGAAATTGTCTTGAATTTAAAAAAAAAAGAAAAATAAAACGAAATACACAGAGATACTGAAACTGTTTAAACATTTCCAATTTAGTTTAAAAAAGAACGGAAAAAATTATTTAATTATAAATTAAATTTCAGATCTAATGTAATATTATATTTTCATAAAATGTTTATTTACGGGTAATTTTTAATATTTTTTTTATAAGAAAAATAATATGTAACACTAAAAAATAAAACTGTCGAATAATAAGCAGACCAACGGTTAAAATTACTCAATAATTACTAGAAGATTAGAGTAAATTTTTAGAAACGACTAAAATAGCAATAATTTTTTTATATTTTGATAATGTGTGAGTTGAGAAAGTAAGCAGTTCTACTGTTAACATTGTCATTAAATGCGTCAACAGTTTTTGTTCTTCTCTATGGATTAACACCCTGTTCATAGAAGACGAATGGTTTAAGACGCTCGTGTTTTTATATGTGAAACAGCAACAAAAACAAAAAACACTCAAATTTGTTATTGTTTTTCATACAAAAGGACGAATGTTCTAAACCATTTGTATTTTGTTAACAGACTCTATGTTTGCTTTTCTATTGTGACACAAATATGTATTTAAGGACAGAAGAATAATAGTATTATTTGGTCGGAAGTAGTCCCCGTGGTCTAGTGGTTAGTATATTGGCTTACTAAGACGATAGCGCCGCATACAAATCTCAGCTCTGACATCTTAAAAAAAAATTATGAAAAAATTATTTCTTTCGGCGACTACCTAACAGCAGTGTTCTGGCAAAAGCTCTGGAAGTAATTGATTGCCATGAACAAGCTTCTCAAATTTGTCGTTTGGAGTCGACTTTAAACTGTAGGTCCCGGTACTCATTGATAAAAATCAACACACACAACATGAGTGCTGCGAGAAGCTAGGCCGTAATCCTGACACAGGATTGTAATGGCCAATTATGTAAGTATGTTTGGCTGGCACCAAAGAACTTCTTCATTAGAACTTAGAACTTAGAACTTTTCTTCCTACCTAAAGAAAAAAACAAAACAAAAGAAACGCAGAACAGCTAACTTGTCAGAAACTGATGCGATTACAATAGCTACATTACGAGGTGCATATTCATAACCAATTAATCATTAGCATGTAGTAGTTTCGAACAGGTCTTGAGGAAAGAAATATTTATCCAGATGCTGAATTTGTATATCTCCGTGACTCAATCTCAGGTTGATGCAAATTTAAAATTTGCTTGACCATATAGCTTTACTTACATTATTGTTATTTAATTATTTCCACTCGTTACAAAAGAATTTATGGAATGCGTAATTTAGAAAGGAATTCGTAAGAAACCAAAAACTCTTTCTTAGTATTTTATTCAGAGGGATGCTAAAAAAATACCAAAATTACTATTTGTGAGTAAATTTTAAAATTATATATTTATTGTTATTATTTTAGTTTTTAGTGGATTACATGAAATTACTTTAAGGTGGTATGTAGGCAAACAAAGTTAAAACTTCAAAGTATGGCTTTGGAAAAGTCCTTTTATGTATGTCACTGGCAAAATTTCGTCTGCTGTGAGAAATCAAATGTTAATATCAAGCTAATACTCTAATCATAAAACAATTTATTTATTAACAAATATTAGCAACTTTAAATGAAATATCGCTTGGACATAAAATTAAATCCCTTTAAGGCCCTCTGGCTATGTGTTACAAATTTGAATTTTTTCAGCTCATTTCATCAGAATTAAAGAATATTTATTTCCCAAAATTCTCTTTTTTAGTTGAAATGGTTCAGTATTGTTTTATTTAAAAAAAAATTTTTCTTTTTTCACTTTTTTTCTTCCAAAGCAATTTACAGCTTTTCGCCTAACAATATAAGCCACTAAAGCGCTAAAAATAATGATGAAGCATGCAACAAATTTAAAAAGGCAACTTACACGATGCATTTAATGCCCATGACAAAAGAAAAATGAAACAACGATATGCAACAAATGCTGCAACAACAATAATAACAGCAACAACATCGGCAAAATGACAATGACAGGCAACGAGTATAAAAACAAGGAATTTGACATTTGCTCTTCTTAAAAATAACAAAAACAACACCACCAATAATGTATGTATAAAAGAAAAAGCCAAATGTATTTATTGTATATGTTATAGTCTGTCTCTTGGTACAGGAAGAACAAACAGTCAACTTTACACCAACATTTGCAATGATGACAATAATATAAGAAAAAAACTTTAGTTAAAACTTTAGAATATTCAAAGACTTATAATAAAGGAATCAAAACTCCTTTACAGCAGAAGAGAAAAGAAAAAAGGTCAGAATGTAATTTTTTGTCAAATAAACTAAGAAATGTATAAAGCAATACTTAAAACTTCAACTATAACATACAACACAACTTGCAACACAATTGTAAACTTTCAAAGCCCCCGAAATACAACATCAAACAACAATAAAAACAACAAAAAACATTTACTGAAAATGTTTAATGTCAATTTCTGTTTCTCGTTTTTTTCTTGTTTTTCCTGGTACCTGGTGTTCTCATTTTGCAATTTGACTCGTTTTCTGTTTTTTATTAAAATTCTAAATTTTTTAAGCCTTAAGAAGCTTAACAAAAGGATTCTTGGCAATAATCAAAAAGTCATTAGTACAGTTAAAAATGCATCCCGTTCGAAAAAAAAAACAAAAAACAAAATAAAGCAATACGAGGATTGTTACGTATTTCTAGTATTCTGTAAGAAAAAAAATGAGACTGAGAATACGTACACTAGTCTCATAGCTATCTGCTATCAAAAGTTAGAAGATACTGTGCAAGACGCCAATAAACAATAACCTCATCATCAACTATAAGAAACTTTAAGGAACTGAACAAAATGGTGGTAGCAGTTATGGCTTCATTTTTCAATTTGGGAACGTCAATTACCCACCAAGATCATGTGATTTGACGCCGTTAAATTTGCATTTGAAAACTCACATTTGTTAAGTTATCCTCCAACTACCGACCAAAATATACGAATAAGATATGAAAACTACCAACAATCAACATAGAGGCGATAATTTAAAAGATGCTTTTTATCCTTGTTCTTTCAAAATCCTTAATTTTTTAGCTTAACAGAGGTCTGTTAACATCATAACATAGCTCTGTTAACTTAGATGGTTTATGTCTAGGGTCATAAATTTTAAAATTTATCTTCACACAGGTTCATTTAAATCAGAGTAGGAAAATAAACAAAACTGAACGTTTGATCTCATTTTGTTGTATTCTTTACAATAAGTAAAACAAAAATAAAACAGAAACAGTGAGAAAGATTGTCCCATTTAATTTTGTATATTCTTTTTGTTTTGAGTACTACAAATACACTAACTCAAATGTGCGTAGGTACAACAAAAAATGAATGAGGAGAAAAAGGATAGAAGAGTAAGAGAAGAAGAAGAGAAAAAAAAAACAACAAAAAACAAAGCAAGCACAAGAGCGAAAAGCTAATTGTTTCATTTGCGCTCTTTCTTATTTAGAAAGTATTTGTGTTTGTTTTGCTCATGTACAATACTATTGAAAAAATGTTGAAAAGTGTATGACTTTGTTGAAACTTTTGCGAAATGTTTTGTTTTGTTTTGCCCACTCTGATTTAAATACAGTCCAAGCATTATAACGAAATGCCATTGATAATCAAAATCATATGTTTGTGGATGTTGCTTCTGTAACAAAAAACTGGAGCTTGCGAAAGCTTTGTAGATACATTAAAGTAGTATTTCCTTTTTACTAATTCGTTAATGTTAAGCCACTAAATACACCGCTGCATTGAAATCTAAGTTATGTCGGAGTAAAAAAACTTAAAATACTTCTTAAGAATCCCTCTTTTTTATTGAAGCAACAGACTATCAGAAAGTAGCACACTGCCGAATTTATCTATAGTTGAAACCTATATACAATACATACATAACTGGTTGTTTTAACCCATTTTTAGAGTTACGGCCTTGCTTTTTTTACGACTAATGGGACCTACAGAATATCTTCGAATCCCAACGAAAGACTTGAGAAGATTCTTCATGGCAATCAGTTGCTATCAGAGCTTATGCCAGAAGACTGCTAATAGATTGTCGCCGACTGAATTGTTTTCTCATATTTCTTTCTTCCAAGATGTTAGAGCTAAGGATTCAAGCCAGAGCTCTCGTCTTAGTTAGCCAAAACACTATGAGTACATACTGGACTACGGGCAAGTGCAAAATTGAAACCTACCTATTAAAAAACTTATCTCAGTTGTCTACTAAAAATTTACTGACTTTTCCAATTTTTGGAGACAAATAAATTTTACAATATTTTAGGCTTTTCGATATCTATACACTTGGCGTATATAGGTATTGCAACTTCTTCCATTAGCCAAATTTTGTCGAAATTTCTATAAATAAACTCCAATCAAAATATTTTTTTTGACATATGACATCCAAATTCCATATCAACTGTTGAGACCAATACTCAGGGGTATATTCCTACTACTTAAATTCTGTGCATTGTATTGGAATTTTTGTTGAAAGGACAGTACATTATGATAACAGAACATATATTTTGTTTTCTTATATTATTAAGCGCCTTAGGAATGAGACAAATTGCTGTGAATTGATCATTCAAAGACCAGTATTATACCTTCACCCTTGAATGATCAACAACAATTACCCCATCGTTACATGTCGATTGCGGTGAGTGCCTTCGCTAAGTAGGTTTTTAGCTGTTATCTGCTACTTCCCAATAGGTGGCAATTTTCTCCTGATCATTCGTTTTTCATTCACTTTATCTGCTCTCCTCGTTATTTCTTCAAAACACCTTTTAACAATGGGATTAAAGATTATTTAAAAAACAAAAAACTGTAATTTTTTAATTTTTCAAAAACAGAATACACAAAAAAAATATAAATGCAGTATAAAATTAAAAGAATTGTATGAGAATACTTTTGTTTAAATAAAATTTTTGCAATAATTCCTAAGAAGTATTTTAATAATGTTTAAGAAATTAAATATTTTGTAACAAAAAAGAAATTCCATTATATGCCGGTAATAAATCTTAACAATTCAGGCCAAATTTTTGAATTATTTTTCAATAAAATCCCACAAGTCAAACAGTGATAATAGCAAATACTGAAATACTGAAATTGTCGTAGCAGAGATTAAAAATAAAATTATTAATGTTTTGCAAATAAAGATAAACGTTTATGTTTTCACAAGTTGTTATTTTTGGTTTTTGTTTTTGTTCTTGTATGTATTATTATTATAAATTGCATTTCTTTATACGGCCCAGCCAATCAAAACGAAACGCAATTCAAACGCTCCAAGATGGTCGCTTTGTTTTTTGGGTACAAAAATATCAAATTACATTTCCTGTTGGTTCTTTTCTTTTTTTTTGTTTCTTACTTAAAAGTGGCTTTTTGTTTTTGGCTGGTCATAAGCTGTATTGAATCAATGCTCATGATTATGATTTTTTAATAATGACAAATTTACACTGAAAACTTATGGAAAAAAGGCTGCAATGAAATAAAAACCTTTAATAATGCGAAAACCCAAAAGAAAAAAAAGTACAGCATAAAACAAAAAAAAAATTTGGACGAAGTAAAAATTTGTCCCAAAACTTTAAAGATTATACGACTTTTTTTTCTAGCATAAGGACGAAAGAAAAAAATTTTTTTTCTTTTTACAGTGGGAGAGAAGCATGTGAAGATGTATTTGCACCAAACTCAATTTAAGTAAATATAATTTGAAATCTCTTTGAAAACCTATAGTGTTTACACCGACATTTTTTGACAACCAGCAGGATTTATTTTCATAAAAATAAAGAAACAAATAAATAAAATAATTTTTTTTTCTTATTATTCTATATTCAATAAAAAATAATTTAAAAGTCTTGAATTTATTTTCGTTTTTGTTTTATGAGGCTTTTTTCAATTGCCAGTTTCTTAGTCGGGATTTACAATGTAGAAATTGAAAGACAGACAGACGTATTGTGCTTTTTCACTTTTTGTAGTTTTTGCTTCTTCTGTTTGTCTTTTAAGTTCTATATGGTAAAAGTTTTAGGTAAGAGCAAAAGAGAATTGAAAAATGTCTGCCTTTCAATTTCTACATTTTAAATTCCAACTTACTGTAGTTTTGTATTTTATAATACAACTAATAATACAACAGAGTTGCATCAGAAAGTATACTAAATTTCCACAAGATTTTGTCGTAATCTAGTAACGAAGAAGATTTTGTTTTATATGGGAAATCTAGTAAAGAATGACTAGATTTCAACTAAAATCTTGTAATTAGTTGATTTGAGTTTGGTGTAAGTGAACACTTGCTTGAAAAAATACAGTCGTTAAAAAAGCTAGCACAGAAACTCACACGACCGAGTTCAAATACCAGCAAAGGACAAAATTATAAAAATAAAAATTTGTGGTTTTCTAAAATTATAATTTAAATTAAAAATTAATTAAAAAAATATAAGAGGCTCCCCACCCTCCAACAAGTCCATCTTCAATTTATTCTACCAGAAACCAATGATCAGGAGTACAGCGCCATCTTCTGGGAAGATAAGAGCTAATCTACTGAAAACGATCACCATTCACATTCAATAACCACCGACAGATGAGGGAATTGCGGATTGATCATTCAAGTGTGAATTGTTGTTGTTGAATTGTGGCCCTTGAGTGGTCAAATTGACAGCAACTTGTGTCAACAGCAAAAAGGCGTATAATATAAAAATATCTATAAAAAAAATCTCTATCTATCAACCATCTTCACATTCCAATACAATGCAATGCCTGAGTAGGGGTTTACCCCTGAGTATTGGTTTAAAAAATAAAAAAAAGATCCTAATTGAGATTAAAATAGCCATGAGAATACTCTGTTAAATGGCGTTAATTCATGAGATCAATGCCCAACTTAGCCAACCTTTCGTTCTTTTTCCAGCGATATTCAATAAATGCGATACCCGATGTGTAGATAACACTAAAAAGGCATTGTTGTCAAATCGTTTACAATTGAAATTTTTGTTTATTTTCAAGATAATAACGGGTGATGGTGAGTGTTTCATTGTCTTGACAAAACAATACTTTTGTTTTTGGCAAAAACTTTCTTTTTTCTTTACTTTCATCGTTTAAAGTTTAAAGGCTGCACTAAGTTAGCATAATACTCGCTGTTGATTGATTTTAATTTTTGGAGATGATAAATAAAATTATTTTACTCCCAGACATACTGATCTAATTATCCTCCACCAGAACTAAATCTCAGCTATTATCTAGACATGTGTTTGGATGTGTTATATAATATAGTAGAAGCGGCAAGCAATCCAAATATGGATTCCCTGTTAGAACAAAATACGTATTCGCCAATAGCAGCCTAATATTCGGAATTGGTCTGAAATTCAGGCTTAAGTTATAGTCTTTCAATTATTTAATATTCATATTTTATTCATATTTTACTCCCACTGTTGGCTAAAGGAAATATGTATAAGAGAAAACATCAACGGTTTTTTTTTAGCTGGCAAAGAACTAAGTCAGTTTCTTGGACTTGAAAACATTGCAGAAACTAAGAAAACGCAGCACAAAAAAAAACTATTTTTCTTTATTTCATAAAATTTTGAAGAAAACACATCATCAAAAGCAACAACAACAAAAAAAAAAATAATAAGTAAATAAAATAATGAAAATAATAAAACAAAAAACTAACAAAAGAACAAAAAATTGAAAGAAAATCATAAGAACTACTACAGCTAAATTTATTTGAAATCAGATCCTGGTAATCTTACTTTCAAGATCGTAACGATTTCTCATTTTAATCAATTAAAAAGTCATCGACCGCTCCTTTTTGTGCAGCAACAAGAACTGTTTTTTTTTTTTTTTTTTTTTGTTTTAAATTCACCAAATGCCCTCTGTGCAACCGCTTAGTCCATAATGTACATTTTGAGCAAAAAGTACCAGAGAATGCTATTGTTTTCATTTTTTTCTTTTTTTCGAGTCAGAATCACACACAGTGCTTAACAAAAAACTCTTGACAGTTGTTGCCAATTTAAACAAAAAGGCAAATGGCAATATTTTTGTTTCTTCTTCTTCCACAGAAATACACACTTAATAAAACACAAATCAGCTTGTTTTTTTTCTTTTGTAACTCTTTGACTTGGAGGGCTTTTGTATCAGAAAGCGCAGCTTTTTTTTCTTGATTAATGAGGTGAAATGTTAAGAAAAATGTGAAAAGTTTTTGGATGACAAGAAATCAATACGTTAAAATCAAACGATATGGGCAGAAAATTCAAAATAAAAAAACAATCACAATATGGTATAAAATTAGGTTTGTCAGAAAAGCAAAAACAAACAAAAAAATATTATCTGCGTACAAGAAAAATTGCTCTAAAAACAAATACATATTAAAGAGATAGTCTACACACCTAACCAAAAAAAAGCAATTATTTTTTAAAAACTGTAACTCCCTTACAGACCTATTTAAGCTAACTTTAGGTTTTCTGCAAAAAAAAAAAAACAAATTTTTAACGCAGTATGCAGCTTACAATTGTTTAGACTTATTTCACTTGGTGTAGAGTGCTTTTTGTCAACGATAATTTACGGTAAAAAATGTTCGATTTGTTTTTAAATGTTTAATTTACTTTTTGTTGCAACTAAATCAACCATTTTATGCTGTTGTTGCTGTAAGTGACAGGTTGAAACCTTCCAAAAAATGTAATTTTTGTTTTTAATCAACAACAATAACGACAAAAAAACAAGCATTGAAAAAAAATTAACGAAGCAAATGTGAAGAAGTTGGTGCAACAATCTTAACGAGATAAAACAACGTGTCAACTGCTGGGCTAATTGAAGTTGATTTTGAGAGCATTCTTGTTTTACAAAAAACCCTCTCAATACAATTCACGCCTTTAAGATTTGTGAAGTGCTTTATAAAATGAAAAAAAAAAACTAATAAATAAAAAATTTGGAAATTAACATTTAAGTCCTCGACAGGAGACACTTTGAAAATCATTAACAAAAAAAAAGTGTCTCGGATTGTGAATTTAATTTTTTAATTTTAATTTTCGAACGTAAAAAATTATTTGAATGTTTGCTGATTTATCAATTGAATCTTAATCTGGATAAAACGTAAAGGTGTTTAAATTAGTTATTTGTTACTGATTAAAAAAAGGAAGAAATAAAAACTATAATATAATATCGGTCCCAAATTATAGCACAAATTAAATAAACTTGCAATATACTGCCACTTAGCAGAGAACACAAAAAAAATTTAACTTATTTTATCAAGAAATTATTAATCATAAACTATTTAAAAAATCTAGGTCAATTTTAAATAATATGCGCACTCCTTATCAGTTGTTTAAGGTTATAAGCTGCAATTACTCTTCGTTGTAAATGCTTTCCCTAATCACACAGATGTAAAAAAATAACCAACAACAAAAGAAGGGCAAATATGCCAGTTATAATCTAACTACAAAATTTGTAAGGAAAATTACAACAAAAAATTATTACCGCTATAACTTTTAATAAACTTTTAACACAAGAAATGATAACAACAAAACTTATAAAAATGATCACAAATTGATTGAGTTTGAGGGTTTTAAATTACACGAAGTGACAAAAAAAAGTACCACACAAGTATCACATTTCTCTGAGAGCTATTGTCGAGTACAAGTCATGAACAAGCGTCTCAAGTCTGTCGTTTGGAGTCGGCATTAAGGCCTGGTTAGCCAAACGTTGATGTCGTAAAAACGGTACGTACGTTAACGTACGTACGTATGTGCAGTTATACAAACGTGTCATATGTCAACCGAAAATGTAAATAAAAACAAAACAAACCAAAAAATTATAAAGGCCTGTACCAATAATATTAATTTTTCGTCGTCCACTAAAAACAAAGTATAATAATTTTTTATTTTATTAATATTGATTATATAATTTATTATATTTTTTACTTATTTTTCACAAAACACAGCACAAATAAAAAATTTTAATTTTTAAATGGCAATATGAAGCCAGCTGTTTAGAGCAGTGATAAATGTTGTTAAATTAACATAAAGTTAAAAAAGGTACCAGAAGTACCAAAATAAGAGCATATTATAATTACTTCTTATATTTTATGGTTCCTAAAAATTTTTTCTTGTACTTCTACTGAATATCAAATTTTTGGTTTAAAGTAATTATTTATTGAATCGGATCCATTGGTCCATTGCGGACCGGAAACGAAAAAAGTTAATTTTTAAGTAGAACTTTAAAAAAAAAAAAATTGTAATTATCTCAGTAACTAGCTAGCACGTAAATCAATCATGCATCCCATATGCTTCTTTTTAGATAATCGAATAATTTTTAATTTGGTATGTAAGTATGTATATAATTCGTCTGTCGAAGATATGTTAAGTAAAACATGGGACTTTTAATTAAAAAAAAAATAAAAACAAACTTTATATTCACATAAAAATTTAAATTATTCACATAAATATCATAAAGACTTTAAAAATTAAAAAAAATTAAAAAAATTAACGAGTTTAAAAATTAAAGCATTTTTGTACGCATAAAAAAGAAAATGATTTGCAAATAAGCATGAAAGTACCAAAAAGGGCATTTGGGCCACATTGTCATTTAACATACAATAGTCCCATCACTCGCTTTGAAATGTAACGTAAAAACGTTGAGAAATTCTATTTTATACAGATTCTTCCGTCCCGCCAACGTGACATTTATTTTGGATAATCATTTGCATTGTTTTCATATGCTAGAAACCAACGTACGTTGCGTTACGTTACATCAACGTTCGGCTAATTCTACCTTTAAACTGTTGGTCGCGGTACTCATAGACCAAAAATTGATACATACAACATGGGTGCTGCGAGAAGCCAGGTCGTAATCTAGAGTTGTAGTTGCTAATTATGTATTTATGTATGTATTTTGTTTTATTTGAGGCCAATACTCAGGTGTAAACCTCTACTGACGCTGTGCATTGAATTTGAATTGTGTTGGTAAGGACAGTACACATATATTTTTTATTATATTATTATTAAACGCCTTCGGAATGAAACAAATTGCTGTGAATTGATCATTCAAAGGCCAGTGTTATACCTTCAACCTTGAATGATCAACAGCAATTGCCTCACAGTTGCATGTTTAAGTGAGTGCCTTCGTTAAGTAAGTTTAGTAGGTTTAGCTATTATACCACTAGGTGGCGCTTTTCTTCTAATCATTCGTTTTTGTTGACATTTATTTAGGTGGAATAGAGGGGAGCGGTTTCTGTGGTGATGGTCTTCTTGGAGTGGGGGGACCTCTTATTTTTTAAATTATAATTTTGAAAAAAAACCGCAAATTAACTTTTTCATTTTTCACCTTTATTTTTTTGTGCGAGCGCTCTAACCACTATACCATGAGTATAATAATAATCAGAGTTTAAAATATGTGTAACAACTTCATAATCTTTAGTATGAACTCCAATGCGGACCACGTAGACAATATAATAAAAATTTGTTCTGCGCATTCCAAACTACGGAAGTCTATTCTAAAGAACAAAATAAACGGTTATTAATATATGAATACAAAATGAATAAGAATACTAGGCTAAACATACCAAAAGTTCCTGATCTAGACCGCTGAAAATTCCTCTCTATTTTATGTATTAGAAGTCAAACCGATCTGTATCATTTAAAAACCAGTTACATGACAGTTTAGTGCCGTGGTATAGTGGCTGAGCGCTCGCACAGAAACTCACACGACCGAGGTTCAACCCCATCGAAGGACAAAATTGTGTATACAAAATAGAAATTTGCGATTTTCTAAAATTATAAAAAAAAAAGTTTCGCCCCTCTCCAGGAAGTCCAACTTCCAGAAACCATTCCCTGACATTTCCGGTCTGTTCCACCAGAAACTAATGATCAGGGGAAGATAACAGCTAATCAACTGAAGACACCATTCAACATCGACCGACAGAAGAGGCAATTTCTGTTTGATCATTCAAGGAACTTGTCTTATCAATGAAAAGGCTTATAATATACAAATATATATAAAAAATCTCTATCAACCATCTTCACATTCCAGTACAATGCATTGAATGAGTAAGGGTTTACCCCAGAGTATTGGTTAAAAAAAAAAAAAAAAAAATTAATTTCTCTGTAGAGAAGCCAGTTCCTATCCATGATCAGCCATAGAATCCACTTTTTATAAAACTCAAACACCTAAAATGTAAATAAAGTCATGCATAACTGAAATGAAAAAGGTTATATATTTGTACTAACTAATGTTGAGACCCATCAAGTTTACCGTATACCAATAATAAAACCTACCAAAACCCGTCTGCAGAAACAATAAGTCATAGTTCAAGTGCTGAATACATTAGGAAAGATTATTTGCAAATAATAAAAACAGTGCAAGGTGAATACCCTACTAATCACAAGAGATGATAAAAATGGGCATAAAATATAAGTCCTAAAGAAAGTCCCACCCACATTTAATCATGAAAATCTAATAGGTTTGCTTTACTAATACAAGGCTATAGTTTACTTTATAAATTATTGGTAAAATTGTTCGCCATTGCAGTGAATTCTCTTAACCGTCAAATAATTATTTTCTTATAGTAATAGTTAAAAATAGCTTTGGTCATTTGTCTTTAACAATAATCATAATAACTCACTCATTTGTTTTAGAGATTTTCAAAAATTAAATCTCATTTTAATATTATTTTTAAACCCTATAAAAAATAAATGATTCCTGTATAAAATATTGTGTCATGAGACGACTTTGAAAAATTAAAAAAAACTTGTGTTTGTAATAAAAATAAATATATAACGACACACAATTATATTTTTACTTCCATAATTTATTAAAAATAAAAATTATTATATTCATACACCGTTCGAGAGGAATCATGGTCTCCTTTCTGATGGTGTACTTAGGCTTAAATCGTTTAATCCTGAGCTAAATTATTAGCAAAATGTCCGTAGAAAAGAATGCAACTTTTTGTATTACTTTTTTACAATAATGAAATCTAATGCATTAACGGAGAATACATATTTTAAAAACTTTAACGCTCAGTGAAAAGTGAAGAAATAAAACATACTCCCATAAATATTTCTTATCTACTTACATGTACATATACACGTACGAGTATATTCATTATCACATCTAATCAGTTTAGTTAACTACTTAAGTTGCTTCCAGTTTCTAAAGTATTTTTTAGATTTCATATGTAATTTTTTGCCCTGAAACCTTTAAATGCTTTTATAGCATTACATACCCGTATTCTCTTATAAAAATTTTTCACACCAAATAAAAAGACAGCTCGTCATAGTTTCCTCTTGACTTCCCTACAGCCGATACATAGTCTCAATACTTCAGCCACATTGGCAAAAGAATGTGAAGTGTGAAAGAATAATAATGAATTGAAGAAAAATAAAAGAAAACCTGAACTTAATCATAAAGAAATAATAATCAAAACAACAATGCGTTGTATTCCCAATTACACGCGATTCATATCCATTGAAGTCAATCGTTCAATAAGGTAGTAAGTAGTTGATCATCTAAACATTGAATAGAAGAAATTAAACCGTTAGATATTGATTGGTTGCAATGTTTAAATTGCTGTTTTAACACAAAGGAACTTAAATGAAAAATACACTGAAAGAAATTTACAGACTTTCATGAAACGATTAGAAGCAATGTATTACACTATATGTATATGGGAATTATTTTCAAAGTTTAGCGTATGGGTTTTTTGCATATATTTAGAAATTTTGTAATTTTACTATTAAGGTCACATGTCGACCAAGGTGGTTAGAGTAACCTCAACATTTTTTGCCAAACTCAATAGAGAAAATCGCCAAATTGGCCAAATTAGATTTATCATGGGCTTTTAACAATAAAAAATAAATTCTAATAACACTGTGCTCGCACTTGACCCTTTTTTGAACAAGCTGGGCACCCTACTGGTAAAGCTAATTCGAGTAGGCTGAATTCAATGGCATTAGTCGTTTTTAGAAATTAGTGCTCGTATTCGCGATATTCGAGATTTAAAATTCAATTCAACTCTATTGAATGAACACAAGATTACATGACAACTAACTTTTAAAAACGGCTTATGCCATTGAATTCAGCGTACTCGAATAAGCTTCACCAGCAGGATGCCCAGGTTGTTAAAATTTGCGACTAACACAGTGTAATTATTCAAAATATTTTTTTAAATACCAGAGGAAGAAAATTTATGTTAAATTTTTAAATATTTACTATAAAACTGTGAGGTTTACTATTTAACAAACGCTGATATTATTTAATTACACTTAATTAGTGACGACTGAATTTGTGGTTACTTAAAATAAACGTTGGTTAAGCACTTCTTATGTACATACATGACTGGCCAATACAACTCTTTTCTAGAGTTACGGCCTAGCATTCCATTGTGTGCGTAAAATTTTATCCATGAGTGCCGGGAACCTACAGTTGACTAAGCACTTGAGAGCTTGACTTAAGTAGCTTGTTCATAGCAATCAATTACTCTCAGAGCTTTTGCCAGAAAGCTGCTAATAGGTAGTCGCCGAAAAAAATATTTTTTCATATTTCTTTCTTTCAAGATGTCAGAGCAGGGATTTGAACCCGGAGCTCTTGTCTGGTAAGCCAATACACTAAACACCAATGTACGACGACTTCAGTGAATTTATATTTTCTTAACTCTCTGAATTTGAATTGGATAACTGATATCAAAGTGTGAAAGCCTCTTTCCACGATATTGCAGAGCCTACCCAAGTGTTCAAATTTGATCTTTCCGTAATGGATTTATTACTGCTATGGTTTCTATTAACCACTGGTTATAAATAAACTAAATAGAAACATTTTTAGCCTTTTCCCTTTTGTGTTTTTTCAGTGCATGTCTTGCTGTCATAATTTATTTTTTCATTTCTTTTGAAATTTTATGCACTTTCCAATTTATAACATTATTAAATACTTTTTTCTTTTTTTCTTTTTATCTATTCATCTTACTTTATCACTTAAAATAGCGTCGCTTTTAAACACAAGTAAAATAAAATATGTAAAAAATTATTTAAGAAAAAAAAACAAAGAAAATATCATGGAATCTCAATTATGGTTTTTAATATTTAATTCTTACGATTGCCACCGTTAATGCTGCGTTAAGGTGCGAAACAAGTGCCTGGGGGATTATTTGGCATTTACTCTACATAATAAACAATAAACAGGAACAAGAATAAGAGCAACTAAACTGCATTCAGTACAAAATCTACACCATTTGCCACTTTTTTTTTTCAATAACGTCTTTCTCTTTTGATGTCTTTTTTTTTTTCTTCTTCTTTTCTTCAGACAGTTTACTTACAATCGTGTGGCTGTAAGTTAAGTTTTAAAAAATATTTATTATACAATAACTACTGGTTTGTTTATTGATTAAAAAAGGAGGGTGAAACAAAATTATTTATAAAATTGTTTTTTTTTTCTTTCAGTTATAGTTTCTATTTATGTGGTTCTTGTTATTGTTTTTATAAATTTATGGATAAAATGTTTGGAGAAAGAAAAACAATATAATATACACAATACAATACAACACTCAAAATAATTTAAAGACAAGATTATGCAGAATATTTAATTTTTCTTAAACACATTGGGAATAGTCCGGATTAACTTAGTGATCGCCGCCATGAAAGCCAAAAGAGATGGTACAAAAAACTATAATTTCAATGAAATAAAATGCTAAAATGCATGAATTAGAAAAGAGCGGTTTAGAGACAGAAAAAAATAAATAACCAAGCAAAGAGTGTTGTAAAATATAATTTGGGTTTTAACTTTTTTATTTGAAACCTATTTTTTTTATTAATGAGAAAGAAAACTCACTAAACTCACAGACATTTATGCCCGTATTCATAAAAAATAAACAATTTTATTAATTGCTTATATGAAAATTACTCCATAGAAATATGCCAAATAAGCACTCTAAAAACCAATTTTATTTTTTATGAATACGGTAGTATGGCTCCTGTTATATTGCAGAGAAGTTTTAATCAAGCTTGATAGAATCAACTTTAGGTTTAAGGGCTGCTTGCCAGGAAGGGAGCAGCCATGCCGTTGATTGGGCCAGAACCCATTTGTGGAATAAAAAGGGGAGTTGGAAAATACATACTAAGTGATAAAAAGTAGAGGGAGAAACACTGATTCCTCTTGGGTCAGACAGGCTTTAGACTTTCCAAACTTTTGCTTGATAACTATAGCAGGAAAATATTTCAGTAGTGCATTAGGTTCTCCAGGAACAATCTGAGAAAACTAGCGGGACTTCTGACCCGGCACTGCAGACTCAGTGGACATTTAAATACAATAGAAATCGCTGCGAGCGATTTGTACAGATTCTGTGACAAGGCGATAGCAATTATAGAGCACATACTAGGAAACTGTACAGCATTGATGCTTTAGAGAATGAGATATCTTGGTGATTATAGAATACAGTTGGGGGATTGTCAGAGTTGGCACCGGCTGATATTTTGAAGTTCGTCAAAGCAAGGAAACTGGGGACGGTATGGAAAAACCCTTGTTATGTTGAAGGCTGTGCAATAGATCTACATGCCTATAAATGAATGAATAATTAAAAGCTGTTAGGAAACTTCCCCTAATTTCTTCCAAGAACAGGAACTAGGCTCTGATAAGGAGAAATCAATTGTATTCGATCCCTGTTCTTTTAGAGTTCAACTAAGACCTTTTAAGATCTTTAGTTTTGTTTTTGTATTTATATTTATTTCAATGTTGATACTTTTTATTTTGTAAAAAAAAACGCTACCTTTAGATATCAAAATTTTGCTGCGTTATTTAGTGTAAAAACAATTCATTGATCTCAATTATGATTTAGTGTGTACAGAATACTGGAAAAAAAATCAAAAGATTTAATATTTAGGATAAACATAAGCATCAACACTATAGCCAATAACATTTTATTTGAAAACCAATTTTAAAATGGTACGAAGAGGTGGTGTCTGAATTATATTTTAACAGCCAATAAAGTAATTTATTTTTATGAATCACCAGTCAATAAATACTGGCAACTAAAGAAATTTATATTATTTATTAGAAGGATGAAATTAACCCACTGACCTGTATTTGAGTTTAGAGTGTTTCAAACACGAAAAAAGTGATATTAACACCAATTTGTTTGGAAAAATATTAAAAAATTGTTTAAGTATATATTTAAATAAAAGATATTTAATAACGTCATTAGCTTAAGAATCTAAAAAATATATATTTTAAATGGTTTGCTTTTTGATAATCACTTCTAATTATTGCTTTTAATGGATTAGTATATCCTTTCATAAATGTTTTAATAACAGAAAACATAAAATATTTTTCGCCATATAGGCAAATACGTTCAATATTAAATATAGATATGGGGGATATGGAGATCAGCATATCTCTATGGCTATTTAGTCTCTGTTCAAGAGGATGTATGCAAAATGTAATAGTAATGTATTGCCTTGAAATTCATTTGTTTCATTTTATATACTAAATGGGATATAATTCTCATTTACATAGTTTATAATTTTTTTAACACAATAATTTATAGTTAAATTACTGTAATTTTTTCAATGAAAACATCGATTTAAATTTTAATTTTATTGAACTAAAACTTATTCGCCCCTATTCTACATTTTGATTAAGTCTCCGCATTCCGCTCCGCAACGATCGTAAATTGGTATTCCACAGAAAAACGAAATCGAAAGAAAAGAAGGAAGGCAGCAAGGTATACGGAATTAATAACTTCAGTGTGGAATTGTGAAATGAAACAACAAAAAAGCAACTTTGTTGTCAAAGTTAATAAAAATATGGTATAAATTGCAAATAAGTGATACAAAATAAATTCTGGATAAAGATAAAAATACAGAAATGAAATTGAAAAAGAAAAAATTTTAAAGGCTGATTAGCAAAAAAGGATGTTGTTGAAGCAATTCTGACAAATTCTAAAATACCAAAAAAGCTATTTGTGAATAAATATTCCAGTATGGAGAATCCTGTAGAGCCGTTGGTAAAAAAAAACAATAGTGAAGTAGCTTTATACTGAAAGATAAGAACAAATTAAAAATTGGTTGTGGACGAATAATTCAGTGTTTGCTTTTGTATTTTAATTTCAAGGAGGAATGGAGTCTGCCGCAGAATGGAAGATGGAAATAAAAATGCAGGGACAAGATTTGTCGTCAGCTGAAGTTTCTTCACATAACGCCACAATGTCGATGATTTGAGGCAAGCATTGATCTCATCGGCTGCGGTCGATCGTGGTAATACTGGTAGTGTTTGCCGGAAATCACCTGAGAGTAAAATCAACGTACCGCCAAAATATCTTGCGTCATTACGCAGATCTTGCATGGTGCGTTTCAGAGCTTCTAACGCACGTTTATGCGACATTGTGCATTCGTCCCCCAACTCTAGTGTGAACACAATTGTAATATAGTGTGAACAGTCATGCAACTCTAGTGTGAACATCATTGCGACATAGAAATTTTTTTTGGTATTCTTCTTATCGATGTGAACACCATGGCAACATAGTGTGAACAGTCAGGCATTGTATGAAACCCGGATTTTAAAAGTACACATGTTATTTCATTTTTCTGGAATATTTAAACAATTTTTTTTTGTTATTCTTCTTATTTGGCCAGAGACCATTCCGAATTGGTACGAAACATCAAAATCGGTTTTGGTGTAAACACCATTGAAACATAGTGTGAACACTCATGCAACTCTAATGTGAACAGTCGTGAAAGGCATTGTGTAAACCCGGTATTTTAAAAGTACACACGTAATTTTTTTTTCTGGAATATTTTAGAAATTTTTTTTGCCATTCTTCTTATTTGGCCAGAGACCATTCCGAATTGGTACGAAACATCAAATTTTGTTTTAGTGTGAACACCATTGAAACATAGTGTGATCAGTCATGCAACTCTAATGTGAACAGTCATGAAAGGCGTTGTGTAAACCCGGTATTTCAAAAATACACACGTAATTTTTTTTTTTTCTGGAATATTTTAGAAATTTTGTTTGCTATTCTACTTATTTCGTACCATTCCGAATTGGTACGAATCATCAAAATCGGTCCAGGCGTTCTTGAGTTATAAGCGTAGTAACTAACGCCACTTTCTTTTATATATATAGATTATTTTTTACATAAAAAAAACAAAAACCAAGACAACCTCCTTTAATGAACAAGCAAATCGGAGCTCCGATCGAAATTCAGAATACCTGCAATCGAAAAAAATCGAGCGGAATTGAAAGACAGAATACCAATTTTACAAAAGGTGGAAAATTTTGATTCGAATCGAAACGTAGATTATCTTATTAACGTAAAAAATAAAACTCAAAAGTATTTGTACTACAACATGCTTAGGTGTTTAAAGATCAAGGCCTGAAACTCAAATCTACTATACGTATTCTTAAAACAATCCTATTGTCTTTTCTTTTATTCGTCACTATTATATTTTTCGTCAACATTACTGATCGTTACTATTGTCGTATTCAGAGTTGTATGTCTAAAAGGTGTTGCCACATCTTATATAATATTTATTGTCAGTGATTTACACATATCCATATTTGGAAAAAGTAGCAATATTTTTTTTTTTTTTTTGTAAGACCAATACTCAGGGGTAAACCCCTACTTATGCAGTGCATTGTATTGGAATGTGAAGTTGGTTGATAAAAGGTTTTTTTTTTTCATAGATGTTTGTATATTTTGCGCCTTTTTTTTTGTGTTGATGAAACAAGTTGCTGTCAATTTGTCCACTCAAGAGCCAGTGTTATACCTTCACCGTCGAATGATCAAACATCAATTGCCTCATCTGTCGGTGGATGTTTGAATGTGAATGGTGAGCGTCTTCAGTAGATTAGCTGTTAACTTCCTAGAAGGTGGCGCTGTACTCCTTATCATTGGTTTCTGGTGGAATGGATTAGAAATGTCAGGGGGCGGTTTCTTTGCAGATGGTCTTGCTTTTTTAAATTTAACATTTCAATTTAAAATATAATTTTAGAAAACCGCAAATTTTTATTTTTATTATTTTGTCCTTTGCTGGGATTGAACCTTGATCCTGTGAGTTTCTCTGCGAGCGCTCTACCACTATGCCACGACCCATTCCATATTTAATATTTTAATAATGTTTAATTTACTTGTACTAAAAAAGGAATTTTTATTTCATATATAATGTACAAGCGATTTAAAATTAGAACAAAATCCTTTCTCATCGCATACCGGAATAATAAACAGATTTATAGATGAAGACTTTCTACCCTTTACTACCTTTCAAAGGTGAATCTAAAAAACCCATTTTATAGTTATTTTGTTTGAAATATATCTGCCTTTTTGAATTAAGTACACTCGTCTAATAATTATGAAATTACAATAAAAGTTGGTTCTATTAAATGCACTTGTTTGAAAAAATTTTTTGTAAAGAATTTTCTTTTTGATTTGAAGGCTTAACTTCGATGACTTATTGATTTGTTACTTTAACAACTTTTTTAATTTTTACAATTCACTTTGAATATTTACAGTGTCAACTTAATCGTGTGGATATAACAATTAATGTCTGTATTAAATTTCATAAAAATTATTAAAAATTAAAAAACGTTTTAGTTGCTTAACAGTATAGAAGACAAAACAAAATACTAGAAGAAAACCTTCAACAGTTTACAATTAATTTTTTTAGTTTTTATTTAATTTTAATTTTAATATTTTACCAGATTTGCGGGTACGTAAACAAATAAGTATAAGGAGTTGTTGTTAATTTTAATAAATTTGTCAAAAGTTACAAAAAAATATATATTTTTTTGTTTTTTGTTTTCTTAATTCTTGTTTATTTTTAAATATATATATTTTTTTTTTCTAATATTTTTCAGTTAATAAACAAATAAACGAATGAACCAGACAACACCAGCATTTGATCTTATCATTGTCACAGACTCGCCTTTTTATAACATTTACTTCATGTTCATGTACGAGTATACGAGTATATTGGAGACTTTGTGGAAATAAAAAAGAAAAAGATTTTATTTTTGTTCAAATGAACTCTGCATATGATTTTGTTTATTATGAAATAAAGTATTGTTTTCAACAAAAAAATAATAGACAAATGAGTTGGAGTAACAAAAAAAATATACAAAAAAATAATCATACATTTGCTGAAGTCATAAACATGTAAATTTAGAAGTACTTAAAAACACTTCTTTACTTCAGAGGTCATAATTGTTAAAGGTGGGACGAACTGTGAAGCACCCTTTAAAATAAAATAAAAAAAAATAAAATAAATTCAATATGTTGTATACTTCGACAGCTCGATAGAGACTAGACTTATTTTTAGTTGCTAGAGAAGAAACTAAGTTGTGCTTTAAACGTAAGAAAAATCTAAAAGTTTGACTAGAGACTTACGAAGAGCAATAAGATCACTGAGCGAGTCAGTTCTATTGAAAGCAAAGCAGAGCTTTTAAAAAGGAAAGCTATAGATTTAATACAAATTTTTAAGGAAATTAAGGGTCCAACTGACAGAGACTTCAGTTTTTATACAAAACATAGCTTTCTGCTGCTAAACAAGTAGTTGGAAGCACACTTTAACATTCTGGTACTAATTTCGGTTTTTTTAGCAATAAATTTTCAGGTTAGTCCCCCTGCACAAATTGATCTGTGAAAACTTAGAAAAACCATATAAAAATTAGTGCATTTGTTCATTGTTCAAGTAATGGATGTTCCCACTAACTTGAGTTAGTAGTAAGAGATACACAATTAATTCATGAAAAAAAAGCAAATCTGGGTTGAACCACCTCAACTCAATTTAAAATATGCCGTTTTTAAAATGACTATTTCCGAATTTGCTGAATTTTGGTATGAATAAATTATATCATAACACTGAGACAAATATAAAATTAAAGGGCACTAACACATCTGGATCCGGAAATATAAGGTCTGAAAATCGGAAAAAAATACTTACTTAATTGTAATTTTCTTGAAAAGTATTATAGGTACTCAACTCGTAAAAGTCGCATTTGAAAGAGTATTAAATTACCTTTGATTCAATATGCAATTTGATTTTTTGTTTTTTTTTTTTTGTTTTTGAAAAAGTCAAAGGTCAATTTTCATTACCTATAAGTCGGAAGCCTATATCTCCGAAAGCGACCTTTTAAAAATTTGAAAAAGTGTTAATCCAAAGATAGTTTTCTTCTCTACAGTTGTGACAAATTTCAGAGTGGAGGCATTTTTGGATCAAGAAATAAAAATCAAATCGGAAAGGAAGGTATTTTACAAGCAGATTAAAACTATTCTGACAGAGGTGGGATAGTTTACGATTTTTCTATTTCCATTAGCTACAATCGTTTATTTTGGGAGGTTCAACAAAAAAATACATAAGCTAAAAAGAAGGGATGTGGGATGGTGGCAAATGGCTCCTCATCGGGGCCAAAGATTGGGTTGAAGGATTAAAAGTCCACAAAAGGCTCCACAACTGCCCTGGAGTAGCCCCTAGAGGGATAAAATCTAAGACCGACCCTCACTAATATTTTGCCCCCAACTTTTTTTCTCCACTTCCTAAGGGGGCTCCAGCACAAAGTTTATAAAATTTGCTCCTACCACTCTATTTCGAATTATCAATCTAAAGCAATTATATAGAACATCCAGAAAAACATATGTACATAATTGGGCATTAAAACTCTGGTTTCATGATTACGGCCTAGCTTCTCGCATTACGCATGTTATGTGTGTTAATATTTATCCATAAGTACCGGAACCTGAAGTTTTCAAAGCCCACTCTGAAGCTTGTTCATGGCAATTTATTGCTTCAGAACTTTTGCCAAAAAACTGGGATGAGGTAGTCACCGGGGTATGAACCACTAGACTAGGACGACTGCAGAAATCATATATACCCTGCTTTAAATTGCTTTATTTTTTTTCGGATGGGATATATCAGTCTGAATGTGATTATGGAGATCAGTTCAGAAAAGATCATATAAATTCTTAAACTCCGCCAAGTAAGTTTCCAGTAGAAAATAGTGCTTAAAATGTGAACAATTACTTACTCGTGAGCATAAATAACGTATAATTTTTATATGAATTGTGCTGGTAAAATGCAATAGATTTCGCCACCAAAAAACAAATAGCATACAAAATCAAAAATATTTCCTTACCGCCTGGTTTTTTTGGAAGCTTCAAGGTATGAAAAAAAAAATAATAATGCCTCCATTATGGCTTAAGGTCTTACTTATTGCTTCCAATCTATACCACTTGACTGTAGGGTATAACACAAATGTCGGTAATGGCCAAAATAGTAATTCTGCTAAAGAATTTATAACATGTCACTTTTACGCTTTAACACTTTGTTAAAAATATTTATAAAAAATAATTTTTTTTTTTTTTTTTTGCTTTTTGTTTTTAATTCGTTAGTTTTATATTTGATTTTGAATTTTTTTTATTTTATGGTGTGGCAAAATCGCAAAGGAATTTTTTTTTATATATACTGAGCACCTGCATTTATGTGGTAAATTTCTTTAAAAAAGATATTTTTGTCTAGATTATGATTACAAAAACAAAAAACAACAATAACAATAATGTTAAATTTTTACAAAATCAAAATTTTTGCTTGACAGATATTTTAATAAAGCAAACGGTTACATATTTTGAATCATAAAAATAAATCAATGGGCTCAACCCTACTACAAAATACCTATGTATATATACATATGTATGTATGTATGTATGTATTTACTGGTATGTACATTATGATTGTAATATGTATAGTAAATACCAAAAAAATACGGGTTTAAGTTAAATAATTGGCAGTGTTCTAAAAAACTAAGTTCTTTTCTTTATTCAAGCAAAAAAAGAAGTAACAATTGTGATACATAAATGCACTTTAAATTTCAATTTATCAACACAATTACCAATTCATAAAAGCTATAGAAATTAAAAAAAAAACGCCTTGTGAGTTCTTTAACAAATTCTCACTTTTTACACCGGTGGTGTTACTTAAACAACAACAAAAAAATATTTAAAATTCAATTTCAAACTTAAATTATCAGCCACTGTGTTCTGCTGTTTTTTATTTTAATATTTCTACAGAATTGTCAGCTTCTTGACAAAATTACTTATAAAAATTCATAAATAATATAGAAAAAGCAAAAAGTAAATTTATATTTATGAGAAACAAAAAAGTCTATTAAAGACACGATTTCCATTAAATACCTCTACTAGTATGAGAATTTTTTATTGGAGTTGGTAGTTTGTTTTAGGACATATTTATGGTGAGCTGTCGCTAAGAGCATAAAACGTGCGATTTGTCAATTTGTTCGGAAATAAAAAAAAACATATGTACCGGCTTATGTATATACGTTTATGAACATTCAAAATATTTCAAAAAAAATTATTATTTTAAAAATGCCAAAGATATAAAATTTATTAAAAAAAAAAAAAATCCAGAATATGAATAATTTATTTTAAGATTACAAACACACGAAATGCACTCTATAGTGAATGGCAAATATTTTAAACAGGCCCACAGCTTGCTACGACTTATTTTAATATCTAATTAAAAACAAAATGTCAATATTCACAGCAAGTATTTTAGTTATTTGCTATTAATTCTAAATAATTGTATTAATAAACTCGACGAGCTGGTTAAGCACCAGCAAATAGACCATCGAGATATGTAAGCTTTTCCATGAAAGGCAATGAATTTCATTAACAGATTGTATTAGAATTAATTTAAAGCAGTAGTTCTCAACATATTTTCTCTTACGTAATTGTAAATTTACATTTATTGTCCTTCGTAATTGTACAAAACCACATATAAGGTGCATCCTATTTGTATAAGTTTAAAACCAATTTTTTTTATTTTATTCCAGGTATTACTGATATGTGATATACTCTAACACCAAGCCCAAAAGATGTTATAATTTTTTTACATATGCACTCCGAAAAAGTACTCCAAATATGTTATGAGGACATGTACTTAAGTAAAAAAAAAGATCTATATTTAGTATTTCTTCTAAAAGCAATAGCGGCTTATATTAGATCTTTATTTGATACGATAGTATCACAGCACAGAGCTTCAACTTTTTTTCATTAAAAATCCATTCCCTAAGTAAATCAAAGACAGCCATTGCTTGCTGTATTCCCTTACTTAAACTTATCGCTGGGATTCCTGATAACTTCACAGTTCCATCAACAAATATACTCACGAGCACACAATACACTTTTTCTCTAGCCACCGAATAGTGTTTTTCTAAATAAATAGATATTGGGACCTGCACTAAATTGAAACTTCGTAAAGCATTAGCGGATTGAAGTGGCCAAATAATTTTCATTAAAAGTTTACTACAATGTTATTATTATTTATATCCATAATATAGTTAAAGATATTCAGAATATTTCACAAACCTATATGTGAAAAATATCTTTTGTTTTTAAAAAATTTTTGGTTTGTCTATTCTATTCTATTCATTCCGTAAAAAAAAAAAGAAATGCATTCAGTCACAAGGCAATGCATTGCCTTTGCCATGAACAAGCTTCTCAAGTCGTTCGTTAGGAGTCGACGTTGAAAATTGTAGGTCCCGGTACTGATATATAAAAACTGACACACATAGCATGAGTGTTAGGCTAGTAACCCTGAAACACGATATGTTAGATGGACAAAGATATTTTTAAATTAATTTAAATCTTTAAGAGAAACATATAATCGGGAGGAAAATTTAGGTTTAATTTTGGTTTTTTTAGTTAAAAGAAATACCAACTGTTAGTAACATTTTTGTAAACCCCTGCAAAAGTTCCCGTGGCTACACCATTTTATATTATTTGTATGTGGCCCTCTTAAATTAGGCTGTAGCTCACTTAGTAGTCATATGAAAAACTGGAATATTTAGTATACAGCATTGTCACTTACTTGCATACTATCGTTATTTTATATATTTATTAATCTTAAAATCTTTTTTATTATAAAATTAATATACTGGGTTATCCATTTCGTGATTTCATAAATATGAAACTGGAATTCGACATCTGTCAAACTAAGTTGTTAAACCAATTTTTTTCTTTTCAGTTTAAAGTCTGACATTGGCGACAATGGATCGCTTAACTGTCACAACGTTCCGCTGAAAATATTGCTGCTTTAAGTGAAAATGTTGCCGAAGACCCGAATGTGGCGATTCCTCGCCGTTCTCAGGAATTAGGACTGTCTTACGGCACATTATTGAAAAATATGATTTGGAGAATATGTGGTTTCAACAAGACAGTACCGCATGCCACACAACTTGAGCGAATATGGCGAATATGTCGTGGCGATATCAACTGACCACCAAGATCATGCGATTTGACACCATTAGACTTTTTTGTGGGGCTACGCGAAAGACCGTGTTTATGCAGATAAACCTTCAACTCTTGAGCACTGAAAAACCAACATTCTTCAAGTTATGGCTGAGATACCGCCCAATATGTGTCAAAAAGTGGTCGAAAATTATCTCAAAAGAATAAATGCTTGCAAAACTTCGCGTGAAGGTCATTGATATGATGTAGCGTTTCACACATAATGTCAACGTACAAACTTTAAATAAAAAAGAAATATCATGAAAAACATATTTTATATGTTTTTTATTTACGTTTACTTTTGAAACCGCAAAATGGATAACCATTTATAATTTAAATTTAAATTTACTTACCTCTTAATATTAGCATCAATTATGCAACTCTAAAAATTTTTCACTTAAACTCCACTGTGCATTGCAAACATTATTATTAATCATAAAATCACCAAATTAATCTCCACATTTGGGTATTCTTTTTTAAAGAATGCAACAACAATTAATACATACTTATTGTATGAAAGAATACACAGAATATAAAACACTCACAAAAAAAAAAACACAAAAACCAAACGCATAATTTTTTCACAAAACACTAGTTTTTTTTAGCGGTTACACATTTTTCTTTATACTTTTGTATGTATTGTACATAAATACAATAAAACTTTGATTTATTTAAGTAAACCGTTTATTTATAAATTATTAATATATAATTTTATAACAAATTAATTAATTAACCAAGAACTTCTAAATTCCACAACTATTGTAATCTACTTCACTAGAAAACTAATATTTGCATTTGGAGATCTAGAATACAGAAAAATTGGAGACATTTTTGGAGAATTTTAAAGAAACTATGTACTAATTTTTGCTCTATCCGTTTGCTAATTTTTTAGTTTGCTTTGAACTTTGCCTAAAAGGGCCGTAGATTTTTGTGATTAAAAAGTGATTAATACAAAGTGTTTTAATAGTTAAAAGTTTAATTAAAATATTTTAATAATAGGCTTTTAAATTCTATGAAGAAAAAAAATGCTATTGAATTGTTTAAGCATGATTAGAATACAAAAAAATAAGTTTTTTTCTTGCAATTTTTACGGTTCTTTTTTTGTTCTCGCTCTCTCTCGTATTGATGGCATTTTTGCATATTTTGTTTTTCTGTATGTAGAGTTAATGTTGTTGTTGTTTTTTTTTATAATTGATGCGTTTTATAGCAAAGAGAATTAGTTTGTGTGACGTCATTATAAGCATAATAACTATTTATGTGTAATAAAAATAGATAAGGAACAGTGGGTAGTTAGTAGAAAATTGGTGAAAAGAAAAGGTGAGCATTGTTTTAATCATTAATAGGTAATTATGTATATACATATATAATACTTTTATTATATAATTTTTTATTATTATTTTATAAACACCTATTAAATAATTATTTTACAGTTTAATACATATATAATATACGATTTACTTACCCATTAAAGAAAACTTCTATACACAGATACTCTTTTTTATAACAAATAGCAGTTTAATTTCTTGAAATGTATAGTAAAAAGTCAGCCCTCAAAAACCAAATAGTTGCAGATCAAACCAAATAGATCCGAATTAGAGCCTAAAACCCAAACTCTCTACAATATGAAAAGTATGAGAGCAAACTAAATAGCGCGGCGTTAACGCTTTGCCATAGAAAAATCCAATTCTGACAACTCAATTAAATCAATTAATTATTAAATTGTTTCCGTCAATAAAAGTACATACAAACATATTAGTATATATGTACATACATATAATATTTATTTCTCGTATCGATCTGTTATTTATTTCATTACGCCAACTTTAGGGTGTTTTTTACATTTTGCACGTTTAAAAGTTAATGACGAATTAAATCCACCTTTATTTTTTTCATAATTTATTCTGCTAATCTGTCTTTATTGAATATTTAACTTAAAGGAAAATGCAATTTTTCAAATAAAAAAAAGTAAAATATTTTTTACACTTAAATTACCTGCTGTGCCATGAGGCACATAAAATTTTTTGAATTATAACAATAACAACAACCTATATGAAAAGCATTTATGAGCTTAAGAAAACCCGCAATTTTCAACAAAAATTAAAAGTGGAAAATTTTAAAATTAAAGCAATAATTAAATCACGCACCGAATATATAGTACATACTATAAGTATATACATACATATGTACATATAGTATATTTTCTGCAACTCTAATGATTAATGTTAGATGTGTCTGCACGTTAGAAAATTTAGGAAAAAAACTAAATTCCACATAAAACAAAATGTGATATAAAAATGAAAACCTTTTTTTTTTAAATTTGCATAATAATATTATGACATGTAATTTTAAGTTTATTTACCACCATAAACACTTTATAAAAACAAAGCAAAAAAATATAAAAATGGCAAAAAATATTAAAATGTTTTCGTTTTTCAATGGTTTTATTTTTATTTTTTTATTTTTATTTTTATCAAAAGTTCCCTCTCGATATAAACTTTAAAAATAACAATATTTGCATATTAAAAAAGAACAACTCAAACACTGCATACACCGCACATATTAAGGCCATAAAGGTAAGTAAAATAAATAGAAATAATAATACAACAGTGCTAAAAATTTGTTGATTTGCATAACAAAAGTTTATTATTTTCGGTTTTTTTGTTTTTTTGTTTTTTGGTTTTTGGGTAGCAAAAAGCACAACAACAACAATAATAATAATAAGAAGACAACAATAATTTTGAACAAGTTGCATTGTTTAGACTTTATTAACCAAAAATAAAACAACAACACACCAAACCATCGGAGACAATAATGCTTTTCTGCTGCAACACAGAAAAAGGCTAGCAAGTCCACAAAAAAAAAACGGAAAACTTAAAAATTGCACTTTTCATTTTGAATTCTTATGCTGTATGATCATGATTTTTCATATTGAAAAACAAAAGTGTAAATAAAGTTGCGCATAATCGAGACAAAAAAAAATCTAACGAAAACGAAAAAAAATTGTTACAGTAGGCAATGTAATGTCGACAAAAATAAGAAAAAAATCATATTTAAGTGTTGATATTTGGTATATTAAGGCACATAATGCTTTTAAACGAAGGTCAATTGATCAGGTGTTATAAAAATAAAACAAACCGTTTAAAATTGTTTACAAAATTTGTAATTTTAGAACACAACCGCGGTGATACATACATAACACTATGCGACAAATGAAGAAAAATGCACGAACTCCACAGTATAGGATCGATTGTACTACCAAAAGTTAGTAAAACCCTATACTCGTTTTAGTCAGATTGACTACCAATTTTTTTTATTGACCTTAAAAGATTTTGAAAATCACTACATCACTGAAAAAAAGGCGTCCTTAATTTTTGATCAACAGCTAACCCAAACTTAAAGATATTACTTAACTATATTTGACAATAAAGTAGTGAAAACTGAACAAATTTCAAAAAACAATTTTTTCTTGCTCTTTTTTGACAAAATGTACAAAAAATTTACTTAGTTAAGCTTACATACATATGTAACTGGCCATTACAACCCTCTGTCAGAGTTACGGCCTAGCTTCACGCAGCACTCATGTTGTGTATGTTATTTTTTATCCATGAATACCAGGACCTACAGTTTAAAGTCGACTCCGAACGACAGATTTGAGAAGCTTGTTCATGGTAATCAATTACTCCTAGAACTGCCAGAAGACTGCTGAGAGGTAGTCGCAGAAAGAACTAATATTTCTTTTTTTTTCAAGGTGTCAGAGCTCAGATTTGAACCCGGTGCTATCGTCTTAGTAAGCCAACACACTAAGCACTTGACCACGGCGACTACTAAGCAGTATCTTTAAATTTGAATTAGGTCAATAGGCCAAAAACTGAGGACACCTTTTTTTGAGTGATGCAGTGATTTCCATCTTTTGAGGTCCATAAAAAAATTGGTTGTCAATCTAACCAAACCGAGTGCAGGGTTTTACAAACTTATAGTAGTACAATCGAACCTATACTGAGACAAATTTCTGTGATTTGATGATTACAGGCCAGTGTTATACCTTCACCCTTGAATGATCAACAGCAATTGAACGATCGTTGGATGTTGATTGCGGTGAGTGCCTTCGTTAAGTAGGTTTTTATCTATTATCTTCTACTTCCCAATAGGTGTCGCTTTTCTCCTGATAATTCGTTTTTCGTTGTCAAATTTGTAAGAATTTTTTGTTGTTTTATTTTATTGAGACCAATACTCGTTGTCAAAGGTTAAGGTGGATTAGGATGGAATATTAATTAATAGTGGAAAATACGAATTTCTTTAAACTAGAGACTGAAACGCCTAGATAAAATGTATTCAGGTTTGGGTTATATCAAATTGAAAAATTCTGCTTCGGCTTCAGTTCAGGGTTCGTATTGATTAATTAAAAATTTTGTAAAATAACAAGCGTATTAATGATATAAAATATATTAATTTTTCATAGTAAATTTCGTTTAGTTTTATAAGTTAGGGTACCCCAGTGGTATAGTTGGTAGTGTGCTGGACTGCTAGTGTGAGGGTTGTGGATTCGATGCCCCACCAGAGATCCTGCAAGTTATATATTTTTTCAGATTTTCTACTTTTAAATTTGTTCTTTGAGGCGATAAAATAATTTGAATCGGGTACTGCAAAAATAATTTAAGCCACTTGATACAATAATGGCGTACTCGTTTTATGTTACTTCCAAAATATTAAAATGCGTACAAATAGCGTACCTTAACTTTTAAATAGCCTATCAAACCCACATCAAACATTGGCACTCGAATAAATTTAATCACAAAATCTTATCTTCTTTTTGGATTTTGTTCGAGCAAATCCTTTTCATCCTCTCAAGTACTAGAGATTAGTTCTCTTCACTAAATCTATACTGGTTTCACTCGTTAATTTTGAAAAATTTTAACTGTTTTTAAAACATATTTTTAGGATTTTCATTTTTTATTGCTTTATCGGTACAAATAACTGGTATTTATTTCTTATACCCGTAAATCATATGAACAGTTTCTTATATGGGTTCAATAAATTCGGTTGCAATATTTTTAACAAATTTGGGTTCAGCATCGGGTTCGTCTTTAGTCCTTGTTTTAAACATTGATTTGCCTAAGCATAGAAAAAAGATATTTCGGGCCAATTCAAAATTATTTTCAAATTTTTATAATTAAGTAGTGGCAAGATATATTAATGTAATATTTACAGTTGTTAAACGAAAAAGGTCAATTAAATTATTTTATGATTAATTTATTGCAATATATTTTTTTATTTGTTTTTAATAAATGTTCAAAACTGCCACTATTCAAATAAAGTTTCTTTTTGTATGCGTTCGTTATATCTTTGCCATTATTTATGCAAGTTTCTTTTCGTTTTTTTTTTTTCATCACATATTTATTCCTATTTTCCACCAAATGTATTTAATGCAAAATTTTTAGAATCTTATGCAAACACTTATACACGAAAACCCCCCTCACCATATATGGTTAAAAATGAATTTGTTAAATGCCACCATTTGCAAATATTGCCTGGAATCGATTCTTTGTTATGCATTATTTTATGATATTTTTAGGTTTTAAATTTTTTCTCGTTTTTCATTCTGCGTTTTTATCGTAAAATTTTTTAGCATTAAAAATAAAAATCCAAATAAAAAAATATAAAGAAAAACAAATATAAAAAGACATTAAAAACGACTATTTTCTTAAGCATTTAATGCTCATGGCTAGAATGTAAAGTATTGTATTACAGTTAAAAGAGTTCCAAAAAATAAGCCCACACACATGGTGCCACAAAAAAAAACAAAATAATGAAAACTGAAAACTAATTACATATACACACCTACATGCATGCATGCATGCATGCCACTTTAAATGGCGGTTTAGTTGAGACCGACCCAATATAAGTGTATGCATATAATTTGGCAGATTATGAGTGAATTTATGGAGTAAAATTTTTATGGCTGTAGGATGTACAACCGAATAATGAAAATGTAAGGTGCAACATAAGTGCTACAGAAATTAGATGGAAAGACAACAAACAAAAAAATATGGTCTAGAAAATTGCTAAGAATTCTATTTTGATAACAAAGTAGAACAAGTTTTTCGTATTAAATATATGAGTATAAGTAATGATACGGTTTTAAATTACTTTTTATCTATATTTAATAAACAAATAACTTTTAAAATAAAACGAACATAAGAACGCATATGAAATTAGCAATTAAAAAATATTTTTTCTTACATAAAACACATATTGGATTACAATCATACAATCATTGTTGTGTTTAATAAAAGTAACCCTTTATTATAACAGTGTTAAAAAAAACATCTGAGTAGCATTGATACAGTAGTAATCTACAATAATCTCTTATTAACCTCTGCTTATATTTATCTGTTGTCATAAAAAGAAGTCCTGTTGACTGACTCCAATTTCTTGATCTGACTGCTAATCTGCAAGCTTGATTAAACCAGGATATTGTGTCTTGATATAACCGAAATATTTTTGAGCGTAATAAACTTCCCCATCCCCACCTTAATTATGTTCACAACCATTTCTGCTTTGGCATCAATATTCAAATCATTAAAACAAACTTTCCAGTTAAAATGCCAAAGCAATTCATTGATTTGAGTCAAACGGGCTCTTTTTTTCTCCTCAATACTTTTTTTCTCCTTCATACTTACTAGGGTGTGAAGTGAGAAAAATATCGAGTGTATTATTCTAGTGCTTATCGACATAGCATATGTGAGTTGGTTCTTTTATTATTAGCACAAGATAATTGTGTGCGGCATTTTACTCAAAATATTGGCGCTCTTTAATCGTGCTACCAGAATGATGGATCCAAGATGAATTCAGAACATTCAAATCACCAGCAACAACAATTTCACTGTTCGAGTAATTCTTTAGGAACCTTGATATAGAATTTAAAAGAGAGTCGAAGCCAGATATGGTAACCTCTTTTTCTGCGATTAGACTTCTATACAGAAACTTAAACCAAAGACGGTTAAATTCGACAACAAGGATTCCAAATGGTTGCTGAGAATTGGCACACAACTGCATTGCGAATTTACAACGCAAGGCTTCTATGAAGCTAAAAAAGCGATAGCAATTGATACCCAGGAATATGAAAATCCTGTGCATCAGCATTTCCAGAAATCCGGGTCTTACATAAGGGGAAAACATCCGGCATACTAAGACAAACATGAGCATAGATAGAGAAAAAGTTCCTCTTTAACCCGCGCACAATACAATAATCTACTCGAAAATGAGCACAAACAAAAAAAAATCAAACGTCTGTTTAAAACATGTTGCCAATTTTAAATAAAACACTTCTATATATACTTTTTCTTTTAAATACAAGTGAAATTTTGTTGTGAATATAGCATTTTCAGTTTAAATTAAACCTTTTTCAAAATAAATGAAACCTTTTTCAAAATGAACGCAACCTTTTTCAAAATGAACGCAACCTTTTTCAAATTAAACGAAACTCTTTTCAAAATAAATGAAACTTTATTCAAAATAAATTAAACTTTATTCAAATTCATTTCAACATTTTTCAAATTAAATTAAACCAGTTATAGAATTTAATAGAAAACAAAAGAAAAAAAAAAATAAACATATTAAACATATTCATTTTTATATATATAATACTTTAGGAATTAAGATGATCATATCCATAACATACTTAGTTCGCACAACCATTTTGATTAATTTGTGCGACACTTTCTTCAATTATATGCACTTACTATGTTATGTTCTGTGGTAATGTCACTTTAATAATGATCGGTCGTGGAATTTTATCTTAGAAAATGTTTTCTCTATCGGGTTCAACATAGGAGAATAGGTGGTAAAAATTTAAGAGTACAGTCACTATTATCCACCATATTTCGAATTTCCCGGGGTTTATGGATTCTGGCATTATCCATAATTAAAAATGAATGTTTTAATATTTTTTTTCTTTTGTTTTCTATTAAATTCTATAACTGGTTTAATTTAATTTGAAAAATGTTTAAATGAATTTGAATAAAGTTTCATTTATTTTGAAAAGAGTTTCGTTTAATTTGAAAAAGGTCCCGTTTAATTTGAAAAAAGTTTCGTTCATTTTGAAAAAGGTTTCATTTACATATTTTGAAAAAAGTTTAATTTAAACTGAAAATGCTATATATATCTAAGTAATATAAATTGTAATCAGTTTTCCAATTAATTCTTAAATTATTTCAGTATTTGCTTAAATTAAAATATTTATTCATTCATTCATTCATATAGGAGATCCTAAAAGTACTTCGACCTTCCCAGACAATCCCACACTAGCTTCGAGTTGATTTCATAAGAGCTAAGTTCTCAAATGGCAGCCTAACTGTAAGATAGTATGGCTATCTCCTATCTTTGGGAACCCTGGACATGCTGTTTAAAATTTTAAAAATAAAATTAGACCTAAAAAAATAATTAAATCAATATAATTCCTTAGGAGTCCATAAAATTTTCAAGTTTTATTATTTCCGACACCTTGAAGAGATTAATAAAAAAGTTCTTAGAAAGTCAAAAACTAAAATATTTCACATTGTAATAAATACCAGCAACGGTTGGTTATTAATTAAGCTTTTCATTTTGGTATTTTACATGTGCTTTGGCATTCTGCTGAGATGTAAAAAATTTGGCAAATTTAATTTGCACGCTATTTATTTAACAAATTACAATAATTTAATATTTCCTGCTTTCTTTATTTTCTATTTTGCGAAAGAAAGCTGTGCAGTGAGAGAAATAAAAATAAACATTAAAAAAACTCACACAGAAAATTTATTAAAAAAAAAGAGGGGAAAAGATTTGTTACACCTTAATGTGAGGCGGACTTAACAATAAGAAATATGTACTTCATTTAGAAATCATATTGAATGCTAATTTTGTTTTTCTGTATTTTCTCAAACATTGTAAAAAACTGCACGAATTATATTTCAAAAGCATACATTAACGAATGTTAACACATCTACACATCTACATATACACATAATTACATACATAAGTAGAACTCTATTAATAATCCCTGATCTTTTTCTTTTTCGTTCAAAATTTTCTTCATGCAACAAAGGCTGATTGAAGGAGTGTTTGGAGTTGCTTTGATTTTAGACTTCAAAAGCATTTGACTACAAATTGTTTTGGCTTTATTGTTTGGCAATAGCATTTATATAACTACAGCTGAAAGAAATATGACAACAACAATAAAATTATTAAATAGAGGAGAAGAAGAGAGAAAAAACAAAAACCGAAATCATAATAAAGGAGAACCCTTTTTATTCGGAAATAATAAATAATAAAATGTTGACACGACAACGTCATAACCTTTGAACGTGAAAATAACATTTAGACAACAAATATGGCAAAATGCACATAAAATAACGTTAAAACGTTAGCATTAGAAATGTTTTTCAACCATAAAAGAACCTTTTAAAACATTTACATCAAACAAATATCAGGGTATGAGGCTTGAAAAAAATCCAAATTGCGTTGGCAATGAATAATGAATTCAATTAGTTTGCATTTAGTTGGTACTGAATGTTTTGGGCACCATTGTTTGTTTGAAGCCTTTTGACAGGGCGGCGATTGGTAAAAATTATTAAAGTTATTATCGAAGTCATTTAGTTCAAGTCAATGGTAACTTTATTGGCATACAAGAGTGTTGATATACGTTTACGAGTATTTGTTTATTTAACGATAACGAAATGATCACAAAATTTTATGTATTCTGCAGAACAATAATAAAATACTTAGAAAGCAAACTTTTTTTTGCAAATTGAAATATTTCGTTAGAGTTTAAATATAACAAATAATTACTATTAAATTAAACCACATGTGGTAGTTTTTAATAACCATATTTGAATATAACACAAAAAAATCCTTATTAGGAATTAATTTTTAATAAAACCAATAATTCCTTTCATCAAAACAACAATACTTTTAGGCCCATTATTACAACTTACCCATAAATTGGTTTTTGTTATAACAAGTTAACTTTGACTTAAAGGTAAGGCAATCTTCCCAATAACTTTATCAGTCACTTTAGGTTAAAATTTATTTGCAACAACAAAAACCAATATATCGGTCTGATAAAATCCTACCTTTAACTAACGGCAAGTTGTAATAATGGGCCTTAGAGTTAAAAGTTATTTAACTTTTGTATTGCTTCAACAATTCTCGTTTATTCAAGGAATTTAAAAAAAAAACTCAATATGTTTTTTTTAGTGGAGTTTCGCTTGCGATATATAACATGCCAGGATTTTTAAAGGAATATGCTCCTTCAACTATTACCTAATGTTTGCCATATAATCCTTAACTGTCTCCTAAATTTAATTTCGAAATTTTTATAGGAGAATTGTTTTTTAATTCAATCAGACCTATGGCAGCTGCAAGACACTGCGACAGATGAGATTAGCCAAACTACTGTCTTCTTAATAAACTGCAGAAGGATTAAATCTCCAACTAAGCAATGTGCTTCTCAATTTATTAAGAACTCCAAATTAGTACAATAAACTTTTCGCTGTTTCTAATGCTTGTGTTTATAATTATAATTGTGCTTATAATCTAAAAACGTCTATATTTCTGATATTCATTATTTAAGAAAATCCGTCAGCATATTCAGGTTTGCTCTTCTATACTTAAGGGTACTGGACGTACATACATACATAACTGGCCTTTACAACCCTGCACTCATGTTGTTTGTGTTAATTTTTATCCATGAGTACAGGGACCTACAGTTTAATGTCGGCTCCTAACCATAGACTTAAGAAGCTTGTTCATGGCAATCAGTTGCTCTTAGAGCTTAGAATCTGCTAAGAGGTAGTCGCCGGAAGAAAAATTTTTTTTGCTTTAATATTTCTTTGTTTCAAGGTGTCAGAGCCGGGGCTTGAATCGGAGCTCCCGGGTACTGTAACTGAAACGAAATTGAGCACTTACTAACAGCATTAATTTTTTTTTTCGACTTGGATTTCAACCACAACCACTATTCTTAACCCCCAAAGAAATGGAGTCAACAGAAGTACCTAAAATGTCCAGTGTTTTTGATATCAAAAATATAACTCTAGATATGAGGGTGCTTTTTCGCTCTATTCGGCACTTTATTCTGCATACTCTGTGAACTCAATATTTCTCTCGTGGATTCAAATCTATATGAATCACAAGCCTGCTAGTAGTACTTCTACTTCTAGTGTTCTAGAAAGTTAGTAAGCATACAGGACATTGGTGTATTAGTCAAGCCTATTAAAATACAGCGACAGTGTTGGCCGGGTATTTTTTTTTTTATTGAGACCAATACTCAAGAGTAAACCCCACTAATATTGAGCCTTGTATTGAAATTTTTGGAGTAAGGACATCACATACTTTTTCTTTTTCTAATATTATTAAGCTCCTTGGGAATGAAACAAATTGCTATGAAGTAATCATTAAAAGAACAGCGTTATACCTTCACCCTTGAATGAACAACAGCAATTGTCCCATCGTTGCATGTTGATTATGGTGTGTGTCTTCACTAAGTAAGTTTAGTAGGTTTAGCTGTTATCTGCTACTTCCCAATAGGTGGCGCTTTTTTCCCGATCATTCGTTTTGGTTGTCACTGGTTAAAGAGGAATAGAGTGTAATGTCAGGGAGCGGTTTCTTTGTAGATGGACTTCTTATTTTTAAATTCTACTTTTGAAAAAACCTCAATTTAACTTTTTCCTTTTTCACCTGAGCCGTTTAAGTTTAGGTGCGAGTGGTCTAACCACTATACAACGCACTCCTGATAACTGAAATATAAGAATTTTGCGCAAAAGTTCTTAGGGAAGAAGCTTTAAGATTTCTCTCCTGAAGTAGTTTTTATCGAGACAGTAAAGTGACTTCCGGTGTTGAGGTTCCTTTCTTTTCCACTGATGATTTTTAATGACTACTGAGTAATTCAGAACAAATTCAAAAACTTTAACTGTTACTGATTTCAAGATATACTGAACTCGATAATTAGTTTGTCTGGAAGCTACCACGTCTACTTGTCCGTCTTTTTTCTACTGCAAATCTTTAATGACGACGAAATCAATTCCACCAAATTCAGAAACTTTAGTTTCAATACTTCTAAAGATACGTGTGTATAAAGAAATAAATTTTTGTATGGGAGATGTCACGCCCACTAATTTCGCCCACTTTCTGACTGTTAATTTACCTTGCCCATAAAGTGATTCAGACTCAATTCCGATACTTTCACTTTAACCGCTCTGAAGATATAAAAAAATAAGTATTTAGAGATAAATAGAAAAAAGTGGGCGTAAAAGTATGAGTTGTAAATTTTTCACTCGATGAAAACTTAAAGTGGATTAATACAATCATTTGAAGGACAAATTAGTCAAATCGATGGAGCCGTTTTCTGATTTTAGGTAAAGCAAAAAATTGGCGTAAAAGTGGGCGTGGGAAAATTTCCTTGCCATTTTTTACGCCGAACTTGAGCCTTGCTTATATATATTGGTATGAGTACAACAACTTATATAAATGACCACCTATGTTTTCAAAGTATGTATACACGTATAAGCACCCATACAAAATGTAAACAAATGTTCTAAATATTGGTTTAAAAAAAACTCTTAAGGCACAAACCTTAGACCAACTTTATTTGAATAAAATAATTTGAACGTGTTATTTAAACACTTATTATCGAATTCTGCAATATTATAGCACAAAAATGTTTAACGTTTAATAACAGCGTATATTCTTGGCGACAAAACATGATCAAAACAAAAAAATTATTTGCCGAAACAAAAAAAAAAAAAACAAAATAATTAAAATTAAAAGTCAAATAAATTTATTTTATCGGGTAAATGACTACCACATTTTTTTGTTTTCTTGTTCTTTAGCAATTGTGTCAATATTTTTTTTTTAATTTTTTAAGAAAAACCAAAAATCGAACATTAATAGTACACTTACAACTGATGCTGATCATATGTTTTTTTTTTTTTTTTTTGTGCTTTGCTTTTCAATATAATTGAGATTACAGCTTAAACATTAAAACCATTACAATTTTTGACTTGAGTTGGTCGTTACTTTAACGATTTATTGATTTAATAGCTTATGGAGCACACAAAATTGATTTTTATTATTGTATTTAATAAGATATTAGACACAAATATATATCATACATGTGTATCTTAAAAAAAAATAAAAATAAAGAAAAACTACGAGTAGAGGAGAGTTGAAGAAAAACTAACAAGTTAAAATAAAATTTTAACATTTAACTGTAGGTTTGCTAAGATTTAACTAAAACGTTCAGTAGTTTTACGTCCAATATTTTAAACACATAAAGTGAGTAGTCCATAAGTAACATAATTACAAGACAGAAGACGTGAGAAAAAAACACCTGCATTATACACCGCTTAACAGTTAAAAATATACTCATAGTTGGTCGGCCGGTCGGCCAATGAGCTAAAAACCAACTGAATAAGTGAATGAATAAATTATTGGCTTAGTAAGTGAGTGAATGAATAACTGAGACTTAATGTTAAAAAAAAATAAAATACAAGTTGCTAAGAAGTTTTTATATATTCGAAAAATAATCATATATTTAAAAAATAAAACAAAAATTGTTTGGCCAATATATGGGGTCTTATTTCTAATAAAAAACATGGCTTTGAGCTTCAAATTCTAACACCGAAATCCAATAAAAATAAAAAAATAAACGACAAAAAATAATTGTTTAAATTTTGTTCTTTTTAATAAGAAGATTTTTATCACTGCTCATATTTTTTGTGTTTTACCAAAAAGAAAAAAATAAATAAATTTTTAAATAAAACTTAAATTGCAATTTCAATTGGTTTTTAGCTTTTCATATTTCTAGTGTTACAATCACAGTTATTTATTTTAAACAAACCCCAATGAAAAGAATTAAATAAATTATTCTTGTGATACGAGTATTTTGAAGGTCCATTGTTTTATGAAAAATTTGTTTTGCTTCTATAGATTTGTTTAAATTTTTAATTGGCATTTAATCTTAATCGTAATGCATTGAATTGCATTGTGTAAAGTGTAAAAGAAGCCTGATGATATTGTTTTATTTCAAGTGTCAAATAAAGTTTAAAATAATTAATTAAAAACTAAAAAATATTAAATGAACTTTACCATTTAGAGTACAATAAAAAAAGGAAATAAATTGTTAATTCTTTTGAAATTCACAAAAGATTAACGAAACACTATAAAAATATAAACAAATGTAAACTTAATTGTTCTCTAAAAGACAAAGCCTTCATTTCTTAAAACTTAAAAACTAAAAAATGTTTGCAAAAGAATGTCAATTTTCAAAGAACACATTTTTTTAATTTATTTAAAAAAAAACGGCCAATACTTCAGGTTTCTATGGTTGTATTTGTGAAAAAAGACTTAAAAAAATAATTTTAGCGATTTAAATAAAATTATTGGTGCCACAGTGGTCTAAGGGGTGGTGTGCTAGACTGCTACTGCGAGGGTTATGCGTTCGAGTTACTCCGCTCACAATAATAATTAGAATCTAACCTAATAACTATTGTAATTTAGTAAATTGATAAATAAAATGTTTATTGTTCTTTGCGAAAATATAAATATGTACAGTCGGGCCTCGATAATCAGTACTTCGGTTAACCGGTAACCCCGATTAACCGTAATGGCCAAAGATCAGTCAGAGTTGTGCGTAATCAATTATTTTGTGTAATTAATTACATGTAAATTACACAATTACATGTAATTGTAATTCTTTTTTTTCAATTACATTTACTTTTCAAGTAATTGTAATTGTAATTACGCAAGTCAATTACATTTGTAAGTAATTGTAATTCAAAAAACTCAATTACAAATTACAAGTAATGTTAATTGAAAAAACTCAATTAACAATTACATGTAATTGTAATTGGAAAAATTCCAATTATAATTACAAGTAATTGAAAAAATTTAATTGGCTTCATGAAGTAATGGTGGAAAATAAAGTAATCATTAGTTTTTGAAGTAATCATTAAAAAAAATTTATTTAATTACAATTGCTTTTAATTATATTTACATGTTTATAACAATAAGAGAGATACATTTGAAATACAAAATTACATTGATCTTATTTTTTAAAGTAAAATGAGGCGTAATATGTTGAAAAATTTCATTAAAAAAATAATAATTATAAAAAGAATCACAAACATTTACATTTTTCATTCAGTATTTTTATCAAAAAAAATATTTTTTTTTCCCATTACAAGTAATTATTTTGTGTAAATTACAATTATAATTACTTAGTAATGGTAATTGAATTTTTTCAATTACAATTACTTGTAATTTGTAATTGAAAATTTTCAATTATAATTACATGTAATTGTAATTCAAAAAATGTAATTGCATCAATTACAAGTACTCGTAATTGTAATTGAACAAAACTCAATTACAAATTACATGTAATTGTAATTGTAATTTAATTGGCCGGAACAACTCTGAGATCAGTCTATTGTTTTTTGTTTGCAATGTTTTCAAATTGTTAGCTTTGATTAACCGTGATTACCTCTATTATCCGTGATGAAAACGGGGAGTTCCCTTGTTTGCATACCATGATCCAGAAGCATTTACAAGTGATTAGTTTAATTTTGAAATTTAGGAAGAGCAAGTTATTAGATCTAAATATATTTAGTATGGCATCGTTACCAGTGGCAAAAAGACAAAGAAACATTTTAAATATTGAAGATAAAATTAAAATAATTAACGAGCATTCAAAAAATAATGTGATATTTTAACAATCACAGCTGAAGAATACGAAATTGAGATACAGACCATTTTTGACAGTGCTATCTTGAATTAATTTTTTTATGTAAATATGTATGTACATCAATGTTCACTTGTTAAATAATTAAAATATTAAAAAAAACTCCATAATCAAATTTGTTATTCGACTAACCATGAAAATTTATTATCCGTAACGTATATAATATTAGACGTAAAAGTTTTCTCTATGTTTTTAATAAATTTTTCCCAGTATATCAAGATTTTGCATTTCGAATTATTCTTTTTAATTGCATTGACATATTGAAAGACTTAAAAACTTATTTAATTTTTTTGATTGTAAGCATAAGCGTTTATGATTTATTACATTTATTTTGATTAAAATACACATTTTAACCACAAGCACAACTGATTAGTCTCTAAATACCGCGTTAGGCTAGGATTTATCGTTCTCTTTACAACTTAAAAAGTATTAAACAATCAAAGGTTACTCGTATCATATTTTTTATTGACGTAGTACCAATATCTCGTTGATAAATTGACGATATGGAAACCACTACGCTACGCATAACTTGGAGCATACATCTTCTTCCTTCACCTATCATCTCATTAAGTTCAGAGATTTTCACAATTTTTTGTGAAGATATCCATCTCCATATTTTCAGAACATTGTTCATTAAACTTCTGTTGTAAAGAGTCTGTGGTATTTTAGGAAAGCAGCGGGTCAAGAGTTTCTATTAGCGCCCTCCTTAATTTGCTTTTCCAACTTACGACAGCCAGGAACACTGAGGACATATTATAATACATTCCCACAGAGTCTGTATGTGTTTTTCATTCAAAGTGTCGGCCATATTCATTACATGATGCTCATATGTATAATAAGCTTATAAAATGCACTCTATTCTACCTTAAACTTTGATCAGGATAAAAGCGCCACCTATGGGAAAGTGGCACATAGCATCTAAAAACCTACTTAGCGAAGATACTCACCGCAATCAACATGCAACGATGGGGGAATTGCTGTTGATCATTTAAGGGTGAAGGTATAACACTGGCCTTATAATGACCAATTCACAGCAACTTGTCTTATTCCTAAGGCGCTTAATAATTTAAGGAAAAAAAAACAAAATATATGCTCTGTAGCCATAATGTACTGTCCTTTCCATAAGATTCTAATACAAGGCATAGCATTTAGTTGGGGTTTACCCCTGAGTATTAGTCTCAATAAAAAAAAACCCGATTTTCATATATAAGTAGTATCATTATTAATATTGGAGTACATATTTTAGAACTAAAAGAAAAAACACCAATTAGACTCGAAGATCAACTTAAGGAACAAAGTCAAATAAATTCGAGTCTAAAGTTACGAATGGTACTTAATTGTTATTGAAAGTTTTGGTTTGTGTGTTATTGCATTACATTTTCGGTTCAAGTGAATCTTGTTGACACCATGATTCACGGTTGCGAACTTTTTGTTTTTTAACTGAAAGTCTCCGTTAGGGAAATAAAATAAGTAAAAACAAAACAAAATTGTTCTTTAAATTTCTAAAAAAAAGTATTAAAAGTGTCGAAATGCAGCAAATCAATAAGTGTTCACACATAAAAAAAAATACTAAAGGCTTATTTACTGAGTCTCATAACCTTTTGTATGTTTCTGAAATAAATGATTTTTCTTTAAATATTTTGCATGTGTCGCTGCTCTCAATAAGATTTAATCATACAAAACTTTAAATCTATTCTATGATCTCTTTTCTCACAAACTAAAACATGCCAAATAGGCAACAGACAACCATAATAGCAACACATACAATACAAATTAGCATAAAATTAATTGAAAAACCCCTGTAGAAATTGTCACGATCATTTTTTTTTTTTCTTCTTCATCTTCTTCTTCATCTTACGTTTTTGCCACAAATGTTTAAATAACTTGGCATATACCCACCTTCTATAACAAACGTCATCATCATTATCATTGCATACTCACGAATATTTAGTGAGGAAAAAAAAGCGCAGAAAAAAAAATCTAAAAATGAAATAAACAAAATTTTAAAAGAATAGTAGGGAACAAATACAAAAGACAGGCATAGAATATACCAAAAAAATACAGGAAAAAATAACACCATATCAGCCAAAGTTTCCAAAACTCCAGTGATTACTGCTCATACAAGTTGTAGCGACGAGTTAGTGGTATTCTTAAATCATAATGCCACATAATGAATGCAAAAAATTTAGAAATTTGCGTCATACATAAATCAAAGTCAAATAATTTTGTTTTTTACTTTCTGCACACACTCACTTACAAACGTTACAAGTCACATATACTATTTTGCTAAACCTCCATTAGAAATAAACTTAAAACATACGAAAATAGTATTATTTTACTCATTCCTGCCACCATGCATTTGTGTTTTAAATGTGAAAAAAAAAACAGAAAGAAGATCACACAATACAAACAAATGTAAAGAAAACCGAAAATTTTTCTTACAACTCTTTGTGTTTGTCAGTATGGCTGTTGTTGTTGTTGTTGTTGTTGTTACTAGTGTTGTTAACGTATAAGTATGTGTTGAATAAGCCAGTAATTTTATAAAGTACCTTTTACAACAATAAACAAAAACTACGACTACCACTACCACTACTACTGCCATCACTATGATTATTAACTGCCATAAAAAATAACTTAAGCAGCAGAAATAACGTCAACAAAAACAACAACATGATGAGATATATTTCAGAAAAACATATCTTTTAAAAAGCAAAAACAAAAACACAAAGGAGACATAGAACGAATGCTAACATGGCGCTTAATGATTGTTATGAGCCCATAATGCCACCCCCATGAAAAGTAGTATCACAAAAGAAAGGAAAGACAAAACTTTAAATAATAAAACTTTTCTGTTATTTTTTTCTTACTTTTTTCCGCAACAGATTTCTTGAGTGTAACGTACAGTGGTATTAAAAGTAAATAAAATTGCAAATAATAAAAGAAAAAAAAAAAATAAATGGATTTTTATACACCACAAATGATGCTTTTAATGCAAATTAAAAAAAAAAATAAATAAAAGCTTTTGTTTCTTCAGAAACGCTTTAATAAGATCAAAGTTAACTGCAATGAATATTTTTTGGTAATTAAAGAAGAAATGATGTCCGTGAAGGAATAGTACACTAGCCAAACTAAAAAACTGTTTTCGACTCCAGCTACGGTAGTTTCATCAGAGTTCTTTGTGTCCTGTGCATATTCGAGACCAAACATCAACTATTTAACTCATACTTTTTATTAAATCGCATACTGAAATTATAATCGTATGCACATATACTTGTATGTGTTAGTCGAAGTAAAGTCACACAACAGTTTCTATCATATTCTCCTTTTCTTACCATCATTGCTGTTCTTGTAATTCTGTTTCATCCAAATAAGATGACAATTACAAGAACAGCAATGATGGTATATGGTTATGGTTTGAGCTCTTGCACCAAAACTCAAACGGCCAAGGTTCAAAACCCAGCAAAGGGGAAAAATGCAAAAGTTAGTTTGTGGTTTTTTCAAAATTATAATTTTAAAATAAGAGGTTCCCCCCTCCAGAAAGACCATCTACAAAGAAACCGCTCAATGAAATTCCACTCTATTCCACCTTAACTAATATCAATAAAAAAAAACAAAACGAATGATCAGGAGAAAAGCGCCACCTATGGGGAAGTAGCAGATAACAGCTAAATCTACTAAACTTGCATAGCGAAGGCACTCATCATACAATCCCATCCAGCGATGAGACAATTGCTGTTGACACTGGCCTTTGAATGATCACAATTCACAAAAAATTGTCTCATTTCTAAGGCGCTTAATAATAATATAATTAATAATAAAATTTTCAAAAAAATCCAATACAATGCACAGCATTTAGTAGGGGTTTACCCCTGAGTATTTGTCTTAAAATATAAAACAAATACCGTTTACATGTATCCAACCAATCAAAAAATTTTATTGTCATAGTCATACAATAAAACTTAATGAAGGATATACATACATAGTTTTTATAAGCTTCGAAATTTTTTGCAAAAATTCGCTCAGCAAAAAAAAATTATAAAAATTATTCCGAAATCCTGACATTTTATGGCATTAGAAGTACTTCTAAGTTCGGAATTTATTATTCCAAATCACTGCTTTTTAGCAATTTTCAAATATTTTGAAAGAATAAAAGTCTAGTGGCTAGTGTGTTGGCTTATTAAGACAAGAGGTTCGTGTTCAAACTCCAGCTGTGACATCTTGAAAAAAAAAATAATAAAATATCTCTTTCGGCGACTACCTCTTAGCAGTCTTCTGGCAAAAGTTCTGGGAGTAAATAATTGCCATGAAAAAGCTTCTCAAATCTGTTGTTCGGAGTCGACTTTAAACTGTAGGTCGCTTTGCTCATGGATAAAAGCTAACACACACAACATTAATGCTGTGAGAATCAGGCTTGTAATGTCCAATTATGTATGTATCGGGTTTTTCAATAAGAGCGCTACAAAAGTTTTTTTTAATAAAACAAAAACGGTTTTGGCTATCAATGAAATTCTTTATTCCTGTAAAAGAACGTTCGATGCCATTTATGAAACTTGATTTCTTTTACATGGCCACCACGGGCACGCTTGCAGAAGTCCAGACGCTGAATCCAATTTTCGACAGTTTTCAAGCATAAATCGGCCGATACTGCTGCAGTTTTACGTTCGATATTCGTACGAAGTTCATCAATCGTCGCTGGCTTGTTGGCATAAATCATGGACTTGACGTAGCCCCACAGGAAATATTCTAACGGCGTCCAATCGCACGACCGAGTCGTCCAATCGACTGGGCCATTACGTGAGATAACACGTTCTCCAAACTTGGTTTGAGAGAAAGATAAATATGACGTCGTTTGATGTCCCTGTCCGTCTACTTTTGTAGCGTCCCTGTTGAAAAACTCGTTATGTATGTACTAGGTTTTAATGTAATTATTCATTACTTCCCAAAATGATAAGTAAAGTATTATAATTCACATGTATTTTCTTATTATTGCACTTCTTGTAAAGTTTTTAATATAAATTTTATTATTGACAATGCACTAGCGTGTAGTGTTTACTACAGATAGGGAAAATTAGGACTCTGTTCCAATTCAAAATCACACATCTTATACGTTTTACCAAATGCTGTTTATTCATTAGGAAGAGATACATTTGAATTTGTTAATATTTGGATTTATAAAAAGATTTTTCATATCAAATTAAGTTTTTAAAATATAATCGTCAGCACCACATTAGTACTTACTTAGTTGGAAAAGTAAAAAAACTGCAGGCCAGTCATTAATAAATAAAGTAAACAGTATGGGATTCAAGTGACTGCACATCTAAAGGAGACACATCTAAAGGAGAGTCAATATTTTTTTTTAGTATAGATAACCTAGACTATTATTGTATTCTTATAGATAAATATGAACGGAACACTTTATACAGAAGAACAAAACCCCATAAGGAAAAATTTCTGTAAAAAAAATGCCATGAATAATTCGAAAGACTTTGCTAAAATTAGGAATTGTAATTAATTTAAGAAGGTCGAAAACGATTTTCAGATGTCGTGTTGATAACAGTGGAAACCTCAGTACTCAGTATCCATGTTTGGTTTCTTAAGTTTTTTGGAGCATTCTACACGTTCAATCGAAGAATTTAAATCAAGTGATGAAATAAAATAAATGAGTTTCGCATTAGAACCAACCATGAGCTGTATGAGCTCCTCGGTGATGTGGGCGTTGTTCAGCGCATTAACATTCAGTTCGGATGGAAGAATCTGCTCTAGCGAGAAAAGTTTTCATTGCGAAAGTCACTGGCGACCATGTTTACGTTGGAAGGACCAATTTGATAAAACCCTGTCATCAATTGGTGTGACCAACTCCAGAAAGCGCGCGCTTAGCAGAGACACTTGGAAACTAGTGTTAAGGCTGGCCGAAACCCGTTAACTGGTTGTTTTGGCCATCTAAGTAAGTAAGTTAGTATGTAAGATTAAATAGAATAACAAACATTATTGAAGAAGAACTATTAAAAATGAATCCAAATTTTGCAAACTTATTAAGAATCCTAAACACAGTGGAGTGGCTCTAACATTTTTGTCACAAAATTTACGGCATTGGGTTTGTGGCATTGTTAAATGTTTAAAGTGGATAACAAAAAAGCTCAGCCATAACAATCATCAAGAAAATTGTTAGAAACCACCAACACTTTAAATACCCACAGCTGAGAATATTAAACATGAAATTTGTTATATTATGTTAAGTACGAATATATGTTACCCTATAACATATAGAACTTGGGGACTAAAAAACTTAATCGAGTTCTATTTAATTTTGAACAGAAAATGTCCATTATTAAATGTGTTTAGACGTATAGAGTAATTCTTAAAATTTCTAAAATTATGGTGATGGTGGTTTTACAAATTATGTCGGAGTACTCGTAAAACCTAAAAAGCTTTTTCACATTTAGCGATGTAAAGTACAGCAGAATATACAGCCATAGCATATTACAATGGAAAATAAATCAGAGCAAAGGCCAATTGCCTTAACATATAGTTGCGCGGGAGTTTATGTGCTCTATTAGCCATTTTATATATCTCGAGTTAATGATGCCACTTTAGGTTTTTGACACCAAAATTTTCAAGTCTGCAATCCGTTTTCGAATATCACGTCCGATTTGCGAGATAAATAGCCGAAAACGGATTACAGATTTTAAAAATTTTGGTGTCAAAAATATGAAATGGCGGACAGACCACATAAACTCCCGCACGACGATATGATTTAAAAGCGAATTATGCATTTAAAAGCTCTAAAGAACAGACTAAACTCTGGAAATTTTTTTACATTTACTGATGTGAAGAGCAGCAGAATATACAGCCAAAGGTTGTTGAAAAAGAAATCAAAGCCAAGGCCAGTTGCTACATTGCATAGCATACGCCTAATTCGCAATTAAACAAATCCTTCTTTCCTACAAATGTTATATGGTTTTCACAGATGATTTTAAAAACGCATATGTTTGTCGGTAGTTTGTTTTCCATTTCTAATGAAGTAGTTAAAATGTTTTTTTTTTTCATAAAGATTTTCTTGCTCATTTTCTTGGGCAATTTGATTTCTTCAAATTACAGCTTGTAATGCTTTTGAGTCTATTTTATTATTTGCCACAAAGGAAGAAGAAAAAGTTAATGTAGTTGTTGTATTTGTTATTGTTGTGGTTGATAAACCAACATTTATGTAGGCTGTGCTGCTGGCTGCTCTTACTATTCTTCTTACTGTTGTTGCATGTTTGTATGCATTTTTTTTTGAGCGGTTCCTTGAATTTTTCATTTTTCTTTTACAAGTACGATTACGTGTTCTACAAAAAGTAAAAAAAAGAGATTTTTAATTGTTCTGGCTGCCTGTGTAACATCAAGAGCCAAATTCAAGGCAAAAAAAAAAAACTTCATCATCATTACCATCATCTGGAGGAGTAGGGAAATCATCAACAGTATATAACTGGCAGCATTTGACATAAATTTACGCCGACATTAAATTGTGGGTGTGGGTGGATTATGACAGTCGTCTTCTCTATTATTTTTTATGAGCAAATATCATTGCAATTGCAATTACTTTGGCTGTGTTGCTGTTAAGCTTTCTTGCGAATGCGACCTAAACTTAAACGTCATAAAACTAACAGCAACAAGTATATGATTGTTTGTAATTGTTGATTGTTGTTAGAGTTTTTTGTAGTTGTTTTTATTATTGTTAGAGTATGAAATCGTATGACGATTCATTTGTGACGACAATGTTTACTTTTTTCTCTATTTTTAAATGCATAAATAGAACAACTGTCGGCATGAAACGGCAACATAACATCATGCACAACAATAGCAGAGGCAACATTTTGCTAAAACATTTTGATTTTTTTTTTTCTTTTCATCTATTTTCTAAGATTTTTCTTATTTTTTTTTTTTAATTTTTTGGTCGTTTGCCATGTTAATGTTGTTCTTGTTAAAGAGTTTTAAAGAAATAAAAAAAATTGTTTGTTGCTGTGGTTGTTTTTGTTAATGTTTCTAACAATGTTTTTAATGTTGCTTCATGATAGTTGTAATTGTTTCCCTGTTCGAAAAAAACACCATTGTCGACATTTCATTGTATTCAGAGTTCTTGTTTTTTTTTTTTTTTTAATTCTGTAATCACAGTGTCACAAGGGGTGGCTTATAAGGGACCAAATCTGTTCTGTTTTTTAAGTGAATGCTATAAGTCCACTACACAACCACATTGTAAAAAAAGTTAAAAAAAAAAAAAAACTTTTTTTTTCGGAGACTGAAGTTTTAGATACAAAAAAGCTCATTAGAAATGATGCCCAAGTAGTGCATTTTGTATTCTAAATATACTTGGCTTTAAGGCGTCATATAATGGCTTAAAAAACATATATTCCAAGTAGAGTTTTTTTAGACTTATTCTACTTTTTTATTTTTGTGCTCGCACGCGAAAATACAGCGATGCCAATAATCTAAAGGTTTAGAAACAATAACACGAATTACGGAGAAAAGTGAGTGTGTGAAACAACCTTGCACACTTGCTAAAAAGAAGGATGGCTGCTCTAAAAACGAAGGCAAATCCTAGTTCAAGGTAGCTTACTCATCTATCAATTTGTTCCTCTAAATATTAAGATGATCTATTGAAAGCTGTATGTACTTAAATACTCGCTTAGAACGAGGGGAGGTAAACTGTAAGTAAAGAACAAGAATAATCGCATAACTAGCCAATCATTTAGGTGTATATTCACTTGCTTTATTTCATAATAAAAATTAACAGGCTTATTTAATAGCTAAGACATCCGCCTCAAAAATTCCTTACTTATCAGGAATAGTACTGGCAACACTCAACACTCTGCTACACTCAAACAATTTTTATGTTAAATTATTTTATGTTATTCAAAAAGTTTTGCGTAATTAATGTTTACATACAAATGGACTTAATTACAAATGAATTTATTTTTTAACATTTTAACTAATTATTTAAAAAACTATGTACATACATACACAATTGGCTATTACAACCCTTACTCAGAGTTACAGCTTAGCACCAATATTGGTTGCGTTAATTTTTATTCATGAGTTCGGTACTCACCTACAGTTACATGCCAACTCCGAACGACAGAACTCAAAAGCTTCTTCATCTCAATCAGTTACTCTCAGAACTTTTGTCATGAACAGTGCTATGAGGCGGTCGCTGAAGAAATAGTTTTTCAAATTTCTTTCTTTTATAATATCAGGGCTAGGGTTTAAAGCCGGAGCTCTCGTTTAATAAGCCAACATACTACATACATGACTACGATTTTGCCATTCAATTAAAATAAGTGAAACTGTAGTCATATGTATGAAGATTAAAAGAATGATCACGAACTGATCCAAGATCTGTAGATAAAAAATTAACGTTTAAGAATAACTCACAAACTAATTTGTTCTAAATGAAAATTTATTATTCCGTTTTTCTTAACTGCAATTACATTTGCTTTTAAAGATTTTTCAGTTGAATTTATCTACATAATTTTTTGAGTGTATTCTTCAATACAGATTACGAGGACTTTTCATTTTCATCTGTCATGTTAACAGATTTTTCGAACTTTTAACATGTTTAAAATGAAAATAAGAAAGCGTGATCTAAACATTATTATTATTTCCTTTTATTTGAGACCAGTACTCAGGATTAAACCCCTACTAAATGCTGTTGGAATTTTTTGAAATTTATTAAGCGCCTTAGGAATGAGACAAATTGCTGTGAATAGGTGGTGCTTTTCTCCTGATTATTCGTTTTTTGTTGACATTGGTTAAGTTGGAATAGAGTGAAATATCGGGGAGCGATATCTTTGTACAGTCGAAACTCTCTATAACGAACTTCTGTATAACGAAGTTTTCCTTATTGCGAAGCAATTATAAGAACACTGTGTTTTGGGTCTACTTTGAGCGTATTATAATCTCCATATAACGAATTTCCATATAGCGAATATTTCCTTACAACGAAGTATTTTTGCGACCGTAACTTCAAGATTGAAGCGCTTTCAATCTCCATATAACGAATTAGGTAAAACCGAATGCACGCACACAAAAAAGAAATCGATGTCGCTTTGTGTTATTGGTGTTGTTATTATTGCTCTGTGTGTAGTTTGTTGCTTTCACAACGCACAAGCAGAGTCTGATGCTTTGAATCGTTTATTTACCATAAAATTAAAAGTGGGGGAACCACCGAACTATGCAAGTGACAACTGGAATCATTACCATTTCTCACATTTTTTGCAGTCTCTATTCATTTGCCTTTGCATTGAAGAAAAAAAGTGGAAAATGTACTTCAAACCAAAATAACTTACTACTACAAATAAAAAATGTTAAAAGGAACAATATTGTTTTTCTTTTCCATATAGCGAATTTTCTTTATAGCGAAGTAAATATCCGGTCCCTTGGAATTCGTTATAGAGAGTTTCGACTGTATATGGTCTTCTTGGTCGGTGGGAAGAAGGGGAGGGGGGAACCTCTTATTTTTAAATAATAATTTTTAAAAAACCGGAAACTAACTTTTTTAATTTTTCGCCTTTCCTAGTGCGAGCGTCCTAACACCTATAGCACGTAGCCCCTGACTGAGATAAAATTGCAAAATAATGCGTCCTATAAGATCTATTAATAGCGTTTATATTGACTGTTTGCTCAGCAGACTTACTAGTGTGATTGTGGGATATATTCTTCGGAGAGACAATTTTCCTCCCTATACACATCTCTCTAAATCTATCCAAAATACCATATTCACACAAACTGTGTTCCATAGCTTCTGATACCTAAAGCACAATCTACAAACATATATATCTGTGATTGCTATTCTCTGTAAATGCGCTCTTATACTACAATATCGCAGATTCCTAGGTAGTTATGGTATCAACAGTCTCCTTGCCGCTTATTCTGCAGTGTACAGTTATTCAATACAATTCAATTATATTTTCATGCGTTAGATTCTGCAACATATCGTAGGAATATTAGTCAAGTTTTTATGTCTTAGGATAAGAGGCAAGCGTATTTAAGTTAGCTTAGCTGCCTGAGATAATATATTAATTTTTGTAGCCCAGTTCTTAGTGAATGTAGTAATGGCCACGACAGATTTGAGAAGCTTGTTCATGGCAATTAGTTACTCTCAGAACTTTTGCCAGAGGTCTCGCCGAAAAAAAATATGTACATATTAGGAACACTATTAACAAAAGTGTTTACTTTGGTAATATTGAAATAAAAAATTGTTAAGTCCTTGCTGTACAATTTTAATTGGCAGTCGGTGTAAGTGTATAATGTTAGTAAAGACGAGCGTTAATAAGCTTTCAGTAAGAATCGGCAGTGTTTTTTTTTCCACCAATTATCAAATAATTTCAAAACTTTTTTTTTGTTAAACAAAAGAAATAAACAGCAAACTTTAAATTAAATTGTTCTCATGAGATAAAAATCAAAAAAGAAAAAAAAAAGAAATTTTGACACAAATTCTGCGCCAACAGTATATCAAGTAAAGCCTACGTGTAGTATTTATTTTATCATGGAAAATAAATCATTAAAACTGACATAATTAAAACAAAAGACTTAAAACACAAACACCTAAACTGGCAAGAGAATAACAAAGATTTGTAAATTTTTGTAAACATTTTAACATAATTAAACAAACGTTTTTACAATCAATCATTTCTATCAGCCCAAATATTAAAAAACAATTTCAGTTTTTTGCCTTTTTTTATTTTTGTTTCCCATTAAAAGAATTTAAATAATTTTTTATAGCATGGAAAATATCACAACATTATGAGAAACATTTTTACTTCCAATCTCTAGTTCAAGTATTTGCTATTCGTACAATAAAATATAAAATCTTAAAAACATTTTAAATTCTTAGTTAAAACATCAAAATTTTAAATATCTTAGAAAAAGTGTCTCAATTTATTTTAAGAAAATGTTAAAACGATCACGTTTTTTAAGGCTTTTTTTTTAACGGCAAACATAATAAAGTTTGAGGTTTTTCTTAAAATAGAGTACAAAAAGCTAAAACAGAAGCCTATAACAAGAAGAAAACATACATACTTACCAGCTAACGAACAAGAATAACAAAGTTTTTTGATTCTTTATTTCTTATTTTTTTTTTTGTAAAATTTAATTGAACTTAACAGTTAAAAGGAAATAGTAAAAGGAAACAGTTTTAGAAGAAAACCTGGAGGATTTATTAGCTTAAAATTAAAGGCCTTTTAAAATAAATATAAGAATTGAAGTAATACATACATACATACATAACTGGCCTTTACAACCCTGTGTAAGGATTACGGCCTAGCTTCTTGCAGCACTCATGTTGTGTGTGTCAATTTTTATCCATGAGTACCGGGACCAACAGTTTAATGTCGACTCCGAACGACAGATTTGAGAAGCTTGTTCATGGCAGTTAGTTACTCTCAGAGCTTTTGTCAGAAGACTGCTGAGAGGTAGTCGCCGAAAGAAATATTTTTTTTTCATATTTCTTTTTCTTTTCCTCCTGGGTGTCGAACCCAGGGCTCATGACTTAGTACTACAACACACTAACCACTAGACCACGGCGACTACGAATTGAAGTAATATAATAAAATATATAATTAAGTTGCATTATAGAATATAAATAATTATGGTTTCTTACTCCGAGTTCTGATTTTAAATTAAGTACGTTGAACTCTGAGAATATTTTTGATATATTCAAGTGCTATAAAAATAAAAATTGAGTTGAGTAAAAAAGAATAAATATTTTACTTAAACAGGAGTGCTATTTTTGTTCCACTTTCGATTTTGACAATTTTTTTATTTTTTATTAAGATAATCGCATAACCTTTAGACAATATTTATGACAAGACGTAAGGGTTGCTTTTGGTAAAGTGTTAAACTGTATAAATTCGTCGGAAGACGACTTTTGTTTTTGGATGATTTATATTTTATTAACTAATTAATTATAATTTTTTATCCATTAGTACCGGGACCTGCTATTTAAAGTCGACTCTGAACCACAGACTTAAGAAGCTTGTTCATGGCAGTCAGTTACTCTCAGAATTTTTCCAGCAAACTGTTAAGAAGTAGTCGTCGAAAGAAATATTTTTTTCATATTTCTTTCTGTTTCAAGATGTCAGAGCTGGAGTTTAAACCCAGGACTCTTTTATTTTTTATTCCTGAGTACTCATGGCTGTAAACCTCTACTCATGCTGTGAATTGTGCTGGAATTTTGTAGTGATAAATAGAGTTTTTTCCTATTAAGCGCTTTACGAATGAGTCAAATGTTTGTCAATTTGATCACTCAAAGGCCAGTGTTTATACCTTCACCCTTGAATGATCAACAGCGATTGCCCCATCTGTCGTTGGATGTAGATTGTGGTGAGGGTGCTCGCTCATATATATTTTAAATTAAAATTTCGAAATGCCGTATTGGCACTCCAACCTGGATTGATTTGTGTTAAAAGCAAATGCTTTAACCTATGCCACCATATTTTAGGGTAACCATTTGTATTCAAATTAAGGCCCTTTTAAAACTTAAGACTAAACTCTTTTGTGGCGACTGTGTTTATAACGTAAATCATGTGTTTATAACGTTTTTTTGTTTTTTTTTTTCAAATGCTAATAGAATACTTTGTTTAAAATTTCCACAAACTTAAATCAATTTTCTATTTTATACAAAAAAAAAAGAACGGAATTTTTTTTTTTCTTTTTGTAGGATTTTTCAGTGATTGGTCATGCAGTGCCAAATGCTTTGTTTCTTGGACTTTATTTACTGTTTTATTTGTTTTTCAAGTTTTTATGTTGTGGCTGCCGTTTGAGTTCTTTTAAGGTTCCTTCTAACCTCTTGATTTGATTTTATTTTTTAGCTACAATAAAAGCAAAAACAAAATGAAAAAAAAATTGATATTTTATTTAAAATAAAAATCAATTTAAGGTTTTGCTGTTTTATTTTGTCACAGGATTTGTTTTTTTTTTTAGTTTTGTCTAAGATTTTTTGTACAGTTTAAAGGCTGAATGGTAAAATTTTCCTTTTTTTGTATTTTAAAATATAAAATTTATCTTTGGCATAAAAATGCAAATGAATGTCGATAATTCAAACGATAAGTTTGTCTTTTGTCTTGTTTTTAGCTACTGTTTAATGTTTATTCGTTAGATTCTCGGTTCTTTTTTTTGTTGGTATTTGTTTTTTATTCTGTATTTTGTTGTAGTTGCTACTGCTGTGTTATAGCTGTTATTGGATTTTATTGTTGTTTTTGTTATTATTAGCTTAACTTTTTTAACAGATTTTCAGTTTTTTGTTTACGGTTTATAGCCTTAAGTTTGATTTCCTTTTGTTTTGTTTACAAAGTTAGATGAGCTGAAAAGGCAAAAAGCTCAAAAAAAGGCAGAACTTACGCCTGCTTTGCTTTGTGAAACCCTACACTTGGTATTTTGCATAATTTAGCTGATTTGATAGTAAAGATTTTGACTTAAATGCATAGGAAGTGTAAAAGTAACCCCCGTTCGATTCTTAGTAAGATTGTTGATAATGCTTGTGGACATTTGATTTAAACTAGCTAACATCGCAATTTACAGGAAAAAAGTTCAAGAGAAGATTGTTCCACAAACGAACGGTGCGGTCAAAGAAAGAATTCTCTTTATAATGCATTGTACGATTTACTCTATTAATCAACCTCTGAGGGAGGAACGCGTAGTCCGCAAGAATACGCAACCACCCGGAATCAAATCCTTTATTTCATCAAAGCACCTCCCATAGTACTTAGTATCGATAAAACAATTAAACGCACTCCACATTGCGCCAATACTCCAACGAATCGATAGAGTTGGATACCCTACCCTAGCTGATGAGCACTTTCGCCCTTTCCTGTACGTTGTCCGGAAGCGCTAATAAGGCCAGAACTAAATTCTGTTAAATTGATTGCTTTTGTCATGGTTTCTCATTCAAAAGAGAAAATTACATGCCTGGAGTAATTTTCACCAGCCGAACTGTATTGTAACGAATTCTGCAATTTTTAAGATTTTAAAATTTTTTTTAATATTTTTCTTTTTTTGGACAGCGTAAAAAATATCGGGGATCTGTATTAGCGATGTAGTGTTATATTTTATATTTCATTTGAATTCCATTATAGGTCTTTATATAGCTGCCTAATATTTATTTTCTTTGATTTTTTTCTTAAAATTTTTAAATCACATTTTTGTTGAAAAACTTTTCAAAGCTTGTTGTAATCCTTGTGATTGTTAAGAAAAAAAAATATTCCTTTTTTTTTGTTTTTTTTTTTGCGATCACGATTTTTTAGTTGAGACATTTGTTAATATCTTTTTTTTTCTAACTTTTTTACTGAGGTTTTTTGCCACATTTTCTTTTTTATTTATTTTTTCCATCAGTCCTATTTTTTCTATTTATTTTGTTTTTCTTTATTTTTATTTGCCATTCTAATCAAATGAGCATTTAGTACAATTCAAATAGGAGAAAAACACACAAAACATCTACTAAATGTTCCTTTAAGTTCATGTCTAACCATACACAGCATTTAACATACAACTCTAACTATGAGTAAATTCAAATAAAAACCTTAGCTAATAGAATGAAAAATAAAAAAAAAAATCATTGATTTTCTTAGAAAAAGTAAAGAAAATCACACAATACAGGGGGAGTGTATAAATGCTGTCACAATGTGGCAAATCATTTATTTTATGCAAATTCTTTTTTCTTTTTTCTTTTTTTGTATAAATAATTTTTGTTGTAGTTTTTCATTTTATGTTTGTAAATCATAAAAGGAAAAATAGTTAAAACCAATACAATTTTATGGTAGCAGTAATAAAAATAAAGAAAAAAAAACGCAACAATTAATAGTTGTGGGAATCAAAGTTAAGCGAAAGTCTGAAATATATTTATTCTTTCTTTCTTCACACAAAGTAGCAACATATATTCATATCATTAAATTGTTTATTTTAATTATTTTCTAAGCTTACGGCCATATGTATAATGAAAAATTAGCTACTCGTTAGAGTATATGGGACAAAAAACTGGCAAGCTTTTCACCCGCTATAGACTGATTTTATTAAAACTTTCCATACCCTTTATTTGATAACTAGTCAAATAATCCAAAAAATTAAATACCTGGTACCTTTGAGTAAGAAATTCCACGTATTGGAATGACAAACTTAGCCACTGTGTACAACGACCTGCTAATTTTTTATTTTACATAATTTGTAATACGGTTGGAGTAGGTCACTTTTTTCTTTTTCTTTTTTTTTATTGAGACCAATACTCAGTGGTAAACTACTACTAAATGCTGTGCATTATATTGGAATTTTCGTGGAAAGGACAGAACATTATGACAACAGAACATATATTTTGTTGTTTCTTATATTTTTAAGTGCCTTAGGAATGAAACAAATTGCTGTAAATTGATCATTCAAAGGCCAGTGTTATACCTTCAGCCTTGAACGATCAACAGCAATTGCCCCATCGCACACAGGGTTAGAATAGCATGTTATCTTGGATTAATTAAAAAAAAATTTTTAAATTGTATTAATAAGTTTAGTTGACCTTATTATTGATAAATATATATAAGCGTTTAATTAAGCTTTAGGTCTAATATTATTTTAAAAAAATTTTAAATATCGTAAAAATTTTTTATACCCGGTTAGAGTATATAAAATTCTACATCACTTGTCGTTAAAATAAATGTCAAAAGTGCTCAGGTGTTTTTGTAGTGAAACTTCAAAGTCAAACTTTGAAAAATTTTTGTGCAAAAAAGGCTAAAAAAAAGTGAAAACTTTCCCGTTGAAAATTTTATTTATTTTTAAAAGTATTGCAAAAGTTAACAATTTTTTAATGGAACTATCAAGTTCAGGTTATTTTGCAAATACTTCGTTAGCACTTTGTATCAAATTGTGTGTGGAAGTGTTTTAGGTTTAGTTATTTATATGGGAAATGCCAAACAAAAATTAGAATTTTTATATTTTAAATGGATATATAGTTATTATTCGTCCACATTCGTGTCATAATTTTTAGTTTATATCAAAGAGGACATAAACCTCTATTATATTGCAAAATTTTACGCTGCCTTTTTGTGCCTTTTAGAAGCAATGCATTGTTTAATGCAAGTGTTGCAGCAGTCAAATAGCTAAAAATCACATTGATCTCGCGACTGCTGCTGTTGTTGTGTTTTGTTGTTTTTCATGTTACTTTTTTCTTACTCATCGAAAGACCTGTACATGTAGACAATTTAAGATTTGGACTTTCCATTCTTCATGGCTGGACTCGATTTTTTGAATGTCTTTTGCACGTCTTATGCACACGAACCCGAAATTGTGTCAAATGCCATTTTACCAATTGGGCAGTTATCAGAAGAAGCGCAAGAAGCTCGAAGTAAAGATTTTGAAAAATATAGGGAGTTTCACTCACCAAAGTGCAGTAGCGAAAAATCAAACCAAGACATTTTTTATATGTTTTTGATAACCTCTGACCCAATTATTTCAAGCATGCAAAAATTGCCTACAAAGAAGGTATTAAGCTTGCCAGAAGAGGCAATTGATTTAATTGTACCTGCAGTTCCGAACAAGAACTATTTCAGTGATGATGATGATGATTATGATGATGATGGTGATGATGATGTTGATCATCAACTTTAAGATGTATAAAATGTAATGTTTAAGTTCTCATACTGTACTCCTTGCGCAATATACCTACACTGATATTTAGCATTATTTACTAAAATTATACTCAAATATACTAAGAAAACATTTTGTTTTACTTATTTAAATGGTATTAACTGAAAAATAAAGAAAAATTATCCGAACATAGCTTCCCTGATTTGATCCAAGAAAACATGCTATTCTAACCCACTGTGCATCGTTGCATGTAGATTGCGGTGAGTGCCTCTGCTAAGTAGGTTTTTAGCTGTTATCTGCTACTTCCCAATAGGTGGCACTTTTCTCCTGATCATTCGTTTTTCGTTGTCAAGTGTTACGGTGGAATAGAGTAGAACGTCAGGGAGTGGTTATTTTTTAGATGGACTTCTTGGATCTTAATGAAATGTTAACTATTTTCAGTTCAATTTTGACATTTTATTACTCTTTATTGTGGTTATTTAGAGGTTTTTATCAAACAAATTACCTAAACACCACTGTTCTTGGCACAATATTGACCCTTTTATGTAAGTTACTTATTGTAAGAGAAAAATTACGTTGCGCTCTAATTTTGGTTGGTCTGTTACTCTTTTATATTTTCAATTAATTTATGCTTAATATATTAAATCTGACTTTTATTTTTATGTTTTTAAATTAAGTAGTAGCATATTTTTTATATTTCTAAACGATTTGTGCAGGTATAGGCTAAAATGTGTTCACATTTAAGGACGACATTTTTGTTTTTTTTAATTGTATTCTAATCTATCAATAAAAAAAATCTACTTTATATGAAGCGTTTGCCAACCACCTTCACAGTTTCCATATGAATTTTCTTCATACATATATGTCTAATAAAATAAAGAAAAACCGGCATTAAACATACTGCCTGTTCTTTTAGTTTTCTTAATTTTAAATTCGTGAGATTTTGTTTTTTGCTTTATGAGAAACGGTATATTTTTTCTTTAAAATTTTAAGCCTTCTTCTTAACTTCTATCTGTTGCCACAAGGAATATAAATTATGGCAATACGCAGCAAAAGTTGAAATGAAATATATAAAGAAAAAAATAAAGACTACAAATGATTAAATGTGTTGTTTTGCCAGCATTTTTAAACGACATGACAAGTCGTTGATATGAACGTTAATATGGAGAGAGAAAAAAAAATAACCAGCAACTCTGAGATACATACATACGTATATACAAAAATAATAATGAAATAAAATCAAGAAAATAAAAAAAAGAACAAATTCTTGACAAAAAAAAATGCAACCAAAAGATATTGACTCGTGTGGATGTGGTTCATTTTTGTATTGCATACGTACTGTGGCGCAAACTGCTTTTGCTATTGCTGTTGTTTTATTTTTTATTTTTTTTTGAGGACAGATGTGTATGAGATTTATGTGCGAATGCCACTATTTGTTAAATGTCTCTGTCTCTCTACCGGTCAATTTTTATGTCTGTCCAATTGATCATACGTCTTACTGTCCGTCTATCTATCTTTTTATTTTAGCGTATTTCTTCATTATAACATACAGTTGAGTTGGTGTTTATGATTTAGTTGCCACATGGATAAAATGACATGTTAATTAGTAATAAATATTTGGAGAATTTTTATAACAGAATAAATATTCAGGCGAATGCTTATGCACACATGTGTGTCCAATTTCTATGTACGTACTTACCAGTCACATACTCTGGCAGGCAGATGTAAAGAGTGCTGAATAAAAAAATTTCAAATATTTTTCTAGAAAGAATATGAGCTTTTGTAAATGGAACTGCAATTAAATGAAAATATAATTTTTTTTTACTTAAGAAATATTATAAGGAAGTAAAAATATGATTTTTTTATGGCATATGATCAATTAAATTACTCTATTACTTGTAATGATGGCCTTGCAAAGAAAATTATTAACAAATTTATATTTGTATACCAAAAATTTTTATAAATTTGACTGTTCAATTAAGTTTCATATTAAATCAGAGGGCACTCATCGAAGCCTATGGTGATACTGTTACCCACAACGTTTTGAAAATATTTAAATTTAATTAAAGAAAGAAAATCAGAAGCTTGAAAGTATTTGATTCAAATTAAATGCAACATGTAAAAATATTTCTGTTGCTGTTTTGGAAGCACAATATAAGCATAACATAAGGCTCTTAATAGAAAAAAAATGCATCCGTATATTTTCAATTCCAATACGTAGAAGGCGCAGCATGAGTAGGGGTTTAAGCCACCAAGTATTGGTGTTAAAAAAAAACTACCCAAATATGATTTTTGAAATATTTTCTTATTTATAAATATGTGATTTAATACAATAATATTCGATTACCATTTCGAATTTACTTAAATTTCATGTTAAACGTACCAAGCTCTTATTTCTTATGGGGGGCGCGTAGTATAGTGGTTAAAGCGTTCGCACCCAGGTTCAAATCCCAGCAAAGGTGACAAATGAAAAAGTTAGCGGTTTTTTCAAAATTATACTTTCAAAAAAATATTAAGTCCCCCCCCCTTCCCCCCTCCAAGAAGACCATCTACAAAAAGACCGCTCTCCGACATTCCACTCAATTCCATCCTTACCAATAAATAATGAATAAATAAAAAAAACGTATGATCGGGAAAAAAGCGTCACTTATTGGGAAGTAGCAGATAACAGATAAACCTACTTAGCGAACGCACTCATTACACAATCAACATGTAACGATGAGGCAATTGCTCTTAATTATTCAAGGTAAAGTTAAAATACTAGTGTTTGAATGACCAATTCACAGCAATTTGTCTCATTCCTAAGGCGCTTTAATAACAATGTAGGAAAAAAATAACTAAAAAAAATTTACAAAAAATTCCAATAATAATGCACAGCATTTAGTAGGAGTCTACTCTTAAGTATTGGTCACAAATAAAAAAAAAAATTAAATAATAAACTGCTCCTCGACATTCCACTCTATTCCTCCTTAACCAATGCCAACAAAAAACGAATGATTAGGACAAAAGCGCCACCTATTGGAAAATAGCGGATAACAGCTAAACCTACTAAAACTTCTTAGCGAAGGCACTCACCACACAATCAACATGAAACGATAAGGCAATTGCTGTTGATCATTCAATTCAATTCACATCAATTTGTCTCATTCCTACGGTGCTTAATAATAACACGGTGCTACAGTGAAAATATACTTGGAAAGTGACCTAGTGTACGTTGTAGGCCTTATTGAGTAGATCATAAATTAATTTTTAAAAGTTCGGAAACACCCTCAAATTTCGGAGTTATTCCGAAAAAACTGTTTTCGGGTAGGTTCGAGTACTTATGACTACGTAACTCAGTTGATTTTAATCCGATTTTCAATTTTTAAACGGTTTCAGAAAGAAGAAATATGTGCCTTTTTAAGTATGTACATATTTTTGTATATATATTAAATTTTTGCAGTGTTATTTTTAATTATATCTGATTTTAATTTTATTTTTTCTAAATTTTTTAACTTTGGCGCCATTTTTTTAAATTAAATTGTTTAGAAACATACCCTTATGTATATATTTTATTAAAGCTAATTTAGTTCTGAGTTAAACAAGCTTCCAATAAATAAAATCGAGTAAAAAATAAAAAAGTTATTAAGGTTTTTCGAAAGTTAAAAATTTTGCTTTTACAAATATGTATTGATCAAGATACTACATTTTCTTTATTTTTTTAGTCTTATGATTATAAATAAATAATTTTGACACCATAACACCTCAAATTGCGATACATGAAGCAGTTCGTGAAACGCCTGGATAGGGAAAGCGATGCCTTTTTACACTTAAAATCAGTCTTTCCAAGAATAAGTGAAGCAAAAATAAAAGAAGGTACAAATCCTTATTGATTTCTAAACATAATTGTATAATTTTTTATTTTTTTTCCGCAAAATCATGCTTGACGAAGAATTCGCAATGAAATTAAATGTGTAGAAAAAATAGCATGGAGAAGCTTTATTAGTTTATGTGAAAATTTTTTGGGAAATGAAAAAAGTGAAAATTATATTGATGTAGTAAATGAATTTCGTGAGACTTATGTAGAAATGGGATGAAGAATGTCCATTGAAGTTCATTTTCTGCATGTACATATAGATTTCAATGAATGATTTAAATTACTGCTGGTCACTTAAGCGAGAAACAGACGATTTGATGTACAAGCGAAAGAGGTCTAGCAAGCACTTTTAATCAAATATTCAAAATTTCTAAATAGAATAATTTGAATACTGTTATTTTAAAATATTTATATACTCATATCATGATAAGACTAAAAAAATAAAGAAAATGTAGTATCTTGATCAATACATATTTGTAAAAGCAAAATTTTTAACTTTCGAAAAACCTTAATAACTTTTTTATTTTTTACTCGATTTTATTTATTGGAAGCTTGTTTAACTCAGAACTAAATTTGCTTTAAAGAAATATATACCTAAGGGTATGTTTCTAAACAATTTAATGTAAAAAAATGGCGCCAAAGTTAAAAAATTTAGAAAAAATAAAATTAAAATCAGATATAATTAAAAATAACACTGCAAAAATTTAATATATATACAAAAATATGTACATACTTAAAAAGGCACATATTTCTTCTTTCTGAAACCGTTTAAAAATTGAAAATCGGATTAAAATCAACTGAGTTACGTAGTCATAAGTACTCGAACCTACCCGAAAACAGTTTTTTCGGAATAACTCCGAAATTTGAGGGTGTTTCCGAACTTTTAAAAATTAATTTATGATCTACTCAATAAGGCCTACAACTTACACTAGGTCACTTTCCAAGTATAAAAAAAAGTTGCTCATTTGTAGCACCGTGTAATATAAGAAAAAATATATATGAACTTTCCTTTTCAAAAATTCCAATACAATCCACAGCATTTAGTAGGGGTTTACCTCTGAGTATTGGTCTCAAATAATGTACACATGCCTCCTACATTGGAGATCTAAAAATCTTTAAGAAGACCATCTTCAAAGAAACCGCAGATAACAGCTAGTACTTAGCGAATACACTCATCACCACACAATCCACATGCAACCATGAGGCAATTTTTGTTGATCATTCAAGGGTGAAGGTATAACACTGGCCTTAGAATGATCAATTAACAGCAATTTGTTTCATACCTAAGGCGCTTAATAATAAAAGAAAAACAAAACATAAGTACTGTCCTTTTCAAAAATTCCAATACAATGCAAAACATTTAGTAGGGGTTTACCCCTGAGTATTGGCCTTAAATAAAAAAAAAAGCAAATGGTGACAGAGGAGACATGTTTCTCCCACATTGGAGATCTAAAAATCTTTAATTTAGAAGTAAATATTTTGTAATTTCTTCTTATTAGCTAAAATAAATAGCTTAAAAATATCTGCAGGATTATTCCATATAATTCGCATACATATAGGCATTCAAAAATATCAAATCATATTTTAATCAAATGAATTTTTCTTAAAAAAAGGGAACCTAACCATGTCTTTTGCTCTTTATTTCAATTTCAAATCTAGTACAACCAGTTTTGCACAACACGACATTTGCTAGAAACCTATCAACTGTTTTATAGGAGACTAACAAACTTTTTACTAAAAATGTACCTATAATTTCGGTTTCTTAATCCTTAGGTATTGCAGTGTTGTAGTTGAAAGTAAAGTCACATTTTAAATTCACTTTTTTCTTTCATTTTTACTTCTGTTGAAAATCAAAAATAATCGCTTACGTTCTCAGTTTAAAATCTATAAAATTCTTGAAGAGTCAAGACATACATCATTGAAAGTATTTAATTTTTTTATTTTGTTTTATTTTAATAAAAGTATTGTTTGCATACAACTTCAATTTCGACAATGTCAGCGCAATAAATTAATCAAAAGATACCATGTACGAGAATTTCGCTTTTATTTTTCAACAATTTTTTTAGTTCTACTCTTTTATTATGTTTAGCATTGAAACAGCCAAGAATGACATGTCAAACCCAATACTTCTCTTCCCCTTGTGATTAAATGTAATATATTATATAAACATTTAAATACACAAATATACAACTTCACATACATACGTATATACATATGTGGACAAACATTTAGTGCTTTAACTGTGAGTACATACATATGATGGTGGAATATAAACGGCATTTAAAAAACATTTGCATACTACAGGAACGTTTATAAAATAAACGAATGTACATATGCTGTATGTTCCTATAGAGTTGCAGCATAAACATTTTATTTTATTTCATCGAGATTTTCAACAAATAAAACAAAACAGATTGGAAAATAAAAGAGGAAAAGAAAACCTTTTGAACAGAATATAAAGAAGCGGTAGCACTTATCACATTATATGATATCAGTGTTCAAACAATGACTTATTCTTCGTTTTTATTTACGTTTTTCTTTGTTTGTTTCTTCCTTACATTCAGTCTCGTGTATTTTTGCAAGGATGCAACTGACTGCTGCCGTTGCTGCTGTTGTTATTTGTGCCTCTATTTAAAACTTCTAAATGTCCATCTTCTTTGACAAGCGGCATCTCTCAAATAAAATACTATAATCCTTTTTTCAAAACCGAAAGCAGAAAAACAAAAACTTCCCACAAGTATGCTTTTTTTTTTTTTTTTTGTTTTTTGTCTTTAAACTCTACTTCATCATCCTGACGAACATTATGATCATCATCATCCTGTAGAACTTTTGCTTTTATTTTATTTCTAAAAATTTGCTTATGTTGCGCTTTTAATATATATTTTTTTCTTTGTCACAGTTGTATAGGGTGAATAAATAGTAGAGCAGAAAAAAGAATTAAATTATTCACAGCATTTTTAATGAACAAAAAGTATATATATCGTCGTGCGGGAGTTATGTGCTCTATCCCCTATTTTATATATCTCGAGTTAATGATGTCACTTTAGGTTTTTGACACCAAAATTTTTAAAATCGGCTATATATCTCAGAAACTGGACAAAATATCCGAAAACGGATGCAGACTTGAAAAATTTGGGGTCGAAAAGCCAAATTGAGTTTCATCATTAACTCGAGATATATAAAATATATGAAATTGCGGATAGAGCACATAAACTCCCGCACGACGATATATTTTTTTTTTTGTTGTTGAAAAATTTGAATCCGATCACAAAAATCGTACGAGTTCTTTTCAAGAACATTGTTTTGAAATATAATTATTACCCAGAAATCTTGCAAATGGTTAATATGATTGATCTAATTTTCTTTTAAGTAATATATACCCATCGAGTGTACACAGGCTCTCAATTCAAATATACATATATTCCACTCAAGAAAATTCTAGGAGAAAATTTGTTTTTAATAAGTAGAAAAGGATAAGCAAGGAGAAACCAATTTTTTAAGTCCGAAACTCACTAGTAATCTCAAGTTTTTTATTTAGGCCAGCACTCAAGCGACGACCCTTACTCAGGCAGTACATTGTTCTGGTCTAGGAAAATATGTTATGGGAAGGGAGAAAGAGGGACATTTGATTTAAACATCCTGATATTGTAACTGGCAAGAAAAACATTCGCTGAAAGATTGTTCCATAAACGGTCGGTACGGCTAAAGAACGAATTTCCTCTATAAGTCACTGTGCAATTCACTGGACAATCAACCACAAAAGGATGTGCTCTGAGAGAGGTACGATTAGTCCCCAAAAACATGCGATTAACAAAAACCAAGTCCATTATCTCATCAGAGCATCTCCCATGGTAGTACAAATAGAAAAATGAAACGCGTTGAGTTGTTGCTCTAACGAATCGATAGCGTTGGATACCCCACCATGTCTGATAAGCACCTTCGCTCTTTCCTGCACACGGTCTAGAAGCCCCAAAATAGACTTTGAAGCACCGGCCCATATATGAGAGTTGTATACCATCCTAGGTCGGATGAAGGTTTTGTAAATACTGAGAAGGTCAGATGGGGTGAAGTACTTCTTGCATCGCTTTAAGTAACCGCGGCACTTAAATGCTTCTTTCGAAACTGGAAAAATGTGATCATTACAACGGACATTACAATTAATTCTCATGCCCAGAACAGCAAGAGCGTCCGCCTCCTTGATATTTACATTACCCATAGTTACATAGTCTCCGTGGTCTAGTGGTTAGTGTGTTGGCTTACTAAGACAATAGCGCCGGGTTCGAATCTCAGTTCTGACATCTTGAAAAAAAAATATGAAAAAATTATTTCTTTCGGCGACTACCTCTCAGCAGTCTACTGGCAAAAGCTCTGGGAGTAGTTGATTGCCATGAAAAAGCTTCTCAAATCTGTTGTTTGGAGTCGACTCTAAACTGTAGGTCCCGGTACTCATGGATAAAAATTAACACACCCAATATGAGTGCTGTGAGAAACTAGGCCGTAACCCTGACATATGGTTGTAATGGCCAATTATGTATATATAGTAACAGATGACATGATTGTATTATCAGAACCACGCCTATGCGTGGCAGAACAACATTGAGTCTTGCGCATGTTAAATTCAACCCTGATAGCGTGGCACCACTCGAAGATTATTTGCCTTCTCACCTCACGTATACAGATTGGAGGTAGAGTAATAAAATGTCAATAATTTGCAGGTTTTGACTCCATACTACTCAGTACTCTTTCGGTTTCCCTGAAAATATTAACAGCCTGTTTCCAGAAGACGAATTGTTTACGATGTTCATCTTTTTACAATAAAAAAAATCACTCAAATTTTTTAGTGTTTTTCATATAAAAAACCAAACATCTTAAACCATTCGTCTTCTGGAAACAGGCTGTAAATAACTACTTTTGTATATTGAGCACTCAAAAAAACACTCAATAAAAACTTACTCAATGTTTTTACAACTCTATTTGTAAACAATAATAATCTTTGCTCTGACATATTGAAAAAAAAGAAATATGAAAAAATTATTTCTTTCGGCGACTACCTCTCAGCAGTCTTCTGGCAAAAGTTCTGGGAGTAATTGATTGACATAAAAAGCTTCTCAAATCTGTCGTTCGGAGTCGACTTTAAACTGTAAGTCCTGTTACTCATGGATAAATATTAACTAACACAACATAAGTGCTGGGAGAAGCTATGCCATAATTCCGACACAGGGTTGTAATGGCCAATTATTATTACTTTTTCACAGCAATTTCTAAAGTTACGCCCAACCGATTAAAAGAACTGCTATTATTTGATCACCCTGTGTTATTCAGCTATAAAAAGCATTATAATATATAACTAAAGATTTTATGTATGCATAGAAATGATCTTGAGCAAAACCGCAAAAAACAATCAACTACCATGGAAGTGGCAGTAGTATTGGCACTGGCAGTGGTAACAGCAACCGCATCAGTAGTATTAGTAATAGCAAAACAAATAAAAAATATTACATTGCAATTGACAGTCAGCCTTATGGTTAAGACAAACGAATAAGATTTGCAGCTCTTAACATTGAAGATAATTTATATTCGCCTACCTGTAGCATTAAAAATAATGAAACTATTCTGATATAAAATGTCTTTAAGATGATACTTTTTGATCTATATTAAAATGAAAAACTAAAATTAAGGGAAAATATTTACAAAAGATTTTCATTCATTTGCATTCAATAATGACAGTCATGCTTTTCATGTGCTGTCTACGATAAAACTAAAACTCCAGAGATACCATCAGTAAAGTTCTTATCATAAAAATTTTACTAATTAAACTCAATGGGAAAATTTAAAATAAAAATTTATTTGGCCAAATCAAAATCACAGATCTGCATTGTCATATGATTTAAAAAAAATAATATTAAATTAGAATAAAATTAAAAATCTCTCTCTTTTTTGATAATGAAGGACCATATTAAAATACATACTCGTGGAAAATTGTATATTCCTGTTATCAATAATGACAATTATAATGACAAATATGTTTATAATTTTTTTTTTTTTGTAAAAACTATTTTACTTCTCCTAGTGATATATCCTCTAAAAAATAAAGTTTCTTTTTTCACGTATGCGTGCTATAGTGGTTAGTTCACTAGCACAAAAACTTCAACGACCCAGGTTCAAATCCCAGCAAAGGTAAAAAATAAAAAAGTTATGAATATGAATGACACACTCTCAAATGACCTGCAAAGAATCTCCGAGTGGGGTCTCGCGAACAAGGTCGAATTTAATGCGCGCAAGACCCAATGTTGTTTTTTTTTATGACCAATACTCAGGGGTAAACCCCTACTCATGCAGTGCATTGTATTGGAATGTGAAGATGGTTTTTTTTTTTCATAGATATTTATATTTTGCGCCTTTTATTGTTGATGAAACAAGTTGGTGTAAATTTGCCCACTCAAGAGCCAGTGTTATACCTTCACCCTCAAATGATCAAACAGCAATTGCGTCATCTGTCGGTGGATGTTTTGAATGTGAATGGTGAGCGTCTTCAGTAGATTAGCTGTTATTTTCCCAGAAGGTGGCGCTGTACTCCTGATCATTGGTTTCTGGTGGAATAGATTAGAAATGTCAGGGGGCGGTTTCTTGCAGCTGGTCTTGCAGGAGGGGGGGGGGGAACCTCTTATTTTATTTAAATTTAATTTTTAATTAAAATTGTAATTTTAGAAAACCGCAAATTTTTATTTTTATAATTTTGTCCTTAGCTGGGATTGAACCTTGGTCGTGTGAGTTTCTGTGCAAGCGCTCTACCACTATGCCACGACCCCCCCAACGCATAGGCGTTGTGATGATTTAATCCTGCCATCTGTGACTATGGGTGATGTAAATATTGAGAAGGCTGACGCTCTTGATGTCCTGGGCATGAGAATTAATTGTGATGTCCGTTGGAATGATCACATATTTCGAGTGTCGAAAGAAGCATTCTATTACCTCCGTTTTCTAAAAGGGTGCAGGAAATACTTCACTCCATTTGACCTTCTCAATATATACAAAACCTATATCCGACCTAGGATGGAATACATCTCTCATATATGAGCCGGTGTTTCAAAGTCTATTTTAGGGCTTCTCGACCGCGTACAAGAAAGGGCGAAGGTGCTTATCAGCGATGCTAGGGTATTCAGCTCTATCGATTCGTTGGAGCATCGGCGTAATGTAGCGTGCGTTTCATTGTTGTATCGATACTACCATGGGAGGTGCTCTGATGAGATAAGGGATTGATTCCGGGTGGTCGCATATTCTTGCGGAGTAAACGTACCTCTCTCAGAGCGCACCCATTTGTGGTTGATTGTTCAGCAAATGACACAATGCATTATAGAGAGAATTCGTTCTTTAGCAGCACCGCTCGTTTGTGGAACAATCTTTCGGCGAATGTTTTTCCTGCCAATTACGATATCAGTAGGTTTAAATCAAATGTCCACAAACACTACTTCCTCTTTCCCCTATACCATATTTTCCTAGAACAGCACAATTTACTTCATGAGTAGGGGTCGTCCCCTGAGTGCCGGCCTTAAAAATGAAAAAAATAACAAAGAAACCGCTCCCCGACATTCCACTCTATTCCACCTTAACCAATGTCAACAAAATACGAATGATCTGGAGAAAAGCGCCACCTATGGGGAAATCTGAGATAACAAGTAAACCTTCCACACTTCAAGGGTGAAGGTATAACACTGGTCTTTGAATGATCAATTCACATGAATTTGTTTCATTCCTAAGGCGCTTATTTATAATATATGAAAAATATATATGTACTGTCCTTTCCAAAATAAACCCTCTGAGTGATGGTCTCAAAAAAAAAAAAAATAGCTGTCGTAAGCAAACCAGATCTAAGCTGCTTGATTTCTATTTTCTTTTAAAAAATGTATAACCAGTATTAGTCAAACAAAAATGTATTTAAAATTAAGAGAACATTCTTAAAATTATTTTCGAGGACTTCTCAAAAAGACCTAAAATCTACATTTTTGAAATTTTTTCTGTACTACTGTATTATTATTACCAGTTGGGAAATTTGCGGTACTAAAATAAGTATTAAAAGTTAAAATTTTTTAATTGCTTAAAACTATTGCAAGATTTTATCAAAAAAACTTAAGGAAAATAGAAAATTAATGTTAAATTCCTTTTATTTTAGATAAAATTGTTTGTTTCAAAAATTTCCTTATTTTGTTGCTTGTCAAAGGGCATATCACATTTGGCAGGTTTGTTGCTTAAGTCTTTTGCTTATTTTTTTTTTTTTTTTTTTTTTTTTGTTTGCATATTAATGTATTTTGTGAAAGTTTTTCAAGCATTTTCTTCTTTTTTACTTTATTTTTTGCAACAAAAATTAATTAAAAGCATATAAAATTAAACAAACAAACAAAAAAAGTACATATATATTGTATAATTTTTTTTTTCTGATAAACAATTCAAGATCTTTATCTTTTAACAACTTAAATTGTCACTGCATTTTATATTTTATATTTAAAGACTTTAAAATCTTGTGTGATAGTTTAGTAAAGTTTTTTTCTGATTTTCAATTTGATTCGTTTACTTTTCGTGTATTTCAATTGCTGTTGAAATGCTACCAACTCTTTAAAGAAAAATCTCAAAAGCGCCTAGAAAACTACAATTGTGTCAAAGATCATTTAATACTTTTTAGTAACTCAGTGACGACTGACTACCTTAAGCTTAAGACTTAAAACTTAATGTGTGGCATTTTAAATTTTGTTGGAATTGTCACAGAATGATTATAATGAATCAAAAGATAAACATGAAATTGTTCACTTTTTTCTTTTGCAATTTTATGGTCTGTTTTAAGGAAAAGAAATACAAGAAATTAGGGAAAATTAAATAAAAAAAATATATTTAGATTGCTTGCCAAAGATAGCAAAATAAAAGAGAAAAACGAAAAAAATACGTTTTTTTTTTCAAAATATTAAATCAGAAATGTTGAAAACCTATAGTCGATTAAGGTCGATAATACCGTATCTTTAATCACAATGAACCCGGGAGTACCGGGAGCTATAGTTTAAAGTTGATTCAGAGCTTTTGCAAGAAGACTGCTAAGAGGTAGTCACTAAAAAAAATATTTTTTAATATATCTTTTTTTCAAGAGAGCTGGGGTTTGAACCCGGAGCTTTTGTCTAGTAAGCTAGCACACTCACCAAGACTATGACCACTACAGAAGGCGATTTACATACATACATACATAATTGGCCATTACAACCCTGTATCAGGGTTACAGCTTAGATTCTCGCAGCATTCATGTTGTGTGTGTTAATTTTTTTATCCATTAGTACCGGGACCTACGGTTTAAAGACGACTCCGAACGACAGATTTGAGAAGCTTTTCCATGAGCTATTGCCAGAAGGCTGCTGAGATGTAGTCGCCAAAAGAAATCATTTTTTCAGATTTCTTTTTTCAAGATGTCATAGCTGAGAGTAGGCTAAACTGCCTTATTTTTATTTCAGATATGACTAAAATCATTTACAGTTTTTATTAAATAAAATTTTTTGCTAATATTAACAAATTTGATAAAAAAAAACAAAAGACAATTCCAGAAGACACGAACAGGCTGTTTTTCACACGACTATTCTTTATCTTATTTAAACAGATTCATATACATATCTATACGAAATAATCTCACAATATGAATTGAATTACCATATGACATTCATGTTGTTTTGTGAAAGGATTAATAAGTAGGATGGTGCTTAAAATTAAAAAAAAATGGCTTTTTATTCTTACCTAAAGACGGCTCTCTATTTTGTGTTTGCCTTTCCCTACGACCACAACTATGATCTCGTTCTCGACCCCTTGTTAAGGCTTCCACCTGCTTAGTAAGAGAGTCAATTTTCTTCTCTAAAGCACCATATGTTGTTGATGAAGGGGCAGAAAAAGCACTAATTTCCCAAGATTCGGTGTATCGGCAATTTTGTCCGCCATAAGAGCTAATTTATCTAATGATTCACTACTCACTGACAATATAGCCTGTATCTGCTTGGGTAACCGTTGCATCCATAAGCTTTTCAATAGTTCATCCGATACCTTACCAGAAGATAATGATGTCATTTCACGAAGCAGGGTGGAAGGTTTCATGTCTCCCATTTCCATGTCACGTAATAATTTCTTCAATCGCTTTTGTTCAGAATCAGTAAAACGGTCTTGCAATCTTTGTTTGAGAGTTTCATACATGTTGTTGTCTGGCGGCTTCAAAATAATGTCACTTACTTCACTAAGAATGCTTGCTTCAATAGACCCAACAATCGTGTGATATTTAGTTGAACCCGATGTTATACCACCTGTAATAAATTGGCTTTCAACCTGCTTAAACCATAGCGCAGGATTTGTTTTCCAGAATGGTGGTACTTTAACTGCAACCCGCGCAACTTCTGACAATGGCGAAAGTGATGAAAAATCCTCTTCGGAACCTGCATTATCCGGCATATTATATAATCGATATGCGAAACCAATTTTTATTCCAAATAAATATAGGTATATAGCGCTTCGTCGGGGTCACCAATTTAGCTGTTTATACGATTATATTATTTTAAAATAAAACACGACAGCTAATTTTATATTTTTTATAAAAATTTATTATTGACAAATTAAACTAAACTATATTATTTGAAATTTAAAATCAGAATGAGAAAAATTTTCTTTTTTGACATAAAAATAATGAAATATAAAAATTGAAAATCAAAGACAACTATGATTAAAAAATTATTTTTAAACAAAGTAAAATTAAGTAAAGTGAATTATTAGACTATAAACATTAAAATTCATAAAAAACTATATTAAATGTAAATTATTTTACTTCACCACAAAGTCTTTATCTTATAAAGTTATGAAAGTCTCCTCCTAGGGCAGTAACCATATAATGGGTCCCATCCCTATATCTCAATCTGAAAAACAAAGCAAACTATTCCGTCAAACCATTGCTTCAACCACGTAATACTATACTCCGAAGTACCCCATTATACTTTCAAGCCGTACAAAAACGGGAAGACACAGAGAGATAGCAACCCTCTTTTTCATAACCTCCGGTAGGAATATTACCACATTACATAATAACTAAAGCACCAAATTCACCCTGAACACCATTTATCATATGCACAAAAAATACATAAGATTTGAAGTCTTGATTTGCCATAAAAATTTTTTTTCGTACAGGCATATGTATAAAATATTACTTTATTTATAAGCACCTGCAACCTTTTAACCTTTAAAAAGCAAAGGAAACACATTTCTTAAAAACAACAGCATCTTAAATCAACCTCTAGATTGTAATTTAAAGCTTTTGTTTTAGAAAAAAAGAAAAAACATTTAAAATATTTTGAAAATTGACATTTTACTTTCGTACTCGTATTTAACCCCGTGTGTAGTAGTTCCAAACGTAAGTATATTCTTATTTTCTGTAGTATTAGTTTCAATAAAATTAACCCTTTAGTCAAAAGTGTTGTTGTACTTGAAATAGCTTAAAGAGAAGTTGAGTTTATTCAGACAAGCATAGTTTTTTATTACTGCCAGTGCTACTGCCTTTGCCCATAACTGCTTCAGCTCTTAAATGTTCCATTGCCAATGTGTAGTTTGTAGTTTATTATTGTTGTAGTTGTTACTATTAATGCTGCTGTATTTTTTTTTTTTTTTTTTTTTTTTGCAAAATATCTCCTTTGTCCTGTCACTTGACTGTTCTTTTAGTAGCAGTTACAGCATTAAAAGGTACCAGAAAAAAATACAAATACTTTAAATGAAATCTTAAAAGGAAAACTACATTGTGAAGCGTATTAAATACTATTTTGCATACATAAATCTATGTTCGTTGCAGCAGTTACTGCTGCTTGTAAAAATACACTGAGAAAATGTTATAATGGCATAGATAAACAAAACAAAAAGAAAAAAACAGCAGCATTAAAAGTAACAACAAGTAACACACCTCTCAGCAGTCTTCTGGCAAAACCTCTGAGAGTAACTGATTGCCATGAACAAGTTTCTCAAGTCTATCGTTCGGTGTCAACTTTAAACTGTAGATTCCTATACTCATGGATAAAATTGACACACACAACATGGGTACTGCGAGAAACTAGGCCGTAACCCAAAAATGGGTTTGTTATTTATGAAAAGTGAATGAAGTATCGACAAGGTAATTCATGAAAAAGTGGAGCATCGACAATTGTAAATGGATTTAATTTTGTTTTGCAATATTTTGCTTTATTAATTATTTTCATTTCGTGACATTTTTTAATGAGTGCCGATTTAGTTAACCTTGGCTTTCAGTAACATTAGCCAGATTAAGGCAGTTTCACTTCTTTTGCTTTGCCCTGGGTGTTCCAGTCAATTGATGTCCTTGATATATCGTCCTGGGGTTATATCAAAAGTTATTTACGCAGCATTTTAGGAATTATCGTCGCTCTCTAACAAAAATTTCAATTGAGTATTACTATCATTGAGACATTTTTAATATTACCGCCAACAATCTATATAAATAAAAATCAATGTTGTTCGTAAGTCATCGCATCAGTTGAGAACGGCGATTTTGTCAAATTTTTCTTTTTAATGATCGAAAAGAAAATTTTCCCCGCCCACTTTTACGCCCACCTTTTTCATTTACCTTAAATAAGAAAACGGCTCCATCGATTTGATTAATTTTTCTTTCAAATGTTTGTGTTAATCCATTTTCATCGAAAGAAAAAATTTGGCACGCCTACTTTAACGCCCACTTTTTTCCATTTATCTCTAGATACTGATTTTTGTATATCTTCAGAACGGTTAAAGCAAATGTTTGGGAATTTTGTCTAAATGATTTCATGGGCAAGGCAAATCATCAGTCAGAAAGTGGGCCAAATTGGACAAGTGGGCGTGACACCTCCCATATAAGTTAAAATTTGATTTCTTTATACATTGTACGTATCTTTAGATATGTTGAAACTAAAGTTTCTGAATTTGGTGTGATTGATTGCGTAGTCATTGAAAACTATCAATAGAAAAAAGGGCGGACAAGTAGACGTGGTAGCTTCAAGACTAACTAACTATTAAGTTTAGTATACCTTGAAATCAGTAACAGTTAAAGTTTTTGAATTTGGTCTGAATTACTCCGTAGTCACTAAAAATTGTTAGCCGAAAAATGTGGACAAATGATAGTGGTAAGTATAGTGAAGCACGCGGGGTTTAAGCAAGTAATTAATACAAAATATGCTGTTAGCACATATCGTTTACATTTAAAAACAGTGTAATTATCAAATATATTGAGCGCTATTTTTTTCAGAGGTATACACCCCTACTCATTACTTATACTATATTGAAATTAGAAAGATATACAGATTTTTTTTATTAAGCGCCTAATGTCAATAAAACAAGTTTCTCTCAGTTGATCAACAGCAATTGCCCTATCTGTTGATATTAGGTGTGTTTATTGTGAAGTGTTGGGGATCTTTGCTAAGTCTTTCGTAGATTACGATCATTACTGAATTTTTTCTATTATTTCCCAGTAGGTGGCGCTTTTTCCTAAACATTCGTTTGATAAGTCAAAGGTGGATAGGGTAAAGTTTTAAAGGGAATATGAATTTTCTAGAGATGTGTGTGAGGACAAAGATTTGTTTTTCATTTTCTCCAGTGCTGGAACTCGAACCTGAGTAGATTTGTGTCGTAAGCGAGGTCTCTAACCACTACACTACTTATATTTTTATAAAATAAAAGTGGTTTATGATTTTTAATTCTTTAATATATTCCTAAAAAAAAAGTATTTTAACATTTTAATAGAGGAACACACAAGAAATTGTGTTTTTTTATTATACAATTAAAAAGAGTTTTGAAAAAATTTCGTACCGTGCATAGGTTTATTTGTTATTTAGCAAACAATTTCAATGCTATTTGTGATCAGTGAACTATTTTCATTATTTATTTTTCTTTTTTTAACAGCCACTAGTCTTGAAAACTGTTGATGATTTAAACTGGGAAAAGAAGTTTTCGATTTTGTTTTTAATAAAACAGAAAAAAATTAAACTGGTGCTGTAAACACCATGCACTATTTGCCTTTCAAGTTTAAAGCTCAAAGTGCTCAAAGTTTTCTTACAGTCAAACTGTAGTAGTTTTTAGGTTAAAAATTGTTTTTCTCTCTACCCTATTTAACCCTCTTAAAACCTGCGTTGTTTTAGACTTTACTTCATAAATGTCCTTTAAGAAAAAAATTCTTTTTTCTAATATCTGGCCATTTTGTTGGCTCCATAATTATTTCTAGTACATATAAGTATTTAGTAAGTCCATATAGTTACAAGAAATCACTAATTATACTACAAACTCGCCTCCCAAAAAAACAAAAGGAAAAATGTAAAACTTCTTTAAAGCAAACAGTCAATTCAACTTTGCTTTGTATTCTCTAAACATCATGATTAATATCCAGTCATTATTTGTTGGCATTTTTTCCAACAACAATTTAATGGAAAATGAAAAAAAGTAAAAACTTCTTGCTTTTGGTAACTGTGTGTTGTTACTCGTGGATTAACTTTTTCATTCTGCAACATCATAAGACAAAAGAATTTTTTGTGTTGAAAAATTAACAGCCAGTAATTTAATTACTATAAATAGTGACTTTATGAACTACCTTTTCTTTTTCTTTTTCTTTTAATTCTATTATTATTCTCTTGTTAAAAGAAAATTAGTCAGAGTATTTGTAAATATGTTGTAAAGGCAGTCAAAGAAAAAAAAACTTCATAGTGGAATTAATTTCGTTTTAAGTCATTTGTTAAATGTGATTAAGGAGATGACAAATATAAAAAGACAACTTTAGTCCTCCTTCTTGACAATTGCGATTCGTTTCAAATTTCGTAGTATTTAAGCAAAAGTCAACAGTTAACTAATTCAAGTTAAATTCTGTTTTTCCTGTACAAAGAAATAAAGCTTAAGTAGGCACCAACGTACACTGGCTCAGCTTCATACGATTGGTGGCATTAAATATTAGGAAACTTCGTAGAGCCTTGAAATTATATATATAGACTAATATTTGGTTATAATAAAAAAATACTGCAGGTATGAAAAAAATCCGACCACAACCACGCCTACTGCCCATATAAGACAAAAGTTAAAAATCATTGTAGAGTCACAATTTTTTGCTCATTGCAATTTTATGATAATATTATGCAATGGTGAAAAACCTAGCAAAATCTGTTAACGACCACGCCTACCTCTCATAAAAATTACCATATAAAAGACAATATTTTCCTTGTTAACAAAGCTCGATCTCTTAAAAAAGCTACAAATGTTTTCATTTCCGTGTTTTTTATTTGATTCAAATATAAATAAAATCCAACAACAGTCACGCCCATATTGAAAGAAAATATCAGTAAATAAATGAAAAAAAATATTAGAAAAACAAAAAATTAAAAACAAGGTAATTCATATACCTTTGTTAAAAAAAGAAGCTTTTTACTTTATCGGAATACTCCAATATATCCTTCTTGTACAGTTTACGGAATGAATTTATATATGAATCTGACGACGCTAGTAACATATGCTGAGATCTTCATTTGTTGATATGCGATTAGTTTTTCTGGAATGGCTTAGGCGATAACCTCTGTAGCCTTCATTACGAGCTTCCTTAGCTACTTTCGACAACATGCCAATTGGTGATGTTGCTGCAGGAAGAAGTTATTGCAAAAGCTACGATGGGCCATTATTACAACTTGCTTTAACTAATGGCTTAATTTCAACTAAGTATAATTAATGAATATTAAAATTTTAATTATAATTAATTAGTTAATTAAATACCCACAATTACATGATTGTGAATTAAATTTTTCCTAACTTTTTTTTAGTTTCTTATGTCGGACTTGCTTAGGAGCAAAAACGGGCAGCTGAATTTTTAATAAATCGTTAGCTGAGACTTCAGGCTTTAATTTGCTATAAGTATCTGGCTGGAGGTCGTTGGAGATCAGTAGATGCAATCCATACAAGTTGGAGAAAATAAATATTTTTGGACAATTTTTTGTAGTAAAACAAATTTTTTTTTTTTTTAATTATGAAATTTTTTTTGCTTGCATATAAGTATATCATTAATAACATCCAATTGTATGAAAAAAGATCTTAATAGTGTCATTACAGGAGTATTTTAAAAGCATGAAGCGATAGAAGGTAACATGTATAATACGGTCATTTTAAACGCATTTACTTAGATCAACTTTGAATGTATCTGGACAAAAAAGTAATAAAGATATAAGCTTAATATTTTTGGTACATGATAATTAGATTGTTTATTATAAACTGTGAAAAAATCAGGTAGATCAGAAGGCATGAAAAAAATTAATTAATGCCGCTCTTGAACAAGTGTGCGGCCCCACATTTTTCAAGTCTGCAATCCGTTTTCGGATTTATCGTCCAGTTTCTGATATAAATAGCCGAAAATGGGTTGCAGATTTTAAAAATGTTGGTTTCAAAAGCCTATAGTGGCATCATTAACTCGAGATATATAAAATGGTGGATAGAGCACATAAACTCCCGCACGACGATTTGGTACTGAAATGTAGTTAAGTTCGTTTGTGCTTTCTTCGTTAACGCTTGGTATCAATATTTCAATAACAACTTGGTATAACTTTATTAAGCGCTATTGTCTTGATAACAAACTGTTCCTTTCCTGTTACCAATTTTTCTTCTTACTTTGATACCGTAACCGTACTTTTATCCGTTTTGTTCTTTATTTGATACCATATCGTTCATGATTCGTTAACAGGTCGTTCCTAAAGTAACAACAGATCTTTCTTAATTTATTAACTTATAATATTTTTATACAATTTGTTCATGATTTTGTTATCGGTTGTTTTTGATTTATTTACCCCTATCATAAATATTTTTTCCCTCGAAATATTTTCTCTTTTCCCATAATTGTAATCGTAAATAACTTTTCCTTTGCATTTTGGTCACTTTTTTTGATTATTCAATGTGGAATGATATCAATGAAAAAATTTCACATTCAAACATAATTTCCCTAATCGTAAATATTTTTTCCCACCAAATATTTTCATTTTTCCCATTTATTTCATTTCTTAATTTTAGTTGGCGAACTAAAAAAAATTTAAATATTTGAGTTATTTTCCTTATAAAATATATTTCAGTTTGCTATATTTTATTTTAAGGGTATATAAGTAAAAACGTGGTTCAAATTGTTTTCATTTAAAAAGAAAAATGCAGATTACTGCCGGAATTAAATTGAATGGGCGAAGAAATTTGACAATTTTTCCTTCAATGGCCGTTGCTGGACAGCAATTTCACCTTTCTGTATTTTTTGTGCCACTTGAGGAACTTAATAGGATGCAAAACAACCGACTCATGGCATGCGGTTTTGTAAAGGTTATCAAAGATGTCGTGGAATAATTTTAGAGTTTCTTATACTTTATAGAAGAACTTAATACTGCTGTACATCTTAAGAAGAGTCCATAAATTGAAAAACTTAGTTTTATCTTAAACGCCGCACATTTTTTCACGCATATGTATGTACATATACCTTGTAATAGTCAAATTATGCCGCTAATTTGAAAAATTTACCAGGGAACGGGTGGAATTAACTCGAGACGAGTGACTAAGGCCTTTGCTCGGTGTAGTGTCACAGGCCAGGGTCTCTGGTGTGAATCGAACTCACAACTCTCACACTAGCAGTCTAGCACAGTACCAACTGACCACTGGGGCACCAATTTTTTTGTTTTGTGAGAGTTATTTATTGTATTATTCAGGTACACAAATTAATTAATAGAAAATTAATTTTAATTAATTAAATTTTCTTAATTTTGGCATTTTATTTATGGGAACAAGCAAGAGCTCAATTGTATTAAAAAAACTTATACTTGATTATGGTTAATTTAACACGTAGTGGAAGAAGTCGGAAAACTTAAAAATCTGCTTCGTCATTCTTGTACGACATTCTTATATTTTCAAGCTGTAGATTTAATTTCTATGTAGTATATTTTACTAATAATGGTGTTCTTTCATATTCTGTTTTTCAAAAATAATTGTAAAATAGCTGATTGCATTAAGGATTCAAAAATATGTAGACAAATTGGATACCAGAGAATCCAATCGATTAATCGTTGTTCGATTAACAGAACATTTTTTGTCATAATTTGATCGAATAATGAAAATCGCAAATTTTGAGTGACAAATAACTTTAACAATGTGAGTCAATTAATAAAGCAATATTTTAATAATAAAGTGCAATACTATATTCACTCTAAAACTTTTCCCAAAATTTAGGTTCATATTTTGTCTAAATTGGTGTTGAAAATTTGTTGTTGTCTAAAATTATATAAATTTCATTCTTAATTTAAAAAAAAATATAAAATTTACACAAAAATATAAATTTGCTATTAAAATTGCTTATGTTTAAACAAGTTATGTTTACATTTTCAAAATAATGTTTAATATTAAGCACATTTGCTTAAAATCAGTAAGAAATTTGTAAAATTAAGCACTTTTGCCTAAAAATAGTAATAAAAGTGTAATATTGAGAACATTTAAGTAAAAAAAAGTTGGAACACGTGGTAATAAAGCGACGAAAGAGAGAAGAAGCATTTATTTGCAATAGAAACTTCAAAAGAGTCGCGACGTATTTTAAAATTTTTTAAAAATTAAGTTTGTAGTGGCTGCAGCATTTATATATTAAAAAAAAGTGTTAATGTATAAATAGATTATAAAATAAATTAAATTGTATACTAATTATTTACAAAAAAGTGTTTGTTGCAAAATTTGGAGAAAAAATGTCAAAGTTTAAGAGTTTATCATCTACATTTGTGCGTACGTACATAGAGAAGGAAAATGCAATGTGTTTAAGTGTATTCAAAATGCGGTAGAATATTTACAGATTAAAATTCCTATGCAGTTTATATCACATGGATTCACTTTACTAAAAGTCGAAATTTTATTGGAAGATATTCTGAACCATTGGCCAATGATATTAATAGCTATTTGCAAATATTTCAAGGAAAATGATAAGCTTATCTTCAAAGAATACGAGGCAATGTTTTAATTTCTTCAAAACTATTCTGAAATATGTCCTTATAAATTTTTATTTAATTTACAGTTTGGTACCACTCTTAATAAGACAAGATTTAACTTAGAAGAAATAAGTCCATAGATATCAATAGTTGGTAAGAACTCTTTTAATATTAATAATTTTTTTTATAAAAAAGTTTTTATATTTATAGAAACATCAACAGACGAAAGTTGGAAATCTTTTATATATATATATGAAATCCTTTATATATGAAAAATATATTGATTTATGAAAGGTTTATGTAATATAATTTATATGGTAGATTTTTGAACCTTTTATAAATTCAAATAAATATTATATTTACGTTATTAATTCCTACTTTGGATTTTATGCTTTTTAATTAAATTTGTTTATGCACATGTACACTTGTGACACTTTTTTTATGAAAAGACAACAATATGTATGTAAAGTAATATTATGTAACTTGTTAAAAGATAAGAGAGTTATGGACATATGTATATATACATATATGTATTTTATATGTATTTATAAGTATATATAGATAGTAGCCTAAGATCCTAATACTGGTATTATGAGAATTAACATCCGTTAAGGAAAAATAATACCAGTATTAGAATTTTAGGCTATTAAATTTCATACAATAAGTATAATAAAGATCCATTAAAATATTCGAATTTAATTCGAAAATGTATAATAATTATATATAGATAGTTTATAAGATATATGATTTGTAATAAATTAAAAAATTTTATTAAAAATATGCATTATAGGCATTTTCATTTAAGGAGTATTGAAAATAAATATATCAAAGGAGGGAAAATTAGACACAAATTGCCTAAAATATTTAAACATTTTTTGTTTAATTTTAGACATATTTTGCTTAAAAACTAACCAAATGTCTAAAAAAACTAGATGACTAATTTTAGGTCGAAAACAGTCTGTAAAGTGTTGCCTACTATTATCGACGTAATTTTCAGCAAAAGTGGTTTAGAGTGTTGATATTTGTGACTAAAACTAAATTTCATACCATTATTTTGTTAAATTTTATTATACGTACTTTATTCATTTATTTTATATTATTATTTCTTTTCTTCTATTTTGTTTTTCCTTTTGAAATTAAACAGGGTTATCCAAACAACTCTGTTTTTTTTCTTATTTGATAAGTTTTAGTTGCTTTTTGCAACCAAATTTACTATTGAATGTCCAAAATTTTTTTCCGGATTCTCCATAGAAATTGTGTGGGTGGGTATGAGAAATTTGGGCAGCTAGAAAACGCTCATTGCTTTTAGTAATAAAGATATAAGCCTTCTTGGTACATGATAATTAGATTTATTTATTACAAACTGTAAAAAAATCAGGTGGATCAGAAGATAGGAAAAAAATTAATTAATGCTGTTCTTGAACCAGTGTGCAACGGTGCTACAATTGATAGTCAACACCTTAATAATATTTAGGAAATCTGGGTGTTCTATTAGACCACTAAATAGTATACTGCTAGTAGTTTGCCACCAAAGACTTTAATCTGCTTCTATGCATTTACAATATATTTTATTTATCAACTTACCAAATTACAATACAATCTTAAATTATATTTTAATTATAATTACGAGCAGAGTGACTAAGACCATATGTCGCATATCAGAGTTTCGGGTGAGAATCAAACCCACAACCATTTCACCAGTAGTATAGCACTCACTAGACTTCTTTTATATTAAATAACGTGTGCAATATTGCCGTAGCGCTTCCTTAACTATCCTAAACAAATACATACATAACTGGCCTTTACAACCCTGTGTCAGGATTACGGCCTAGCTTCTCGCAGCACTCATGTTGTGTGTGTCAATTTTTATCGATGAGTACCGGGACCTACAGTTTAATGTCGACTCCGAACGACAGACTTGAGAAGCTTTTTCATGGCAATTAGTTACTCTCAGAGCTTTTGCCAGAAGACTGCTGATAGGTAGTCGCCGAAAGAAATATTTTTTCATATTTTTTTTTGAAGATGTCGGAGCCTGGAGTCGAACCCAGGGCCCATGTCTTAGTAAGCCAACACACTAACCACTAGACCACCTAAACAAATAATAAAAATATTATATTGGAGGAAGGGAGGTCGTGGTATAGTGGTTAGAGCGCTCGCACAGAAACTGAAAAGTCCGAGGTTCAATCCCTGCGAAAGACAAAAATATAAAAAAATTTTTGCGATTTTGTAAATTATAATTTAAAAAATAAGAGGTTCCCCACCTCTTCTAAGAAGTCTATCTCTAAGAAATCGCTCCCTGACATTTTCCAATCTATTCCACCAAAAACGAATGATCAGGAGTACAGCGCCACCTTCTGGGAAGATAACAACTAACCTACTGTTATCTTCCAACGACAAATGGGGCAATTGCTGTTGGTCATTTAAGAGTGAAGGTATAACATTGGCCCGTGAGTGGTCAAATTGACAAAAAAAGGCGCATAATATTAATATAAAAAATAAATAAAAAAATCTATCTTCAAAATACAATGCACTGCATGAGTAAGGGGTTCACCCCTAAGTATTAGTCTTAAAAAAATATATAACTGGCCTTCTCTTTATGACATTCTTGAGGATGTGTTGTACGACAATAAAACATCTCGCACTTAAAGTTATTTTTATGAATAATGGATCACCACAAACGTCAACCAACCAACACCAATTTATTCTCAAAAGCTTCGTTTGATATATGTTTCTGTGGGAGTCATAACCGACCAAAAAATCAACCAACCAACACCCATTTATTCTTAAAAGCTTCGTTTGATATATGTTTCTGTAGAAGTCATAACCCTATCCACAAAAAGCCACACTCCGGGAATTCATAGTATTAAATTCAGTTTGCTCTACGATGGCTAATTTATTGTGGAAGAAGATTTAAGTTTTGCATTAGATACTCTAGGGACAACCTTAGGATATGTATGTTCCTTCTGACCGGGAATTGCAGACTCAATGGACACTTAAGTAGGACAAGAATCGCTTCGTGCGATATGTGCAGATTATGTGATGAGGCGATCGAGTCATCAGAGCACATACTAGAGAATTGTGCAGCATTGATGCCTTGGTGATTAGCATATATCAAAAGGGAAATCATCAAAATTGACACCGTCCGACATTTTGAAGTTTGTCAAACCGACGAAACTGGGGAAAATACTATAGCAACCCCAATTAAGTTAAGGGCTGTACAGTAGATCTACAGATCGAAGTACATTCAGTACCTTATGAATAAATGAATGAAATAATAATAGTATTATCCGAATCTACTTTATATATGTACATAAAACGTTTAATATGTAAATTTGTATCTATTTTCTTTTTTTTTTTTTTTTCTTGTTACCATTAAATAAAGTACAGCTTACTTAACTGTAAACTTTTAAGGCCATCGGAACCATCTTTTTTCATTGCGAAGAAAAAATGTTTTATTTTTGTTTTACCTGTAAACTTTAATAGTTTTTGCAAGTTAAGGTAGTGTTTTATAGATATTTTCATGTCCCTCTAATCCTTCTGTACATGTTACCATTTTAGATAAGAAGCGTTTAACAAGTACCTTTTTTCTTGCAATTCCTGGGTTTTTCTTTTCATTTCCTTAAGACAACTGACTTTCTCTAATAAAAATTTATCTTAAATTTAGGGGGTGCTAAAAACATGTTTCTAAACTTGTTAAATTAACAAACGATAACGGTTGTTTTATTGCAAAGAGAGGAAAAAAACACAAAATTAAATCTCTTCTGTTATCGCCAAACAAATTCATTGAAGTTACTGTTCGTATGTAGTATTGGTAGTGTTGCAGTAATTTTCAGAAGAGGATATTCGTGGCCTTTTTTGTTTTATTTTTTTTTTTTTATATATAATTTGCAAATGCATGGAAAATAGCGATTTTGTTAAATTTCAATATCGTGCATATAAAAAACAACTAATTACCAAATAAAAATGTTTTATCTTGAAAATCTTAAAATGTAAGCTGAAGAAAAGCAACAGCAGTAACAACAGCACTAGCACTAGCACCAGCACTTTGAACCCAGCTAGAGTAGCAGCTACGACTACATCAGTTAGCGCATCGTTTTCTAAATAACTTAAAAAGCATAAAAAAAACAAAACCTATTAGTAAAAGTTTTAAAACAGTTTGTAATTTTAGACGACAATTGAGGTGTAAGAATATTATAAAAGTTAATGCCAAATTTAAAAGCAAAATATGCAGTCTGTGCGCTTGTTTGACACTGAAGTAGAAAACTAAAAAATAAAACAAAAAACACAAATTTATTAAAACAGCAAAAAAAGAAATAAAATTCTACAACTCACCCTCGACTTAGATGAATTCATATGTGACAAAATAACTGCGAAAGTTAGAAAAAAAGCACAAATACCGAAACTGTTTTTAACCAAATTGTCCCAGATAGCTGCCACAAAGAATCACATTTAAAAAATCTTTGTTTTTTAACTCTTTGTTTTCTTTGTTAATTTTCTTAACGGATTTCCATCTTTTGTTTTTTCACAACAACTGAAGAAAAAACAGCTTTAAGGCCATTAAAAAAAAGGTTTAAATAGAAACATAAAAAGTAATTTGCATGTAGGCATAGACGACCATGGAAAGATCATACAGAAATAGCAAATATAATTCAAGTCTAGGTTATAAGAAAATAAAAATCAGTTAAGCTCAACGTTTTAAAATCGTACATAACATAACATAACATAACATAACTGGCCTTTACAACCCTGTGTCAGGATTACGGCCTAGCTTCTCGCAGCACTCATGTTGTGTGTGTCAATTTTTATCTATGAGTACCGGGACCTACAGTTTAATGTCGACTCCGAACGACAGACTTAAGAAGCGTGTTCATGGCAGTTAGTTATTCTCTGAGCTTTTGCCAGAAGACTGCTGAGAGGTAGTCGGCGAAAGAAATATTTTTTTTTTGTCTTAGTAAGCCAACACACTAACCACTAGACCACGGCGACTACATTTTAAAATCGTACACTAGTTACTTAAACCTAATGTGCATCCACTTCGTCGTGCGGGAGTTTATGTTCTCTATCCGCCATTTTATATATCTCGAATTAATAATGCCTCTTTACGTTTTTGACACCAAAATTTATAAAATCTACAACTCGTTTTCTGCTATTTATCTCATAAACTAGACGAGATATTTTACTTAAAATTTGTTTTAGGGCTTTAAGCTAAAGGGCTATTTTTAACTTAAAAACAAAACACTCACTATTAAATTCTTCCACAAGAGAACTTTCAAATTCGAAGGCACTATCTTTGGATGCTTTTATAAAACCTACCTATACTATTGACTATATTGAATAGCACAGCCCCAGGAGAAAAGAGTACTTACCCCCCCAAGAAGTCCATCTTCAAAAACCGCGCCCTGACATTTCTTAATCTATTCCACCAAGAAACGACTGATCAGGCGTACAGCGCCACCTTCTGGGAAAATAACAACTCACCACTCACATTCAACATCCACCGACAGATGGAGCAATTGCTGTTGATCATTTAAGGGTGAAGGTATAACACTGGCCTTTGAGTGATCAAATTGACAGCAACTTGTCCCATTGATATAGGCGCTTAACATCTATCTATGTATTCACCATTCCAATACAATGCACTGCATGAGTAGCGGTTTACCCCTGAGTATTGGTCTTGATTTAATTTTTAAGGGAGAGATTGTAAACAATCACTTACTCGTGCACATTATTTTTTGTATATGAAATTAGCCGCTAAAAAGCAAGAGATATTGCAACCAATAAGCAAATAGTATAAAAAAATCAAAAACAATACATTACCGTGTGGCATTTTTGGTAACTTAAAGGTTTGAATAAACAATATTATGGTTTGCAATTTTATTTATTGCTTCTAAATTTTAAAAATTTTTTTCTGGGACAAACCGCAAAAGGGTAAAATTGAAGGACCATTGAAATTAAAACTATTAAATTTCTTCGGCCATAAAATTCCAATTTTTTTTTTATTAAATTACGTCTCTATTTGGGCTATATTTTATTGGTATAGTTCTAAACTAAACCATTTCAATATTTTTTAAGTATGCTATTGCATTTAATTGTCTAACATTTGTTTCTCTTTTCTTTTATAAAAATTATTTTCACCAACAAAAAAGCTACATTAAGACATCATAGCACACTTTCTGTAAATCCCAAATATTAGGAAAGACAAAACCTAATTATTCACAATTTTTTATTTAGTTTTTCGACTAAGAATCAATAGAAAATTTATTGGAAAAACATAAAATTTACAGACAAAAAATTATTAACATTTAGGAAATAGTTAAAACATTGTAAGAAAAACATTGTAAAGAAAAAGGTGTTACGATAGGGGCGATTTTTTTGTATAAATACTTGTATTTTGATAGAAACCACTTTTATTTTCTTCAACGGAATCAACATTGTTAACAGAAAAGGATATTTCTTCATCGCATCAGCTGAGAACGGCTGGACCGATTTTGACAGTTTTTTACTTTGTAATGGTCGTCGTGATCCAACTTAGGTTTTTACGGAAAGAAAATTTTGCCCCGCCCACTTTTTTTGATTTACCTTAAGCCAGAAAAGGCCCCATCGATTTGACTAATTTTTTGCTATTTTTTTTTTTTTTTTTAAGACCAATACTCAGAGGTAAAATCCTACTCATGCAGGGCATTGTATTGGAATGTGAAGATGGTTGATAGGTTTTTTTTTCATAGATGTTTGTATGTTTTGCGCCTTTTTTATTGTTGATGAAACAGGTTGCTGTAAATTTGTCCACTCAAGAGCCAGTGTTATACCTTCACCCTCGAATGATCAAACAGCAATTGCCTCCTCTGTCGGTGGATGTTTTAATGTGAATGGTGAGCGTCTTGCGTAGATTAGCTGTTATCTTCCCAGAAGGTGGCGCTGTACTCCTGATCATTGGTTTCTGGTGGATGGATTAGAAATGTCAGGGGGCGGTTTCTTGTTGATGGTCTTGCTGGAGGGGTGGGGGGGACCTCTTATTTTCTTAAATTTAATTTTTAATTTAAATTGTAATTTTTTAGAAAACCGCAAATTTTTATTTTTATAATTTTGTCCTTCGCTGGGATTGAACCTTGGTCGTGTGAGTTTCTGTGCGAGCGCTCTACCACTATGCCACGACCCCCCCCCCCCCCCCGCCGTAAAATCCTATTATCCTATCAAAGCAATTAAATAAATTTTAATTTTTTTTATTACTGGTTACCCGAATATCAATCTTATCAACTAAAATATATTTTAGACTTTGATGCATCAATTTTAAATCCAGCAGCCTTTTCTTTCTATCAGCTTTTGTTTTTTTGTATACAGCATTTCTGTATTTTAGGAAATTCGGGCAATGGAGAAGCGAAACAAAGGCAGATGGGACGTGCACATGATGGCAAATTATCACTGGAGCTTCAAACGAGATTTACCACAGGCTTCTCATGCAAAAAAATCATTAAAAAGGTCCTTTTCGACTACTTGCGAAAACTGAATTCTTTTTTGGTAATTTTCGTTTATTTTTTTCCTACAAAATATGTATCCGCTATATCTCAAAAACTAAAGCTGATATCTGAAAACGGTTTTTATATCTAAAATCAGGATGTCAAATGTCTACATAAAAGCTTTCTGGGAAAAAATCTTTGTCGTTATGTGTAGCTTATTTAGTGATTAATTTTTTTATAAGTGGATTTTGTTTTTTTTTCTCTATATAGCTTAAAGATATACAAATTAAAGAATAATCACATGCAGGTAGTTTTTTGTTAAGTTTATATTATGATCGAATGTTTATAACACTTTCTTTTTTACTTAATTTATAATAGAGTCCAAATGCCTCCACGAAATAAAGAAAACTTTATTTCTTGTTTATTCTCAAAAAGTAGAGTTTAAGCTTTGCAGTTAGACAAAACACTTCAATTAATAAATCACTCTTTGCTTGTTTGGTTACTTTGTCATCTCAAAACTTATCACACCGATTTTTTGGGCTGTAGTTAAAAGCATTAAAATAATTTACCGAAAATACCATAAACAGCCCAAATTGTTAAATCGATAAAAAAACAGCAGTTTCTTTTATACTTTTTGCTGTTGGTGTTTTTTTTTTTTTTTTTGGTTTGAAAACTTAAAAATTTTTGTTGTATGTTTTGCATAGTTGCGGTTTATTTTGTTTTTCTTTTTTTATATTCTAAAGACGGTGCCTTTTCCTTAAATTTTTATTTCGTTAAACTATTAGTTAAAGCCAAAATGGCAAAAACAACAAAAAGTCTATGTAGTATATAAATAAAATAAACGTTAAAGAAAAAAGCCTAGATAACGTTTTGGTTTCTTTTTTGTTGTTTTTTTTCTTGGTTGGCTTTTGTATTATTAGTCGTATTTGTTTAGTTAAATTTTAAACGCCGCTTTAAATAGCATCATTTGCACGCGGTTTTTTTCGACTTTAAAGTAAGAAAAAAAATAATGAGCCAAAGTCGGAAAAACGCATGAAAATAACAATCTTAAAACCAATATAAAAAACATACACTGTAAAAACCAAACTTGAGCAGACATATTTTTTACAAACGTAACATACATACATAATTAAAAAAAAAATTTTCATATTTCTTTTTTTCAAGATGTTAGAGTTCGGATTTGAACCCTGTGCTCATATCTTAGTAATAAAACACACTAACCACTACACAGAGGGAAAAACGGCGTTCTAAAATTGTTAACAAATGGTATTAAATTAAGAACGTATCGTGAACAATATTTCGTTAACTTTCGGTATCAAATCAAGCTTAATTCGTTAATAAAATAAGAACAAACGGCACAAAATGCCATAAGTTAATAAATCAAGAACAACCGGTAGTAAAATCGTGAACAATTGTATAAAAATACCATAAGTTAATAATTTAAGAACGATCTGTTATTACATTAGGAACGACCTGTTATCGAATCATGAACGATATGGTATCACAGTAAAATCATATTGGTATATGGCAAACTTTTGTATTGTTTGTTAGTTTTTTTTATTAAAGCTTTGTGTGGAAGTGTCATCCGGAAATGTAAATAATTTTATTTACTTATTTTCCTTCAAAAAACTCTGCTTATACGGAGGAGCTAAGTGTGGATGACAAGGACAAGAAAAGTTTTTTTTCAATTAATTGATATGGAAAGCATTTTTAATATTATGTTAAAAAGTAAGTGAACAAAAAAAAAAAAAAATAAAAAAAAGCAATAATAAAAAATATAATTAACCGCTTTTTAGGTGCTAGTTTTACATTCAAAAGTTTGCGGTATTTAAAAAATTAGGATTTAAAGAATTTCTACTCGGACTTCGAATTAAGTTTAGATGTTCCTATAGAAGAAACGGAGGTATTATTACGTTTTATATAGTTTGGGCACGTTAATGGATATTCTTTCTTTTTTTGTTTCTGGTATTAGTTAGGAATTGACGATGAAACTCTATCAGTTCAACTTTCAAGAAACCGGAGTTAGGAATATACATATGTATGTATTTTTGAAAATATATAATTAAAATACATATATACAATACATATATATAATATATATATACATTTTTAACATTGGATAGTAGGAAATCATTATTTCCGTATGATGAAATTGAAGTGAGGAATGGATCTACAGCTTTAGATTACAACAGATTAAAAGCATTTAATTTAAAAATGACTGCAAGTAAGTTTCTTTTAACACTAAATCTATCACTTCATGTGTTATACTATGGAGTTAATATAAAATGTTTTTACCACCATTTTCAGCCCTATGAAGAAGTTGGTTTCCTTAAAGGTAAAACTGATTTCAGAATTTGTGAGTACCCCACTGCATTTATATCCAATATATAATTGAAAATTCTACTTTCGAGTTAAGTATATATAAATTTGTTCTACAAGTCATCAATTTTAAAGTAAGGGAATTATGCATATATGTACTAGTTATATGTAAAATATATGTATATCAACATTTTTATTATATATAGATTTTATTTAATAAAGAGTGTAATATAAATTTTTTTTTTTGTGTTTTAATTGTTAGGTCTTAATGGGTTATTTCTTTGTAGATAAAATAATAACAAGTCGTTCACAAAATAAGAACAAGTGGTAACAAAACAATACTGATACGGTATCAAAGTAAGAAGTAAGAAAACTTGGTAACAAGAAGGGAACAGTGTGTTATCAAAGTAATAACGGTTGGTAATAAAGTGATACCAAGTTGTTATTGAAATATTGATACCAACTGTTAACGAAGTAAGCACAAACGGACTTAACTCAATTTCAATACCAAATGGTATCAATTTCGGTAGTTTTCTACCGCTTTTTTTCTGAGTGTAGACCACCTTTTGTATAAATTTATGCTCAACTCTTAATATCTTATATGATAAAACGCCAAAAAGTTAAAAAAAAGAAACAATGAACTCGGGAAATTTAATTTATTCACGTTTCCGACTAAAATATTTCTTAATAAAAAAATGTCCTTAAAGGTTTTAAATAAAAGAGAATTGAATCTGTAAATTTTTCTCCACATCATACAGTTTTTTGTCTTAAAATTATTTCTTTTTTATTATAATTTATTATTATTGTTGTTGATGAGACTTTATAAATTATTAACATTTAAATTCAATTTATTGATAATAAAATATAAAAGAAAACTCAAAAAATTACCGCCGTATTTATAAAAACTCTTATGCAATAATTGTCAAATAAACCATTTTATAACACTTTTAAATTTTTTATGAAAATACTTAGCTGTTATGAAACAAGTGATAAATAGAGAAGATTAAACAAAATATAATGTTATAAGTATATAGAAACTTTCGAAAACAATATATATTTTTGTATTTTTTTACGTTTTCATATAATTTACTTAATTCAATGTCAACAAAAGACAATTTATCAGGAGAAAAGCGCCACCTATTGGGAAGTAGCAGATAACAGCTAAACCTACTTAGCGAAGACACTTACCAGACAATCAGCATGCAATAAAGTTATTGTGTTGATTGGGTTTAAATACTCACTTTCGATGCTAATTTCCACGACTGACAAATCGATACGACTTTAGGCATTAGGAACAATTATACAGCTTACTCTGTTTCCTGAAAGCAAGTTTTCATATAAGCGCTGCTTCTAAATGGGAACTCGCTATATACAATTTATGCCTTCCGTAATAAGCAGCGTAAGATGGCAATTTAGCTTTTCTCCCTTACAAAAATGCTTACCAGTTACAATGTTTGTTGGTTTTATTAAAAACTAAAAAATAGAGACCCAGCAGAAATTAATGCTTACCAATGAGCTATTTTGTAAGGAAGAAATTGTTGACACACGTGCACATCAATAATGCATGATTTTTATATGAAATGAGCCGCTAAAACGCAAGAGAAATGCACATTTATTGCAACCTATAGCATATTCGGAAGCTTTAAGGTATAGAAAACAATATAATGCTTCCATTATTGCTTACAATTTTATTTATTGTTTCCATATTTAAAAAATTTTCTGCTGGGGAATTGCAAATCCAACTCTAATTTTGTAGATTTGGTTGATATATTAATAAATTTTTTACAGTGTATTACTTTGGCATGAATATTTTCTTTTTTTTCTATATGTAAGGTTGAACGGCTTTTCTTTTCTTTGCCAACCTTAATGTTTTCGGAATTTTTTTCTGTATATATCTCTCTAAGTATAAGTAAAAAGGAAGTGTTAACCTTTAGCTTGTTATGCGGTTAAAACCACCTTTTTAACTCAATGTAAAATTGTGCATTAAAAAAATGGCCTCAAAGCAAAAAACCAAATACAAGAAGTCCATGAAGATGATGGAGTTAATAGAATAACGAAAATAACAAAAGCATCAGTAAGAAAAATAAAATAAAATAAAAAAACATTGTATAGTGTTATATGGAAAACATTTTAAATTTTCACAAAAATTTTCACTATACGTTCACTGGTTCTTTTTGTTTATTTTGAAAATAGTTTCTAACGTTTTATTTTGTATTTAATTTTTTTCTATTTTGTCTTTTGTCTCTTTGATAAAAACGTTAGAAACGTGATTCAAAGACAACAATACAGCAATTCTTATTTCCCTCATGAAATGTATTTTTTTTTTTTTTTCTTTTGATTGTTTATTTAAATATGCGGAAAATACTGCAACTATTTTGTAACAGTTAATGTTATAGGGAATTATATATTTATACAAATCAAAGCAAATTTTCCTATTTTAATGTAAATTTTTATATACCCAACCCTTAGATAAGTTTTTAAGATATAAACAATTGCATAAATTCTTTAATAACTTATTATTGCTATGACACAATAGGCGTGTATTATGTTTTTAAATTAAAAATTTGAAGAAAAATTACAATTTATTAATTTAAAAATATTATTTACCTCCATAAAACGATTTAAGAGGTATACATAAGTGCTTAAGCACTATTTACTTAGATTAGGTAGCGGATCCTCTTTGGTGGATAATATCCCACTTAGGGTATTAGTTAGCCCCGTTGTGTTACAACAAGCTTTCTGGTTAACCCAGCGGCCTATCTAAACTGGTAGGAAACCACACGGACTCCAGATTAAATCTGGATATTGCCGTGATACTCATGTCGGAGAGTTCAGTCAAAAATTTTTAGAAAATAAGGAATTAAAATGCTCCGATATATAATAGCAATGATACATAAGTTGAAAAATCTCCTCCTTTCTCTTTAGAACCACAGCTCGTGCAGAAATCATTCGAGAGAATTCCAAGTCTAACGACATGTCTCCCTTTTGTCAAGTTGTTCGTGAGAACTGCTAGAGTACGACAAATGGTCACCTTATTTAGAGAGATAATGAACTTGATTCTGTTAATAATACACGTTAAATAATACACGTTCATTCATAATGCCAACGACATTTAGTCTCACTTTGCAAGGAACTGATGATATCTAGCCTGATCCAGGCAATCGCATTACTTATGTCCATTTCCGGTTCAAAAATTACGAGCTCAGTACCTGCCCTAGCCAAACTACATACATACATTTATAATTGGCTATTACATCCCAGGGTTATGGCTAGGCTTGCCAGATCCAATTTGCCAAAAAGCTTGACATTGACCAAAAAAAACTTGATTTTGAAAAAAAAACTTGACAAATAAATACATACACTCATACTATTGGTTTTTATATAATTTTTTATTTTTTTATAAAAATTATTAGAATAAAAACAAAAATATCATAAAAAGTAAAAATAACAGAAACAATGTTAAACAATGTTAAAGAAACAAAAAACAATATAACAATAAAAATTCAGTCTTTATACATATATTTTAAAGAAAACTTATGTGTTATTTAAAAAAAATATAGGTACTATCTTAAGAAAAAAAATATAGGTTCTATTTATTTTGCCACATATATTTCGTATTCTTAGATCAGTGGTCTTCACCAGTATTACTCAGGTAAATAAAATGTTCGGATATTTTTTTAGTTTTTCTTACTCTCTTCGTGAATATTACAACCAGGGTTGCTTTATTCCACAAAAATTCTGGCAAACAGCTTCTTAAAATATACCAAAACTACCCGTATCGTTAATTCTTATTATATTAGTTTAAAATTAAATGTATTGTACTTTATTAACAGATATCACTTTAGAATTCCTGGAAACCAGTTTTTGTTTTATTTTCCTATGAAAAACTTAATTAATTATAAAAAAATTTGCATTGTTAAAAATCTTTCATAAAAAGAAATCCATACGCTTTGTTTTCATCATGTTAAACGACAACCACAATTATTACAAAAACATGTGTGTGAGACAGAAATTGCGTATGTGTTTATGTTTTTTTAGTTTTCAAGAGAGCTAAATTTGTTTGTCAGACACTGAGAAGTTATGATAATAAGCAACATAAACTTATTAATGTTTATATTTCTTTTAACTACATTTCAATTTGTTAATAGCATTTGCAAACAATTTATTTCATGAATAATTTTAATAAATTAGTTTAAATTTTGAAATTAAGGGTTTTTAAAACGAAAATTTTCACAAATTTCATTCAAGTTGTTAAAAACAATACACACAAAAAAATAATATTCATAATATATATGAATTCTGTTCATATTTTTTGGGGTTCATAATACATATGAATTGATCATAATGTATATGTACCACTTCGTAATATTTATGAACTTTTTTTGAGTTCCCGGTATTTGTTTTCATTTAAAAAATGTTCATAAGTGGAATGTAAAAATTCATAAATATTATGACTTCTTTCATATTTAGCATTTTTGGCTATTAATTCCCTATTTTTTTTACAACTTGGTACATATATAGAATGAAATTGATCATATATTTTATGAATGGGTTCATATATAATAAATTTTTAAAAATATCACAAAGTTTTTGATTTTTATGAAAAATATCATTCAATTTATGAATTTTTTTGGGTATATTTAATGTACAGGTTTTTTTATTCTATGAATTTTTTCTTAAGAAATAATCAAGTTTTTAGACAATATGATGGCAAAAATATTTTATGAAATATTTCATAAATTCTTGTAAACCTTTCATTCAAAATACGATTTTTGCTTATAATATTTCAAAACCGGTTTTGAGGGTGGGTGTAAAGAGTGTAAAATTATGAACAATGTTTTAAATTTTATGAACGTCATTTTTTAAATTAGAAATATTGTTAAATTATATGAATTATAAAACAACTTAAATATTTCACTTGCTAAAATTATACTTTGTGTTTTTAAACCACATAAGCTTTTGTAAAATGTCATTTGCTTATAAAAAATAATTTGTACTTTTATTTTTACTTTTCATTTAAACTTTATTTAATAAACATAATAAAGAATATCATTTATAACAAATATGTTTATAAAATTTAAATTTAACCGAAACTAACGGTATCAACTCAAAGGCTTAATTCATTAATTTTTTCCATTAATTTAAATTCTATAGACAAAGAGACAAGAGAAAGTAAGTACATCAAAAATTTTCAATATGCTAAAAATTATTTTTTTTTGTATAATTTTACTATTTAGATACTCGAGACATTATACTGCTGATGAATCTTCACCAGTTTCTTTTTTAATAAATGTGGTGGAAAACAGTCGAGAAAATTTAGTATTGAAGATTCTGTAGGAGCTTTTGCAATTTTCGGAAAAACGAACAAGGAAGTAGAAGACAAGCCGCGCCATTTGAGGGCGGCAACGGATTTCTTACAGCCGCGGATTTTGGTAATCGGGGATATACAAATGATTAAAATTTTATGAAAAGTTGCATAATATCTGAGAATAAAATACTTAGTTTTATTTATATATTCATAAAAATTTATGCATACAAACACACAATTTATGTAATAAATAAAAGCAATTCATAAAAACTATGAATCCTTTCATAAAAATAGTTTGCATTTTCATTTATATTATGAATGCATTTTGAAATTTATGAACACATTCATAAAAAAACCCGGTATTTTAATTTTTATGAACAAAGTTCATAAATTTTAGGAATTCGTACATTGGAAAATTTTTTATGAAAATTTTCATAAAATGTTAGGATTTTTTTCATAAATATTATGTATTTGATCATAATGACTGCAGAACTAATTTTCCCAGTATTTTTGCTACAAATTTATGAATTTGTTCATAAATACCATGAAAATCGTACATGGGCAAATATTCATAAAATATTCATGTATTTTATGAATTTTTTTTTCTGTGTACAAATGAAGAAACCAATCTCATCTCTCAGTGTATTTTTGTGTGACTCTCTTTGTGAAGACCACTGTCTTAGATACAGAATTAATTCATTCTCTACCATCGGGTGTTGTTAAAAAATTTTGAAAGTTTTTGCAATCCTCATTAAAATATATTCTTATTAATACATACATACATAACTGGCCTTTATAACCCTGTGTCAGGATTGCGGCCTAGCTTCTCGCAGCACTCATGTTGTGTGTGTTAATGTTTATCCATGAGTACCGGGACCTACAGTTTAAGGTCAACTCCGAACGACCGACTTGAGAAGCTTTTTCATGGCAATTAGTTACTCTCAGAGCTTTTGCCAAAAGACTGCTGAGAGGTAGTCGCCGAAAGAAATATTTTTTTCATATTTCTTTTTTTGAAGATGTCAGAGCCTGGAGTCGAACCCAGGGCCTATGTCTTACTAAGACAACACACTAACCACTAGACCACGGCGACTACATTCTTATTAATAGTTCGGCTTTTATAAGATCGAAGGACATTCTATTCCTATCTTTGGTATATAAATTATTTAGAACACTAAATGCATTTTCACAAAAGGCATTGCTCATTGGGATAGATAACACAAATGAGATCAACTTTTTTAAATTTTGAAGATTGCTTTCTACACACTTTTTAAAAAAATATGACCATATACTATCATTTGGTATATCTTTTGATAAACTATCGTAAACTTCTCGAAGAACACAGTAATCGGCATATAGTTTATCATTGTCAATGTCATTTGAAATACCTAATAATTTCGGAAGCTCTAACAGCTTATTCCAAGTCAGAAGGGACTTTTTTATATTTAAACAGGAAATTTGTTTGTATATTGATGTTTCTCCAAAATCACACCGTTCAGCTAAATAACTGGTAGCTCTCTTAAGAAACTCATTTGCTTCGAACTTGAAAGTACTTATTTCAACAGGGGAAAGGAATTTCATAATTGTAGCAACTTTGCTTCAATAAAAATTATCATTCATACGGCTTTGAATACTGTTCATAAGATTGGCCATTACGTTATGTAGTTCTACAATTGTGCAGGAGTCACTTTCTAAAGCTAATGTAGCAGCTTGGAACTCGTGCATCACCTTATGAATGAAATATAAATATGCCTCGGATAAACCTTCAATTGTGCATTCATCATCTTCATTTGTAAGTTCTATGTCGGAAGTTGTGTTCTTCGATGTGTTTTTTAGAAATTTAAACTTACTTTATTATTATTACATATGTAGCTAGAATAAATTTGAAAAAAAAATTAACTTACAAAAAACCTTGACAAATCACTTTTTCACTTGACACTTGACGCACATTAAAAAACTTGACAATCAGACCAAATCAGGCTCGTCTGGCAACCCTAGTTATGGCCTAGCTTCTCACAGCACTCATGTTGTGTGTGTTAATTTTTATCCATGAGTACCGAGACCTACAGTTTAATGTCGACTCCAAACTAAAGATTTGAAAAGCTTTTTCATGGCAATCAATTACTCCTAGAGTCAAAAAATTCTCATAAAATATCCCATTTTACAACAATCGTTGTTAAGCCTTCAGAAGGGCTCAGACCTAAAATACACTACAGTGGTCAGGCAGCCTATGCGAAAGTCTAATAATCTAACACTTTATGAGTATAACTACCACTCAGCAAAGTATTCTGAAATTATCAAAAACCTCTAGTCTATTAAGCCAGAAGTATATAGTCATAATCTCAAATGCGAGCGTTCTGTCGGATAAATTCAAAGAAACCATGTAGTCGACCCAAATGTATCCATGGCTTCAAAAAAAAAAATTCAAAAGCACCTGTTGCTAAACTGCTATTATACGTGTTGGTTGGCAAAATAAATTGAAATTTCTTTTTTGAATCAACTGCCAAACTTGTGCCAGATAAATTGGCGACCATTAAAACTCCGTTATTAGACAAAGTTCATATTAATCTTTAAAATCAAATTATTATTTTTTACACACTATACAATTATTGCCATTATTTTTTTTAATTTCTAAATTGATCTTGAAAATTTATAAAAAAAAATCCAGACTTAATTTAAAGCTAAAGTTCAATGTTACCATGTCAAAATCAAAAGGCCAAATTACAAACATTTAATAAACTTTAGCTTTCAAACACCAAATAAAAATCAATGAGCTTAAATTAAGCAATTTTATTATTACTTATTTTCTATATAAACGAAATCAGATATATTACTTTAAATGAAAATTTGATTAAATTCATGAAAATCAAAAGAACGAACAAATTTTGGCCAACAAATAATATGAAAAATAACACGCAAACATGCAGGACCACAAAAAACACGCAGTCAGAGTGGTACAGCAATTGATTTAAACCAGTGGTCTTCACCAGTATTACTCAGGTAAATAAATTGTTCGGATATTATTTTAGTTTTTCTTACTCTCTTCGTGAATATTTCAACCAGGGTTGCTTAATTCCACAAAAATTCTGGCAAACAGCTTCTTAAAATATACCAAAACTACCCGTATCGTTAATTCTTATTACATTATTTTAAAATTAAATGTATTGTACTTTATTAACAGATATCACTTTCAGAATTCCTGGAAACCATTTTTTGTTTTATTTTCCTATGAAAAACTTAATTAATTATTAAAAAATTTGCAATGTTAAAAATCTTTCATAAAAAGAAATCCATACGCTTTGTTTTCATCATGCTAAACGACAACCACAATTATTACAAAAACTTGTGTGTGAGACAAAAATTGCGTATGTGTTTATGTTTTATTAGTTTTCAAGAGAGCTAAATTTGTTTGTCAGACACTGAGAAGTTATGATAATAAGCAACATAAACGTATTAATGTTTATATTTCTTTTAACTACACTTCAATTTGTTAATAGCATTTACAAACAATTTATTTCATGAATAATTTTAATAAATTAGTTTAAATTTTAAAATTAAAGGTTTTTAAAACGAAGATTTTCACAAATTTCATTCAAGTTGTTAAAAACAATACAAATGAAGAAACCAATCTCATCTCTCAGTGTATTTTTGTGTGACTCTCTTTGTGAAGACCACTGATTTAAACACATAATAAATAGCAAGTAATCGTAATAACAATTGTCAGAAAACAAAAAAGAAAAAAGCACAAATGTTTGAAATTCTTTTTAATATTGTTAGAGTAACCAAATAGATCATGTCAAAAGTTATATTGAATAGTTTTACATAGACATTATAAAGACATAAAACACTAAAACTGACTTGGTTTGTATTTGTTTTTTTTTTTTTTTTTCTTAAGCTTGAAGTATTGCGAGTATAAAAAACGAGACAAAGTCTTACTTGTCAGATAAATTTGACCTAGAAGCATGCACAAACATGATTAGCCAGTAGAATTATTATTTGTTATCTATAAAATGAAATAAAAAAATTTAAAAATTATTGTTGGCCAACATACAAAAATTGACTGAACAGACTTGTAAAATGCTAGACAGACAATTGGTCAGGTTTCTATTTTTGGCAAACTCAAAATTACGGCCAACAACACATAAAACAACTAAAACTTGATTAGTTTGTAGTTGAAAATGGAAAAGAAAAACGAAATCATAAACGCAATAATTTGAAGTAATTGTAGCATTGAAGTTGAAGACAGCCAAGATCTATTGGTTATTGAATATGTTTGCCACAATATAATACAACAAAAGTGTAAGCTGTTGTTTTTTCTAAAAACTATTTAAGCCAAGTTATCTTTTACACAACAACAAAAAGAAAAGAAAAAAACAAGTTAATAGCAAACCCTTATCAAACAGTTGAAATCTTAAATTAAGCATGACAAGATATTTGAATTACCATTTACTTACATATTTACTCGTAAGTATCCTAAGTAAAATTAAAGAACAACTTCTATTACAACTACTCGTACTACTACAAGTTCTACTGTTGCCATTGCTATTGCAGCTGACAATCATCAAGGCATTATTAGATGCCACCAAATTGCATGCCAATGCTTTAACGCCTTAACAGCTATAAACTTACAGATAAAGAGAGACAGAGCGCGAGAGAGAATTAGCGGCAAAACCGCAACGAAACGGCAGCAATTGCTTGAAAGTGGCAAATTTATAATGTTCAATATGAAATTGACAATCGATTGACACACTTAGTATTTACATACAATATTTTGCCTCTGGAGAAAACAAAAAAAAGTTTAACCATCGATTGCCAAACCTAAGTCTCTATAGATGTTGCAAAAATCATCAAAGATATCATTTTCAACAACTTTTTGTTTTTTTTTTTTTTGTTCAACATGTTGACTTAACAGCAAGTTAGGCGCTTCGTGAATATTATATCCTACAGCTCTATGAGAGTGGTGGGGGTATAATTTAAATTATGCTGCTTATTTCTGCAACAACTTACAAAACATAATACTCGGCCCACCGTTACTGTATTTTGCCAGTTGACACAGAAACAGTTTTTGGACAATCTATGTACGTCATATAATCAATAAAAAGGTCGCTATTTTGTAAACCAATCTGAAGCCTAAGGCCAAATGAAATATATTGAGACCAATTTACCACTTTTTTCTTTGTTTAGTCTTAAGAAATACAGAAAAATATGTCACACCCCTAAGCTTGGATCTGTTGCATATTCTTTCTGCTAACCAAAACCTTTTTCCCTACAAACCTCTATATAAATCATTTCATTAAACTGAGTATCGAGTATTATTACACTTCAAACAGTGAATCTTTATTCCGAAGTATATAAATTTTATCCTTCCGTGTTTATTGTGGTATATGTTACCATGAGGTGGGCCTGGAAAAACATGTTTACTGATGTTAAGCTCTGATTAGGCCAACACTTGACAAACAAGCATGATCACTACTTATATCTTATATACATATAACATTAATTGCTTATAATATTTTTAGTTTAATATTCAATTAATTACAAACAATGTAATATGGAATGTATGTTTTTAGAAATAAGCATGTCTCTATGGCCATTTCGTCTCTGCTTAAGAGACTCGTCAGGAGACTTTTTCCCTTTTTCATATCCCATTTAGTATATAAAAACCAAACAAAAGCAATACATTTCTATTTTTCAAAAAATTCAAATTCTATTTCTCTGTACTACCACAGTAAGCCATCCAGCGGTTGGCATAAATGTCTGGTTTTTATATACTAAATCGGATATGATTCGCATTTAGTCTATAACTATTTTAACATAAGTATTTATAGTTTTGATTAACACCTTTGGGGAAAAGTCTCCTGACGAGTCTCTTAAGCACAGACGAAATGGCCATAGAGACATGCTTATCCCCAAAAGCATACATTTCATATTACATTGAATGTATTTGCCAAGAAGTCATACACTTTTCAAAATTTTTTTAATGGTATTGTACATGAGCAAAACAAAAACAAATACTTTCTAAATGAGAATGAGCGCAAATGAAACAATTAGCTTTTCGCTCTTGTGCTTGCTTTGTTATTCCGTCACCAGCGTTGCCACAAAAGAAATTTTTTTGCTACCAAAAAATTTCAAAAAACCTACCAAAATCCTCTGCAGCCTACCAAAGCTCAATAATATAAAAAACTGTAAAATAATAATAATTATTTTAGTATCAAATCTTAATAAAATTTTTAAGGCACCAACATCTCTAGCCATACCATTAGCCCATCTGTGGCCAGCTCTGGTAACATTGTGTGGCCAGAGTCTGGATAACATTCAGCAGTTAATTCAGCTGCCATACTTGCTTTTAAATGGTGTACCAATATTCGATCCAAATTTAGGTCATTTGCTCGTTTTTTTCCATAGCATTTTGATGATTTTTAGGATTTTAAATGCTTTTTGAATACACAAAAAGGACAACCATCCTTTTTAGCCCCTCGGCTCTAAATTTTATTTTGTTAAATTCTTGTTTTCGTCACTGAATGTAGAAATTTTTAGAAACAAACTGTAATTGTTTGTTTCTACCTGGTTGTTGGAATATCGTCCTCTAAATTTTCAGTTTCATTCGACTTCTTTGTTTCTGATAAAAATCTACAAGTTATGTTTGAATATATTTTTTTATAAATTTCATTACATTGTTTGTTTTTTTAAACAGAGATGATTAAGACCATATTACAAATTAATTACATTTAAAGGTAGAAGTACGTTACGTAGTTAACAGCGGCTACAATCAAGAGTGCAAGTCAACTGTCCAACAATCAACGAATCTAAAATTAAAAATGTTTCAACTTCTATACGTTAAATAATTTGACAATTTTGCCAGCAATTTGCTTTCTGAAAATTCACCATTTTAACTTTTTTGACAGCAGTGCAAAACACACAATTGGCAGAACCCATTACATGTATAGGTACTTCTACCTCAAATCATACCTATGCAATAGAATGTAATAGATGTTTTATACATAGCTGCTTTACTTGTGAAAATTTTTAAACAGTGTTAACAGTATTGCAAATTGTTTACTCGAAAAAAAGTTTTTTTTCTTACTCAAAAATTATGAATAGTGTTTTCAACATGAAAATCTACCAAAAACCTAGGGAACTTGCAACAAACCAACCAAACTACCAAACGGTTTTAAAAACATGAAAAACTACCAAGTTTGGTCCGATCTGACCAAAACGGCAACGCTGTCCGTCACATTCGTATATATTTGCTCTTTTTTCTCTTCTTCTTTTCTTTTTCTCTTCTTCTTTCCTTTTTCTTCTCATTCATTTTTTGTTGTACGTACGCACATTTGAGCTAGTGTATTTGTAGTACTCAAAACAAAAACAATATACAAAATTAAATGGGACAATCTTTCACACTATTTCTGTTTTATTTTTGTGTTACTCATTGTAAAGAATACAACAAAATGAGATCAAACGTTCAGGTTTGTTTATTTTCCTACTCTGATTATCACACCTTGTGAATCCCCTAATTATGCCTGTTTTTTTAACAACTCTTCTTTCAAGGCAATTTAGCATAAAATGAAATTGTTGCATAAATTGTTTTTATAAAATAGTGATCATGCTTTTTTCGACAAATATTTGCCTAATCTCAAGTTAGATTTAATGACAAATAAAAGCTTTCATTAAACTTACAAAAAAAGCTGATTATAGAGTTTAATTTAAGAGTATCAATATCTTGAGCTGTACTTTATTTTCATTTACTATTTGTTTTGGGAGATAAAAGTAAAAAAAAAAGAATTACATACAAACTCTCAAGGTTAAACATCAATTAAATAAAATGTCATTTTGTTAACTGCCAAGTGCAACAATTCTAACACCCAACTGAAATTTAAACAGTGACTCTAAGTTGTATTTCTATATTACAATTTGAATTATACACTTTACAAAAAAACAAGGAACTTATTTGCATAAAGTAATTAAAAGAATTCCAAGTGATGAACAGTATTTACTATTCATATTTTTAGCAATCAATTTTATTCCAATTGTGGTAGAGTACGCTAAAGTACATACCCAGCAGAAAATTTTTTTAAATTTAGAAGCAATAAATAAAATTATAAGCAATAATGGAAGCATTATATTGTTTTCTATACCTTAAAGCTTCCGAATATGCTATAGGATAAGGTATTAAGTATTTCTGAATTTTTATACTATTTGCTTACTGGTTGTAATAAATGTGCATTTCTATTGCGTTTTAGCGTCTCATTTCATATAAAAATCATGCATTATTGATGCGCACGTGTAAGTAATTGTTCACAATGTCTCCCTTACAATATAGCTTATTGGTAAGTACTAATTTCTGCTGTGTAATTAGATGGCACTGTAATTAAATATGTATTAGAAAATCAATATAAGATTAATTCATGAAGTCTACAACTGATAGTTAGAGCCTTAATACAGCTGAGGAAAGGCAGGCATTACTATAAATGCCATTTAATAAGTGCCGTAGCAGTCTATACTATAGACTCTAGATGTGGATAATCCAATGGATAGCCGTATTGGTGTTAATGGTATCTTTCTGGCAATGACTATGTATAACATAAACGAAGTCCAAGAAGTCCATCCACAAGAAACCTGACATCTCACTTTATTCCACCTTTGGCAATTTCATCAAAAAATGAATAATCAGGAGAAAAAGCTCCAACTACTGAGAATCAGTACATAACAGCAACCTACATAGCGAAGACGCTCACCACAATCAACATTCAACCGCAGATGACGCAATTGCGGTTGCTCATTCAAGGGTGAAGGTATAAACACGGGACCTTTGAGTGATCAAATTGACAGCAATTTGTCTCATTTGAAAGGCGCTTAATAGGAAAAAAAAACTATATCTATCATTACAGAAATTCCAGCACAATGCACAGCATATGCTGGGGTTACTTCCCTGAGAAAGAAAAAAAAAACAGAAACAGAAACAGAAACATTAAGGGCCTGTTTCCATATTACAATTGATACACAATTTTCGTTTGTTTGTGTATAAAAATTTCATTTGGGTTTTTATAAAGCAATTTTGAGTAAAAACGTAAGAGCTGTATACAAATTGTCTCTTTATGTGGTTTCTATATCACAATATCGTTTGTTAGAAAAGTCAAAAACACACAATCAAAAAAATTTAATTGTGTACGAACAAAATCATACAGGCCTGTTCTGAAAATCACTTGGTTTCAAATTACAAGTAAATATATAATACGAGTATTTCATATTTTGGTGATATTTTACTTTTAAATTGTAAAATTATTTGTATTTTGATCCAAATAAGAAGTGAATACAAAGATCAATTACTTTTTTGGTACAATTGAGAGCAAATTAAAGTCCGAAAAACATAAAGAAAAATCATAACGGCAAATACCACTTTCTTAATCAAAGGCCTTTCATGTAATTGTTTCATTTTTTTTTATTTTTAATATCATACATTTTATATATTAAAATCATTATTTCATAAATTTCGTAATTTTTTTACAAAAAGCGAGTTTTAGAACAGGCCTGTAATGAAAAATGTATTAATAGGAAAAATTTTATTTTTTTTTCTCTACAACAAAAATTATATTTTCTCTAATTGAATTTATTTTGTAAACAAAAAATAGGGTTGCCATTTTTATATGTAAAAATTATTTTTTTATATTAGAAAAATTGAGCAAAACTGTAAATTATATACCCTGGCAATCATAGAATTTGGGCTCAAAGAGAAAAATTGAGAAAATAACGTAAACAAACGTAAGTCAGACAATTGTGTTATAAAAACCCAATTTCTTACGTAATTGTTTGTGTATGGATTGTTTGTCTGTCGAACCGATTGTAATATAGAAACAGGCTATAAGGCTGCAGACGCCGCGCATAAAAATCAATAGATTGTGAAAAAAATATTCGGACGACTTGTTCTGACCTTTTTAGTATTTACGAAATGTTGTTCAGTCAAAAGATGGAATATAGCTCACATAGGCTTTAAAGTCGAAGCTACTTATTAATAACGCTGGAGTATAAAAATATCGATTTGTTGAAGCCCCATTGGCACATGGCTTGCATTTTACTGTTCTTTTGATAATACAATAGATTCTGGTCGAATGAAATAAAAAAATATGCATATTGCTAGCAATCGTATAATCTTACATTTGTATCTCTCACAGAGCACATCCTTTTATAGTTGATTGTCCAACGAATCGAACATTACACTACAAATTTTCTCCGACTTAAAATTTATTTGTTCCAAGCAGAGAAATAAATTAAGTTCTTCAAATTTAAAACATATTTTGTTAATAAGAAATTGTTACAAAACCTTAAATTTGGAAAACTTACAGTCTAAATTATAATGAGATAAAACGTGCTTATTAGTGCCTTATAAGCAAAATCTCTTAATTTTGTATTATAAACAAGAAACAGTGTCATAACGCTCTCATAAACCATTTATAAATAAGAAATTTTTATTGTAGGTTTCTAGGTGCTTTAACCGTACAATATCACGACATTTGTGAGTTAGATTGGATATTGTATAAATAAAAGTGGAATAATATAGTATTACAATGAATAAAACTTATATAGTTGCAAGTATAGATACATATGTACATATTTAAATTCACATAATTAAAAATTTTCGTATAATAGCAAATGATTGCAGTCTCTGTACAAAATAAAATTTCTAAATGGCCAAGAAATTGTTTTTATTTTGTATTACATATCCCATCTCTTTGCTTTACAGGCTCTGTCATCAGTGCCTGTAGAAATTACGAATGTAAATCTCTCTTTCTCTCCAGTTTACAATTATATTTTACCAAATTTTAATATAAAAAAAATGTAAACAGAATAGTGATGCACAAACCAAAAAGAGGATGGTAGTATTCGATTACTTTATACATGAATTAAAAAAATTAGCTTCAAAGGATGTTTTTTTTATTTTTTTAGTTTATTTTAGTTATTTTTTAACAGCCGTAAATATTACTTCAATCACATCTATGTATAATTGTGTTACTATGACATTATTTTTATGAATATTAAAAAATTACCGAAGTAACCGATAGCTTTTATTGTGCATCACTATGCTGAAATAACATCATGGTATTGCCAGCATAACATTAAAATCGTTTATTAGTTAATTTGCTCATATGAAAGGTTTATGAATAAGATTTTTTATTTTGAGCTTATAAGACAGATAAGGTCTCATAACTAATGTATGGATAAAACCTAAATTAAGGAGTTATTATGGATTAGACTGTTAATTTATAATGCATAAATACACTTAATTGTTTAAGTCTTAATTGTACATTAAACTCGACCAATCAAATATGCGTGAACAAAATTGTCTAATTCTGTAAAAACTGAGACATATTTTGTATTTAATTTTATTAACTTTTTTTAAACTTCATTTAAATTTTGCTTTTAAAAGTAAAATTCATTACATTTGAAGTGCATAGTTTTGTGTTTACATACATACATAACTGGCCTTTATAACCCTGTGTCAGGATTACGGCCTAGCTTCTCGCAGCACTCATGTTGTGTGTGTTAATTTTTATCCATGAGTACCGGGACCTACAGTTTAATGTCGACTCCGAACGACAGACTTGAGAAGCTTGTTCATGGCAATTAGTTACTCTCAGAGCTTTTGCCAGAAGACTGCTGAGAGGTAGTCGCCGAAAGAAATATTTTTTTCATATTTTTTTTTGCAGATGTCGGAGCCTGGAGTCGAACCCAGGGCCCATGTCTTTGTAAGCCAACACACTAACCACTAGACCACGGCGACTACAAGTTTTGTGTTTGCTGGGCAATATTATCTTATCCAATACAGACGCATTTCATTTATTGAGAGTTTTGGTTATCTATGCACTACAGAGAGAATTTGTTCTTTCGCTGTACTGTTCGTTTCTGTAAAAACTTTTCAGCAAAAATGTTTCCTATTTATTACGATATTAATAAGTTTAGATTTTAATTCCTCTTTTATTAAATATATAATTATTAAACGTATACGTTTCCTTGTAAAAAATTCTTTATATTTTTGTTTCTATTAAATATATAAGCGTTTAATTAAGCTTTAGGTCTATTATGTAATTATTTTTTCGATATTTCGCTACTTCTCTGCGTAGCTTCTTCAGGAAATATTTTTTATTTAAAAAAATTTTTTAAAAAGAATACATACATACATACATACATACATACATACATACATACATACATACATACATACATACATACATATTAAAAAATTGTCCCTGCAGTTTTATTCTGTCAATTGACCTATTTTTCGGTTATTTTTCTGACTCAACGTTGTCGTTCGCGATGTCATTTCACACTTTTCTGTCCCTTTGTTATCGAATAAGTGTCAACTCACACTTTTCTGTCCCTTTGTTATCGAAGAGGTTTCAATTCACACTTTTCTGTCCCTTTGTTATCGAAGAGGTTTCAATTCACACTTTTCTGTCCCTTTGTTATCGAAGAGGTGTTAATTTGAAGTTATGCCTGTACTCAGAAGCATTGTCAATGAAAGTTGAATTTTGTTGCTATATGAGGTAAATGTGTATGCAGAAAAATAATCCGTTATTCATTTATTTGGTGAGTTGTGCACATAATATATGCTTCAGTTATTGTTCTGGCGGGATTGATACTGTGGCACTATTTATTTCACCAGACCGAATGAACCAGTTAATTTACTGGTACGACGGCATCAACCACGGGATTGATATTGTGGCACCGGTAAACAGACTGTCCCATAGTTATCTATAGGGGGTCAATTGACTGTTTCTACGACTACCACATGTTAAAATCTCCGGTCGTTTTACCGGTAAAAAGACTAACAGTGTCCCTTAGTGATAGGTGAAAGTACCAATTTGGGACCAGTCCAGCGCACTGCAGGGGTGTCACATGAAAAAATACCCTGCAGTGCGCTGGACTGGTCCCAAATTGGTACTTTCACCTATCACTAAGGGACACTGTTAGTCTTTTTACCGGTAAAACGACCGGAGATTTTAACATGTGGTAGTCGTAGAAACAGTCAATTGACCCCCTATAGATAACTATGGGACAGTCTGTTTACCGGTGCCACAATATCAATCCCGTGGTTGATGCCGTCGTACCAGTAAATTAACTGGTTCATTCGGTCTGGTGAAATAAATAGTGCCACAGTATCAATCCCGCCAGAACAATAACTGAAGCATATATTATGTGCACAACTCACCAAATAAATGAATAACGGATTATTTTTCTGCATACACATTTACCTCATATAGCAACAAAATTCAACTTTCATTGACAATGCTTCTGAGTACAGGCATAACTTCAAATTAACACCTCTTCGATAACAAAGGGACAGAAAAGTGTGAATTGAAACCTCTTCGATAACAAAGGGACAGAAAAGTGTGAATTGAAACCTCTTCGATAACAAAGGGACAGAAAAGTGTGAAATGACATCGCGAACGACAACGTTGAGTCAGAAAAATAACCGAAAAATAGGTCAATTGACAGAATAAAACTGCAGGGTATTCTATCAAAAAAAAAAATTATCATATAAAAAAAAAAAAATTTTTTTAAAATAAAAACCAACAAATATATTAAATTAAATATTACATCCAACAAACATTTTTTAGAAAAAATAATTACAAAATAATTAAATTAAATAACTAAAACATAAAAACATATTAAAAAAGAATCATAATGATATACATATGTATAAAAACAAAAATTATTTGTTAAGTGGTATTATATTAAAAAATTGAAACAAAAAAAGAAAAAACAAATACTTAATTGTAACATAACAACTTTTTAAAAGAATAAAAGCTTTAAAAAATTTTAAAAAGGATATTATTAAACTAATACTCATAATTTAAACATTTTTTAACAGCCTTATTTATAATAAAAAATTTTTAGCCAAATATAGCCAAAGTTCTTTAATTTTTGATTCTTTAACCAGTTATCAAATAAAAGATATGAAAAGTTTAATAATATTAATCTATAGCAGGCTATAAACTTGCCAGTTTTTTGTCTATATGTTAAGTAAGTAGTTGCTAACTTTTTATTATAAATACAGCTGTAAAAATCTAATTTTGACAATTTTTGTGTATAAGATGTATGTATTAGGGTGGGTCAATTTGTTCGGGACCGAAAAACGTGACAAAGCGTATAGCAAGGTCGTATTCTACGAGAAATTCTAAGAACTTTTCCCAAAGAAACCATGGTTCTAAAATCAAAATCGAGCTTCCGGTTTTTTAAGAGAAAATTTGGTGTTCAGGTCATCCGAAAATAATGCTATTTTTTTGGAAGTATTCATTGCAATTGGTGAATAGTTGACCTGTAACGCTGGAAGAGGGCTTATTTTAAAGGAAATTTTCTCAGCTTTCTATATCTGTGCTCATTTATAGAAAATTATTTACCCAAATAATGGTTTTGGAGGTTTATGTCAAAATAATAATAGTCAAACTGTTAAAAACCTATAACTATTATTATAGTGACATAAACCTCTAAAACCATTATTTGGGTAAATAATTTTCTATAAATGAGCACAGATATAGAAAGCTGAGAAAATTTCCTTTAAAATAAGACCTTTTCCAGCTTTACAGGTCAACTATTCACCAATTGCAATGAATACTACCAAAAAAATAGCATTATTTTCGGATGACCTGAACACCAAATTTTCTCGTAAAAAACCGGAAGCTCGATTTTGATTTTAGAACCATGATTTCTTTGGGAAAAGTTCTTAGAATTTCCCGTAGATTACGATTTTGCTATACGCTTAGTAGGCAAAAAAATTGACCCACCCTAGTATGTATGTTTGTATTCTTTTTAAAAAATTTTTTTAAATAAAAAATATTTCCTGAAGAAGCTACGCAGAGAAGTAGCGAAATATCGAAAAAATAATTACATAATAGACCTAAAGCTTAATTAAACGCTTATATATTTAATCAATAATAAGGTCAACTAAACTTATTAATACAATTTTTGTTTCTATGTTTCTACAGTAGCAGTAACATTAAAACATAAGAACTGAAATTCAAAGCAGTAAAAATAAATTCACTTGTAAATAAAACACCAAAATACTTATGTTTCGGTTACATAGGAATTACAATTACTATTTGTACTATTTGACATAAAAAGCGTTTCCACCATTTTATAAGCCTCCATTTTGATATTTGCTTTGGATGCCACATGGCTCTGTAAGAGTACTTCTTGTCACTTGAGAGTTTAAAGAATTTTGTTTAATTTATCCTAACATTTCTTTAAGTGCAGCTACAGAATTTTTTTTTTCAAGCATTTTTTATTATGCGAATTCAAACATTTATTTGTATATGCTTTCAAAAACGATTATAAACGATGGCGTTTCGCATTTTATTTAACATTTGCATAAAACAAATTTGATATTAAATATGCTGGTTGCGATAAAAATCTATTTTTATTTTTTTCTTCTGATCAGAGTCTGTGTTGTGTTTTTCAAAATATGTTTCACCAACGATGCCGTTGTTGTTTGTTCGTTCATTTGTGTAGACTCTAGTTGGTGTAAACCTTGAAGGGGGCCTCGTCTATAACCATTCGATTGGTAACTGTTTGTCATGTTTAAAGCGTCGGTGCACTTACAAAATTTTTGTATATTTTGTCGTAGAAAATTAATATTAAAATACAGTAGACACTCATAAAGTAGAATCATTTGGTTCCTCAGTTAAAGCGTCGCTGCACTTACAAAATTTTTGTATATTTTGTCGTAGGAAATTAATATTAAAATACAGTAGACACTCATTTGGTAGAATCATTTGGTTCCTCAGGTACTTTTAAATTTTGAAATGTTCTAATTTCTTAGTGCCTTGTTGTTTTTTTCTATTTTCAGAGTTTAATACATTAAAATCACGAATTATAATTTATGAATAGTTGTCGTTTTTGAGAGTCTACTGTATATATTTGTATGTTTTATTTTTTTTTTATTAAATACATACTTAAATTGTAATATTTTTACTGTTCAATTAATTTGGGTTAAATTCTGTTTTTATCTTATAATATTAATTAAATTTTTATAAATTTTTCTTTTATTAAACTTTGCATAATATTTTATTTTTTTTTTTTTTTTTTATTCTTTTTTTTAATATTTATACAAAAGGTTATAAAATAATTAATTAATTTTAATATTTTACAGACATTTATTGTACAATTTTTTATAAAAATAATGCAAGTCTTTAATGGTGGAAACGCCTTAAAACATTTATTTTTCATTTATTAATGAAAATCTAAGAAATACTATAAGAAATTGCGTAATATTTGTGTTAAAAAGAGGAGTATTTTTCAAAGTGGTTATATAAATGTTGTGGAAGAATAACTAAAAGTTTTTGAAAATTTGAAAAATGCACAAAAATAATTAAAGCCATGGGAAACTTTTGAGTATTATGTTCCTCTTAAGAGCATTGATAACAGCTGGTTTGATTAGCATTTTAATGCCAAGTATTTTTCATTTTCAATAAAAAAAAAAATAAGAAAAAAATTTTAAAGTTTATTGCTACTCAGAAGAGTAACACAAACTTTTATTAATTTACCCGTTCATTTATGTATAAAAAATTAAAATAGTTTTGAAATATATTTCAGAAAATATTTTATAATTAAAATTTGCTTCAAAACATATTTTAAATGAACTTTATTTTTTTTTTTATTTTTTTTATTTTACATAGAATACTGTATAAATCGTATTCTTGGGAACTTTCGGTCACCTCTGTAGTTCGTCAGGGTAGGTCTTATAAATATGACTTGTTGTAGTGGCCGTGGTCTAGTGGTTAGTATGTTGGCTTACTAAGACGATAGCGCCGGGTTCAAATCTCAACTCTGACATCTTGAAAAAGAAAAAAAGAAATATGAAAAAATTATTTCTTTCGACGACTACCTCACAGAAAGCTTTCGGCAAAAGCTCTGCAGGTATTGATTGCCATGAAAAAGCTTCTCAAATCTGTCGTTCGAAGTCGACTTTAAACTGTAGGTCCCGGTACTCATGAATAAAGAATTAGCACACACACAACATGAGTGCTGCGAGAAGCTAGGCTGTAACCCTGACACAGGATTGTAATGGCCAATTGTGTATGTATGTATGTATGTATGTATGTATGTATGTATGTATGTATGTATGTATGTATGTATGTATGTATGTATGTATGTATGTATGTATGTATGTATGTATGTATGTATGTATGTATGTATGTATGTATGTATGTATGTATGTATGTATGTATGTATGTATGTATGTATGTATGTATGTATGTAAATATGACTTGTTGTAATACAACAGAGCATTTATTACCCCAAAGAGAATTTTATTGGTTTTATTTACGGTATGGAACTCAATATCGATAAATGCTATTATATGATATTTCTCAGATCACTTGAAAATATTTCAACTTATATTTTGGTTGATTTCAGGATACTGTTGAGAATTTCTAAACGCAAGGTTTAATACATCATTAGGATAGGATAGGAGGCAGTGGCAGCCTTGCACTAACAAGGCACACTTAAGCACGCATAGCGGCCCGTTGTGATACCACATTAGGTTAGAAAGCCCTGATAGCCAGAGACTTCACGCAAGAAGCACTACTTCCCCAGAAAATTATGCTGGAAACCAGCCAGAGAACCTAATTAATTTCGCAATTGATCTAATGTCCAGTATCGATAAGTCAGTCAAGCTATGGAGAAAAGGAGATCCTAATGTAAGCAATCTACGTCGAGCAAGGGATGGGCACTGGAAAATATAGTAAACTACAGTCTCTTCTTCCTCAATCGACCCACAGCCACGACAGAAATCATTTGAAGGTAAGCGCAGTCTCTCTGCGTGTCTGCCCATCACACAGTGACCTGTGAGGATAGATACAGCGGAAGAGATATCCCTGTGGTTTAGTTTAAAGAGTTGATTGGTACGCTTCAAGTCCAGCCTGGTAAGTCTAGCAACGTGACAAAGCTCCTCTCCCGCCCAGAATAGGTCCGCGTCCAATAAATATTTCCGCCTAATAAGGAGTCTAACACTTCCACCTGAGGGTAAACATTCGGCAGACATGTACCCGCCCTAGTCAATTTATCCGCAGTGTAGTTACCCGCGATATTTCTGTCGCCAGAAACCCAAATCAGATTAACGCCGCACTGTCGCGAGAGTGTCCCAAGGGAATCGCGTTGCAATTAACTTTTAACTTTAGTTGCAATTAACTTTCAAACTAAAACTAATCAGAATTATGCCTAAGACTTCTTCTAGATGTTAAAACAAAAGACACTGCAAGAGTGCTATGGCTATACTTTTATTAATTTCATAAAAAGTTTTAGGCTGACAAACTATCTTCTTTTACTTACTTTTTTTAAAGGAATTTATAACTTTTAAGTCATTAACACAAAAGAGTTTAATTATGCTCATACTTTTGCTACTTGTACATCATTCTCAGTTCAAAGTTTATTGACTTAGTGTAAAGCCTACCAAATGTTTATAATATTTTTAAGCCTAAAATATAAGGTGTTGGCTTAAAATTGATTTCTTTTGGTTTTTATTTTACTTTTTTTTTCTCTCTATTACAAACTTAATACACAATGAACATCTGTCTTGGCAAAAATTCTAAACAATAGATTTAAATGGATAAAACTCTGAGAAACACTATTATTGAATTCATTCATTATTTGTACAGATGGTAAAGACATTTAGAAGAGAAGACATTAAAAAAAAGATCTACAATTTCTTAATATTATTATATGTACGTTTGTATACCCTGTACTATCATATCTTATCAGACTCAAGTTTCAAATTCTATTTTTTTAAAAAATTATTTAATTTTTTTTTTTTGTTTTTCTATTAAAACCTTTACAGCTGCATTTAAAAAAAAGAGAGTTTTCCGGTATTATGATTTTATGACAATAAGGAAAAAACAAAAACGAATTCAGCAAATAAATAGAAGAAACGAAAAGAATTATTTATCTCTTGTAACAATTTCTTTTGAAATGAAAGAAAAAACTATAAAAATAAATTGTAAAATCACGATGTTCCAATATGTTGCTCTACAACTACAACTGAAATGATATGGAAGAACACAAAAAAGAAAGAGATTGTTGGTGACGTAGACAAAATGGCCATGTACACCCTATATGCCCAATATTACACATGCGTTTGGAGCTCAAATTTTGTTTTTTTTTTTGTTTTTTTTTTGGTTACGGAGTAGGAGTCAGCTAGACTAAAATCTTACCCTGCCATTACACTTGAAAGTACTTTCATGAAAATTTCGTATACGTATTATAAATAAAAAATAAAAAAACAAAAATACAAAAACAAAAATGAAAAAATGTTTATGTAAAAGTAAAAAATTGAGAGTATTTTGAAATTTTCATGAAAGTACTTTCATGTCTAATGGCAGGGTTAGTTCTTCCAAGTTATGGAAACAAAGTTTAGGTAGCAGAGAAGAATTTAAATTTAACATCGTTTAGCAGACTTACGCTGTAATTAACTAATTTCTTCCCCTTTAATTTTAGGCGAGTTAAGAGATCAGTTGTATAAGAATACTGAATGAATAAATCTAATGCAATGTTCAATTGGGTTCTTTCAACCCTACTTTTTGTTCAGCAGACCAATTGCTTCCCCAAAAATCGCGAGCAGATCTAAAAACGTCCATGATATGTGCTATTCTACATAGATACATCCTTTAAATCTAACAAGAATGGTCACTGCCTTAGTGTGAGCATTGTAGTGTTGCAAGCTTACTTCCTACATACATATATACATAATTGGCCATTACAACCCTGTTACAGGGTTACAGCCTAGCTTCTCGCAGCACCCACGTAATGTGTTTTAATTTTTATCCAAGAGTATCGAGACCTACAACTGTATATTGATTTTACGTGCGCACCTGTCCGTAGACTCAATCACACGCCGCCCGTTGCCGGGACGGTAGTCGAATTCAATGCGTCCGACCACCGCCACCTGATGCCGGTACCTTCTAATCTCACCATGCCCGAAGGCATAGCGCTCAAAAGAGTTGGCAATTTGATACCATTGGGCAATGATACCCCCCTTGCTGAGGGGTATCTATCTAGGTACTTCTACAACCACTACGTGTACCTCCCGAAGGAGGACCTCACCAATCATCAGGCCGGACCACACTTCCCGAATGTCTGAGAGTCTAAGGTACCGGGGGCTCCTGATGCCCGTAGTACCAGATTAAGGCATCTGTGGTCAGTCCGTGAGAACACCAGAAATGCCTGCCACGCGTACTTAGCGCACCAAGCACGCGTGGCATTACGACCATGCACCAATATAATCGCCATTAAAGGCGTTCTCTGCCTATATTGAGCGCCAGACCACTCAGGGCTAGGTCGAACCCAATATTCCCCGGAGAAAACAGGCTACTGACGGGGACACTCGTCAGCAGCCTTTAAATGTATTCTCGTTGGGATATCGAGACCTACAGTTTAAAGTCGACTCCGAACGACAGACTTGAGAAGCTAATTCATGACAATCAGCTATTCGCAGAGCTTTTGCCAGAAGACTGCTGAGAGGTAGTCGCCAAAAGAAATAATTTTTTCATATATCGGGGGTTTGAACCCTAGGTTCAGGTCTAGGAAAGCCAACACACTAACTACCAGACCACGGCGACTGCGACCCTACTTCGCATTCTCCAAAGAGATAAAGAGTAGTAGTAAGAGGTGGTGCTGCACACTAGGGTTCCAGTAACAAGGAGCCTGGTCCTAAACACCAGGCTTTGCACCGTCTCGTGGCAATATTTAAAAATATTAGATGTCATAAGAAAAAAGTTCAACGCCTGTAATGTATCTTAGCTTAAAATATAAAAAAATATAAATCGATTTTACTCTTAAGTTCAGGTTGAGCTCAGTATATACAACAATGGCCACTATATCAGCCTAAAAACACTCAATGATGCGTGCATGAACATCAGCATCTCCATCCTTTTGAATCTTACAGCCATCGGTATAGTAGTTTACACCGAACCAAATCTCCAGTTTAGCAGACATCAGTATAGCAGTTAAGACCGAACTTACACTGAACCAAACAGTCAGTCCCGGCTCGTTACTCCAAACCAAAAACTTGTAACAAACGCACTCCAAAAGCCATTGCATACAGAAACGCAGTTGAGTTTCTTACTACACTCAGAAGGAAGACCAAACTCACCGAAATATTTTGAAGTATTTTACTAAAACCTGTAATAGCGAACATGCAGCCACCTACGATCTCCTCAGCCTTTTTCCACCAAGCTATTGCCGCATAAATTATTATAGCCCGGACAATAGCAGTTGAACATCTTAATAAAGCCTTAAGATATGAATATATTTAAAAAAAAAAACTTTAAGTATCAAATTTCTCATATAATTTCGCTTTCAAAATATTAAAATTTTGATTAGTGGCACGAGGCATAAAAGAATTAGTAACCATCATAGCGAAAAAGAAAAGGACACAGTGTGCTTTTTTATTTTCCAATACATAGTTCTGATATGATAGAGTTTTAGTTAAAAAAAACTTCGCAAACCTTACAGATTTGTTTTTGATGGATTCTATAGTTCAGGCTGGAAATGGAATGAGTCTCATTAATCCAAAGCAAACCCTTTCTTTTAGTAGTCGCCGTGGTCTAGTGGTTAGTGTGTTGGCTTACTAAGACTAAGACCCTGGGTTCGACTCCAGGCTCCGACATCTTCAAAAAAAGAAATATGAAAAAAAAAAATATTTCTTTCGGCGACTACCTCTCAGCAGTCTTCTGGCAAAAGCTCTGAGAGTAATTAATTGCCATGAACAAGCTTCTCAAGTCTGTCGTTCGGAGTCGACATTAAAAAAAAACTGTAGGTCCCGGTACTCATGGATAAAAATTGACACACACAACATGAGTGCTGCGAGAAGCTAGGCCGTAATCCTAAAACAGGGTTGTAAAGGCCAGTTATGCATGTATGTATGTATGTAAACCCTTTCTTTTAAAACATTAGCAAATCTGTTAATAAAACAAAATTGTTTTACGAGGTCAAAAAAAAATGTTTTTTTTATTGCCAACGATAAAATCAAAGTGCTGGCCATAGGTGTCTCAATGTGGCAGCAGCAGAAAAATTTTAACAACAGCCACATGATTTCATTAAGGTCGAGGTTATGCAAACAATCACATGGCAATCTCTGCGAATGTTCAACAAAAAAAAAAAAAAAAAAAAAAAACAGAAAGAAAGAAATAACATTACGGCTCATAAAAAGAAAAACTATGACTGAAATTTTTGTGTGTTTTTCTCTTCTTTTTTTTTTTTTTTTTTGCAATAAAAAAAGCAATGCCAGCAACTACTGTTCACAAGGCTGCAATATGCAGCGGCAACGTCAACGACATCGACAACAACGACAGCCTCAAAAAATAATCTTTAGCATGAAAAATAGCAGTTAACGATCACCATCAAAAGCAAAAAATAAATAAACAAAACCAACAATCAGCAAAAGAAAAAAAAATTCAAAACAGCAGCAAATATGGATGAATGAATGAATGAGAAATGTAAGGAAATACAATAAATGCTTACGACGACTCACACTGTCTGCTTTTCCACTGAATTTGTTATTTGAGTTTTGGTCCATATTTTCTTTCTATTTTTCTTTTTCTTTTCTTTCAAATTTGTTACGGAGGTTATTAGAGTAATGTTCAATTGCATTTTTAAAATATAGAATAACAACGAAATGTGAATACGATCTGTTTTGTTTTATAATCCGTTTTTTTTTTTTTCTTTTTCTCTGACTTTCTTTTACAGGAAAAAAAAATGTACGAATATTGCGCTAATTTTCTATAACTCTGCAATAAAATGTTACGAATCTGAATATAAAAAAGAGCATTTTTTTCTAAAATTCGTTTAAGTTATGCAGCTATGGAGCATGAGCAAAAAATGAAAATTATTTTTAAGATTTTATAGTCGATATTTGATTCTAGAAAATAAAATCTTTTTTTTTTTTTTTGTTAAATTAAAAAGGCGCCTAAAATAGAGTGGTTTAATAAAAATTTTTAAATATTTTGCTCCCCTTTCTATTAATGAGTGTAGCCTTAGTTTTTATGTACGAATGTCTATTCGATTCGATTAAAGTAATTGGTTTTTTTTTTTAATAAGAGAACAAAAATAAAATGTTTATTAAACAAATTAAAATTACCGCGAATATTATTTGTAATCCTCTTAGAAAGCCAGAATTAATTAAATCTGTGTTAACAATAAAAACGTTTCATTAATTTTCATTTAAATTTCCTCACAACTTGGATACTTTTTTTATAAACTTATTACGCTTCTTCTCACATGGTAGTAAATCCTAGACATGGTTTTTAAAACTGCCACAATGGAATCAAAACAAGTACACCCAATCCTGTTTTTACACGGTCTATTTTTACACGGCAGTAGTCGCTGTGGTCTAGTGGTTAGTGTGTTGGTTTACTAAGACATGAGCCCTGGGTTCGACACCCAGCTTCGACATCTTAAAAAAAAGAAATATGAAAAAATATTTCTTTCGGCGACTACCTCTCAGCAGTCTTCTGGCAAAAGCTCTGAGAGTAATTAATTGCCATGAACAAGCTTCTCAAGTCTGTTGTCGGTCGAATTCGACACTAAACTGTAGGTCCCGGTACTCATGGATAATCGCTATCGTCTTATGTTGGTCCCGATACTCATGGATAAAAATTTACACACACAACATGAGTGCTGCGAGAAGCTAGGCTGTAGCCCTGTAACAGGGTTGTAAAGGCCAGTTATGTATGTATTTTTGCACGATTTTGAAATAACACAATTTTTTTTTAAATTGTATTCTGCTTTTACACGACTTTTTTTACATCAATAAAAACATATTAGAGAAATTATCAGTGTATGTGTTGCATAAATTCGTAGACGAGTGTTGTCACATACATACTTTAGATGACGGTTAAAATAAACTTTTAAAAATTTTGCTATGTGGTAGCCAAATTCTTCATAATCCAGCCTTTAATAACCCCCAGTTTAATTCTGTATGGCCTTCAAATTTCGAATAAATTATCGGAACATTTTTTGGCAAATAATCATGAGCACGAAAGAGCTAAAACATATCAATCGGACCTGCAATCATATATGGCTCCAATTCTAAAGTGGAATTACAGTGTTCCATAGCTGAATTCGCCTTTAAAATAATTAAGCCAGTTGTAACTGAAGCAGATATTGACAGAGAAGATGAAAATGCATATCGCACATTTGCGAGAAGAGTGGCATAACTCAAAAAACACATTTTTTTTGGTTAATAATGCAGAAATATGAGGCGAATTGTAATCTTAAACTAATCTAAAAATTGTATTTTTATATCTTCTTTTCAGTAAGTGCCGGCCAAACGTCTCTTTTACTTTTCATTTACATAAGTTTGCCTAATTTAAAATGTTTAAACGTATTTATCTCAAAATCGCTTTTTTGAGTTATGCCACTCTTCTTGCAATTGAGCGATATCTTCTGACTACATTGATATTAAGCAACCGCAGCGCAAAAAATGTGCTTGCTATCAGTAACTAATACTGAATCTTAGGAATATGACTTATTTTAGGAAAAATTGTGAATTACTTTTTTATTATTGTTTGAAGTTTATTTTTTTATTTTATTATAATATCAGTTCATTACCTTAAAAGGTAATTGAATTAATATCGTCGGCTGACAGGTAAAATTCACTAAGTGCTATGTTGTCTGACTACACCTAGTGAGTTTTACTTGTCAACCGACGATATAATACAGTAATATAAATGTGTACACTTTTTGTGCACGTTTTTTTTTTTTGCACAGTATTTTCTAGAATGTATGTACCGTGGAAAAACAGGATTTGGTGTCCATGGAAAGAACATTTGATATTTCTTAAAATAATATTTTCTTAAGAAAAGTGTATCTACCAGTTTTCCAGCAATATTCAATAGCTTCGATACCCCACATTCATATAAAAAACTATCCAGGTCCTTGAAAGAATGATTAATTACAGACTCTACTATGGAATCACATAGAAGTAGAGAAGGCAAAACTTGAAACTTCTGATGGGTATTCTTACGGGTCATTTCAATGTGAGAGCACATTTACTTAGAATGCTGATTACAGATGTAAATACGAGTACATGTAGCGTGTTCTTATAGACATCAGAAAGGGCAGAACAGATATTATGTAAATGTAGTGTTCTAGATAGATTTTAGCTGGATAGATTTAGGAAGCTAAAGCTACATATAGATGTTGTAGGTCGCAGTATCTAGTTATTGTATTGTAACATGAAAGTTTAATCCAACTGAGCAATATTGTAGCTCCACATTTAACTCTTTCACTTTTAAATTTTTTTATTTCAAAATAAATGCAAAAAAGTCCTTAACAGTTAAAATTTTGTTTTATTTTGTCAATAATAATACGAGTTCTCCCCCCCCCCCCCATCCCTTTCAAGAAGTCCATCAACAAAGAAATCGCTCCCTGACATTCCACTCTAATTCACCTTATAACAAAAACAAATTATCAGGAGACAAGCACCACCTATTGGGAAGTAGAAGATGACAGCTCAACCTACTTAGAGAAGGCACTCACCACACAATCAATATGCAACGATGAGACAATTGCTATTATAATTCGAAAGTGAAGGTATATCACTGACCTTTGAATTATCAATTCACAGCGATTAATAGAAAAAAATAAAAAATATTATAATAAAAAAAATTTTCTGTCATAAATGTACTATCCTTTCCACAAAAATTCCAATATAATGCACAGTATTTAGTAGGAGTTTACCTATTAGTATTGGTCTCAATAAGTGAATAAAATATTTATGAAACAGCTGACAATTCTTTTTTATGCTTTTGGATAATGTGATTATCTAAACATGATAATAATGGTGCGTAGTCTCCGTGGTCTAGTGGTTAGTGTGTTGAGCCCTGGGTTCGACACCCAGCTCCGACATCTTAAAAAAAAAGAAATATGAAAAATATTTCTTTCGGCGGCTACCTCTCAGCGGTCTTCTGTCAAAAGCTCTGAGAGTAATTAATTGCCATGAACAAGCTTCTCAAGTCTGTCGTTCGGAGTCGACATTAAACTGTAGGTCCCGGTACTCATGGATAAAAATTTACACACACAACATGAGTGCTGCGAGAAGCTAGGCTGTAGCCCTGTAATAGGGTTGTAAGGCCAGTTATGTACTTATGTATGATAATACTGGTGATTATAAGTATTTATTTATTTAAACCATAAATTCTTGACTGTTTGCCAAAATTAAGTGTAGTGTGCTATTTAAAGAATCAATATTTGACAACAACAAAAAAAAAATTCATATACGCCTACTGCTTATACGTTGTCGGTTTTTTTTTTCTACTTTAATCACACAAATTTACTAGGAAAACGTGATGTATACGTTTTCAATTTTTTCTCTGCCACTTGCATTGTTAAATGTTAAGAATATATTTTGTTTATTTTATATTTAAATAAATATTTAAGATGTTTAGTCAAATAAGTAATAATTTTGTTTTAACTTTTTAAAAGAAATATCTTATTGAGCTATAAATGAGTTATACAAGTTCAAATAACCGAGTTTCTAAAACATGGTTAAATAATTAAAAGAATATATACAAAAATATGTTAAACTGCTTAAGTGATCCCTTCCGTATAAATATTTAAAAATTAAATATAATTTTTTACTACCACAAATGCTATTAAAAAATTCAATTATTAAAAAAGCAAAAATTGAACAATTAATTAAACTTAAACCCATTTTATGGATATGTTTTTCTAGTTATAGTCGTATAACCTATTCACTGACACAAAATCAAACTTTCATTGAAACACTATTTTAAACCGATGAAATTAAAATAAAGAAAAACACACAAAGCAAAGACTATAAATTACAAGTAAAAGAAATATAGGTGAAATACACTCAAAAAATTAATTCAGTAATCTTAAACTATACCAATTTGAAATAAGCTATTCTAATTAAGTCGCTTAAGTTGGCAAGTGTTTGGAACACTAGAACGCCCAGTCGGGTCTGAGACATGCCAAGGCTGCGATCCGTCCGCGATTTGGGGGTAAGTCGGATGTTCTAAAGCATAGAAGACCGGACCTGAAGATCCTAACGGACTTCCTTACGGGTCACTGTAGTGTGAGAGCGCATCTTATGAGGATGGCGATCACAGACGTAGATACTTGTAGACTTTGCTCACGAGCATCGGAAACAGCGGAGCACATATTGTGTGAGTGTGTGGCTCTTGATAGATTCAGATGGATGTGCCTAGGGAGACATATGGTCTCGTTGGCGGACATATCCACCACTCGGACTTCGGACCTACTTGCGTTCATTAGGAGGGCAGTAGGTCTGTTGAACAGACAATAGATCCAAGGGGACACAATAGATCTTATTGATCGCAGTGTCCTGCATTAGTGCTGGGTCTGAACCCATTAATAATAATAATTAAGTCGCTTATTCTTCTGGTGGTTCTCTATGGTGCGTAAGCATCGATGTTGTCTTGTGCCGAAGCAGCAGTCCTGGGAGTGTTCAAGAGAAAAGTTTCTCGTAAGATCTTTGGTCCTCTAAAACATGGTGATGAGTTTGATGTGTATTACCTCCTCGGAGATGTGGGCGTTGTTCAGCGCATTAACATCAAGCAGCTACACTGGCTCGACCATATTGTTCGGATGGAAGAATCTTCTTCAGCGAGAAAAGTTTTCGATGCGAAGGTCACTGGACGTCGGCGTAGAGGACGACCGTGTTTACGTTGGATGGACCAAGTTGATGAAGCCCTGCCGACAATTGGTGTTACCAACTGGAGAAGGTGCGCGCTTAGCAGAGACGCCTGAAGACTAGTGTTAAAGGCAGGCCGAAACCCGTTAACAGGTTGTTATGGCCATATAAGTAAGTAAGTAAGTATTCTAATTAACATGAAAGTTAGTAAAGCTTTAGCAGTTTCTCAAAAACTGGGTAGATCTATTAGTCGTATATTGTAAATTCAAGATTGTAGCTTTAGATAGACATTTGATAGTATCTGGCACTAAGATCTCATTTCAAAACTTGCTGCTTTCGGTGTCAGTAATTATTTCTGTCGATCCATATTCAGCTTTCTCAAAACCATTGCTATAATAGTAATAGAAGTTGTCTTATTCAACCAATAAAATAAAGGCGCAAAATATACAAAATCTATGGAAAAAAAATAAAAAACAACTTCTATCAACCATCTTCACATTCCAATACAATGCACACTGCATGAGTAGGGGTTTACCCCTGAGTATTGGTCTTAAAAAAAAAAAAAAAAAAAAAAAATTCAGGCTAAATTTGAAAGTACCACAAGGCTCTATTCTGTCTGCTACTCTATTTTGTGAAAGGATTTATATTCAAAGTTGTAGAGATATCGGGTATTTATTCAAGAGAAACTCTCAATCATAACAACTGGCTATGAAGGAATTTCTAACCGGGGTATTTTTCAAAACGGCCTGGTAAGATGCCAATGTGCGCTCGTTTATCAACCAGTTTTAAGCACTAATTGTTTAATGAATTTTTACTTCCCATTCACATCGTGTGACATTCTCGAGTGTAATTTATGGCCACCTACATAATATCTATATTCTTTTATTTTTATTTCTGTTATTTCATGTTACAGTATGTGGCATATATTTTTTAAAAATATTTTTGGATGACTGGTTCAAGTCCATAATACATACTTAAACATTATTAAAGTAACATGTGGTTGGCTTATATTCCTTTTTCTCCAGTTCTTTTTTTTCTACTTTTTCGTCTACTTTTAGTTCACTGTTATGTCCGTCTGTCTGCTCCTATAAGATGTTGCATGATGCTTTTGGTAGCAGTAGCGGTGGCGGCGGTGGTGGTGATGTTTGATACTTTAATTCATCCTGTTGCTGTTGCTGTTGCTGTTGCTGCTGACTGTGTTTACTAACAACACATATACTTGCCGCGCAATTGTGGGTCATGTTATGGTTTTTCTTTTTACTGTTCTTGTTGTTGCTGTTTAACAAAAAAGTTTTATTATGGCAAGAACTGTTGCTCACTATTAATGTTGTTGGTTATATACGAGTAGAAATGGTGTGTGTAATCAAGCCAAATTGTTATAAATCTAAACAAACAGCGTAAAAATGTTTAAATTTTTAGAACCGTTAAAATGAAATGTATTGTATTGGATTTTATGTTGTGTTGTAGTTGTTGCTGCTGCTGCTGTATGTTGCACAAAGTGAAATGAATGGTGGCGGTGAGATTGCAAAAAAAAAAAAATGTTGTTCCCAAAAAAAAAAGCTCCTTAATGATAATGTATCAACTGTAAGCAATGAAACTATATTGATGGGACTGTTGCTGATGCTGGTTGGTTGGTTGTTTGGTTAGTTGGTTATGTGTGTGGTAAAGTCAATGATTATTGCAACATTGCAACAGTTTCTCTGTTTACTTTAAAATAAAGAAAGACAAACACAAACATTTGAACCGTCTATATATTACTATTTACCCCTCATATTATTGTAAAATATAATGAAACCAGTTAATCAAATATTTCTTTTGAAATAGAGAAGCAAAAAATATTGGCTCCTAATGCAAAAAAAAAGGAACAAAGTGAACAGAAATACGTAGAAAATGTTTGTAATTTTTGTTTTTCTGCTGTATTTTTGTTGTGGAAAGGAAATGATTTTTTTGAATTTGGCATAATGATATGATAATGAAAAGCATTATGGAGTTAAAAGAGATATTTAAGATTAGATTATAAGATACTTTACATTATACATTAAAAAAAAATTGGAGTTTTAATATTTTCTCTTCCATGCTACTTTAAGAAAGAATTTTTTTTTTTTATTAACAAACAATTGTAAAAGTTTGCTTGTCGGCCAAAATTTTTAAATTATTAATAACAATCTATTTAATTATTTATGAGGCAACTTTAATGGTTTTAATAAAAATCTCATATGATTTATAAGTGGTGAACTTAAAGGAGGTTTTAGTTTTTGCTAAAGTTGTACTTTGAGAATGTTACACAATTAATGGGTCAAATAAAACTGGCAACCAAACTTAAGTTATAATACTTTCAAGGTAAGGTTGCCAGCTGGTAATCAAACTGAATTTCGGTTGCTCTTCATAACTTTCCCTTGAAAGACAAATAAGTTAAAGTGGCAATATTTAATATATTTTGTTGGGTTTCAGGGTTGTCTGTTAAATTACAATTATCCTCCATGACTGAACATCCATGTAATAAATAGAAGTCGTTAAATTTTTTTTTTTTTAGACCAATACTCAGGGGTAAACCCCTACCAATTGGAATGTGAAGATGGTTGATAGATAGACCTTTTTTTCATAGATACTTGTATATTACACAAGTTTACAAATTTTTAATTTGGAAAAATACCATTATAAAATTCTATCTGATAAGAAATCGCTGAGACATAGCACCTCGAAGTTCAAAATTTTCCTATTTTTTACGTTTTTTTTTTTCGAAATTTTTCATTTTCATTTCAATTTTTTCCTACGTTATATTGAAGATCTGAAATGTTTTATTTTTTTACCAAATAGTTTATTTAATTACCAATATTTTAAGTGTATTTTGAATAAAATCGGATAAATAAATAAAGTTTTTATTAAGAATTTTGTGGAACGACAATATTTTCATTTTCATTGCTCACACAGTATATTCGGCGTAAATTCAAAAAATTTTAATTAAAATGACGAGCGACTTGAACTTTTGCGTTTTTTTTCGGATGGGTCTTCGCGAGTGAGGAACCAACAATAGTCCGCCATCATTTGTTCATCCCACCAGCCTTTGTAACGTCTCTCGATTTCTTCCATTTCCTGGTGAAATATTTCACCTTGTTCATCACTTTCGGAGCCCAAGTTCGTGGGGAAAATATTCAAATGAATTTTCCAACATATCGACGGAAAAGGCATTCAATTACCTTTCCATCGATATGCCACTTATCTCGATCGCACTTTTCGGTTGGACTTCAGAAGGGTTTGAGTGGGGCCATACACCAAAAAACACAAAAGTACCGTTACCTAAAAGACGGTACTTAGGAAAAAATAATAACAGCGTTTTTCGTGCTCAGGAGGTCCCAATTAACTTATCTAGGCATGTGGCGTTCTTGGTATTTTTTAGCTGTAAACCAGTCTTATGCACCTTGTTTTGTTGATGAGACAAGTTTCTGTCAATTTGACCACCCAAGGGCCAGTGTTATACTTTCACCCTTGAATGATCAACGGGAATTTCCTCATTTGTCGGTGGAGGCTGAATGTGATTGGTAAGCGTCTTCATTAGATTAGCTGTTATCTTCCTAGTAGGTGGCGCTGTACTACTGATCATTGGTTTCTGGTGGAATAAATTGGAAATGTCAGGGAGCGGCTTCTTGAAGATCTTTATATTTTTTAAATTTAATTTTTAATTTAAATTATAGTTTTAGAAAACCGCATTCATACAGTAGCTTCTAATTCTTAAAAAATGTTGTTAAGACATGAACTAAAAACAGAGAAGAGAAGAAAATAATACTCGTACTACAGTCATATTAGACAAATATACAAATAATAAATGTACCCACTGTTTATAAAAACATAAATTTTCTAAAGCTAATAATGTTCAAGTGCAATAAAAGTCCTACTATTCTACTCTGTCACAGATGACAGCAATATCTGTCACTCATATTTATTTTATCGTAGGCCGACTATTTAGGTGATTAGAGGGAGAAGGCAAGATATAAACGACATACTCACAATCTGCAGATAACCCCCGAGTGGGATCAAGCGAACAGTGTCGAATTTAATACGCGCAAGAGTCAATGTAGTATTCGCCGTGGTCTAGTAGTTAGTTTGTTGGAATACTAAGACGATAGCGCCAGGTTTAAATCTTAACTTTGACATCTTGAAAAAATGAAATATGAAAAAATTTTTTCTTTTCGCGACTACCTACCAGCAGTCTTCTGGCAAAAGCTCTGGGAGTACTTAATTGCCATGAAAAAACTTCTCAAATCTGTCTTTCGGAGTCGACTTTAAACTGTAGGTCCCGGTACTCTTGTAGAAAAATTAACACACACAACATAAGTCCTGAGAGAAGCTAGGCCGTAAACCTGATACAGGGTTGTAATGGCCAATTATGTATGTATGTATGTACATATGTATGTACATATGTATGTAAGAGTCAATGTTGTTTTATTAGGAATAGACGGGATGGTGATGATGCAATCTTGTTATCTATGACTATGTCGAGCATGAGAATTAACTGGGATGTTCCTTGAAATGATAACATTTTTTAAGTAACGAAAGAAGTATTCAAGTGACTCGTATTTTTAAAACGATACAAGAAATGTTTCATTTGATCTGACCTTCTCAATAGTTACTGGTATCCAACCCAGGATAAAATACAACTCTCATGTATAGGCCGGTGCTTTAAAGTCTGTTGTGGGGCTTCTCGACCGAGTACAGGAAAGGGTAAGTTTGCTAATTAATGATGGTAGAATATTTAACTTTAGCGATTCATTGGAGAATCGGCGCATGTGATCATCACATTTTCCGTCAATATATTTTGAAATGTCAGTCATTTCCGCTAGCTTCGGCGACATTCATTGAACATTTTAAATTTCTTAACCGTTTCAGGGTTGACATAGCTTAACACCCTCTAAAAAATTCACTTTGTTTAAAAAAAAAATTTTTTTGCGATACTGTAGCTGAAGACAAGCCATCATGCACCACGGAAATATGCACACAAATCAATGCCCTAAAAGAACATGTTTTTGTTGTTGTAACTTTCAAAATAGAAAAATAAATTGAAAAAGAAAAAAATCTTGAGCATCAAAAGATTTAAAAGGATTTTAGACAAAAAGAAAAGGAAAACTAAAGAAAATTGGTACCAGACAAGAATTCTTTAAAGCACAAGAGCAGAAACACATAAAAACCCTTTGATTACGAACTTGTACTTGAATGTTTAAATTTCTTTTCAATTTTCTTAAATGACTGTCTGTCCTCGTTTATCTTTCTCTCTCTCTGTCTGTCTGTCTGCCTGTCTGTCTGTTTGCCTATTCATATAGTAAAACTGTCAAAAGGGAATTTGTTAATAAAACGTTTTGTTTTATTTTATTTTCTACATTGTTGTTAAAGTTTGTTTTGTTCACTATTTTGATCGGTTCCATGTTAAACGCTTACATTAAATTGACTACAAGGCTGGTCTGACTGTTTGTAAAACTCGCCATTTTTTTTTTTCTTTGCCAGCTACTAAAGGAAGCGCTACTGTTTTGTAAAAATTTTATGTTCAATTTCAATGTTATTGCTGTTCCTGTATTTTCTGTATTTTGTTGCTGTTGTTATTTATATTATTGATGATGATGATAATGATGATGATGATGACAATGATTCTGTTGATGTAGATGCAGTTGTTGCAGTTTTTCCATTTATTTTGTGATCATCGTATTCTTGCATGCAATTGTCAATTGACGATATTGACATTTTACGCTGTTTTGCCATGTTGCAAACCTGTCACTTATCATTCACTCAAAATATTTCAAAGAAAGATTTCGCTATGAAAATTGAAATTTATGTATAAAAAATATATATACGTTTCTACCTATGTATGTATGTGTATTCGAATATGTATTCATGTATATATGTATACATATGTATGTATCAGGTTTTATATTGGATAATTTGTTTAAAGGGAAATGAAATTTAAAAATTGTGCCTCAGAATGTAAATGAGTGAAAACAAAATCTACAGTATACGGTACGTGAATCACATATATAGCCAAAAACACCTTTTATTTTTTCATAAAACTAAATGTCTAAATATTATTTTTTATGTTTAAAATCTAAACAATTTTTAAAGAGATATTTACATAAAACAAAATCTGTAAATTTGTCAAATCATTGAAAAATTGGAAATTAGGAAAAGAAATATGTATAAATCTTTACAAATATAGGTGTTGAAACGAGGGGGAAACAAAGCCGTTTGCATTGACTACGCTGTAGATGAACCTTTCGATTTGATAACTTCTTTGTACAGAAAACTTCTCTATGATTTTAGGATTACGAATAATTCAAAACTTGATTTAGCATTACTGCTTTATTATACAACCGCCAAATGTTTTTTGTTCAGATTTTGCAATTCTTGTAAACTTTTTAAATTTTGTATAATAGATCCGTTCGTTAAACTTATCGTTTACTTGGTCTAAGTTATGGCGTGCCTAATTGTCGCTTAATTCTAAATAACTAATAGATCGTTTTCGGATCACGTTTACTTTTATTGATAATGTGTGCAATAAAGAAGAAAACTCAAATAAATCATATCTCTGTCCCTTTATGACAAAAAATGGTTTTGGCTTAAAAACTTTCCAAACTCAACGAGTACTCAAATTAAGGCTAAACTAGAAATTACTATCTGGTACACTGTATAGTCTGGTGATGACGATCAGAATGTTATTATCAATGATGAATGACATACATACATACATACATAACTGGCCTTTACAACCCTGTGTCAGGATTACGGCCTAGCTTCTCGCAGCACTCTTGTTGTGTGTGCAAATTTTTATCCATGAGTACCGCGACCTACAGTTTAATGTCGACTCCGAACGACAGACTTGAGAAGCTTGTTCATGGCAATTAATTACTCTCAGAGCTTTTGCCAGAAGACTGCTGAGAGGTAGCCGCCGAAAGAAATATTTTTTTTTTTTTCATATTATGTTATTTTTTAAGATGACAGAGCTGGGTGTCGAACCCAGGGCTCATGTCTTAGTAAGCCAACACACTAACCACTAGACCACGGCGACATATGATGAATGACATAGGGACATAGGTTCTCTGTGGGTGTACGCGACATACAATTGATTTATTTAATTGTATCGATTTATATTAAATTAGGGGGTGCATGGTATAGTGGTTAGAGCGCTCGCATAAAAACTCTAACGACCCAGGTTCAAATCCCAGCAAGGGTGAAAAATGAAAAAGTTACCTTGCGGTTTTTTCAAAATTATAATTTAAAAATAAGAGGTCCCCCCCCCCCCCTCCAAGAGGACCATCTACAAAGAAACCGCTTCTCGACAGTGCACTCTATTCCACCTTAACCAATGTCAACAAATAACGAATGATCGGGAGAAAAGCACCACCTATTGGGAAGTAGCATATAACAGCTAAACCTACTTACCGAAGGCACTCACAACACATTCAACATGCAACGATGAGGCAATTGCTGTTGATCATTCAAGGGTGAAGGTATAACACTGGTCTTTTAATGATCAATTCACAGGAATTTGTCTCATTTCTAAGGCGGTTAATAGTAATATAAGAAAAAACAGAAATGTATGTTCTGTCATAAATGTACTCTCCTTTCCAAAAAATTCCAATACAATGCACTGCATTTAGTAGGGGTTTACCCATGAGTACTGGTCTTAAATAAAAAAGTAAAAAAACAAGCTTTTGATTGAATCAGAGAACAATTTGATTGTCTGTTTATGGGCTTTGAGTATACTAGTGTCAATTGTCACTATTTTATTTAACAGTACAAAGCAACACAATAAAAGAGTGAATGTAACGAATATTGTGCATTGCATTTCTTGTTTTATCTTAAAGTCATCTAACAATCAAAAAAGCAATGAGTAAACAACGAATGGTATGAATGGTTGGCATGCCTATTGAATGGAACGCAATGTATATTTTTTTCAAAAGTGTATATGTATATGTAAACACCAGCATTCACGAGCTTGTTTAGAAACATGTGCCGATTGTTTTTACATATTTTTTAATGTGTGAGTATGCAAAAGGCAATCAACAAAACTAAAAAGTGTGAATAAAGCAACAGTAGAGATGTTGAATGAACACATATCAAAAGCAACGAATGCATGAATACTTAGCAAGCGTGACTACATTCAATCTGTTCTCTAGTTCAAATTAATTGATCAACCAGTTTTTCTTTTTTAGGGGTTATATAATTTCTTTCTCCACATCGATAAAGCAGAGAGTAACAAATGAACACCTCAATATCAAAGTTTGTAGAGTTATTGGTGAAAAGTTTGTTTAAATTGAGACTTCATATTGCACCTTGTTAAATATGATTTAGGCCATATGGTTGTGGTAGCGAGCGAGAATTAACAAATTTTTAAGTTTTTGCTAATATCTCTCTAAAATATGAAATTATAATACATACTGTTGTTTTATTGGACAAGTCCAACTCGATCAATAATTTTTAATGTTCGAAAGTATACATACATATAACGCGAACGATACTCTTATAATATTAAGCCCATTAATTATTTTCGCACTTATTTGTGTCTTTTTGTCTTAAGATGACCACAACAAAACTACAAACCTTAGTATTTTGGTGCTGATAATATTTAAGTTGACATTATGCTGTTCTGAACTTTAAACAAAACGCAACATAAAGAATTCTGCTTCTAATAATCTTTATAAAAAATATGGGAAAAAATACAACAACAAAGTTAGCCGAGATATCATAGTCGTAGCCACGCACTTTTATGCTGTTTGTCTTCTTTCTAAAAGGAAAAGGATGAAAAAACTAAATTAACATTCAGAAAAAAAAAATATTAATCAACGGATTTTCAACACCCGCATGCCACAAAAGGTGGCAACTACGAGACAAACTTAAACAATAGTAAGTCGTTCACTCATTATTAAGATTATTTTTTCTAAACATATGATTTAATAAAAAAAAACAGTCATCAATCAAACAAATATATTGAAAACACTAAAGCACAGGGAAGAATTCTAAACGAGGGTAGATTTACAACAAAAAAAAGTCTTTAAATATAAAACAATTATTAGTGGTAAGATATGGAAATTGAAGTAAGATTTATGTATATAATAAAGGCCATATTAATAATAAATAATTTTTATCTATAACACGCTTAAAAAACTAATTTTTATATAGATTTCAAGTATATCAATATATTTTTGGAAATATAATGTAGGCCCACAACGGCCCATTTGCACTGCAACTACTGTTTATCTACTTACTTATATAGTCAACGACTGTGTTAGTACGTCAGCCAGTTCCCTTGATGGGAATGTAAAAAGGTCCTATGAATTCTGTATTTATGCTTCGGTTGTACAGAGTTAACGACTTTTCTTTATAGCAGAGTCGGCAGTCTCATATACAGTGATTACCATTTCATAGCACAATTGTGCAGAGAGCATTCACACGTATTGCTTACGCTCTTTTATTTTTTTCAGGTTTACTCAAAAGAACTGATCGATTACACTCAAAAAATATTTCATGTAAAAAAATTAAATTTTTTTAGAAACAATAAAAGCTTAGTTAGTAGGTTATGAACCAAAATTAGATCCTATTGTAAACTGAAAATCGCAATTTCAAGCTTAATAAGATAGAAAAAATTGTTAGAAAGGATAAGTCATTTAGTGATGGAGTTTTTATTAAGCAATTGTTGAAAAAAATTTGAAAAAAGCCTAATTATAATACAAATATTTTCCGACTAAAACATATTTGTTCAAGCAACGCAACAAATTACATTTTACAAATATGAAACTGTCATATATGTAGAAGATTTTATCTTAAAGCCCAGTTATATATGTATATACTTGCACTTTTAAAGAATATTTTTTTAAGAAGAAAAAATTGATTTTTTTTTTTTTTATTTTCCAGCAAATATATAAAAAACATGCCCTAAATATAGTCAAACATTTATAACTTTATGTTGATGAAATTAATTTCAGAATAGCATATATTACTAAAAATTTTCTATGACTGTAAACAAATAAATTCTATCAACTTCTTTTTTCTCTCTTACTCACTCTTACACAACCAAAAAATTTTTGGTAACCCCTGCTCATATACATAGATGCTTATTGCAAGTTCATTTCTCTCTAGTCTTTTCTCTCTCGCTCACGTTCGTAGCATTAAAACTGAGAATCTTGCTCAATATTCGCACACAATTACTGCAGATCACTTTCTTCTCTCCTCATTCAGGAACTTTCTTTTGAAGCCAAGAATTGGAGTGCATTCCCTGAGTGTCACTTTTTTTTAATAGATGACCGTTATCTAATTTCCCTAGTGAACTTCATCTCCAAGCAGCCACAAAAAGCAATTTGGTTCTGAGTGGTTAGGTTGGTGAGAACGTTGTGACACTGCCCTGAAATTGAATGTAATACTGATGAAAGCTTTGAAAACAGCTAACGTATCGAAAATATTTAAATTCTAAATCTTGTTTATTCATTTACGATAGGGTTTCCACTGCTTTTATTATTGCATAAAACTCCGCCTGGAAAATTTTGATCTCATTGAATGTTTATACTTTGGGCTCCAATATTTCTGCCTCTACTCCCTGAAGTGTTTAAGTACCATCTGTGTACTGTTTTTGGGATTTAAGGTGGAAAAATTTTTATCTCGCATGCCCTTCTTTTCTACTGGATAGGATCATCCTATATCTCCTAAAGAAACTAAGCACAGCATGTAAGTAATCACACACTAGAGCATGTAAAGTATGTTCACAATACCATGACAATTTATAGAGAAGTTGTTCTAAACCATAGCATTTACATTGAATAACAAGTATTTCTATGATCTAAATTTTACATTTTAAAACACCTATTTCTTAGCCAAACTGGGATTATTTAGCTCTTTGGATCACTGACTTTCCAACAGAACCACATGTTGAATTAATTAGTGATTCACCAAAAAATAGAGCTACTTGAGGTTGATATCATCAATGCTTTTGCTAATGATTGCTAAACTATTTTTCTTCTAACTGGGAATATTAGGTTGTGTTTTATTCTCTGCCAATGGTATTTTTGTTTAATATTTTGTTTTATATCAAGTCCTGCATTTAATATTAAGAAACGTTCAAAAATTATGCTCGTTTTTTAATAGAAGCAGTAAAAGGCTCTTTCAGAAATATATAAAGAATATATCTTGAATTTTAATACGTTCCTCGTAGCAAGAGATTCTCAACTTCTTTTTTTTTTCAACAATTTTGATGAAATACTGGAAATACTAGAAAAATAAAATAAGCATCTCAAGTATTGCAAAAATCAATGATACTGATCAACTTAACATTTCAGCAACAAAAAACTTCGTCTACCAGAGACGTATTTAAAAATAGTTTCTAAAAAGAAAAATTCATTTTGCAAACGAATTGATATTTTTCTAGCCCACCGAAAATTTTACAAGTTCTTAAGTATATGTCTCTGTATAAAAATTTCAAGTCCAATGTATGTCGCTATAAAACAAAAATAATTTTAAGCGGATTCATCACCATCATCTTTCCTCATCATTATTATCATCGTCATCTTTGCCATCAATAACAGCGTAGAACATGTTTAAATTGTTGCTGATGTTCTAGGTTTTCTCTGGAGTATGTAAAAAAAAACTTTTTTGAGTAAATTTTTTTTTCTATTTCAAGTTTGTTTTTTATTATATAAATATATATACATATATATATCTTGCAACAAGCCAGCCAGTTAATATGTGCGTCATCATTAAAACGACAGCTACATGATGCGTATGCACTCAAAACTCTACATGATTTTTTTCAATTTTTTTAACAACCAAAACAAAAAACAGAGAAAAGAAATGTGAAAATTTCTGAAAAATAAATGCACTAATGTGAACTTACAACCAATGTTCACATTAAATCGGTGAAAAAAAGAACAATTTCTTGTGTATATACCTATATATAAATATATATATAAATATATATATATATATATAAATTTTTTTTTTGTAAAAAGGTATAGATTTGAACTGAACTGAATCACACAAAACTAAATATAAATACAAAATAAACTGAAGATGAACATAGAAATAAAATGTAAAAACTAAAACTAAAAGGAATTGTAGTTATACAAAGACATGTTGTCTTTAAAAATAACTTTAGCAAACTAAAGTTTAAAGTTAAGCTTTATAAGTATTGTTAATATCCCCAGGGACATTTACTAGAGTATAACTCTGCTTAACTAAGAAAACTATTCGATGGTTAATAAAAATGTGTTCATTTTTTATTCCATTTTCCGGGCGCTTCATCTAAGCGACTAGAATTTTTTGTTCTGTTCCGATTTAGACAGACATATAAGTCACTCACACATCTTTTTTTTTTTTTGTAGGTTTCAAACAAAAAAAAATTAATTGTGAGAAATACACTAGAAAAAATCACATAAAATATTGAATTGTTTGCTTATTTTATTTCCCGTAAAAATTATAAATAAATTTATAGTATTTTCATTGCAAAACAAAATACAAAAAGAACCAAAGTTTTGGCTGTAAGGGTGGCGGTAAAGATAGATAAACAACAATTCGCACAAAGGGCCCATTTTATGCTATGACAGAACCACATTGAATTAACCCATGTAGGAAAAGCACTACAGAGTACAGGGTCACTGCCAAACTAATAAAGGAGTCTCTTATCTAAGCATTTCCAAAGTATACATACATACATAATTTGCCTTTACAACCTTATCTCAGGGTTATAGCCTTGCCTCTTCCAGCACTCATGTTGTGTTAATTTTTATCCATGAATACCGGGACCTACAGTTTAAAGACGACTCCGAACGACAGATTTGACAAGCTTTTTCATGGCAATCAATAGTCGCCGAAAGAAATAATTTTTTCAAACTTATTTTTTTTTTCAAGATGTCAGAGCCTATGAACAAATTTATGTCTTACATATTTTTTAGAGTCAATTAAGTTTTTAATTGTATTAACGAATATAGGGTTTAGACATACACATTCATAATTCGCCATTACAACCCTTATTAAGTGTGTCATTTTTTATCTATGACTACCGGAATGTACAGTTTAGTGCTGGCAAAGTATTGAGTATCGAGTATATGCATTAACTAGATGACCCGTGCGAATATTTCGCATCGTTAGTTGTCATTTTTGTAACATAAAATAATAACATAAAAAATAATTAACAAAAATTTTAGTAACTCCAATGCATTTTATTAAAAGTATAAAAATATTAGAAATCATAATATATCATACATATTCACATACATACATACACACATATGTTTAAATGCTTTTATAATACTTCTTTGAATACAATGTTAAAGGTAATGACATGATCATCGTTAATTTTTTGCCCGTACGAATCCTTAATACAAACAAAAATATCTTTAAACGTACAACTACTGCAAAGTATTGCCAAAACAGCTTTTTATAGTAAATAGCGGTATTGCCAGAATGGATTTTAACATATACATACTATATTATGTAGAACTGCATTACTATTAAGTGACCCTGTATTACCACACTTGAACAAAAAATATAATCATAATGACAACAGTATTATCATGCAGTTCTATATAAAATATAATTTTTATCAATGAAAATATTAATTTTTCAATATCTAATTATTTTTCGTCATTAGTGTTAGAAATAAGCTTTAAAATGAAATATCATTTATTAAATTTGATGCGGTGGTATGGGAGATATTTACAACCGACAAAAAAAGTGCTTTAGAAATAATATATATGATACTGCTAAAACGTGGTCGCTGAGAAAAATATTTTTTCTTATATTTCATTCTTATGAGATGTCAGAGCTAAATTTTGAACACGGAGCTCTGATCTAGTACACCAACAAAACTAACAAAATCTTTTTTTATGCAATTTTATTAAAATTTAACTATTGCATTACAACTTTCCACTAAATTTAGTTAGTGCTGCTATCAATCTACTTCAAAGATGCCCAGTAGAGGCTGATATCAGCAAATTAAACTCACACGTATACTTATGCTCTTTTTTTTGATCGTCAATCAACCAATAGAAAATCAGCATGTTGAATGGGAGAGACAAACTACACTTGCAGAACTTCTGTGTCTTATTTTTTTTTTATCTCACCAATACTACTACCTTGGGCATCAATGATCTGCTTACTTAGCTAGCCATAACAACCCTTTAACGGTTTTCGGTCTGCCTCAAGAGTCTCTGCTTAGCACGCTCCTTCTCCAGTTGGTCACACCAATCAACTACTAATTTATTTATTAAATTGTGCTCAATTAACTCTTAATTGCACTTATTACTTAATTGTGCTTTTAAGTTTCAAGTGTGAACATGATATTGACAGTTATGAATCTTTTCTAAACAAATTTCATACAGGGATCAAAAGTCAAGCAGATCTTAATTTAAAAATAAATACTTTTTAATCTGTTATGAACATTAAAGAGTTAGTGGTATAGTGGTTAGGACGCGTGCACAGAAACTCCAACGACCGAGGTTTAAATCCCAGCTAAGGAGAAGAGTAAAAAAAAATAAATTACGGTTTTTGAAAAATTATAATTAAAAAAAATAAGAGGTTCCCCCCCCCCCTCCAAGAAGTCCATCTTCACGAAACCGCTCACTGACATTTCCAGTCTATTCCACAAAAAAAACGAATGATCAGGAGTACAGTGTCATCTTCTGGGAAGATATCAACCAACCTACATGAATAGATGCTCACCACTCATATTCAACATCCAGATGGGGCAATTGCTGTTAATCATTCAAAGGTAAAGGCATAACACTGGCCTTTGAGTGATCAAATTGACAGCAATTTGTCCTATTGGCATAAGGCGCTTAACGGCTTCACATCTATCTATCTATATCTATATATTCAACATACCAATACAATACACTGCACTTAATAGGGGTTTAACCTTGCATAATGGTCTTAAATAAAAAAAAATTATGAGAATTTCTATACTCTTGCAAGATATATCAATCTCTCACTATATGCAAACTTGTGCACCAGTCTACTAGAGATCTATTCAAAGCATCATTTTTTTTTAGCAGTGTAAAATTGCAACACAAAATATGAGGTATTAGATGAGTTTAGCATTCCAGATTGCATCACAATTTTCACAACGATCAGTGTAAATTTGCTGTGCAAAAAAAAAAAAAATAGAGAAGCAGCGAAAGCAACAAATACAACAGCGACTAAAAAGCCTTTGGCATTTCGATACACTTAAATACACTTCATCAATTGTTGCAACATAGACATGCGCTTACTCGCCTATTGTTATTGCTCTTATTGTTGTCATCATCGTAGTCTGTAACATGTCGTTCATTCTTTGCGTTTTAAAAACCCAACTATTCTACAGTCAGGTGTGTGTGCGAGTGTTTGTGTATTGTGCGTTGTGTTAATGTGCGTTGACTTGAGTTGCAAGAAAAACGAAATACGTCATAAATACCTTAACAATAACAACAACATCAATGACAACAATCAGCATCATACTCGTACTACTCTCATTCTATCCAAATACAGCAACATTACATTTCTAGGATAATAATGATACTGTAGATTACCCGTCACTGCCGTCTGTTCACCCAATTATTTATGATAATTATGATCATCATAATGACTGTATGCCACTAATGTGGTACATGTTCTACTCACCAATCAATTTTATTATTGGCTTACTATGACCAACAATTCATTGGTCGAGTTGATTGGTGTTTATGCCTGTTTTTGGCTGTTTGTCTCGTTGGCACTGTTGGTATGACACAAACGATTTTTGCGCGAATATGATAAATTTCATTGGCACTTCGTATGTTGTGTAATACTTCATACTTTACATTGCTAAAAGGTAATGATCATTGATCATGTATTCGTTATTACTGCAAGTATTATTGATTTTTTTCCCCCTTTTTGTATTTTATTTTAGTTTTCTGTTGTTTTTTTTTCCTTCTTATTCCACTTGTTGCTTGTTTTATAAGATTGATTTGTTTTGAAACTGAAAGTAGAGGAGAAAACACTAACGGCAAGGTTATCATTACAAAAGCTAGATCAAAAGATCATAAAATAATTACGAAATTTTAAAAACGAAAAGCATCAGTATATTTAATTAAGATTCTGATAATGATTGTGATAATTGTTTGCATAAAATTGCATTACTCTAATGAAACTACTTTAATGAGAAATTTGAAGAATAAAATATTTAAAGAAATATAAGCACGAAACAAAGTACAATACGCACGATATTAAAAACCATATAAATTAAAGAAAACAAAAAATAATAATTTGTGTCAAGAGCAAAACAAATGTATTCATATTTGCATGTTGGTATTATTGAATATAAACTAAATTTAACTAAAATACTATTTAACTAAAGTTTGCAATTTTATGTTTGCTTCTCAAAAATGTTTTGCTTTCTGAAAGGGTTTCATGTTTTATTCTACAAAATTCACACTTACTAATGGCGAAAGGCATTGCATTTTACGCCCTGTATAAATCGACAGTGTTGGTATTGCCCTATGAAACAGATGATTTTTATTTACTTATAAGGCTACCATACAGAGTTTGGAAAAATCGTTATAAATCTTTATCAAATTTTAAAGTTAATTTTTTCATTATTTTGTAAAATGAACATTATATTGGAAAAGCCAGATGATCATTGTTATAAAACAAATTATATTCCGTGTTACAAAAGTGTTATAAAATTAAATTTCTTATAAAAAAAGGGTTATAAATTTTAAGCCATCAAAACAGACATCTGGCAACGCTATTGTTTTGTTTACATTTCTTAAAGAAACAGCAGAATTTAAGAAGCATTTATAAGATTTTTAATAAAAATCAAATTATGAATATTGCAGCCCCAATTTTATGTGCAAAGACTGAACTGATGAATCATTTGCCAGATTTATCTTCTTCGTCTGATGAAGACGAAGTAATTATTTTTTTTCAATGAAGTCATCAATCAAAACAATGCTGCTCCCTTTTTTTCTTATTTGTGTTTTTTTCTCGTCAAATAATCAACGCCATTATTACAGGGTTGGTTAAACCCTTTTTAAGTTTCCCTATTAACAGGGTGGCATTTTTATGGTAGAAAAGAAATCACCATAAGTGCTTATGAAATATCATCAAAATTTGTTATGCGTTTGAAAACCGTTTAAATATTCCCCATCCGAAATGTCAAATTTTCCAAAACTCTGGCGCTGTGTTTGATCAATGCCATATATAATTTGGTTTTGAGGTTCATTGTGCTCTGTGGCTAAGTCGTGAAGAAAAACACTAAAGCGGTCAAATCGGTCGATCTCGATAGTCAGTTCATATAATTTCCAATCAATGGTACCTGAGTTGTGTGATCGCCGTCCTATTAAAAAACCATGTCTATGGGACAACAGAATTTGTCGTTGACAGTGATGGCTGGGACAACGGCATTTTTTAAAAACAGGATATGGTCCGATAACACCTCCGGCGTTTAAATCTATATCAAACAATGACTTTTTCGGGACGTATTGGACACTTTCAGATCTCTTGTGGATTGGTACTTTCCCAAATTGAAAATGATTTTTCGATGAAAGTTATGTTCAGTTTAGAGAACAATTTTGATTAAAAAAATTTCTTTATTTGCACGTGTTGTTGAATTCTATGAAAAGAGAATACCGTATATGATATAAATACCAGTAGTTTTTTAAAGAAGCTACAAAATTCTTTTAACAGCTTATTAAACAAATATTTGCCAGTCTTTAGGTAATGCCGTCGGCAGTTCATAGTTTTTGCTAAAAACAAACTTGAAATATAATATCCCAACAGAAAACTCTACAAATTGTTTATTCATACCTTAAAGCTTCCAAAAATGCTACAGGATAAGGTGCTATTGTTGATTTTTGGTACTATTTGCTTGCTGGTTGCAATAAATTTGCATTTCTATTGCATTTTAGCGGCTCATTTTATATAAAAATCATGCATTATTGATGCGCACGAGTAAGTGATTGTTTACAATTTCTAAAAATAACTTACTAGTAAGCACAAAATAACTTACTAGTAAGCACTATTTTCTGCTGAGATAATGCAATACTGTTAGAGCAATTCAAACAAAACCACTGTGCAACAAATTCGAAGTTTTTGGTTGGAAAAGAATAGTGGGCTATAATTCTGAGAAGGGATTTGAGTAGATCATTTTTATAGAATAAAAGATAAGGTTCGAGAAGCATCCACTCTTTACCCATATGTACAACAAATTATCAATGTCTGGAATTGAATATGATTATAAGAGACACCATAATAAAACCTACAAATATTACGATTGTAATAATAGCAAAAATATACTCTATATGAAAATTAATTTAAGTAATGAACAGTTACATTTTATTTCTTACTGTGATTTTTCTTAGGCTGTGAAAGGTTTTATCAAATTTTTAGTAGAAATAAGATTTTTTGCGTGTCAACGCTGTCTTCTGGACAAATCAAAATCTTCTATTTTATCAGAACGCTTGTGAATATGTAGCAAATGCTTTGCTTTTTTTGTTTCAATCTTTCAAATGCTTGGTCTCGGTTTAAATACATATAAATGAGAGATTTTATTTTTTTTTTTTTTTTTTTTTTGAGACCAATACTCAGGGGTAAACCCCTACTCATGCAGTGCATTGGATTGTGAATATGGTTGGTAGGAGGTTTTTTTTTCATAGATGTTTATATATTTTGAGCTTTTTTTTTTTTTTGTTGATGAAATAAGTTGCTGACAATTTGTCCACCCAAGAGCCAGTGTTATACCTTCACCCTCGAATGATCAAACAGCAATTGCCTCATCTGTCGGTGGATGTTTGAATTTGAATGGTGGGAGCGTCTTCAGTAGATTAGCTGTTATCTTCCCAGAAGTCAGCTAGAGGAAATAGTTAAAATATCCAAAGAATAAAAAGTAGGATTTAAAATAGAAAAAAAAAGATTTCACCTCTTAACTTTACTGTTCATATTTTTCAAATATTTGATTAAAAAACGTAACCACTATTTTATGAAAGCAAATATCTATAAAAAATTTATTTTTTGTTAACATTTCTTAAAGAGTTATTTAATATTGACAAACACAAGAAATATTATTTAAATACTATTTAAATAAAATAATATATTTAAATAATATATTAGTTGCGCTTTTTTCATCAAATATTTGACAAATGTTAGGCTATTTGACATCAAACGTCTATGCCAATAGTCCCACAACCACACGTACATTACAACAAGAACTTAAACAGTGCATCCACGAAATCCAACCACAATTAGACAGAAAAGAAAATGTCGACAAAAGGCTGCTTATGTGGAGGCAAAGCCATGAAAACCCGATGTGTTATTCCACAACTAATCCTATCCTATGTATCAGTACTTTTAACTCAATGAAGAAATTAAAATCTAGAGATTACAAACCCTCTTTTATATTTAATTCAAATCCTTCTTTAATTTGGGAGCTCCCTTTACATATATACATGCATCCATTACTATCCTTTTCATAGCATGTGTTAATTTTTATCCATGGGTACAGGAGCCTACAGTTTAAAGTCGAATCCGAACGACAGACTTGAGAAGCTTTTTCATGGCAAATAATAGCTCTCAGAGCTTTTTCCAGAAAACTGCTAAGAGGTAGGCGCCAAAAGAAATATTTGTTTTCATACTTCCTTTTTCAAGATGTCAGAGTTGAAGTTTGAACTCGGAGTTAACGTCTTAGTAAGCCAACACTCTAACCACTAGACCACGGCGACTACGACTCCGTGGGACTCCCTTTACAAAACAGAAAATTTGATTTATTTTATAATCTGCTGCATAACTTCTTAGCATTTATATTTTAAATATGATTTCCGGTATATGTACCCACAGCGATTGCATGGCTCATATGATGAGTCCAATTTTTGACTATTTTTTCAAAAAAATAAAAAAAATTAAAATTATCAGCGGTTCAAACTGTTGCCACATAAAGTAGTGTTGACAACTTGAAGTTGTGAACCTTTAAAAAAAATCTTTCGATCACACCAAGTTAAAGTGCATCATAATCTCTTTTGAATTTCCATAATAACAGCAAAAGTTTTTTTTAATTTATGCGTAAATCTAAAAATCAATACAATTATAAAATATAAATTTAATGCCATTTTAAAAGTTCAATTGATTTCGTTGCGCTTTGTCTACCGCTGTTGTCGTTTGTTACAGTGATGCTGCTGCCTGCCCATCATCTCATTTATTTCTTTAATACCACTTGATGAAATCTTAATACTAATTATGATGTTAATAATGAACAACTTTCCAATTATAAAACTACTCAGAATGAAAGCAGAACAGACTGGACAACAAAATCATGGCCCCAGCTAAAATGGACAAATAAAATCGACTAAAAATAACAACTTTAACAACAACAACAAGAAAATCTGGGAAGAGCTAAAATAAAGCAAATTACATTTGAAAAAGACCTCAAAAGGGAGCTGAGACCAGAAGAGACATCACTGGTGGTTATCATTTAGTTAAGTGAACAGATAGATAGGCAGTTGAGTTGGTTAATAAGAAGAAGGGAGGAAGTTAAATGTGAATATTGGGTATTTAAACTGAAAGGAATGTGATGCGCGTAAATTAACTCGTCAGTTGCAACAGCATCAACATTTTTAAATAAAGAAAAGATTGTATATGATCAACAAACAAGTAAAAGAACAGTGACTATAATGCGGACAAAGCAATGTAGTAACAATAATAAACTGACAGACGGACAAGTAAAAAATTTTTTTTATTTTTTTATTATTCTTTAAAATTATTCTACCTAATCGATATAACCCAGTGAGATTTTTATAAGGGCATATAAAATGTATGACTGATATACATACGCAGTTAAGGCTTAAACCCAAATATAAGACTGCATGCATTACTGCTATAAGCATTTGATAATTGGATGTTAAAATTTGTTTAAATAAATTAGGCAATCTGCGCTAAAGAAGTGGCATAACTTGTAAAATATTCTTAGCTTTTTCGAGCATACGAAATGTTTATCAATAAGGTACAACAGACGAGAGGCTTGCTAATGAGAATAATATTATACGGTCTTATATAACTAGGCTCTAAATTGCTGTAATAAATCTGAACTTGTTACCATAAAGTTAATACTTAAGAACCAGATCTTCGATCTAGAAATACAAATCTGACAGAGAAGTTATGTATATCATACATACATACATACATACATATTTGGCCATTACAACCCTGTGTCAGGGTTACGTCCTGGCTTCTCTCAGCACTCATGTTGTGTGTGTTAATTTTTATCCATGAGTACCGGGACCTACAGTTTAAAGTCGACTCCGAACGACAGATTTGAAAAGCTTTTCATGGCAATTAATTACTCCTAGAGCTTTTGCCAGAAGACTGCTGAGAGGTAGGTAGGTAGGTCAAATGGCCAGTTGATCTCAAACCCTGATCAACTACAATTAGCACAAGGTGCCGTTTTGATGCCATCGCAGGACCAAACTAAAATTACCTAAAAGTAGAAAAAGAAGAGAAACTAACTACAGCCAACCAGAGCTGTCTATAAAGTGAAGTAAGGCGAGGATGTCCAAGTTCGCACATTGCGCCAAGCCGTCGCAAAAGGGCACCCCAAAAAACTTCAAGCGTCTGACTGCCAGACCTGGGCAGTCACAAAGAATATGTTCCACAGTCTCCCTCTTAGAAGAATCCCCGCAACTTCTACAGTGCGGATTAAAGGGAAGGCCCAGCCTCTTTGTGTGTCTACCGATCAGCCAGTGACCCGTATACACTGCCACGAGTCTGGACAAGGACTGCCGGGGAATCCCCAAGATTCCCAGAGTCTGCTGAGAGGTAGTCGCCGAAAGAAATAATTTTTTCATATTTCTTTTTTTCAAGATGTCAGAGCTGATATTTAAACCCGGCACTATCGTCTTAGTAAGCCAACACAATAACCACTAGACCACGGCGCTCTAACCACTATACCATATACATATAAATAAATAACATTTGCGATCTGTTAGCTAATCTTTCTTGCTCATAATTTATCGATGATATAATCTTGTATCGTAAGTTATTCTATATATATACTCGTAAGAATAACTTACTTTACTATGGAAGGCTGCTAAAAATGAATGCGCTAACTGTTAAAATAAAATGTCGTTGGGTTTTTGGTGTAGTAAGCAGTCTTTTATATTGTAACATATTTTTTTTTAGAAATGGATGGCAAAATGAGTTTATCATCTCCCATAAAGCATTTAAACTTATGGCTGAAGAATATTGGTTGGCGGCTTAGTTGTTTGGCTGAAATTAGTAGCCCTGTTGGTTAGTCTCCAAACGGTAATGGTAATGGTGGTTGTAGTGATTATTATGTTACTCTTATGTTATGGTGCATATGGTGTAGTAAATATGAAATGGTTTTGATTTAAAGAAATAAAAATCTGTGAGCGTTGATGATGATGAAGACGACGTTGACGATGACGATGACGATGACGATGACACTGACTCTGATTCTGAGGCTGATGCTTTTACTGATGTTGATGCTGACGACGTCTAAAGCTTATTATCCTTTTTGTTAAAGGATTAAAATTAATGCCACACGCTTAATCATGACACAATATAAGTAAGAACTAAAGAAAATAAAGACAACAAACGAAACAGGGTAAATATATGTGTGCGAGTATATTCAAGTGTATTTTAGAACAAAACTTTTATGCGAATTGATGCATGTCTCAGCAAATCCGCAATGTGAACACAGAACATACTTAATGATGTGTGTAATATAACGACAAACAATGGGACTACAATACAGGGAATTTCTATAATAATTTTAGAATGCTTTATTGCATTCAATGGATTTAAGTGTCAATGTCAGCTTTGCTTTATGCGTATGGGAATTTCCGAAATGCTGATGTATGAAAATGGGAATTTGCAACGCTCGAGCTTTTTCTTTATATGTATATAAATGCTTACAAATTCTGTTGCCAATATTTGAAAGACTAATATTCTTAAATACTATTTAAGTTTTATAAAATATGTGTGCAAAAAATTTCTAAAAAAAAAAATATTTTTATAATGCTTACCATTAAATAATTATTTTTCTCTTCCTTAAGACGCGTACTTGTTAAACTTAAAATGGCACCATATGTTGGAACGTATAAAAACTAATCAACTTTCTTTCTATTGTTTCACAGCCTTCTATAGGATTGTCATTTCAAATTATTGTCATCATTGCTATCACGGCTTTAGTAATAGAAAATAGCATTTCTTGCACTCAATATAAAGTTCATCATCTCATCATTATTGAAGTATAAATATGTCAGAAATTGTTTGTTGTTTATATGGCAACAAAGTGTGGTATGGAAGTGTATGTGCAACATTTTTTTCGTTGTTATAAGTAATTGTTCTAACGCTGTTTTGTCATCTTTGGTTAGAATTTTATTTCTGTCATTGTCATTGGTTTGCCATCTTCTCCACAATCAATTTTTTTTTTAATACTTCTTTTGAACTTATTATGATGGAATATGTTTCAGTTTGCTTTAAATAAAGTTGACATTAGAAAAAAAAAAGAGGTGTGGGAAGTATTCCTGTGGAGATTTTGAAAAGATATAATTTCCCTTAATTGCAAGAATTTCTTTACATATTTCCTTATTGGTATAAAATGTTAAATTATTTACGATGTACGAGTACAGTGATGAAGATCATACGCTCAGTATAATACGAAAGAACTCTGATGTAAATCAATCTCACAAGCATCGCACTAGCAGTCTATTACACCTCATTCTACTATTAGAACACACAATTGCTGGGAATTTCTTTACATATGAAAGTCTCATGCTAGGAACACAATTGGGACGAACGACGAATTTTTCGGTGCGAATTTTCATCGTCAAAAATAAAGCACATTTGTGCTGATGAAAATTAACACAATACCGCCGCCAAACAAAATTCGTCGTGCGTGACGAACACTGCGATAGTTTTATATCTATTTTTAACGCCGACGAACGACGAACAAATCAGTACAGAGTAACCATGTTTCCATTTTATTTTCAAACATATTAGTAAAAGAAGATATATTTCAATCTTTTATAATTGTTTGATTTTAAACAACACAATTTAATTTAAATATACATAATTATTTACCATAAAATTGCTTTTTAATTGTTTTTTGTTAATTCTTAATTTTTGCATTCAATTATTTTTTCCCTACGGTACCTACGGTGGTAACACTTTTGCCCACACTAGAAAAAATTCCCAATAAATTAAACTTGAACTTGAATATTTATTTTTTGTCACACAAAACTTTGTTTATTATAACAGCAATTATTTTTTCGTCGAACTTTCAACAACGAATTCGTCATACTGGATGAAATTCGTCGTTCGTCCCAATTGTGTTCCTAGCATCAAATTGCATAGTGATGACTAGGGCAACCAAAAATATGCTTTAGAAAATTAGTTTTAAGCGCCTAAAATATACATTGAAAAAACAGTTTTAAGTGTTAAAAATGTGCTCTATAAAACTTATACCCGGCAGAAAATGTTTAAGATTTGGAAGCAATAAATGAAATTGTAAGCAATAATGGAAGCATTATATTGTTTTTTATACACTAAAACTTCCAAATATGCTACAGGATAAGGTATTACTTTTGATTTTTTGTACTATTTACTTACTGGTTGCAATAAAGTCGCATTTCTATTGCATTTTAGCGGCTCATTTCATATAAAAATCATGCATTATTGATGCGTATGAGTAAGTAGTTGTTTACAATTTCTCGCTTACAAAATAACTTACCGGTAAGCACTATTTTCTGCTGGGTAATGCATACATACATACATACATATGTTGATATAAAATTACGTGAAAAAAAATTTGAAAACATGAAAAGTATCAAACAAAATTAACCACCAAACAAATAAAATAAAGTTCCTTTATATTTACATATACTCATGTACTATATTATAATTCTAACAAGAATACAAAACAAAAGAGTAAAAAAATAGTTTAAATTATTGTTGCAAAAAATTACAAATTTTGAAACATGAAGCTTTGTCTGTTTAATCCTAAAACGCTATTTTACAATATATCGAGGAAGTTATTTCGACATCAACGGGAGTAATTTGTGCAAATTTGAAAGCAAACGTTTCATAGATTCATTTTTTGCTTTGAACTCAATATGTTTTTGACTTTCGAGGTGTTGTTTGATTGAAAATATTTCTTTGCCGACACTGGCTTATTGCAAACTTTACAAAACAGAATTTTTCTATCAGTTTTTAAATTTGGAGCTTCATGAATTATTCTCACAATTTTCCCCAATTACACAAATATTATTATTTAATAGATTATTCCCAAGTTAGGTGTCAATAGGTAGTCATTATTGTGAAAAAATAAAAATTGGAAATACACATAAATTATTCTAACATATGCAAAAATTTGTAAAATATGCCATAAAAATATGAAAAAAATTTAAAAATGCAAAATTATGCATTTATGGCGAAATATGCAAAAATATGCCGTAACAAATAGGGGTTAAATGTCGTAGTTTTTCCTAAAATTAATTAATATTTTGCTTGTTATCTCACTAATATCCAGAAAAAAAGAAATGCTAATGCATATTTTTGGTTGCCCTAGTGATGACCAATTTTTCGCATGTTCAGAAATTCTTTGTGATCTCTTATATTCAAAGACTCACAGAAAAATTAGACTACTACACCCCGTGACGCCTTGAAACTCACAACTTGTGTTTTAAAAGCCTGTCAAAGTAGCTTTATCAATCTATTGTCGCCATATAATTTTAAAATCAACCTCGTAGATATTGGTCAAAGTTTTAAGTATATTTACAAACAAACAAAAATTACCTGTCTCTAGATAATATTAAAAATATGTAATATTTTACAGAAATTTACTTTCCTTAATGTGCAAACGGACGTGTTGTATTAAACACTGCTCACAATGAAAATTAAATCCAAAAGGCTCTGTTGACTCAGAAGTATTTATCAAAAGGCTAAAAGATTCTTATCAATGTAATCTTTATAGAAAATGAATTAATTAAAAGAAGACCAGTGAAATGAATTTGTTTATAGTACTTTATTGATTGTTATCTCTTTTCATTGGAAATAAATTTTCAAGAAATTCTTTAAATATTAATAAGAACTTTTAACATTTTTAGCCTGCCTAGCAATTGGACCTCCTTCCCCAATTGCTCTGTTGCTTGAGTTATGATTTGTATTTTTTAATTCCTATAACGTTTTCTGCCAGTTGCTGAATCATTTTTTATTTTTTTTCTTAGTTTGCAATAGTCTTTCATGTGTTTTTTTCTTTTCTCTGTTGCGCAAGCGCATTTTTTTTCAATTTGCCTTAACTAGTTAACGTTTTCCAGTTCTCATCATATGTCATATCTCATATATTTAGATTTTATTGTAAGTGTATTATAATGTTGTTGCATGGCTCTGATACTTGATGATGACTTCTTGTGGTTGCTGTTGTTATTATACGACTATGTTGTTGCTATCTTATTGACAATCTTATGAGTATTGGAAAACCATTGCAATCTATAATTGACATCTGAAGTATTTTGATTGAGACTTGGCATATTATTTAATAGAGAAAATTCATACGTGCTATAGTTTTATAAAAAAAAAACAACCACATCTACACAAATAACCACTACAAGCAGTAAATAAGGGAAAGGTGTAAACTGAAAAGACAAAGGATAGAAGTAGCAAGTAATAGGAATTAGAAAAGATAACACTCTGATTTTAAAAAAGTTTCCTTTAATTAACGAAAAGAGAAAAATATTTTAAATAATTAATTACTTAATAAAACCAAATTAACAAAAATAACTGAAGTAATGATTTAAATTTAAAAATTTATTAAAACATAAAAAAATGCTTTTGTTTCGATAAAAAATATTTAATTTGTCTTTTAAGAGCTACAAAAAAAAACAAGAAAAATTTTAAAAATTTTTTCCTGTTCACCTCGCACTATAAACAACAACAAGAAAAAACAAAATTTTGTTAAAACAGGAAAGTGAAATATTTTTGTTATACAATGTTGCAGCAAAATGATACATACATACCTACGTATGTATGTCTAAGGCTGTCTGCCTGAATGTTGGTTGATTGGTTGGTCGGCTGGTTGGTTTGTTAGTTAATTTTATTTATTTGTTGTACCACATGTACGTGACAATTGTTGGCAACTTGTTATTTATGCCATCATTTAAAAGGCAGTTGAGTATTGATACTCAGTTTTATTGCTTTAGTAACAACAGCACACTAACAACAAAAAACAATTACTACTTACCCAAAAGCAACAGCGGCAAACCAGCCCTTTTTCACATTTTATTGGCCGTTTGTGTCAGAATGTTTTTTTTTTGTTTTTTGTTTGTTTAAGTTTTCTTATTTATTTATATTTTTGTGACAATAGCCGACGTAGCTGTTAATTTTTGTTACTATTGGCAACATAAACATATTGTGGGCTGTTAAATGACATTTCATAGGGTTTTTCTATAAGATTGGGTAAAAGTTTTCATGTTTTTCATTGGTATCTAAAGAGAATATTTCAAACATAAGTTGATAATATTCTGAGTTTAATATTCTTCACCTTTGTCTACAGTGAGAAATGTGATTCAACAAATTTTCTTTGTAAAGAAATGCTTACACGCCACTTTTTACCATTCATTTTTTATTCACATTTAAAGCTTTAAGCATGCTTAAATCATTATATTTATTAGGTTCACAGCATGGCTATTTCTATTGACCCAACAAAATTTACAAGACCCATAAAAATAGATAAGTTTCGGTTGCGAAAAAACCCTTTCAGGTTACGCTCTTTGCTAGACATGCACTAAAGTTCAAAAGCTAACATGTTGTGGGCTCTACTATCATACCGATTAAACAATATTTGTACAATTTACAAACTTCTTTAGCTTCTTCTATACTGATATAAACTAATCCATACAAAGGACAACCAATAGCATAGAAACTTTATTATCCTATAAGTCAGGCATATATGGCCTCTAACTACATTCTTCAAATAGATCGTTCTCAAGCCAAGCAAACCTATTTTATTATACTTAATGTTTTCTCATCCCACAATGTTCTGTATGTGATTTTAATTCAAATTTAAAGCTCACATCTTACTACCCTAAAATGTTTGACTTTTCCAGCTTGATTACTCAAGAACGGCAGGCTCTAGATATCTCCAATGCCTTTCAAAGAGTCTGACATGAGACTCTACTTTCGAAGCTTTCGATCTCGGTAATAATTTTTTGCCATTTAAATTGAACTTTTTCACACACCGTGCTATAAAAGTGGTTACAGTCGGTGACACTTCAACTGGGTTAACCTTAAATTTAGAGGTACCGGAAGATTCTGACTATCTTCTACTCTACTTATGATGTCTCTTAATAATCTTATCTTTCTAACATCTAATCCTATCTACTCCTTAGCAGATGACAGCTACATTTGTATCTCATAGATAGCTGCGAGAAGCTAGGCCGTAATCCTGACACAGGGTTGTAAAGGCCAGTTATGTATGTATGTATGTAGATAGTAGGCCAAGCAAAATATAAATAGCAATCTCGCAAGCGACCTGTTAACAAGCTCTGAATGAAGTCGTGCCAACAAGGTCGAATTTCAAACTCGTAAAGCTCAATATTGTTTTGCCACACATAAACGTACTGGTGATAACATTTGTTTTGTTATCTGTAACTGTAAGTGATATAAATATTAATGAGGTGAATGAAATAGATATACTGAATATAAGAACTAACTGTGATAACTGTTGGTATGATCATATCGTCGATGGAATTAAAGAACGCTGTAACTGACAAAACCTTAAATGTTCACCAGAGCCAAAAAACCTAAATCAAAGTAGAACAAAGACACTGGTATTTTTCAAAACGCAGACGGCGTAAGTGAATTTATTTTGATCGTAGAAATCTGGGACCGGGATCAATCGACGCTTATTTTTCTTCTGATAAAAACGATGCAAAAAACGTATTTTCGATTTTTGTCATTTACAGCATTCTTTAATTCTTGCGACAATATTGTTTAAGTTTTGTTAAAAGCATTCAAGTGCATCAATATTTAAAAAGGATACAAGAACTGCAATCACTACTTGTGAACTTCTTTATATTCACAAGACCTTTTTCAATCTAAAATGGAATACAGCTTTCATATATGGGCAGATATTTTAAATTTTATTTTAAAGCTTCCCTAGTGTGTAGGGAAAAATACGAAAATTGCAGCATTCGTGTTATGACGTCAAGACTGCTTTCTTGACTCAATAAGAGCTAAACTAACGAATTAGAATAATTAGTAGTACACGAAGCTTTCACAAATCACATGGTTTTGCTATTGATTGTAATTGAATTTGAACACATTTAAGTCAAATGCCACAAATGGGAGATGCGTGGTATAGTGATTAGAGCGCTCGCACAAAAACTCAAAGGACGCAGGTTCAAATCCCAGAAGAGGTGAAAAATGAAAAATTTTGTTTGCGGTTTTTTCAAAATTATAATTTAAAAATAAGAGGTCCCCCCCCCCCCCCTCTCCAGGAAGACCATCTACAAAGAAACCGCTCCCCGACATTCCACTCTATTCCACCTTAACCAGTGTCAACAAAAAACAAATATCCAGGAAAAAAAGCGCCATCTATTGGGAAGTAGCAGATAACAGCTAAACCTACTTAGCGAAGGCACTCACCACACAATCAACATACAACAATGAGGCAATTACTGTTGATCATTCAAGGGTGAAGGTATAACACTGGCCTTTAAATTATCAATTTACAGCAATTTGTCTCATTCCTAAGGCGCTTAATAAGAATATATATAATTAATAATAATATATGTATGTACTGTCCTTTCCAAAAATTCCAATACAATGCACAGCATTTAGTAGGGGTTTACCCCTGAGTATTGGTCTCAAATAAAAAATAAAAAAACACTACTCCCTCTTTTGTCCTATCCATATTATTTTAAATTCAGAATAGTTTTATTTAATTTCTTAACACCTTAATTCAATTGATGTTTAAATAAGTCTCTCAAATATTGAACCATTAATCGGTCTATAATAACCGTTTACAAACCCATTTGTGAATGCTTAAAATATGATATTTTCACAGTATGTTTTTAAACTAAAAACAATCAAAACCCAATTCCCTTTTTACAAGAAAATAATTGAGTAAAATAGACAGAAAATAGATAGTGGATTATATTGATTACATTCGTTCAAGTACTGAAAAATAATAATATTCCGTAAAATATAACGAAATTTGTATCTTTAAATATAAAACAACAAGTTCTTCATAATATAGACACATTGTGGAAATTGTTTGATGCATATGTCATTATTCGATGAATCGTATGAATTGAAAATTGTACAAAACAAAATCGTGTAAAAACAGGAAAAGGTGTGTGAAATTTTTGATTTAAATTAAAATTTTTAATTCTAATCTAAGTGGGAATTGCCTTTTAAAGAGTCTTTATTTTAAGTAATTTGTTTTAATCATAATTGTGCTCTTATTGGATAACCTCGTAGAAGACTAAAGTAGCACCAACCATCAAAAGAACGTACAAGTAAAAGACGACTCGACACATCAACCTAGAAACCATCACATACAATATTTCATATTTAATAAGTTTTATTTTACCAGCAGACAATACAAGAATGAGAATCTTTATTATGCCTGCTACTCTTTTTTAAACCATAATGGTATGCAGTTGCATGCTACATTAACTGGTATGTTGTATGGTATGCCTAAGTTACGCACGTGCTGTTTAGCCTACTAAAAACTAAAGCTAAAGATGAAGTACAAAAAGAGTAAAAAAAATATCTTGGCTAAACAAAATGATAAAGACTTTTGTCGGAGACATGCATTGTTTTGAAATTGAACCCTGTTTGTGTTAATTATTCTCTGTTTGCTCAAATCAAATGTGAAGCTGTGAATATCTTTCCAAGTTGAGCGGGTTGTTATAAAATTATTAACCATTTAGGAAGAAAAACATTTAAAAAGAAACTGGGTTGATGTGTTATTAAAGTGGCTAATTATTCATTAGTTTATAAATGTTATTATTATGTTAAGCCACAGGAATATTCATGAGAGCTCTTGTTTAAGCCTGTAAACGGTGGAAATAAAGTTATAGAATAAATATTTGCAACTTTTGCAGAGAATGTCAAAACTCATAATAAGGATATTTGTACAATCAACCCTATTCCATTTGACGTTATGCGTTTTAATTATTTTAATAGTCGTTTTTAACGTTGTTGCATTCCTATATTGGTATTCTTAAAATATATTGAGACAAATACGACAAGTCATCGAAAGCAGGCCAAAAAAAAAATTTGAAGTTTTTTTTTGTTTTTTGAATTTAATACTCACGGGTAAAGCCCTACTAAATGCTGTGCATTGTATTGGAATTTTTGGAAAGGACAGTACATATATTATTATTAATTATATATATTCTTATTAAGCGCCTTAGGAATGAGACAAATTACTGTGAATTGATCATTTAAAGGCCAGTGTTATTCCTTCAACCTTGAACGATCAACAAAAATTGCCACATCGTTGCATGTTGATTGTATGGTGAGTGCCTTCGTTAAGTAGGTTTAGCTGTTTTCTGCTACTTCCCAATAGGTGGCGCTTTTCTCCTCATGATACGTTTTTTGTTGACGTAGGGTGTAGTCGCCGTGGTCTAGTGGTTAGAGTGTTGGCTTACTAAGACATGAGCCCTGGCTTCAACACATAGCTCTGACATCTTAAAAAAAAAGAAATATGAAAAAAAAAATTCTTTCGGCGACTACCTCTCAGCAGTCTTCTGGCAAAAGCTCTGAGAGTAACTAATTGCCATGAACAAGCTTCTCAAGTCTGTCGTTCGGAGTCGACATTAAACTGTAAGTCCCAGTACTCATGGATAAAAATTGACACACACGACATGAGTGCTGCGAGATGCTAGGCCGTAATCCTGACAGAGGGTTGTAAAGGCCAGTTATGTATGAATGTATGGGTGGAATAGAGTTGAATGTCGGTGAGCGGTTTCTTTGTAGATGGTCTTCTTGAGGTGAACCTCTTTATTTTAAATTATAATTTTGAAAAAACCGCAAACTAACTTTTTCATTTTTCACCTTTGCTGGGAACCTGGGCCGTTTGAGTTTTTGTGCGAGCGCTCTAACTACTATGCCATCGTTTAATCGACAACAACCTTCATAAATATAAATCCAAACAAAAAAATTTTGTTTACTAATAAACGATATTTTGCGAGTTGAAACTGATTTTCAAAGCAAATCAAAATAACTTATTATCAACAGCCTTCGACGGCCTACACAAATAAAGTTTTTAAGTCAAAGTTGAAGTTTTATAGCCACATATTACACATTTCTACTTCTCGCAAGTGTAATGGTTTACTTCAATTAATCGCAGAGATAAAAAATTTAAATTATTTCAGGTAATTTTTATTCACTCTGCATTTATGACATTTGTAAGTCAATGGAATTTAAAAAAAAATCATAAGACTTTTACACACTGCTTGCAACATAGGCCTATGGACACATGCACTTTACCAATGACTGTTGGTAATAATTTGCCACACAAGTAGTTATCAAAAGAGAAACTAAAGAAAAACGAAGAGCCACACAAAATTCACACTTGAGCTTTTTTAAGTAAAGCAGCTAAAGAAACAACAACAACAAAATAACTGCAAACATATGCAACACGTACAAACAACACCAAAAACCTAGACAATCATACAACTTTGGGGCATGTTCAGTAGCAAGAAAAAATGCGGGTAAAACCCAAAGAAACGAAAACTTTTTAACTACAAATAAAAAAAAATCAAACTGTTGCATTTGCAACATCAAAAGTACTCGTAGTACATATAAGTTGCATTACTGAAAAATCATGTACAACATGCGAAATGAAATCTAAATGGATAAGTAACATATAACAGCAACGACAACAAAAAAGATGTTCATGTTATTGTTGCACTAGTATTAGAACCATGCAACGCATTGGTATTTCAATTAAGTGCCACATGGCAGCAGAAAAAAAGTGATGAATACGCGCGGTGGGTTTAAGTTTTTCTTGCATTTTTTATTTTTTGCCTATTTAAAGCCACAAAAACCCATTTTTATCATGATTGAGTTGAGTTGGAGCTCAAAGTTAAAATTGAAGAATAGAATACGATTTTTATAAACTCCAGTTTATACGTGAAAATTATGATTTTTTTATGGGATTTTTTCTTTTGTACTTGTAAATGGAAAAATTGTGACAGTCAAGTAGTAGGCAAGACACTGACGTATCTGACTTTTTTTTTTCTCGCGGCTCTTTGCACCATAGTTTTACTTTAATCAGCAGCATACAAATATTCAGTAGCTGTGCTTTATGAAAGAAAACAAAAAACAAAATCTTTAAAAAATAATTTCTTATGTTTCTCAGAGAGATGATTTCATTTCATCGTATAATAAAAATGAATGACAAGTAAGTTGGAGAATTTTCTTTAAATTCTTTCAAGCGAACCAAAGGAAAATTATTGCAAGTTCAAATTGTGATTTTTTCAATGGTTTTTTTAGTGCTGCTGTAATTGTGGTTTATTTTAATCGATACAATAGAACATTTTGATATGTTTTATTGTTTTTTTTTTATTAAAGTTTTATGTTGCATGTTTTTTTCTGTTAGAGATTTTTTCTTTTCTTTTTTTACAGCATTTAACATTTACATCTAACAGCTATCATTTTATGTTTGGTTTGTTTTCTTATTTTTTTCTGTATTGTCATAGATTTTCTTCTTTGTAATATTATACAGGATTATAACAGTTTGTGTTGTAAATCGAAAATACTAGTTAAGGGTAATAGTCACAAATTTATAATAAAAAAAATTTTAGTTTTTTGTGTGTGTTTTATTTTAAATAATTATAGTGCGATAAAGCTTTAAAGTTTTAAATTTTATCTCTTATGAGCCTCTGGATAGTCATAGTTTTTGTATTTTTAATACAAGTTCTTAAATTTTACTAAGTTTCACTTTTCTTCATATTTTCAATGACCTAGAACTTATGCGTTTAATGGGCTAAAAACTAATACAGTAGAACCTGTTTTTATGCGAACTATTTTTGTATGGTTTTACTTTTGTGGGACTATTTTTGTGCGATTTCTTTTATGCGTTTTTTTTTTCTTTGTGCGATGTTTATTTTCACGGTAGTTTCTGGTCGATATAAGATAGTTAAACATACATAAAGAAATGTACAGACTTAGGAAATATTATGGTAGTCTTTTGTGGAACGTATGTTGTGGACAAAAATATAGGTTTCTTTTCTTTATATCGATTACTGATATGTTTTTCATCTTAATATGTAATGGTTCAGTAGTCGCCGTGGTCTAGTGGTTAGTGTGTTGGCTTACTAAGACATGGGCCCTGGGTTCGACTCCAGGCTCCGACATCTTCAAAAAAAAAAAAAAAAAGAAGAAATATGAAAAAAATATTTCTTTCGGCGACTACCTCTCAGCAGTCTTCTGGCAAAAGCTCTGAGAGTAACTAATTGCCATGAACGAGCTTCTCAAGTCTGTCGTTCGGAGTCGACATTAAACTGTAGGTCCCGGTACTCATGGATAAAAATTGACACACACAACATGAGTGCTGCGAGAAGCTAGGCCGTAATCCTGACACAGGGTTGTAAAGGCCAGTTATGTATGTATGTATGTATGTATGGGTCATCTTAAACGGATGATAGTTGAGTTATAAGAAATAGAAATCATTGCTGATATAGAAAGTTTTATTCTTCACCTATTTATATATAGATAGAAAATAGAAGAACTACTTTAATTCCTGAAATATACGCTCATTTGCACTACAAGTAAAAATAAAACACAAATTTTTAATAGAGTGCAAGAACTCAAGATTTCAAGGCCAGTTTTAATGCTCATTTTGCATTATGAAAAACGGCATCAAAAACGAAATTATTATAAATAATTTTATCATTTTCACTAACAGGATAAAGAAAAATCTAAAGAATTACAAATTTGATCAATTCGCTGCGCTGTGCAAAAATTTGTTTCATAAAATGTTTTTGAGTCTTGCATTTGACTGGACACACAAATTAAAAACTCTACTATAACAATTTTCCACTTTATTTTGGGACCGAGTTTTCAATATATAGAAGTTTTCAATTATAGAATAAATATAAAATAGATTGTTTCACTTCGCCAATAGTTTTGTTGGCTGACAAAACTATTTTAAGTTCATGCAACAACAATATGACAAAAGATTTTTTTTCTAGTATTTTATTTCTTTTCTTTTTGAATATGTCACACAGATCGATTTGATGGTGGTATGTGGAGAAATAAAAACAGCAGCATCAACAACAATAACCAAATAGAATACAAGCTATTGTTAAAAATGTATTTACTTTTATTTTTCTGAAAATCTAAATGCAAATTTAAATAAATGATGGACACCTCGATGGTGCCACATACATAACAGCAACCACAACATTGTTGGAAAGACAGTTAAATAATCTCATATGCAATAACATATACAATAACAAAACAATCAATATACTTTTAGAAATCATATAAAAAAAATTTAAATAAAAGAGTTTCAAGTAAAATTGCAATAAATAATTGTTTTCCAAAATACAATCATTATTATCGTTAATCATTTGACATCATTATCATGACTATAATCATTATTGCTATTATTAGCATTATTGTTAAAAATATTGTTGCTGTTGTTGTTATTTTAAATGTTGTCAGCATCATCAACATCAAGTGATGTTTTGTTTTTAAAATTAAACAGAAACAAGCCAAGCAAAGCAACAGAAAAACACAACATAAAGTAGCTCTCTTAAGTCTTTTGTTTTAAATATTTGCACACACATACACACACACACACACACTTGAAAACATAAAAGAATACAAAAAAAATGGTTGCTGCATAAGCTATTTTACCCTACTATCTATCTTTCTATCATTGGTATTTATTTTTAGGCTTTTTCTGTAAAAAGATTTTTTCCAAACGTTAAAAATTTAAAATAATAAATAAAAACAAATTTTTTTTTTTTATTTTTGCTTTCAATATAAATTATAAAACATTTACAAACGAATTTTTATAGAACAAGGGTAGTATTTTTAGAGCCTTATGTATAATAAGAAATTCACAGGTCGTTGTACACAGTGTCTAAGTTTGTCATTCCAATACTAGAAAATTCTTACTCAAAGGTACAAAGTATTTAATTTTTTGGATTATCGGACTAGTTATTAAATAGAGGGTATGGAAAATTTTAATAAAATCAGTCTATAGCGGGTGAAAAACTTGCCAGTTTTTTGTCCCATATACTCTAACGAGTTGCTAATTTCTCATTACGATGATAGTAGCTCTGAAATCCATGAAATTTGGTAAAACGAAATAAATTTTGTGATCTCGTTTTGTTTTAGTTTTATATTTTATTAATTCAAATAATAATAAAAATAATTGCACTTTCAAGCGTGTAAAATTCGTGCTTATATTGTCAAATTGTATACTTTTTTCATAAACTTCGACAATCGCTAGAGTGAACAATTTCACTAACATGAATTCCTTTTGTTTTAATTAGTTTACGTTACTGCGAATGCACAATATTCGTGTAATTTTGATTCAAGACGTTCAATATTGTAATTAATTCGTCACTAATTTCTTGCTTTATAGGATATATAAAGCTTGAAACTGAGGAAACCAATTAAGGAATAAATAAATCTACCACTATATCTTGCAGTGAGTCCTATTGTCGGTCTATACCAAAACTTATTGCCATAGTTATTTGTGTTTTGTTTTTTTTTTCTTCTTTTTGCCAAATATTGTAAACATTTTAATTTTTTCAACTGTTGTTTAAGGCAAAACCTTCAAGACTAAACTGTGTGCTGATAATAGTAAAAAATTTAATGTTTTCTAAATATTTTTTCTACTGTTGTTGCTTTCGATGGCTCTCTACTATTTTAATTTTCGAAGGTCATTTTATTGTTCTTTAGTTTTTTTTTTTTGTTTTTTTTTGCCTGTAAAACTTCTACTCTGTATAAGCCTGCCTTTAAGCGAAAAAAAATGAAAATGCCTTAAGTTTTTAATTTGTTTTTGTTTAATTTTTTTTTTAATCAATTACTTGGTCGATACGTTAAGCGTTTAATGCTATTGTTGTTGTTGAAATTATTTTTTTTTTTCGAATGTGGTTGTTATTTTAATTCCTTTTATTAACTGAATTACATGAGCGGTACATTCCTTTGTCAGACTCTCTATAAAATTTTATAATATTTTTTGTTTTTGTTTTTCTTTTCTTTAATTCTGTTGTAATCAAGTTAAATACTCTACTCACATGCATAATCTTGCTGTATTTTTTTGTTTTTTTAAGAATTCTAACTAATGGTAAATTATAGTTTTACTATCTGTTTTTCTAAATTTAAATGCTTAACAAAATGACTTCATATTCTATTTACTATCCGTAAATTAAACAAAATTTATGTCGGCATAAGTTAAATCAAAAATGTATTTAAAGATTCATGTAAAACATGATAAATTTTTTTAATAACTTGAAAAAAATATAAAAAAATTGAAAAAGAAATTTTTCTGGGAAATTTATTTCACATTCAAAAATTGTGCATAAAGAAAATTGATAAATTTTTAAAGTACAGTTTAATTAATCTTCATATAGTGCAAAATAAGGAAATTAGAAAAATATTATTTTTAATTGAAAACAGTTAAACATTAAGGCCTAGACATATACAGCCTTATTTATAACAGAAATTTAGCAGCTCGTTGTAAATAGTGGCTAAGTTTGTCATTCCTTTACGTTGAAATTTTTACTCAAACGTACGAGTTCTTTAATTTTTTGGCTTCTCTGACCATAATTCGGTCATGTCGATTCAGGGAAGATTTGTGACATGAGGATTAATATATGAGATGTTGTTATTAAAAGCTGTATGGGTCCATAAAGAGTTTACTGCCATAGTTTTGTGAAAATTTGTGTTCAAGATTTTACGTTGTACGCTCCAGCTGTAGTGAGAGCATGACCCAAACCCTTTTTAAATATTAAATATAAAATTATCTATTCAATAAAGGCGGTTTCATTGATATTAAAAATAATTTTTTTGGCTTACTAAGACGATAGCGCCGAGTTCAAATCTCAGCTCTGACATCTGGAAAAAAAAAGAAATATGAAAAAATTATTTCTTTCGGCGACTACCACTCAGCAGTCTTCTGGCAAAAGTAAGTAATTGATTGCCATGATACAGCTTCTCAAATCTGTCGTTCGGAGTCGAATCTAAACTGTAGGTCGCGGTGCTTATGGGTAAAAATTAACACACACAACATGAGTGCTGCGAGAAGCTATGTCGTAACCCTGACACAGGGTTGAAATGGCCAATTTTGTATGTATGTATGTATGTAATTTGACCTTGTGTAACTGTAAAAAACTCCCAATATTGATTTTTTCTTAAAAACAAAAAAAATGTATTACCTTGCTTAGCTAAGTTTGGCATCTCTGCTAATTATACATACATAAAGGACAATTACAACCCTGTTTCAGGGTTACGGCCTAGTTAGCCAACACATTAACCACTATACTGCGGTGATTAGTTATATGTATATACTGCATGAAGTCAATGAGTCTATTTCAAATAAATTATAAAGTAAATTCTATTTTAGCTGTGAGACAACCTGTCTCTTTGACAACCTGTCTCTGTGATTACCGGCAGTCTCACATATATATGCCAGATGTAAAAATAGTTTTATTCAGGGACCGCAAATAACAGTTATTGCTTAAAAATTAAACTAAAAAAATCATCGTATTAGAGTCGACAGACATATATGATGTTATATACCAAATTAATCGTCTTGGAGAGCTCTCACAGAATCTGTGGTGATCTCGCATAAGTGATCATTAATCAGATTTTAACTGTTACTTCTTGACGGAAAAATAAAAGGTTAGATGAAACCTTTAAAAAGAGAGTTTTATTTTTATTTGTGAGTTTTATTTTTCCGTCATAAAATAAAACTCATTTTATTTTTATGAGTTTTATTTTTCAGTCAGAAAATAACAGTTATTTTTCAGTTAAAAAATAAAACTCTATTTAGGAGTTTTATTTTTTCCGTCATAAAATAAAACTCGTTTTTATGAAAGATTTTATTTTTAATCTAATCCCGTTGCTTGTGGTATCCTTATTTCATTATTTTTTGTAGCTGAATACCTAAAATCTCAAGTTGAACGAGTTTTAAGGTGCTTTAATATTAATAAAAGGCAAATTTACACAATTACAACCGATAATGGCCGGAACTTGCTAAAAATGTTACAAATGTTTGACTAGGAGGATGAAAGCGGGTTTGATGACTGCGTCTATTACGACGTTCTGCACGGAACAAAATATGATAGAAATGACATTTGTAATAGTTTGCAGACGATAATGTGTCAAATCAGGATTAACTGTAAAAAAAAAAATTTTCATAAAAACGAGTTTTATTTTATGACCGAAAAAATAAAATTCCTAAATAGAAAATGAGTTTTATTTTATGACGGAATAATAAAACTCACAAAATAAGTTTTATTTTATGACCGAAAAAATAAAACTCAATTTATAAGGGTTTTTTTAACTTTTATTTTTCCGTTGAAAAATAACTTTTTCTGACCTTTTTTGGAAAAGCTCTCAAAATAACCATAAAAAAATAAGTTTTTCGATACAACTTATAACCGTTACAGTCCCTGGTTGTATTTCATGAAATGTTTGATGTTTTCTCACTATTCAAAGAATTATTTTAAGCAAATTAAAACCTGTTGCATTCTACACTCCCGATTTATTCTTAAATTGAATTTAAGGCTGGCGTTTCTTTTTAAATATAATTTTGATTACTTTTTTATAAAACTTTAATGATTTTTTACATTAAAATTTGTAACAATTGAATTTGCTTACATTTTGGCTGCCACAGCTTCAGTAGAATATAAAATACTCGTTGCTCATGACCTTATATTACTTTACCTGTTTCCCTAAAAACGTCCTTAATCATTATTAAATACAATCATATTGTGCGGGGCATAGAAAAATACTGTTACTGCCACAGAAAACTTTTCATGTTGCAACCACTATTGTCTTTTATTTTTAATTTCTTGATTTTTTAACCACAACTTTTTAAATTCATTATCATTCACTATTGTCGTTGTTTTATTATTATTGTTTTTGTTGTAGTCGTTACTGCGGTTTTCACAATGCCGCTCGCTACTGCTTAAAAATATCAATAAAAATCATATTTTTTCTTTTGGTTTCCTTATCCTTTTTATAGTTCAAATAATAATGTAAAAATATTTCAAAGTCAGTGGAACTTTATATGGTTGTTAAACTTATGATCTGTAATATATACAGCAACAAACACAAGTACGAGTAGTTTAGAGGACCTAGGCCAATGGACCAAATGTTAAAGAAAAAACGAAACAAACTGAAAAATAGACTCTTATAAATATATTTTATATGTTTCTACTTCAGTGGCTCGTAAATAACATTTTTAGTAGTTTTTTGGTGTGGTTTATTTGTTTAACATGATTATATAGAACAGTGAAATAATATTGTAATATTAGGTAAGAAAAAAAGTCATTTCATTTGTATGACAAAAAACATTTATATGAAAAAAGATAAGACCAACCTGTAAATTGAAATGCCATACTTCTTATTTAATTTTTTGTGGCGCTCTCGCTACTAAGAAATACTTTTTTCTCCTATCCCAAATAAAATTGTTAAGACCTTGCAAGCCACCACACCAGAAATTATTGTGGGCTTAATGTTTTAGTTGTTAACTGTGTGACTGTTTGGTTAACTTCTTGGCAATATGCCAAGAATCTATCCTTCGTTACTCTATTAAACGCAGACAGACAATAAAAACATGGACACCCTGTTGTTTTTCATTTCTTCACTAGTTTTGTGCAAATCAATCAGTTTATGGCATATTTTTGTAACTCGTTTATGATGATAATAAAATTGTTTTAATGAATATTTTTTTTTTTATTTTTTGTTGTGCCTACTTATGAATATCGTCTACATTTTAAAAGGCCTTGAAATAATGTATAGTTACTTTTATTAAAAGTCATCGCATATATGTATATCGTCGATGGAATTAAAGAACGCTGTAACTGACAAAAACTTAAATGTTCACCAGAACCAAAAAACCTGTATGAAATTAGAACAAAGACTCTGATAGTTTTCAAAACGCAGACGGCGTAAGTAAATTTATTTTCATCATAGAAATCTGGGACCGGGACCAATCGATGCTTATTTTTCTTCTGATAAAAATGATGCAAAAAACATATTTTCGATTTTTTGTCAGTTACAGCGTTCTTTAATTCCATTGACGATATGTATTTGGAAAAAGTTTATTTGTAGCCAATACTGGAATATTATTTGATTTTGTATTGGTGAACCTGATCAAAACTTGGACTGAATTCCGATTTAAATGCTAATGTGAAATCCACCAGCAAGCTGGAATGGTAAAGGTGTCATGAAACATGCACAAAATGTTTTTTGTTTGAGGCCAGCACTCAGGGGATGGCCACTACTTATGCCGTACATTGTGCTACATACATACATTCATAACTGGTCATTACAACCCTGTGTCAGGTTTACGGCCTAGCTTCCCGCAGTACGCTTGTTGTATGTGTTAATTTTTATCCATTAGTAGCGGGATCTACAGTTTAAAGTCGACCCCGAACGACAGATTTGAGAAGCTTGTTCATGGCAATCAGTTATTGTCAGACCTTTGCCAGAAGACTGCTGAGAGGTAGTCACCGAAAGAAATAATTTTTTCATATTTCCTTTTTTCAAAACGTCAGAGCTGGGGTTTGTGCTGGTCTGTGAAAATATAAGGGGAAGAAAGAAAGAGTGTATTGATCTTTGATTTACTTACTTACTTACTTAGCTGGCCATAACAACCCGTTAACGGGTTTCGGCCTGCTTCAGCACTAGTCTCCAGGCGCTTCTGCTTAGCGCGCGCCTTCTCCAGTTGGTCACACCAATCGATGACAGGGCTTCATCAACCTGGTCCTTAAAACGTAAACAGGGTCGTCCTCTACGCCGAGGTCCAGTGACCTTCGCATCGAAAACTTTCTTCGCTGGAGCAGATTCTTCCATCCGAACAATGTGACCGACCCAGCGTAGCCGCTGGATGTTAATACGCTGGACAACACCTACATCGTAGAGGAGCTCATACAGCTCATGGTTGGTTCTAATGCGAAACTCATCGCCATGCCTTAGAGGACCAAAGATCTTACGAAGAAATCTCAATGAAAACTTCAGCAAAAGCCTCTAAACGGACCCCCTTTTATGTTGACGACCCTTTGATCTTTGATTTAAACTTACTAATATCGTATCTGATATTAGATAGAAAAATCCAGAGGTTCTACTTAAAAATGCGAACCGCAAGGCCAGATCTAGCTACTATTTATTAATAAAGGTTGTTTTTTATTGAGGTATAGAACTTTAAGTTGGCATCACTTTTTTAACTGGCGGCCATTTTGTCAGCTGTCAAGTGATTAATACTTAGTTTGGTTTGCCATTTCATCATGAACAGGTTGACAAAAGAACAACGCTTGCAAATCGTGCAAATTTATTTCGAAAATAATGGTTCAGTTCGCGAAGTTTACCGTAAGCTCCGTCCATTTTATGGTCGACATAATCCTCCATCAGAGCAATTAATTCGGTTATCCATGGATCGTTTCCGCACTACGTTTACTCTATGTGATAATACGCATCCGCAGAGACGTCGAACAGTGCGCACCGAAGAAACAATTGCCGAAGTTCTATACCTCTAAAAAAACACCCTGTAAAAAAGATTCAAAGCCAATTCAGTATATATAAATAATATAAATAAATCAGGTTTAATGTCAAAAAAAAATTCTGACTAGAATATGTAGTAGATGCAGTTCCCTCCCACTATTTTATGTTGGAAACGGTTATAAGTAAAGTTTCTGAATTTAGTCAATGCAAGTCATTACTTAAAAATTTAGCTAAATTAAGCAAAAGAACATTCTGCTTGCCCTACAAACCAAATATTAATTTTTGCCTGGCAAATCAGGCACAGGATTTGATAGTATTTTATAAATTTTAAAATTAAATAAAATTTTATGAATTTTTTGTATAAATAGCAGAATTTAATTTTACAGCCTATTTCACAATGTCGAAACAAACAGTCACTGAGCGAAAGAAAGGTATTGTGGGTTTCTCTATGTCTTTCGACTGCTTTTACGAGTTACCATTTTTCTTGTTTACGTATCGTAAATATAAAGTGTTGCCAGTTGAAAATTTTTAATGAATTTATAGAAAAAGAGAAAACAAACTACTATTTTGCTTAGGAGCAAATTCAACTCTGTTTAAAAGTGCAAATATCCTTCCAGCTTTCATCCAACGTTTAACACATATTTATCAATCTTCTAAGCAAATTGCACTGTGTTTGGGTTAGTTTCATGTTGTAATTGTAAGGTGTATGGGCAACTAAATGATATAAAAAATGACGACATAAATCCAAAACAAAAGGGTGTGTGCTTTTGTATTATAAAAAAGTGTGTACGCACGTAAATTTTTTATACTGGAATCGGCATAACTTTGTTGCTAAGATCTGTTTGTATAGTGTGTGATTGCATGTGTAGACAACTGTTTCGTGTTTTGCATTAAACGAAAGCAAAAAGGCAAGTGACTCATTTTGACATTTACCTTCGCGTGTATTCGACATTGTGAAATTGGTTTTTGTATGAAAATCATTACTTTTTTCTCTTTTCTTTTTCTTATTGGTTTTGTTCGTACACAATTCCGATCAAATTTTCTCCCAGCAAGCGAAATACCTTACTTAGTCGACATTGTATAATAGGCTGTTAATAGGACTTATTACAATTGTATTGAGTAAAAAAAAATTATAATCAATTTAATTATAATTTATTAATTTCTAATAATTTTTATAAATTAATGTGCTGGGACTCAATACCAGCTTGAATTGTTTTCGTTTCACATTTATTTTCAGTATATTTTTGAATAAGTTTTTCCTAGCTGTTACCTAACTTATATAAGTAATTTTTTTATAGCTTAAGTCGAAATACAGAAATGTACACTTATAAACCTTAAAGAAAATATTCTTCTCAAGTGCTTTTCTTATCATTAAAAAAATATCGTTTTTATAGTTCCAGTCAAAGAACAAAAAACGCAAAAGCGCTCTTGACAGCAGGTTGTTTTTGTTGTTTTTTTTTTTTTTTTAATAATTTTTTGCTTCAACTCCTGCTGTTTTTGTATAGACAAGTTTTTATTATTTTTATGTTCAATTTTCTTTTTTTCGGTTAAATGTTTATCAATTATATTAAATTTTTTGTTTTACTTAAATGTAATCTTTCGTTTATTGTTTTTGTGCAATTTCATTACCTTATTTGGTAGTTTTGAATTTTATGTTTAATGTCAATTTGCAATAAAAATCTGTTATAAAAACAAAACAAAATCTATATATAAAAGAGAGCAAAAATTTAAAAATATATTTATATACTTATATATGCATTATAATACGTGAAAAAGATACTTTATAACTTTTTTTGTCAAAAGTTGTCCAAACGGTGGAATATAAAATTAGGCATAGTTGAATTTTATTTAAACAAAAAGTGCAGAAGTACAAAATTCTTTTGAAATATGACGAAAAAGAAACACTAAATTAAGAATAAAATACTAACACTTGTTTTTGAAATCTTCATTTCAGTTGTTAAATTTAAAATTTAAATGAATTATGATGTAATTAATGAAAAATTTCCTACTAAACACCTTCATTACATTCTGCTAATGTTATTAAATGCTATATCTGTACATAGAAAATTGAGACAATACACTCTGAGTAAATGAAAGCTAACTTGACAGATTTCGTTTCAACAGGATGACCAAAATTAATTGTCAAACATCGAAAATATCTATTGGAAGGCCTCTTATTTAACTACATTTATCTAATGAATGAAGAGATATCAGTTATGTTAGGGAGAAATTTTTCTTAGCGTTAAGGTGTCCTGAGTTTTTTCTCGTACAACTTTATTTAAACTGTATTTCTTTTTAATTCCGAGTATTGGCAAATTTTATAAAGCATTATCTACAGCACTTTCGACATTTTGATTTAATACACTGCTTATTTTGACCAAGCAACAAAGGGTTCAATTACTAACATGGTATGATTAATCCTACACATAAAATCGACAAAGAAAGTAATACTAAGTCGAAAAGTAATTTAATTTCCTCTGTTTCATTATTCACATTCCTATAAATGTGATGAAGTCAATACAAACATTTTTTCTATTCTGACATCTACATATTTCATTTTACTTTCTTCTAGAACAATCCGAGAAGAAGAAGTACAAATGCAAACACATTTCTTAATCAAAATTACAACTCATTTACATACATACATACATAACTGGCCTTTACAACCCTGTGTCAGGATTACGGCCTAGCTTCTCGCAGCACTCATGTTGTGTGTGTCAATTTTTATCCATGAGTACCGGGACCTACAGTTTAATGTCGACTCCGAACGACAGACTTGAGAAGCTTGTTCATGGCAATTAGTTACTCTCAGAGCTTTTGCCAGAAGACTGCTGAAAGGTAGTCGCCGAAAGAAATATTTTTTTCATATTTCTTTTTTTTTGAAGATGTCAGAGCCTGGAGTCGAACCCAGGGCCAATGTCTTAGTAAGCCAACACACTAAACACTAGACCACGGCGACTACTCAACTCATTTACTTCTCCAAAATAAAATCATTAGCGGTTATAACTGTTAATTGCAAATGCCATTGGAATTATTGCAAATGTAGGAAATCATGTCAGCCAATAGCAAAATATGCTACGATTGCTTGTTTGCAGGGCTCAAAAACACCAAAATTTCAAATTCATGAGTATCAATCGTGGCACAAGGAGTCTGTTTTCAAAAAAAAAAATTACATGACACGTAATGACTTAAAAAATTTCTTTTCATTTCATGATATAGTCTGACATGATGCTCTTATCCGCAAAGCAACTGCCTTCGGTGTCAGTAACCATTTTTGTCGTTTTATAACGAGTTTCCTCTGGGATGATGATGATTGTGATGACTTAATCCTGCCATCTGTGGCTATCGGTAATGTAAGTATTGAGGAGGCGGACGCTCTTGATGTTCTGGGTATGAAAATTAATTGTAATGTTCGTTGGAATGATCACATATTTCTAGTGTCGAAAGAAGCGTTCAAGTGCCTCGGTTTTTTTAATACAGTATAAGAAATACTTCCCTCCATCTGACTTTCTCAATATTTACAAGACTTGTATATCCGACCTAGGATGGAATACAACTCTCATTTATGGGCCCGTGTTTCAAAGTCTATTTTAGGGCTTCTCGACCGCGTACAGGAAAGGTTGAAGGTGCTCATCAGCGACGGTAGGGTATCCAACTCTATCGATTTGTTGGAGCATCGCCGCACGCCACATGCGTTGCATTGTTCTATCGATACTACCATGGGAGATGCTCTGATCAAATAAAGGACTTGATTCCAGATGGTCACTAATTCTTGGGGACTACGTGTACTTCTCTCAAAGCACATCTTTTTGTGGTTGATTGTCCAGAGAATCGCACAATGTATTATAGAGGGAATTCGATCTGTGGCCGCATCGTTCGTTCGTGGAACAATTTTCCCGTAAACGTTTTTCCTGTCAATTACGATGTTAGCAAGTTTAAATCAAATGTCCACAAGCACTATTCCCTCTTTCCTCCTTCCCATACCATACTTTCCTAGACCAGCACAATGTACTGCATAAGTAGGGGTCATCTCCTAAGTGATAGCCTTAATGCAAAAAAAATTAAAAAAAAAGTTTTATTTTCAAATTAAGTAATTGTAAAATTTAATACCAGTTTCAATAAAGAATAAATAAACAAATGCAATAATAATTTAGTTATTTTCACTATTGGATGCCTATTTATCGAGTTGTAACAATTAAAATAAAATCATAAATTTATATGTGAATTGAGAAAGAGTATCAAATGTCACATACATCTCCTAAAGCAATGAAATTTTACTTTTTTAAACACCAGGGGGGCCATTTTATGAGGCATAAGTTTAGTTTTAAAGCTCCACTGTAAAGCGACAGATTCAGTCAAACCAAATTTTGTCTTATATTTTCTCTTTCTCTGTGGCATATCATTATCACCTCATTGAGTTAAAAATCTGATTTCGAAGATATTGATCTTCTTCAATTACATTTCCTTTATAATTCATATTACTTCTAAATTAACATTTTTTTTTATTTGTGTTGTTTTCTTTTCTTATTTTTTTTTTTATTCCCGTTTTTTCAATTCGCATTGTACGCTCTTTGCATTCTTTTAAATTAGTACTCACGAACAATGAAAAAATTCACTTTCAATTATAACAATTAAAATCGGAGACGATAATAACTTATTTAGAAAAAATGCCATTCACATGGCACTTAACCGGGAGGCATACAAACAACGATACCGATTCACATATGAATGTATGAGTACATGCATTAGCCAACAATCAGACTAAAAACAAACAAAAAACAAAAAAAAACGGCGACAACGAAATTTGAGACGCTAAAGGATGATGAAAAGTGAGGACAGACTTTGAGTTCCTATTAAATAAAATGAAAATCAACAACTACAACAATACCAATTTGAGAATGAGGAGGACGATAATAAAAAAACGACAATAAATTTATTAACATCCATTACAATAACAACTACCATATTATTAAGTCGTTCAGTGATAAAAACCTTCTACTACTACTCTGGTGGTTAGTAAGTAAGAGAAGAATATCTATCAAATAAAAAAAATAGAACAAACGGTTAAGCTGATTGGTATATCAGTAACAAACTGTTTTTTTAATACAAAATTTATAACATAGAATATAGTTTTTCTATTAACCCATTAGAATCCAATGAAACCATTCCAAAGCTGCGAGCATACAACCATCATTTAATATATAACATATCCTATTCCTTATTGCCTAATGTTACTATTTAGAAACCGAACCAAAATCATTTTCATTATCGAAAAAACGTATAAATTTAAATGTTTTTATTAGCGGTGAACATTCTTTATTACAAACGCTTTTGCAATTCTTGCAAAACTTATTAATCTTAATATTATTTAAACAATAGTTAAGAAATGCATACGTCAAACAAAATGCTTTTATAAAATAGTGGTTAGTCACAATTTTGAACCTATTTTCGAATAACTAATACATCATTAAATGGAGGGTGCGTGGTATAGTGGTTAGAGCACTCGCACAAAAAATCAAACGGCCCAGGTTCAAATCCCAGCAAAGGTCAAAAATTACAAATTAGTTTGCGGTTTTTCAAAATTAAAATTTAAAAATTAAGGCCCCCCCCCCCCCACCCTTTCAATAAGTCCATCTACAAAGTAACCACTCCCTGACATTACACTCTACTCCACCTTAACCTTTGATAACAAAAAACTAATGATCAGGAAAAAAGCGCCACCTATTGGGAAGTATAAGATAAGAGCTGTACCCTACTTAGCGAAGGCATTCATCCCAATTAACATGCAAAACGATGAGGCAATTGCTGTTGATAAGGTGAAGATATAACACTGACCTTTGAATAATCAATTCACCGCAATTTGTCTCATACCTAAGGCGCTTAATAATAAATATAAGAAAAACAAAATATATCTACTGCCCTTTCCACAAAAATCTCAGGGGTTTACCCCTGAGTATTGATCTCAATAAAAAAAGAAAGACCTAAACTCTAAAAATAACTCTATAATACGAGTATGTGCCCATTTATGTTTTTTTAATCAAATTTGAAATCAGTTTCTGCTTCTAGAAAAAACAATTTTTTATACAACCCTATTTTAGGATTACGGTCTAGAATCTCGCAGCTCCTATGTCGTGTGCGTTAATTTTTGATGTATGGGTACCGGGACCTACAGTTTAATGTTGAATCCAAACGACAGACTAAAGAAACTTGCTCATGGCAATCAGTTACTTTCAGAGCTTTTGCTAGAATACTACCAAGACATGGTCGCCGAAAAAAATATATTGTAATTTTTCTTACTTTCAAGATGTCAGAGCTAAGGTTTGAACCCGAAGCTCTCGTCTAGTAAGCCAACACACTACATACTCAACTTCGGCGACCACATAAGAGTGATTTAACAATGGAAATATTCAACAAATTGAATTACGAAATCGCTCATCCTATTCTCTTGATTTAGTTCCCTTTTGACTTCTTTTAGTTCCCAAACTAAAAAAAAACAAAATCTTTGCTAGTAAGTGTTTTATATCGAGTTAAGATACAATAACAGCAGTATACGATTGTTTTAAGAAGCTTTAGGAAAATTATTGTAATCCAGGTATACAAACAATTGTTAGAAAAATGTTAGTCTAAGTGTATCAAAGTTTCAAGAGATTGTGAGTATTTTTAAAAAATAAATTTAATAATCTAGATCTTGTTTTTCATTGATAGGCTAAGAACATTTTGTACTGCTCTCAATTAATCTCAGATTAAAATTTTTTCTCTATGTGCTCTAGATAATTCTTTTTTGTGAATTTTTATTATACACCAAACAGAAAATTTCAAAATGAATGGTATCATAATATTGGTTTTGAACAATTTAATCTTTTATATTGAGCTTTAATAAAATATTCCCAGACGATAAATTGAATAAAAGGGAACATAATGCTTTAAGTTATACGAAATACTATATGTGAAGAACCAAAAAAAATCAAAAACAATACTTTAATCAAAAGAAGGTAAAGGCCGGGGTTACCGGCTAATAAAAAAAATAGGAAAAAGAGACAATAAAAAGCATTAAAACAAAACATTTTATGGAAAGAATTAAACAGCAATTGCAGACCAGCCGTTGTAGAGGGGAAGTAAGTGAAGACAGGTAAACTTTAAAATACTTATAATAAAGGAACACGAATACAACCAACGTTATGTCAATATTGAAGTTGATTTAAACATAATCCAGCTGTGTTTGTGCTCCATTTAGATAGACAACAACAACAACAACAACAATTGTATTAAGTTTGCAGTGACATAAAACAGTGACAAGACTCAAGCTCAACTCAGCAAAGCTCAGTTCAACTCATCATTGCGATAAAAAAAAAGAAGTTTCAACATCATTATCTTCATCTTCTACACATCCGGATGATGATGATGATGATGATAATCATTGCAAACTTAAAAAAGACAGGCAGTGGGACAATCCTTGTTGTTGTTATTGTAGTCTGTTGTTTAAAAGTCATCTCATCTTAACTCATCTCTTTTTTTATTATTATTTTTTTTTTTTCTCTTGTTTTTTTTTTTTTTGTTATTGAACTGTTGTAGGCTTTTCTGTTTCAGTTTTTCTGCTCAAGACAAGAAACAAAGCGTTGAAGCCGCTTTCGTCGCAGTCCGATTTCTGTAATTTGACATTTGCAAAATCAAAATGAATGCACATATTGCTATAGTAGTGTGTGGATCATCTTTGTGTGTGTGTATAGATACGTCTGTTGAAATGTTTTTTGTTTTTAAGCAAGAAAGGTGACTCGAATATATTCCGAAAATTTTAAGCATGCGTACACGCTTCGCTGATTTTGTTTTGTTAAATTGTTTTATTTTAATTTTTTTATTATAAATACTTTTTTGTATTTGCTGTTGTATTCTTAAAATGATTTTCATTTGGTATGTTAAAGCAACACTATAAAATAATTGTTTGTGAAAACCACCAAATTTTCAAATGTAACAGCGAAACTTAAAACATTTAATTGGAAAAAAATAACTCAATTGCCACAACATTTCTAAAGATAATCGTTGGGGCTTGAATGTGCGATTTCCGAAGTACATCAAGCTTGTAACATTGCTGCTTGAGATGTGGTTTTTATGTAGTCAATAGACAAATATGGAATATCAGTAAATATGCTAAACCACCAGATCTTACCGAAACGTTCCTAGTTGGTACCGTGGCTCTTGTCAACCTTCTTATCCTTCTGCATTCTATTTAAATAATTTCAAGGCATGAGGCCCAAAATTTTTTCTTTCTCATTTTTGTCAAAAAATAAAAACGAAAATAAAATGATTTATACGATATTAGAATAGAAACCAAAAATAATGTCTAAAAAATAATTTATTTAAAAAAATTATACCGGTAGTCGCCGTGGTCTAGTGCTTAGTGTGTTAGCTTACTAAGACGATAGCGCTGGGTTCAAATCTCAGCTCTGACATCTTGAAAAAAAGAAATTTTAAAAAATTATTTCTTTAGGCGACTACCTCTCAGCAGTATTCTGGCAAAAGCTCTGAGAGCAATTGATTGCCATGAAAGAGCTTCTCAAATCTGTCGTTCGGAGTCGACTTTAAACTGTTGTTCCCGGTACTAATGGATAAAAATTAACACACACAACATGAGTGCTGCGAGAAGTTAGGCCGTAACCCTGACACAGAGTGGTAATGACCAATTATGTATATATGTATTAATGTATACCGGTAATTTATTGCCAAACAATAATAAAAAAATTTTTTTTAATTTTTTTTTTTTCAGATTATCCACTGGTATAACAGTGGAACACGCTGCCTTCAGCATAGTGCATACATAAGATATTTCTATCGTTTATAATTTCTCACTTAAAATTTATATTTGTTTTTTATTTTGATTATTTACTATTATACTAGCCCAAACCCGGCATGCTTCGCTTCACCTACCACTACCATTTGTCCACATTTTTCGACTCATGATTTTTAATGTCTATGAAATCAATTACACTAAATTTCTAAATTTTAGCTTTAAAGAAAGAAATTATTATTTAACTTGTATTAGAGGCTCCATGCCCATTTGTAGAATCTCGCCCTCTTTCTGACTGATGATTTTTTTTTACTGTGAAGTCGTTCAGATCAATTTTATAAAGTTTAGCTGTAACTATTATCAAGATGCACAAAAATCAGTATTTAGTTTGTATGGGAGGTACCACGCCCACTTGTCTAATTCCGTCGACTGTCTAGCTGATGATTTGTCTTGAAAAGTTAACCAATGGCAAGATATACATAAATAAGTATTTAGTTTGTATGAGAGGTACCACGCCCAGGTCCAATTTGTAAAAAAAACTTACCCTAGGAAAGAAAATAAGAAATTATTTGTTTAACAGTGTATATATATATAGTTTCTAACTGCGTAATTCATAAAATAAAACAAAATAAAATAGATTTGTTAAGAGCTAATTCGACAATTATTCCATTGTTCCATAGAAACCAATTTTATTTCTTATTTGTATTACTGACTTGTATTTTTTCAAGGACATAATTACTTATTTCTAGACCCGTTAGGTTGAAACTTGAAACAGTTTTTTTCAAAACAAATACAATTAAGGTCCTTGGATCGCTTTCGTCCTTTGACAACTACGTGATCAGTATGTAAAAGTACTTACATTGGGGTCATTTATGCAAACTTTAAAAAAATATATTTTTACTGTAATACTTTAAGAGGACAAACACATTTAAACTGTTTAAAATTTGTATAAAAACATTTTAACAATTATTTCATATAAATTTTTACTCGCTTTAAGTTATTTATCCAATTTAAAATTATAATTTTTTTTTGTGTTTTTCTAAAACCACTAATATTTTTTATAACAACTCGTTTTGATAATAGAACGATAAGTTTAAAACAAATTTAACACCACCAATAATTATTATTGATGGAATACTTTAAAACTAATTGTGACATAAAGCAACAAAATCATATGCAAGCATGCGATATGTATCTTCAATAAACCGCAAGCGAAATAATAGACGGGCATTAAAAACATTTACATAATTAACAACAACTTTGTTAAGAACAACAAATAACAACAAAATTTAAGTGGAGCACACTTTAAGACTCCTACTGCTGTTAAACCGCAAAAAAAACCAAATCGTATGAACAAACAAATTTTTCAAAATTGTACAAAACAATTGTTAGGAATTAAGTTGAGTTGAATGAAATAGATTAGAGTTTAAGACATAATTTTCACTGCAATCTACAAGCACAAGTACATACATACATACATGGAAACATATTTTATTGCAATTGGTGTACAACTCTAACTTATATTACCACTTTGATTGTAGCCAAAATACCAAAGAATATGAACTTTTATCTGTCAATAAAAATTATAATAAAATATTGAAAAAATAACGTTATACTTGCAGTTGAGTTAAGCAGAGTTGTGCTACAGAAGAATCTAATGTAAGTGCAACATGCATTTGAGATACAAATTTAAAACTCATACTCACAGCTACAACAGATACACACATAAATACAATATTGAATATATTTTTATATACAATGCACACTATTGGTAACATATTCAATGTCATTTACTATTTGTCATTTGTCACTTTAAACTCAACACTGCAACAACAAAACGCCAACAACTTGTACAACAACAGCAACAACATATTCAATATTGGAACCGAAACCAAAACAAAAAAAAATATTTACCAACAACACGCCACAAGCAACACTTATTGCTGTCAGTTTTATTATAAAAGTTTTTGTATGAATAAAAAATGCTGAAAATGTAAAGAGACTGTTAAATTGTTACAAAACTAAAAAACACACACACACATAAACAAAAACAAAAATCTCCTACAATAAAAATTTTAACCTTTTTGTGGTATTAGTGGTACTACTGAAGTCTGTTATAATAACATGCTAATCGGCAATTGCAAATCACAACATAACACTGTCTTCTTTATACCAGCAAATATGCGGCCTTACTTTGTAAGCAAATAACACCATAAAATTGTAAATAAAATAAATACCAATGGCGTACAACTTCTCTAAGTAAAATGCTTTTTATATACATAATATACTTATATGAAATGTATTGCTTTGGGGATAAGCATGTCTCTATGGCCATTTCGTCTCTGCTTTTTGATAGAAAGTTCTGGCATATGGGGCGCATGGTCTACAAAGTCTAATATATCGATCAGACGGGTCCTTTTGTTTTCATTGGTATTATATAGAACAACTAGCTGTCCGGCAAACGTTGTTTTGCCATATAAATTTGCTCTAGGAAACATTTTTTTATTTCAAATATATTTGATAATCTTCACCGAACTGCAAAAGTCAACCTTGATTTGAGCAATCAATGTCTGCGTTACTTATAATTTTAATAAATGATTATCCGCCATTTTCTGTACTTCAGTTTGATAGTTGGCTATAAGGAAAAATATCCCCTGTATTGCCCCCTCTGAGTACCTCTTAATAAAAAAAAAACCTCAACCATATGTGTTCTACGGTACACAGATATATATTATCTAAAAATTTCATCAACGTCGGTACGTTATTTAGGTGAGGCATAAATTTCCCCTTGGGGCGGGTACCTTTACATTTAGGGGTATAAAAAATAGGTGTGAAAATTTACATTTGTTAATCTAAAGTTTTGTAATTTAATAATAAATAAAATTTAATCAAAATTAGTTTGTTGGTTGGGGATAGGAAAAAGTAGCTTTTGCACCGCCCCCTCTGAGTATTTAAAAAAAAACGTAAATCATATATGCTGATCTATCTAGATGATCTATCTAACTTAAAATTTCAACGAAGTCAGTACGTTATTTAGGTGAGGCATACATTTTCCCTTGGGGCGGGTCAGTTTAGCATTTACGGGTATGAAAAATAGATGTTAGCCGATTCTCAGACCTATACGATATGCCGACAAAATTTCATGAAAATCGGTCGAGTAACTTAGGAGGAGTTTGGCAACAAACACCGCGACATGAGAATTTTATATATTAGATTTTACACAGCGAAGGTATGTGATCAATAGACTTGTGCTTAATAGCTCATTTTTGTGAGAGCTCTTTTATTTCAAAGAGATAAAATGAACTAGTTTATTCTTCTAGTTCAACTGCGCCCTTGCTGTTGTCATATACTTCAAAAAAATGTATAAGAAGTATTAGTGTGTAAAATTTAGTATATTAAACAAATTTATTTAATTCATTGCAAAAAAATATTAATAAATAGAAAACACAAAAAAATAAAAATGTTTAATTGACAATTTTTAAGTCACATAGTATTGGCCTAGCCAGATTTTAAATATATGATAAAAAAACGAAAAAGAAACATGAATTAAAACGGAAATACGAACTAAAGAATCATGAACTAAAAAGAAAGAAGAACGAGAAAGACCCAAAGAACTAAAAGAGCAAATTTTTATGCCCGGCGCTCTTAGTTCACATGTGTGAATAGTTCAATTTAACTAGGTCGTTCATGTGCTACACAAGTCTAGTGATCATTATATTAGAGTTTGAAATACTTGAGCTGTTCCCAAAGGTGGTAATATAATTACAAGGCCTTTCTATAGAAAACAATTTTTCAAAGTGTAATAACTTTAAATTCGTCATCTTGTGTCTTTATTTCATATAAAATAGAATCCAAAAAGATGAAATAAAACCACAATAATCATTGCTTTGCCTTTCTTAATTAAAATCTGAAGCCATATATTATACCATGCCATATATCTTGTATTGAAATTAAAAGCTGCATAATCTGCATGTAATTCCCCTAGTTTAGGGGTTAAGAACTCCTTAATCCTCCACTGTTCAATTGACAATATTATAGCATTCCACTCTATTTCACCTTAACTTTTGACAACGAAAATCGAAAGATCAGTAGAAAAAGCGCCACCTATTGGGAAGTAGCAGATAACAGCTAAACGTACTTAGCGAAGGCATTCACCACAATTAACATGCAACGATGGGGCAATTAATGTTGATCATTCAAGGGTGTAGTTATAACACTGGCCTTTGAATGATCAAAACACAGGAATTTGGCTCATTCCTAAGGCGCTTATTAATATAGGAGAAAAAAATATATGTACTGTTCTTTCCACAAAAATGCATAGCATTGAGTATTGGTTTCAATAAAAAAAAAATATTATAGCAATGCAACACCACGTCGACCCAATAGCTTTAACCAGCTAAGGCCCTCAACTTTTAGTTTCAGCTTAAGAATAGCAGTAAACGAGCCTGCACAGTAGAGCTCCGTATTAATATAGGATATGATTGTTTAGCGTTTGTCATTTCAATAGCCACAAATTCTAATCTCTACCAGTTTTAATGAAATAAAACTCGTTTCGATAACTTGACAAAAGATCAAAATTATAAAATGTTGTGTTATTGAATCAATCTCAATCAATTTTCAGTATATGGGTTTAATATAAAGTAACACAGAAAAAGCAAATTCACTGATTATTATATTCAACTTATTACAAGTATAATGGTTTCAACAATTTTTATTTCTTCAAAGAATTTCAGACAAAAATTAATGGAATGTGCTGTTTTCGTAATTGAAATCAATTTTTAGTTCTTCTGCGCAAATACTACTTTCCTGTTATTAAGTTGAAGCTGAAAAGTGAAAGCAATTTTAGCTTCCTTTTTGCCTCCCCCCTTAATATTTTAAGTGAGCATTTGAGGTTTAATTTTTACGTGTTTACAAAAAGCTATATGAGATTTTAACATTTTTATTTTAACATTGAATGAAAAAGAAATAACGGCTACAGAAAAAAGAAATAGACGAAAAAATTAAAACGACAGCGAAAACGAAAAGAATATGTAACAAAGTGCCTTTAAGCACGCGTACAATTAGCTGCTAATGGCATGTATTTCATTTGTATTCTCGTATACCAGTAGTGAAGTCAATGAATGGAGTAGCATGTATGTACATTGGGTACACCACTCACTGTTTACCATATGACCACATTTGTATGTATCAGCCCATAAGTGTATTCGAATAAATACTTTTTTTAAGAAAATGCGTTGTCATTTTAAATGCATGTTGACTGCGTATCCAAAATATTTCATTTTAATTAGTTGTAAACCATCGACAACAAATCCAAACAGGCAGCAGGCATCACTAAAGTCAATACAATGTTTTCTTTTTTTGCTTTATAAGTAACGAATATACAAATATTTTGTGTTGCAAATAATTCGTTCGCATATAATAATAAAATAAAACTACAACGGCAATAGGCACTATGTTACGGGATCACAGCAACAGCTGCTGGCAGCAGTTTGTAATGCTACAATTTTAATACTCAAATTAATAAAACTAAGTTTTTTAAACTTTTTCTTACCAAGCGCCACAGTAAACACAGTTGCGGGTGAATTTATAGCAAAACTAAAAATAAAAAAGTATTGTTATAAAATCTATGAAACAAAATAAAGTATATTTATTCAAAAAGATCACATGTACACATAAATAAGCTGAATTATTTGAATTTATTTGTATAGAACACATAGCAAAGCATATGAAATCATTTATGACAGAAATATTTACAGTTGTGCTAAGAAATAAAAATGTAAACGAGCCTAAGTTTATGATAATATAAGATTAAGATACTTTTGCTCTTGCTAATCTAACACTCCTTAACTCAATTAGCCAAATAGAAGCTCTCCATTCCTTGGTCGTCTTATATCCGCATAAAAGTTGGACAGATCGAAAAGCCCGGTTGTGCATTTCGGTGTACATGTTATGACTGCAAATTGGCTTTAAATCGAATTAAAATGCGAGTACTGAAAGTGATTTTACAAGAACTCTTAACCAAAGAACAACAAACTGCAACTACAACCGAACACAGTATTATTATAACAGATCAGAGGCCTTTTTCTGTAAGTCTCCTAAGCTAAAACTCTATCGCTAAAAATTTTTAAACTTGATTTATAACTTTTTGGCTGCGAATACAATTCTTTAACGAGTTTTGTAATTTAAAAGCTTCATGCCCATCATCTCTAACATTTTTAATTTTATTGATTCTAACATCCAACCCAGCCTGTTTTAAAAACCCAAATTTTAGCATTTTAGCTTAAGAGAATTACAGAATAGGGCCCCAGATATAGTTTTTAGTGAAAGTTATGAGATAAATGTTTGGTACTAAGAAAGCAATTTCAAAAGTCTATTGAAATAGTTGAGCACATAAAATAACACGACGAAAATTATATGAAGTGAGTCTACTTTAATCAGGAATTGACAAATCCATGTTTTATATCTTTTACTGATACGTACTAATTCTGCAGAACAAAATCAAGTCTGATGGCCTATTATATTCTTACAGAGATATTTATTTAATTGTCAGTTATTTTTCTAGTGCAAATATCAATCACTAGACACTGTGTGTCTTATACTCGTATTCTAGTCTTATTGTTACACTTGAGGCAATAAGAAGGAATTTAATTTTAACCAGGGACCGTAACGGTTATAAGCTATATCCAAAAACTTATTTTTTTTATGGAAATACCTGTTAATTTCTGATTAAAAAATAAGAAATAGGATTTTATTTTTTGATGGAAAAATAAAATTCGAAAATAAGTTTTATTTAATGATGGAAAAATAAAACTTACAAAAGGAGTCTTATTTTATGACGAAAAAATAAAAGGTTTCATCTAACCGTTTATTTTTCCCTCAAAAAGTAACAGTTAAAATCCGTTTAATGATCCTTTTTGCAGTGTCACCACAGATTCTGTAAGAGCTCTCCAAAACGATTAATTTAGTATATAACATCATATACATACATATATCTGTCGACTCTAACACGATGATTTTTTTAGTTTTATTTTTAAGCAATTACTGTTATACTTATAAGCGAAAAAAAAAATTCAATTAAAAAATTAATTGGTATCATTTAATTGTCCCAATTAATTTTTTATTTAATACTACTAAATGTTTGTAATTGAGTTACGTAGTGAATTGTTTGTACGTATGCTTTCTTATTTTGACCATTTTTTGTTGATGCAATTAAAATTTTTTTTCAAAACTTTTTACTACTAAACTACTTACTACTACTACTACTACTACTACTACTACTACTACTACTACTACTACTACTACTACTACTACTACTACTACTACTACTACTACTACTACTACTACTACTACTACTACTACTACTACTACTACTACTACTACTACTACTACTACTACTACTACTACTACTACTACTACTACTACTACTACTACTACTACTACTACTACTACTACTACTACTACTACTACTACTACTACTACTACTACTACTACTACTACTACTACTACTACTACTACTACTACTACTACTACTACTACTACTACTACTACTACTACTACTACTACTACTACTACTACTACTACTACTACTACTACTACTACTACTACTACTACTACTACTACTACTACTACTACTACTACTACTACTACTACTACTACTACTACTACTACTACTACTACTACTACTACTACTACTACTACTACTACTACTACTACTACTACTACTACTACTACTACTACTACTACTACTACTACTACTACTACTACTACTACTACTACTACTACTACTACTACTACTACTACTACTACTACTACTACTACTACTACTACTACTACTACTACTACTACTACTACTACTACTACTACTACTACTACTACTACTACTACTACTACTACTACTACTACTACTACTACTACTACTACTACTACTACTACTACTACTACTACTACTACTACTACTACTACTACTACTACTACTACTACTACTACTACTACTACTACTACTACTACTACTACTACTACTACTACTACTACTACTACTACTACTACTACTACTACTACTACTACTACTACTACTACTACTACTACTACTACTACTACTACTACTACTACTACTACTACTACTACTACTACTACTACTACTACTACTACTACTACTACTACTACTACTACTACTACTACTACTACTACTACTACTACTACTACTACTACTACTACTACTACTACTACTACTACTACTACTACTACTACTACTACTACTACTACTACTACTACTACTACTACTACTACTACTACTACTACTACTACTACTACTACTACTACTACTACTACTACTATTACTATTGGTGATACAAATCTGCTAATTAAAGTCGATATTCTATTTGCTTTATATATCGTTGGTCTCAGGTAGAAAGGCCCTAACTCAAATAATTTAAAATTTACAGGAGGCGGTAAAAATACAACAGATACTGTAATTATTAATATATAACTTTTTATTAAATGCTGTACAATTGCTTGTAATAACGTTATTTTTAATAATATTGTAACATTCTTTGTGAGGAGCGGAATATTTCTAAAATGCATTGAATTTACTAAAAAAAAGTAAGTTTTGAAAAAATGCGAGTTAGGGCCTTTCTACCTGAGACCAACGATATACGAGTACATTTTGCAATATGAAATACCTCAAAACCTATTATGATTTAAGGATAAATTTTCAAACTTTTAAATACTATTTTTCTAATTGCAACTGTTTATTTTAATCCAATTTTCAGTAAATGTTTTTTTTTTCAGAGTTTCGTAGAATTTAAATTTGCTTAAAATCTAAATAGTTTTAAAAATTAATTGAATAAATGAATTAAAAGTTTTAAGTTTTGGTTTTTTGCATAGTAGAAAATTTTAGCGGCTTAAAAATATATTTACTTTTAAAATATATTGGCAACTCTCAGTTCAACTCTAAAAGTTTTTTGTTGTTTCTGTTTTAATTTCTGCTGGCAAGTGATTTAATGAGAAGTGAATGACATAAATTAGCACCTATTCTAACGCTTGTTATGGTCACGATTTCAACTGGTAGTGGTTGTTGAAAATCTGTCTATTTTTTTGTGTTTTTGTGTTTTTGGTTTCCATTCAATTTTTTGAAAATTTGTTGTTGAAAATTTGTTGTTGTTGCTGTTTTATGTAAATTTATTTGATGGAAGAAATATTTAATAGTTGCGTTGCATCTCGAAATTCATATACAAGATGCATGAGGGGCAAAAAAAAAACATTCTTCTTTAAATCATTCGATAAAATAAAGTATTGACAGAAATAATTTGTTTTAAAACGATTTAAAAAGAGAATCATAAGATTTATGAACTTCTAAACAATTTTTACAAGATCTAAAGAAATATCTGACTAGGCTTTCTATTACAACAAGCGGCTAATATTTAAAGCGATTAAGGGTTAAGGTTTTAGTCTCCGCCGTCTAGTGGTTAGTGTGTTAGCTTACTAAGACTATAACTACGGATTCAAATTTTAGCTCTGACATCTTGAAAAAAAGAAATATGAAAAAATTAATTCTTTTGGCGACTACCTCTCAGCAATCTTCTAGCAAAAGCTCTGAGAGTAATTGATTGCCATGAAAAAGCTTATCAAATCTGTCGTTCGTAGTCGACTTTAAACTGTAGGTCACGGTATTCTTGGATAAAAATTAACACACACAACATGAGTGGTGCCGTAACCCTGACACAGGGATCTCCAATTATGTATGTATGTATGTAAGGGTTATGGGAACCATAGAATTTTTTATTTAATTTTTTCTCGCAGACTTATATTAATAAAACCTATTATATTATGTCATTTATTTAAGTCCATGAGCAATAAATCCTTACAATAGCCTTTTGAATGATATTTGGTTACTACGCATATGTTGCTTAAAAAATCTCTGTATAATTCACCAACAAGGAAAATACACTCAGAGAAATATTTTGGACTTGTTGTTGGGCTGAAAAATTCATTGGTTTATATAGTAATTATTCAACTTAAATATATTTGGGGTAGCTACAACGGTTGTAGCGTTCTAAAGTTTTTATATATTTTTTATAGTACGATTTCTCTTTAGCCTCAAAATAGACCTTCCGGCGTCGATTACTTCTTCATCAGGAAAATCTTCTTTACTGAGAGCATTGTTTTAAGAAAAGAGTCACTAAAAGCCAGATCTGGGGAATAAATATATGTAGCGAATGAATAGAGAAACAAAAAGTTTTTTTATTAAGAAGAGATGAAATGGCCATAGAGACTTATCCCCATTAGCAATACATTTCATGTTATGTTGGATGTATTTGCCTATATGGCGAAAAATATTTTTTGTTTTTAATAAAAAAAACTTTTCCTTTTTCTATTTATTCCATACAGACATTTATGCCAACCGCTGGATGGCTTGCTGTGGTAGTACAGAAAATAGAATTTGAATTTTTTGAAAAACAGAAATGTATTGCTTTGTAAATTCTTGTAAATCCACGTAACCCATAAACAGGGTTGTAATGGCCAATTATGTAAATTGATACTTATTTTATAGTTTAAAAATTTCGTTCTTCATTATAAAATTTAAATTTTCTTAATCATAGACATTAGCATACTTTCTTTTATTTGAAAGTTAATAAAAAAATATTAAAAACATATTTTAAAATAGGCTTCCTCTATTCCCAACAAAAAAAGCAAATTTTAATTAACATTTCGCCAAATTAATTCAATAAATTAAAGAATTTTATTATTTATTATCGGCATAGCAATTATTAAAAATAAAAATTTATTTAAGCCAAGTTTTGAAAATGGTCAAATTAATTTTAAATCTCTTAATAGAACTTTAATAAATAATAATATTTTTAGGTCACGAAAGTACTTTTAGTGAAAACTGTATAAGATGACAAACAAAAACGCTTTCAATAAACCAAACCAATTGACCTTTCATTTTTCAATAATAACAATAAAAAAGTTTTTTAAAGAAATGCCTTAAAAAAGCCAAAAACTTCGTTTGATTTTATCCATAACAATTCAATAAATAATATAAAGACACCTGCAAATGGATATTGAGGGAAAACACAGTTTTTTTGCTGTTAAAATAATAGAAATACAAAAAATATAAAACCAAAAAAGAAAACAAAAACAAAAATCATAATAATTATATTAAATGGAAAAATTAGGTATGATCAACACCGACTCTGTAATACTAGTATATAACATTAAAAATATTTTATAGGTCATGTCGTAGAGTTGAATTTCACTCGGAAACGAAATTCAAATAATATTTTAGTTGTTCAAAAAACGTGGTCTAGTGGTTAGTGTGTTGGCTTACTAAGACGACAGCGCCGGGTTAAAATCTCAGCTCTGACATGCTGAAAAATAGAAATATGAAAAAACTATTTCTTTAGGCGACTACCTCTTAGCAGTCTTCTGGCAAAAACTCTGGGAGTAATTGATTGCCTTGAAAATGCTTCTCAAATCTGTCGTTCGGGATCGACTTTAAACTGTAGGTCTCGGTACTCATGGATAAAAATTAACACACACAACATGAGTGCTGCGTGAAGCTAGGCCGTAACAGGGTTGTAATCGACAATTATGTATGTATGTATGAATGTAATTAATTAATTTCTTATTTTATTAAAGGAATTGACACTTTTTGTAATTTCGTTTACAAAAGAAATGCATTCTTCATAGTTTTATTTTATGGTTGCATATCAAGCGCATACTATGGGCACTTACACCATTTCCGCTCCAAACAACCACAATACTGGTAAGTACTGGAATTTAAAATGAGCCAATAATAAGTGTGATTCCATGTTAACATTGAATCAAACAACTATTTTATAGGCGAATTATTTTATTTACTCAAAAAAAAAAAAAAATCCAAAAGAAATGTGAAATTCCTTATCAGAGAATATGAAATTCTTTAAAATGCAAGTTGAAAAATTATACATATGTATCTTGACTAAAGCTAAATTTGAAACCATTATGTGCATAAAGATCTTGGTAGGTGAATATGAACTTCATTTGCCAAAGTTGGCCTATATTGACTGTAAGGAATACTCCAAAGCCGAGATTATAATAATTTTACGAGTTCCTTAACTGTACAGAAGCAACAAGTACATTTACGGCCGTATATAAAATGAAAAATTAGAACTCGTTAGTATAAAAGGTAATTTTTAAGCTATTATCTTTTTGGCAACACAGCTTTAAACAGCTGACGCACGTTTCGTGTTTTGTTTCACTGTCAAACATATTCAGTTTGGTCTATAATTTAAGCGAACAACGCTTGCAAATTACTGAATTTTATTATCAAAATGCGTGCTCTGTTAAGAAAGTTCATCGCGCGCTTCTTCCATTTTATGGTCTGTTTAATCGACCCACCGAACCGGCTATTCGGACTATTGTGACTAAATTTCGCACCAAATTTACATTAAACCACTAACACGCTTACATAGAGTGCGAAATGAAGAAAATATCGCAGCTGTATCGGCCAGTGTTAATGATGACCATCAATTATCGATTCGTCGCCGGTGAGCGCTACCGTGAGATGATATCCAACGTTTTTTTGCCCAAAATGCAAGAGCTTGACTTGCATGACATGTGGTTCCAACAGGACGGTGCCACATGCCGCACAGCACGCGTAACGATGGACTTATTGAGAAGTAAGTTCGGTGAACATTTTATTTTTCGTTCGGGACCGGTCAATTGGCAGCCTATTTCGTGTAATTTAACGCCTTTAGACTATTTTTTGTGGGGCTATGTTAAAGCTCATGTCTATACAGCCAAGCCCGCTTCAATTGACGCATTGGAAGACAACATTGAAGCATTTATTCGTGAGATACCGGCCAAAATGTTGGAAAGAGTATGCCAAAATTGGACTAAGCGGATGGACCATTTGAGGCGCAGTCACGGTCAATATTTGCATGAAATAATCTTCAAACATTAAATTATATGGACCGTACTATCGATTCAAATAAAGATTTCATTAATTTTTCTGAATTGTGTGTGTTCTTTGTGAAAAACTTTCCTATAGCTCTTAAAAAATCACACTTTATATATGGAACAAAAACTGGCAATTCTATAACTGTACAGAAGCAACAAGTACATTTACGGCCATACATATGTATGTATAATGAAAAATTAGGGCTCGTTAGTATATATATTGGACAAAAAACTAGCAAGTTTATCACCCGCTTTACACTGATAATATTAAAACTTTCCATAACCTCTATTTGATAACTAGTCAGATAATTCAAAAAATTAAATATCTTGTACCTTTGAGTAAGAATGTTCAAATATTGAAATGACAAATGACTGTGTAAAACGACCTGTAGTTTTTTATTATACATAAGGCTGTAAATATCTAAGCAACAGCTTCGGCTCTTCTATAATTATTTTTGCTAAGTTTTATTACCATTTTAACAAGAAAATCAAACAATACTTTATACATCTATAGAATCTTCTACTAGAAGACTTCTAGTAATGCTGCCTTCTCTTGTGTGAGATGCAAGCAGAGGTTAATTGCATTTCAATTTCTTAGTTCACATATATAATTATCGCATAATATATAGAACACTGACAGTCACAGTTCGCAAAAAGAACAGGCTTTATTTTAACTCTCACGCCTCCTGGCCTAAGAAAGATTTCTTCAGATCTAGTTGTTACATACGGATTTTATTTATTTTCCTACACTTTTTTTCATTTACTACTTAACCAAAAAAATAATAATTTTATTGTTTTGTCTGAATCACTTAATATAATATAGTTACGCAAATAATTGCACATTATGGGGGGGAAGTCATTAGTATCTATTACATTAATATATCGAAAACAACACATAAACTTTTACTGACAAGCAGTTGTCGCTTGTTAGAGAAAATGAAAGACGTACAAGAGAAAGTAACATTTTCATTAACGACAACATACTTTGACAGACAGAGAAATTGCGGTTCTCCTCCTTCCCCGTACAATATTTAGCACAAAAATATGAACTCCGCCTCTCGTTACTGAAAACAACTTTAAAACAATGGGGCTTTACAAGTAAATATTAATAAGAAACGAAAAAAAAAAGAAAAAGAGGGAGAAAAACTGAGAAAAAAACGTTGTGTAAAAAAACCATGTTTAATTATCAAAACAACAACAGCAGCAATATATGCAACTGCGACAACAAGTGCAACACACTCATTAACGACTACTAATGTATTATACTTTTGCAACATTCCATTGACGAGCTTTACACGAATCCCATCATACCATACAAACTTGAAAAATTATTTGTCCGTCTGGGTGTTATTTTGTTTTTCTTTCTTTGTTAAGTGCGTTCTGTAGTAGACAACGGCTGACTGTAAGCTGAGACTATTCAATATTTTGTTGCTGATGTTGTTACCAATAAAAAATGCACATCACATCATAACTATCATAAAGTTTTTAATGATGATGTTGATGTTGATGCATATGATGAGAAATCTACATACACACATTCACTCACTTACTCATATGCATACAATACTAAGTGAATGCATATTTAAAAAGTTATTATCGGTGCAAACCAGTAATATGATACTCTACACAGTAATTATATTTTGAAATTATAAATATCTAGTTAAAGCAATATTAGAGGCAATTACTGAAGTTGTTTGGAAGGTACGATTGCATATCGTCAATGGAATTAAAGAACGCTGTAACTGACAAAAAATCGAAAATACATTTTTTGCATCACTTTTATTAGAAAAAAAAAAAAATACGCGTCGATTGGTCCCGGTCCCAGATTTCTACGATGAAAATATATTCACTTACGTCGTCTGCATTTTGAAAAATACCAGTGTCTTTGTTCTATTTTCATATAGGTTTTTTGGCTCTGGTGAACATTTGAGGTTATGTCAGTTACAGCGTTCTTTAATTCCATCGACGATATCCAGTTTATGATTGAGAGAATAAAGTTAAATAAAACACATAATATATCATGATGAAATTTTTATTATATTATAAGGATTAAACCTTATCATTATACGTGAAACACAATATCATTTAAATATCTTCCACGGAACCTCCTACAGGCCTCAATTCTTTTCAGGTAGTTTTGAATAACTTTTCTGCACATTTCTGGCAATATCCTGACAATAACATCACGAATATTGATTTTCAGTTACGCATCCCGGAAATTTTTCTTGCAGAAGAGCAAGTGATGTGGCTTGTGGCTCCATCCTGTTGAAACCCACCCAATAACACCACCGGAATACAATGCACACCATACCGTCACTTTTTCGGGATGCAAAGGTCTTTCTGCCATCATCTAAGAGTTTTGGGAAGACCATATGCCGCAGTTCTGTTTAATTCTGTACCCACAGTGAGAAAACTGCGCTCATCACTGAAGAAAATTCATTACGAAACATCAGCATCAGTGGTTTGTTGTTCAATCATGCTTATATTCTGTTAATCCAGTGTCTTCAAATTTATACCCTGTGTTCAAAATTGTTTGCTGTGTGACTCGATTATTTCGGCAATAACCCGCTCGTAAAGCTCTAAACGTAGATGCAGCGGAATTAACGTTTTTATAGTAAATTTGTGTAATTTTAAGGCGTTCTTTAACTAGTAATATAAAGCCCTCGTAAAGCCCTAAACGTAGATGCAGCGGAATTAACGTTTTTATAGTAAATTTGTGTAATTTTAAGGCGTTCTTTAACTAGTAATATACCAAACTGGCAAACCTGCTACAAAAAGAGTTAGGATGACGTTTACATGGGTTTATGGAGTTTTGCTTTCTCAACCGATGTAATGGCCAAATACTAAAAAAAACAAAGTAATTTTGGACCAATTTAGACAAAACACTAGTCACTATTACTTAGTTTATGCCTGTTAGTTTGACACAAAACGATTTCACTCATAACGATAACTTCATATGCGTTTATGCCTATGTTTTGAGTCGAAACAATTTTAAAACTGTTTTAACTAACAGCTGATTCTAAATAATTCTAATTGTTATTTTTTCATATTTTCTATAATAACACACATAGAATAATAAAAATAACCAATGGAAGAAATTGGCAACCCCATCAAATTTGACAGAACATTCTTTACAGGTCATTTTCATAAAGGTTTCAAAATGGTATGCATTTATACTCAATTTTGAAAACGCTTGCTCTGACTCAAACAGATTTGAAAATCAGTTTCAGTGAAAATCTTCTGTTTTTATAGCTGTTTATGCTACGGGCATAAACATGACATATATTTTGTTATATAATAACACTGCACAAAATTTATTAAATTTGATTGACACCAGTAAAGTTGATTGCTCAAAAGTTGCCATTGTTTTTTGAGTTGCAAAGCTACATTTCTCTAACGCTCTAGTTTAGATTGTACTATAATACTACTGTTACCAAACCTGGATAAAACCAAACAGATTCATGAAGCAATTATAGGGAACACCAAGTGATAATAAAAATGGCTGCCATATTAACATAAAATAAAATCTATTTGTAACTCCATATTTTTCTTAATTCTCATCTTTCATACTTTTTTATTGCGTATTCATCATACATTTTGTTTCTGTACTTTTATAAATTTAATATATTGTTGTTGTTTTTCAAAAATAAAAAAGAATCTAATTAAAGAGGTGGAGACTATGAATAGTCATAATAATCGTTTGTAATAAGCCTGTGAGTGTTTGTGCGTGTGTAACATGTTTCAAAGAATTTACTTTCATTTAATAGGAGAGACCATAAGAATATGCTTATGCTTGTACAATAAGAGAGAAAGATAAAATATTTCACACTCTACATTCGTACACATGCACACAAATAATAATTATGATATTTAGCATATTTACTTGCATATGCACTCAAGTATTTTATTATAATAGAGTAGTTTTTGTTTTTGTATTTCTGTTTTATAGGTACTCTCAACCCATTTGTTTATTTTTCTTATAATTTTTTTCGAGTGTGTATGTTGTTGTTTTTAGTATGTTTAGTTGGGACATCATCAAAATATTGTTGATGTTGCTTTTGTTTTTTATTATTTGAATGACTGGCAGGTTACTTGCATGTCAAGACGCCATATTGATATTTTAATGTTTACAATAAGTACTTGGTCTCATATATGTTCAAGTATGTATGTATGGGATACGCAAGAGTTTATGCAAAGAAGTTATACCCTTTCTAGAGCTTTTATTTAACTTTCATTATAAAGTAGCCATTATTAAAATGTAATGTTATCTCTACAGTGCTTGCAAACAATATAAGCACAAGTACAAATAAGAAGATCGTTTATAATTTCGGAGTATAATAATGCATTTACATACATGGAAAAATTTCGCCAATTAGACAAAAATATTGTTCAAAATCTAATGCGATTAGATTACATTTGTTCTATATTTAGCGAGATCTCGTTTTCATAATAAAAATAATATTTTACCTTTTACGTTTTGGATATCATTTGTTGGATTCAGTTTATTTAATTTAGCAATAATTTTCTTTCAATAAGTTTATATGTTCTGCTTAGTTTTTATATTTTATTTATTTTACTTTTTTTATCACTCGAGCGGATTAAGGAGGCACGTTGGATATGGCTTCTACTTTGTTATTAAAAGCTGCCTAAGTTGGAAATGGCCAGTCAATCGATATTTTACTGCTTAACTGAAACAATTTTTCGGAAAAAAATGTGTTTTCTAAAAAAATTCAAAATATGTATTTTTTAACTAACACTTAAAAATCTATTTTTCTTCTAACATTTTGACCATTTAACAATTCTAGTTTCAAAGAGAACATACAATTTTTTTATTTATTTATACATATGTACATTGTACAATGTACATAAGTATATTCATCAGTCGGTAATTTTTTTTTTTTAACAAAGCTCTGCTTTGCCGTTATTTACCTTAAACCAGAGCTCATTTATTAAAGTCTAGTATGTATTTTCTTTATTATTTTTTTTTTTTCTTAAAATTGCCTAAAACCCTATTTTAAAAGCATACCCTTGGTTTTCTGTTTTAAACTAGAAAATTTCCAACTAAAACCATTTAATGAGAATATGTTACTTGTCTTTTAGAAGTGCACTATTAATTTCAGCGTTTAAACAAGAGACAGACAGGTAAAAATGAAATAAAATATATAACGGGTATTTTTTTTAGTTGCAAGAGAACTATCGATAACTATGAACTAGTGCTGGCAAAGTATTGAGTAATGGGTACCGAGTACTAATTTTCAGGTACTCAATACTTAAAAGTAACTCCTCAATGCTTTAAGAGTTGTATCTTTCCTTCAAAGTTTTAGGGAAAATTTAAAATCTAACGGTCAAAACAAAATTATTTTTAAAAGCACAATATTTTGTGCAATTGTTTTCTCTTAAAAATAAAATCCGTTAAAAGTATTGAGTAGTATTGAGTACCCAAATGGAAGCACTCAATACTATCGTGTAATGAAAAGTAGTAGAATTTGACAGCACTACTATGAACTGACTAACTAACTAAGAATTCTAAACTATGTATGTGGGCACTTCTGTTCAAAGGCACTTGGCAAGTTATTATGAATGGCCAAAACAACGTTTCCAAATTGTGGAAATTTACTTTGAAAAAAAAAGAATAAACCTGTTTGTGAGGTTCGAAGAGTATTTCGTTCAGTTTACCATCAAGAGAATCATCATAATAAGCAGGTAATTACATACAGTTATTGATCGTTTTTGCACTAATTTTTCTCTTCTCGATTCAAAAAAATCAGTAAGTCAAAGAAATGTGTATACCGAAGCGATTATTGTTGCTGAAGCACAAAGTCTTCAAGAAGACTCCGAAATATCGATTCATCTTCACTCTGAACTTGTTGGCCTTTGCCCTTCACCGACACGATAAATTTTGCCTAAGAATCTTGGCTATAAAATTCAGCTCGTGGAAGAATTGAATATTCGTCTTTTGAATTACATTTTTAATAATTGGGTTCATTCTAAGATGAAGCTCATTTCCTAAGATGAAGCGTATTTCTGGTTTAATGACAAAATTATCGTACATCAATAAGCAAAATTATCGTACAGCTTGCGAACATCCTTAAGCTTTTAAGAAATCACCATTACATACATACATACAGTGGCCGACAAAAGTCCACATACGACCTATATTTTTGCGATTTTAGGAGCCCAAGATACTTAAATGAAAAAGTAATGATGCAGTTTTGTTTCGAATACATTTTTATTAAAGCAGACCAAAATTTACGTTTTTTCAATAAACGTAGGAAAAATTACTCAAGAAAAACATTTAAAATGCATTGACAAAAGTGTACATACGATCAGCATACCCAGGCGTTTGTTGTTATTAAATAACGAGATATCGCCGTTATTTATTACAAAATTTTTTTTGTTAAGTTTATAGATTGTTTTAAACAGCTTTAAGTTGTAATTTAGTCTTCATCGGTGTATATTTAAGTAAAATAATGTCTTCTCGTAAAGAAATTTCAACTGATATCCGTAATTTATTGGTTAAGTACAGATCTGAAGAGAAATCCTTTGGAGAAATAGCAAAACTATTAAATTTAAGTAAATCTACAGTTCAGACAATATTTAAGAATTATAAAAATAGTGGAACTGTTGAAAATAAGCGTCGTAGTGGACGCCCAAAAGCACTTACTCGCAGAGATGTAAGCTTTATTTTAAAAGAAATGGACAAAAACCCTAAAATTAATACAACAAAATTGGCCGAAGAGCTTGCAACAAGATTAGAAGTGATTGTAAATCCCCGTACTATTCAAAGAACATTGAATGGAAATGGTTATTTTAGCAGAACTGCTCGAAAAAAGCCATTAATAAGTGAAAAAAAACCGCAAATTTCGTATAGAATTTGCCCAAAAGCATATTGACAAAGGTTTTGATTTTTGGAAGCGGGTCTTGTTTACTGATGAATCTAAATAACATTTTTGGTAGTGACGGTAGATCTAAGGTGTGGTGAAAAAGAAATACTGGCTCCTAAATACTTAATTTTTACTGTTAAGCATGTGGGGGTTGTGTAATGGTTTGGGGTGCCTTGGCTGCTTTTGGCGTAGGAAAGTTGGTGTTCATTGAGGGTAATATGGATCGGCACCTTTACAATTCCATTCTAGAACAGAATCTAAAACCCTCCGTCGATATGCTAAGCCTTGGTCGAAATTGGTACTTCCAACAAGACAACGACCCGAAGCACACTGTTCAAATTGTGAAAGATTGGTTGCTATACTATGCTCCCAGACAGCTGTACACTCCACCTCAAACCCCAGATTTAAATATTATTGAGCACGTTTGGGAGATATTACAACGAAAAATACGTAACTACCAAATTACTAATGCCCAAATGTTAAAACAAAGGCTCCAAGAAGAATTGCAGAACATAAAACCCTTAGAATTAGAAAATATGGTGAACTCGATGCCTCGGCGACTGCAGGCAGTTATAGATGCCCATGGGGGTCCGACAAAATATTAATTTTATTAATAGGTGATGATTTTTTACATTTACGCTAAGTTTTTCTGTGAACACTCTTGTCGTATGTAGACTTTTGTCGAATGTTTTTTATAGTTTTTCTTGAATAGTTTTTTAAGTTTATATCGGAATAAATATTATTTTGGTTTATATTAATAAATATAGATTTGAAACAAAACTGCATCATTATTTTTTTTCATTTATTCACTTGGACTGATAAAATCGCAAAAAAAGGGGTCGTATGTAGACTTTTGTCGGCTACTGTACATACATAATTGGCCATTACAACCCTGTGTCAGAGTTATGGCCTAGCTTTTCGCAGCACTCCTGGGACCTATAGTTTAAAGTCGTCTTCGGACGAAAAATTTGAGAAGCTTTTTCATGGCAATCAATTACTCCCAGAGCTTTTGCCAGAAGACGGCTGAGAGGTAGTCGCCGAAAGAAATAATTTTTTCATATTTCTTTTTTTTCAAGATGTCAAAGCCGAGATTTGAACCCAACACACTAACCACTAGACCACGGCGACTACAACAAATCACCATTACATTCTTTAAAATTGCACGTTTGGTGCAGTTATCGCTGGTGGACTTATCGGTCTTCATTTTTTCCCAAACCAACAAAAGGCTGTCATTAAGGTAAAATGCAAGCGCTATCGTGCTATGCTAACGGAATTTTTGTTTTCAAAATCTAATCAGCTAAATTTGCTATACAGCCCGCTTAATAGTTGATTCATTAAAATATAATTTTTCTGACAACTTTCTTTCTAGAAGTGGTTCTGTCCACTGGCCCTTTTCGTTGAGATTTAACGTCTTTGAATTAATTTGTATAGGACTACGTTATATCGTGGATTTATATCGCCAAACTAGGCATTATTCAAACTAGCCATGTAACTTGTAGCTACGGCAGAATTATGCCGGATGTCATGTTTCAAAAATAAGTGCCATGAAATTATCCACCAAATAATATTTTTAAAATTTTCAAGCTCTTAAAAAACACCCTTTATAAAGCTATACTTATAAGTACTTACACATACATATCGTCGCAAAAATTAAAGAACACTGTAACTGACAAAACATTTAATGTTCAGCAGAGCCAAAAAACCTATATGAAAGTAGAACAAAGATACTGGTACTTTTCAAAACATAGACGGCGTAAGTGAATTTCTTTTCATCACAAAAATCTGGGATCGGGACCAATCGACGTGTATTTTTTTTTTTTTTTTTGATAAAAATGATGCAAAAAACGTATTTTCGACTTTTTGTCAGTTACAGCGTTCTTTAATTCTTGCAACGATATGTGTGCATGTAGAGAGGGAAACTGTTTGGCCGATTAATGTACAAGAAAAAATTAAGAAAACACCAAAAACCTATTCAAAATACAACGTTTGTTTTAAAAATTATATAACTTTTTGATAATTATTCTCACTTTGATAGGTTCCTCCTTACCTTGTTAATTTAAGGCTCCCATAAGCGAAATAGAACTTTCGAGCTTCATCCAAGACTTAATTTCGTTAGTTTAGCTTAAAATATATCAAGTGACTAATCAAACGAATTTTGAATAGCACAAAAATCGTTGTCACATTTGTACTTTATTTATTGTACATAGAAGGATTAAGTCATTTTGTTTTTATAACAAACCTCATACAATATACAATCATATACCACAATAATAAAAGTATTTGACTTGTAAGTCATATGTCTCTCACTAATGAAGATGAAAAAGGGCATTGTAAAGTTTTGTTGCCTTCTCTGCCATATAAAAATCACGCAAAACAGCCACGAATAGCTTAAGTTTTTAACATCATCACCACAAAAAAGACAAAACGAAACGAAATTAAATAAAAATGAAAACAAAAACAGATTTTGAGGCTTTTTTTAAGGGTATTAACATGCTCATGATTAATGTGTGGCCATATATTAAATTCATATTTCGTGGTTTTCCAAAAATCAAGAAAAAAGCAAAAAAAAAAACAAAATCTGTGTAAAAATTTAACTTCAAAATAATTGTTGCAGTTTTTGTTATTTTGTTGTTGGTTTTTTTTTTTATTTCTGATCATTAACTTTAAAAATCAACTCTTAACGTGGCTGGCAAAGTGGCAGATTTGCAAAAGTTGAATGCTCGATTTCATTTCTGTTAAATGATGTGAACAATAATGTCTTTATATGAATGCATATATTTTTTACCATTTCATTTCATTTCATTTAACGGTCTATCCCTTAATATGAAAAAGTCATTTTTTCATAAGTTTTTATTTATTGGCATGCTACAGCCAACTATCACCATCATATTGATTTACTTGAAGCATTCGTTGCTGTTGAAAATGTTCAAATTTTAAACATAATTCTAATCCTAGCCTTGACTATAGAACATCGAAACCCTATTATTAAATTCTTACGTTAGTTGACAAACTCTATATACATCTTCTCTAATATATAAAATTCTCGTGTCGCGGTGTTTGTTGCCAAACTCCTCCGAAACGGCTCGACCGATTTTCATGAAATTTTGTGTGAGAATCGCTCAACATCTATTTTTCTTACCTCTAAATGTTAAGGTGACCCGCCCCAAGGGAAAATTTATGCCTCATCTTAATAACGTACCGACGTGGATGAAATTTTAAACTATATATGTACCGTAGAGTATATATGGTTTACTTTTTTTTTTACCTACTCAGAGGGGGCGGTACAAGAACTATTTCTTTCTATACCCAACTAATAAGCTGAATTTGATTAAATTTTGTTGGTATCTTAACACAACCTTAGGTTAACAAAAGTAAATTTTCACATCTATTTTTCATCCCCTAAATGTTGAGGTACCCGCCCCAAGGGGAAATTTGTGCCTCACCTAAATAACGTACCGACGTTGATGAAATTTGAAACTAGATATGAATATCTGGGTACCATAGAACATATATGGTTTAGGGTTTTTTTAAGAAGTACTCAGAGGGTGTGATAGAGGGTATATTTCTTCCTATCCCCAACTATCAAATTGAAGTACCGAAAATGGCGGATAATCTTACTTACTTACTTAGCTGGCCATAACAACCCGTTAACGGGTTTCGGCCTGCCTCAACACTAGTCTCCAGGCGTCTCTGCTAAGCGCACGCCTTCTCCAGTTGGTCACACCAATTGATGACAGGGCTCCATCTACCTGGTCTTTCCAACGTATACATGGACGTCCTCTACGCCGACGTCCAGTGACCTTCGCATCGAAAACCTTTTTCGCTGGAGCAGATTCTTCCATCCGAACAACATGGTCGAGCCAGCGAAGCCGCTGGATGTTAATGCGCTGGACAACATCTACGTCGCCGAGGGGCTCATACAGCTCATAGTTGGTCCTAATGCGAAACTCATCGCCTTGCTTCAGTGGACCAAAGATCTTGCGAAGAATTTTTCTCTCAAACACTCCCAGGACCGCTGCATCGGCACAAGACAGCGTCCATGCTTCCGCACCATAGAGAAGCACCGGAAGAATAAGCGACTTGTAGAGTGTTAACTTCGTCGCACGAGAGAGGTCTCTGTTACTAAACTGCCTACCGAGACCGTAGTAGCACCTGTTGGCCAGTGTAATTCTTCGCTTGATCTCCAGACTGACATCATTCTTGCTGGTAATGGCGGTGCCAAGGTAGATGAACTCCTTGACCACATCGAATGTATAGTTGCCGGCTGTAACCTGGGAGCCGATACGATCAACGTCCCTACTCGTCGACAACATGTACTTCGTCTTGCTCTCATTTACCGCCAGACCCATTTTTGCAGACTCTCGTTCAATAGCATTAAAGGCTGCGGTGTCATCTCGCTTGGTATGCCCAATGATGTCTATGTCGTCGGCATACGCAAGGAGCTGGACACTTTTATTAAAAATAGTGCCATTACGATGCACACCTGCCTTTCGTAAAACGCTCTCCATGACGAAGTTGAAGAGGTCGCAGGATAAGGGATCGCCTTGTCTGAAACCTCGCACGGTATTAAAAGGCTCGGAGAGGTCTCTTCCTACCTTGACGGAGCTGCAGGAGTTGCTCAGCGTCATTCTGCATAGCCTTATCAGCTTAGCAGGAATACCGAGCTCAGACATTGCGGCATAAACGCGATCCCTTATTGGGCTACCGAAGGCTGCCTTATAGTCGACAAAAAGATGGTGTGTGTCGACTTGACTTTCATGGGTCTTCTCCAGGATTTGGTGCAGTGTGAATATCTGGTCAATGGTGGACTTACCAGGTCTGAAGCCGCACTAATAAGGTCCAATCAGTGAGATGGCGAATGGCTTCAGTCGTTCACACAATACGCTCGTAAGAACCTTATATGCGATAGGGAGGAGGCTTATACCCCTGTAGTTGGTGCATATCGTGGGATCTCCCTTTTTCAGGATGGGACAGAGAGCACTAAGATTCCAATCGTTGGGCATACTTTCCTCCAGCCATACTCTGCAAATGAGCTGGTGCATGCACCTAACCAACTCATCGCCTCCATACTTGAAGAGTTCAGCTGGCAAACCATCAGGTCCAGCTGCTTTGTTGTTCTTCAGTCGCCATATGGCAACCTTGACCTCTTCATGGCTGGGGGACGGGATCTCGACGTCGTCGTTAATGATTGGGTCCGGCACAGCATCTCTAGAGGCGGAATTTGTGTCGCCATCGCCCTGCAATAGATTAGAGAAGTGCTGTCTCCATAATCTTAGTGTTCCTTGTGCATCTGTAACCAGGTTACCATGTTCGTCTCTGCAGAAGGTTGCTCCGGGCTTTAAACCAGTAGTAAGACGCCTTATCTTTTTATAAAAATTTCGAGCATCATTTCTACTCCTGCACATCTCGATTTCCTCACGATCACGCCTTTCTTGCTCTCTTTTCTTCTTTCTAAATAGGCGTCTCTCTTCCCTCCTCTTTTCTCTATACGCCTCCACCGTTGCTCTTGTAGTGGTGGACTGCAATGTTCGTCTATAGACAGCGTTCTTTGCTGCAGTGGCCTCACGGCACTCTTCATCGTACCATTGGTTTCTGCGGGGAGGACGCTCAAAACCAAGAACTGTTTCGGCAGCGCTGCGCAGAGAGTGAGCGATGTGAGACCACTGTCCACCAATACTTTCGAGAGAGGATGGGATGTAATTGAGCTCGTTAGAAAGACGATCGGAAAACGACCTGGCTGTCTCTTGTGATCGCAGCTTTTTGATGTCCAGCTTCCCTTGCACACTAGAACGTGTCGTATTCGACGCGAATATACGCAGTCGCATCTTGGCTGCGACAAGATAATGGTCCGAGTCGACATTTGGACCTCTAAACGTGCGCACGTCTAGTATGCTGGATACATGCCTTCCATCAATCACAATGTGATCGATCTGGTTGTTGGTAGATCGATCAGGAGAGAGCCAGGTGGCCTTATGGATATCGAGATGCTGGAACCTGGTGCTACAAACTACCATGTTTCGCGCCGCGGCGAAATCGATCAGTCTCATGCCGTTCAGTGAGGTGGAATTATGAAGACTGAACTGTCCGACAGTGGGGCCAAAGATACCTTCACGTCCAACTTTCGCATTGAAATCGCCGAGGACAATTTTGGCGTCATGTGCCGGACCCCTATCGTATACGTCCTCGAGCTTTGCGTAGAAAGCATCTTTGACCGCATCATCCTTCTCTTCCGTCGGGGCGTGCACGCAAATAAGTCTGATATTATAAAACTTTGCCTTTATTCGGATCGTAGCAATTCTTTCGTTCACGGGGGTGAACTCCGAGACAAGATGGCGAAGTCTCTTACTTACTACGAATCCGCAGCCAAATTCGCGTCTCTTGTCATGGCAGCTGTAGTAGATGTCACATGTTGCTTGCCTCGTACAACTTTGTCCTATCCACCGCATTTCCTGGATGGCGGTGATGTCAGCCCTGCATTTTGTGAGAGCATCCGCCAATTGGATAGAGGCACCCTCCCTATAAAGGGTTCTCACATTCCAGGTGCATATCCTTAAATCATAGTCCTTAAAACGTTTGCCAAGTTCGTCAACATAAAAGGGGGTCCGTTTAGAGGCTATTGTTTTTGCTTTCATTGAAGAACGTTTTTACGTGGTGGGTTTCAAGCCCTACGCACAACCCAAATTTAAAGTCCAGGGGATTGGACAATCGCCGCATACATTAGTTAACAAGCTAGCGGGTGCTAGTATGTCATCCAGGAGGGCCACGTGGAGGCTGTATGTCGACTTGAATACAACGGGAACAAGGATCGTTCTGGAGGCCGCCAGGTTGACCCCAATCCGAGACTTTGCCTTGTCCGAAGTATCCCATCCATCCCATGGCGGATAATCATCTATTAAAATTATTAGTAGCGCAGGCATTGATTGCTCATATCAATGTTAAGTTTTGCAGTTCGGTAAAGAGTATTAAATATATTTGAACTAAAAAAAATGTTTCCTCGAGCAAATTTATATGGCAAAACAACGTTTACCGAGTTAACTAGTATTTATATTTTTTTTTTTTTTTTAATTTTCAATCGTTCAAATAGTTCGTTCATGATAAATTTATTACACTTATAGAGGATGGCAATTGATAATTAAAATCATATGTTTCAAATATTAATCCAATAATTATGCTTATTTAATATCTTTATAAGAATGCCTAAAAATAAGTTCGTTTTTGTAATAAATTTTTCTTTTACAAACGATAGCACATCTAATCCTGTTATTAGAGTATAGAAACGTTCTAAGAAAAACCGTGTAACAAAATGGCCTAAAATGTCAGAAAAATGCCATCCAGTATTTTTTCAGATTATTCAACAAATCCGAGTATCTGATATGTGACATGTCCGAGAGTCTGTGATATGTGACATGTGACTCTTCTTGATAAGACATTTATGTTTCAGTTTTTTTGATAGTTTAGCAGCATCCAGTTTTACCAATTTTTGATATTCATTTTCCACTTTTTTTTTAATAAGTCCAATACTCAGGGGCTACACCCATACTCATGCTGTGCTTTGGATTTTAAAAGTAGGTTTTTGTAATATTATTATTAAACGCCTTAAATGGGACAAGTTGTTGTCAAAGGCCAGTGTTATACCTCCACCAACAGCAATTGCCTCATTGTAGCCGTGGTCTAGTGGTTAGTGTGTTGGCTTACTAAGGCGATAGCGCTGGGTTCAAATCTCAGCTCTGACATGAAAAAATTATTTCTTTCGGCGACTACCTCTTCTCAGCAGTCTTCTGACAAAAGCTCTGAGAGTAATTGATTGCCATGAAAGAGCTTCTCAAATCTGTCGTTCGGAGTCGACTTGAAACTGTAGGTCCCGGTACTCATGGATAAAAAAATTAACACACACAACATGAGTGCTGCTAGAAGCTAAGCCGTAACCCTGACACAGGGTTGTAATGGCCAACTATGTATGTATTTTTTTTATTTTTTTTTTTATTTAAGACCAATACTCAGGAGTAAACCCCTACTAAATGCAGTGTATTGTATTGGAATGTTGAATATATTGATATACATAGATGTGAAGAATGTTAAGCGCCTTATCGTCGTGCGGGAGTTTAAGTGCTCTATCCGCCATTTCATATTTTTTATATATCTCGAGTTAATGATGCTAATTTAGGTTTTCGACCCCAAATTTTTCAAATTTGTAATCCGTTTTAGGTTATCTCGTCAAGTTTCGGAGATAAATAGCCGAAAACGGAATGCAGATTTTAAAAATGTTGGTGTCAAAAACCTAAATTAGCATCATTAACTCGAGATTAAAAAAATGGCGTATAGCGCACTTAAACTCCCACACGACGTTATGTCAATGGTCAATTTGATCACTCAAAGGCCAGTGTTATAGCTTCACCTTTGAATGATCAATAGCAATTGTTCCATCTTTATGTTGAATATGAGTAGTGAGCATGTTTTTTTATGTAGGTTAGCTGTTCCCAGAAGATGGCGCTGTACTCCTGATCATTCGTTTTTTCTTGGTGCAATAGTCTGGAAATGCCAGGGAGCGGTTTCGTGAAAATGGATTTCTTGGAGGTGGGGGAGAACGTCTAATTTTTTTTTTTTTTTTTTTTTTAATTATAATTTTGGAAAAACCGCAAATTATTTTTTTATTTTTTCTCCTTCGCTGAAATTTGAACCTCGGCCTTTTGAGTTTCTGTGCACGCGCTCAACCACTATGCCACGACCCCCTCATTTGTTGATGTTAATTTTTGTTTGTTGTGAAGTGGTGAGAATTGTTGTTGGTAGGTTTTTATCCTTGCTTTTGGTTCTGCACGTTTACCCAGTAGGTGGCGCTTTCTCCTGATCATTCATTTGATAGCTGGTGGAATGTCAGAGAGAGACTTTCTTAGGGATGGACTTTTTAATGTTGTGTGGAACCTCTTATGCATACATACTCGTATGTATAAGTATATATTTACTAATTAATTTAAAACTTTAAAATGCCGCACAAATATTTTGTTTTACGTATTCTCCAATGCTGGGACTCGACGCTGAGCTACTGGGTGTTGTAAGCGAGTGATTATAATCCTCGATCTTTGTACCTGTACACTACGCATTTTTCTATTCAGTATTCATTTATTTTTGAATAAAAATTGTATCTATATAAGCAATCATTACAATCAATATCTAATAAGCAATAGAGCACAATACAACAATGCCACCACCTACATATATATTCTTTTTTCTTTCCAACAGTTTTCAATCTTCTAGATGAACAAAATATGATGAACTAATAACTGGCATTCTATTTATATACACTTAGAAAAAGAATTTATATTTTCCATAGAATTCGGACAATGATACAATGGTTTTGTGAATTCCGCAAATGTTTTATGTTTCGAAGTGTTGTCAATAAGAATATAATGAAAAAGCAACACTAAAACGATATACTCGTACCAAAAAATAATAATTTTGGCCCCGAAATCAGTTGGTTTGAACCATAGTGCGTGCATTCTGTGAATAAAAATTTGGAACAAAAATTTTATAGAGTACCTTAAATTCTATAGCCACCACCATTAAACTTAAAATTATATTTTAGTCAAATTTAACTTTAAAAATAAGTTTTCATACAAAATTAAATAATAATAATAATAAAAGAAGAACCATACAAATTCTTTCAAAGGAAACATTTGCAGGGAATACAAAATGTGTTAAAAATTTAAATTTATTTGCTGTCATTAATTTGGCACCTTGCGCGAAATTAGTTCACGATGATGACTTTATCGTCATCATTTTTGCATTGTTATGGTAACAAATGGGAATTTGGGAATTCTGACTGAAATTGTTTTGTTTGCCGACATCATATGTTACACACACACGCGCACACACACACAATATACACAAATTGGCTGATAATGCCGCTTAACTGAAACGAATAAAGTGAGTGTGAATAAACCAAAGTGAGTGAGTAAGCAAGTGAGTGAGTATAGCCTTTTTGTTTTAGTAGCCTTAAAGATTTTTACATAAACAAAATGGCCCAGGGTTAAAAAAATAAGATTAAAAACGAATACATACTTGATTTAAAAATGTTCAGTTCCTTTTATTGCTGTTAGAGAGTTGGCTAAAAGTTATTTGACTAAGTGTTGTAGCAGTAGAAGTAGAATCGGAGTCTTCTGCAATATTTAATTGCGTAAAATGCGAAATGCCATGTGTGTTGTAAGAAGGGCTTAAACAACAAACTCATCTTTATTTGGTTGGATTGGCATAAATTGAAGTTGCATCTAAATGAAGCATTACTTGTTTCACACACAATTCGAATTCATATCTAAATGTACGACGAAATCTTGACAGAGAAAAGATTAAAAGGCAAAGAACGAAGAACGAAAAATACTAGAGTGCGGAGTGGAACAGAAGAAAAAAATAAATTGTTACAAATTATGTTATTAAAAAATCAAAAGGGAAAAAAATTTAAGTGAGAAAAATGAAATTAAAAACGCATTTAAGTACATTTTAGTTTCTCTACATTTTATGGGTATAAATCACTTTTATTAGGAATTCTGTGCATTTCAAAATGCACATACATACTCGTACATACACATAGTCTACGTGCATACTCGTAGTATATATTTTTTTGTGTCATTTCATTGCAATTATGGTGTTGTATGACAACCAATAATTAGGAATATTTGAAATTACTATACGAAACAGAAATTATTTTCTTTTAAAGTAATTTAGATTAAAAATGATGAGATTTAAATTACTTTAGAAATTATTATATTTGAACAGTTAACTCAATTGTTCTCACTTTATATTCATTTCGTTTTTAAAAATTAATGTTAATTCTAATAAAAAAATTAATATACGATACATATGACTTGCACACAATCTCTCGTAAAATTGGTAAAAGATGTTGTAGCAAGCCAACAGAACTAACGTTTTCGAAGCCAAGAGAACGAAATTTATATCTCCTAAGTATTACCATATATTTCTATTTTTAAGATTTCAAGATCTTATGAAATTTCTTTCAACACTTGATATCCAGATTTTTCCAATATAAATCAATCCCCAACCATCTCCCTATTCTCTTCTACAATTTTCAGCCAATACTGCTAACAGTGTTGCCGTTTTGGTTATTTTTAACCAAAATAGGTTACTTTTTTTTCAATGTGTACATGTGGACTTTTTTCTTATTTTGGTTATTTTTTTCTCAAAGAAAAAATTAAATATTTAGAGAAATACTCGAAGTATTATTAAATATAAATCCTCTTCAACAAACATATTTATTTAATTTAATGTTTATTATTAGGATATATGGTATCATAAAGTTAAAGACAGTTGTAGATTTAAAAAATAAAACAGATGTAAAACTGTGATTTTTTATTGGTTAAAGACACAATATATAACTATGTTGGTACACTTCTGTAATACTTTTTTGACTAGCGTAGTATCCGTATAATCGACTAATGAAAGGAAAACTGCTTAGAAATGTAATATTCTGATTAAAATGTCCACTTGCTCAAAATGTTCAAATGTGATTAAAAAATATAGTTTCTATTTAATAAGTATAGCATATTTTAAAGGAATAATAAATATAGTACATGTGCTATACATATATGAAATGGTTGTTTATTTTCTCGGGAAGCGTCGTCATCCACAAATAGTTCTTGATACGTATTTTACAATGGTTTTTTAATGTCAGACTAAAGTCCAGCACAATTCTTAAAACCATTGATACAGTTCCTTTAAAACATATTACAATACAATACGTGATCAAGGTAGGTCAAGTGGCCAGTTAATCTAAAAAACGTGATCAACCACAATTAGCACAAGGTGCCGTTTTGAACCCCAATACATATTTTAATTTAATCTGAAACATGTAGCATTATTTTTTGTTATTAATTTTTTCACATTCTAGTAAACTAATTGATCAATTTTGGTAAATTTAAGTGCTAACGTTAAACTGAAAAATACCAAAAAATTGTTTTACGAATGGTTTTAATATTTTTGGTTACTTTTTTTCCAATTTGGTTACTTTTTTATTAAAGTTTGGTTACAAAATAATAAAGGCTGTGGCAACACTGACTGCTAAGCAAGTTTATTGAGCTTTCTAAGATTTCTTTCATTTGGATTCGATTTTATTTTGCAATTTACGATAAAGAACAGTCACATTAATTACATAAAATCGTTAAAAATTAGAAGACCTTTTCTCACATAATAAAAGTTTTCGAACCCTGTAGATGGAAATTCATACACTACATTTAATTTCTTTTCTCAGGACTCAGGTACATATATACCACGTCAATACCCGTATATACTGTATAGTCGGAACGTTTGATAACAAACAGGACGAACCATATTCTTGACCGACCCCGAAATTCCAGGCTCCTCGAAGAGAAGGTCAAAAAGAAGAAAACTCCACCGTAAACCTCAAGAAAAAACACCAGACCAGAAAAAGAAGGCCTCACCTACAACCACTAATAACCCACAAATGGCCCGGCATTTAAGAATGACTACTGCCACTCCACTCCACTGCCACACCACTCCACTCGTTCGAGAGTGCTTCCGTTAATTTTTTGGAATGTCCGATACTACTGTCGAAAAATGTCCAACCCCACCTCCAGCGCCATTTTCGATTAGTTCATCCTCATCTTTAGATTGGGAAAACGAAAATTTTCGTCCACCAACACCTCCGAGACAAAGAAGGTACGGCATGTTCGACGTCGAAGATCGACAATATCCCTATTTAGGAATGCGCTGTTATGAGCGGGTTTGGAGAGCGCGAATTTTAGTGGCAACTGAAACATCCCTAGTAAACCCGATCAGCGTTACCACATAAACAACAATGCAGCCCATAAAAGTAACCAGGCCAGAACCAAATTATGAAATACATGGTATGGAAATACCAAGAACACCAGGAAGGCGATGGTTGAGTCAACCATCAGACAACAATCGGTAGACCATCACCAATCAAGGTACCAAATGGGTCACCAGTGCCATCACCACCGCCATTACTCACACCTACGCCTCCACCACCAGAAATTCCTTCAGCCGAGTCCCTCTTGTACGAGCAACTACCACGAGAGATTCAGCAAATAATTAACGACAAATACGAAGTTGGACGAGGCAAAAGACTGAGATTTATGCAGAACATATGGGGTCACGGGTACAGGATCGTGATCGTTAGTAACTTTACAAGTCAAATTTTTTATGTGATGACTTTAACCTCTACAAATCTCTTAATACAATAGCAAGATACAGACAGACTAGCCTTTTCGTCTTCTTTTTTTTTTTTGGCAAATCAGTCTCATAAAATTAAAATAAATTTCTTCAGCTCTTATTTCACAAATTTAGTGCATTGTTCATTGTTTTTTAGAATACGGCTGTAATACTAAAAGTTACAAATTATATTATTTTTCTCTATTCAAAAGCATTTTTAAAACCAGCGTTAAAAGGAAGCTAATTGGTTGTTAAAACCTGGCAATGATATTTAATAATAATACTGGTATAAAGCTATCCTTCCATTTTAACTGTTTTTAATGCATGGCAATACTTGACTCAATATGACTTCCAATACAACGTTTTATAATATTTGGAGCACCCTGTCGTCTTTGCTTAAAAACAAAATTTCTCCTGGCAATGCCTCGTTAATCCAGCTGTTTTAAATTCTTTTTGTAAACAAAAAGAAAAGTGAATTCTGTTAAAAAAAACCGCAGAAAACTCAAATCATTGCCCCTAAAAATAAGTTTATCCAAAATGCCTCACGGTCATTCTCACAATCATGGCCAGGATTGTGGTCATGAAGCCACAGACGTTGATCATGCTTTAGAAATGGGCATTGAATACAGTCTATATCAAAAGATTGACATGGAAAATTTGGAGTGTCTGAATGAAGAATCAGACGGCAGTGGCAAGAAGGTCTTTAAGCCCTATGAAAAACGTTTAGATTTTACGGTGGTAAGCTGGTCAATATATTTATTATTTTTGAGTCTAAACTGTTAATATATTACAGTTTGTTCAAAGTGATGCCGATGAGGAACTACTTTTCAATATACCTTTTACGGGAAATATAAAACTGAAGGGTATTATAGTAGCAGGAGCAAATGATGATACACATCCTAACAAAATGAGATTGTAAGTATTTGTTATTATAAATATTTAATTACTATTTTTTCTTTACTTTTAAATTTTATCAGATTTAAAAATCGTCCCAAAATGACTTTTGATGACGTTCAATCCAAAGCGGATCAAGAATTTGAATTATCACGGGATTGTCGAGCAGAAATTGAATATTCGCCAAAGTAAGTTAAGTTACAACAATATATGGGTATATTTTCTGGGCGATTACAAATTTAGTGTGGTAGTAGTAAACGATATTTGTATAGAGTGCATACGGGTATGCTTCTTGTTATATCAATTCTTAAAATAAAGGACACAAAGCGTAAGTAAATTCGTAAATATTTGTTTAGTTTGGCAAATAGACCTCTAATAAGAAAGATGAACGATTTTACTTATTTAAGGCAGATTTTTATCATAAACTAATAGAACTCATTCTGATTTGCTGGTCCATTCTAAAGATTTAAATTGTTTTTTAACAAATCAACATACGAATCTAATTTTAACAACAGGAATTATCAGAACAACAGATTATCAGACTATCAGGGCCATAGTTTTCAGCTTTATAGTTTTTTTTTTTTTATTTTTCGAGCCCTCTGTCGGACAAACATAACAAAACAAAAGACAAAGGGTGGTAGAAAGTATAAGCACAAAGCATTATGAAAATTAATACAAAAGCCTGTAAACCTGTCGATTCATTTTTGGAATTCGAGGCTTTTAATTAAAAAATTATATTATACAGAAACACTATTTACATACATATGTACTTATATTTGGAAGCTATCAATTATAATCTTAAATTAAAAACAATGGTATTTTTATTTAACCCTTATTTCTTTTGTTTTTTCTTTTTTTTTAATTTGGCTCCCAGAGTTGTAACATTTTCATCTGTTCATCATTTGTCCCTACATTTTCCTTCCAATTTTGGTGATGACAACACAAAAATTTACTATATTGGTAAGTTTGAAAATTATTTCTAAATATGTATATCTACCTTCAATACTTCATAATAAATTTCAGGACTTCGAGGTGAATTTACTGAAGCTCATTATCATGGTGTGACCATTTGTACCTATGAGACACGACCAAATGTTTCTGATCATAAAAGTGATACCTTCGATGCAGTTAATCGTACCATACAGTAGACAAAAGCGTCTGTTTTGAATGTGATATTAAAAATATTTTTTATTACTTTCCCCATAAATTTTTTATTAAAAAAAAGTACTCTTCTTTTCAATGAAATTCTATTTCTTAAAAAAACGCACAACATAGTGTAGAGGAACAGAGGAACTCGACTTTTTATTATCCTACAGGGAAAGGTGAAAACTTAATAAATTCAGTCAAATTTACGAATAAAAAAGTTTAAATGCAATTTGAATAAAATTGGTTGCCTCTTTTTTTTATTAAAAATTGCATTAAAACATTTGTATATACAATCAACTTTTACCACAAAGAAAAAAATTCGGGCTAAAGCCGAAGAACATTTTCGAGAACTATATTAAGATTTAATAATAATGAATTCCTCTTTCACTGATTACGTTAATGATTATTGCCACAACATCCTTTATTATTATTATTATTATTATTTTTATATACCCAGTACTTTCATATCTTCTGACACACTGTTTTTTCTTGATAATAAAACAAACGACAAGAGATTTTTTTATTAATTTTTTGTAATTTGGTTTATTAGATATTTAAAAATATAACAAAAGAAAAACTATTCAAAATGGCCGCCATTTGCCGTACAAAACGATCGAAGTCTTACAGGCCATTTGCAATACACACGACCTACATGGGGATATTGTCCACTGCGCGGATAAGTGCACACTTAAGAGAATCAAAATTTTTGTGGTGAGTAGTACAGAATATGCCTTCGAAAACGGTCAATCATAATGGACTATGGACTGCCCGATGGCCAATCTTCTGTGGAAGCAAAATTTGGTATATTGTGTTTTAACCAGTCTTGAGTGGTTTTTTGCTTTATGGGCTGGGGTCTGTTGAAATGTACTGTATACATATATCACTGTACTTACAATGCAAATATTTTACTACTATATTTACTTTTACTTTTATGTCATAATTTGTATTAATAATTTTTCCTAAAAAATAATCATTCCAAAATAAATTATTAAACGATAAAAACGTGTAGTCTTCATTAAAAGGACTGCGCTCCAACAGGTTATGGGCCCAGTGGCATTAAAAGTTTAATAATTTAATATAAAGGAAAAATAACTACAAGAAAATGGCCGCTATGTTTAATATTCCGAAGTTGGATGAGACGAATTATGATTCCTGGTGTCTTCAAATAAAAAGTGTCCTTATTCATCAAGAGTTATGGGCGGTTGTATCAGGCAGTTTAGTAAAGCCAGAATCAAGTGGCACAAATGGTGCTGAAGTAGCAGAATGGGTTGCGAAGGATGACAAGGCAACAGCTACAATAATATTATGTTCAACCCCAATGCAAATAGCTCACATAAAGCGATGTAAAACATCCAGCGAGACTTGGAGAGTACTAAAGGAAATACATCGTCCAAAAGGACCAGTACGAAAGGTAACATTGTTCAAGCAACTTTTACAAACTCGCATGTCGGAAGATGAATGCGTTCAAAAATACATATGTAATTTTGGTTCAATTGTCGACAAATTAGCAGAAACTGGTGTCAATCTTCAGGAGGAGTTGTATGTAATTATGTTACTCGCTAGTTTACCACAAACATACGAGAATTTAGTTGTGGCACTTGAAGCTAGGGATGAACTCCCAAAGTTGTCCACATTGAAGATTAAACTAATTGAAGAAGGTGAGCGTAGAAAGGCGAAAAATAATGAAACGAATACAGACAACAGCGTACAGGCCTTTATGGCGCGAGAGAATAAAGAGAAGAAACGAATTCAGCGAAACAATTATTATAAGAATAATAATACCACTGTAAACAACAGTTGTCGAAAAAAATTCAACTTTAAATGTTTCAGTTGTGGTGAAAGTGGTCATTATGCAGCGCAATGCAAAGAAAAAGGTTTCAAAGTAGTTCAAAAAGGCGAACAAACCAATCGTGCTTTTTCAATATGTAGTGAGTATGTATTGCGAAGAAACATTTGGTGTCTCGATAGCGGAGCATCAGCGCATTTATGTTGTGACCGTAATATGTTTGAAAAGTTTGAAGAACATAAAGAAGATATTATACTTGCTGGTAGTAGCAAAATTCAGACCGAAGGAAAGGGGCAAGTTTACCTGAGAGAATTTGGTATAACATTGAAGGATGTTCTCTATGTTTCGTGCTTACAATGTAATTTTATTTCTGTTGGTAAAGCTGTAAGTAATGGTTGTACTGTAACTTTTAAGCATACAGAAGCTGTAATAAGAAAAAACGGCAAGGTTTGGTTAACTGCTAAAAGAGTTGGCGATTTATTTTTGTGTGGTGTAGAAAATACTGAATGTTTTTTTGCTTGCGAAACAGGCAAAGAGGCGATGAAATGGCATAAACGTTTTGGTCACCTGAATTTTGCCAGCTTGCGACAACTAATAAACAAAGAAATGATTTTTGGAGTAAATATTAACATTCCTGACGACATAAGTTGTAGCGTTTGTTTACAGTGTAAATGCAGTGTCAGACCATTCAAGCATTCGGAGAATAGAGCCAATGACTTACTAGAAATTATACATAGTGACGTATGTGGTCCTATGAACACAACATCTAGTGGAGGTGCAAAGTACATGCTAACGTTCATTGATGACAAGAGTCGGTATGTATTTGTCTATTTCTTAAAAAGTAAATCTGAGGTGTTCGAGAAATTTAAAGAATTTAAATCTATGGCTGAGATTCAGACTGGTCAAAAAATTAAAATATTGCGCACTGATAATGGTACTGAATTTGTAAATAAATTGTTTGATGATTTTCTGAAAAATAATGGAATTATTCGTCAGTTAACTGTTCCTTATACTCCCCAGCAAAATGGTGTTGCGGAAAGATTCAACCGCACTTTGATAGAAATGGCAAGATGTATGCTAGTAGATGCTGGTGTTACTGAAATTCTTTGGGCTGAAGCAATTAATACCGCTGCATATTTGCGAAATCGTTGTCCTACAAAAGTATTATCTGATGTAACGCCACATGAAGTTTGGTTTGGACGTAAACCAGTAGTTAAACATCTTAAAACTTTTGGATCAATTGCTATAGCTTTGGACAAAAAACAGCATAACAAATTTAAACCAAAAGGTAAAGAGTATATTATGATTGGGTATTCAAATACTGCAAAAGCTTATCGATTATATGAGAAGTCTAGCGGTAAAGTAATAGTAAGTAGAGACGTATATTTCATAGAGACAGAACCAAAAGAATCTGTTAACATTGAACTACTACCAAAAAGAGTCGAAGAGCAAAATAGAGATAAAATACAAAATAATAAAGCAAATTCTCAAATTGAAAGTGACCATGAATCAGCTGAAGAGTTTTATGGTTTCGAAGAAGTTCCGGGAAAAAGAAGACCTGGAAGACCGAAAATTAATCGTACGGGTGCTGCAGGTAGGCCCAAGAAAATATACAATACTATTAATTTGATGTGTTCCGAAAATATCAATGTTCCCGAAAATGTAAACGAAGCTCTGTCTAGTGAATATTCAAATTTCTGGTGGAATGCAATGGAGAGTGAATACAACGCACTTTTGAAAAACAAAACATGGGAATTGGTTGAGCTTCCTCGTGAACAAAAGGCAATCGGTTGTCGTTGGGTGTTTGCATTAAAGAGAAACAAAGACGGTAATGTCGAAAGATTTAAAGCGAGATTGGTTACAAAAGGGTATGCACAAACTTATGGAGTTAATTACCAAGAAACGTTTTCTCCTGTTGTCAGATATGAAACCATTAGGATGATATTTGCGATAGCAGCTGAGTACGAATTGTATTTACATCAGATGGATGTTTCGACTGCATATCTCAACAGTGAATTGAACGATGACATTTATATTACACAACCCGAAAAATTTGTTGATAATGAACGGCCACATCATGTATTGAAATTGAAGAAGGCATTATATGGCCTTAAACAATCAGGTCGTCAATGGAATCGTAAGTTAAATTCTATTTTAAATGAAATTGATTTTTATGCGTGTGAAAGTGAGCCATACCTATATGTAAAGAAAGTTGCAAATAAGATAAATATAATCGCTATATATGTGGATGACATACTGATTGCGTGTACTGATATAAATGATTTGAAATCTATAAAGAGTGAAATTTCTAGAAGAATTGATGTGGTGGATAAAGGAGAAGTCAAACATTTTTTGAATATTGAAATAGAGAGAGATGGACCAACGGGTTCAATTGCAATTAGTCAAAAGGCAAACATAGAACAATTGTTGAAGCGATATAATTTAGACAGTTGTCGATCAGTGGCAACACCTTTGGAGTCAAATTTTCAAGTTGCATGTAATAACGAAAATTGTAAAAGAGCTGATCAAGTTGAGTATCAGTCGTTAGTTGGTTCTCTCATGTATATTGCTTTGTGTACAAGACCTGATATCATGCATTCTATTTCAAAACTATCTCAAAAAAATAGTGATCCACACATTGAGCATTTTACTGCATTGAAAAGAGTATTAAAGTATTTAAGTAAAACTAAAAATATGCAACTAAAATATTATAAAATTGGACATCCAATACAATGCTACGTTGATGCTGACTGGGGAGGAGATGCTATTGACCGGAAATCTTATACAGGATATACTTTTATTTTGGCAGGTGCAGCATTTTCATGGGAAAGCCGTAAACAACAATCAGTGGCTCTATCAAGTACTGAGGCTGAATATATGGCATTATCTTCTGCAGCCAAGGAAGCAATATACATAAGCAAATTACTAAAAGAAATCGAATTAAATAACAATACTGTTATTGAAATCCAAGGCGATAATATGGGAGCATTACAACTAGTGAAGAATCCCATATACCATGCTCGAAGTAAGCATATTGATATAAAGTATCATCATGTAAGAGATATGTATGAAAAGAAGTTGATAAATTTAAAATATTGTAATACAAATGATATGACTGCTGATATATTAAGCAAAAATTTACAGAGGGTTAATCATGAACGTTTTTCTAGCCTCCTGGGTTTAGTTATGTAATGTTCATTTTCAATTCATGTATTATTGGATTATAAATATTAGCATTGAGGAGGAGTGTTGAAATGTACTGTATACATATATCACTGTACTTACAATGCAAATATTTTACTACTATATTTACTTTTACTTTTATGTCATAATTTGTATTAATAATTTTTCCTAAAAAATAATCATTCCAAAATAAATTATTAAACGATAAAAACGTGTAGTCTTCATTAAAAGGACTGCGCTCCAACAGGGTCGAGTCCTGTTGAAAGGTCCACGGCTCGTTTTTGAAGAGTGTGCTTTTTAACGGCTTCACATCCTTTACCAAAACGTCAGATTGGTACACCTTTTTCGCAGAAATGGAGCTTGGTGACGCCATCATAGACGACTCCCCACCATCCCATCACAGACCTCTCTGAACTCTCGGAACCAATTCATTTTCATTTTGTTTGTTGAACGACTCCTCCACAGTAAAAGTTTTCCCATCAGTAAAGAGAATTTTTCTGTGACCGTTATTGGCGTTCTGGTGAATCAATGCTTCGATTTTTGCTTGCGTTTCTTCTTCAAAGCCGCTGTAAGTAGATGCCCCGTGTCTGTCTTATAAGCCCGAAGTCCCAAGTAATATTTAATTATTCGAAAAATAACAGAGTTGGGTTTATTGCATTGAATTTATAATGCATTATCGTTTCCACTACCACTAAACCACTTAGTATTAATGCAGCAATATTGCAGCCACCACTAAATGCAGATAGAAATAGTTAACCACTAAATAAAACCATTTTAGTGGTAGTGGAAATTTATTGCATTAAAAAAAAACAAATTTAGTGGTAGTGGAAATTTAGTGCATTAAATAAAATAAATTTAGTGGTAGTGGAAATTTATTGCATTAAATAAAAAAAAATTAGTGGTAGTGGAAATTTATTGCATTAAAAAAAACAAATTTAGTGGTAGTGGAAATTTAGTGCATTAAATAAAATAAATTTAGTGGTAGTGGAAATTTATTGCATTAAATAAAATAAATTTAGTGGTAGTGGAAATTTATTGCATTAAATAAAATAAATTTAGTGGTAGTGGAAATTTATTGCATTAAATAAAATAAATTTAGTGGTAGTGGAAATTTATTGCATTAAATATAAAAATTTTAGTGGCAATGGAAATTTATTGCATTAAATATATCGATTTTAGTGGTAATGAAAATTTAATGCACTAATTTTGAATAATTAGTGGTAATGGAATATAACTCCATTGGCACTATAGTGGAATGGAAATTTAGTTTCACTACCTCAGTTCCACTATCGTTTTAATATACCTTCATATATGGATATAATATTATTATATGCATACATAGCTTAAGTCAATGTCAAAATAAATTGTTGTGAATGTTATTTTCTTAATTTACTGAGTCCGCCTGTATAAAGTAAATAATTGTTGTTATTGTTTTAATAAGAATTTTAGTACTTTCAAATGTAATATATTATTCAGTTCACCATAGGTAAGATTTTAATGGCGCGGACTGCTAATATTGCCAGCCACTAATCATTCAGAAGTAGTGCACTAAATTTCCATTACCACTAAAATCGATTCATTTAGTGCACTAAATTTGCACTACCACTAAATTTGTTTTATTCAATGCACTAAATTTCCACTACCACTAAATTTATTTTATTTAATGCACTAAATTTGCACTACCACTAAATTTGTTTTATTCAATGCACTAAATTTCCACTACCACTAAATTTATTTTATTTAATGCACTAAATTTCCACTACCACTAAATTTATTTTATTTAATGCACTAAATTTCCATTACCACTAAATTTGTTTTTTTTAATGCAATAAATTTCCACTACCACTAAATTTTTTTTTTTAATGCAATAAATTTCCACTACCACTAATTTTTTTTTTATTTAATGCAATAAATTTCCACTACCACTAAATTTATTTTATTTAATGCACTAAATTTCCATTACCACTAAATTTGTTTTTTTTAATGCAATAAATTTCCACTACCACTAAATTTTTTTTTTAATGCAATAAATTTCCACTACCACTAAATTTTTTTATTTAATGCAATAAATTTCCACTACCACTAAATTTTTTTTATTTAATGCAATAAATTTCCACTACCACTAAATTTGTTTTTATTTAATGCAATAAATTTCCACTACCACTAAATTTATTTTATTTAATGCACTAAATTTCCATTACCACTAAATTTGTTTTTTTTTAATGCAATAAATTTCCACTACCACTAAATTTTTTTTTTTAATGCAATAAATTTCCACTACCACTAAATTTTTTTTATTTAATGCAATAAATTTCCACTACCACTAAATTTGTTTTTTTTAATGCATTAAATTTCCACTACCACTAAATTTTTTTTATTTAATGCAATAAATTTCCACTACCACTAAATTTGTTTTTTTTAATGCAATAAATTTCCACTACCACTAATTTTTTTTATTTAATGCAATAAATTTCCACTACCACTAAATTTTTTTTATTTAATGCACTAAATTTCCATTACCACTAAATTTGTTTTTTTTTAATGCAATAAATTTCCACTACCACTAAATTTGTTTTTTTTAATGCATTAAATTTCCACTACCACTAAAATGGTTTTATTTAATGCACTAAATTTCCACTACCACTAAATATTATAGGCGATAATGCACTATTTTTTCCACTACCACTAAATTTAGTGGAAAATTAAATCTAATGCAATAAACCCAACTCTGAAAAATAAGTACCTTAGAAATATTCATCTCACGCGACAATATTTGCTGCTTTCGAAGTGGATTTCAATAAATTCGATTCTTTACAGTTTTGACGGCTGTAACTTGGACGGTCTGCTACTCCACCAGTATCCTCAAATAGTTTTGCAGAACGATAAACAAAACTGCGACTTAACCCGAGCAGCTGCAACGTTCGATTGTATGTCTCCAGATTTCATTTCAATTTTTTTGGGCCATTTGCTACAATACGGTTTTCGATATCTCTCCATTCCATAATTATAACCAGCGAATGCCAAAAACTTTTTACGCAAAAATGAAGTATAAATATTAGTTGTCAAAATCCTGTCAACTTAAAGGTATTATTTTAAAATATATTCATTGCAGTTAACTTTGATCTAATTAAAGCGTTTCTGACGAAACAAAAACTACAATAAATTAAAAAATTGATCACACCTTACCCGGGGCTCGAACTTCGGGCCTCTAGCACATTAAATTATAATGCGCTCGCTTTTGGCGCTACACTCTAACCAGCACGGCTACAGTCCTACATGTCGTCGATGTCGACTAATGTGGATAAGGTGGAATAAAAGGGCAAAAACAAAAATAAATTGTAATTCTCTGTCATCCAAATAAGATGACAATTACAAAAACTGTAATGATGGTGAGAAAAGGAGAATATGATAGAAACTGTTGTGTGACTTTACTTCGACAAACTCATACAAGTGTATATACATACATATGGAAGAAAATAATTTCAGTATGAGATTTCTTGAAAAAGTATGAGTTAAATAGTTGATGTTTGGTCTTGAATATGCACAGGACACAAAGAACTCTGACGAGACTACCGTAGCTGGAGTCGAAAACAATTGTTCAGTTTAGCTAGTGTACTATTTCTTCACGGACATCATTTCTTTTTTAATTACCAAAAATATTCATTGCAATTAACTTTGATCTAATTAAAGCGTTTCTGACGAAACAAAAATTAGACGGATTATGGTCAGTGGATTTCTTACAGTGGGAGTGATTTGTCAGTAATTATGAATCTACTAGGTAATTAAAACAGATAAGTTTTATATGACTTTGAAAACAGAAATAAAACATACCTACGGTGACCATCCGTTCTGTATTATACAGAGCAGTTCTGTATTTGAAACCCGTGTTCTGTATAAATTATTCATTAGGGAAAAACATAAAAATGTTCTGTGTTTCATTTAATGTTCAGTATTTGTTCTGTATTCTCATGCCTCAGAGTAGTATTTGTAGTTTTGATTAACAATTCTGGGTTAAGAGGAGTCTCTTAAGCAGAGACGAAATGGCCATAGAGACATGCTTCTTCTCATAAGTAATGCATTTCATATATGTATGTACATTTTAGAGAAAGAGGCATAAATTTTAAAATTATTTTGGCGGTTGTCGGGTTCAGTTTGTGTTTACCTGGTTCAAATGCTCCATAGAGCTGGCAAACAATCGATAGTACTATCGATAGTTCTATTTTTAATAGACTATCGATGTTATTTTTTCGATAGCGATACTATCGTAAAATATTGCATTTAATTGACTAATGGAGATTTCTCTAGCTTAAAACCATATTTTTAATTGCATCTCCTTATAGAAACAAGCAAGAAAAATTGTGATAAAGAAAGCAAAAATACTGAGGTTGATACTGAAGCTATGCAGTTGAAAAAACTCGCAGAGGTAATTCGGAAGTTTGGAATTTTTTTCTAAAAGCAAAAGATAAAGAAAATGCACAATGTCGGCTGTGTTCGAAAATTTACAATATTAGAGGCAACACATCAAACCTATTTAACAACCTAAAGCGTGCCCATCCATCTCATAACCAACTGCCGAAGCAATCAAAAACAATCCAATATATTGTCAAAAAGTCTAAAACCTATAAAAGGGATTCCGAATGGAACAAACTACTACATACTGGTTTAATAACTTTGGTCGCCAATGATTTACAGCCATTCAGTATAGTAAAGGATACATGTTTCCGAGATTTTATTAAATGCCTAAATCACCGCTAAATGTTGCCTTCAAGAAACACTCTCAAAAATGTGATGATGTTAAAGTTGTTCAATACAACCTATACAAAGAAGTGCAAATCTGAGCTATTACAGCAGACTTGTTGACTTCAAACGAAAAGGATGGCTAACTTACCGTAACGTATCACTTTATATGAAACAAGTTTGTTCTTCGTATGACTGTTTTGTCTATGTGCTAACAGGAATGTGAAATTTAACATTTCTAAAAGAATTCGATACTATCGATAATATCGATAGTTTTTGAACCAACTATCGAAAACATCGAATGGCGCGACTATCGATAGTTTGCCAGCTCTATGCTCTGTTTTTAATGTGGACCAGTGAAAAAACTGAAATGAAAATGGAAACTATCGAAGCCATTTTGGTCACTAAATTAAACTATAATATATGAATTGTATAGATTTTAAAAAATATTTAAAGGAAATAATAACTTGGTAAAACAAACAAATTTATTTATCAGAAAAATGCCAAAAATTAGTTGTGATTTATTTTACCATTTCAATGCACCTTTCTTCGATAAAAAGAAAATATAAATTTTTTTTAAAGTTAACTCTAACTTAGTTTGAAACTAGAAACTGGAAACGTGCGATTTCAAATCACTTGTGATTTCAAAATCGCCAATTTTAGTTTTTCATGTGTTGGAAATCGTGCGTTTTTAAAGTTATGTTCGAAAAATGCAACATGTTTTAAGTATCAAAAGTAATAAAAACAAACGTAATATAAACAAAATATTAAATAAAATTAATAAAAATGCCAGCTGCGTCATTGTTAAGTTTAATTTAAAAAAAAAACAATATGAAAGAAAACAACGTATTAGAAAGCGTTTTCTTAGAGATGAGCAATGAAAAAGAACATACTTTTTATTTTACATTTTCTATTAAAATTAATTGTAAAATATTACTTTTTTTACTTTGTATTTATAAAAAACATATTAGATTTTATTCATGTATGCTTTTGTGTTAAATTATAAGCAAATTTTTAAGAAAATATGCAATTTCACTTATAGATCACATGCGTAAAAGTTTGTGATTTGAAAACGCCTAATTTCTGGCGATTGTGAACTCTAGCACACCTCTTTTGCGATTTCATATCGAGTTCGCCTATTTCATGCGATTTCCAGCACATGGGCGTTTAGTTATTTTTGAATTTTCGGTTAATTTAATTTGTTTTTTTTTTTTTAATTTTGTTAATTTTGCATTTAAATAATAAATATAATAAATACATGCCTATGTAGATTGCTTGTTTGCATTTTATAGTTGTTATTGGTCAAATATTTCCTTGTTCTGTATTATGGTTTAAAAAAATATGGTCACCTTAAACATTCTTGAGTATGTAGTAGCTTTTTCGAGCAATAATGAGTAAAGTATTTTCGTTCGCAAAGTTTTACGTTCGATATCATGGTGGAACAACAGGCTGTAAGTTTTTTTTTTATAAAATAAGCTTTTTAAAATGAAACTTCTTTTATGTATATATTTTTTTTTATAATTTTATTGTGTTTTCTTTTTGTTGTTGTTTTTTTTTTATTATTTATTTTTCCATATGAAATATCGTTACTCTTGTTTTAAATTTTTTCATATTTTTTGGTTGATAACTTTTTTCCGTTTTATTTATGGTGTTTTCTTTTTTCTTTTTAATAGTAATTTTTTCTGTTTTTCGGTTTTCCATTGGTTTATAAGAAATTGTGAGTTTTTTCTTTGTTATTACGTTTCATCATTTTAGGTTTCTTATTTCATTTGTTTCAATTGTTTTTTGTTTTTTTTTATTATTTTACTCTTTTTTTTCGATAAAAAGATAAATTTATAATAATAAATTTGTTTATAACAAAATTGACAAGAGTGTGTAGAAAAAATGTTAGAAAGATATTGTGAGCGTGTATTTGTTAGTGTATGCGTTTTATGTTTAATTCGAAATCGAATTTGGTGATATTTTTTGTAGCGAAAGGTGAAAATATGTATAAATGTTAGTGACATTCAAAGGCAATGAATGTGAAGAGCAGCAATAGGTGTTTTATATTAAAGAAAAAAAGTTTAAACAATTTTAACGAAATATTTATTTGCCTATATAGTAATGAATGATATTAGTTTTGTTTTTTGTAAATTTTATTTTAATAACACTATAGTGGCTAAGGACTTGGAGGTTGTAAATTTAAAATACTCTTAAAAATAAAAAATAAAAATGTGGGGCAAATAAATTGGCAAATAAATAGAGGGAACTAAAGTTGTAATAAAAACAATACTAAATATGAAAAGAATTTATGTATATAAAAATTTTATAAATAATTTTTTTATTTTGTCAAATCATTTACAATTACATAATTTTGTTTTAAGCGTTAGTATGTGTATGAAATTTACTTTAACCGCCGTTTTACTCTCTTCCAAAATCCTTAATTCCATAGTATTATTAATATTTTTTGTATAACAAAAAATTCTATAAATGAATTCTACGTGTTTGTATTAATTAAAAATTATAATAATTTTATAATTAATTTTAACAATTTTATTTAATTTAAACAAATAATTATATATGTAGTTGTTTTGTTTTGTTTTGTTTTGTTTTCTTTTCTTTTAAATTTATTATTATAATTTTCTGGTACAAACTTAACAATTTTTTTATGGTTTTCAAAGACTATAATTATGATTTATTTTAATGCATTTTTTTTTTCTTTCTTTTTTTTTTTTGTTTATTAAAACAATTGGTTTAATATTATTTTATTAATGTGTGTAATTTATGTTTTCTTTCTTGTGGTTTTTTCTTTTTTTTTATATTCATTTGCGGGATAATATGTAACAATTGCAATTTATGTATTTTTTAATATTAAATTATTAATAATAGGTTGTTTATTGATTTTTTTTTTCTTACGAAGTGTTTTTTTTTTATTGATATTTGTATGAATTATATTAGAGATTTTTTTGTTTTTATAATAAATTTTATATTTATTTTATTATCGTCTATTACTCTAATGTTTTTCTTTTATTTTTTATTTAATGCTTATTTTTTTTTAATTTATATTAAATTAGCTTAAGTTATTAGCGGCTGTTTTCTATAATTATTATTTATTTTTTATTTAAACTTACTATACAAGCTCTCTAATAAAGTTTTTTTTTATTTTCTTTTGTTTTTGTCTTATTTATTTATGCGTATGTACTTTGTTTATTTCAATGTCAATGTTCGATTTGGAATTATTATTTTTGACTTAAAATATGTGTTTTATGGTAATTTAGCGATTTTGTTTTTATATATATTGTATTTATATATAATCATGCTTTAACAAATATTTATTTTGTTTATATTAAATTGCAGCAATCTTTTGTGGTTTTTTGTTTATATTTTTATTGCTAAATTCTAGAAAGTTATTAGTACTTCTTTTGGTTTTGTTTATTTTAATAATAAAAATTTATTTATTTTATTATTATTATTAATTATTCAATTTCGTTTTTTTTTCTGTTTTCTTTTCGGTATATTTTATAAATATAAATTAATTTTTATTATTAAATATTTATTCAATATATTTATTTTCAGTATGCCTTGTTGGTTGATTGATTTATTTATAATTTTATAATGAATGTTAATTTCGCTGTTTATTTTTATTATATTTTTCTTTTCATAAAAGGATGTAAAACGTTTTATTTAATATTATTTTAATGATTTTTTTTTGGTTTGATATTTAATTTTTATTAGTAAAAACAAATTTCTTGTAAATAACTTTAGCTGAAGTTAAAAATTAAACAGATTTAAATTATTAGAAATGAAAAGTAAATTATTAACAATAAGCTATACATAATCGCCCCTATCTTGTTTGGCTTATTCGTTGTCGTATTTCGACATTTGTGTGTCCTAGTAGATAAAAGAAATCAAGCAAAATGTGTCATTAATCTTTTACAAAAATGTCGAAATACGACACTTATACGCCAAGGATAAATAAGGGTGAAGCAAAAATATAAAAATTTCAAATGTGTTTTTCAGTCAATCAAATCTATTTTAATTCTAATGAATATGTTTTTCTTTTGATTTTTGAGTAAAACTATACTTAAACTAATAGCCTTATTCTTTTCATTATTAGATTTAAAACAAAAACAAAATTGTTTTTTATTTTTGTTTTCAATAAAAATTTTAAAACGTTTATAAAAGTATTTTATACAGCATGAAGTTAAAAGAAGTTTTTTGGAAACCCAACCCACATTGTCCTTTTCTGAGTCCTTTTGTATTAAAAAAAAATCATAAAGCTTATATAAAGAGACTTAACTTACTAAACTTAAAGGTAGTTTAGACTGTGCATCGTAAAACCATAGTATGCACGTCCAAGCTGAGAGAAAATAATATAAAATTAGATATGATCTTTTTGAAATAATCAGGGTTGTTGTAGAATCTGATTATTATCAGAATCAGAATTGAAACCGACAGAATTCTCATTTTGGTGTCACAGAAACAGATGATACCGGTTTTATATTCGAATCAGAATTGTTGTCAGAATTTGGTGTCGTCAAATCTGATTTTATCGGTTTTTTGTCAGAAAGAATCCGATCAGTTGCCAGCTGTCAGAAACACACTTGTTTTAATTTTTGTTGTAGGCGGTTAAACGTATTTTGCTGCACAATGCAAGTAAATTAATTTAAATTTCATTTTATATAAGATATATTTATGTGTATAGGGGAAAACATAGAAATACAATATAACTCAAAATGGGATATTTGTAAAATTTATGGAGGAACACGAAGATATCGCAAGGGGTTATACAAAACGCGATAAGGCTGAAGTTGAGTCTCTCTGGCAGGAACTTACACAGTCTTTAAACAGTGCTGGACCACCCAGCAAAGATGCCAACGGATGGAAGAAGTTAAAATGTTTAAATTTCTTAAATGTAACACTATTATTTAACAAAAATGTATTTTTATACAAAATATATGGACGGAATGGAAAACATCCATTACATTGGCCAACACAATTAACACCGTACTCCGGCCTAAACTAACGGTAGAATCGTTTCCAATTGTCTTTTGATAACTGCCTTCTGCCGAAAATCGTAATATTGCTGCTAGCTGAATAACACACAAAATATTTGACGGAGGCAAGTGAATCTCAACAATGTTCATCAACATTTGGAATGCTTCTTTATTCACACGGTATTGACTTACGAATCTTTAATAAACTTTCATACAATTCAACTTTTCGTACTTTGTTGCAATGTGTACGTACGCTACCTGCGGAAGTTCCAAGGGATTGCTGTAATCTCTCAATATCTTTCGTTTAACTTTTTCATTCGATTCTTCCTCCATTAATAAAAATAAAACGACAGCCTCTACCATTTTTAGTTCCGTATAATTTAAATTTCTTTATAAAATATGTTCAACACCAAAAGAAAAATTTTTTGATAAAATATTTCTAAAAAAAAATGTAAACAAAGCAAAAACAGCTGATTCGATTATGGATTTTGTTTATTTTCGAATAAAGCCAAAATCCACACGGTTTCATGACACCAATTGAAATCAGAATCGATTTTCATTTCTGATAAATGACAATTCTGACTGGGATTCTACAACGACCCTGAATAAAACAAACTCTTTATTTTTTAGACTTTTGATGATAAATTTTAAAATAAATAAACTTATAAATAAAAATTTTGTTATTGTCAAATAAAATTAAAAAATATATGTATTTTCCATTATAAACAAAATCCGTTCTCTTCATAGTCTAGTGAATGATGACAAATATTATCCAATTTATTACATACATACATACATAAGAGGCCATTACAATTCTGTGTCGGGGTTACGGTCTAGCTTCTCGCAGCACCCATGTTGTATGTGTTATTTTTTATACATGAGTATTGGGGCCTACAGTTTTAAGTTGACTCCGAACAACAGATTTGAGAAGCTTGTTCATAGCATTCAGTTACTCTCAAATCTTTTGCTAGAGGACTGCTAAGACGTAGTCGCCGAAAGAAATATTCATTCATACTTTTTTTTTAATGTCACAGCTGCGATTTGAACCCGGAGCTGTCCTGGCGCTCTTATTTAATAAGCCAACACACTAACAACTAGACTACGGCGACTACAATACTCCTACAGTTTACAATACTTTATTTTAGGGCTACACCAGTAAAAATATGACCCAGAGTTTTTATTTGTAAAAAAGCAAAGAAAAATGTCGGTATTATAATACTCTTATGCTTAATAGTTTATTTAAGTAAGCGCTCTTTTTAGTTCAAAGAATAAAGATGAACTAGTTCGATCTTCTAGTTCGACGGCTCCTTCCCTTTTACATGCAACTATTATTATATATAATTGTATAATCGCAAAGCCTTTCTCGTTTAGTGAATTTTTTCATATATGTTGGACACAAAAAATAATTAGTGGCAGCACTGTTTGTGCTTATTATATCGTCAACTTAAAAACCAAACAACCTATCAGCAGTTTTCAAAAGTTACAGGGAGAGAAAATTATAAAATTGGAACTTTTTGCAATATTGAAACGAAAATTATATATTCTGATTAAAATTAAACCAGGGGTAAAATTACGGCATTCGATATCGAACGAAATTTCTATATATGTAAATTGCTTTAAAATTGTATGAAATTTCGTTCGATATCGAATGCCGTAATTTGCCCCCAGAAGTATATATCTGTTGAGAAAGCTTTGTTTTTCTAAACACAGCTTATTATATGGCGATTAAGTTATTTAGAATTGTAAAAATCTGAAACCAAACAACCTATCAGCAATACTAACACATTGCAACAGCGAAAAAATGCACGGAATCCACAGTATGGGTTCGATCGTAAAACCAAAACGTCAAAAAATTTTGAAAATCACTGCATCATTCAAAAAATGTGTCCTCAGTTTTTGGCCAACAGCTAATTTAAACTTAGAGATACTGCTTAACTATGGTCGGCAACAATGTAGTGAAGACTCTATTTTAAAATATTTTTCGTGCAAAATATAATTTTTTCTTGCACTTTTTTGCAAAAATGTACGAAAAATTTTTACTTTTTTTAGCATTACTTACAGGGACTCGTAATACATGACAATATTGTAGCCATTGTAAATCTGAACAACTTTTGTGAACATATCAATACAATCTGAATGTGTCTAGGCATCCAAAAAGCTTACAAAGACCAATTTGTACCCTAAAAATGTTATGTTTCACTATTTTTAAAAAACTCAAAAGAAAAAATTTAAAAAAAAATTTTTATTTCAAAAAAATTGTGAAAAATAACAACTTTAGGGTACATATCCCCCTCTTTATTTGAAATTATACTTTTTTATGGTTAGGAGGATAATAAGCAATATGTATTGTACGCACATATGTACGTTTATCACAGGTTATAGATAATTTAAAAATCGTCTTTAAAATATGTGCTAACGAAAGGAAAAGAACATTAATTTCCCAATTTCAAACTAATTTTAAGAAATTTAAACTTCAAAACAAAAGTTTTAACAAAAAATGCAGAAAATTAAATATTCAAAAAGTAGCAGTGTAAATTAAGCAAAAAATAAAACTTAATCCACTCATAATAAAAGGTCAAGGGGCAAATTTCGAAATTCGATATCGAAACAAATTTCTATGTAAGTATGTAAATTGTTTCATAAGTAACTTTGTATAAAATTTGACTCCATATCGAATGTCGTAATTTACCCCCAGGTTTTATGGTGTACTATCTGTCAAACGAAATCTAGTGAAATTGAATTCAGGTTTTTCTTTTTCAAAGACGTGAAATTTAATTGCCTAAGTTATTTTAACATTTTAATAACCAAGGAAATTATGTTAATGGTCGTTAAGTGAATAAATAAATAAATCAAAATTTTTTCATTCGATTTCAATTTCACTCGTTTTCGGTTTACAGAAAATATAGGAGTATATTAATATTAAATATAAATAAAGGAAAATAAAACCTTTTTTTTTTTTGTTAAATTAATATTTATTAGAGCAAAACTTAACAAAAATATTGATTATTATGCACACATACATATGTATATATAAAAAAAATATAAAATTATTATTAAAAAATAAAAAAAAAACATAAACCTTTACCATTTAAATAAACACAAAATTATTTTTTGTTAGAAAATTCAAAATAAAATAAAAATAACTCCAGCTTTACAAAGAATATTTTTTAATAATTGTTACAAAAACTGTAGAGAAGTTTTCTAATGTTATAAATCTTTGATATTTTATGCTTTATTATCTTAGGAAATTTCTTTTGTTTTTTCTTTTTTTATTTTTTTCTTTTTGTTACATATTAAATGGTCTTTTTCGCTTGCGTGTGTTTTAAACATTAATGAGAACTTTAATGATTAGAAAAAGATGATGATTATTTGCTTGCTTATGTTCAATCTTTTTTGTATTTTTGTAATTTTGTTTTTTCCATATTTGTTTTATTTAATTTTAATAGTACATATTTATTCTCATATTTTTATGTATTGTAATTACATTTTATAAAAAAAAACCAAAAAATTAAAGTATGTATTATAATAACAACAAGAAGAAGAGATGGTGAGAAAAACTAGAGTGTTTTTGGAAAGATTTATTTTAGGCGCGCGGCGATAGTAGAAAAACTTTTTTTTTTTTTTTTGGGAAAAAAAAGTATATGTAAAAATGAAATATAAAAAAATTTTCTTAAGAAAAGAAAATTTTGTGATATTTCTTGTAATTTAAATAGTTTTATTGTTGTTGTTTTTGCTGTTAAATAAAACACTATTTACCTTTTTTTTGCATTGAAAAGCTTTAATAGATAAAAAAAATAAAATGCTTAAATTGATTAAAAGATTAGGTATGTCATGAAAATCGATTTTGATCGAAATTAAAATCGAATGAAATTTCAAGTTGCTTATAACTTCTAAGTTTTCTTAGTATTGGAATTCATTTTTTACTCATTAGCCTAATGACTATACTTGATTATTACAATTTTAATATAAATAAAACAGATAAGTTTTATATGACTTTGAAAATACAAAAGATTTCAATTTCGAAAGAAATCGTTTTTCATTACATACCTGAGTATATTCAATTTTGTTTTTTTTTTTTTTTTAATTTAGTGTTACATTTCAATTTTAAAAATACATACATTTTTAACTTTAATTAATTAAACTTAAAATTTCATTTTTTATAATTGTGGTAATACTCACTTTAATGAAAAAAAAGGAAAAACAATCGAAAAACTAAAGAAAGAACCATGTCACAGTTTTTAATTACTTCCGAAAGCGAAATAAAATCCGTTACATAGTACTTCAAAAAATTAAATCATTTTTAATTTGAGAATTTTTTTTAATTTTCACAAAAAAGTTTGTGTTTTAAAGATAAAAACCATTCCGACTGAAATCTGTGACATGGCTGAGTATGATGAAAAACGTTTTCGTTCGAAATGGAAATCGTCTGTATTTTCAAAGTCATATGAAACTTATTTTTTTTTTTATTATTTGAAAATGTTAATAATCAGGAAAGTAGTGGAATATCAGTCAATTTCATTTTCGATCGAAATCGATTTTCATCACACAGTAAAACATTCATTTTTATTAAATAGTTATTAAAAAATGTATAAAAAAAATATTAAAAATAAATCCGCAGAAGTTATGCAAATAAAAAACAAACTTTTTTCTTATCTTCTTCTGTTGATTACACAAATTAATCAAATATAAAATATATACAGTATGTACAGTAGACGCTCGTAAATTAAAATTTGCTGAAATTCGAATTTTTCAAAATTTTTAACACATTACATGTTTTTATTTTTTTTAACACTGAAAAATTTCTTTGAGTAAATTAACTCAAACAATTCCATTTCTTTTATATTTTGACAATAGAATTAGAAGTTTAATTTGTGGTACAGTATTATTAAAATATTTTCTTTAAATAACCGTGAAATATTTGAATAAAATGGTATATTTTGTATTTGTTTTATATAAAAAATTAAAAAAAAAAATGTATGCACAAATATTTTTTGTGTATTTTCAAAACGAAGATGCACTTTCATGTTGCTTTTTATTTAAAAAAAAAAAAAAAAAAACTGAACAAAATGGCTCTAACTTACAAGCGTCTACTGTTAAAGTTTTAATATAAAATAGAACAGAAATATAATTTTCTTAACATCTTAAAAGCAGAAAGTGCCTGAAGTAGTTGGGTATCAATAAAATACCAGACAAAGGCCAACTAACAAACGATTTAAATCTATCTTCTTATTTCATTGTTAGAAATTACATTTAAGTTTTCGAAATTTTTAAATATATTTTATATCATGAAAAATGTGTGATGTAAAACGGGTATTCTGTTTTCAGGCACATTTTTTAAAATTGCAATAAATTTATTAAAATTCAATGAAAATATGTAAATGGGTTTTCAATATTAGAATTACTAAGAAGAGAAGAAGAGTATAAAAAATATACGAATTTAAGTATAAAAAAATCATAGCTTTAGTAAAAACGTAAATAGTGTTTTACCCTTTTCATTGTGTGGTGTGATGTGTTCAGTTTGAACTTTTTCTATTATATTTGTTTTTTTTTTATTATTTTTTAGTATTTTTTTTCATTAAAGAGGTTATAAAAAAGTATTATTTTTTTCGTTTTTTTTAGTAATTATTTTTTTTAGGATTTTTTATGTTTTTTTCGGTTTTTTTTACTTTACAAGACAAGGAAATAGCAAAAAATTGTTGACATCGCAAAAAAATTATAAAGAGATTTTGTTTTTGTAGTTTCTTTTGTTTAGTACTTTTTGTTTGGAAAAAGAGTTTTACAAAAATAAGACAGCGGCGGCGTTCATTTTTTGTTTGTTGTGTATTTGTTTGTTTTTGTTGTATTAAAGTGGGCGGCAAAAATTTCCATTATCATATGTTTAATTTTTTTATATTTTTTTTTTGTTTTTGTTTTTAAAATAATTTTAATTTAATAATTTTTTTTTTTTTTTGTTTATACAAAAAGGAAAACTATAATAGTGTTATTTTGTTTAAGGTATATAAATGGCAGAAAGCAAGCAACATTTTTACATAAAAAAATTGTTGCTTTAAAGGCATTTGTCAAACTGCATAGGGTGCATTTTTATTTTTCGTTAAAGATTGCTGATGATATTGCTGATGATGATGGTGATGTTGATGTTGAGGTTGTACAACCAATAATGAGGATGATGATGTATTAGTATCTACTATGGTAGTTGTTATGGCTGATGTTGTGGCACTACTGCTGCAGCCGGCACCAGCATTTGACGAAGTACCACCAACAACAGTAACACTAGTGTTTTTAGTAATAATCTGCTGATGCTGCTGCTGCCGCTGCTGTTTTTGTTCTGCTGTATTTATGATAGATGTTGTGGTAGGTGTTGCAGCGGTAGTAGTAGTAGCAGATTTTGTGCGTTTTTGTATTTGTGATTGTTGTTGTTGTTGTTGCTGAGAGCGTTTCTCACGCCATCTATCTAAAGGGGTATAGCAACATTTAAAAATTGGTTGTTTACGTTTGTTTTTCTCTGAGGATGATAACGATGAACTTAGGCTAAAACTTTGAGCTAAAGATGAAGCCGTTAAATCAGTCTGTACACCGCTACTACATAAACGTGTTTCCATGGTAAATAGTTGCTGTTGTTGCTGCTGATGTTTCATTTTAGAGGCAGGCAAAGGCGACGAAGCTGGAGCTGGAGCTGGAGCCTTACATATAACTGTGGGTGGCTCAGTCTCATGTAATTCAAACGAATGCGCTGATGAATGATCTTCAACATAGCCAGCCTCTTCTTCTTCATAGAATTCCTCATTTGAGGTACGTGTCGTGGTGGTTGTTGTTGATGGACGAAATTCATGAGACGATGACTCAACCATGGCAGTACGATAGTTGGCAACAAAATTATTTGTTTCCAAATAATGGCAGGATTGAAACATATAATCATCCACAAATTGTTGCAATATTAAAGGATCGCCAGCAGCTGCTTGAGCAGCGGCTGAATTTAAAATGGAACCCTCAGAATAATGTTCATGAGGCATATGCAAATGATGTGGCTGGGTAGTATGATAATGATTGTGATGATGATGATGATGATGATGGGGTATTGGATGTGGTCGTTGATATGAGGCGGAAGCAGTGGCAGCGTGCTCATCTTGGGAGGCATAACGACGTATTCCTTTGTGCGATTGTGACGAAGGTGAGTATATCACAAGTGATGTTGCTGTTGGTGATGTCGCTAATATCACATCATAATGTTGCTTGCTTTCCGCGTTAGTATACGTTTGCTGTCCAACAACAATCGTGTCTAGTGAATTACCAACAGCAATATGCTGCTCAGATTTTGTATCCAACACATATTCCTGTTGAATTGCTTGAGTTATTGTTGTGTCACTTTTTACGAATTCCGTTTCAGCAATATCGACATGTTGCTTCATGCATTCAACATGTTGATATTCATTAAAACTCATCGTTTGTTCTAGTTTTTTCTCTTCATGCAATGACGACAACGATTGTTGTTGGTGTTCAATGTAATTTTGCTCTTTGTTAATAATTTTTTCTTGTAATTGTTGTTGTGGTTTTTGTTGATGTTGTTGCTGTTGCTGTTGCAGTCGCTGTTTTTGCTTCATATCAACAATTTCTATTTCTTCAATATCACTAAAACTATTTAATTGTTTCAACAAATAATGAACATCATTTCGTTTCAATTGTTCTTCTTCATCATCTTTAACCAAAGACGCTGCTGCGAATGTCTCTTGTTCTTGTTGTAATGACGACGAAGATACTTTTGTCGCATCAGCAGTAGCGTATGCCTGTGATGATGAGGCTTTAGCTGCTGCTGTTGCGGCTGCTGTTGTTTTTGTTGATGAGAAATTAATTTTAGAATTATTTACAATTGGGTGGTCGGTAATATATTGATGATGGTGTTGGTTTTGAGCCAATCTTTGTTTAAAACTATCACTTAAAAAGGGCATCTCTACATATTGTTGTTGTTGTTGTTGTTGTTGTTGTTTTTGATGATAATGTTGTGGATGCTGCTGTTGTGAACTTTTGGCTAATGTTTCAGCAATATGTTGCTGATAATTATTATATGAATTTATAACCGGCACTGTATTGTCAATAATTCGATTAAATTTAGCTAATGCCGTATTTTGTTGTTGTTGTTGTTGTTGTTGTTTTTCTTCAGGCTGTTGTTGATGTAATGATGACGATGTTGTTGTTAATTTTGTTGATGTTTTTGCTGCTGCTACACATGTTGTTGTTGTTTTATATGATGTTGTTGTTTTATATGATGTTGTTGTAGTAGTAGTAGTAGTATTATTAGTTGTAATTGCTGCTTCATCTATTATATTAAATTTATTAAATTTTTGTTGTAATTGAGGCACTGTTGTGACGGTATCTAATTTATTTAAATCCCTTATCTTCATCATTCTATCCATTTTATGGCATTTTTCACTAACTGTTGATTCTACTGCCATTTGTTTTTCTTCTTGTGCTTGTCCACGATCACCATCGTGTCTGCTATTACTAATTTCATTTATATTATAATAATTTATATAATTTGTTTTATCATCAACGTTTCGTCTTAGATTATCCATCATTTCACTAACATTTATATTCAATTTTAATTTTAATTGTTGTTTTAATAATAATTGTCTACTTTCTTGTAATAATGCGCTAGTTGTTGGAGTTGTTGCTGTATTAGCTGTGTTAGTTGTTGTTGTTGTTGTTCTTTTTAAATCTGCGCCTGTGGCATTATCAGTCGCAACATATTTTCTATTTAATTTTTTATTTAAATTGGTATTAGCTAAATTTCTAGTCAAAATTAATTTTCTCGACGAAATGGGTTCATTATTGTCGCTCCCCCGCGATTACCGACTATCACGGGTGGAGCGAGGCCTTCCCTAACTGGATGTTGAGGCAATTGGGGATACTGGTGACAGTGGACTACGTGCCGTTTCCCGCGGACACCCACTTAATGTTATAACTAATTTGCGGGAACCAGCTTGATCACGATGTTCACATAGCCAAACACCTTGCCAGGTGCCCAACGATAATTTACCATCCGTTATGGGGATTGTCAATGAACTACCAAGAAAGCAGGCTTTTACATGTGCAGGCTAAATTTAATAGAAATTTTATTATTTTATATGAATTTATATAGAAAAAAATTTAATTTAATTTTCAAAAATATCACCATATCATCGGGTCCTTCACATGAATGCCTATAAGGTAAACCTTCGGGAACTATTTTGTTTAACATCATCTCCATGTCGTCTCTAAGAATTTATTATTGTTTTATTTTAGTTTTGTTGTAATAAATTAAAAAAAATTGGAATTAAAACATGAAAATAATTTCAAGATAAAATGTTTATATTTGAATAGTACCTGACATCTGGATCCCAACTTTCATTTAACGCTAAACTCGCTGATGTGTGTAAAACTAAAAAAAATAAAGGAGAATAAAGATCAGTATTTAGTATTTTCAAATAAATAATTTTAATTGCCTATTAAATGCTTAAAAACTTAATAAATTATCCTTTCTTGCTTATTTCTTTTTGGCACACACATTGTGTCCTGCTGCACATATAAAAGTATACACACAATCCATATAATCCATCAAGCAAACTAACACAGTCAACCGTCCCTCAAAAGGTCTTTACAACTAAGTATTTAAAGTCTCTCAATTAATTTTTTCTTTTTAATTTGTGTTGTTCATATTGCAACAACACCTTGTCATAAAGTAATTAAAAACAACTTGGGGGTGTAAAGATTCTTTTTACGTGAATATTTAATTTTTTTTTTTTATTATTACACTTCAGTTTTTTAATTTTATGTTCAACTTTAACCTGTTAACGAATAAAAAAACACTCAAACGTGCATACACTTTTACGATTATTTTTAAGTCCCACACATCCTACAATATACTCGTATGCACATATTCCACAAAAAAAAAAACAAAAAAGTGCCAGGAATGGGATTTTTTAAATAAATATAATTACATTATTAAATCAAATTTTACCTCAATTTATACTCGTATCATTAAAAAAAGGATTATGAAACTGTCTTTAAACTACTCTCACACTATACTCGTCTGTTGGCTGTCCACAGTCTAGAGTCCAGTTGGTTGTAATACTTTTGAAAATTTTTTAAAATAGTTTTTTTTTTATTAAAAATATATTTTATTCATTTCGAATACAAAGAGTTACTGCTGTATTCATAAAAAATATTATTATTGACCGGCAAACGTTATTTTGCCATATAAATTTGCTCTAGGAAACATTTTTTTAATTCAAATATATTTGATAATCTTCACCGAACTGCAAAAGCCAACCTTGATATAAGCAATAATTTTAATAAATGATTGTCCGCGATTTTCGGTACTTCAGTTTGATAGTTGGCGATAGGGGGAAATATCCCCTGTATTGCCCTTCTGAGTAGTACTTAATAATAAAAAACCTAAACCATATGTGTTCAACGGTACGCAGATCTATATAGTTTAAAATTTCATTGAAGTCAGTACGTTATTTAGGTGAGGCATTTACGGGTATCAAAAATAGATGTTGACCGATTCTCAGACTTACCCGATATGCACACTAAATTTCATGAAAATCGGTCGAGCCATTTCGAAGGAGTTTGACAACAAACACCGCGACACGAGAATTTTATATATTAGATTTTTATGATAATTGATATCCGTTAACACTAGCGGAATTAAACTAGTTTTCGATCCCCGTTACAAAGGTTTGATCAGAGTTCTTTGTGTTATGCGAGTACATATTAATTTTTTTATATTACTATTTAAATCACAATCTATTGAAATTAGATTACATTTTTATGCCAGTTATTTTGTTTGTCAAGTGAAAACGTAGTAAAATTCTATTTTAAACATACATATCGCTCATTTGCGAGAAGAGTGACATAGCTAAAAAAAAAACGATTCTTAGATAAAAGCATTTAAAGGTTTTAATTTAGCCTAACGTATAGGAAAAGTACAAGACACTTCCCAGCAGAAAATTTTTAAGATTTGGAAGCAATAAATAAAATTGTAAGCTTCCAAATATGCTACAGGATAAGGTATTATTTTTTGTTTTTTGTACTATTTGCTTACTGGTTGCAATAAATTTGCATTTCTATTGCATTTTAGCGGCTCATTTCATATAAAAATCATGCATTATTGATGAGCACAAGTAAGTGATTGCTCACGATTTCTCCCTTACAAAATTGCTTACTGGTAAGCACTAATTTCTGCTGGGTTCTGGTCGCCACTCAGTGAAAAAAAGGAGATAACAATACAATTATTATATATGTTTTAAATTACAGTTCGTCTCATATTTCTGCATTACATACATAACATAACTGGCCTTTACAACCCTGTGTCAGGATTACGGCCTAGCTTCTCGCAGCACTCATGTTGTGTGTGTCAATTTTTATCCATGAGTACCGGGACCTACAGTTTAATGTCGACTCCGAACGACAAACTTGAGAAGCTTGTTTATGGCAATTAGTTACTCTCAGAGCTTTTGCCAGAGGACTGCTGAGAGGTAGTCGCCGAAAGAAATATTTTTTTTCATATTTCTATTTTTGAAGATGTCAGAGCCTGGAGTCGAACCCAGGGCCCATGTCTTTGTAAGCCAACACACTAACCACTAGACCACGGCGACTACATATTTCTGCATTATTAACTCAAAAAATTTGTTTTTTGAGATATGCCACTCTTCTCGCAAATGAGCGATATGTACGTTACATAATGTACAAAAGTTACAAAAAACAAACAATTAATATGCATGTACATACGTATGTACATATACATACATATTTAACATTGATGTCGTATCAGCTGATGCGATACCTTTACGTTACATTTAGACTAAATAAGCTTTTAAACGCGACTATTTTAAGAGCTAACGTGTATACAACAATTCCCATCTCTGGCTTAACTAATATAGATATACTAGATACGAGTACGCCCCGTATGTTACACTCCTGCCTTTTTACACACTACTCATACACATACATGATTTAAAGGTTCACTTTTTTATATGTATGTACTGTTGTTGGTTACTATTACTGTACAAACTGCCATTGTAATTGTAGTATGGAAATTTAAAAAAAAAAAGAAAAAGTTAATTAATCTCAATAGAGTTGAGAATTTCTCAATGTGAGTTGTTGGTTTTGTCATAAGGATAATGGTAACAACACAAGAACGAACAACTACAAAAATAATTACGAAAGGTAAATAAAATCATCATCATAAAGTATTAATTGTCATATAATTGCGTTGTTGTAGTAGAGGAGTAGGAGTGTTTACTTTCACCAACTGATAATGGGCAAATATGGGTATTTATTTAATTAGTAATACAATGTACCCACTTTATATTACAGTACATTTGTCGTCTTTTAAATTTCTTGGGACTATTTGTTGTAATATTCATATATAGTCATACTTCTCGAAAGCTGTTGCATATGACAATTAAATATGTTTTACGAAATTAAAGGACAATAATTTTATTTTGCAATTAATTTTTATATGGTAAAAAAATATAGAAGTAAAACCAATTTTATAAAAGAATTGTAATTTTGGGGGCAAATTATGGCATTCGATATCGAACGAAATTTATATGAAAACTGTTTTTAAATTGTATGAAACTTCGCTCGATATCGAATGACATAATTTGCCCCTGGCTCATACATTACATATTCAACTTTATAAAGCTACTAGCTATACCCGGTGTGCTTCGCTACCCCGTCGTTATATAATAAAATTAAATGTATTTGAATATTTTGCAGACAGTTGTAGGAGAATGATACCCCACTAATTTAAATGTATTTTAAACTTGAGGTTAAGTCATTAATAAGCGTAGTAAAGAAGTACGTGCAGAAGTGTGCATATTCGAAAAATATTATCATGTAATAAGTATTCCTGAGTCAAAGCTTCACGCTGTGAAAATTTAAGTTCGGTTAAAAGGTCCAGCCTTCAATATATCACAAACAAAGGGGCGTTATCCACCCACTTTCCTTTTGGTACGTATATATATTCACTCCAATACCATATACAGAAAATACTGCCGCCGCACAGTGGCGCCTTTCCCTAAAAGCGTTGCAAAAATCAAAAATTTGACAGAAGAATTTGATAAAATGAATAATTACATCTGATAGAGAACTTCTCACTGATTAAGAATCCAAAAAAAATTTTGAAATCGTATAAAAATTATGAATTCTAGAGTCAATCAAAGTTGACAATTTTTCGGACTTACAAAAAATGTTTAAATTAAAAAAAAATATATTATCTTTTCAATTGAATTTCAGGCAAACTATGCAACCGATCATTAATTTGTTGGTGTCGGATGAAAGGTATGTTAATTCCAATGAGACGATGTAAAAAAAGGGTTATTCGGTCCAATACTTTTTTTTTTCAGGCGCAATTTTGCAAACACATGATATTTGGGTCTTTTTTGACACTTAATAGAATAGAACAAAAAAAGTGACGGTTTGTAACGGGAATTATTAAACAGAGGTTGTTATGTATTTAATACTCTAAATTATTTTCTTGAAATTGGGTGCCCGTACTTGCCCGTGTACATGAAAAAACGATAAAACTGTAACAATTTTTACTACAAAAATTATATATTTTCAAAATATTCAAACAGATTTTGGGCAGCACTGAGATCCACTCTAATTGTATACCAAACTTAGTAGATGTATTGGTCTATAATTTATTATTTAGTTTTTTATGCGTTTTCGTTCGCTTACAAAGCCCTCTAGCGGAAAAAAAATTTCGGAAAAGTTACCACTTTGATGAGTTTTATCTCCTGAACAAATTAAGATATTTTAGAAGTTTAAATTTGGGATTTTAAATAAAAAAAATTTAAAACATATGAATTGCAAAAAAAAAAAATACTTAAGTACAAGTATATGTGTCATGTTGGGATTTTTAAGGATTTTTTAAACGGACAAAGGTTTATGTACAAAAAAAAAATAATCTAAATTTATTTTTAGTAAGTTTTTAATTTAAAAAGTATTAACATTTTGGACCATAGTGAATGAGCTGTTAAAATTGAACCTACAGCGAATTATAAAGAAATGTAATTAAAGCAATAAGTATTTCATCTTGCACTTAACTGAATATTGCAAAAAAAAAAAAAAAAACAAAAATAAAAAATATTGTAGTAGGCATCGGCAAGCACACACATTTTTTAAAGCTTTATTTCCAAATATTCTGTGCTAATAATGTTATCTAGTCTCAATATCTAGTGACAATCAAAGTGAAAAAAGTGTGTGGAAAAAACAGTAAAAAATTTTAAACAAAAAACTAGTGATAAAATTAAAATTAAAAATTTTTGCAACAAAATAGGTCGAAATATGTCACTGTGCACAGTACCGCAGTGGGCTTTTTACAATGCAGGTGCGGTTTTCTTGAAGCTAAACGAGATAAAATTCAAGTGCGTTTTAAACATTAAATATGTCCTGATAATTTCAACAGTTATGATTTTTGCAACGAAAAAAGTCAAAACGATGCACTGTGCCGGCCATGCCGGTTAATTACTCTTAAGCTAAAGGGATTATCTTTCAAATACTTTATAAATTTTAATAATATCTTTATTACTTTAAAAGTTATAATGATTACAACGAAAAACGTCAAAAGACAACACTGTGCACAGTGCCGCGGATGGCCTTGCGGTTCATGTATTTTGAAGATAGGGGAGTCTTCTTTCAAATGCTTCTTAAATTTTTAAAATATCTTTATTACTTTAAAAGTTATGATTTTTGCAACGAAAAAAGTCAAAAGGCGCCACTGTGCGCCGTTAGTAAAAAATTCCCAAGATATGATTTTAAATTTTAAGTTATATGGGCGGTGCCATTACCCTTTGTCCAATCAAAATTTCATATAGCCTATTATTTCTTCCAGAGTTACAGTAACTGCTGTGAACATTTCAGGAAGATCGGTCCAAGGGTTTGATTTCCTATAAAGTACAAACAAACAGACTTACAGACATTCATTTATATATATTAGGGTATTCAAACGATTAATCGTTAGTCGATTAATCGAAGAATTTTGTTCAAATAATTGTTCGAACAATTAAAAATAGTCAAATTTCGAATAACGAATAACTCGAATAATTTCCTACGATTAATCGATTAATCCATATAAAAAATACTTTATTTATAGAAATAATAAATGGTATTAATAAACTTCCTAAGTGTTGTAAAATATTTAATAAATCTAATGAATAACAAAAGAAATTGTAAACATATGTTATGCTGCAAGAAAAGAAAAAGAAATTCGTCTTGTACAGGATGTAAAGCATCGATGATCGCCTTTATCTACCATGATTGAAAATTTTCTTCGTATTTGTAAATACGTAAATTACGCTCTATCTGATTTTGGTTGGACGACTTTTACAGATATGGAAATTAACGTTTTATCAAATTTGAATAAAGCCCTTAAACCACTTGATGTCGCTATTACAGAGCTAGGCAAGGATTCTGCTACATTGATAGATTTAGAAGGCATTATACAATTTGTTATTAATACAATGGAAAATGCAAACAATCCTTTTCCAAATTATTTATTAGAAAGGCTTAAGATTCGAATAAATGAAAGACGTGTAAAACTACTTAGTACACTTATTTTATATCTAAATTCGGGTACATTTTCACTTTTTTAAAATATTGCACAAAATCTGAAAAAAAAAGATTTTGCAAACAAATTGTTTTTGAAAATGTTTTTAGAAAATATGGAACAAAATGTTTCAGATGATGATATGATTGCAGAAGATTTAATTGAAATAAATGAAAATAATCTTTTATCACAATTAAATGAAGCAATTAAAAGTGTACAAAATTTCAAAAAACCTAAAAGAGGCTGCAATGATTTAATGGATGATTTCTAAAATTATATATTTTTTGCCATGCACTTCTCTCAATTTCTCCAACATCTACAATCAGCGAGAGAGTTTTCTCAAAATCGAGTTTTATTAAAACTAAAGAAAACAATCGGTTGAAAGCTAAACATATAAATTACATCCTTTTTTTAAAAGACTACTTTAATAGAAGTGCATAATTTTTTAAACTAATTTTTAACTCATAATATGAATTATTTTTAATTGCTTATATAATATTTTTATTGCATACGAAGTAGTAAATTATTACTTTTATATATTAAATCGTTATATATATGATCTCAAATATTAAAATTAATTAATTTATTATTTATGGTTTAGTTTTTCAATAATATGTTTGAAAATAAAATATGAGATCTCATTACATTTTCTACACTATAATTAACTAAAATTAATGAATTTTGAAAAAGTTATTACATTACTATGTTTTAGGTTATTTATTTTTGTGAATAAAACGTTTTAATAATACACAAAATTGATATGTTATTTTATATAAAACAAAATGCGATTAATCGATCAATTTTGAAATTTTATTCGATTAATCGATCAAGAAAAAAACCCGAATAATTACTCACTCGATTAATCGACCAAAGAAAAAAGTCGAATAATTGAATACCCTAATATATATATATATATATATATATATATATATATATAGATTGAAAGCAGATTAATAATAATTTAAGGTAAAATGCGGCGAAAAAGGAGGACTTGGTAATAAAAAAATTTATGGCTACCTTACCTGTAGATAAAAAGAAGAAAAAAATTTGTACAGAGAACAAAAAATTTAAAACTTTCAAACAAAATTTAGCGTGAAAAGGGGCGTGAAATGTGTATACAATTTAAAGTAAATCTGTTAAAAACTATATGGGGGCAATTACATAATTTTAAAAAAGTGGTTGTAAAAGTGGGCGTGTTGAAAAAAAGTACCCTATGAATCATGCCAGAGTCCCAGTTAAATGCTGTGAAAATTTCAGGAAGATCGGTCCAGAGGTTTGATCTCCTATAAGGTACAAACAAAAAAATAAACAAACACACATTCCATTTTATATATTTAGATTAAGGGCAAACATCATCCATTCAATGTGTTTTTCTTCAGTTCACAATAGCAACTAGCAATTTGGTTGCTGCTCGTTCTTTATACAGATTTAATGATTATTTTGATACAATTCAGCTAAAAAATTAATTTGAAGAACTGACTATTAAATGGTCCGGATATCCCAGTTCGTTTCCCAGCAAAAGTGTTCATATTTTCACATCTAGATTCTATTAAGTGAAACTATTAAAGAAATTGTTGTCGATCATAAAAATATTTCATGTTATTGTTAAAAATCGTTTTATACAGCATGTATGAAGTATAGATTAAACCAGAGGCCTTATTCTGTAACTCTGCTAAGCTAAAACTCTATCGCTAAAAATATATGAACTTGATTTAGGACTTTTTAACTACGAATATAATTCTTGAACGCTTATTGTAATTTAAAAACTTTATGCCTACTAGCTCTACACTTTTTAATTTTATATATTCTAACGCCCAGCCTGTTTCAAAAACCCAATATTTAAGCATTTTAGCTTAAGAGAATTACACAATAAGGCCCCAGGCTCAACTAAATATGTGTATATAAATTGCTTAACAAATTTGTTAAATTCTTAGCAACACAGCGGAGATTCTCAGAATTCTATTAACATTATCCCCCTTGGGAGAACCAAATAAATTTAATACATTATCATGTCCAATTTTTTATATTTTTCATAATCAAGATCTAAAATTGTTACCATATGGAATAGCAAAGAAATAACTAAAATTACAACAATAGTGTTTATGTATGCGTGTACTTTATTGCTTCTTTATTTAAATCTATCCATTAAAATTATCTGGGCTAATAAAAATAATTTTAATACCATCCCCTTGCTAAAGGATAAGTATTTTGTGCTGCATGACGGGACAAGCCTGTATTCATTGAAGCTAAGCAGGGAACTGGAGATAAGGTTGGTGCACAACTGAACAAATAATTGGTTGGGCAGGCTGGTGCTTCAAGGCGTGAAAATCCGGAAAGAGACCGTAGTTGAGCGACATCTGCTTCTGAGACAGGAGCTTGAGTTGGCATTGGAGGGACAGGTGGTGCAACAGAATCTGAGTTAGCAGAAGCTGGAGGAGATTGAGTAGAAACGGCTGGATTTTCGACATGTTGAGGTACATTTTCGGAATTTATTATAGGTGCTACCATGTATGGGGGTGGAGCAGGAACTTGTGGTGCTGGATAAGGTGTTGAAGGTGCAGAAGCCAAAGCTAAATCTGTGGGCACGCGATATGAATGTGATGGAGCAGGTAACGAATAATGATTCGGTGCCATGCCATGTACTCCATAACCTGAAGAACCTGGAGAACCTGGAGAACCTGAAGAACCTGGAGAACCTCCATAACCGCCATTTGCAGAACGAGCCAAACGTAATGCTTGACCTTCAGCTGCTGCTATTAAAATACCCTCCGAAGGCTCCATTTTTATGATATTAGCTCCAACCAAGGACACTATACATACAATTGCAAAAGCGACTAATATTTTCATTTTGAAAATTCGTTTTAGAGTTATACACAACGTGACAATTAAAATCAATGTCAACTACTGATTAAACAACATTCGACACTCTTTTTTATATACGAGTATCTATCTTTGGAAATCTTTCTGTTATAATTTATTGCAAGTTCAGCTGTATTAAAAATATAGGGCAAAATAAAACTCATTAAGAATTTAAAAACATAAATGATTACAAAGTATTAGTAAAAATAAAGCTCAAAATAAACAAAAACATAGAAAGACTTACGAAATGAAAAATAAATTATGGTTAACAAAAACTGACAGGGCCGTGGTAAGTAAAACAAACAAAGGGTTTACTTTTCATTTTTGAATATAAGATGTGCGTCACTATAAACTGTAACACATCAAAAGTCAAATAAAAACTGACTGGAGTAAGCTAGAGTTAAAAATAAAACAGTTTTATTTTGCATTTTTATTACAGATTTATATTCTGTATTATTTTATTTAAAAATTAATTTAATTTTATAAATTTTTTTATTTTATTCATTATACCATCCATAAGCAATGTTATAGTGTTTTCGGTGATTTTTTTGGTACCAGCTGTCCATTTATATCGAAAACTAGTAATGGTTTTGGGAACAGATGTACTCTTCTTTAGTTCTCTTTTGACCAGAGCCCAATATCTTTCAATAGGCCGCAGCTCTGGGCAGTTTGGTGGGTTAGCCTCTTTTGGAACAAAAATAACATTATTTTTATTATACCAGTCTATTGCGCTTTTACTGTAGTGACATGTTGCCAAATCTGGCCAGAAGAATGTTGATATGTTGTGCTGTTTTAGAAATGGGAGCAACCTCTTTTGAAGACACTCTTTGATATAAATATCTGAGTTTATTGATCCCAATGTAACAAACGATGCACTTCTGTTGCTGCAGCTACAAATAGCCTGCCAAACTAGGAACTTTTTGGGAAATTTTGATAGTTTTTTAGTTCGGAACTCTTCAGAAACATTGCCTCTACTATCCGCTACATAAAACTCTTGGCCAGGAAGCTGCGCAAAGTCTGCAAAAACGTAAGTTTCATCATCCATTACACAACATTCGAACTTTTGAAAAAATTCTTTTTTGAGGAGTTTTGCTCTTTTTTTGCTTCAATGTTCTTCTTAGCATTTCTATCCGGAACCTTTTGGACTTTAAATGTTTTAAGGCCAGCTTTAGCTTTAACTCGGCGCACAAAACTTTCCGAACATTGCACGCGCCGGGCCACTTCGCGACCAGAAATGTTTGGAAGAGCCAGCAAAAGCTTCTCAACCTTTTTGGCTTTCGCGTCGTTCGTTACCAGTTTTGCTTTACCTGTTCCAGGCTTTCTTTCAATTTTTAGACCTTTGTTGAACTTTTTGACCACTCTGGAAACACATTGCCTGGTCACGTGGACTTCCCTAGCAACTTTTGTATAACTCCAATATGTTTTTTTTTTTTGAATTATTTGAATAATTTTTGTATGCACTTGTCTTTGATTATCCATTATGAACTAACTAACAAGTCAAATTTGACAAACTGATACATTTTAAAATCTGACACATTTTTTAAAGATATTGTAATTAAGAAAAATAATTTTGATTAAAGGTGAAAAAAGTTATTAAGAAAAATGGGTGTTATACTTTATAGTGACGCACATCTTAATACAGAAAATAATTAATAAAAGATCGGGTATTGATTGTACCATAATATAAATGAAAATGATGTAAACTTTTAAATAATTAAAAAAAAATCTAACTAAACAAACTAAATGATTGCTGAATATAATCCCTTATCACTAATATGACTTTGAGCTTCCTATGTACAACCACCCTTTAAAAAATAACGTCAGTTTTGAAATGATTTTCCATACATTAAACACTTCTAACATTGTGACAATTTGAAATGGCTTTCTTATTTTTCAGTTTTAAGAGAAAAATTTTAACATTTGTTTTTGCATAACAAGTTGTTTACGTTCCGCCAATTTAATAAAGATCAACTCTGAACTGATGACAAACTGTGTTTTTGAATAACATAGCAATTTTTTACTCAAATCATATCTAAATCTACCATTTTGATGTGCACCAACAACTATTAATAAGAAAAAAACAACGCTTAGGCTGATATGAAACTAAAAATTAGTATAATTGCCAAGTTATTACTATATTTGTATTTGCTTTAAGCAGTGCTACTTTTTTACCATATATATTAGCGTATGCTTTAGACACCAATATAAATTATATATGGATAGAATTGTTCCATATAATTTCTATGGTAGGGGATTTTAAATTAGCTACCAAAAGGGTTAAATTTGGGTTAAATATGTAAACAACAGAATTATAATTTAATTTGGGGGTGAGTTTACCAAATAATTCTAAGCTTTGATTCCACTTAAACTGATGTTACCGATGTAGTTGTTATTATCCTCTTATTAATTTTGATGTTAATTTATTGATTGAAAAAAAAAAAAAACTTTGACATTTGAAAAGTATTTAACTTTGGAGACTTATGTATTATTCTTAAACAGACTGGTATGTTTTGTCCAATTAGATTGGACACCAAATATTTAGAGCTTTTGTACATTGCGAAAATGGCAACACTGACAGTTTTTAACAATAGCGTTAATCACTCTTCGTTGCAAACGCTCTTGCAGGTCTTGCAAAAGCTTTACATTTTCATAATGTTTGACTTACCTAGTTTGCTACGTTTGCAAGACTTGCAAGACCATTTGCATAGAAAAGTGGTTTCTGCTAATATATTACAAAACAACTTAAAATAGTTTAAAACTATAATATGCTAGAATATATTATATTTTTAGAAAAATGCTACATGTTAGATTAATTTTTTTTATGCCCAATGCTAGATGTTTGCAGGAAAATTGCTAAATTGGCGACGCCGTTAACTAATTTGTTTTTCACAAACTAATGCTAAAGTCTGAGTTAGTGAAAAAGTTTAGCGTAACGTTAGTCCTCTCAAAATTGCAAAAATTTAAGTGTTAGTTAGTAAATACGTTTAGCAACAAGCAGCTTAGTCACCCGTTAATATTTTGTTGTGAACAAAATATTGTAAAAAAATTAATTAAATTATTTTCAGCAAAATATACGAGTATTTTTTTAGCGATATATATTTTGTTTCTAATTGTTAACTAATACTGTAATTTCTTTGTTAAGTAGTCTTTTATTTTTTAGGTAATGCCAAGTTGACATTTGCAACGTGAAAATCTAATTTCTATAGACATCGACTACGATACGTTTCTAGTAAGCAGCATCGTGTTTTGTTTATATTACAGATTTTCACAGCTGATGCCGACATACACGATACGCTTTCACTAACTCAGCCTTAAATCTATGTTTTTATAAATTTCAGCAGGCATTCATTTTTTACTTACATTTTCATTTACAAACTTTTTTAGAAACATATTTGGGTATGTTCTGTAAGCCGAAATCGAGTGAAAGTGAAATTGAGTGTTTTTTCAAGGACAATTAATACTTAATTGCGTAAAGTATTTAAAAGTTTTGATGATCATAAAAGTTATGTTAATGGTTATTTAGGGAATGAATACAAAATTATATAAAAAACTTGTCGTAGTTTGCAATTATAGCGATTTGAATTTTTCTTCGATTTCACTTTCATTCGTTTTCGGTTTACAGAACATACCCGATTATCAAAACATTTTAACCAAATTTATATAAAACCATAATACTACGCATCTGTCATTGAATTAATTTTTTTTCATTTCCAAGCATTGGTTAGTTAATGCATCAGCAAAAAATTTTTTATTACCTCTTTTCTTTTTAATTTAAATTTTATTGTCTTTTTAAATTTTATTTCGTTTTAGCAATTGAAACCGAAAAGTACACTGATTTATATAGGAGTTTGTACAGCAGTAACGTCAAGCAGTCTGTTGAATTTTTCTTTTCTTACATTAATCTGTTAAAAAGTAATGTCCACCTATGATCGTATTTTGTTGCTACTATTTTGGTGTTTCTTATATATTTGTAGTATAACTGAAACAAAATTTTGGGAGATAAAGAAATTAGATGATGATATAAATACCGATCAATGGTTGCCCTCAAATTTCTATTCGCCAACAAATCATCAATATTTAATTTATTATCAACGTGGCGATATTTATATGTTAAAAAATTATGTTTTTGAAAAATCCAAATATAATTAAAATAATAGAATTAATATAGCTTGAAAGATTAAAATTTAAGCTATAAAATGTTGGATTTGTTTCTTACAAATTGTTTGACAACAATGTTTCCAGATAAGTAAAACATGTTTGATAAATAAAGAATATACAGATTTTTTTCTCTTCCAATACAAAGTACATACTTCCTTTTTTTAATTTCTTTTTTATGACAACTATTTAATTGAATTGAACACACATAATAATAGTAGAAAACATAAATCATGGGTTGATGGGAAGAAATGCGAAAACAAGAAAACTTTAAAACTTTCTTTTAATTATTATGCAAACAATTTTGTACTACTAACAAAATAGTATAAAAAAAATTAAAAAAAAAACACAAACTAAAAACATCCTTTTGCAACAATAAAATTAAAAGAAAAAATATATAAGTATGTATGTATGTATGTATGTATGTATATAAAAGGGAAAAAGGAAGCAAACAAAAATTGTTTAAAGAAACACATACAGACATATAAACCAGAGTTGTAAACGAATCATTCATTTTTGAATTAATTCGTGAATCATTCATGCAATGAATTGGAAAAATTTTGAATTAATTCTTTTCTCCAAAAAACGAATTGAATTAAATTTGAATCAATTCATTTGAATTAAGCGAACATGAATTGCAATTCATTTTCAATTCAAATGAATTGGTAAAAAGAATTGCAATTCATTTCCAATTCATTTGAATTGAATTGATTTTGAATTAATACAAATGAGTTAGAAAAAATGAATTGCAATTCATTCCCAATTCATTTGAATTGATTTTGAATTAATTCAAATGAGTTAAAATATGAATTGCAATTCATTTTACCAATTCATTTAAATTAACTCGAAAAATGATTTTGTTATACATTTCCAATTTACTTGAATAGAATTGATTCTGAAAAAAGACTGCAATGCAAAAGCATCACCCTTTTTCCAAGTACTTCTATTCTATACTTTATAATAAAAATATATCCACTACTAATAATGAATCACCCATTTTCTATTACTTTTAATCCAAGTATTTATTACTTATTTATAATAATTCTCTTAATAATATAATAATTATAATAATTCTCATAAGTATTACTAAAGTGTTTGTCCTTTAATGTTCGTGCGTCACAAAATTTCATAAATTATTAATAGGTTTTAAATACTGAATGTCTTGTTATTCAGCGTATATCAAAAGCGACATAAGTAGTACTTGAAGGACCAAACTCCAAACACCAAGATTACTTCAATTGAATGCAATTCATTTTTGATTTGATAAATTTGAATTACAAGTTACTTTTCTAATTCATTTGAATTAATTCCAAATCATTTCAATTCAAATGAATTAGAAATGAATTGCGATTCTTTTTACCAATTCTTTTGAATTAAAAAATGAATTGCAATTCATTTTGCCAAATTCAAATGAATTGCAACTCATTTTGCCTAATTCATTTGAATTGGAAATGAATTGCAATTCATGTTCGTTTAATTCAAATGAATTGATTCAAATTTAATTCAATTCTTTTTTTTGTTGAAAAGAATTAATTCAAAATTTAGCTAATTCAAATGAATTGAAATCAAAAAAGAATGATTCATTTACAACTCTGATATAAACACACAATAATAAGAACAAAAATAATTGTAGGTTTTCAACAATATTTTTGTTGGCGTTATTGTTGCCGTTTGACGCCATTGTCATTATAAATTCCTTTAATTTCACTTATATTTTTATGTACATTTGCACACATATACTATGTATGTACATATATACGTAAATGCATAGGAATGTAAATAAGTTAACAGTAAAACGTAAAATAACTGTAAAAGTTTTTTTATTAGTTCCTCGAGAAGGCATTTTATTACAATTTACATTTTTTCTATGTATGCATATCAATAATAGCGTGTATAAAAATACATAAATAGGCACATATTCAGCCTAATTATGAATATTTCTGGGGAATTATGAATGTTTTTAATGAAAAAGAAAAAAACATTAAGGAAAAGGAAAACCAATTGTTTTGTGGCGTTTTCTTTTCTACAAAAATCTGTAGCATTTAATTATTCGAGCATATCCTGTAAAACGATAGCGCCGGGTTCAAATCTCAGCTCTGACATCTTGACATCTACCTATCAGCAGTCTTCCGGCAAAAGCTCTGGGAATAATTGATTGCCATGAATAAGCTTCTCAAATCAGTCGTTCGGAGACGAATTTAAACTGTAGGTCCCGGTACTTATGGATAAAAATTAGCACACTTAACATGAGTGCTGCGAGAAGATAGGCCGTAACTCTGACACAGAGTTGTAATGGCCAATTATGTATGTATGTATGTAAACTGAATCACACAAATTATTTTATAAGTTTGATATTCAAGGAAGTTTGTACGTTAATGGTCTTTAAGCAATAATAAGGAATAAAATCCGTATCATATTGTAAAAGTATAGCAATTTAAAATTTCATTCGTTTTCAATTTCACACGAATTCGTTTTTGCGAACATACCCGATTATCTATATGTACATACTACGTATATAAAAATGGAGACTATTTCTGGCTTTCATATGTCGCCGCATAACGTTTAATCGCCCGTATCGATACTGAAAGGACTGGGACCAATATGGTTTGGTTAAAATCTAATATTGCAAGTGTATGATAAGTAAGCCTCAAATCGCCTCTGAGTTCTCCTTGATTTTTGTATACCTTATGAATGGTTTAGGGTAAAGTTTCTGAATTTAGTTTAAATGATTATATGGCCAATGCAAATCATCACTTTTAAAATTGGTCGGAATTTGACAAGTGAGCGGGATACTTGCTATATAAACTAAATATTAAGGTTAAAGCTAAAGCGTTTGGTCTGGATAACTTCAAATCAATGAAAATCTTTAGTCTGAAAGTAAGCGGAATTGGACAAGTGGGCATGTTACTTCCCATACAAACTACATAAATAATAGTTTTTGCATATCTTAAGGACAGTTAAAGCTAGAGTTTCTGAATTTGGTCTGAATGGCTTCATCGTCAAGGCAAATAATCATCAATGAGAAAGTGAGCGCAATTACACAAGTGGGCTAGGTACCTCCATGCAAACTAAATGTCGATTTTTTAATATCTTAAGAATGATTAAAAGTCATTCCTTCTGTAAAAAAAAATTTTTTTTTGACCCGGCAGGACCCGGTACCTGGTCCGCTACTTAAATATATGTAAATTATATAAAATTAATCAAAAATAATCACATTACTAGTCAGTACCCTGTTTAAACCCTGGATGTTGTGCTGACAGAATTTGCACACATTCTTATCTCTTTCATTTAGTCACCTATTTGGCTTTATTTTTTCTTCTTATTTTTCTTTTTTTTATGAGATCTTAAGAAATTAAATAAAATCTAGCTTTCTAAAAAAATTGTGAACATTTTGTTTAAAAGCTACTGTCATCAAAACTTCTTAAAATAAAAGTTTGATGACGGTGTTCTTTAAAAAAAATTTCCAAGATTTTTAGAAATAATTTTATAAAGTAATCATCTTTTGACCCGATGCTTATATATTTAGTGACCACATAATTTGTATGGAAAAACACATTTTACTTATTTCAAACTTATTTTATGTTTTTTATCTTCAGACATATTTATATTCATAGAATTGTTTTTGCATACTTTTCTATGCTTTAATTTTGCATTTGGTTGTTTCGCGTTAATTGATAAATTTTCTGCTCGAACTCTTATTGTTTAACTTTTTCTAAAGAACTTTAAAGTACATCTATAACTCTGTCTGCAGAAAATTTAAGATATCGCAATATATGGTGAAGCGGTAAGTCTGTTTCTTTATACATAGTACATATGGATGTATGTACATACATATGTACTTATACATTGTGCAGCAAATATATTTTAAATTGTAAAGTATGAAGAGTATTGGGTACATATTAAAAACTTACAGAAATTGACAAAGAAAAATTGCTAGATTTCGGTAACGATTCAAATGATACACCTACTTACTACATATTAACTTATTGTTTCTTTTAATTATTTTTAACTTTTTAATACTGTGACACTAAAGGATGTCAACGTAACGAAACAAAATAAACAAATAGTCTATAACAGATATTCTTTCTCTCTTGGTTTTCGTTTTATAATATTCGGAGGCAGATTTTAAAGAATATCCACACCAGACACTTTGATGAGAATTAAAATCACGATCCTTATACAAGTGGACTAACAGATTACCCATTAGTATACTCCAAAATAATTTAAGATACTTCATACCTGCATTTTGTGTAACATGTCACTGCTTATCACTATAATCATTTTAGTTTATGTATGTATGTGTGTGTTTGAGAAAAAACATTTTAACCCCGTTGGCACAATAGTCGTACATGACATTGTCGACATGTGACTAACGTTTGTCTACAACATCGCGGAGGTGTTCGTGCACGAAATTTTGTGGTCTATTTCCATGAAGTTGTAGATGATAAATAGAACAATGTGTGGTCGAAGACAACGTCAGTGACTATTACTACGTTTATACGTACGACTTATTTGCAAATAAGAGTAAAAAATGTTGCCATATAATTGTTCTATTGCATGATGAATTGCTCTGGCTGTCGTGCAGGATAGTCTATTGTCGTGCACCCATCCTCGAGGATGACTTTAAGACAGAGCCAACTGGGAAACTTTGCTATCTCATTTTTTAATATTTCTTTTTCTAACTTTTCTTTTGAGTTGCCAACTTTAAGGATTTAATTATAATAAGGTAGACTTTAATAGCCTCGTAATCTACTGAATGCTTCAATATATTAAAACTTTAGCTAACTCATAACGAGACTTTTGTCCAAATAAGTCTGTTCAAAATTTCAATTCTTATATTATAAATTATATTTACCCCATAAAATTTAACCAAAAATCTAAAAACTCCAATGGGTTACATATATTTTCAATTTTATGGCATAAAGCCAACTTAGGAATCGAAGGTTTGAATAAACATTTTTGAGAAAAGTCTCTTGATGAGTAAGCTCATCACCAACAAAATAGCTATAGAGACAAGTTGAAAAAAGTGAAAACACTAAATATGGTACTTATTTCAGTTTGAAATCATTTAAAATAGGCTGCTACAATATAAATTACGTTGATCAAATTACCATATGCGAAAAACTGTTAAAACCCAAGAAAATTGAACCATTTTTAGAATAACAAACAAACAGTGACCTTTCACGAATAAATTCTAAACCTGGATTAATTGTGGAATTAAGATGAGTTATACATTATTTTACGACTTTTTATTTATATACATATGTATGTATGCATAGTCGAGCAACCCTCTTTTTTTCTATGGTCGTTTTTCCTAATTATCTTTTAGTATCTTCTTTTTAAGTTCTCTTAAGAAGGATAAATGTTATATACATTCACAGACACTTTTATTTCTATTATTTTTCCATAATGTTTTCTTTTCCCTGCTAAACTTCCTTCATACATATATTTTTCCTGTACTCATACAAACTTGCAAATGCATACAAAAATAGTATATCTTGCAGCTATTTTTGTCTGCTTTTTTTATTATAATGGTCGGATACAACTTAAAGTAACTTAGCAAAGACCAAAACAGTAGTCAGGCAGACAGGCTGACAACACACACACACACATAGACACTCGTATATCCTGACTAAACTTTTAGTTGAGTAAACGATAGGAAAAATATGTTCTTTCTTTAAGTAAAAACAAAACTTTTTATTATTGTTGTTGTTATTTTTTTTTTAATGCCATGTCATTGTATTAGTGGTAGAAGTGTGTGATGTGGTTTATTATTATTGCTGATGTTACTGTTGTTGGTCTATGCGAAAAATAATTGAGGTAAAAAAAATTTTAATAGGTTTATATGTCAATCGTTTGCATATACATAAATACATACAAACAGACATACATACATATGTATATACAAATAAAAATAGTGCCTACAAACATATGTATGCCTGTAGATAGGTATGTTTGTATACCTTGTACAAAAGAGTACAAGAGTAGCTGCTTCCTATGTGTGTGTTGGTATGAAAAATGTGTTTTGAATTGTAATTTTTAGTGTTTTGCTAGTTTTATATATTTTTTTTTCATTTTGTTTTTGTTAAATAGCACTTCCGGTATGCAAATTATTGTTTTTACTCATTTCACCTTCTTTCTTCTTTCTCTCTCTCTAGCGCTAATTCTTCTCTTACATTTGAAAAGACCGTAAAAAGTTTTTAATTTAAAATTGTTATCTAAGTTCAAAGGAATTTTTTTTAAACTAAAGGACAATATTTTCTTTAAAATAGAGATATTCAATTGTGTTTCAGTAAATCGATGGTATTTCCTAGGAAAAAATTATTTTGTAATAAGTAAAAGATTGAGACAAATTTTATAAACCCTTTTTTAATATTTAAAATAGAAAGAACGTATTGAAATCTTTACGTGGAAATCTTTGGTGCCACCAATGGCAAAATCACTTAAAAACTAGTAGATGTGCTTAGTAAATTATGGTCTGTAAATATTTTATTATTATGTAGTTAAATTATTTGAGCTTAAGATCGAATAAATATTTAAATTATTTATTTTCGATATTTCGCTACTTCCTTGCGTAGCATCATCAGGAATTGTATACTTGTATGTGACAAAACAATAACAAAATTAGAAAAAATATGTATGTAAATATTTGTAATAGATTTAATATTAATTATGAAATTCCGAGTGACACCATCTTTAGTATATCTATAGCGACAAATTTTTAACCACATCATTTTATTAAAAGTTGACTTGCCGTGGTGGTTGTCAGTCCGGAGAATTCTAGTGGTTTCCATACCAAAAAGTAAGTTGAGATAAGAGTATTATCATATAAATTGTAAAATTATTCCTAATTAATTTGAATTGTTATAGGAATTTTGTTATAAAAAACCCTTTTGAAATAAATCAAATTTTTTATTTTTAAATTGGTTCTTCTTCATTTAAAATCCCTGTGGGAATCACTGGCAAGGCAAATTCCTCTTCCAACAATATGTATGTATTTAATCGCCTAAACTTAACAGACGAAATTTTCAAATGCATTAAATAAACCAAATAAAGTGGAAATATTGAATGAAAAAATGCTATATAGGTAATTAGTAAATTAGCAAAAAAATATTTTTTTTTTGGTTTATTATTTTAATTTAAAAATGTTCCTACAAATTTTCCGCTTTAATTTGCCGTCTCAAGTTGCCTGCCAAAAATAAATTCGGGAGGAACAGAGAAGAAATGTTTGCCAATTAAGTAAAATTGTTAATATTTTATTACAAATAATTATTTATATATAGGTTTTTAATTATTAATTTAAGGATTTTTCGATACAAATTAAATTTTTTACAAGTCAAACGCTATTATTTTCAACACACATTTACCCAATTCACAAAATGTTATATTGTTGTAGATTATAGTTAAATGACATTTCATTTTGTGAACACCTTGTCATAAATATTATTGAAAAAAAAGTTTTCCAAGTCTGGTGTATTGATACGACATTTCGGAAACATAGAAAAAATTGTCGTACATGTTGTAGTAGTTTTTGATATGGAAATTATCAACAGCATTATGTACAATAGTTGTAGTTTGTCATAGTTTCTACCGATCTACGACAACTATAACATTTTGGGAATTGAGTAATTGAATTTTATTCGGAAGAAATTAAACCTTTTTCAAAACAAATTAAATTTTTTAACTTCAAATTAAATATTTTTTATTTCAAATTAAATTTATTTTTTACTATTATTTTCTTATGCCCGTATTCATAAAAACTTATTAAACCTAAAATAGTTTTTATGAATACGGGCATTATACTATAAAAATAAACTTACATGCATACATAGTTGGCCATTACAACCCTGTTTTAGGGTAACTGCCTAGCTTCTCGCAGCACCATGTGGTGTGTGATAATTTTTATCCATGAGTACCGAGATCTACAGTTTAAAGTCGACTCCGAAGGACAGACTTAAATAGCCCTTTCATGGCAATCAGATACTCTCAGAGCTTTTGCCAGAAGACGGCTGAGAGGTAGACGCTGAAAGAAATATTTTTTTTTATATTTCTTTTTTTTTTTTTCAAGAAGTCAGAGCTAGGGTTTAAACCCAGAGCTCTTGTCATAGTAAGCCAACAAAATAACCACTAAGCCAACGGCGACTGCTATTTTAAATAGCAAGTTTATTTTTATAATTTGTTATCGCTACAGCGGCTCTCTAGAAATTTACTAGCTGATCCAGAGAGTAATAGCGCGAGCTGGATGTTCGCAATTTCAATAAATCTGATCTGTTGCAGTGGCAATTGTTTGTTATACTTGAAAACATCAATTTTTCTATGAACAAAAGATAATCTTTATGTTGCAATCTTGACCTAAGAAGTAACATTCTAAAACACTTGATGTAAAGAACATAGCGATTGAAATAATGTTTTCGAAATGCGATTTTTTGGATAAATAAAATAAAGTTAAGTTTTCCACTATACCACGCACCCCCATTTTCCAGTTTATAATAAAAAAATTATTATTTCACCAATAATTCTATCTTGTATTACCATTTGAAGTTTTCAAGTTCTTAAAGAACGCCCGTTATATCACCCAAGTAGTCATTTGGTTTATATTTTTTGAGATGCTCTTCTATAAATGTGCGTTGAATAAATATTTTTTTTAAGTGCGAATTCATTTCATTTCGTGTGTCTATTTTTTATTATTATTCATATTAAATAATATTTTTTTTTCATTTCACTCATTCAACCCATATTGATGTTGTTGCTGATAATTCTGTTGTTTGTTTTTCTGCGTCATGGGACTCTAAAGAGAAAGATGTCATCAAGTTCGCACAGCATTTATAAATGGTTCCATAAACTCATATAGTCAAGAGTCATTTTTATTGCATGTGAATTTATAAATGTGTGGGTTAAATATATATCAAAAATAATATTGTATATATATGTACATACAGAATATGTATGTGCTACTATTTTTCATAAAAATTATGACATAAATGTCTTTTTAAAGTAATTCTAACGTATTTAAGAAGGAAAGCCAACTAGTTAGATAGTAATTTTTCTTAGGGCACTAAAAATGCATTTTTATTTTACTGCTTAAAATTGTAAGATGGTAAATAATTTTATATATAAATTTTACATACAGTTGGGGACATATAGTTGTGTAAATATATATACATATAAAGAGCAATATCTATTAAATTTAAATAATTGTTATGCCTCGAAGTTCTTGTTTAATAAAAGTGTTACAGTTTATGGTTGGGTACGAACCAATTATACAGAATGATATATATTAGGTAATGCATACTAACAACTTGTTTTGGACAAGTTGTATGAACATATAAGCCGATTACCTTACAAGTCAATACGTTAGAAAAAATTAATATTAAGAGAGTTTGGTGAGTAGTGTGTTAGTGCAACGTTGCTAAGTGCAAGAGTTGTGGGTTCGATTTCCACCAGCTACACTGATTTGTTGCACTAAATCAATTTAGCTCATAGTTAGATTATAATAAAGCATATCATTGACTTGTAATTGCAAACTGAATAATAAACAAAGAAAAACCAAAGTAATAATCAGCGGACAAAGATTTAGAGTTGCCAAAAATAAATATTTTTTTTTATCAGAAAACGCTTTAATTAGATCAAAGTTAACTGCAATGAATATTTTTAGGTAATTAAAGAAGAAATGATGTCCGTGAAGGAATAGTACACTAGCCAAACTGAACAATTGTTTTCGACTCCAGCTACGGTAGTCTCATCAGAGTTCCTTGTGTCCTGTGCATATTCAAGACCAAACATCAACTATTTAACTCACACTTTTTCGGAAATCGCATACTGAAATTATTACCGTATGTACATACACTTGTATGAGTTAGTCGAAGTAAAGTCACACAACAGTTTCTATCATATTCTCCCTTTCTTTTCTAAAAAGTGTGAGTTAAATAGTTGATGTGTGGTCTTGAATATGCACAGGACACAAGGAACTCTGATGAGACTACCGTAGCTGGAGTCGAAAACAATTGTTCAGTTTGGCTAGTGTACTATTCCTTCACGGACATCATTTCTTCTTTAATTACCTAAAAATATTCATTGCAGTTAACTTTGATCTAATTAAAGCGTTTTCTGATAAAAACAAAATTAAATTGATCACACCTTTCCTGGGGCTCGACCCGAGTCTTCAGCACTTAAAATAAATATTTTTGTTAACGGAATAATTTTTTTATATAGTGATTCTAGGCTATATATTACATACACTTATTTTTGTAAGGGATTTATTTTTCAATTTGTTAGGAGTATTCTAAACTTGTGATATATGCGAAATTACATATACATACTATATAGACTTACACAAAAAAAAATTGTAAGATAATTCAAAACATAAGAAAATTGTTAAGTCAAAAATGTCACACGGTTTGTAAAGTCCGTACCGAAAAGTAGTGTTCTTTTTTAACCTTTAACTACTAAGGTGATGGTAAATTTTACCCCCTCCTTAGATTTTTTAATTTATTTTCTTCGGTTGAGTCCCTGTTTTGTTATACTAAATCTTTGATTTTTTTTATTTTTATAATCATATTTACTATATAAAAATGTATTTTCTTGTTCTTTTAAAAATAAATTATTAAAAAAAATTTTTTTTACTAATTTTTTTGGTAAAATAAAAGGTGGTAAAATTTACCCCACGTCAATAACTATAAAAAAATATTTCACCTCCGTAATTAAAGGTTAAATTAACTGCTTGCAATTACTTTTTTTAGTTTTTTTATTTTCGGGTATGTTCTGAAAAACGAATTCAAGTAAAATTGAAAACGAAAGTTTCTAAAAATGGGCGAATTATTATATAGTTTTGGTTTTCACGTAAGTTACATCAATGGTTACTAAGCGAATAAATAGAAAAAATTTTTAAAACAGTTCAACATTTATAGCAGTTTTTTTTTTTATTTGAGACCAATACTCAGGGGTAAACCCCTACTGAATGCTGTGCATTGTATTGGAATTTTGGAAAGGACAGTACATATACATATATGTATTATTATTAATTATTATATTATTGTTAAGCGCCTTAGGAATGAGACAAATTGCTGAGAATTGATCATTCAAAGGCCAGTGTTGTAACTTCACCCTTGAATGATCAACAGCAATTGCCTCATCGTTGCATGTTGATTGTGTGGTGAGTGTGCTTTCGCTATGTAGGTTTAGCTGTTATCTGCTACTTCCCAATAGGTGGCGCTTTTTTCCAGATCATTCGTTTTACGTTGACACTGGTTAAGGTGGAATAGAGTGGAATGTCGGGGAGCGGTTTCTTTGTAGATGATCTTCCTGGAGGTTTGGGGGGAACCTCTTATTTTTAAATTATAATTTTGAAAAAACGGCAAACTAACTTTTTCATTTTTCACCTCTTCTGGGATTTGTACCTGGGTTCTTTGAGTTTTTGTGCGAGCGCTCTAACCACTATACTAACCACAAAAAAAAGGCATTATTAAACAAATAAAACAACAGTAGTACATTTGCGTAATATTTTTGGTCTTGTATATAAAAAAGTACATTTGAAAAGAATAACAGGACGTCTGGCAGCTCCACTTATACTTGACATTTTGAAAAAAAAAAACAAGAACCAAATGCACCGGGTTTGCTCCTTAAGGTTTATTATGTTGCCTTGAAATATGGAAAACCAAGAAACGATTGATATTCTGTACTAAAAAATTAAGAGGCCAACATAGACATACAAAAACAAATATAGAATTTCGCAACGAATAGTAAATGCGAAAAATTTTTAAAAACAATAGTTGAGTAAAAGGAAACATTGTGAGGTTTTTTAAATTATTGTTTTATACGTAGTGTTCGACACCATTCATGCAGTAGTAAATGCATAAAGTATACGAACGATCAAAGATTATAAGTGGTTCAATAAGATATCTCTCTTCACAACTTCTTTACCATTTCAAGAATTTAATTCATTTTATATGCATTCCTCAATTTGATCTAAGTTTTGTTTTCCACAAGTTTAAAATATTTAAATGAACAGTTCTTTAGTAAAATGTGAGCTAAGAAACAGGGCTAATTCTAAACATTTCTTTGAGTTTAATGAAAAATTATAATACACACTCATGGAATCATTATGTTAAAATCATGTATGTTTCACTTAAATTAAATCACTTCATCATAAGGTATGTAAACCAACATAATTTCATTACATTTTTGTTATATATTTTGCTGGGTTGTAATATCATTTTAATGTTCTGATTATGTAAATTTAAAAAAAGAGTTGCAACTCCTTAAATATAAACTCTGGTATATGTACCTTTTAAGCCCTTCAAAAAAAGTAATTATACTTTTTTAATGGAACTTTTTTTATGTTTGGATACAAATAATACTCGATGTTTTTTTTCTGTCACCATAGTAATAATTGTCGTTTAAGTTTGCAATACATACATACATACATAAATATCACTCATTGATGTACATATTATACATAAAATATTTAAATGCATTTCCCCCCATCAAGTTTTTTTTATAGAAGTTATGAATATATGTATATTTTGGAACAAACAAAAAAAAGGAAATGTATTTTAACCACTTCTGCTTCCTTAAGCTTCCTTTTTTACTTGCCACTTCAAAAGAAATTCATACACAATAGAAAATAAACTGAACAACAAACAGCGATGAATTATGTAAAATATGGATTTAGAATCTGTATCTTGTATGTTTGTGTTCATGTTTGGGTCTAATATTGTTGTATTTGTTATAAAATTTGCATAAGTGTTAGTGTTTTGTGAAACTCTCATATTAACATCCAACTTAAGGAGAAAACTAAAGAAAAAAAGAGGGTATATTTTTAAATATCCGCATTTTTTTTTTCTCTTTGCTTACAGGCACAAAACATGTAAAACTGAATGCAATGCTAAAATTACACAAATGTACGTATGTATGTATGTGCTAGAATGTGTTTTATAAACATTTTAGTCTCATACTCGTAAGTGCATATGTACTCTTTTTACGCCTCTGAAGCAGGTTTTAATTTGAATATAAACATTTACCAATTATATGCTTAAAAATCCTTTCTAAAAATTCTCTTTCATGACAGATATGGACAAACCGAATTCACTACATACGAGTATGTTAGAATTACAAAGTACAATTAGAAAGGGCCAAATATTATCTAAGAATTTACAAAACTTTGGTAAAAATCTGTAATTTTACTGCAACAAAAAGTTTTTAAAAATTAAAAAATAATTGAGTTCAATGTTCAGTAATTAGGTCAGCCTGACTGGTTTGTGTTTTTTGTTTTCTTTTTCGTTTTTTCATGATAAAATAAAAATTTGTTTACATATTTGCATAACATTTTGCTTATATACCATTTTTTTAGTATAGGCTAAGTTCAGGTAGTATGGACTACGAGTACCAATTAGTATTTTTGATATTGTGACAACAATATGAGTAGGCACTCTTAATATGTTGCCTATACATGCATAATTGGTCATTACCACCCTGTTTCAGGGTTATGGCCTAGCTTTTCGCAGGACTCATGTTGTGTGTTAATTTTTAACGACTCTGAACAACAGATTTGAACAGTTTTTTCATGGCAAACAATTACTCCCAAAGATTTTGCCCGAAGACTGCTGAGAGGTAGTCGCCAAAAGAAAAAATTTTTTCATATTTATTTTTTTTTTAAGATGTCAGAGCTGAGACTTGAAACCAGCCAACACGCTAACCACTATACCACGGCGACTACGTATAATGGTAAAATAAAAAAGAGGTAGCAATCAGCTGTGTAGTCGCTTGTTGCTGGTTGAAGCTGTCAAAATATATTGCATTATATGCATTTATTAAAATTAATTCGTCTGGGGTGGTGATAAGGTATAATAATACAAAAACAACAGGCCTTTTTGATTTTCAGTTATAAGACGTCAAAATCAAAATATTTTTTTTTTGTTTTGTTTTTGACAACTGATTTAAATTTCATTTGGGACACAGAATCTACATGTATTTTAGTTTTTCAGCTCTTTTTTTTAAGATCTGCACTTTTTATGCAATTCTTAACAGTCCAGCTGCTGTGCCAGAAGTTAAAATTATAATGATATATCATGCATTTTATATACAAAATATTAAAAAGAGCGCATCTAATAGTTCGAATATCCAATAAGACTTAAAAAGACTTATTCTAAAATCCAACTCATTACAAAAAAAAAAACCCTTTTGTAGGCTGCTGTAATTTTATTTTATTACGTCCGAAAGAAATGTTGACTATGTTGTTCCGTACGTAAAAAAAAATTTTGACAGAAACTTGTTGAAGTTAGAAAAAATGTTGAACAAGAACAGAGTACTACTTTAGTAGCATTATTTCACAACTATTTCATACGAAATATTTTTATATGTATGTAATTTGACAGCTTTTCATACGAAATTTTGAACACAATACCAAGCCTTTCTGTACAAGATAGCAATGAAAAACTAAAAATTTATTAGAATTGATAAAGATAAGGAAAGAAATTCTCAAAAAGCTTATCTGGTATTGCTTTAGAGAAAGCAATGGAATATAAAACAAATTTTTATTTTTAGTGTTATCAAAACTTCTATTTGTAGAACAACTTTGTCTAAACAAATTATTTCTTTGGGCAAAAAATTACAAATTTGAGTTCGAAATATTAATTATGAAAACTAGTTTACTTGCAAATAGAAACAAAACACGTTTTTTTTTGTACGTTTTTAATGGAAAACCAAACCTCATCCCAGCAGTGCGTATATTAATTACTTCAATTACTTTCTGTTTATCCAATACATTAATGCTGTTTATTTAAAATAAAAACCTCAGCCATCACGACATTTTCTGCCGCCACTACCGCGACCAAACCAAATCAAAAACCAACTGTTTGATAAAGGGACATGTTGAACGAACAATTTATCTTAAAAAAAATGTGAAATTACTTGCTTATTCACAATGCAATTGCAAACAATTCACATACAAGAAAAGGGATATAAACTACAAATGCAGAGTAGAATTGCAAACAAATATTACAATACTGAAATATATTGAAAGTTCAGTTGATTAACTAACTCTCTATTTGAATATTTCTGGCTCTAATGACTCACATCACCAACGAGATTTATGACTTAAAGGGAACAAAAGGAAAAAAATTAACAAATATTTGACTACACAAACTAAAACTGATTTAATATTGAATCCCCTAGCGTCGTATATGGTTTACAAGCTAATAAATACATATATGCACATATATATCGTCATATTAAATGCAAACGGACGTAACTACACTTTTTGCTTTTTAACAGGAGAAGCAAAAAACCTTAAAATTAAAAATTTTATAAATCCTGAAAATTATATGATATACTATATCGAGATATAAGAATTGGCATTCCTATATACAACAAATGAGTTTAAATGTAAGGTTTTCATATAAATATGTAGTTATGTCTTCTTGCATTCAGAAATATGTATGTATATGCACTTGTAGTTACGTCCGTTTGAATTTCGTTAACCCTTTGCACCCGAACCATTTTTTAGTATGAGTACTCAGCTACCCGACAGTAGTTTTAATAAAAAATTGTAATACATCAAACATAAGTATTTTAAACAAAAGTAGTTTATTAACATATTTCATTTTTATTTACATACTACAAACATAATATTTTAATATTAAATTTTATAATTTTCCTTAGTGTAATATTTGAGGAAGCACTCTCCAAGGTGTAACCTGGGTTTTTCAGGACATGTGTCACAGTAATACACCGTTTCACGTCTTCCGCTTTTCTTTGTCGTTCGGTCAGAGCACACTCTACAATCTTTCTTTTTTCCTTTTTGCATCACCTGTAGCTTACTATTTAATCGGTAGTTGCAGATGTCGAACCACGGCCAGCTCCACGATCTTGTCGATAATCTCCTTTTATCTGATCCACTAATAATTTCACAAATCCATGGACTAATCTCACACACTCCTAGTTAAAAAAATTTACAACGCATGCACGCATGCATATGGTGCAATATTATCATAAATAGTAATGGCGCCTCTCGGGCGCCGTTCGAGTTGCAGTAATAAAAAGGATGGCGCCTGAGAGGCGCCGTTCGGGTGCAAAGGGTTAATATAATCGCCATTTTCGATCGTAGGAATCTAAAATTTTGCGCGAACATTTATTTTGATAAAACGAGGTCTAATTAATAAAGAACTCAATTTCGGAATTTTGTATAGTTACGTCCCGTTTGCATTTAGTATGACGATATATGAGTATTAAGTAGCCTACAAGATTATATTCGTAGATTTGGTTGTTTAGTTTAATAGAATAGAACTGAAGAGGGGTATCTTGCATGTGCATTTAAAAACAACAGCAGCAATTACAATAATAAAAACATAGACTGTAAATCCACTTTAATTATTAATATCAGCAGCATTGGAAGAAAAAAAGCAAAAAGTAAGAGCAGCAAAAGCACCGACAGCTGCTGCTACACAATCAATTGAGGTCGAGACATCAATATTGATTTTTTTTTTGTCCTGCTTATAAATTTTTTATAAAATGCTGTTGTTGTAGTGTTTTGCATTTTTTAATTTAAACAAAGTGTGTACCCTAAATAAAATAACTGTAGAGAGTACAAGATATTCTCTTATACCAAAAATTAATTCTCTTTAATTATACCACTCGATTTAGAAAATCCATTCTTAGCTGAAATGTACCAGGTCTTTTTGTACGTTCATGTAAATCTTGTAATTTCAATTGTAATTTAAAAAATGTTTCCTCCAAATCAAGGGTGAACCCAATTTTCTTTTAATCGAAAAAAAGTGAAATACAATTTTTTATAGAGCCAAATATAACCAACCTTTATATCTTACTTAATTGTTAAAATTTAGAAACAATTTATTTCATAAACATTTCTTCGTGCACACACTTTAGTTTTTATTATGTGTTTATTCCATGCTTTTTAGAATGTGCAATTTATGATGTAGATAAGAATGGTTGCATTTGCTTTGGGTGATATGCTTTTCTCTGCTTTTAGCTTAAAATTGACTTGAATAAATTTTTATTAATTTAAATTTAAGGACTATTATAAAATTCTTTCTTAAGTATAATTCATCGAAACGATAAAAAAGAATTCAATTGCTTTTGATAAAGAAATAATTTCCAGGAAAATCAGTTTGTTTTGTTTAAATTCACTTCAAAGTAAGTGCAATAACAGTTTTTTTTTGTTGTTTTAAAATTAATTATACACTAAATGAATTTAAAATATGTATGAAATTTAATATTAAATATCCGTTTGTTATGAATTTAAATTAATAAGAACTTTTAAGGCTATTTTACTTTATAAAATTAAGACATATCTTATATCAGTTCATCAAATAGGATTTTATACAAAGGCGAGTCAATCAGTCCATGACATTTTTAAATTTTCCATCTTCTAAGTGAGCTATAACACCGCTCCTGCCAACAGTCATCTGCCAGTTGGCTTCTGTAAAAATTTTAACAAACGGTGTCAATTCGTTTGTTGTAAACAGCCATTGACAGCAAACTTGTGTGCTCCTAAAGCTACGTTTACATTTGGCAAATATTTGATGAAAAAAGCGTAAACACTATTTAATTGAAGCTTTTAGTTTTTTGAGTGTTTACTTTTTCAGATTTAATCTATAAAAAATGAAAATATTAGTTCTTCTTATTATCATGTTTAAAATAATTTTTTAAGAAATGTTTACACAAAACAACATATTTGTATAAAATGTTTTCATAAAATAGTGGTTACGCTTTTTTCATCAAATATTTGCCAAATGTAAACGTAGCTTAAGCGAAAGATAGCCATCACTCAAACCTAGCCTTAGTTGATAAATTTTTTGATCACTTGAGAAAACATCCCGCAAGATAGGTAACGTATTTGCACATAATCGACCAAATGCAATACTTTGCAGAAGTATTTGACGTTCTTCAATAGCAAAATGGGCGAGTTTTCGCAATTATTTATAAAAATGTGGATGAACCAGAATACATCAGAAATCACAAACAACAGTTAAAACCAGGGGTTTTTAGGGAATGAATTGGCTGAAAGAAGGACAAAGTGAAGTGGTCAACCATAAAGTTATGAAGACCGTTTTCTGGAATACAAACGATATAATTCCAAATTGACTACCTTCAAAATGTTAAAAGAATTAAAGTAAACATTACATCAGCTTATTGGACCAATTTAACGAGAATTTTAAAAATAAAACGACTGCGAGGGTGCACACATGTGCAGTTCCACGACAAAAACTATAGTCAATCATCTTCTTATTCCATAGATTAAGTACCAATGGATCAATAGAAAAATATTAACTTCAATGATGAAATCTTCTACATTCCTAAAACCTCAACAAATTTTATTTTTGGATAGAAATTAAGAAAACTGTAGAAACATTGGATAAAGTTGATTTGAAAGGTTGAAATGTAAAATAAAACTATCGTTTATCCAAAAATCTGTATTTCATTCAAAAAGCCCCGTATTATCGGCTCGATTACTCAAAAAATGTAATAAACTCTTACATAAACCTTATCTTATTATCACAATGGCAGGACACTACGACCTATTAAACCTATTGTGTATTAATGAACGCTAGCAATGTTTAGCATAAGTATAAATTTATTTTCCATACTTGTAATGTGTCTTTATAAATACGTATGCTGTGTATATTCCCTGAGCACAAATAAGACACGAAGGAGGATTATGAATAACAAATTATTTGTTTAATTGTAATGTGCCATTTGTAATTCTCATTTCGTAAGGATTTGTATGCGGTCAATTCTACAAAAAAAAACAAGCAGAGGCTACAGACTAGTGTCTGTAATATAAAACATAAGTAGCAAAATGTTGTCAACGATAAGAAGTAGCCTCTGCTTGTTCTTTTGTAGAATTGACCGCATACAAATCCTTACGAAATATAGTGGTGCTCCTCAGCTTAAGTTACACGAATAGTAGTTAAAAGTAACCAGCCGTGTAATCCACACCCGTTTAATCTGAACACATTGCACAGTAGAACAATTTTTTATTCTACCGACGTGTATGACAAGCAGTGCCTACTTTGCTGCTAACATACACTCGAAGGGTATGTTTTATTACAATAACACAATTATTACATTTAAAATATATTTAAAAAATGAGTCACGTTTTAAAAATTATTATTTAAAATACTTTTATGCTCATTTTTAATGAATAAGCTTATGTAAGTACGAGTACTTAAAATACTACGATAATATCTTATATCGTTTATGAATATGAATTCATTAAATCATATTTACAATAATTTCTATATTAAAAGAATATATAAGACTTTCCATTACATTTATTGCACATACCCATTATTGAACAAAATCTAAGACTATCCATAAAATAGACTACGAGTAATATAATCGTATTTTTATTATATATAAAATAGATATAAACACATAATGTTTTATTACACAGCATACGAAAACAAGGGAGACAAAATAAAAACTTATAATACAGAGAACCACATTCTCCTATGTTTTTAACCCAATTTTAGTTGTTTTTCTTTAAGTATAGTATTCATAGTAAAGGGTGTCTGCTACAATTATTTATGCAAAAAAAGTAAAATTGTTCATCATGTGGGTATACATTTGTATGTCCAGTTACTTAAATGAATTGGAAAAATATTGTCCCAAAATAGCAACAAAATATAAGAAAAATCTTGGCAGAGAAGAAATAATAAATCTAATGTATGACAATATTTGCTTAAAATGAAAATTATGTTCTAATAATGTCCACTTCTTGTCTAGTTTATTTTTTTTTTAAATTGAGTAAAGAATAATAAGAAAATTGTTAGGCTTTAAAATATTTAGAAAAATGTGTGCAGTAAAGAGGCAGTGAGATTTTTAATTTTTCTCAAAAAGTATTCTGAACATATTGGATTAAAAGTAAATTTACTTTAAAATAATGTTTACATAATGTGTATTATTGTTTTTGCTATAACAAAAAAGTTTAGTAAAACAAAGAGTTTTTTCCTAGGATGTAGGGGATATATTAAGAAGTTTATTATTAATCTTTTTTTTTAATTTTTTGCTGGTAGAGCTGTACATTTTTTTCCATCATCGCTTCTTGAATCAACCTGGAACAGCTAAATTTTACTGTTGTTGACGAAGCAAAATGCGAGCACAAACACAAGAAACCTAAACCTTAGCCAATAAACACAAAAATCATTCATTCTATTAATATTAGTTGATAATATACTGTTCACTTAAACAATAACCCAGCAGAAAATTTTTAAGATTTGGAAGCATTAAATAAAATTGTAAGTAATAATGGAACATTATATTGTTTTTTATACATCAAAGCTTCCAAATATGCTGCATGATAAGGTATTGTTTTTTGATTTTTTGTCATATTTGCTTACTGGTTGCAATAAATTTAAAATTCTATTGAATTTTAGCGGCTCATTTCATATAAAAATCATGCATTATTGATGTGCACTAGTAAGTGATTATTTACAATTTCTCCCTTACAAAATAACTTACTGGTAAGCACTATTTTCTGCTGGGATATTAGAAAACTTGCAGCAGCAGATAAACAGAAATAAAAGACAAATTCGAATCTTCGTGTAGAAAAAGAGGATACCATAAAAAATCGGTATCAGTAAAATTCAAAAATCAATATTTAAACAAAACTTGTAAATAAACCGCCGTTAAAATAAAAGATCATTTAGGAAAACGAAAGGTTTCACTTAAGTACAGTCTTACTTCTTTGGTAACTCTGTCTAAAAACTCGTAATTAGCACACTGGTAGGTTTTAGTTATTTAGATCTCATTGGGTGTTCTATCCTTGAAAGAATATAAAGACAAGAGACTTACAGCCTTATTTATAATAAAAAAATTAGCAGGTCCTTGTACACAGTGGCTAAATTTGTCATTTCTATAAGTGGAAATTCTTACTCTAACGTACAAGTTATTTAAGTTTTTGGATTCCCTGACTAGTTATCATATAAAGGGTGTGGAAAGTTGTAATAATATCAGTCTATAGCGGGTGATAAAATTGCCAGTTTTTAGTCCCATATGCTAACGACGCAGCAGAAAATAGTGCTTACCAGTAAGCTATTTTGAAAGGGAGAAATTGTAAACAATCACTTACACATGCGCATCAATAATGCATGATTTTTATATGAAATGAGCCGATAAAATGCAATAGAAATGCAAATGCAAATATATTGTAACTAGTAAGCAAATAGTACAAAAGGTCAAAAATACTACATATTTTATTTTGTAGCATATTTGGAAGCTTTAATGTATAAAAAACAATATAATGGTTCCATTATTGCTTTCAATTTTATTTATTGCTTCCAAATTTGAAAAATGTTCTGCTGGGGAGTTGCTAACTTTTCATTATACATACGGCCGTTAGTACACGGTGTGGCCAAAATCTTAATTTCAAGAGCTCTAAAACTCTGGTATCCACTTTTCCATGTAAAGCTAATGACTTGATTTTAAGTTCGAATACACATCTTTGATAAAATTACGGAGTTCCTTAACTGTTAATACGTAATAAAAAATAATTAATTAATAAAAAATTAATACGTATAAAAGCCCTTTGCCTATTTTATTTTAATAAAAATATGTGAACAGTTTAAAAAAATAGAAATTGCGTAAAAAATATTAATAAGCGTGATACATTTTCCGTACTTAATCAATATTTGTAACTGGAATATTAGGAAGAACATTAGGAAGTTAATTACAGTAAATTATTATTGTCAATAAGTTAAATAATTTATATGTTAATGAGAAAAAGAAGAGTAATTAAAACAATAGACCTAAATAAGGAAAAATAAATAAATTTATTGTTATTATTAATATAATATCCTCAATGAAATAATAAAAAAATATAAGTTATATTGTTTATAATTGTTATTCTAACTCTCTAACTCGTAAAGACATTTAAGGTTTCACTTTTAACTTTATACAAAACTACAACCATATTTAAATTCATATATATGTATATAGTCGTAACTAATTGTATGTACGTGTGTGTTCAAGTATTTCCGGTGCGTGTTAACGCTTATTTGCATTTCCTTTAACTGATTTTCTACTTTTCCTTTTATTTTTCAACACCACTACGCATATAAACAAAAAAAACTTTGTTAGTAAAAGTAAATTTATATCTCATTTTTATTTCTGCATAAATATGTATCGCATATACAGTGTCGATGTGGAAGAACAGCTTAAGTCAAAAAATTAATTTTTTTAATAGTTATAATATGTGTGATTTTTATTTTTATTATTTTTTGCAAAATATTTGTTATTTAATATACAGTGCGAGCTCGATTTTCGCAACTTGAAAAAATCTGGCCTGTTGCAATTACCGAAAAAGTTGCAATTATCGACCACTTTTTATTATACCTGAAAACACGCCATTTTTAATAAAAAGAAACAAATTAATTATTAAATGTTAAAAAACAGTCTGCTTGTTGAAACATTAGCGTAGCGAGCAATTTTTTGTTTAAAAAAGTGATATTTACAAATATGTTACCCTACGCATCTGTGTAAACATACATATTCTGCAAAACAATGGGACAGCACTAACGTGGAAGATATGCTATTGAAATGGGATTCTTTGATTAAATATGATTACTTTTATAAAACTACCTTTCTGAACAAGAAATACACACAGAAATCATTGTAAATATATTTAAAAAGAAATAGTGTTGCACTTATTGAAACTCATTTTTGAAAATCGTTGCACTTATAAAGACTGTAATGTAAAAAATTTGCCTGTTGCGCTAATCGGGGTGTTGCGTTAATCGGGGGTTGCGAAAATCGAGCTCGCACTGTATTAACAACAGACTTATTAGACAACAAATGCACACAATAGTTTATGTTATAATACTATATTGACACCCGTGAAACTCCTAAAATAGGAAGTTAATTCGACGTTATGGCGACTTAAGTTATTCTTTCATATTACCATAGATAATATATTTAAATGATGCTATTAGTATGATGATTTTATTTGTTGTAACGAGATACACTCATATGTTTAATTGTTGTTATACTCGTACACACTCGCAGGCTCATTTATTCATATAGTAGGAAAGAATCTACCTTTGTAATATCTTGAACGATAAATACAGACTACAAGGATTTAAAAGTTTTAAGCATGTATTGGAATATTCGATTTCACTTTATAAATTAAAAAAAAAAATATTTTGTGCATAATGTCGAAATATCTTATCTGCATAGGCAGAATGAATGAAATGAATAAATATTTTAACTGTATCAGCGATGGCCGTGGTTTGGACATGACGTGTATGTTTGAAAAGTTTGAATTATCGGCATCAGTTTTTCATTTTTGAAACAGCTAAAAACTCGGTAAATAAAACTAAATTATAAAGAAAAAAGCATTTTTTTTTTCAAATAAAATTAAACTATTAATTTCCACTTACTTTGTAAACCTTTAAATTTCGTACCAAACCGATTTTGTAGAAATCATTCTCTATATATTAAAATGTTAGTACTGTAGGTAAGATTATTATTAAAGTAAGCACACTCTTCTTCTTTCTACCTCTTTCCTATGCTTCGTATTTTCTTTCATTACTTTAACATTTTCCACTTTTGTTTTTGTTATATCTATTATGATGATACTAAAATTGATGTATGCATGTGTTTTTTAGGCCATGGTATCTTGCAGTAAAAATTCACTTAAAAAACTACATACTCTCCCTCTCCCTTCTACTATCTTCCGTAGCAACTATCTCTTTCTTATTTTTGCGTTATATACATACATGCATGCACTTGTAAAAAAACACTTAATACAGACAAACCCAGACAGATAGCAAAATTGGTTAAAGTAGAGTGGCTTTAAAATTGGGGTGTGTTAAAATGGAGGGGATTAGGTAGGGAGTAGTAAAGTTATATATTTATGCGTTTGTTTGCACAGTTTTGTAAGCGCGCAGTGACACAATTTCTATATTTTAACCTTAAGTTAATTAAACAAAAAAAAAAAAAACTCTAAACTGGGGTATATATTTTAAAGCACGGAGTGTACAAAATATATATTGTATATAATATAACAGCAAAAAAAAAAATAAAAAATAGAGGAGGAAGTCATTTAAATAATTGCTAGACGAATTTATTTTTAATATAAACGAAATTTTAATTGTAAATTTTTATTATACCGTTGTTGTAAATAAAACAATTTGTTATTAATTAATAACAGCAGAAGGGTGATTATATAATTAAGAACTGTAAAACGCAACATTTAGTATAAAAGTGTGATTAAAAAAAAACAACTACACTATGTTATGTCATGTCGTCTAAAACACATTGTCTTGCCATGTCATGCAAAGCCAAATTGCAAATCGGCTAAGCTGCTTTAGCTCCTTGTGTTGATGTACGCGATATTTTAGTTTTGTGTGTGATTTTGTTTATTGCTTTTTTGATTTTTATATACATAGGTACATTTCTTATTTCTTTCTATTATTTCTCAAAATTTTTTTAATTATTTTGTTTCTGTTTTTGTTTTACATTTTTTGTTTTGCCAGCTAGTTCAGACAAAATAGCGATAATTTGTTATCAAAATCAGAGATGATAGCAAATTCTTCGAGGTTTGCAACAAGTTTCAAAATGTAACACGATGGTTCGCTGTCAAAATTTTGTATGGTGAATATACTTGCTTCAAACAAGATTCGGCAGCGATGACGTTGCCATTTTTTTGTTAATGTTAACAAAATACAGCACACATCTAATGTTTGAATCAACTGTTTCATTTTGTTTATTTTTTTGTTTGTTTGATAAACAAAATAGTTTAGTGAAACTATTTTATTTTACTACTATTGCTTCTAGCAAACAGGGCACAACTTGTTGCATAAATGTACAGGACGGTAGCAAAACAAGTTTTGGACGTTTATATTATTTTTCTGATCAAAATTTTCTAAAATACATCTCAAACAAAAAGGAAGTGCGCGGCGGGTAAGTATTCTGAATAGGCAAAATTCTTATAAGAAACCGAAATTAGATAATTTTTACATCGAAACGAGACAATTCCCGTACAAACTAAAGCAGCAAAAATTTATCCGAAATCCCTATAAAAGGCAGTTTATTTTTAGTTTTTATGTTAAAAAAATAAAACTTTTGTACAATATTCGATTTAAGAATAGAGTTTGGGATCAAATTCAGAGAGTTTGGAAAGAAACGAAACAATAAATGTATACGTATGTATGTATGTACCCGTATAATAATAATATGTATGTACATATCTGTGGAATTTTGAAAAAACGTCTTCTCTCGAAATAAGACAATTTTCCAAGATTTTTATAGTAAATATAGAATTTCCTTGTCCTTCTTTTGCTCTAATCGCAGTATTTCTACGACCTTTGGAACGCAAGATATGCAGTTGACTAATCGACCTCTTTCAGACTTTCCCCCAATTTCAATTTGACAAAACGACTGCTTTCAGAGAATTACGAATTATTTGAAAAATTGAATGTCTATAAAAAATTTGATTTAATTTTTATTATTATTTTTATAATTATTTGCATATTGTAGCGAAAAATTGAAGTATTTTTTTTTTAATAAAACCAAAATATATTTTCCAGATCAACTTCTTTTATAATTTTTTTTTTCAAATTCCATTTTAACAAAACAACTTGTCTTGACTTAAGCGACTAAAATAATTTTCAAATTTAATCAAAAAAATGTTGACAAAACGACTTGTATGGTAGAAGCTAATTTTTTTCTTTAAAATCTATTTAACAAAAAGTCTTAAATTAATTTTTTGTCGTTTTAAAGAAAACCATTGCTTCTAGAGGGAAAAAGAAGGTCGCATAATGTTCGTTAAGTGTTTGTGTATAATATCCAAGTTCAAAATTTCTTTCATTTTCTAAGCAATAACTTCTATTAGCCTTTTTAACTGTTTTTTTTTTTTTGCTCTACTGAAAAGTTGTTGATTAAGAGAGAAGACGATTTGTCAAATGTCCACAGATATGTATGTAATTCTAAAAATTAAAAAAAAATATGTTTCTTTTGTTTGTTTTTTGTTTTTCTACTTAAAAGTTTTTTCAAACAATACTTTAATGTATTTCTGAAATTTTAAAACTGTGTTTAGGAGTAGGCCAAAATATTTGTATCTCTCCTGTTCCTCTGCTTACAAAAGCAACAACAAACTCCACAAAGTTATGGTATGAAATTTATAACCCCATTACTTTTGTAGAATATGAATTTTTAAAGCTTAACTACAACAGCATCAGTTGGTACTCTGCATGCAACTCTCAATTCCCAGCAAGTTTTAACATCAACACATCCGTTTTGCATTTTTTATAACCAATGTTTGTTGCCTGACTGTCATAATACAACTTCATTCAACTTAAGGAAACTTCTTCTTTAAGAATTTAAACGGGATCAGTTGAATGTATTTAAATAAGTGATGAGTGCTTTATCCTGATTGTGCAATTTGCGTTATATTTAAGAATAAAATTTGTTTTATTTTTGTTATTATTTGGTAATATTTGTCTTTTGAACCCCTTTGTAAAATATTTTAAGCAATAACCATATACATACACGAGTATATCCTCTAAATAGAATTAATTGTAAACAAATGCCAATTATTTACAAATAATATAAATTATAATTTAAATATTATTAAAGCCAAATTACTTATAAATAAAAAAAAGAAACAAAATAAATCATAAAACAAAAAATACATTTGTGGGTACTCATACACTCATGTTCATGTTCTTTACAATAAATTTTTTAGCATTTATGAAAAAAAAAATACTTTATTCTATTGCTCATTTGATAATTATGTGACTACTACTAGTCGATTGAACACTCCGTACAGTAAATATACAAGAGTTTTTATTTAACAACAAGATTAATTTAAGTATTTGAAAATTTCAGAGCCTTAAGAAACATTTCGAAATGTGTCTTTTAATTTTATAAAAACTCTTTCGATTTACAAACTGGTAAACTTTTGTCAAAAGAGCATAGCTTAAAAACACAAATTCAATTCAAGCCGAAGAACACACAAAATTATATAAGCATATTTTAAAATTCTTTTGAACAAAAAATAAGTTATTTTATCAAGAAAATTTTATATAGAAAAAAATTCATTTTACATGCATGTTTCAAAATTAGAAGAATGAAAATGTATTTTTGAGCTCTTAAGCTCTTTGATCTGATAGACTGATCCGCCTTTAACGAAATTTGAAAATAGTCTTGAATTAACTTAAGATGTTTTGTCAAAAGTCCACAGTAATCAATTACTGAAAATAGCACAGAATGTAGTTTTTATTTAATAATTTATTTTAAAATGCAATCACTGTGGGTTTCGCAATAATTGCCAGTTGCTCTACACAATACAAGTCATACTTGTATTACCTAATAAACAATGTTGGGTTTGTGATCTAAAATAATAAATAAATACGCATAAGTACTTATGCCAATATATCATTTAACATGCAGATAGTTTCTATAGTAATGTATAAAAGTTTAAATACTCGTACATAACAATATTTTTTGGTTATCTATATGAATAATGTTTGCATAACTCTTTATGCAAAGATTTAGTATGTTGGCTTTTACATTAAGATTTTAAAATTTGTTTGATTTTTCTTTTCTATTCAAAGGGCCTTGGATATTAAGTGTACGAAAACTGTTTTATTTCAATATAAACAAAACAAAAATATACGTATAGATATCGATTTACTGACAAATAAAACTACAAAACGAACAACAACAACAACAAGTATGAAATAATACCAAATAAGGAAATAATAGAATAAAATAACATTTTCAAATAATGACACACTAAATAATAATAGACAGTCATACACACAAACATAATAAGTCATAATAAATAGCATTTAATCAATATTTAGCAAAAAAATTGGAGAGAAATCATTAAAACGAAGAAAATTTGAAAAAAAAAACAAATTAAACACATACAGCCTTATGTATAATGAGAAATTAGCAACTCGTTAGAGTATATGGGACAAAAAACTGGCAAGTTTTTCACCCGCTATAGACTGATTTTATTAAAATTTTCCATACCCTCTATTTAATAACTAGTCCGATAATCCAAAAAATTAAATACCTTGTACCTTTGAGTAAGAATTTCCACGTATTGGAATGACAAACTTAGCCACTGTGTACAACGACCTGCTAACTTTTTATTATACTTACATAAGGCTGATAATGTATAGAAAATGTTTGAATATTTTTAAATACATTTTTTTTAATACAGCTAAATAAATATTTTACTCTCCTACATGCGTATGCGTATTGGCAAAATAGATGAAATAAAAAATTGTTTATTTAAGCTAGAAAAACTTACAAATTGTCCTACTTTGCTCATTATTTAGCATTTATAATAAGTAACTCTAGCTAATTATTATTAACAAATCGAAGCTTGAACGACGCTACCAAATTATTTAGATTTGTTTTGAAAATCGTTTATCGAATATAGACGACAATTCTGATTTTTACACTGCACATAATCGTCGGTCTGTTTCTTCTTACAGTTTTGCTGTAATGGAATTTTTTTCATAAACAAAATTGTTGCAGGTGAATTAATGCTCATTTACAGACAGACAGTTTGAATTTCAAACTTTAGAAACAATATTACAAAATTTCATATTCATAATAAATTTCCATTAAACAAGAAAAAATTAACATTATTAATTAAAATGACGTATAATGTAAAAATATTTTTTTGTTTTATTCATATACAATTCATTAAATAGCTCGAAACAAGAATTGTATGACTTCGACCACTTTTCTAATTATAAGCGCAAAATGTTTCAGAGTCTGATTATAATATGGACAAGAAATAATCTAAAACGGTTTTACTTAATATTTTTGCACTGTAGTAACTTTAAGTAAAATGTTATATAAATTTAAAGCAAATCACTTTGCATCTTAAAAATGGCTTGTTATGTAAATGTTTTATAAAATCGAGCACAACCGACAATACATTTTGTATTTATTTTTTAAATTTTTACAAAATTTGCAATCTTAAAGCTAAAAATTTCTTATTGCATATTTTTGTTTTGTTTTTGTTTTTCTTTCTTTTTTGTGTAAAATGACGACTACCATTGTAGTTGATGGTTGCATTTAATGAAAAATCAAAAACAAAAAGGGGAAAAAATACAAAAGAACCCTTAAGGATATTTAAATGGCTGTTTGGCAAAAACTCACTAACAGTCTGGCTAGATAAATACCAGTCAATACATACATACATACATACATATGTTGTATACACATAGGTATGCACACATCTACGTTTATACAAATGTACATAAAGTGGGGGCATGTTTTTGACACATAAAATATTTTAGCACCGATTTTTTCTCTTCCTTTTAATTTTTTTCTTTCGTTCAATATTAACCATGTATACGTACATATGTATGTATAGATTGATTGCAATTCGTTTCTTGTTTTATTATATTCTTGAAGGATTTTGATTTATACATTTTTTTTATTGAAAGATAGGTTTGTTATTTTTGCTTATTTTATAGGTTTTTGTCATATTTTGTGTTTTTTTTTGTTTTTAGTTGTGTGTTGATATTTATTTATTGTGTTATTGTTATCATAAAATAAAATTTTGTGAATGAGGGGGGTAGTAGGAGTGTTTAAATTCATATTTGTATATATGTAAGTATATTCATATGATGTGCATACATATAAATACTTTTATACAATCTGTCTTCGAAATAAGGTCAAGTTTCTTTTTAATATGTGATTAAAGAAGTAGATGATGCCAGGAAAATCAAAATTTTAGACTTGATTTTATTTGTTAAGAAAAAGCAAGAGAAGAAATAATACTTGAGCTGATATTCTTCATATATAAAGGAAATAAAAGCCACAGTGGTGCAGAATCTATACGAGTATATAAGACTACTGTGAGAGTAAGAAAACAATATTTTGAAATACAATATTTATACAAAATTTCTATATTTTCTGATTTTTCGATACTAAATAAAACAATATTTTAAAATACACAATATCGAATGATATCCATACATACTATGTACATATTACTTTAGTAAAATTTTGAATTCTAGGGGCAAATTACGGCATTCGACATCGAGCGAAATTTCATACAATTTAAAAACAGTTTTCATATAAATTTCCTTCAATATCGAATGCCATAATTTGCCCCTGTATTTATTTCTATAACGAACTTTTCAAATTCAGAGGTATTTTTATACAATCGGGTATGTTCTACAAAACGAAAAGTAGTGAAATTGAAATCGTATGAAAATTCGATTTGCTATAACTTCCAAATTTAACATTTTGATATATTTTTTTATTCATTGGATTAATGAATATTAACACAACTTCCTTCCTTAATAATAAAACTTTAATATAATTCCCACAATACAATTTTATTTAAATAATAAGGGGACTTATTTATTTATTTATTTAAATTTGTCTATGGATAATAGTTCCTTACAGACTAGAGTACAATTTACAAACAATATATAAGTAAATATTTAATAATAATGATTTAAATACAAAATAATTTTTCTATTCAAGGAATCATTACTCTCAGAAAGATCAATTAAATGATAAAGATTATTAAACTTCAAACATATTTGACGAAGGGGGTCATTGTTGGCATATACAGTACGCTGATATTTTAAATATAATAAATGGAAGTTACGGTACGGTCTAATTGGAACATTAAAAATAATTTTACTTAACAAATACTCAGAACGGACTTCACCACGTATTAATCTTAATAGAAAAGATACACTTAGCAATTTGTATTTAAAAAAAACAGTCTTTTTCAATTTCACTACTTTTCGTTTTGCAGAACATACCCGAATATTTTTATAAGTACGTACTGTTTAATTTTTGTATGAATTAAAAAAGTATATTTCATAGGGATTGAAAAGAATTTTGATTTTAAAAAATATGTTTAATAATCAACAACATGTTATTACGATTTTTGTTAAAAAAAAAAATTAAAAAAAAAATAAAGTTTTTGGCCATTTCAATAAGGACTTGCAACCATCAGACATATTTTTTCTTATTGAGAAATGGTCGACGTAGTCTAGTATAATTTTTAAAAGTTAAATAAACGAATTTACTATTCAAAAGAAACTTTTTGTTAAAAATTTTTGTTATCTAAACGGCAGCTCTATTTGAGTTGTTCAAATATACACAAAATGAAAATAAATAAATATTAATTTTATGTTATATATTACAAAGTTCCTAGAATATCAGGATTTTAATCAATAAAGTAATTATGTATAATACATAATTAACATATTGTATAATTAATATATTTATGTATATACATATGCCCGTATTCATAAAAACTATTTTAGGTATATTGAGGGTTTATTTGAAAAGTATTGCACGGCACTATATTACTTTCATATTAATACTTTTTTTTCGATTTTCAAACCACTGTTAACTTAAAATTAATAACAACACTGTTCGCAAAAACTGATTTCTTATTTTTTTGTCATATTTTCTATTTAATCAGAAAAAAATGTTAATTTAAAAATATGTATATGTATGTTTGCATTGTATATTAAAAATTTTTTAAAAGAATGGAAAAATATTTGTCAAAGAATATGTTTTTAAAAAAATCTGAATGTTTGTCCTTTAAATGTCGGTCTCTGTTTGTTCTTCAGATAGTTTTTCTTTTACGTAAATGGAAATTAACAAAAGAATTTCAGTTCTGCTTTTCTTTTTTATATATATGTATGTATGTATGTATGTATGTATGTACATAGTACATATGTATATAAGTCATTTTTATGTATAGGCATACTTAATGTACCTACATACATATGTATTTTGTTTGAATATTTAAAAATAAAATACAAACACAATAGGTTATTTAAAATTTTTGATTACTTACTTTGCACATGACATAATCCCACAGAAAATTGTCCCAATTCAGGCATTTGTCTTAGAATTTCTTCAGTTACTAAATGAACACCTCGATGTTGTGGTCGTAAATTGATTTTGCGCTGAAACCACGCTGAGCCAATTTGTAATCCTGAACTAGATGGACCGCCACCGCCGCCACCACCTCCCCCTCCGCCACCACCACCCCCGCCTCTATGATTGGAAGAGGCCATTGTGCTATTGGACGAAGAACTGCGTATATTGCTGTTGCGACTGGCGCTTTGTTTAATGTTAGACGCCGTTGTGGTACCGCCGCCGCCGCCGCTTTTACCGTGTGGATTCGTGGTGAAGCCGGTACTGTTACTTCGACGACGATTTGTATTATGGCGACTACGGTTAGTGACTGTAGTCGCTGTACCACTAGTAACAGTTGTCGTTTGTAGTTGTTTTACACTTTTTGCTGTTTTACGAGAGGAGGAACTAGCTGCTGCTGCTGCTGCTGCTACTTTAGATGTTGTCGCTACTTCTGAGAGTGTTGATGCTGCTGTTGCTGCCGCTGTTGTTGGATTTAAATCTAAATGTAGTTGTTGTTTTTGATTAGATTGTTGGTGTTGCAAAAGCTGTGGATAAGTGTGGGCAGCAGTTAAAGCTACTTGTGATTGCTGTTCTTGTTCTAATGGTGGAGGTGGTGGTGTTGTTCTTGTTAGCTGTTGTTTTTGTTGATGTGTAGTAGTTGTTGTTGTTGAAAATCCACTAACAGCGGCAGCAACAGTAGCTTGTTGGAATGTTTGATCTGTTGACGTCTTGTCTTGTGTCGTTTTAATTCAAAATTTACTGCAATTTATTATAAATTACGGCACTTTTTTTCTAAATACCTCTCTCACCTACTGCTTTCCGAATAAAACACTTTCTTATTGGTTTTTCAATATATCTGTATGTAAGTATGTTCTAGTAGTTCTTTGTGGTTCTTAAATAAAATTTATTTTCTTTTGTCTACCAACGTGTCTGTTGTTGTTTGCTTGACAATTAATTTTAATTGTTTTCAATTCTCCACTTACATATATTTCCAATTATAATATATTGTAATTCTATTGTAGAGGATTTTCTTTTTTTTATTTATTTAAACCTCTTTTAAGAATTTAAGAAAATCCATCAGTAGTTTCTATTTCTTTATCTTTCTTTTTCGTTGCTTTAGACTTAAGTTATTTCAAAATTTAAATTTTCAATGCACCAGCATGTTTCTTATTTAAAATTCTTATTTGTTTTTATTACTTATACCGTTGCTATTACCTGTGTGCTACTTTTCGCACCAATTTTTTTTTCGCTCTGCCTTTCTCCTCTTTTAGAGGAGAAAATTTATCCGAGCTAAATTCTTACTTTTTTAGTTTTATGACGAAAAAAGAAAAAGAATCATTCTCTTTAAATCCTCCGGGAAATATAAGCCAAACAACTGCAATAAAAAGTAAAGAATAGAAAAAAAATTAGTATGGTTTTATAAGAAATTTGTTTTTATTTTTTACGTTTTTCTATATTTGAGTCGAATTCTTGTAGATTTTTTCATGTAAATTTACAAAATTCATTATATTTTAATATGTTTATATTTTATTTTGTGATGAATGTGTTCAAAATTTATATGGAATATTTTATTTACGAAACTATTTACTTGCCCCTACAATTTATCCTTTTTAGGAATGTCAAAAATAATAATTCTTACTTACATACATGTGAGATTTAGTACTAATCTTAAAATCATCTTAAAATAATTAGATACATTTTTAATGTCTGATTACAATCACAATTCTAAAAAAATAATTCTTTTGGCCCAAAAATAAATGTTAACATATTCGTATTTAGGAGCAAACTCATCTAGTAAATTCCATACATATATACATCTTCCAAAATTTGATGACATCATGTTTGAATAAAACTAGTTTTTAGATTTCTAAAACTTAAGTCGAAAAAAATTTAACAATTATTTTCAAAAGTACAGCCCTTTTATCATTATATAAATTTAGACGAGAAACTAGTTATTTTAACAATGTTTATCCAAAAATAAAAAAAAAATTAAAAAATTAAAAAAAGAAAAATTTCGAAAATATCAGTTTTTTGCAAATAAACGAAATTCAATTAAAAATTATGAAAGTGATGTAAGTCATATATTTCTTGTTTCAAGTTATTTAATGAATTGCATTTGAATATATAAAAAAATATTTTTACATTGTGTGACATGTTAATTTATAATTTTACTAGCCTAAGCCCGGCGTGCTTCGCTACACCTACTGCTATCATTTGTACACATTTTTCGACTGATAAATTTTAATGACTACGAAATCAATTACACCAAACTCGGAAACTTCAGCTTTAACACTTCTTAAGATATAAAGAAATTAATATTTAACTTTCATGGGAGGTACTACGCCTCTTTTCTAATTGATGATTTTCCTTGACCATAAAGTCGTTCAGACCAAATTTAGAAAAATTAGCTTTAACAGCTCTCAAGATATAAGTTAAGCATAATATGAAAAAATTTTGCATATATTCAATTTGGATCTCTGGAATCAATAGGCCGATTTCGCGCAAACTTCACATAAACAATACCCTGATATTTTGGCTGAAATCGATCCATATATTTCCGCGGTTAGTGGTGACTCAAAATGTACATTAATTTTTATATATTAGAAGAAGATGGTTTTGATTACTGGATGACTTGAATATTTTCAAAATTAAGTAATTTACATATTACTATTTTATTATTTATTATTTTTAAGCAGTAGTCCATTTATATCATTATTATTATTTTAATACTTAAAATAGTTCTGAACAACTGGAGGTAGGTATGGTAGTAAACCCAAAACATCATTATGTTTTTCTACGATAACTGGTGCTCTAATGGTGGTGTATAATGATAGTAATTTAGTATTTCCTTATATTTTTTCTTTTAGGCGATAGTTTCAAAACATGAAATTTAGAATCTTCTACAGAAGTATAAGGTTTATTTTTATGAAATTCGCAGCCAAGAAACAGATTCACCGCCGATATTTTTTACTCTTCTTGTTATTGATCCTTCTATCGAATATGTATTTTTTTCTGCACTTTTCTATCAATTCATAATAATGCTCAATTTGTTTTTTTTTTATTTTCATTTCCATCAACCAAAAATCACGGTCATTCGGCAGAAAAAAATGACACCGGCCCATACATGAGAGTTGTATTCCATCCTTGGTCGGATATAGGTCTTTTAAATATTGAGAAGGTCATGGATGGAGTGAAGTATTTCTTGCACCGTTTAAAAAAACCGACGCACTTGAATGCTTCTTTCGACAATCGAAATATGTGATCATTCCAACGGACATCACAATTAATTCTCATGCCCAGAACCTCAAGAGCGTCCACATCCTCAATACTTACATTACCCATAGTCGCAGATAAATAATAAACCACTTTCATAATAAACACTAATTGAATTGCATATAATGTTTATATTTGACAATTTCGTAAAATTTATTTTTAGTAAATTTAGTTTAAAATAATGTGGTGAAAAATAACTCATTTTTTAAATTTTGACTTAAATGACTTTCACAATGGGCATAATTGTTCTTTTAAGTTCTATTTTTTAAATAAAATCCAATAATCAAACTGGAAAAGAAGATAAGGTTCAAAGAAGCTTAGGAAAACAATATGTTTAATTTAATGTCGTGTACCAAAAAAAAGTTTTTTTGTGATAATTGTTATACGACATAAACGAAAAAACCACAGTATGGCATTAAAAATCTAATTGTTTAATATTTTTCTGAGTTCAATAAAAAAAGATAGCAAACTAAAACTTAAAAGTACATATGCATACATACATACATATGTGTATTTGCTCAATCTACAGGAAAATTACGTGTTTATTTTATTATGTACATATTTACTATTTTCCTTTTTTTATTACACACATTTCAATATTTATTTGCCCCTCTTTTGATCCAAATAAACCTCTTAAGCGACCTGAATGCAGTTCAAACAATTTTCTAAAAAAAAGAATCAAATTTAAGCTAAAAGGATTATTTTTTAACACTCAAACCTACATGTTAACAATAGGTATACAGTATGTAACAAAAATCTACATACGGTTATACTCAGTTGAAAACTTTACGAATATAGGCTGGGATTCAACTCTGGAAATTTTAAATTATAAGGAACAAGCTTCAATCTAATGTGATGCAGTAAGCAGTATTTAAACTCAACCTAAACTATATATAGCAACGCTATCGTGCATAAATACAATGGTGTTCGGAAAAGCCAAGCCTTTTAATTAAAAACTTCCACCATTACTATAAAAAATTTCGTTGTTTATAAAAAAAAATTCTTATTTACAGAAAAACCTTTTAAGTTAACACATTAAGTGCCATGGCTACACGTTTTCGTGCGACACCTAATCCTTCCTGGCATGACACGTCGTACGAAAACGTGCGACAGGCATTGTCTGGCCGTATTCCAATTGGCGACGTCGTCGTCGTGTAACAACGTTTTTGTAATAGATTAAAGGCAAGAGAAATATTTTTTCTTTATTCTGTTACAAAATTGTCGTTAGACGACAACGACGTCGCCAACTGGAATAAGGCCGATTGTCGTGCGGTTCTGTTTGACCCTACAGACTCTAATGTTTGCCCTAAATTTTGGTCCAAGTTTCATAGAGATATCTTCATTTTTGCGGTTTTTATGATAAAAACTCGGAGGTTCTTTTTTATTTTGAAAATTTGGAATTTATTCGATATTTCGGAAAAAAAGTATAAAAAAAGATACAAAAATATTAAAATTAGGATATGATAATTTCAATTTACATTTTTTAGATGTGAATATTTTGGAAAGAAATCAATGCACAATTGGGGAGTGTTGGGGCATTGCGGATAGTACGTAGTTGTCCTTTTGATATTGTTTCTTGCTTTCTTTCGATTAAAAAAAGCAGACATACATAAATAAAATAATAATAATAAAATAATAATAATTTAATAAAAAATTTTAATAAATGACGAGTTTCTTAAGCAGAGACGAAATGGCCATAGAGACATGCTTATCCCCAAAGCAATACATTTCATATAGAGGGTGTTTTTTATTGAGGTATAGAACTTTAAGTTGGCATCACTTTTTTTAACTGGCGGCCATTTTGTCAGCTGTCAAGTGGTTAATATTTAGTTTGGTTTGCCATTTCATCATGAACAGGTTGACAAAAGTACAACGCTTGCAAATCGTGCAAATTTATTTCGAAAATAATGGTTCAGTTCGAGAAGTTTACCGCAAGCTCCGTCCATTTTATGGTCGACATAATCGTCCATCAGAGAGACGTCGAACAGTGCGCACCGAAGAAACAATTGCCGCTGTAGAGCAAAGTGTTGAAGAGAACCCGAATGAATCGATTCGCCACCGTGCACAGGAATTGGAGCTTTGTCCATCAACTTTATGGAAGATTTTGCGCAAAGATCTTGGCTTGCGACCTTACAATATCCAGCTTGTGCAAGAATTAAAGCCGCGAGACCATGCAATGCGTCGTGATTTTCGTGTATGGGCCGAAAATGAGATTGATATCGATGCTGATTTTCATCGCAAAATTTTGTTCAGTGATGAGGCTCATTTTTGGTTGAATGGCTACGTCAACAAGCAAAATTGCCGCATTTGGAGTGAAGAGAATCCACATGAGACCCTTGAGACGCCATTACATCCACAAAAACTGACTGTTTGGTGTGCTCTATGGGCTGGTGGAGTCATTGGGCCATACTTCTTCCGAAATAATGCTGGAGAGTCAGTTACCGTTAATGGAGGCCGGTATAGAGCCATGATAACCGACTATTTAGTTCCCGAATTGGATGGCATGAATGTGGATGAGTTGTGGTTCCAACAAGACGGCGCTGCATGCCACACAGCGCACGTCACAATCGATTTATTGAAGGAAACATTCGATGAGCGCATAATTTCGCGGAATGGACCTGTCAATTGGCCACCAAGATCGTGTGATTTGACACCATTAGATTATTTTCTTTGGGGATATGTGAAGTCGCTCGTCTACGCCACCAAACCAGAAACATTAGGGGACTTGGAAGCCAACATACGGCCCCATATGCTCGAAAAAGTGGTTGAAAATTGGACCTGTAGAATTGGCTTTATTCGAGCTAGCCGCGGCGGCCACATGCCCGAAATCATATTTAAACATTAATGGCATAAAATTATCCTTCCAATAAAGCCAAACTGATGGACATTAAAACGATTTTCTTGTGTTTTATTTCAATTCGAAGTGATATACCTCTAAAAAAAACACCCTGTATTATGTATAGTAAAGAAAAATGCGTAAAAAGAAAAAAAATTAAGAAATAGCAAAAAAATCGCGTCGCACATTTTCGTACGACAGTGATTTTTACGATTGCAATTCCGTCCTGCAGTGCCACGTCGTACGGAAACGTGCGACATAAAAAACCGATATAAAATCCAAAATAAATCACAAAATCATCCAGGATTGGCGCAGAACTGAATATTTTCTACTTTTACACCAGTTTATAGCAAAAAATGTGCTTGGCACCCGGGGAAGGTTTTCGTCAAAACCCCTTGGCACTCAATGTGTTAAACAGATTTTATTTGTAAATAATTTAATATACACTTTCTTCAAACTTAACAGAAACTTTTACTTTTTTGCCCGTAGCAAAATCATTAATAACAAAAGTTTTCTGCAAAATATATCATTATTTTTCGTAAATAATTACTAAGTATCCTTAATAAAAAAACAATTAAATTAAAGAAAAGCTAAATTTTTTGGAACGTTAATCGGTCTTTACAAATTAGTTGTTGATTTTGTCAAGAATCTGAAAAGTTTGTTTATTATTTCTGGACAACCAGAGTGATTTACATTTATTCAACAGTATTTTAATATAAAATCCTGCATCAGTAAAAAACATCTGTCTAACCTAGTTCAACTGTCCCATATCACAGATTTCAGTGCACATCTTTACAGAATTTAGCTCCATCTTCCATCAAAGCCAGCAAAATAAAATGCAAGCGATTCAAAAAGATTCTCATTCTCACGATTTTTAAATCATTACTTAAACCGAGATCATTTTAAATGAATTCTTAAATTTTAATAAATTTTTAATTCTTTTAAGCTTTAAAATTTAACTGGAAAATAGGTTCTCACATTTGTATAATTTGCAAATGTTTCAATAAAAACGAAGACATGAAATAACGGATTTTTTACACATTGGTTCGAATCATTCATTGCAAATGAACTCAATTTTTCTAAATAGCAGCACAAACAACATGAACTTTAGAATAAATTCATGTCTATTTCACCTAATTGGACCACTACATCATCACTTGAACCTATAATACAGCGCAATATTTTCTTGAGTATATAGGTGAGCGTATGTAAGTTGGAAAATATTGAGTAAACAACTTCATATTCCTTATCGTACTGCAGACTTTTTGAACATGCTGTATACTGTCAGCAATAATTTTATTTTTGGTTAAAAAAGATAAAAAAACACAAAATAAAATAAGAATAAACACAAATAAAGAAAATGATATAAAAAGCATATACTCGTAGATGTAAAGAAAGGATAAAAAAATAGAATGATTCCCCAAAATCGTGCAAAGTTCCTTAGTATTTAGTTCATACCAGATACATATGTATATATTTATATATACATATTATGTATACATATTGTCATATTAAATGCAAACGGACGTAACTACACTTTTTGCTTTTTTACAGGAGAAGCAAAAAACCTTAAAATCAAAAATTGTGTAAGCCCTGAAAATCATATAGTTTTCAGGATCGAGATATAAGGATTGTCATCCCTATATACAACAAATGAGTTTGTATGTAAGGTTTTCATATAAATATTTATGTAGTTATGTCTTCTAGGAATCTAAAATTTTGTATGAACATGTATTTTGATATAACGATGATGATGCCCGTTGGAATGATCGCATATTACGAGTGTCTGTTAGAAAAATTATTGTTAAAGAATAAGAAACTTCAATATTTTTATATGTTTTTTATTCAAAGGAAAAGTTTAGAATAGAATCATATATAAAAATTTATTTTTATACTATATTACAAAATGTTACTTGATATTTAAAAATAAAAATTATTATTCTAAAGTAGAGAATGGAAACAAGTAAAGATAAATACATATAAGATTATATTCATGATATTAGGTTTGTCAAAGTTAAAATATTTTATTTGAAGATTTTAACAGTGTCGGAAGAAGTATTCAAGTGCCTTGGTTTTTTAAACGGTACAAGAAATATATCACTCCACATTTTTGTTGTTGATTGTCCAGTGAATCGCACAATGCATTATAGTGAGAATTCGTTCTTTAGCCGCACCTCTCGTTTATGGAACAATCTTCCAGCGAATGTTTTTCTTGCCAGTTACGATATCAACAAGTTTAAATCTAAAGTTGCTAATATACATAAGTTTTTATCTGAAAAATCCTGTATTTTGAGTTATAGCACTGCTGAAGTAAATGAGCGATATGTTTTAAATAAAAAATTAAGTTGAAAATTCTCCATAAAACCTGATTTTTTACTTTTACAAATCACGTCAGCATTCTTTATATCGTTGCTAATTGGTTTTTGTTGTGGTAATGGTTCTGTTAATGCACATGCAGATATACTACATATCCACGTATGAACGGACATTTGTTAGGGGATGTGTAAATATGTTAGTGTTGGAATATAAAAAACAATGAACTTTATATGTAAAAGACTTCTATACTTCCTGTTTGACTTCCTTCCTTTCTCCTTTTTTCACTTTCATTTTCTATTCATCTTAATTTACGTTTGATATTTTTTTCTTCTGTTGTTGTAAAGTATTTCGAGTTTTTTTAACATTACTTTTGTAATATTTTTCATGTTGCCCACTACCACGTTCAGAAAGACATTTTTATTGTTTTTAAGGGTTTTAGGACATTTGGCACTGCGGTTTGTCTTATTTATTTATTTTTTTCCTGGTATTTATTAAATATTTAAAATATTGACATGCATTTGCTTTATGCCTGAGTCTTATGCAAATTTCATAGGACATTGTGAGGACATTTTTGTCGTAAAATGTAGGAAACTGTCGTTCTTAAAAAAAAAACACAAAAGCCAGAAAAAACGACTAATTTTGGTTGGTAAAATTAAAGATTTTCATTAAAGACATTCATTTGATCTATAAATACTGATTTCTGTATATCTTCAGAACGGTTTAAGCTAAAGTTTCGGAATTGTTTCTGAATGACTTTATGGGCAAGGCAAATCATAAGTCAGAAAGTGGGCAAAATTGGAGAAGTGGGCGTGACACCTCCCATACAAGTTAAAAATGTATGTACATACGTATCTTTAGAAGTATTGAAGCTAAATTTTCTGAATTTGATGTGATTGATTTCGTAGTGATTCAAATTTATCAGTAGAAAAAAGAGCGGATAAGTAGACGTGGTGGCTTTCAGACAAACTAACTATTGAGTTCAGTATATCTTTTTTACTGCACAAAGTAGCATTTTACAATATGTATTGCATGCTCTTTACCACAACAATATTTTTCCAAAAATTCTACAGACGATTTAGTTTGTACTCAGCTAGTGTGTAGATCTAGGACACGCTATTAACCAATTTCCTAATGTTTGCTACCAAATACATAATAGCGTTTATTACTCTTCATTTTAAACGCCCTTGCAATCCTTGTAAACAAGCAATCGTAGCATTATTGTTTGACATGGTCTGTTACGTTTGCAACACTTCCAATGGCATTTACAACGAAGAGTGATTACCGCTAATATACCTTTTTTTACTACTGAAATTATTTTGAATATTGTGAAGAACCCTAGTGTATATAGCAGTCTTATTTTTGTCAAATGTTGAAAACTATTAATGTTGTTAACGTATACAAATAGACGGACACTTTTTAATCCATTTTAAGTATAAATCAGAATTAATATTTTTCTAAAAAGTTGGCATATGGGCTAATCATATCTCTTCTAAATTAAACTTCATCGGAAAATATTTTAATTTTGAGCTCTTCTCTGCTTTTATAGAAAATCTATTTTCTGCCGTAGTCTAGTGGTTATTGTGTTGTATTACTAAGTCAAGAGCTCCGGGTTCAAACCCCAGCCCTGACATCTTGAAAAAATATTTATGAAAAAATATTATTTTTGGCGACTTTTTTTAGCTGTCTTCTGACAAAAGCTCTGAGAGTAACTGATTGCCATGAACAAACTTCTCAAGTCTGTCGTTCGGGAAATGCTGCGAGAAGCTAGGATGTAACCCTGAAACAGGCTTGTAATGAGCAATTATGTATGTAAGTATTTTCTTCATATAAAACTTTGGATTTCTCTGGGAAATAATTTCACACAAGGATGATCATAAATAAACTAAACATCACAGAGAATCAATTACAGAATTTCCTATTCAAAACAACAAAATTAGAAATAAACCAAAAGCGAACATTCTTGCTTTTCTATTTTTTGTTTATCCTTTTTAATTTTTCATAAAGAATAGCTTAAAACATTGAAATTAAGTATGTATGCATGCATATCGACAAAATAAAAAAGTTGGTTTAAAAAGAGCAGATGGATTTTTCATAACTGTAACAAAAAGTTTATTGCAAATGGTAACAACTAATGAATTGTTTGCTTTTTTCTGCTTTAAAAAATAAAACCTGAGATGAAAATTAAAAATAGCAAAAACGTATTAATCTCTGTACATTAAGTTTGAGTTTTACAAATATTACATGCAAGTTTTACAAATAAGCACAGCATGAGTGCTGCGAGAAGCTAGGCCGTAACCCTGATACAGAGTTGTAATGTAATCATGTATGATGTATTTAAAAAATAAAAAATGAGAAGTTAAGGAAAGCTTAAGCTACGGTCACATTAGGTAAATAGTATATGTATGTACATATATTGAAAGGGACATAAATTTATTACTTTAAGTTTGATTCACTAAATATCTATTTCTCTTATTATTATTATTCATTTTTAAATAAGTCTTAAGAAAATATTAACAAAAAACGATATTTTTGCATAAAAATTTTTATAAAATAGTGATTATGCTTTTTTTTGTCAAATATTTGCCTATTTGTAACCATATCTTTCTCTTAAGTAAAAATATATGAAATTTAAACATTAAATGAATCACAAACCCTTGAGCATATACATACATGCAATTGTATGAAAATAAAATATACATTATTTTTATCACATAATAAATGAATCCAATTAATTTGTAAAATTCTGTAAAGTTCTTTTAGAGCATAACATATTTTTGTAATTTATTTTATGATAATTCTTACATTTCTACAATTTCATACGATATGCAAAAAAAATTCTTCTTAAAATTGCCGTTCATATTGAAACATTTTTATTACTACAAAATATATTTGAGATTCATCCTAATTTTTCAAATTTGTAAAATACTTATAAGAGTATTATTTTTGTGAATTTATTATTATTTCTTTAATTGTTAATATAGCATTGCAGTTTTCTAGGTCACCCTTTAGTTATTACTAATGTTGTTTTCGTAATGATTTTTTATTTTATTTCTCACCTACTTTCATTGGAAAAATTGTTTAAATAAAAAAATAAGAAGACACACATCCCGCAAAAACAATTCTTTAATTTCCACCAATTCCACTACTTGGGCTTGAACTTTATTTACTAGCTATTTATTTAATGCCTGTTTTGCTACTTCCATTTGCACTTCACTTCACACTTTCTAACACACATGTACACATTTTCTGAGTTACTTCTTTACGAATTTTTTTTTTTTTTTTAGATGATTGGAAAACCAAAAGAAAGACTTGTGCTTTTTATTCGCTGTTATTGGGTTTGTTATTTCTTGTTAATGTTGTTATAGTAGCAAAAGAAAAACTTAAGTTGTAGGTATCGTGCATATAGTACATTATACATGCCTAACAATGACCCTCAAAATTCGTATATAATTTAAAAATATGCAATTCAATTAAGTTTTTAATAGTACGTTTCCACTTAAACCAAAACAACTTTTTTGCGCAAAACTCGTTAATGCCTTTCCATTTTGCTGTAGTGGTTTTTCTTTTCGAAGTTTCGAAATTAATTTGACATTTATGTTGTAAACAAATAAAAAAGCAAAACAAAAATAGATAAAAATTAATTATACAAAATGTTATTTAAAATGCGAATAACAATACAACTTGTATTGTATACAACATTAATACGATAATTGAAGTGTTTAATACTTTTTTTTATTTTATTATTCCCTAATAATAACCAAAAATACTATTTTCTTCTTCATCCTTATTAACTTTTTGTGACTCCAGGTCTTTAAGGCCCTTGCAACACTACAAATTACAAAATAAACTACAAATTACAAATTAAAGAATACGATTTTTTAGCATGTACAAAGATATTTTAGTATATATGTTACATCGCAGCAAAAATTATTAATTTGTGTGACATCTCTTCAAGAACTAATTTGTTGAATTTAAAAAACAAAACAATTTTTATTAAAGATTTTTACAGAACTAATAAAACCTTTCATATTTTATAGAAATACACCTATCCCCCGATTTACACGGTACTTTTTTTACACGATTTCACTTTTACACGGATTTTTTCAAGATCTCTCCCCCGAACTAAACGTTATTTTTCGCTTTTTCACGATTTTTAAACTGAACGAATTTTACAAAATAAAACTGTTAAAAACAAAAATTTGTGTTATTTTGCTACACCTTCTTTTATTTCAAAACAATACATCCCAAATTTGTAAAACGACATCAAGTGATGAAAGAGAGAAGGAAAAAAAAGTTAAGAGTCATCGATAGTGATTAAATTTGCTCAAATCTTTGATATATTTTTTGTAATTTTCTAATTTTTTTTAAAATAAGTAGTGTTTTTTTACATGTACATATTTGTTATTACAAAACTGAATGGATATTTTGTTTCTTTATTAGGTGTATATTTTATTTTTATTTAACGTAAATGAAACAAAAATAAATGAAAAAAATATATAAATAAAACAAAAATTAATTTAATTAAAAAACTAATTTGATTTTACTTATTTTAGACTTTTTTCGTTTTACACGATTTTTCATACAAAAAATTTGATTTCGATTTACACGGTTTTTTCAGGAACCGATCTTCCGTGTAAATCGGGGGATAGGTGTAATAATTAAAAATATCCATAATTTCTTACTTTCCTTTCATATACATATGTAAATATATTTGCATTTTACTACAAATTTGTATTTTCCAAAAGCTAGTCTTCAACTTTTTATACTCGAGTTTGATTTACACATTTATACAAAATAAAAGATTTTTAGTACGTTTCTATTAGGGTACTTATAACACTTTATGTGTTAATATTTATGTATGAAGAACATTTGTTTCAACATTGTTATATGATTAATTTTGCTTGTTTTATGTTTTAAGTAAATTACATAAAATATGATGTTTTTTAAAAACCGTTACAAAAAATACCTCTGGGACTGTTCGCTAAACTTGTCTGTTTTAAATGTGTTTTACTATATGCAGACGAATAAATTTTCTACTTGCAATGAGTTAAGAACATTTGAAACAAAACTGTAATTTACTTTTATATGATGACATTGTTTCAAATATTAATACATATTTGTCATGTAATAATTTGTTGGGAAACTAAATATGCTTTTAACGATTTCATGTTACAGATTCAATTAGTAATCAATGTTTCTCAAAAAAGGCATTTTTATGTTCAAAATGCTTGGTAGCAAATGTATTTGTAGGACAACGTAAAGACTAGATGCATTGTATATATGTATGTATACAAATATTGTAGTTCTATCAAGCAAATATGATCATTTATGCAATTCGTTTTCTTTTTATTTTGCAGCGTAATTGTATACGCTTTAGCATAAATTTAAAAAAAATAATATAGTCGGTCAGTTCTATATGATGTCAGGATTACGGCCTAGCTTCTCGCAGCACTCATGTTGTGTGTGTAAATTTCTATCCATGAGTACCGGGACCTACAGTTTAATGTCGACTCCGAACGACAGACTTGAGAAGCTCTTTCATGGCAATTAATTACTCTCAGAGCTTTTGCCAGAAGACTGCTGAGAGGTAGTCGCCGAAAGAAATATTTTTTTTCATATTTCTTTTTTCAAGATGTCGGTGCTGAGATTTGAACCCGGCACTATCGTCTTAGTAAGCCAACACACTAACCACTAGACCACGGCGACTACTATGATACTATGTATAAAAATTAAATGGCAATAATAATTAAAACTCTCTTTTTACTGTTCTAAAATTATGTGCAACACACTTTTTGTTAAATAACTTCTTTAGATTTCTAGGAAAAGATAATTTATTCTTATGTAAAATTTATGCAGCCAAGCTATGTAGGCTGCATAACCAAAATTTGCAATAATAATGCGGTCAAACTAAGGACAAATTTTATATTATCGAATTTGACATTTTTCAATAAATTCTCGATGACAGGTCAATTACAAACCGGTATGAAATATACATGGGTATAAGAGTTTCTTTATGTATGTACATACTTACATATAGTATATGTATATATATTACGGAGGTAGGTGTGAAGAATTAAGAATGACCTCAATTACGATCGGAAGTGGTTTTAATTCCAAAAATGCAGTTTTTTTTGAAAGCAGTAAATTATTCGAAATTAAACCACCGTTGTAGTCCCGTGGTCTAGTGGTTAGTGTGTTGGATTACTAAGACATGGGCCCTGGGTTCGATTCCAAGCTCCGACATCTTCAAAAAAAAAAACATGAAAAAAATATTTCTTTCGGCGACTACCTCTCAGCAGTCTTCTGGCAAAAGCTCTGAGAGTAATTAATTGCCATGAACAAGCTTCTCAAGTCTGTCCTTCGGAGTCGACATTAAACTGTAGGTCCCGGTACTCATGGATAAAAATTGACACAACATGAGTGCTGCGAGAAGCTAGGCCGTAATCCTGACACAGGGTTGTAAAGGCCAGTTTATGTATGTATGTATGTAAACCACCGTTAATAAAAGTTATATTCATAACAAAAATATGCATATAGTATGTACATATGTATGTATACCTACAAGTTTAATTATTTATGTTGATTTTATTTGTAAGAAGTATTAATTCTCTAAAAATTTGATTTTCGGAATTGAACCTACTTTCGATTGGAATTGTATGTTTACATGAAGGATATCAGAAATTATAGATTAATTGTAACCAGCGTTAGATTCATTTTTTGCTCACAAGTGAAAATTCTGAAAATCCAATAAATTAAATTCAATATTATTGTATTGTAGGAAAGTTTTGTAAGGTATAAAAACATCATAATAAACACATGTCTGTGACCGAACTGTTTCAATAAAAATTCCACTTACTGGCTTTAAGGCATACAACAAGTTTATGAACATTATGGTGGTTCGCTGTTTTAGAAAATTATTCCCTATTATATATTATGTAGACGCCGTGGCGTAGTGGTTAGTGTGTTGGTTTACTAAGCCAAGAGCTCCGGATTCATACCTCAGCTTCAATGATAAAAAAATATTTCTTTCGGCGACCACCTCTCAGCAGTCTTCTGGTAAAAGCTGAGAGTAACTTACAGTGGCTCAATTTAATAACCGGACATCCATTATTTTTTTAATAAAACTTTTATAATAATCAAACTGCCTTTTGCCCAAAAACTAAAACTAGATTATTTTGTTTTTATAACCCTTTGTTACATTATTCACCATGTACGGTATCAAAATAATTTTCAGAAAAAAAAATTGTAAGTAAAATTTTCAAGTAAGGCAATATTAAACGACAAATTAATAATCGGACATGAGGCTACAATACCTTAGAGTTACTTTAAAAAGGAAATGCCCGTTTTTAGTGAAGCCGATTGTAATTGTTAGCTTCGTAGGAACATCAAAAGTAAAAGGTTTTTAATATCCTACATATTTGAAGCGTAATTTGTTGCAAAATTGTGAAATGAGTAACAAATGTGCCCACACATCTACAAAAGTTAGAAAGTTGATCATAAAGCAATATCAGGATGGTTTGTCTGTTCATGAAATAGGTGCTATTGTTCAAAGAAGTCATTTCACAGTCCACGATATTATTAAACGATTTAAAATTTTCAATTCTGTAGAGAATAAGATAAAGTTAGGAAAACCTAAAAAATGTTCACCTTCAGATGAACGATGGATTTTAAATCAAACTAAAAAAAGTCGGAAACTTATTGTCTCAAAATTAACTAAACTGGTGTCCGAAAGTTTGCAAATTAACGTCAACCCCAAAACAATACGAAATGTGCTTCGCAGAAACAATTTCCATGGAAGAGTTGCCCACAAAAAACCATCTCTGAACAACATAAATCGTATTAGGAGACTGAAATTTGGTAATGAATATAAAAAACATGATTTTTCGTTCTGGAGCACTGTTTTATTCACGGACGAAAGTAAATTAAATATCTTTCGTTCTTATAGGCAAGCATATGTTTGCAGAAAGCCAAATGAAGAACAAAAATCAAGTAACCTTCGTTCCACAGTAAAAAACGGAGCCTGAAGTGCGATGGCTTGAGCCTGTATGTCAGCCGCGGGTCCTAGTCAGCTGGTTTTTGTTGATGGAATTATGGACCAGTATAAGTATACATCAATTTTGAAAGAAAATTTGGTAGCTAGCGCTGAAAAATTGGGCATTTCCGAAAGTTTTCAATTTTATCAGGACAACGACCCAAAGCATTATGCTCTTAATACTCCATTGTGGTTACTGTATAACTGCCCACATGTTATAATAACGTCACTACAGTCTCCTAAAATTAACATAGTAGAAAATCTGTGGGCCTATTTTAAGAATAAATTTAAATCTAAATCGATTTCTACCATCGCTTAGCTGATACTTGAACTTAAGGAAGAAAAGGACAATATTGATCCTGCATACTGTAAAAAATTAGTGGAATCAGCTCCAAAGAGGACGGACGCTATTTGCAAAAACAAGGTATATCCAACAAAGTATTAGTTAAAAAGAAAAATTCTAGAAAATCTGAAATTTTTTGAAGTGTCCGATTATTAATTTGATTTTATTTTTTGTCTCATTATGAATTTGTTATTGTTACTTTTAGAATAAAAACATTTTTGTCGTTACTTTTAATATTTTTTGTAATATTTATTTTAATAAATTAAGAACTAAATGAATTTTTTAATTTGAAATCGAAAAAATGTAAAATTATGGGAAAAAAATGTACGAGACATAGCTGTCCGGTTATTAAATTGAGCCACTGTACTTCCATGAAAAACTTCTCAAATCTGTCGTTCGGATTCGACGTTTAACTTTACACCACGGTACTACTCACGTATAAAACTTGAGGCTAGACCGTAACTCTGAAAAAGGGTTATAATGACCAATTATAAAATAAAAAAATATATGACCTTTATTAATAATCATACAAGACTTATTGATATCAGATACGTTATTAGTAAGTTTAAATCACATGTCCACACACTCTTTCCCCATTCCTCGCATATGCAAGTATGTATGTATTTTTAGAACAGCACATTGTATTTCATGAATAGTTGACATCCCCTAAGTGCTGGCCACAATAAAAAAAATCCCAACAGTACTTTCTTCTAACCCAAATTTTATATAAACAATTTTCAATTGAATAAAGCCTTTAAAGAAACGAATATAAAGGAAAATTTCTGAGGTAGCAATTGAATGAGAAAACACGTAAAAACGAATATAAGAAAAACTTGTCGCAGGTCCGGTATGTTTTCATAAATGGAGACAGAAGTTTTAAATATTAATGCAAATACTTTTACCGAAAAGTATGCATAATTTCTTTATTATAATAAATTATTTACCTTGCAGTACAAATTATTTATATTTTACACGATAGGCGTTTTTCCAGTTTTTATAAAATATTTGCTTTTTTTGTTTTATTATCAGCAATTTATTTTGCACTATTATTTTTCTTTTTTTCACACAGTTAGGGATGATACATTTGGTCGATAACATTATTGGACACTGAGAAAAAAAAAACGATGACAAATAAGGCACATGGAATACAGAGAAACAAAAAAAGGGCACTTTGGATGCAATTTCATATATGTAAAACTATTTTAATGAATTTTATCCATAATATGCAATTTACTAACACATTTTATAATTTTATTTTAAAAAGCTTCACTAGAAAACACTTTTGTTTTAATTAATTTTATTATATACACATATATTCATTAGCTTTGCTACATTGTTTCGTGTTTAGTATTTTCTTTGCACTTATTTTGCTGACCACTTTATTACTCTTTCTTTCAATGTCTCAATTACACACTCTCTTCATGTTGCTCTCTGCTTTTTCTTCTGAACTTCTCTTACATGCATAGCTGCCAGATAAATTGACCATAAAATCGTCAAACATCGACAAGAAAATCGTCAAAATCGTCAAATTGATTCCTTAAAATCGTCAAAAAATCGTCAACAAAATATAAATAAGAAAATATCACCTTTTAAAAAAAACTTTTGTTTTTATTTGAGTAAAACTGAAAAATAGAATTAACAGTACAAATGTATATAAAATTTCAAAACATAAATAAAAAAAAAACATCAAAAATATATTACATTTATTATACACATGTATAACTATTACACATCTTAGTCAGTTTAGGTACAATTTTAAATTAATTACAATTTTAATTTAATTATTCTCAATTTCTCATATTAGATTGGTTTTTTGTAAAAGTAATGGCCTCCAAAGACTACTTTTGATTTTTTAGATTTATTAGTCTAAATATTCGTTTTCCGTTTGCAAAATAATGTAAATCTAATTTTTTTTCAGAACAAATTTAGATAGATAGAGATTAGAAAAAAAGAGTTTAGTTTCTCATTTTCATTTCTGATATTTTTTTTTAATCTAACAGTTTAGGATATTTTGGGGGAAATTATTCTTTAAAATGAATTACTTTTATTGTCTTAATGCAGATTTTAGCTCTTGCCTTTCACATTCTTCAATAAAATGAACGATTTTTTTTTTGTTTAATATATAGGTATTAAGTACTTAAAGCTTAATATTCGTTTTTAAAATCAAATCTTATTTGACCACACTGTTCTAAAAAAATTTGTGAAACAAATAAGAATATTATGTTTTTCTATTTCCTCAAAAAATATTGTATATTTTCTTCGAAGTTTAAAAATTTGTTTATCTTTATAATCTACCAAATCAAAATGTTTGATCTTGGCTATATCTTTTAAAATTAAATGCATTAAATTGGTGGATACAATAGTTGCCATTTTTGAATTTTACTGCGTAAAAAAAGTATAAAATTCCTCTCGGAAATACAATAATATTTTACATTTGAATTTATTAATTTGAATTTCCAAAAGCCAATTTTGGTTTTTTTTGTACAAAAAATACATAAAAATTATTTCAGAAATAGAGTAATATGAATGAAAATTTTGAATTTCCAAAAATCGTCAAAATAAATAAAAATCGTCAAATTAAGGGCAAAAATCGTCAAATCGTCAAGATGCTATTTTTGTGCCGTAAAATCGTCAAAATGACGATAAATCGTCAAATCTGGCAGCTATGCTTACATGTTATCTTTTCATTACCTTTTATAACAATTTACTCGCTGCCTTTAAATTGCAGGACTATTGTTAAACATCTTTAATTTTCATGTTAATTGTATATGTAATATATTTCAATTTTAAAACAATTTAGCTTTTTTTTAATTTTTGTTTATTTTTTATTATTTTATAAATTTAATAATACACGATATGTATAATAATAAAATGTTTACTTTAGCTAACAGCTGTCAGTGTTAATGGAATCTTTATATGAATAAACAAATTCAAATGAGAAAAGTGTAATTGATTATTGATTTGTTGAAAAATGTTAACACACACAACAGTTTAAACTTTATTTTCCAATAGGAAATAACATTAAAAAGCTAAATTAACAAATAATTAAAATGTTTGTTTGGATTAGACACTACAATGTGTTGTAAATATCAAGTCTACAAACATACATTTAAGTAAGTAGGCAGATCATCAATGAAGTCTTGTTTATGACCTCATTAAGACTTAGTGTGGACGACCCAAGAAGGCTTGCACCCAAATATAGTGGAAATTGGTCAAAATTTGACCCTAGCTTAGTATAAAGCTTTACGTTAAAAACAGTAGTTATCATCAGTAAATATTACTTACACGAAATTTACATCACCTTTTGAGTGAAAAATATCTTAGACTGTGAAAATTTCTCTGCAAGTGTTTAAGAAAAAAAATTCTGAATTACTGAACAAATAACGAGCTCGCTATACTAGTCAGACATTTCTATATATGTATATATATAGGATTATTTAGTCTTTTGCCCAAAAGGCCATCAACCCAAATAAGACTCTATATTATAAATAAGCTTTATAAAAAAATCAAAAAGTTTAGATCTTTTTCATGTAGATCCAAAAGATCTTTTAGGATGGAAATGATTATAATGATAAGCTAAGCTGTAATATTACTAGTAATATAAATATAAATAATATAAAATATTACTATATACCTGCATTTTAAATTTTAAAACAAAATTTTCTAATTTTATATTTGAAATTTTCTTTTGAGATAAATTAATAAATAAATAAAATTGAAAATATGTCTATGCAATATATAGAATAGGTATGTACATTTATACATACTCGTACATACATACATATGAACATTTATACATACATATGTACATACATACAAACATGCACAGAGATATTTAATCAATATATTCATTAAATTATTGAACAAACATGAGTATTGTTAAACTTTTCGTAAATTAAAATAAAAATAAGGGAAATAGCAATAGAAACAAACAAAAATACACTTTGTTTTTATTGCCAAAGTTCAAATCCAAAAATAGTTCCCTATAGAAGACAACTCCTTTGACACAATTCTACAAGAACAACAATTATTATTGTTATTATTGTAGTCCTTTTTCACCGTTTTTATACTTTTTTGCGGAAATGACTGCCGTGACGATTACTGTCATCTGCTGTTTAAAAGCAAAAGCAACAAAAAGGGTAACAGCTATAAAAGAATAACAGTTACGTTGACATGACATCAAAAAGTGAAAATATAACTGATGACATAGTGTTATTAAATATTGTTTTAAGAATAAAGAAAATTAACTTTTTTACAACAAGATTAATAAATAATGATTTATGTTTGTAATATTTGATTAACATAACGTTTTAATACAAAAAAAAGTTAAAAAACAAAAATTTTTCTCTCCTGACGTAAAAGCAAAAGAGAATGGTTTTTGTGTTGTTGTTTTTATAAAAAAGAAAATTTGTTAGGTTAACGAGTTGTAAGTAGTAAATGGGAGAAAGGATAAAAAAATAGAGCAATTGTGGCGAGCGTGCGATTTAAACGAAAGGCGGAAACGTGCCGAAGCAGAATAAATCGAATTATTATACGAAACTTACACTCACGACTCTCGTTTTATTTTATATATAGACATAGATGAATATGTATGATAAATAGATGTATGGTAGTAGGTCGCCGAGTTTTTTCTGTTAATTTTTCACATTTAATTTCTTTGTTTTTTAAGGATAATGACAACTTTTTATCATATAATGCAATGCAGTATATTTTCTTTAGAATTTTTTAACTTTGTTTAATATTTTGTTTAATATTTTATTTAAGTTTAAATTCATTCAATTTTTATTATTTTTATTTTTTTAATATATTATTTTTACACCATAATGCGAATACTTCCTACTTCCTTTAGAATACATTGACTATTTTGCAGCACTTCTCTTTTATAGGCAAAAGTACACTCGCACACTTCTTTTGCAATTTTTATTTTTATTTTTTTTTATTTGTTTTTTTTATCCTTTTGTATTATCGTCTTAATTTTAAAATTTTAGATATTTTTATTGTAGTGGTTTTTTGTGAGTGTACAATGATGTGTGTCGATGATACCATACCTAAAAGTATGCTACACTATTTTAAACTGTGACTGTGTGGTACACTCATTGACAAAAACTACTTTTCATTTATTCTTACAAATTAAACAACCATACCACGGTCAAACACAATTTCTCTCTATATTTCTGTTGTTGTTTTCATATACTCTCATTTCATATGTTGACTAAAGTTAAATATTGTGAATGATTTTTTATTTTTTTAGTTCTTGGTTTTCTTTACTTTTTCTCTCTATCGCGTTTATTAAAAATTGCCTTTTCATAACGGTATAATCGTTTAAGAAATTTACACACAGTAACTCGTTAGTTTTTACATTATCTTTTACACTTGTTATCCTTAATTTTTTATTCATACATGTTGGTATGTTTACACGTAACCGCACACAAACCCATACTTTTCATAAAAGTGAAACATCAATAAAATAGCAATATAATAAAGGTTGTTAATATATGTATGAAAGTGATAGATATAAACAGAGTAATAACTCATAGGAAAATTAAAATGTTTGTTTACTTCTTTTAGTAGTAATATAACTTCTTTTAAACTCAACGATTATGTTCCTTGACTAATGTTAAGGCTTCGCAACTTTTTCTTTTCTCTATTTCTTTACCGCTTTTCTTTGCTATATTTTCACTCACTTACTTTTTTATTATATTACCAAAAATAACAAAAACTTATTTTAACATACACTCACACACACACACTCACTTTCTGTTACACACTCTGTAAACGTAAGAAAAGAGAACAGAAGAACTAAGGAGTAGAGGTATTAAAAGAAATGAATATGATATATTGCCATGAAAATTTCATCACCATTTTCCAAAACGTTTAATATTGTGTTTTCCTCACAAATTTCCATATTTTCTTATAATAATTCTATTTTTTATTGCTATTTATATTTCTTTTTAATATTTCCATTGCTTTAGACAAGTTTTTAAACTTTATAACTGGTAATTATATTCATTTTTTTATGAATTATAATATTTTCCTTTGATAACTTTAACAACCGTTCATTCTACACACGTATTACAAAAAAAGCCAACGTTTTAAGACGTGTTTCCACCTCGTCGTTCTGTGGTGGAGTGTAACTTGAGCTAAATTTTAACGAGTGCAATAGTAAAAAATTCATATACAAAGTAAAAGGATATTTTCTAAATTCCAACACATATAATTTTGAAGGATAAAAAGCATGTGTGTGCAAATCGTTAAAATGAATTGCAATAGTGAAAATAACGAATTGTTATTGTGTTTAATATTATTGTAGAAATGGTTGTTGTCTAAAATACGCTAGCTTTAAATACTGCTTATTTACAATAACACCTAAAATTAAAAGATAGTTAAGAACTGGTCACGAGTGTTGCCGTTTTAGTTATTTCTTACCAAAAATTATGCTATCTTTTGGTTACATTTTTCCTTAAAGTAAGTAAAAAAAGAATTATTTCAAAGGAATGAGAGAATAAATTTTGGAAATAATAACAGTTCATAAAATTTTTAATTAAAATATTTTGAAAATCATTACTATTAATTTGAAATAATATTATTTAATTTTTTGATAAGTAAGTACCTACATACGATTTTAATTATTGTCCCACTGCGTAAAATATTTGGTTAAGATTGATTTTGATGAGGAACATTTAAAAGTGAAGAATTTTGGATAAAAAACTCAACGATCTTTCCTTCCAAGGCCCATAAATACAGGTCATGGCATCTCACAGGCTAAATTTATGTAAACAAACCTGAAAATGTCAACGATTGTTTACATTTTTAATCTTATTGTTGTTATTTGTATGTTTATGGTTACAGTCAGTATTGCCATATGGGCTATTTCTAATCACAGTTGGCTACTTTTTCTTCAATGCGTCAAAATGTAAATATTTTTCTTTTTTGTTTCTTTGCTTTTTCTTTAAGAAAAAAATATGTATTTTTATCTTAAAAGATTAATAATAACAAAAAATATTATGTTAATTTTTAATGCTGATACAGTTTTAACCAAACATTGTAATATTTTAGGTTCAAGCAGGATAATGTTGTTAAGAATTGTCCTTTATAATTCGTTTTATATACAAGGGCTCTTTATTTCAAACTAAAAGCACCGATACTTTTCGATTTTAAAGCTTTCACTCACATTCTATAACCTTTTATATACAACTAAAAAGAATATTATCATTTATAGTACCTATAGTACATATTTTGATTATTCATATGACATATGTTGCAATTGAATTTTTACGTATAAAATTACCCGAAATTTACATTTTTATTTTTAATTTAGTGAGCTTTCTTATTGCAATTTGGTTACTAAATCCTACGGACAGTGGTAACACAGATTTTATTTTCTTTGCCACCATTTTCTACAAAAACATTTTATAATTTTGACAGTTTCGAGTAAATCACACAACAACAAAATTCACGTGGTTTTTGCTATAATTGTATTGTTGTAGAGATGCACTGACCTGTATTAATGGTCTTTGTTTACTTCGTTTCTGTAACTTTCACATCGAGCAACTTTTCACATGAAACGGAAAGGGAATTGTAACAAAGATGCACAAAATCGTTTTACTGTATTTTTTTTAACAGAAGTTCTCACATCGAAAACTGTGAAATAAAATGTTCCATCGTTTCTCGATTTGTGTATTTCGAAAGGAAAAGGCACAACACTGATTATATTGAAATATTCTAATGAAGGAAGTGTTGTCAAGAAAAATAAAACTGTTAAAAGGCTAAATTGAAAAAAAACATTGGAATTAAAATTTAAATAAATGTATTTATATATAATTACATAGGTAAATAAATACGTATTTATGTATGTATGTATGTATATGCATACATAAGTATGTACATACAGTTTTCCAACAATTTATCATACATTTATAACTACTCGTATTAACAACGATAATTTGAAGAAAATAATAACAAAAGTCAGGGGTAAAGTTAATTCTTTGAGCATGTTCAGAGTTGAAGTTGCTTCCATTACTTAGCACGTACTATTATACATAATACACAGTTATTGACAACAAGAAAAGCCAATTTTCTGGTGTTTTGATTTTTTGTTTTATAAAAATTCAAAACATTTTTGATATTATAAAATTGTCCCATTTTTTATTTTTGAAAAAAAAAACAAGTTGTAATTCATTAAAAGCGGTATCTGAAAATTACTAATAAAATGAAACCGCGGAAACGTAGTTTTATAAAAGGCCTATTAGACAGGCATACTTGTCTACATACATGTACGATGGCATACTTTGGGTTTTGCTATTACACTATCGAACGCTGCCGTCGTACTTCATTACACAAAAATTTTTGAAGGGAAAATATGAAAATGAAACGGAAGATTGTAGCGGCTTTAGTTATAAATGAAATATGTTTAGAAGAAAAGGAAAAGGAAAATAAAAGAAAAAGGAAAATATGAGTAAAGGAATGGTTGGGAAAAAGAACACAATTTGCCCATACCAATTTATTAAGGGAATTGGAGGCAACCGCTCCTAAAGACTACCGAAATTTCTTACGAATGTTTAATCGTATTTATAAAGAGATGTTGCAGAAAGTGGCCCCTTTTATTGTAAAGCAGGACACTCATATAAGAGAAGTTATTTCGCCGCATGAAAGATTATCTGCCACTTTATGATTTTTGGCAACGGGCGCAACTTTTGCTTCTTTAAAATTTAAAACTTATATATCTTTTTAATTGTGGGAAGTTTTTATATTTCTCATTAATCTCTTCCCAGAAAATAATATTAGTAAATGATTTTTTTTTTAATTTTCTAACGTGCACACAGCAGCGACAACAAGCAAACTGAATTTTTTTTTTTATATAAAGTACGACGGACACGTTATTAGACGAGTATGTTGGTATGCGACAGACTCAGAAAATCAAAAATTTTTGAAAACCAACGTACATGTCTGACATACTCGAAATACATGCTATTAGACAGTGAGTTTTGGTATGCCATCGTACATGTATGCAGACATGTATGCCCGTCTAATAGGCCTTTAAGCAAAAAATAAGTGGTTTTGTCGTTTTTAAATTTTTACTTCTTGTGCAGAGTTGTAAACAAATCATTCATTTTTTAATTAATTCCTGAATCATGCACTGAATTGGTAAAATTTTGAATTAATTCTTTTCCCCAAAAAACGAATTGAATTAAATTTGAATCAATTCATTTGAATTAAGCCCATTTGAATTGGAAATGAATTGCAATTCATTTCCATTTACTATTATTCTGTGTTTCTAAGTTCAATAAGAAAAACGTCCATTAACCAAAAATATATTTGAAAATTTTAACAAGAAAACCCTTTTTAAATTTCTCAAAGATAACAGTGGATTACAATTAGAGCAATACTGATGTCCTTATTACAACAAATAATGTTTTAGCGAATACAAACATTCCCAGTTAACTGATCGATGGATCACATAAAATATTAATAATTTGTACAACAGTTGCTCTATTTGGCGAATAAATTTCAAAGTGGCATTTACTTGGCCCTGTAATGTGAAATATTTAAAATTAAATTTAAAGTAAGTATTATTTCATCTAATCTACTTATTACCGTTACAATATTAGGTAGGACCTAAATTGTAATAATTACATAAAAAATACAAAAATTTCTTCTTAATGTGTTTTACTTAGTCTCATAAGGAAAATATGTTTTTATATGCATTTTGATTTTAAGTACAATTAAGCAACTCAGTCACGTTCCCATGTGACCATTTACTTTGATTCTAATTTAGTGTACTTAAAAATTTGCAAAAGGACACCTAAAAAGAAGTGAACTGCTCTAAACTAAATAATTACTTGACGTAAATTATCGTAAACAATTTAATTTTTTTTAACACATAAGTATCTACCGTACAACATGCAACAAATCATGTAACATAGCTTTAGAATAATTGCAATTAAAATAAAAATTAAGAACCAAATTACTTTTTTTTAAATATAACACGCACCCAAATTTTTAGACACTTACAAGCATAAGCAACTATTTTTTTATATTAAAGTTACTCTATAAACTTCTGCTTTTATTTTGTTTAAACACATTTTAAATTAAATTTATACAGCAGGGAGTGCCTTTTTTAACTGGAAATAAAAATACTCGTACATTATCATCCTTATAACTCCTATTTGCTGTTATGTTCTTGTTGTTATTATTATTGTTTTTATATCAAACCATATCGTTTCAACAACTATGTTCTAATATTTCTCTGTAATATAAGTATTTGCAAGTACCAAACTAATAGAGGAGTTTACAAGAATGCCCCGTAACAAATATTTAAAACACGAATATTTAGAATGAGCTTCTGTATAATTTCCCTTGTTTAGTCCTTTGAATAGTCTAGTCTAATGGTGATATTTTTTAGTCCTTTTCTCAAAACCACAGTAAACAAACATGATAATTAAAACCTAGGATTGGCATAAGTAGGCAGAGTTCATGAGCTACCACACAATGAACTGAAAGAGTTGTTCGTTACTAAGCCGGCAACTGTCTTAGGAAGTTTAAAGCAATCGCGTCCAAGCCATATAGATAATGTACAAACTTTTTCAAAAGAACTTTATGGTTTCACATTGACATAAGCATAACAGCCAATCGGCAACAAAAAGAAGAAACAACGATCAATTAATAAGTAAAATTGCAAGAGCTTTTAAAGATGTTTACACAAATGCTAATATCAAAGTATATTTGTTTGGTAGCAACTGCATTTGTATTAGACTCAAACTTTTGATCGTCGGTGATTCTTATGCAGCCCTTGACAGTCCATAAGCAGTTTTGAATATTTATTTTTCCACGAAGTTTATACTCGTATTCATAATTAATCACTGGCCAGCCATATGCAGTCAACATGATTTCTTTATCCAAATTTGAGGACTTTCTCTTTGCTTGGAAGTTAGTAAAAAGTTTGTCAAAGGTGATCCTCACCTCTGCATATTTGGAATTTGCTCCCCATAGGTTATGACGCCAAGAGTTGTTTTTATGTCCTTTGTACAGGTGGCGACGTGTGGTGTTGAGGGTTTCGCTAGAGAGCCGTTTTGAGCCGTTCCGTACTGTACTTCGTTGATATACTCATTCCCCAGATCGAAGAGCGCATCAATTGATAATAAAAATAAAATCGTCTGTATAAGTGGTTGCATTAAGGCTTTTGGAGGTGTAGAAAGTTTAGAGATATAAAAGTTAAACAAACAAGATTAAGCTACATAGATGATTCACTAATTGTTAGTTTTACCATTTCGGACGTCATGTTGTATAGATGCACTACAAATATTCAAGTAACAGCGGCTGAAATAATAATTTCAATGAACTTGATTGCTCTCTGTTGGCTGGTTTTTGGAGGAAACTATAAGATTATTGAAGATGTGTTCGGTGAATTCTCTAATGTTGTGCCAGATTGCTTCATATTGATTATTCTGTCTTTGGACGGCATCCAGAAACAATAAAATCATTAAGTCGTTCCTGATAAACGATTATGGGTAAATGTTCTGAATCCAGCTAGACTCTGCTCATCATGTCCAGAAGTTTGTTAGCCATATGGGGCATCATATCAGCGACTGAAACCGAACCCGAACCCCGTTGAACTCCATATTCGGGTTCATAAATTTCAAAAAATTATTTTTGAACATAAAAATATTCTGTGTACTTAAAAGAGGGCTGCGCAAGCATAGCTTAAATGTCTTACAAGCAATCATCCATTTTTATGGAATCTGGCTAAGTTTTAAATTAGAGTTGACAAAAGATTACCAAACAAAAACATTATCCAAAGAATTATATTCGAATATTATTAAAAGAGAAAACAACTTTATTAATAATCCACTTTTGATTGCAGCAGTATTTCTAGACAGCAGATTTAGATTAATGATGAGTTCCGAAGATATATGCAATGCTAAGAAGCAAATTTTAAAAACTATAAAAATTTTCAAAAATTTACAAATGGAGAGAGTAGAAGAAAATTTTATAAGAACAGAAATTTCTAGTTCTTCAGGAGAAGATGAGGATATTCTTGAACAAGTTTTAAAGAAGAAAGAAAAGTTTTCTCAAATTAATTCGTCAAATATAAATGCTACATCTTCAATTGATAGTTCAGTTAAAAATGAGATCAAAATATACAAAAATTATCCAAGGCTAGCAAAAGAAAAATATATTTTAGGATTTTGGGAGCAACATAAAATGGAAATACCATTATTATATCAGGTGGCCCAGATCATCTTCGCAGTTCCTGCAACGCAAGTAAGCGTTGAAAGGGCTTTTTCAGCTTTGAAATTTATTTTATCACCACAAAGATCAAATTTAAAAGAAGAAAATTTAAAAAATATTTTAATTATTAAATTAAATGGAAATTTTTTGAAAAATAAATAAATGATATACTTTTTTTTCAAAATTTTGAACCCAAACTTTTTATTTTGATTAACCCGAACCTGAACCCGAACCCAATTTTTGCACGGTTTCAGTCCCTGCATCATATTCAATAATACACTGTGTAAAAAAATCATGAAAAAATAAGCATAGGTATTACACATATAGATAATGTATTATATAGATAAACTTCTTAAAAAAAACATATAAAAATTCTATACATACATATTTATGTACGAGTATGTACGTATACAGAAATCAGTTTAAATATTAATAATATGCATGCATAAAATTTTTTTTCGAAATTTGGACAAGCTAAGAAAGTTTCTTGGCAAAGAAACTGGCAAGCAAAACCGTGCAAAAACCAAGCAAGTTTCTTCTTGTCAACCGTGTTACTTTAAATTCGTGGAAAATAAAACTGATGTGGGTATTTTTCTTAAATTGCTTTCTAAACGTTTCACTTATTCTCTTTAGTTTACGAAAGTAATAGCGAATTTAATTTAAATTTCAGAAAAATAGTAATTAACAGTATCAAGTAGATTTTAACAGTTAAAAATGTCCTGTAGGGTAAAGACAATTCACAAAACGTTTATCATAGTACAATAGGAAAAAGGATAATGCATACTCGTACATACATCTGTATATTTATATTAAACAAAAAATTTAATATTGTCATGCTGTGGCACTCCTTCAATAGAGTTTGTTTGTGTATGTATGTGTGTCAAATTGAGCCAGTATATGTGTTACTTACTCTCTTTGTTTTATGGTATACGAATATTTCCGTGCGTGTTAAGTGTATTTATGTGTATATATGGGTCATTTTAAAATTAAAGTTTTTATAAAAAAATTAAGTCTATTGTCACTATATGTAAATGAGAACAAAAGAAACTGCATAAGAATTTAAATACAATTTATTTCTTATGGTTTTGGATTTATCCATGTGGTATAAGAAAAATTTAGAACACATACATACATAATTGGCCTTTACAACCCTGTGTCAAGTTTACGGCCTAGCTTCTCCCAGTACTCATGCTGTATGTGTTAATTTTTATCCATGAGTACCGGGACCTACAGTTTAAAGTCGACTCCGAACGACAAATTTGAGAAGCGTTTTCATGGCAATCAATTCCTCCCAGAGCTTTTGCCAGAAGACTGCTAAGAGGTAGTCGCCGAAAGGAATAATATACGATATCGTATAACATATTATATAATTTTACCGTAAACAATACTCTCTTTTGCAGGAAATTTTCATTTTTTTTTTTTTATTTATCCCTCTACGTGTAATAATCACGTTGTCGTGGTGTAGAGGCAAGGACTCAACTGGCTAAGCTGGGAGAGAGCAACAGCGCTCTGGCAGAATCTCCCATGCCAGAAAAGCAGTTGAGTAACTAAGAATTATCCTAAGGGCATGATAAGGGAGAAAGAACAATATCATCTTCAATATCATTATGATATTTTATTCCTCCGCTAATTTTAACTTTACTGTGCGGTCTTCTTGGGGTTGAGCGATATTGGATTATACATTTGTGAAGGTATAACACTGGCCACTGAATAATCAATCAACAGCAATCGATTTCCTTGCGGTTTGCATTTTTAAAGTAGGACCTTTGTTTTTTTTTCTGACTGATATCAGATATGATACCCCTCATATTTTCCTAGACCAGCACAATGTATTGTATTAGTATGGGTCATATGAGTGCTGGCCTCAATAAAACAAAAGCTTTTAGATTTTGTACTTTAATTGACTTATTTTGGCAATTTTAAAATGTATAATAAATGGATGAAAATGGTTAATAACAGTACCAAATCCAAAGAAAATCTTTCAGCACCAGATCAGATTTATCCAAAACTAAAAATTTTTCGTCAAACGAACTAAAGCCAAGTCATATCTAAAATGGCGATTTGGCTTAACAAGCCAAATATTTAGTATTTAGTTATTAACGATGATAATAATTTGATCTGTAGTCGCCGTGGTCTAGTGGTTAGTGTGTTGGCTTACTAAGACGATAGTGCCGGGTTCAAATCTCAGCACCGACATCTTGAAAAAAGAAATATGAAAAAAATATTTCTTTCGGCGACTACCTCTCAGCAATCTTCTGGCAAAAGCTCTGAGAGTAATTAATTGCCATGAAAGAGCTTCTCAAGTCTGTCGTTCGGAGTCGACATTAAACTGTAGGTCCCGGTACTCATGGATAGAAATTTACACACACAACATGAGTGCTGCGAGAAGCTAGGCCATAATCCTGACACAGGGTTGTAAAGGGCAGTTATGTATGTATGTAATAATTTGATCTCAAGTATGATTAAGAATAATGAAAAATTGTCATGTAAAATGACTCATATTGCAAGCTTATTTTAACGTGATGGCATTTGGCGGTTGGTTTTTTTAGCACAAACAATTTATATGTTGTGCTACTGAGTTGTCTACATATGATTATTTCTTCAATGGTTTTTTTTATATACAAATGTAACCTGTATGTATATAAATATATATTTTTTAATTTTGTCTTTAAGTAGCTTGAACATGAATATAAAAAAGATGGTCATTTATTTTTATTCTAAGGGTGACAGTACAGGGTTTTTAGGAATTTAATATTTTAATATGAGAAATCTCCAAATTAATCAACAAGTAGTAAAATTACAAATCAATGCAATAAAAACATAATCATACCAGAATTAATTACAAAGGTTATGTTTGTTTTTTAATTTTCCATTATTTTAAGTTTGATTAATTAAATCTCGAAATATTAATAAAATTTATTTTTAAAAAATTTTGGCACAAACCGAAATTTTTCCATTTAATATATTCAAAAAATAGTAGTTACGCTTTTTTCAAATATTTGTCAGCTTTTTTCAAATATATAGTAATTAATTTAAAGCTGTTGAAAACTTTAATAGATTTGTTTAGCGGAATGCTCATTTCTGGAACCATGTTGAAATGGTAATATGTTTATATAAAAACAGTTGATGTTAAAGTATGAATACGTTCGAAAATTCTGTGCATTACTGCGGCAGTTATATCAAGTTTTGTTGCTGATGTGCGATTAGCTGTTGCAGATGTTTTGCAACTGTAATATTAAATGATAGATATTATTTAAAGCCGGCATATCTGATCAACATATTGTATTCAGAAACCATAAATCGACAGCTAATTTTCCCCTCTTTGATTTCCTCAAGTTGTCACTTGGCTCCTTTATCATTCCTTTTGTAAATTAGTAATTTACCATCTTGCATTATACATTCCAATATATTAATGTCTGCCCAATCATATGAAAATTTTTCTTCTTAGATAACTTTTATCATTGCTGTGATATAAACTTAATGGACACTAATTTGAAGAATACATGCAATTTTACAGTTTAGGCAACTCAATTATTACTCCATAGAAAAAGTTCATACTTTTATTTTTCTGAACGTATTACATGATGTAAAATTAGCACTTGACTCACACATCTTTCAAACAGTGTATAAAAAAGCACTACTTATATTTTTGGGTTTTATTAAACGCTGGGGAAAGAAGTTCAAGACTCCATATACATAAGTATTTTAAAGCAATTATTCACTTCCCTCGTAAGACCAATCCTAGAGTATGGAGCCCTCAATATGATATTCAATATAGCTAAAATTCATTCCGTTCAGAATCAATTTCTACTTTACTTTGTCTTCTTCAACTTCATTGGAATCAAAATTTTGCTTTATCATCATAATAACTTTCGCGTGGTTTTTAATAGATTTCTTTATATATTAAGAGCACTTTTTTATAAAGATATCAGAAATCCGGAATCAATATTAAACATTCATTTTATAATTATAGTTTATATATACGAGTATGTACATTCATCCCCATAGAGTAGCATGAATCATTCAAACCAATATGTTATTAAGTGTTAATTTAAATGTACAGTTTACTTACTATGAATTTGCAAATTTTACACCCCCACAAATAAATCACCCTGTGGATTTAAATAAATCTTTAGTAACATCGTTAGAAATTAATGCTAGAATAAGCACATATACTATCAACGAAGAAGGATAGGTCTTTTTACATTTAAAAATTTATTCAAATTTCAGTCTGTAACAAACAGTCGAAATAAAGAGGCAAATACGTAACGGCTTAAATCCATTAGAACTTGTTGATTTTTTTTTTAACAAAATAAAGTACTTAAATAAGAAAACTAAAAAATCTTGGAGAAAAATAAACAAATATGAGTGATGATGAGGATAAAGAATTTCTAGAACCAAATCCAGAAACAGCCTGGCTAGAAACAACAACAATAGGTGGTTTTAGAGTATGGCATATAATAGCATTTTGTGTTGGTATATTACTAAGCATAGGTAAGTTTTCAAAATAAAACTTAAAAAAAATACAAAGTGTATACATACATATGTACATATATATTTAAATTAATATAAAAATTTTAAAGTTGTTATGGTCTGCTGTTGCATACGATTTCGTATACCACGTACAAAACAAGAAATCGAAGCTGATTATCAACGTAAACAAATTACGAAGAAATTTCGCGAAAAACTACAACAAATTAAAAATTCTGAAATGGATAATATGGATTTACAAAAAGGTATGAATGCGCATTTTTTTTATAAACCTTTTTTAAATTTAAAGAGTATTCTTTTCAATTCGCTGTATATACAAAAGCATGTCAATATTTTCTAAATTTTTAACTTGATATATGCATGTACACACTATGTAATTTATCTTAATCTGTAAATATTCTTCTATAAAATAATAATTTCTTTTTTAATTCCGTTACCATGTTTGTATGGATGTACATTGTATATGTAGTATATTATATAAATTAACAGTGGTAAAAAAAATTTTTTATACATCAAATAAAAGTTTTGTTTTTTAATATAAAACGCTTATCAAATCATAATATAGAACTATTTCGATTAAGGATAGAAATCACGATTTCTATGATAACATAAAATCTTCTAATATTCTCGTGGAGCCCAGTGCAAAACTTGTCAGATCAGCATTCTTATCAATTTAACCGGTTGTGTTACTTACATTATATCCATTTTAATAGTAGATCCAAATTGTCTCAATTGTAGTAAAACCAATTCACCAAATATGGATTCCAATTTTAAACGTTTTGTATTAGAAATTTAAATCTCTGACTTTAAAATTAAATAAAACAAAGTTTGTGTGAAATTTCAACGAAATTTGTACTCATTTAAAATAGTTATTGATGCTATTATGTGTGGAATATAACACCGTTCCAATGTTTACCACGAGTTCTCTGTGTGGAGCGCATCCGAAATAACCAATTCATTCATAATTTGACCGATATAGCTTGTAGTGTATTCGAAACACGTGAGACTTAAGAAAACACCACAAGAACGATCTCGGTGGTCAGTTCACATCACCTCTACGTGAAATCAACATGCCCTCAAGTCGCTCGTGCAGAATATCGAATGTGGCATGAGCTGTGTGGCACCTGGCGTCGTCGTGTTGATAATAAATTGGTAATCATCGACCTACTTATATCACTCACCGTTGAAAGTGATAGCCTTTTTTGGCATGTATGGAACGCTCTTGGTTTTTATGTGGAGGTGTATCTTCACATATTCGACAATCTTATTTGTTCACGTCGTACCCATTCATGCAGGAATAGGCCTAATTTATCAGCCATGTCATGAAACTCAATTTTGATCGAAAGTGGTTTCAATTCCGAAAATTGAATTGTTAGAAAATTAAGTATATCTTCCATATAAAATCACCTTAAAGGCCATGATAAACTATCATACACAATCGTACGATTCATTCACAAGAAAATCCTATCGATTTCTGTCACACTTTTAAAAGTCGCATCAAAATGCCAACGTTAGTGCCACATCATCACACAAAATTAGATGCAAAGTTGCTTTTTGCTAATATCTTATAAAATGCTACCCTGATCGCATAAAGAAAAAAATGTGGAAAAGAATTTTTTTAAAAAATCTGTCGTATAGATGCATTTTTATGCCACACTGTTATTACTTTTTTAGCACACAAGATTTTTTTGACAAATCATACGACTCGATAAGCCTTAAATGATCAAACTGGGGGCAAATTACGAAATTTATATGAAAACTGTCTTAATTGTATGAAATTTCACTCGATATCGAATGCCATAATTTGCTCCCTGGTATTTATAGAGTTTTGTTATAAATATAACAGTGTTACTTTTGAAGTTAACAGTGGTTTCATTTCGAAAAATTTACTGTTTTCAACAAACTGAATTTTCGGAAATACAACCATTTCTGTTCGGAATTGAATTTCATGACATGGCTGTATATTTTGGCAAAAGAACTAAATAAATGACAACTAATTTGACTGTTAAGTTAAGAAAACCCTGTTGAAAGACCCATTACATAGCTTTCAACCTCTGTAAAGATTAGATCACACAATTTTTTATTATCTTCTGTGTCATTTAGCGAATGAATACTGTTTTCAAATTATTATTTCCTGTCTGTATGAAAGCTTTCATTTTAAACTGTAAAAATATTAAAAAAATATTTATACATAGTGCTGTAAATCTACATATTTGTATGTATTTTTTCATTATCTTCTCTTCCTTAAAACAACATAACTTTAAATGCGTGTAAATGTTTATATGAATGAGTTAAATGACCAAGCCCCTGTTAACTTTTTTTTCAAAAAAAATGTGATAAATTGTTTATAATACTCAACTTTTTCAGTATTTTGGGGTCACTACCTTTCCTGCTTTTACTGCAAAGGAACATGAATATAAAAAGCGTGTAGAACAAAAAACGTGTCTGATTTAATGAATAATTTAAAAATTAGTTGCCTTGACATATGTTTAGTTTTGTAAATTAAAAATAGACCTGAAGTTTAAAAAAAGACTTGTTATCTATTTAAGAAAATTAAAATCTATTGAAGTTTGATCTTTTTTTTATATAAATAAATTTGCTTAATTTTTTTAAGTATGTACTCTAGTTTTTTCAAAGTTACCTAAGCTTTTATGAATTCATATGACGATGTGTAAATAGAAGGTATAAGTTCTTTGTTCACTTATTCTCTTCATATTATTGAAATGTTAATAATAAATATTTAAAAATTAACAAAGTATGTTTTACTTTTCTTTTGGTAATAATCATATGCATACAGCTGCGTGCAACTAATTAAGAACAGTAGTACTCAATATTTAAATAATTATGTTGAAAATTATACTATTAAAAAACCGCTAAAATTTGACCCTGTTTAGTTAATCCAACTTTGTTTATTAAAACTTCTCAATGGCAACCCTATTTTTACTGTTATTTTTTTCTTTGTGGTGTTTTTCATAATTTGTGAAATAAATTACTCGTGCACTTAATTAAGGACAGTGAAAAATTTTTTAAAATTTTAAGATTCAAGTAAGTTTTAACAGTTAAATTCAAATAAGTAAATGAGATTACACAATGTGTTTTTCAGAATTTGATAAACTTTTACTTATAGCTAAACATGGGTAAATTTAAGTCCTGTGACGTCAGTACTCGAAAGATTATTGTACAAATGCATCAGGAAGGAAGCTCTTATAGGGAGATGGCAACAGCCTTAAAAGTTTCTAAAACAATGGTTTTCCAAGCGGTGCAATATTTCAAAAAACATTCGACAGCTGAAAAGGTGCCTCGTAAACAAAGAAACCGAATTACGACAGTGCGTGAAGATGCACTGATTGTCCGCGAGTCGAAAAAAAATCCGCATAAATTAGCAAATGAAATTCGGATAGCAGTCTTTGGTGAAAATGGAGCAAAATCATCTGTAGATACAGTAAAACGTCGATTGCGGGAAGCTGGCCTCTTTGGAAGAATTTTCCGAAAGAAACCATTGTTGTCTGAGCGAAACCGGAAGAAGCGAATAGATTTTGCAAAAAAATACCGCCATTGGACCGCTGTGGAATGGAAAAGAGTTTTATTTTCGGACGAAACAAAAATTAAGTCTCTCCCGATGGAAAAAAATATGTTCGCCGGCCAAAGTTAAAAGAATTTGATCCAAGATACACCCGGGTCACTTTAAAGCATGGAGGAGGTTCGATTATGCTTTGGGGTGCTATGACGTCACGCAGTCTTGGACCGCTGCACAAAGTTGACGGAAACATGGACAAGTTCCAATATGTAAGAATCCTAAGCGATACAATGATGCCGTATGCAGACGAGAATATGCCAGTAACATGGATATTTCAACAAGATAATGACCCGATGCATACGGCTCATCACGTCAAACAATGGTTTATAAACAATTCGGTCACTGTACTTGATTGGCCTTCATGCAGTCCAGATCTCAATCCGATGGAGAATTTATGGCAAGTTGTAAAAACCAAAGTAAGCGCAGTAAAAATAAACAATTTTGATGATCTCTTCGCCGAAACAAAGAAAGCTTGGGAGGCCATTCCAACTCGTGTATGTGAAAATCTGGTTAGCTCGATGCTTCGCAGGTGTCAAGCTGTTATCGACAACAATGGTTTTGCAACAAAATATTGATTTTTTTTTATTAAATACAAGTTTTTCTTAAATTTTACGATGTGTCCTTAACTAAATGCACGACTGAATTCAATATTCTTTAAAATATGGCTTACTGCTTTATAAAAAATAATTTAATTGACACAATAAACAGTTATTTTCTACGACTAAGAGTTTAAATAACTAAACTCGGAAAAATTTTGACAATATATACAAATATTTTTATTTTTTTTGCTTCAAGCTCACATGTAAGCTTCGTGTCCTTAATTAGTTGCACGCAGCTGTACATATGTATGTATAATATTTTTATCATATACATATGTATGTATGTAATTTCTCTTAAATGCAAAAAGTATCTTTGTACTATTCTAAATTATTTTCCATTTATACAAACAAAATAAAATAAATCGTAAATTACTTGTACTACTACTGCTACTATACTACTCACAGCACTTGCTTACATTAAATTGGATGAATACGATGAACCATAAATTATACTTAAAAATTTAAAAGGATTAATTAAAAATAATTATACAATAAAACCAAGGTAAATATGTAGTTTTAAATAATAAATATGTTTGTCATTGAAAGCACTTAAGTTATCAGTATGTACTTTATTTTTTTTTGCTATTTTTAATTTGCTATAGTATTTATATACTAATATTGGCGGTAATCACTCTTGGTTGCAAGCCTTGCAAACAAGAAATTGTAGCACACATGCCTACATTTTGTTATTGTTGTACATTATTTGCTATGTTTGCAACACTTGCACGAAAAGTGACTACCGTTATTGTTATATAATGACATTTTAATATAAGTTTTTTTCAATACCTTTTTTACAGCCATTGATTATATACAAACTCACTATTTAACGCAACAAAGCAGTAGTATTGAAAGTTTAAATATGGATTCAAATAAGCTTAAAAATTATATACCCACAATAGATAATAAATATTAAAGTTTAATAAAATGAAAAATAAAAAAGTTGGAAAAAAAATTTGTTAAGATATAAAAAAACCTAATTAAGTATTAATAACATGTATTAAACAATTTAATAAATAAAAATTTACGTATAAAAAATGTGAAAATGTTTAATTTTTCTAATTTTTAGCTTTATACATATTCCTGGATGCAAGAAAAATAATTATTATAGATTACTAAAACATCTTGTAGAACAAAATTCTGCAGGCATATTACGGCATTCGATATGGAATAAAATTTCTATGAAAATTGTTTTAAAATTTTATGAATTTTCGAACGATGTCGAATGCCGTTTTATGTCCCTTTAATAATTTGAGGTTTTCAAGGCAACTATTTTATAAAGAAATTTAAAATTAATAAAATATATGTACAAGTAACACAAAATAATATTAAAACAAGATAATCCGGTATGTGATGAAAAACGATTTCGATCGAAACTGACATAGTTTGTATTTTCAAAGTCATATAAAACTTATCTGGTTTAATTATTTAAAAAATTTGATAATCAATGATGTAGTGGCAATAGTCAGTAAGGTAATGGGTTAAAAAGGAATTCCAAACATGTAATGTTTTAGAAGTTATAGCAACTTGAAATTTCATTCGAAATCATTCTTCATCACATACCGGAATGTTTAATTTACTGTATTCGAAATTTGAAAAGTTTTATTCGAATGTTCTGCATTATATTTCGGAATGTTTTTCAAATGAAAAATGACAATATAAAGATAGAAATTAAAATATTAAATCAAACGGTTTATGTTCCGTAAAAACAAAACTGAAAACAATATTTAAGGTTTTTAGAGTTTAATGGGTAAATTATGGATGGCAAAAATTTCTAGTTTAAAAAATAAATATTTTTTTACAAGAACAATTTTAAAATACAGTGCACTCGGGAAAACGTCAACACTCGTTTACGTCAACCCTTAATTTTTTACATTGTCTACTCTAAAACGTCAACCAAACCACAAAGCTCTAAAACGTCAACTTTAAATAAAAGAAAATTTTGAATTTAGCAACAGTTAAAATACACAGATTTGTGCACACACACATTTATTTTATGAAATTAATTCAGAAATTCGGGATTCCCCTTATAAGTATGTACAGTAGTCTGTATTTACACATGTATAGTCTTTCTTATGTTCAGTTGCTTTTTTGTTTTTGTAAGTACATAACAGATTTTTTTAGATGAAATTAAAAAATTAAAATTATGTGAAATTAAAAATATGATCTCATTTAAAATGTGTTCTTTTAGTTTTAGTTAGGCTGAAAGCCTTTTTTGTTTCTTCTTGGGATTTGTTTGTTTGGTTTTATTTCATAGCAGAGTGGGCAAACAAACAAAACATTTCGCAAAAGTTTCAACAAAGTCATACACTTTTCAAAATTTTTTTAATAGTATTGTACATGAGCAAAACAAACACAAATACTTTCTAAATGAGAAAGAGCGCAAATGAAACAATTAGCTTTTCGCTCTTGTGCTTGCTTTGTTTTTTGTTTTTTTTCTCTTCTTCTTCTCTTTTAGTCTTCTATCCTTTTTCTTCTCATTCATTTTTTGTTGTACCTACGCACATTTGAGTTAGTGTATTTGTAGTACTCAAAACAAAAAGAATATACAAAATTAAATGGGACAATCTTTCTCACTGTTTCTGTTTTATTTTTGTTTTACTTATTGTAAAGAATACAACAAAATGAGATCAAACGTTCAGTTTTGTTTATTTTCCTACTCTGTTTCATAGTCAATAAAACCGTTTTAAAGCACACTATCAATATGTTTTTTATTAAAATTGTTTACATTCATAAACGTCAACAATTTGTTAAACGTCAACACCCGCGGTTTTAATTAGTTGACGTTTTCCCGAGTGCACTGTATTAGTAGCCAGTTGCTGTCTGTAATAACATTTATGGCAACTCCACCAAAGTTCTGTTGCTATCCATAATCGACCCATAAATTAAAGATTAAAATGTTTACAAAATAACAATTTATGGAGTTCTTTTTAACTGAAATTAAACGTGCTAGATTTACTTAATATAAAGAAATATAAATTTACCTTTTCTATGGGGATAAAATCCTAATCTTTTAACTGTTTTGTATTCTTTGCAAAACTTACGCCATTCTAAAATTTGAGTTGGTCTTTGACAGTTAAGGCGAGACAATACTCCCAAATAAAAAAAAAAAGTTTTACTCACATACAGTTTTCAAGTATCTTATGCCAAAAGCAAACAAAAATTCCAGAAGCAGTTTAATGTGCGCATAGATTTTCTGTGTCAATTTAAATTATTTTTGTTTCAATTCTATCATTTCATACGAAGAGTTTCTTGATGCGAGAGTTAAAAAAACTAGACATAGAACAGAAACGAATAAATAAAAAAAATATATAAATCTTGAAATAGAATTTCGTAAATAATTACTTGAAAATAATTTACACTTTTTAAAAAAATTGTATACCTTTCCGCAGGTTTTTTCTATAATTCTTTTTTTACTAATAAGTGTAATAGGACTTATACTCAATTATATGCAAAGTTTTCAAAAATATTAATAAACAAACAAAAAAATACTTACATTTTAATTAAAATAATTTTGTTCGTTGAGTTTCTTTAAGTAAAAGATTTTTTTCTTTTTGTTTTTTTTTTATATTCGGTTTCAATAAAAATGTTTTCATTGTTACTTTTTTCGTTAGGAAAGTTTTGGATTGTATTTTTTTATTGGTTTTTCTCTTTTAATTCTTTAACAAATTCTTTTATTTACTTTAATAATATTATTGAGTTTTTAATTTTTTTAGGTTTTGTTTGATTTGATTTACAAATAAAAAATTATAATAAAAAACTAAAAATTAATATTTATTTTTATTACAATAATTTTTCTTCTTTTACTTAAGGGTTAAACCACGTTAAATAGTTTTCATTATTTTTTTTTTTTTTTTTCTTTGTTTTAGCTTAAATATTTAGTTTCGTTTGCTTGTTTTGTTTCATTTTTTATAATTAATACATATTTTATAAGACAAGTTTTAACTTTTGGAATACCTTTTTTTAAAGAGAGAGTGTGTGTTTTGTTAAATTGGCGTTTGTTTAAGATTTCATTTCCGGATAAGAGTTTAATGATGATAGTTTTTGAATTTACTTTTTTGTTTTTATGAAAATGTGTTTATTTGCATAAGTTTTCGTTTACTTTATTTTCTTTTTAATAATACAAAATTAATACATTTAATAAAAAAAAAACAACTAGACATTGTCCATAAATCATTCTTTGCGTATAAATGTTCTCCCCCTGTATAAAGAAAAAGAAATAAAAAACACATGAGCATAATTTAAAAATTTTCTTTTACGAAAACCTAAATAAATAAGAAAAATGTTTGCATACGTTATAGTCTTCTTTTCCATATTTTTAGCTTCTGGTCTTGCACGATTAAGAACTTTCAAGAAGTCTGAAGTTTTTGCACGCATTCTAGAGTGTATATACGCCTTTGAACACTAATTGCAATTGTAAAAAAGTAATTATAGTTAAAATTTATTAGAATTGTGAATGTTAAATATGCTACTAACCTTAATGTGGTAATGTAAATAATCTCGGAACATATGTATTAAATTAATAGTATTATCTCTAGTTTCCTTATTAGTATGACGTGGAAACAGCACTGTAATAATAAACAAGAAATTTTAAATAATATTAATTTTATGTAAATTAAGTATATAGAAAAGGTAGTCGCCGTGGTCTAGTGGTTAGTGTGTTGGCTTGCCCTGGGTTCGACTCCAGGCTCTGACATCGTCAAAAAAAGAAATATGAAAAAAAAAATATTTCTTTCGGCGACTACCTCTCAGCAGTCTTCTGGTAAAAGCTCTGAGAGTAACTAATTGCCATGAAAAAGCTTCTCAAGTCTGTCGTTCGGAGTCGACATTAAACTGTAGGTCCCGGTACTCATGAAAAAAAATTAACACACACAACATGAGTGCTGCGAGAAGCTAGGCCGTAATCCTGACACAGGGTTGTAAAGGCCAGTTATGTATGTATGTATGTAAGTATATAGAAAAAATAAATTTAAGTTTATATCTGTTCAACATTATGTTCACTAGCTTGTATTTAGTTCCATGTAATTATATAATGTAAAGAATTATTTAAGCTCAAGGTATATTTTTAAATAAAAAACTTGTATATATTTATCGATATTTCGCTACTCCTGTGTGTAGCGTCTTTAGGAATTATTTATTTATAAATTATTTTGTTTTTTAAAATTTGATATATCGATAAATAAATAAAGGTTTTTTATTTAAAAATAGACTTTGAGCTTAAATAATTCTTTACATTAATTAATAAGGTCGAAAAACCAGATTGAAAAATTATGCTATTATATATATATAACCCTCACGTTAAAAGCTAGAGGAAAGTCTATGTTCTCAATAATTTTTATATTAACTTTTATAATAAAGTTTATTATAGTTAAAAAACATATAGTTAAAAAACAATTTATCTGTTTGATAAAATCCTACTTTTTACTATCGGTAACTTATAATAATGGCACTTTTTTAGAGTTACCGCCCACCTTCTCACAGCACTCATTGTGTGCGTCTATGTGTACCGGGACCTACAGTTTAACGTCGAATATGAACGACAAACTTGAGAAGCTTCTTCATGGCAATCAGTTACTATCAAAGCTTTTGCCAGAAGACTGCTAACAGATAGTCGCCAAGAGAAATATTTTTTTTCATATTTCTTTTCTTTTTAAATGTCCGAGTTTGAAACTGGAGCTCTCGTTTAGTAAGCCAAAACACTGCATACTAACCGACGGCGATCACTTTTACTTAGAAAAACGTACTATATACATATATATGTATGTATAAAACTTACCAAATGTAACATAACCAATATTATCCCCAACTTTAGCGTCCGTATTAGCTAATTCCAATGGTGGTTCACGATGGGAAAAGAGCACTTGTGGTGCAGTATGCGATGCACGTCGTCCTTCTCTTAATTCTTGCATAAAAACTTTACCTATAACAACATCATCTTCATCGCGGAATATAGTACTAAAAACAACAGTAACGCGATCTGCTTTGGCTTCAACATATCTAAAAAAATTAAATAAAATTTATATAAATATTTACATGTGTATGTATATGGATATGTCTTCGAGTGTCAATATTATGGATTTTTATTTTTAAGACTTACAAAGTCTCATCATTTCTATAATTGATAACAGCACGCTTTTGTCCTTCTTCACCTTGCTCTTGAAAATCAAAATATTTTTCAAAAACTGATGCAAAACAATTACGCTTTAAGAGACCAATTTTTTTGGCAACTTGTTCCCAATCTGAGGGTATATCTTCTAAATTAATAAGTACGGATACATTGTAACCTGTTAATAAAAAAAAACCGCAAAAATTAGCAGACAGTAAAAATTAGTTTTAAAAGAAGTTGAAACAATGAAGTAATAAATAATACAATAAAAGTTCTTCTTATGTATTGTAAACTTACCATCTTCCGTCTCAGTTAAGAGGCTACCATATTCACGCTTGAGCAATTCATCGGCACCATGTTCTTGTAATTGTTGGTAAAATTTTAACGAAATGCTTGTCTAAAATTAAAAATAAAATAATTTAGACAGTCAGTCAGAGAAAGACGAAATACAATATTACGAGTAAATAAAAAAAACTTACCCTAACTTTTGTTTTATCACCATTTATATTGGAAATATGAAATAAAACACCATCAAAGTCTGCTATCTTAACATCTATTGATTCTGGTTTTAATCTAAAATTAAATATTTTATAAAAAGAAAAAAATAATAGTTTAATTTTAGTAGAAATTAAAAATCTTCTGATATAAAGACGCAATGAAATATTTTATTTTTCATTGAATTAACAAATAGGTATATTATTAGCATTGAAGTAAAAAGTTATTAAATGTTCTTTAAAGATAATTTATGATATATAAGTCCATTGATAAGATACTAGGATGACGTGTTGAAAATGTATTGAAATACGTGAAAAATTAGAATAAACAAGGAGTATTATTTTAAGTAACAAATTGTTTTTCTTTATGCACAAATAATGTCAGAGAGTTCAATTCCGTTTGGAAATGAAATTCAGATCATATTTTATTTTTTCAAAAAAAAAAAAAAAAAAAATTGTTGAAGCAAAATTACAAGACACAGACAATTTTAATTTTGCTAATATCTATAATATGATATGATTTCATTCTGAAAATTTTTTTAATTTTAAATTTTTTGATGCATTAAAATATGATTTTATTTCAGTTTTTGAACGGAATGGAACTCTGAAATAAAAATATAATTACTGTATACTGACAATACAATAATTGAATACAATACTGACAAGACAAGTACTTGAAGTTATGACCTGTAACAGAACATGATATGCTTTTTCGAATAATTGAATCTTATATCTAAAAATTAATGTACATTTTGGTGTCACCACTAACCGCGGAAACGGATGGATGGATTTTAGCCAAAATTACAGGGTATGTTGGGGACAGTCTGTAGTTTTTTTATGTGAAGTTTCCGGAGATATGGCATTTAGATTTTCCTATATGTATATTCCCATACAAATTCAATGTACAATTTTTTCATACTAGGTTTAACTTATGTCTTTAAAGCACAATTTCTGTCAATCTCTATCTTAAAAATAATGGTATGACTGAAAGTTTTTAAAATGTATTATAGGTATTTTATAGTTTAATAAATAAAAATATAAAAATAGTTTATATTCACGTTGTAATAACATAATACATACATACATACATATGTATCATATTTGATGTAGAACTTTTCGAATGGTAGATTGGTGTTAAATATACTATAAAATTTTCTTTTAATTACATTAACGCTTAAGTGTCTTTCTTTTTGTAAAGCGAAACTGGAACAATGAGATAAAACTTTCAATCTTTTTTTCATACATACTATTATTCTATTAATGACAGACACTATTGTACCATATGTATGTATATACATATATGTGATGTACATATGATTGTTAAAAAAAAATGCCCTCACGTTTTATTCACTATTTAGTATGTCGTACAATATTAAGTGTCATATTGTAACATATGTACTTGTATGCATACATATGTATGTACAGTAATCCCTCGAACTGCGCGGTTTCTGACTGCGCGGTTTCGGACTTGCGCGTTTTTATTTTTACCACCAAAATTTCGCATTGCGCGGCAAAAGTTTTTTTTTTTGCGTAAATACTACATATTTCGTGCAAAATATGTACATAAGTATTTTTTTATATATATTTTTTTACCAAACCCTTGGAACATAGAACAAATTCATCAGAAGATGAAAATTAACTTATTTAAGGTTTTTTTTTAATTACATATTTACATTTTAATTATGTACATATGTACTATGTACAATGAACTGATTTCAAGATTTGTTTGTTTAATTTTTATGAATTAATTTAATATTTTAATTTTTGTTTTTTTTTTTTTTGTTTATGTTAATGTTTAACTTTATGTTAATATTGAATAAAGTCTCTTTTTTAGTTATCTACTTGGTTAAAATTTAAAATTTTCATGATAATTTTAGAATTTGGAACGTATCCCCCTAATTTCATACAAAATAGGGTTCGCAGTGCGCGATTTCGGATTGCGCGCTGTTTTTTCAGAACGTATCTACCGCGCAGTTCGACGGATTACTGTATATATGATATGTTACAAAGTTGTGATAAAAATATATAAACATATGAATGTTGTACATACATACATACCAGAGTTGTAAATGAATCATTCTTTTTTGATTTCAATTCATTTGAATTAGCTAAATTTTGAATTAATTCTTTTCAACAAAAAAAAGAATTGAATTAAATTTGAATCAATTCATTTGAATTTAGAGAACATGAATTGCAATTCATTTCCAATTCAAATGAATTGGGCAAAATGAGTTGCAATTCATTTGAATTAGGCAAAATGAATTGCAATTCATTTTTTAATTCAAAAGAATTGGTAAAAAGAATCGCAATTCATTTCTAATTCATTTGAATTAAAATGATTTGGAATTAATTCAAATGAATTAGAAAAGTAACTTGTAATTCAAATTTATCAAATCAAAAATGAATTGCATTCAATTGAAGTAAACTTGGTGTTTGGAGTTTGGTCCTTCAAGTACTACTTATGAAATAAATGTAACAAAGAGAATTATTATAAATAAGTAATAAATACTTGGATTAAAAGTAATAGACATAGATAAAGTACAGAATAGAAGTACTTGGAAAAAGGGTGATGCTTTTGCATTATTGCAATTGGAAATGTATAACAAATTCATTTTTCGAGTTAAATCAAATGAATTGGTAAAATGAATTGCAATTCATATTTTAACTCATTTGAATTAATTCAAAATCAATTCAAATGAATTGGGAATGAATTGCAATTCATTTGTTCTAACTCATTTATATTAATTCAAAATCAATTCAATTCAAATGAATTGGAAATGAATTGCAATTCTTTTTACCAATTCATTTGAATTGAAAATGAATTGCAATTCACGTTCGCTTAATTCAAATGAATTGATTCAAATTTAATTCAATTCGTTTTTTGGAGAAAAGAATTAATTCAAAATTGTTCCAATTCATTGCATGAATGATTCACGAATTAATTCAAAAATGAATGATTCGTTTACAACTCTGATACATACATAGCATATATATATATATATATATGAAATTGTTCTTAAAAAAATACATAAAATCCATACAGTTTATAATGTCCACTTCTTTAAAGAAGAATAAGTTTATTTAGTTTAAATGTAGAAAAATTGTCTGATAACAAAAGGTTTTCTATACATGTAATACAAAGCTGTTGCTTTTCGTTTGTGCTCTTTTATAAGTGCATATTTATTATATTATTATGATTATTCACCTTTTATTTCCATAAACTCAATTAATGGTCGTTCTTTCTTCCTTTTTTTTCTTGTCGTTTTGCTATAAAAGTTATTTTGAGTCATTTGTTGGTTAGTTGTTATATCACATTTGTATTGAACAAACAATATTTGTATTTATTATGATTAATGTGTATGTATCAGAGTTGTAAATGAATCATTCTTTTTTGATTTCAATTCATTTGAATTAGCTAAATTTTGAATTAATTCTTTTTAACAAAAAAAAGAATTGAATTAAATTTGAATCAATTCATTTGAATTTAGCGAACATGAATTGCAATTCATTTCCAATTCAAATGAATTAGGCAAAATGAGTTGCAATTCATTTGAATTAGGCAAAATGAATTGCAATTCATTTTTTAATTCAAAAGAATTGGTAAAAAGAATCGCAATTCATTTCTAATTCATTTGAATTGAAATGATTTGGAATTAATTCAAATGAATTAGAAAAGTAACTTGTAATTCAAATTTATCAAATCAAAAATGAATTGCATTCAATTGAAGTAAACTTGGTGTTTGGAGTTTGGTCCTTCAAGTACTACTTATGTCGCTTTTGATATACGCTGAATAACAAGACATTCAGTATTTAAAACCTATTAATAATTTATGAAATTTTGTGACGCACGAACATTAAAGGACAAATACTTTAGTAATACTTATGAGAATTATTATAATTATTAATATATTATTAACAGAATTATTATAAATAAGTAATAAATACTTGGATTAAAAGTAATAGAAAATGGGTGATTCATTATTAGTAGTGGATATATTTTTATTATAAAGTACAGAATAGAAGTACTTGGAAAAAGGGTGATGCTTTTGCATTGCAGTCTTTTTTTCAGAATCAATTCAATTCAATTCAAGTAAATTGGAAATGTATAACAAAATCATTTTTCGAGTTAATTTAAATGAATTGGTAAAATGAATTGCAATTCATATTTTAACTCATTTGAATTAATTCAAAATCAATTCAAATGAATTGGAAATGAATTGCAATTCATTTTTTCTAACTCATTTATATTAATTCAAAATCAATTCAATTCAAATGAATTGGAAATGAATTGCAATTCTTTTTACCAATTCATTTGAATTGAAAATGAATTGCAATTCATGTTCGCTTAATTCAAATGAATTGATTCAAATTTAATTCAATTCGTTTTTTGGAGAAAAGAATTAATTCAAAATTTTTCCAATTCATTGCATGAATGATTCACGAATTAATTCAAAAATGAATGATTCGTTTACAACTCTGGTATGTATGTATATATGTATGTATATATATATGTATATATGTACATATATGTACATATGTTGCAAATATAAATGATATTGCAATTTATAGACTTTAGATCGCTGGAACAAATTGTCTTAATGAATTAAATCTTTGACCCCATTCTAAATAGCGTTGGCCTATAATTAATGCATGCCAAACGCTGTATAGTTGTTAGTCGCTTAGTACCTAGTTTGATTTTTATGCAAAAGTATTGCAATAGATTTTTCTTTTATTTTCACAACAAAATTATTTATTCACTTCACGTATTATACAGAGAACAAAATAAAACTTTAAAGCATTGTCTGATGAAAATAGTCTATTCTTCTGAAGAACGGATGCAAATGTTATGGTTTTTGATTCCGTTTATTGAGTGTATGAGCGGTTCCAGTTTTTTCTAACGAAAAATTATCTCACTCAAGGGGACATTTTTGTAACACAGAAGTCAATCAAATTACAGATTACAATAAACACTAAAACTCCTCATACACAAAAAGCCTGAAGATCGACAACGACTTGACTAGGAAGCTAAATATTGAAAGATGACTAATTTGAAAATAGTGCCAAGGTGTTTGCAAGTAAACTGCGTTACTTTGACTAAATCGTAATCAGGATTATTATAATAAACTTCTACAATATGTGAAAAATCTAAGCTTTGGTTAACATTCATCTAAAAACTATTGTGCTTACAATAGAAGCCTAATTTAAAAATAGGAACTTCTTGTTAATAGGCCTTATAATGGGAAGAACCGTACTACAATGTATTCCTTAAAGCCTACGAAGAGGAGACCGTGTTTTTATAACATGCAATAAATATATCAAAAAAGAATAAAAAGACAAAAGCTAAAACTAGGTAATGGTTGTTGTGCTTGTTTCATAAATGCGGAGGGCATGGCTTTGATTCCAACCAAAGACACTGTTCTATTTCTTTATAACGAGACTAGTAGTGATTGTCACCTTACTCGTAATTATTTAGAATTTCATTTAATATTAAATATTATATAATTGGGGTATTTACAAGAGGTCCTATATGTGTTATTGTCATTAAGTTGTTAATTTTTTATTAATAAATGCTTTCATAATGAAAAATAAATATTCGTCATAATATAATGTGTGTGAAGATAAATTCAAAATTAAAGTGTTTTATATCAGTTTTTAGTAATGAAATATTTGGATTATCTTCTTTTTTTTATTTGAGACCAATACTCTGGGGTAAACCCCTACTAACTGCAGTGCATTGTATTGGAATTGTTGGAAAGGACAGTACATTTGTGACAGAACAGACAGTTTGTTTTTCATATATTACTATTAACCGCCTTAGGAATGGGACAAATTGCTGTGAATTTATCATTCATAAGCCAGTGTTATACCTTCACCCTTGAATGATCAACAGCTATTGCCTCATCGTTGCAGGTTGATTGTGTGGTGAGTGTCTTCGCTAAGTAGGTTTAGCTGTAATCTGCTACTTCCCATTAGGTGGCGCTTTTCTCCTGATCATTCGTTTTTTTTTTTTTTTTTTACTTTGGTTAAGGTGGAATAGAGTGGCGTCTCGGGGAGCGGTTTCTTTGCAGATGGTCTTCTTATTACTCTTATTTCATTTTATTGATAAAAGAAAAACAATCAATATTTGAAAGAAAGTTTGAACCGAATGTATTAACCATCATGTATTTTTTTAATGACTAACTTAAAATTTGTAAAACTGAGCTATTTTTAATTTATTATCAAAATAATTTAAATATGAAAATAAGTTTTTTTGTTTACCTACCAGGTTGGCATTGTCGAGAAGTCTCTGACCAAGCCATTGCAATTTTTGTTTTTCTGTTTTTTAATAATTCTATGACATTAACAACCTACTGCAAAACATTCCTCCTAAACAGGTTATTTAAAAATGTTGCGAAAAAAAATAGCTTAGAATGGAGTAGCTGGCTGTGCAGCTGGCTGAGAATTTAAGCATCCAAATAAAAATAAATAATTTAAAACAGTATGACAGCTAAAAAAAATAACACAATTAACGAATGTCAAAACAAACCAATAATGGAAAAATAACACACACATAACCACATACATTTATAAAGAACCACTGCAAATACAATTGAACTACACCCGAATTTACGTTGAAAACCAACAACAAATAAAATAATAGAATTAAAAATACATAAAAGCAACGATAAGAGTTATAAAGTTAAAAAACAAAGTAAATTTTTATTAAATGTTCTCAATTTGTTTTTAATGATTACTCACCCAGCCATGGCATTGCGGAATTTAACCAGTAGAGTTTCTTCTACTATACGATTATTGATTTCCAATAAAATCATTATGATTTATTTTGATTTTAAGCCCTCGAATTGTAAATTTTTAGTTTCCTTTTTTGAAAGCTAATGACTTAAAAATAAATATTTAATTGTTTTGTATTTAATTTGGTTGATGTGAAATATTGTAGAAGACACTAAATATATCTGTATTCTATTAATTATTGAATTAAAACATGTGGTTGTTATGCCTCCTTTTTTATCCTCCTTTTCTTCTTACGGGGATCACCTTTAAGATTTTTTTTTCTTATCCTCTAATCTTTTAACTTTTACTCCACTAATTTTTGCAGCACCGCCCTCTTTTAAACACTTTTCTCACTTGCTTGTTGTAGTTGTTGTTATTCTGTCACCCAAAATGATTATTTCCAATTAGTGAATCAACAACACAGCAGTAAAATTGCACAAACACCAACACTTATTTTTTTGTTTTTTATGTATTTTAACGTCCTATGATTATTTCACAAATATATATTTTTTTATTTCATATATTATTTCTCTGCTGCTGATGTCGGCTTTTTTGGCTTAGTTTGAAATTCCAGCACTTTTTACCATTTACAAACACATATCATGTATTTATTAAAAAAAAAAACAGACACCGCACACGAAACACACTCGCACTTACACTTATACTAAACACGCACTTCATTTACTCCTCTGCTTTTTTCTTCGTTTATTTTTTTCTGTCACCTTTACAACTGTTTTTCTTTGGGCAGACGTTTGCAATTTTTCTACTTAAGGAATTTTTTTCGTTTTTCATAAAATATTTTGTGAAAATTTTATAATTTGACTAGCGGTTTTTTATTTCTTCTTATTTATTTTATTAAATATTAGTTTTTCTTAGAGAAAAATTAAATGAAGTTTCTAATTTTCACTGCATTGCGTGCGGCCCCTTTGCTTCTTTGAATAAAAATTGACTCACGGCACATGGTTGCATTTAAACGTATTCGTTTAACTGTCAGTTTTAGACAAAACTTTGTAAAAAAATAGTAGTAAAAGTAATATAAAACGTATATTAGCATTAATTAATATCTACATACAATAGTTGTACCAGGGCATTTATATACATACAATATATGTGTGTATGTAAGAAGTTATAACATTTGTGTGTATTTTTTATGTTCAATATATAAAAGTTATGATAAAAAATGAATTTAAAGCAAAATGCATATTATTTACATAATTTGCAAACAACCTGTGATAGAATTGCCAACTTTTAAAAATTAATGGCAGTGGAAATATAAGACAACGGTACCTCTAAAATAAAAGTGCAATTGGTAATGATTTTTTGAATATTGAAAATATTATTATTGGCCCTATCGGCATACATACATATACAGAAGTGGTCAAAACATATGGAACTGAATAAGCATTTGTTCTTTTCATTAATTTATTTTCTTCAAATTACACATAGTTATTAACATTTATTTTTTTTATTTTCTTTATACAGTCTTTTTTATTAAACAAATAAAAAAAATTAATTCCGTTAAATTAAAATAACAAAAAAAACTAAAAATAATGGATGTATTCTAAATGCAGGTGTTCAAAACATTTGCAACTCTCATTTCTCTCGCTCTTAACGAAGCAATTTATACTAATAAATGCTCGGATGTAATGGTAATCGCATTTCTTTTTAATAATATAAGATTCAGGCAATTATACTTTTTAAACAAATTTGTTATAGTAAATATGGTTTTTTAATAGTTGCAAGAAGAGTTTGAAAGCATAAACATTATCAGAATATTTTTGTGTAAAAAATGGCTGGATTCTGATTTTAAATTAAAAGTTTTAAATGATTTTAGAAAGGGACTTTCTCAAAAAGAAATTTCGTTGATGTACTCTGTTCCAAAAGCAACGATTTGCCGCATTGTTAAGTGTGGTAACATCCACACAACGAATAAGGGTGGAAGACCCCGTATTACAACTGTAAGAGAAGATCGGAAAATAAAGATTTTTTTTACTAAATATCCCAAAGCAGTCCCCAGAGAAGCTAAAACTGAAGTTTTAATAGATGCCAGTATATCAACCATTAAAAGAAGAGCCCGAGAGTATGGTCTTAGAAGTTACAGATGTACAAAAAACCGTTCGTGTTAGAAAAAAACAGAAAAGCTTGGCTAGACTTTGCTCGTACTCATTTGAATTGGACTCAACAGCAATGGAAGAATGTATTGTGGTCAGATGTGTCTAAATTCAACCTACGGAGATCAGATGGAAGAGCCAATGTTCGACGACCACGAGGCGAAAAGTTCAATCCCAAATACACAACCGCTACATTGAAGCACGGAGGTAGAAATATTTTGGTGTGGGGGTGTTTTTCAGGAAACGGAATTGGCCCAATTCATCGCATTACTACCACAATGACGGCCACAATCTATAGAGATCTTTTGAGCTCAGTTATGCTTCCGTATGCCGAATGGGAAATGCCCCTCGCATGGACTTTCCAGCACGACAACGACCCAAAACACACGGCAGGGGTTGTAAAAGTATGGTTGGAGGAAAATGAAGTTAATGTAATGTCGTGGCCACCCCAATCTCCCGATCTCAACCCGATTGAGAACATGTGGATGATCATAAAACAAAATATCTGCAATAAAGTATTCCGAAATGGTGATGGACGTTTCGCTGAGTTGGAGAAGCAATAGAGTGCAATTCCTGAAGATTATATTGAAAAGCTAATATCCTCAATGCCTAGAAGGTGTTCAGAAGTTATAAAAAATAATGGCTACGCTACCAAATACTGAGCACTAAATTATCCTTATTAATTACTTCAAAAGTTGCAAATGTTTTGAACACCTGCATTTAGAATACATCCATTATTTTTAGTTTTTTTGTTATTTTAATTTAACGGAATTAATTTTTTTTATTTGTTTAATAAAAAAGACTGTATAAAGAAAATAAAAAAAATAAATTTTAGTAACTATGTGTAATTTGAAGAAAATAAATCAATGAAAAGAACAAATGCTTATTCAGTTCCATATGTTTTGACCACTACTGTATATAAATGTATATACAGTAATGTAATTATCTTAAGAATCAAGACATTATATCCTTTTGTCATTAACATTAGGAATATGGAAATAAGTGCTTGCTAGACAATACTCAAATTCCACATATGTATGTGGAAATAAAGTTGGCTGACATTATACGCTAATTAATTGCTTCAATATGTCTATTAAAAGAATCATATTATCAGTCATAAATAATTAAAAACCTTTTGCTTGGAAAGTTCAAAAACTGTTTGAGTGGTGAAAATGGAATATTATATCAAAACGGAAGTTGACCGAATTTTTCTTAAAAATCATTACGTTTATTGTTAACTATTTAGAATTAAAATGAATATGATATAATCAATATATATTTACAGGTGCAACATCATTAATTTCTTCATTATTTAATATTTTAATTTGGCATTCACATAAAAATTGTAAAATTTTACGTTCCGCTTTATTCCGCTTCTCGGGATAAAGACCGTCTAATAAAACATGTACTTTTTGCAGCATTTCTGCTTGTAAATTAAAACTAATATTTTTTTGTAACAACTCTTGCTTAAGAGCTTCTTTTTGCTGTTGAACGGCCTTAAGGCAATCCTGAGATTGACGTAAAACACTTTCCATGTTACATATGACATTTTGTAATTTTTCTTCTGCTTCAAAGGAGATTGAATTGGTTGTTTCGTTTGACGTTGTAGCATAAATAGGATCATGCGTTGTTGTTGTTGTATATGAATTTTGTGTCATTGGACTGGTCGTTATTTCTTGGGTAACATATGCCACCTGCATTGATTCATTATGTGAATCTGAGAGGCATTGTTTCTTGGGAGGTATCAAAAGTAATTCGTTAAAATCGGTCATAGTAGTTTCCTCTGTTAATAATTGGTCGTCGCTATCTGTTTCATGCTGATGTTGATCTTCACTCTCAGTATAACTAAAAGATTTGTGTAATTCATCACCCCAGGGATTATCATTGTTAGCCGGAGAAAATTTTTGTTTACTTTTAATTTCCTCTACAGGCAACGGAATTCTATAACGCAAAAAAAAGTTGATTCTCAAATATGTGCAATTATAAATCTGTATTTGTAAAATTACCCTCTTCTGTAATGGGGCTCTAAAAATCGTAAATCATTAAAGTAAATCCAAGTAATGGGTTTATCAGGATTCAATTGCAACTGGCGATACTCTCTTGAAAAATGATCCCTTAATTTCTTCCATTTTGTATAACAAATCTCTTCTAGAATTTTAAGGATATCTATAAATTCAATTTCGTATTGTAAAATATTGTTTCTCTTATACCTGAAACATTTAAAGAATTGGCTATTATAGACCAGGCTTCATTTTTAGCTGCTAAATTTTTTGAATCTCTCACTCGTTTACGGTCATATAACACATCATGTTGTTTAACTAAAGCGATTATATTCTGGTTTAGAGTAACTTCTTCAGGATTTATATCGTCTTCTCCCTCGTTGCCCATTATATCATCTATTCTTCTTTTTGTTTTTCGTACCTTTGGTGTATATTTAATAGAATCTATAGAATCATTTTTTGCTGATCTATAATCATAAAATTTAATTAAGTTATACAGATCAACACACACACGCACACACTATTTTACTTACCCCTGTTTGTAGTGATCTTTGAGGAAAAGCAAATGTGGAAATAATTCCCAGGTTGTTGTTTCTTGTGGATTTTCCTGTTGTCGACGAAATTCTTTCCCAAATCTATCTCTTATGGATTTCCATCGAGTTATACAGGCAATCTCAGATTTTTTCATAAGCTGTGCTATTTCTTGCCAGGCTTGATTCTTCATAGAGGAGTTTTTTTGACCACGTGTATGCTCCTTATCGTAAAGTATAGGATAACTTTCTACAAGTTTAATAAATTCCAAATCGGTTTCTTTATTCATTCTAATAAATTTTGCTAATTTTTCTTTACGAAATATTTTAAACAAATTCCAAAAATACTCTCATTTACGAGAGACTCATCAACAAACAATAGTAGATTTTAAGCAAACCATTACGAACACTTCCTACATTAATCTAATATTTGCCAGATTGATTTTGTTTTATTTGACGTAAATTGGGATTTAGTGGTACAATTTGAATACATTTTTAAAAATAAATTTTAGAATTTTCTCCATTTCATTTGCAATCAAACCTGAATAATACATTTAATAAATATTGATTTTGAGCTTATTGTTTGTTTATAAAACTACTAAGAAGTAGTGAAATATTAAAATAAAAAAATATATAACAGACCTTAAACTCAAAATATAATTTTATTTAAAAGAAAAGTTTAAGCAATTCACGTCTAGCAATATTTGTTTATTTATTTTAAATAGGATGCATTGCCACCAAGTATAAGAAAATATCCTCAAATATACAGGGGCAACAACATTAGCAACTACAACATTCCCACCACAATCGGATCTATGCTCCGGAAAGACCCGACAATCAGTCGACTAAGGATTGTCCACTCAGCGAGTGCTGTACATACCGGAAGTTTTTTCCGCAGACAGGATCTTCCAACAACAGCAACCAGAAAACAAATCTCTGTGCTTAGCAAGCTTTACAATAATATAGGTTTCATAAAAAACCTTCAATTTATTTAAAATCAGTATGAAAAATTTTCTTTATAAAAGTATATATTTGAAAAGCAATTTTTCGCTAACAAGATTTCGAATCAGTCGACACACAAAAAAATATATCTCCTCAGTCATGGTGAAACCAAATCACCATAAATTTTCTACATCAATTCATTTAAATTCTCCAGGAAAAATAATTATAAAGAAATTAAAAATAAATCAATCTGGTACCTTCAACATTGTTAAATGCACTCAGTTGCAAATTTGTGGCCTAAATTATTTAAAACAACTCTGTGAATTAATTTACATACAATCATAGCTGCCAGATTTTAATTTGACAATTTTTATTTATTTTGACGATTTTTGGAAATTCAAGATTTGCAACGTTTATTTCTTTGAATTCCTTAACATTGTTACAATTATTATCACACTATTTGTAACTATTGCTTTTGGAAATTCAAATATGGAATATTATTATATTTTTGAAGTGATTTTTATGTATTTTTTACACAAAAAAATCCAAAATTGGCTTTTGGAAATTCAAATTAATAAATTTAAATGTAGCATATTATTCTATTTCTGAAAGGAATTTTATGTTGTTTTTACACAGTAAAATCCAAAATTGGCAACTGTTGCATCCACTAATTTAATGCATTTAATTTTGAAAGACATTATTATTAGAAAGAAAACCAAAATCAAACATTTTGATTTGGTAGATTATAAAGATAAACAAATTTTTAAACTTCTAAGAAAAGATATTTTTTGAGGAAATATAAAAACGTACTATTATTATTTGTTTCATACATTTGTGAGAACAGTGGCCAAATACTTAATATATAAAACAAGTAAAATCGTTCGTTTTATGAATGAATTTAACTATTTTATTGAAGAATGTGAAAGGCAAGAGATAAAGTCTGAATTAAGACAATTAAAGTTATTCAATTTAGAGAACAATTCCGCCCAAAATAACCTTAAACTGTTAGATTTAAAAAAAATTATCAGAAATGAAAATGAGAAACTCCACATTTTTTCCTAACTCTATCTAAATTTATTTGAAAAAAAAAAAATTAGATTTACTACATTATTTTTCAAACGGAAAACGAATATTTAGACAAATAAATCTAAAAAAATAAAAGTCGTCTTTGGAGACCATTACGATTACAAAAAACCATTCTAATATAAGAAATTGAGAATAATTATTTTAAAATTGTAATTAATTTAAAATTGTATCTAAACTGACTAAAATGTGTAATGGTAATGCATGTGTATAGTAAATATAATATATTTTTGATGTTTTTTTTATTTAGGTTTCGAAATTTTATATACATTTGTAATGTCAATTTTATTTTCCAGTTTTACTCAAATAAAAACAAAAGTTTTTTAAAAAGGTGATATTTTCTTATTTATATTTTATTGACGATTTTAAGCAATCAATTTGACGATTATTTTGTCGATGTTTGACGATTTTATGGTCAATTTATCTGGCAGCTATACATACATTATATGTATGTAAGTAAGAAGTCCTAACATTTGTGTTAATTTTTTCTGTTCAATATATAAAAGTTATGATAAAAAATGAATATAAAGCAAAATACATATTATTTACATAATTTGCAAACAACCTGTGATAGAATTGCCAACTTTTAAAAATTGTTTGCAGTGGAAATATAAGACAACTGTACCTCTAAAATAAAAGTGCAATGAAAATAATTTTTTGAATATTGAAAATATTATTATTATTGGCCCTATCGGCATACATAAATATGTATATAAAGTAATGTAATTATCTTAAGAATCAAGACGTTATACATATCTTTATTGTCACTAACATTATAAATAAATAAATACTCAAATTACACATTCATATGTGGAAATAAAGTTGGCTGGCATTATAAGCTAATTGCTTCAATAGATCTCTTAAAAGAATCATATTATCAGTCGTAAAGAATTAAAAACCTTTTGCTAAGAAAGTTCCGAAATTGTCATGAGTAGTGAACATAGAATATTATGTATATCAAAACGGAAGTGGCCGAATTTTTCTTAAAAATCATTACGTTTATTGTTAACTATTTAGAATTAAAATGAATATGATATAATCAATATATATTTACAGGTGCAACATCATTAATTTCTTCATTATTTAATATTTTAATTTGGCATTCACATAAAAATTGTAAAATTTTACGTTCCGCTTTATTCCGCTGCTCGGGATAAAGACCGTCTAATAAAACATGTACTTTTTGCAGCATTTCTGCTTGTAAATTAAAACTAATATTTTTTTGTAACAACTCTTGCTTAAGAGCTTCTTTTTGCTGTTGAACGGCCTTAAGGCAATCCTGAGATTGACGTAAAACACTTTCCATGTTACATATGACATTTTGTAATTTTTCTTCTGCTTCAAAGGAGATTGAATTGGTTGTTTCGTTTGACGTTGTAGCATAAATAGGATCATGCGTTGTTGTTGTTGTATATGAATTTTGTGTCATTGGACTGGTCGTTATTTCTTGGGTAACATATGCCACCTGCATTGATTCATTATGTGAATCTGAGAGGCATTGTTTCTTGGGAGGTATCAAAAGTAATTCGTTAAAATCGGTCATAGTAGTGTCCTCTGTTAATAATTGGTCGTCGCTATCTGTTTCATGCTGATGTTGATCTTCACTCTCAGTATAACTAAAAGATTTGTGTAATTCATCACCCCAGGGATTATCATTGTTAGCCGGAGAAAATTTTTGTTTACTTTTAATTTCCTCTACAGGCAAAGGAATTCTATAAAGCAAAAAAAAGGTTGGTTCTTAAATATGTGCAATTATAAATATGTATTTGTAAAATTACCCTCTTCTGTAATGGGGCTCTAAAAATCGTAAATCATTAAAGTAAATCCAAGTAACGGGTTTATCGGGATTCAATTGCAATTGGCGATACTCTCTTGAAAAATGATCCCTTAATTTCTTCCATTTTGTATAACAAATCTCTTCTAGAATTTTAAGGATATCTATAAATTCAATTTCGTATTGTAAAATATTTTTTCTCTAATACCTGAAACATTTAAAGAATTGGCTATTATAGACCAGGCTTCATTTTTAGCTGCTAAATTTTTTGAATCTCTCACTCGTTTACGGTCATATAACACATCATGTTGTTTAACTAAAGCGATTATATTCTGATTTAGAGTAACTTCTTCAGGATTTATATCGTCTTCTCCCTCGTTGCCCATTATATCATCTATTCTTCTTTTTGTTTTTCGTACCTTTGGAGTATATTTAATAGAATCTATAGAATCATTTTTTGCCGATCTATAATCATAAAATTTAATTAAGTTATACAGATCAACACACACACGCACACACTATTTTACTTACCCCTGTTTGTAGTGATCTTTGAGGAAAAGCAAATGTGGAAATAATTCCCAGGTTGTTGTTTCTTGTGGATTTTCCTGTTGTCGACGAAATTCTTTCCCAAACCTATCTCTTATAGATTTCCATCGAGTTATACAGGTAATCTCAGATTTTTTCATAAGCTGTGCTATTTCTTGCCAGGCTTGATTCTTCATAGAGGAGTTTTTCTGACCACGTGTATGCTCCTTATCGTAAAGTATAGGATAACTTTTAACAAGTTTTATAAATTCCAAATCGGTTTCTTTATTCATTCTAATATATTTTGCTAATTATTTCTTTACGAAATATTTTACACAAATTCCAAAAATACTCTCATTTACGAGAGACTCATCAACAAACAATAGTAGATTTTAAGCAAACCATTACGAACACTTCCTACATAAATCTAATATTTGCCAGATTGATTTTATTTTATTTGATGTAAATTGGGATTTAGTGGTACAGTTTGAAAACAGTTTTGAAAATAAATTTAACGATTTTCTCCATTTCATTTGCAATCAAACATGAATAATACTTTTAATAAATTAAAAGTGTATTTTGGCCCTTGGTTTGTTTGTAAAGCTACATTAAGAAGTAGTGAAATTTTAAAATTAAAAATATACATATAACAGATCTTAAACCCAAAATATAATTTTATTTATAAGAAAATTTTAAACAATTCATTTTTAGATATTTAGCGGCAACAGCAACTACATTTCTTCTACAATTGATCCTATGCTCCCGAACGTCCCGACTCAGCAAGGATTGTCAACTCAGCGAGTGCTGTACATACCGAAAGTTTGTTCCAAAAACAGCATAACAAATCAGCATAACACCATAAAAAATCTTTAAAGAATCTAATTTAATTTTAATTAAAATCAGTATAAAAATTTTCGTTATAAAAGTATATATTTATAGAGCAATTAATTTTATTTAGTTATTATTATTACGATCTTTTAGACCTGGATAAAAAGTTTCTTAAATATAAGTTTTACATTTATTTTATAAATATAACAATTTTACTAATTTAATATATAAAATGCTTTAAAATAAGTTTTCAACAATTCATTTTGGTATTCTTTAATTTCATTTGCCAATTCATTATACATTTTAAATCCTTCAAAAAAATACTTCTTCTTTGAAGCTCAGTCCTAATTAAAGGCAGTCTTACGTTATTTCTCTTTCTAGTATTATAATTATGTAAGTACATCAAAATTATATTGTATCATTCATATTCATAAAGATAATTCGGTAATTGCCCTAATCTTAATTTATTAACAAATTTTAATGTGTGGTATGCAATTAACTGTTTTTTTATTAAGCCAGTCCAAAATCCTAATCATTTCGGCAATAGGTGTATCGTATCTTCTATTTAATATAAATCTCATAATTTTATTCTGTTGTATATGTAAAATTTCTTATCTGTACATTATTTAGCGTAAATAAAATTGTAGGCTATAAACAAAATAAGGTTCAATTATTGACCGATAAGTTGTTAATTAATGTCGTCTATTAATATATTTAAATGGCCTATAAATAAATCCTATTTTTCTTGCGATCTTATTTTATAATATAATTTACATGATCTTCCCATTTTAATTTTTCATCGATTATTATGCCTAAATATTTAATTTTGTTTACATGTTCAATTTCATGTTCCTCAATCTTTAGTTTTATACCCCTCACATTCCCCATTCTTCTTATTAAATATCATATATTTAGTCTTTTCGTAATTTAATCTTAATTTCTTTTGACATAGCCAACAGTATAACCTATTCAAGTCATCACATTCGGCCCTATTCCCGTTGGCGTTCTTATTTTAAATGTCGTTTTTATTTGGTTGTCGTTTTTATGTCGCTTCGTTTCTAAAATGGTATTCCTGAAATAAAACGAAGACAACGATAAAAAGTTATCGAAAACTACAATAAAACCATAGAAAAACTTGGTAGCACTAGAAAAAAACCTGTAATATTATGTGGTTTTGTTTACCAAATAATTTCGTTTTTTTTTTTTTTTAATTAAAAATCAAATGAAATGGTGTTAGATTTGTTGTTGAATTTAAAATGAATTAAAAAAAAAGAATTAAAATATTTGAGTAACTCCTTTTTTAAATGTGGTAGCATTGCGCGTTTTCTGAAGATTATTAGGAAGACTATTCCAAAGACTTATAGTATATACATGGAATTGCCGTTGAGACCAAAGGCTCTTATATTTCGGCACAATAATTTTTGTTCCCACGATTTGACCTTGCAAATACAATTCTGTTATAAATGTAGGGAGGATTTTTTGAAACAATAATTTTGTGCAGAAAGGTCAGACACTTGTATTTCATTAAATCTTCAAAACTGATATTAAAAATCTGAAACGAATAACTAGAGATACTACGGTCATGGCGACCTCTGCGGAAAATATATCGAGCAATGCTATTATAAGTTACCCTAAGTTTACGTAAGTCAATTCTGTCACAGTTTGCAAATAATTCACATCCATATAGGAGTGATGGAAGTAGGTCTGTTTTGGGCAACAACATCCGTATAGAAAGTGGCGTCAAATCAATTATATACATATTTTAAAATTTCTTAGTAATATTTTGTTGTTAATTTAGTTTTACTTTTACAGCCACTTCCTTCCAAAAACTATTAAAATTTAAGGGTTTTATGCCTTTTTTGAAACCTTCACGATTTTTTTTCAATTTCTGATACTAAAATTTCAAATTGTTGCAACGTTGTAATTTTATTTTTCTATTTTTCAAACCTCTCGTTTTAATGTCGCTACTAAAAATGAAAGCGACAAAAAACAGGCGTTTCTTTATCGTTTCTATCATCGTTTTTAAATAGAGAATACCGAAATTTTTCGATTATTGTCGATAACGACAACGGTGATACCAAGTTGTCGTTTTTATTTCGTTTTAAAATAAAAACGCCAACGGGAATAGGGCCGATTACCTATTATTGTTCGCTGTTTTCTATTAGATAAATAGTTCTCAAACCATTTTAATGCTTGGCCTAATATACCACTCCGCTTCAATTTTACCAGTAATATACGCCTGTCGATAGTTTCAAACGCTCGTTTCAGATCTAAGAAAACTGCTACAATAACTTTATCTGCCATCAAATTTTTCCAATCTGCTATAACCAATTCAGCGCTGCCTCACATTAGTGTTTAGCCCTAAAGCCAGACTGTTGATTTATAATAATATTGTTTTGGTTTAAATAATTCAACAATTGTTCTTTTACTACACACTCCAAAATTTTTTCATCATATGGTAATGTGTTTATCGGTCTTAATTCTTCAGGTCGCGTTGCATTCTTAATTTTTTCTATCGGTACTACTATAGATATCTTCCATTTTTCTGGAACGTAAGCCAATCGCAAGCAATCATTTACAATGCCAGAGAAAAAATATGCCGCATATTCCATTGATTCCTTAATGACGCCTTCGAAACAGTTTTTTTGCCGCCAGTTTTATTTTTAAAAGTTTTTACAATATTAATAATGTTTGCAGTACTACCTCTTTAAATGTAAATTCGTTGCCAAAAGTTGGAATTTCCGATACTTCAAATTCTATATTTTCAATTTCATTACTAATCTTGGATATACTGTCTATTTAACAGTTCTGAAAGCTCAAGTTCATTTTCTATCCACCGATTATTTATATACTTTTTCTTAATTGACTGATTTATTTGTGCCATGTTAACTGTTTGTTTTACTGCCATCCCTAAATAAAAGCGGCAAGCGTTTTCTAGCTGTCAAAATTTCTCATGCCCATACAATTTGTATGAAACATCCCAAAATAACGCGGCGGCAACGCTTTGCAATTGAAAAATCCAATTTTGACAGAGCGTTTAATAGTAAAGTTGGTCGCAAAAGGCAACTAAAATGTAAACAAATAGGAAAAAAACAGGGTTGTGATATAAAGATATGTTATTTGCATAACCATGTTTTATTCGCAAAGGCAAAAAATAAACAAAATATAAGATAATAAATATTAAATAAATAAATAATATATAATAAGAATAAATAAAATAGTACTATAAAATTTACTTTATGTTACAAATACCAATAGAGTAATGCAGTTTATTATTAAAATAGTCAGAATTGTTATATAAGCATATGTTGTTGTATTACCCTGTTTTTAATGTTTTGACAAAACGTTGCCGCTCTTATTTAGGGATGGCGATTTAGCGTAAGCGCTGAGCGTTGTAAAACGTTCCGCTTGCCGCTTTTATTTAGGGATGTCTCTTAAGTATTTCCGCAAACAAGATTTCAAATCAGCCGACAAACAAAAAAAATATGTCTACTTAGTCATGGTGGAACCAAATCATCATAAATTTTCCATAAAAATTCTCCATGAGAAATAATTGTAGAGAAATTAAAAATAAAACAATCTGGTACCTTTAACATTGTTAAATGCACTCAGTTGCAAATTTGTGGCATAAAGTAATAAAAACAACTCTGTGCATTAATATACTCGTTAATTCATTAATTCACCTTTGAGCATTAAGTGAAAGTGTCCCTCTTATCAGTTCTTGAGGTGGTAATTCATGAAAGAGTTTTATTAGTCTTAAGTTGTGTTTTAGAGGCTTAGTGTATAGTTGGAGTTAGGCTTTCCGAAAACCAATATAACTTTACGGTAAAATAAGTAAAGAAGCAAAAAATTATGGCTCCATCAAAGACATCAAAATCACCTGTGAAAGAGCAAAGCTTTGCCGTTAAAGGTTACTTATTTCTCTACAACGCCATACAGGTAGTGGGTTGGTGTTACATACTATACCAATTGGTTAACTATTATCTTATACAAGGACCAGAATTCAGAGCCAGTGTAACGTTATGGGACTATACACGTTGGGCGGTGATTGTATTCCAGAATGCTGCCTTCGTAGAAATTATTAATGCTGCCTGTGGTTTGGTAAAATCAAATCCAGTTATTACAACATTCCAAGTTTTAAGTCGCATGATGGTGGTTGTAGGCGTGGTAATGGCTACTCCAACTGGCAAGGTATCACCTGGCCTTCCTATAGCTTTATTGGCTTGGTCTATAACAGAAATTATACGCTATGGTTATTATGCTTTTAATATTGTTAAATTCGTACCTCACATTTTGGTATTCCTTCGCTATACAACATTCATAGCCTTATATCCTATTGGTGTGACCGGAGAATTGTTGTGCTTCTGGTGGGCTCAAAAGTTATGCCAAAGAAAATCCCAGTCTATGGTCGATTGAAATGCCAAATATTTATAATGCCACTTTCTCTTATTTTGGGCTTTTATGGATAGTTATGTTGCTATATATTCCACTATTCCCGCAAATGTATATGCATATGTTTGCACAAACGTCGTAAGATCTTAGGCGGAAGTAGAAGCAGTAAAACGTCTTCGAAGAAATCCCAGTAATAGATTTAAAAATAAATTCGAGGATATCTTATTCAATATAGAGATTTATTCACAACTACCGTGTTAAAAACCTTTGAAAAAAAAAACTGCTTACTAATGCAAACGATGAAAAAAAATCTTCAAATATTCATTATGAAGTATCTTTTTTTAATTTTCTATGTACATATTTTGTTGTTTCATAACCTTTTGTTTATTTTAGGTTCATCTTTTGAAACAACCTTTTTTTAAATCTCTACATATTTCATAGCAAAGTTTTTTTACTTTGCTTTTAACGAGTTTCTTTAGATATATTTCTGTTTCCTCATATCGACCTTTGATTTCTCTTAACTGAGACTCATTAACAATTTAAATTTCTTTTATTTAATTTTATGTTTCTGTTGAAATGGAAAAGAAGACACATTTTTAGTGGACTTCTTTTACTAGTCTATTGAGTGTGTGTTAAATTGTGTGTTTTGTGTTTTTTTTATTAATCTTTACCTATTTGGTATAGGCGGTTATGTTTTATTGGTTTATTTTTATAATTTTTGTAAATTTAGTACATTTTATAAGTAAAAATTAGCTAGTATGTAATTATAATATAATTTGTGGGACATAAAATATATTCTTTAAATAAATATTTTTGTATGAAAATCTCTTTGTTTTAATGGTTTAAAAAATGTTAAATGAAGAGTCAATTGCAATCGTGTTAAAAAATAAGACAAACAATTTTGGAACATGTTATGCCTTTCGAAGAGAAAAATTCTACTCAAAATTCTTGCAAATCCATTTCTCACTTTTTGGTAAATGTGATATAAATTAGCAAGTCATGTGCTTGCATTGGATCAGGCATTAATAATGAAATAAACTATTAATTTCGATGATAATTTCTATGTGGCGATGTTTGTATTTATAGCTGGACATGAGTGCAACGGAACTGTAATTCTAATTAAACTTCTTTATATTCGAAATAGTAAAACTAAACATTACTAAGAGTAGAATTATTTAAAGTCATTATTTCATAACAGCACGCACGGAAATTGACTATTATTACCTTCTCTGATATTTGAAAATTCTAGTCAGAATATTAGGCCGTATTCCAATTGGCGAAGTCGTCGTGGCGTAACGACAATTTTGTAATAGATTAAGGGAAAGAGAAACATGTTTTCTTTGTTCTGCTACAAAAATGTCGTCAGACGACAACGACATCGCCAACTGGAGTAAGGCCGATTATCTCATACTATTGTTTATTAAATAATTTTATTCTTATTTGTTCAATCAGATGTAAGAAAAGAATTCCTAATTTTGTAATATCATGTTATTATGGTGTGGATTAAAGAAAAAAACTTATAAGTAATATAGAGATGAATTAAATACAGCCGTTGCTTTCAATAAATATCTTTTGTATCAACAAACAATTAAAACAAAATACTTTGTTAAACTAATCTCATGCTAAGTTTTATTTCGGACATGAGTAAAATATTGAACGTGATATCAATAACACCTTTATTGCAAACAAAATTAAATTGCAAAATTGAGAATTTAATTATTTAATAAAAAATATTCTGCTATATTTCTTTATTCTTTTTTTTTATTTAAATTGCATGTACGTATTTCAAATCCTAATAACTACATTTAATTAGAAAATATATTTAGATAAAAAACAAAAATATCATTTTTACAATCATTATAGATTTTATATTTATAATACACTGGAAATATTTCATAAACACTAAAAAAAAAAATAACATAAAGAGTAAAAGAAAATAACAAAAGAACTACTTTATGGTTTTAATTAAAATTGATAAAGCTAAAAAGAAAACGGAAAAGTAGTATTATTTTCTCGAACAGAAAATTTATACAAGCAGTCATTCTGTTATAAGCACAACCCGTACATTTTTAATGTTGGGACCATTGAATGGTTTTTAAATCGATGCCTTCTTGTACCATTTCCCACAGAGGTGACATTTCACGCAAACGTTCAACATGTTTTATACATTTTTCAGCGGTATAATCAACTTCTTCGACAGTGGTAAAACGACCTATGCCAAATCTAAATCAAAGGAGGAAGAAAATGTACACTTTAAGTTTAAATTTATATATTCATTTCAATTACCTAATAGAACTGTGAGCTAAATCCTCATCCGTACCAATAGCTCTTAGTACATAGGAAGGTTCAAGGGAGGCGGATGTGCAGGCTGAGCCAGATGATAAAGCCACGTCTTTAAGAGCCATTAATAACGATTCACCCTCAACATAAGCAAATGAAAGGTTTAAACATCCATTATAGGTTTTTTCCGGATCACCATTGCGTATTACCTGGGGTAATTGAGATGTTATGCGATTTAATAAACGTGTCGAAAGAAAATCAATCCATTTAGCATCATATTCCATCTCCTTCTCTGCCAATGCAGCGGCAGCACCCAATCCTACAACTAATGGTGCGGGTACAGTGCCACTACGTAAACCTCTTTCTTGGCCACCACCACTTTGAATGGGTTCAAGACGTACACGTGGTCGTCTGCGTACATATAGAGCTCCGATACCTTTAGGTCCATAAATTTTATGGCCCGATATTGACATGAGGTCGATATTCATGCTGTTAACATTCAATGGAATTTTACCAACTGCTTGAGCAGCATCGGTATGAAAGAAAATTTTTTTTGAGCGACAAAGAGCACCAATATCAGCAATGGGTTGCTTTACACCTTGAGGAATAAGAAAACGACGGAGCAAATCAACTAGTTCTAAAGCATTAAAATTGTTGTTTTTCTTACCAATTTCATTGTTAACTGTCATTATAGAGACCAAAGATGTGTCTGGTGTCATTGCTTGTTCCAACTTTTGCATATCCACAATACCATTTGATTTTACAGGTAAATAAGTAATACGATAGCCTTCATTTTCCAGAGCACGGCAAGAATCCAAAACACATTTATGTTCAGTTTGTGTGGTAATAATGTGTTTCTTTTTAGAACCATAAAATCTATAGAAATAAAAACATCAAATCATGTATATGTACTATATGTTTACCTTTATGAATATACGTTAATAGAAAGGTTGGAGTCTATGATGGAAACATTTTATATAGATTCAATAATATGCCGTATTCCAATTGGCGTCGTCGTCGTCGCGTAACGACATTTTTGTAATAGATTAAAGGCAAGAGAAAAATTTTTTCTTTATTCTACTACAAAAATGTCATCAGACGACAACGACGTCGCCAACTGGAATAAGGCCGAATAGCTTATTCAAGTCAAACGCTAATTTTCTTTGGTACATATACTTATAGAATTTAAAAGATCGTACAAATTTTGTACATACCAACGGATAGCTGTCTTATTTTTCATACCTTGCTACACCTTTTACAGCTACATTATTGGATTCTGTTGCACCCGATGTAAAAATAATCTCTTTGGGTTCGGCTCCAATTAGATTTGCCACTTGCTCACGTGCAATTTCCACTGCCTGTTCTGTCTCCCAACCGTAGGCATGTGTACGTGAATGAGGATTGCCATAATAGTTTGTTAGATATGGTAACATTGCATCCAAAACTCGAGGATCCTAATTAGGAAAGATATAAATGAAATTTATTTTTAAATTTATACAACTACACGTAGGTAAAATTACCAATGGTGTTGTAGCCTGGGCGTCCAAATACAAAGGTCTTCCCTCTACATGTTCCGACTTAATATTAAATTTGACACGTTTCTGTCTAAATTCTAAAAAGCAGAAAAACGATGAAATATTTTATGAATTTACATAACCTCAAATCGTAACAAAAGGACCTCTTTAAGTTTTCACTTTTTATTTTAACAAATGAAGTATTGGTACAGCTATTTGTAAATACCTTCGGAGGCGGACATTTTCTGTTGTGATTCTCCAATAATATTTGTGGTACTTATGTTTGCTGTCCATGTTTTATTAAATGATTTTGCCCCTGCATTTAGGGTTTTTGTTGCGCTACTAAAAATCCTTAACATTTGTACTCGTTATTCTATATGGAATAATTATTTTTAATTAAAATTATTACTTAATATAATTTCAAAAATAATTTCGCAATAAGTGTTTTCTCCACAGAATACAGTTTTCTCTTCCAATCACCGCAACAAACCTTTTATAAAAAACACGACAATATATTAGACACACAGCTGATTGTCAAAGAGTGTAAACAACAGTATCTAGGCGAATTCATTAATAAGGTGCTTTCGTTATACCAGCTGAGCTACTTTTTTTTAATGTTTGTGTATTCAACTGTCAGGCGCCATTTTTTATTTTGATGTTGTCTTTTATTTGTGTACTTTTTCTTGTAAACAAAGCTGATTGGAAGACATATTTGCCAATTTGATTTTTTTAAATAAACAAATATATTGTGATTTTTAATGTGTTTTTAAATATTTTTTGTGAAAAATTTGTAAGAAAGTGGTCAAAGTATGAGAATAAAAGAAAGGTAAGGAATTTAATTTATAGGCATACTTGAACAAATTTAAAAACTTTCTTTTCAGAGGCTGTTGTTGGCAAGCCTGCTGCATATATGTACAGTAATGACTCGAACTGCGCGGTTTCGGACTTGCGCGTTTTTATTTTTACCACCAAAATTTCGCATTGCGCGGCAAGTTTCGTAGCAGCGCGTTTTTTTTTTTTTTGCGTACATATTACATATTTCGTGCAAAATATGTACATAAATATATCAGTGATGTGCATACACATCCTATCCCATATTGTGATTGTGTGTATGGCAGAAAAAAAAACAAGTTTAACTTACGCACCCCTGTTGTATACTACGACGTCGCAGCAACCAAAATTATGTCTTCTACCTCGCCTGGTATGAAATTGAATTCTTGAGCATGACTGACCTATATTTAAAATTTCGTGAATTGCCTTTATGACAATTTGAGTATGAAGTACATAACTTGTAATTGTACGTACAATGAACTAATTTCAAGATTTTTTTGTTTAATTTTTATGAATTAATTAAAATGTTGTTTATTTTGTTTTATGTTAATGTTTAACTTTATGTTAATATTGAATAAAGTCTTCTTTTTAGTTATCTACTTGGTTTAAATTTAAAATTTTCATGATAATTTTAGGATTTTGAACGCATCCCCCTAATTTCATACAAAATGGGGTTCACAGTTCACGATTTCGGATTGCGCGCTGTTTTGTCAGAACGTATCTACCCCGCAGTTCGAGGAATTACTGTATATGGTAAGTGAATTACCAAACAGATTTTAATTATAAGTGGTTATTAAGTTTTTTTTTCTTTTCAGCTACGGACGGACACTTATGGAATCAATTGCAGAAATTCAAGGTAAGTCTTGATAATTTATTATGTAATTTAAAATGGTGTTTGTAGTGGTGTTCTAATATGTAGTGACGTCACCAGTATGTGACAAATATGTAAATACAGTATGTGCTAGTAGTTGGTGTACACATCGTTAAAGTGCAAAAAAAAAAAAAATAAATCAGTAAAAAAAAAAAAAAAATAGAAATGTGAGAAAGTTAATATTAAAACGTGATTAATAGTGCCATGCGGGATTAATATTAGTAATAATAGTGAAAAAATATATATATATATAAACTCCACCTAATAGCCTCATTTTGCAAAATGAATTCTTCAGAACGTTTGAAAATCTATATTATTATATAAATAAAAACCCGTTTCGTTCTATTTTCCTTTGTTTTCAATCAAAGCCACAAAACGTATTCAAACGAAGAACTTTTATTTCTTTTTACAGAATGAGGGTATTATCTACAATAGGATTATACTAAAATTAAAAAAATATTACTAAATATAGCTATTTGACTCTTAAAATATATGTAAGTATAATAATAGAAATAATATAAATATAGCAATGGAATATATTAATTTAATTTAAATTAGTAAAAAACTTATTTATAGAATATCTTCGATTTATACCTACGATTCACGCGCCGCAGGCTAACGCTTCAGAGCGTGTCAATCAGCCAATTTTAGCCGCGATTAGATCCTATTTGAAGGATGACCATACCGAATGGGATACCTATTTATCGGAGATTGAATTCCCGCTAAGATCCTCTGTCCAAAACATCAATAGGCGTCACACTTTTTTTCGCACTGTTTGGAGTGAATATGATAGGGCACGGTAGCGTCTATAAACTTGCGAGAAAACTCAGGAGTCTAGAAGACTCAGAATTAGACATCGTGTCCAAATCAACAGCTCATAAGACAGAAAATTCGTGAGAACATTCATAAGGCTTATTTGCGAAATGAAAAAGCGTACAACACGAGATGTCGACAGGTAAAATTCATACCAGGCCAAGAAGTTTATCGCCGCAACTTCCAGCAGAGCGATTTAAAGAATAACTTCAACGCGAAACTGGCGCGGAAATTTATTAAATGCCGGATATTAAGACCGATAGGCAAAAGCCTATATGAGGTAGAAGATCTTCAAGGGAAATCGTTGGGGGTTTTTTCACGCCAAGGATTTGAAACAATGAGTTCAACCTTGGTGGTTCCAGTCCCAACATTTCACCTCATAGAATTAAAACCGTAAGTTTTATGGTAGATAACTTCGACATATATGTATATATATATATATGAGAGAGGCTCAAATGAGCGTGATTGACCGAATCCATACCTTGTGAAAAGAGGACGGCCGATATGGAAAATACAAGAAATTGAAACTGTTGTTTCATGGAAAAAAAGGCCGGGCCCGCACAGTGTGACAACACCGGCATTAAATACAAGGAGTCATTGTAGAGCTCTGAAATTTTGCACAGATTATTTTTGTGACAATTCCAGTTTAAAAATATTAAGAAAATCCGCCCACTTTTACGCCCACCTCCCATACAATCGAAATTTTTAAAATGCCGTATTGTCCGTAATACTTTAGGTATAACTTTCAATTTTGGTATACTTGAATGTTATAATTGTCCACAAACATTATCGGAAAAAAATTTTGAACTTTGGCCCACTTTTACCCCCACCACCCATACAACCTCAACATAAAAAGTGCCATATTCTCTAAAATATTTTAGGTACAACCTTTAAATTTGATATTACTGTAATTTATATCATTTAAATGTTTCATGCAAAAATTACAATAACACGCCACTATTGCGCCAACCTCCCATTGAAATGCAATAAAAAAGAAAATTTTGTTTTTCATTCTATCAATAATTTTTTAATATTATCATCATGGTATTCTAATTTTTTTTAATTTCATTCTCATTCTAATGAATTAATATAAAAAATTGTAAACAATTAAAAAAAAATAAAAGTAAAAAGTTGTAACATGCTATTGCACGTATAGCGACAGAATGGGTATTTTTTGCAGTTTTTTGTATGTTTAAAGTACTTTTGCAAATTTTTTGCTATATGTTCTTTACTTTAAATGAAAGCTGAGACCTTCAATCTTTCATTTGATATAAGTCTGCACCTAGGGCGAGGGGCTGCTCTACATTTCCTAGTCCATTGAAATACACTGTGGGCTCGTGTCGACTGATTTTGCTCAATTACCAAATATGTTTGCAATCTTTTCAATTAAAACACGACGCACTTGATTAAAACGCGTGCGAAATATATATCGGGAATGATATATGAGTCAACGGACCGAAATTTTAGGCGGACCCTATTTCTACCTTGTAATTTGCACGCGAGTATTTACAATTTTGAGTACCGAACATATGCTATTTCTTTCCTTCATTGTAGTTAGAAAAATATCCTTACCCCAAGCTTAACTTTAATATCTCTACCTTATCAATTTAATTTTGTTGAATTATATTTATATATTTCATTTTGATTTACACTCACCTGAATTATTGAATTGTTTTCACCATCACCTCGTTTCTTCCAGAAATGATAATGCTCTAATACCTAGGGCAGAAGAAAAGAAAATAATATAATTAGAATATATTACCGCCTGAAAACGTATAATCTTATTATGAGAAGTGATAATACTAGTTTAGTTTTTTAAATATAACTATACTTACATAATATGTAATTTATAATATAATATGTATATTATACTTAGATTAGTATTATTATTTCATTTCACAATTTATTGTAGATGAAATCACTATTTTTTGTTTTTTTTTTTTTTAATTTTTAGGTTTAGATTATTTTTTTTAGTATTAGATAATTTTTATTTACATGCCCCACCAAAATTTTCCCAGTTTACTTTATTTTCATTATTACAATGAAATAAATCTAGTAAAGCTGTCAATGATTTTGAATTGTTGGGCTAATAAAATGCTTCATATAGATTGGCTTTATATGAAACAGGAAAATTAAATGTGACTATAGGAGAGTTTTATTTATTAAGCATGATTTAGTACTGTTAGTTTTATATTTTATTTATACATATCGTCGTGCGGGAGTTTAAGTGCTCTATTCGCATTTCATATTTTTTATATATCTCGAGAAAATTATGCTATTTAGGTTTTCGATCCCAAAATTTTCAAATTTGTAATCCGTTTCAGGATATCTCGTCAAGTTTCGGAGATAAATAGCCGAAAACGGAATGCAGATATTAAAAATTTTGATGTCAAAAACCTAAATTAGCATCATTAACTCGAGATTAAAAAAATGGCGTGTAGAGCACTTAAACTCCCGCACGACGATATAGGATTTCTATTAAATACTTTAGTGTAATTATAATTTCATCTTTTATTTTATTAAAAACTTATTAGTAGATTAGTTTTTTATTAGTTTAGATTTTTATAATACTACTTAGTCAACAGGTTTTTAAACTCCTGACTGACAAATTGCTTCCCGTTGTCTGACACAATTACTTCGGGCGTACCAAACTTATGAAAAACCTCCTCTATCAAAAATCGGATCACATTGCGCGTGCTCGCCTTAGACATGGCCTTTAGTAAAACGAATTTAGTTAGATGGTCCAGTACGATAAAAATGAAACAATTTCCATTTTTTAAACGTGGATATGGACCAAGGAAATTAACATAAATTCGTTGAAACGGACGCTCACCATACGATTCCGGTTTAATCTCCCTGCAAATACGGTAGTTTCTCACGAAATCACGGACCTGAGAATTTTGATTTGGCCAATAAAAATATTCCCGAATTCTACGCAAGGTGTGAAGCTTGCGGTGAGTTGTACGACTTTTCGATAACTTTTCATGAGGCACCCATAGTTTCCATGAGAAATCCTCATTCAATACCTCTCAATCACAGGGTTTAGTTCTCTTGTAAACGGATCGTTCCACTACTTTTAAGTCAGGCAGCTGTTAGGAATTTTGCTCTATAGTGGAGACAAGTTCCAAATAGTCGTCGGACTTTAAAGCATTGCAGTTGAGATCGACCAGTCCTTCTACATCTGCTGAGACTTCATCCATACTATACCTAGTACCACATTTTGTATCCCCTGTCTATGTTCTATGGTGAAGTCATACGATTGCAGATGTAGGCTCCACGGTGCTAACCGGTTACTGAGGTTTTTGTGTGACATAAGCCACTTAAGACTACTGTGGTCGGTAATGACTGTAAAAGGCATCAGTTCTATATAGGACCTAAACTTCTTAATCGCAAAGACGACAGCCAGACACTTACGCTCGGTAACGGAATAGTTCCTCTGTGCCGGCGTCAGCTAATGTGAGCAATAGGCAATTGGGTGTTCTTTCCCAGAATCGTCTTTCTGAAAAAGAACCGCTCCAATGCCTAAGTCTGACGCGTCACATTGAACGTAGAAGTGCCGCCTGAAGTCTGGATGAGTAAGAAGTGGACTCGAAACCAGAGCTTCTTTGAGGCGATCAAACGTGACCTTAGCTTCGTCGGAAAACTTGAATTGCTTTCTCTTCTTTAGCGTGTCAAAGATTGGAGCCGCTATGGTGGCATAGTCTGATATAAATTTCCTATACCAGCCTGTTTCCCTCATTATCTTTTTTTTTCTTCGCGCCGCCGCCAAACTTTTCGTTCTTCACAAAAACCGCAAACTTTGAAACTTAAAACTTCAATAATCTAAAAACTTTTATATACTCAAACTAGATCGTTTTATTTTTCTTTTCCCTCTTTTATAATTTTTCAGAGGTATTTCAACTTCAGTTAATTTTTTATTATTTTTCCAATTATCTCTGTGTTGTTGTTTTTATTTGTTTATTAGATTTGTCTCAGTGGAGTTGCCAGCAAAACCAGGCTTAACCCTATAACGCAAACACGACATAACATTATTTAAAATAATTTTATTCTATTTTTTTTTCAATTAATAAACTGATATTTTTATCATATATCCATAAAATAATTTTCCAAAATTAAGAATTAATTTCATTTTATTTATTTCAATAAAAGATTTAAAGATTGTAAAGATTTCAACAAAGTGTGTAGGTGGGTATATTGTGTATAGACGACACAACAAAAAGCCCAATAACTTAATGTATTTCACATAAAATTTAGAGAAGGTATTTAGTTAGACAATATTTAAATACTGTTATCCGTTATTTTTTTACTTCCAACAAGGATGTATAAGGTAGTATAAATGCACTTGGAAAAATAAGACTATTAATTTCGATTTATACTTAAATTAATTATTATTTAAAATTTTTAATTCTGGTTTTTCGACCTTTATTATTTAATGTAATAAAATTCTCAAGCTCAAGGTCTTTTTTTTTAATAAAACTTTGTTGCTTTGCGTGACGTTTAAACCTTTAACAAAAAAGTGTAAAGGTGGAAACACATAACAAGCGTTCTGAGCGTCATGCGTTGCAAGCTTATGTCAAAAAAAAATTGAAATATTTTATTTTCATAAAGTAAGTTACATGCAAAATATACAACACTTCTAACGAAAGAAAGTTGGGGAGCTTTTAACTTTTACAAGCGTTGACAGCTGGATGACTTAAAAAAATAAAATCACTAACACATGTTAAAAATGTGTTTTCGTTTATTGTATAAAAACAAATTGTTTAAAAAATATAAAACAATAATTTGTGGTTTTATGACTAGCTTCTGAAAGAAACATATCGTTTAAAAAAATATAAAATTTTTGTAAAAAAAGTACACTTAAACTTAAAATAATATATATGTATGTATTCACATTAAATTTTCGTCTCTAAAGAATGATGTGTAACTTGCTATTAAAAGCATTAAAAATCTTAAAGTTTTAAACGCGCTTAGCGGCTAACGCGTGTTATGTATTTTCGCCTTAAAGCAAAAGGTGTATGACAATATAAAATCTTTAACAGTACCGCTGTTTGTTTATCTCTTTTTTTAAAACTCGCAATAACTCCTAATATAAATTTACTTTTATGATTTCAAAACAAAACTTTAACGCAAAACTAAACAAAAAACACTCAAAACTGCAAATGTCCAAAACCATTTAAAGAAAAATTAACAGCAGAAAATTGGTCAGCTTTTCTCTTTGCGCAGCGTTAAAAGTACTTTATGTGATATACATATAAATATGTACATTTTATTTTAAATGTCAAAGCGAATCTGTAACTCAACGCGAAGCAATTGTTCATCTTACATGGCCTCTACATTCATAATATTTACTGTTATATTATAAATATAAATTTTAATATGTAACGCCCTGTTAAAAGTTTCTTCCATTTTTATTGTTGCCAACAACGAATGAGCGGCCACAACAAAATAAACAAGAAAATTAGGTGTAAACTTCAAAATCTATAAACATTTTTTTAGAAGCGAGAAGAACTTGAAAGCGTACGGATGTTTGCGCGCGCGTTTTCTTGTAAAAAAAATTTTTATCAAAGTGAAAAATGTTAATATATAAAATATAAAAAAATATTTATTATAAAGAAATTATTTGAGAAGTGTGAGTTAAAATGAATTTGTTTAATAGGAAAATTTATGTTAAATCTAAAAGAAAAATTCAATAAATTGGTTTAGCAAATATGTGTAAAATAAAAATTAAATGTGCAATATTTTTTCATCATTGTGGTGATTAGTTCTTCTTTTGGGAGCACCCCACACATTTTCTTAAAAAAAAAATAAGAGAAAAAGGCACAAACAAAACACGAAACCCGGCAACAAAAACAAATAAGCAACAATAACAAACACTAAAAGGCAGTGAAAAAGTGAAGAAAGCTATAATAACTAGCAAGTAGTGCATGTCTATTTTGTGGTATGTTAAATGAAAGGGTGGCTGAACAAAAAGGATTTTTTTTATTGAAATATTAATTTAAAAGAAAACAAGTAGCCAGCCATATGCTATTTTTAATACAAAAATTAAAATAATTTTTTTTCACTGTTGAATGTGTGATATCACCATACGAGTTTTTTTTAGTAAAGATGCCTGTAAATACGTTATTTCTTTGCTCGTCTCTGTTGTTAATTTTTATTTTATCTATAATAGGTATTAAGTTTGTGATTCATGGAAACGTTTTATCTTATTTCTTACAACAATAAGTGCATTAACGCACTTAGTGCAATTCAATATCTTTTTAATTTAGCCAACCCTTGTGTTATTTCCTTATCTTTCCTATACCACTATATTACAATTATTAATTATTATTGCTATTACAACAGTAATAAAACATAGAATAAATTAAACAAAAAAATCTTCGCTTCCAAACTCAATCCACTCCCCATTTATTACCCAAACACAACAAATGCAATAACAATAACTACAATAACAATGCTGTGATTTTTATTATGCCTAAGTGTGCGTGAGTGCATGCATTTGACTTTTGTGTTTTCTTTTGGTCTCATTGCTTATAGTTTTTTTTTTATTTATATTTCGTATTGACAGACGCCTTCATAGGAAAAAGGACGTCTCAGTAGTATAGAGTGCAAGACTAAAAAAGAAAAATTTTTAAAGGAATAGTGTGAATTAAAATCAAAATATAGTGCAATCAAAAAATTTGTAGAAAAAAAAAGAAAAATTATAAAATAAAATATTAAGTCTAAAGTGATTAATTTAAATAATATTCCAAACAAACGGCAATTAAAACTGATCGAGAAAGAGAGAAGAACATATAAAAACAGGGTGAGTAAATCGATTTTTTTAATTCTTAATCATAGCAGTTAGATTTGACAATTTGTATAATATTGCCGATTTTGTATTCTCTAAAAATACCTATGAATTGACAATTTTTGATCTTATTGCGAAATTTATTACGGATTACAAATTTACAATTTATTGATACCAATTTCGTTTATTACTTAAAAATAAGGAAAACTTTTCAAACCTATAAGATAACAGCTTTAAGCGTATTTAGTTCTCAAAATCTGATGATTTTTGGTCGTCTGATTTTCATAAAAACAAATGTAAAATGTTTTTTGGGTTGCTCGCATACATTTTGTATTGGCATGAGAAGTTTTAACAGATAGTTTGCGCTTTGCCCTCTAATTTAGTATTGTCTGCAAGTTATTAAAAGAAAAACGCGACAGAAATCAGTGTTTATTTATTTCTAAAAACAGTAGAAATATTATTTAATTTCTGATTGTAAATGCACGGATAGAACACCTACTATATTGCTCAGCCACAAAATTAAATTGAATAAATTTAAAAATCTTGTTATTTTTTGCTTAAAAATTATTTTCTGTAAATAATTTGAATCAATGCTTTTTTAATGTATTTTTAATAATTAATAAAATGTTTAATTTTCTTTACGAACACTTATTATCAATGATGCAAAAATTTAATAAAAAAAAAACCCAAAAAAAAAAAAAAAACAATTCTTTGGCATGTTTTCAACGCGAATCAAAATTAGAGCTCTAATGTCCACAAAGACATAAAAAGTTTTCGATTACAGTATAAAGTAAATTTAACAATGAAATAATATTAAATGCAAACCTAGGTTTCCAGTTTATTTAAAAAAAATATATGTATACATATATTTTGTAAACTAAAACAGATTATATTTATATTGTAAATATTGAATAAAAAAGTGCTTTAAAAGTAAAAAAAAAAACTGCAATTTATGCATCTTCAAATGCGAATAAAAATAATAATATAATATATTTTGGTGCAACTAAAAAATTAGAGGTAATGGGCATAAAGCTTTTAAATTACCTTACGCGTTCAATTACCCACTTCAAGAAGACCATCTTAAAAGAAACCGCTCTCAGACATTCCACTCTATTCCACCTTAAATAATGTCAACAGAAAGCGAATGATCAGGAGAAAAGCGCCACCTATTGGGAAATAGCAGATAACAGCTAAACCTACTTAGCGAAGATACTCATCACCACACAATCAACATGCAACGATGAGGCAATTGCTGTTGATCACTCAAGGGTGAACGTATAACACTAGCCTTTAATGATCAATTCACAGAAATTTGCCTCATTCCTAAGGCGCGTAATAGTAATATAAGAAAAAACAAAAATGTATGTTCTGTCAAAAAATTCCAATACAATGCAATTTATTTAGTGGGGGGTTACCCCTGATTATTGGTCTCAAAATAAAAAAATTGTTTTCGTAGCCAAAAAGTTCTCAATCAGGTTTATAAATTTTTAGCGATAGAGTTCTAGCTTAGGAGAGTTACAGAATAAGGCCTTTCTATTATCTACAATTATTCTGCTTAATGAAAATTTGGATCCAAGCCACTAATATCTTGTTTTCTTGGGAGCTACAGATACTTATGGATGGTATTAAAACTCAAGTCGAACAAACAATTTCGTATATTTCTTTTTAACCTATCAATAAAAACTCTATTTCTATAATTCCGAGATGTGGTATGAAACTAGGTTAGAACCCAGGAGATGACCCCTAATGCATTGTACCAACACTCAAAATCTCTGTCTTGGTAGAATCTTTATGCTCATGTTAAAGAAGTGATTAAAAATCTCACACAGGTACTGGATCTCTCAATGCGATGATCTGATGATCCCAGATATCTGGAAGGTTGCGAAGATAATTCGTATTCTGATACTAAATGAACTCGTTACAAATGGGGAATCATTGCGCCTCCAGCAAGACCATCAGCAAGAAACCACTCCCTGACATTTCTAATCTATTCCACTGGAAACCAATGATCAGGAGTACAGCGCCACCTTCTGGGAATATAACAGCTAATCTATTGAAGACGCCTACCATTCACATTCAAACATCCACTGACAGATGAGGCAATTGCTGTTTGATTATTCGAGGGTGAAGGGTATAAAAATATCTATCAACCATCTTCACATTCCAATACAATGCACTGCATGAGTAGGGTTCACCCCTGATGATTGGTCTTAAAAAAACAAAAACTTCGCTACTATCACTCTCAGCAAAAATGTTTTGGAAACGCTGCTAAGAGAGCATTTCCTGCTCGTCTCCATCAAACTTAGTTTCAGAAAATGCCATAGCACAATTAAAGCTTAGAATTAGCTGTCCCAAATTATCTTAATCGATGGACTACCAGAGCACAAAATAGCGCATCTGCCTTCGTAATATTTACATTATCCATTATAAAACAACTCCTATGCATTATAAAACAACTCCACTCAGAGATTGTCCACAGGTTGTTTGGTAATGTATCATTCATATTTTAACCCAAATCTCCAAAACTTTCGACCTACCATCAGAAGACTATAAGTGCCTGATGTTACTGTCATCTGGAAACTTGTAGATAGGATTTAAAGTCAACTAGAGAAGATGGTTAAGAAACAAAAACAAAGAATAAGAAACAAATACAACCTTAAAGTTTCCGAAAATTTAGCCTGCATTCGTTGGAAGAGACACCGTCTAAAAACACTCTTATAGGGCGGTTTCTTAAAGAATTTCGATATGAAATGCCTACCGTTTAATTAAAAGTGAGCCTCGTTCCAAAACATAATTTCGCACATTTTTTTTAGAAATTTTCTCACAAGCTATCAAGTCACTCTAAAGTACAACCATAGTACACTCCATTTTTGTAAAAATGTTTATCATCCAGATTAAAAATAACAGTCGTTACATGAAAAGTATGCCGAAATCTTTTTAATCTTTTATAAATATCCCTTCACTTTGCCGTTTATATGCATTAATACAAAAAGTATTAATAAAAATCTAAAACCTACGTATCACCAGGGTTACCGTTGAGGAATTTCAGAAAGAGCCACAAAAAGAGTCTTTTAAAAAAAAGAGGGTCACGAAAAAGGTTTTTTTTTAAAGGGGTCACCCACCATAAAGTAATAAAAAAATCTAAAATGTTGGTCTTTTTAAATTTATTTATGAATATATACACATATGTTATACAACAAACAAAAGAAACATATTAATTTCAGTAGATTGAATAAAAAATTTATAATAGAAAATTTTATATATTACAAATGTTAGAGATCTTAAAAATACTTTTACAAAACTTTTTTTACTATTTCAACAATTTAAAATTCGGATTATTTATGTTTTGTTCTTAATGGGTTTATTTTACTCTGCTTTCAAAAATTAAAATGTACAAGTATATATATATGTATTTTACAACTTTTATATATGAATATGTTTTAACTCAGCAATAGCTATATTGCAGCGGAAATTAGTATTTCTAGTGGGCACTTATTCTGTAATTTGCATCACATTGTTCTCAGATGCTTTTTTAGCATATTCTAAATGTTTTTTGGCTTCAGCATGACGAACCAAATTACCTTTTCGACAAGTGAGCAATTGATTGCATGCCACACAGATCGGCGTCTTTGTTTTTTCATCTTGTTTTACACATTTATATTTTATTTCCCATTCCTTTGAGAATTTTCTGGAACACATTTTCTTGTCTTTCTGAAGCCTTGCTTTACTACTACTTTAAGCGCAGTCGGATGATGAAAAAAATATCTTCGTCAAAGTTCTCATCGCTGACTGGCATCTGACTTGCTGGAAACTGAGGTTATTTTTTTTTTGATTTTATTAAAAATCTAAATAATGAACAGTTTAGCAGATAATAAATTTATTATAATTAATAATACACTGGTAAACACAAAAATAACACGAAAACAAAAACTGTAGAAATAAGGATTGGATGCCCTGTGTAAAACTCTTTTTCCAGCTTTTTGTTGTTGTTGAGTGTTATTAATATCTTGTATTATTACTTACCTTTCCATTGTAATGAGCAGCCAACAGATTTCTAAATTATAAAAGAAATTTTGTTTTTTTTCTTTTCACTTGCTGTTTTTAAATAAAAACTTCTAATTTCTTATTTTATAAATTCACACTATTGCACAAAAATATGTATGTATGAGCCAATAAATTGTTTGTTCGTTTTTTTCAAAGATTTTCAAGGAAATTTGGAATAGTGAAACTTCTTTATACTTCTAATTTCTGCTAACATTTAAAAAAACGAACTGAACTCACATTCAAAAGCAGTTTCTTATTAAAGCTCTCTTTACATTTCTTTTGTTGTTTATTAATACTTATGTATATACAAATGCTTTTCTTTGTGAAAAGTATGCATGCCGAAATACATGTTTTTACAAACGTAGTTTTATACCAGAAGTACAATAAATATCAAGAGTCAATAAAGGGTAAAAATTCGTAAAAAGAGTCAGAATGGAGCCATTTTAAGTAAGAGTCATCAAAAGTGCCAAGAGGTCTAAAAAGGAGCCAAATTGGCACTTTAGTGCCACCAACGGTAACGCTGCGTATCACCATATGTTGATGATAGTTGTTGTTGATTGCAATACAATATTGTTACATATTCAATAAAAATTCAAGCATTTGTAAATTTTTTTTTGTTAGGAAATTTGCAAATACCTGCTGCACTTTTGACCTTGTAATGAATTCATTCATTGTTCTTTTATACCAAACACAAACATTTGTATATACGAATGAACATGCAACATAATGTTGCCCCAAAAATATGTCAATTCAACAAAAACAAACATCTACAAACCAATACTAAAAGAATGAATGAATAAAATACACGAACAAAAAATGAGAAAATATTTTTTCAATAAACTCTGTACAAATAGAAGAAAAACAAATACAAGAAAAACAAATACAAATAATGGCAAAAAATAGTACTAAAAAAATAAAATACCAACAATAAATACACGATTAGACAGAAAAACAGATTCACATGAACACCAAACAACAGAAGACAATAGGTACCTATGTATATACATATGTATGTACATATGTATATAAGTATAGCCTGGAATAGCAAATTCATATTTAAAATAAACCAAAATTTGTTATGCAAAAAATGGCAACAGATGTGTAGTGTGCCTATAAGCTGGGTACGATTAGAAGGACATAGAACAACAGACACGAACTTACGATAACCTGTCGTACCAAACAACTAAACATACAAAGATTTGCAAATGTTGTCGTTTGTGCTGATGATAAAGGAGGTTATAAATATGCGGTAAATTAAAGTTTAAAGAAAAAAAACTTGAAAAAATAATTTTGAAATAATTTAGCTTTCTTTTCATGAAGATAACATTACGCAATTGATGGTATGATACAATATTTCCCGGATAATTGCCCCACGCTTAATTGTCTTTCACGCTTATTTACCTCAATTTCTCAATTTTCAATTTTGCTTAACTTCGTTTGTAATTACCTCAAATATATTTTCCCCAAAGAGAAATTTCACATAAAATTCACTCGCTTAGTTACCCAAAATAATTATTTTCTAAATTGCAGCTTAAATCAACTATGTTTATATAGGCATAAAATGTCCGTTAAATTTATTTTCAAAAATTTTTTTTGATACAACATTCCAATCAGAGCAGAAAAATAAACAAAACGAAACGTTTGATCTCATTTTGTTTTGTTCTTTACAATGAGTAAAACAAAAACAAAACAAAAACAGTGAGAACAACTGTCCCATTTAGTTTTGTATATTGTTTTTGTTTTGAGCACTACAAATACACTAACTCAAATGTGCGTAGGTAGAACAAAAAATGAATGAGAAGAAAAAGGAATGAAGAAGAGAAAAAAGAGCAAATTATACGAATGTAACGGAATAACAAAGCAAGCACAAGAGCGAAACGCGAATTGTTTCGATTGCGCTCTTTCTCATTTAGAAAGTATTTGTTTTAGTTTTACTCATGTACAATACGATTAAAAAAAATTTGAAAAGTTTATGACTAACGTTTGCGAAATGTTTTGTTTGTTTGCCCACTCTGCTTCCAACTTAAAGTCTACCAAGTTTATATATAAGTATAAAGTTACTTGCTTTTCACATGTATTGACGGCATATTCGTATTTCTTTAATTGCCCTCCACTCATAATTGCCCAAAAATGTTGACATTTTTGTCGAGACAATTATCCGTGGATTACTGTATTTCCAATAATTAGTTTATGGTTTCATTGTGGGAGGACTACAACGGAACTTTTAAAATGGTTGCTGAAAATAATACAATATACTTATAAACACAAACATGATGGGTCATTGCAACCCTTTTTCAGATTTACGGCCTAGCTTCTTACAGCACCCAAATAGATTGCGTCAATTTTTATTTATGAGTACTGGGATCTATAGCATAAGTAACCAAAACTCCCAATAAATGAAATGCGTCTGTAGCACAATTGTGTACAGAAAATGAAGCTTTGAATTCCTTAGATCTATAGTTTAACGTCGAATTCGAACGACAAACTTGAGAAGCATTTTCATAGCAATCAGTTATTCTCAGAGCTTTTGCAGAAATATTTTTTTATATTTCTTTCTATCAAGATGTCAGATCTGGGCTTTGAACCCGGTGCTCGTGTCCTAGTAAGCATTTATAATACAATATAAAATTTATAAAATAATACTCGTCTTATTTTATATATAAATTAAGTTGTCTTTTTGTTAATTATTCCTTTTATGTATAAATCGAGAAGGAGTTAACCGATTTAGAAGTAAATATAAACATATACATACATGCATACATATATGCATATTTGAAAAATCTACTTTGACTAATTCTTAAAAATAAAACTACAAAAAATTAGCGTGCGCCACTTCAAGAAACTCATGTTCATAACTAGAAAACTACTTAAGCTACGACAATAAAATAAACACGTACATACATACATAACTGGCCTTTACAACCCTGTTTCAGGATTACGGCCTAGCTTCTCGCAGCACTCATGTTGTGTGTGTAAATTTTTATCCATGAGTACCGGGACCTACAGTTTAATGTCGACTCCGAACGACAGACTTGAGAAGCTTGTTCATGGCAATTAATTACTCTCAGAGCTTTTGCCAGAAGACTGCTGAGAGGTAGTCGCCGAAAGAAATATTTTTTTCATATTTTTTTTTTAAGATGTCGGAGCTGGGTGTCGAACCTAGGGCTCATGTCTTAGTAAGCCAACACACTAACCACTAGACCACGGCGACTACTACATAAACACGTATGTATATTTTATTCGTGAAGTGTGTTTGTTGGCTAAAAAATGCCCGTGATAAAAAGGGGCGTGGCAAGTAAATAAATACTCTACAACTCGGTAAACAATAATCATTAATGAATGTAATTTGGTAGGTTTAATTTCAGACAGTTGTTAATTATTCTGCAAAAAAGAAGCGGGCCATCCTTTTTAAAAAAGAGTACACGCAACCAGGAAGCTACTAACTCATTCGCGGCATTGGCTGAAAATTGAAGGTATTTCCCGTCTTGCTTCTGCTGATGTCTTACAACATGTGATTGCAAACTGGCCTTTTTTGTTTTGTTTTATGGCACATAAACATTTGTGAAAATACACTGTAAATTAACATAAACTTTGTCGCGGCAGCTACCGTCTTGTTCCATTAGTACGAATGTTTAAAGTTACAGTAATTTAAATCTGCACAGCCACGGCAACTTTACCGGGTTTTGCTAGTCCTATATAAACTTTAAATGCTGCTTACATTTACGAATGTGAAAAATAACATTTGCATGTACATATATGTCTAAGTATGTATATTAAATGTGTTTTTATATTTTTTTGTAAGTTCATCGAAACCATATGCATAAACTCCCATCGACCTTAATAAAAAATATATTTTTTTAAAGAAGTGTTCGTTTATGTATGTATTTTATTTATAAAATAAGTTATGGAATTTATCACAATTTTAATTTTAATTGATATTGTTTGTAAATTTAATTTTTTTATAAATGATTTTTTCTTGTTACATTTATTAGATTTAGTTAATGTTATGAATTCCAATTCCGCTCACTTTCTGACAGCTGTGTGGTCTTTGCCACGCAGCCACTCCGGCCAAATGCAGAAACTTTAGCTTAAACCGTTTTTAAGATAAACAAAAATTTCTACATATTTAGTTAGTATGGCAGGACCACGCCCAGGCCCAATTTTGAAAAATAACTTGCTCTGTGACACGTTCTTTGTTCCAAATTTGAACTAAATCGGTTCAGTCGTTTAACAATCGAAACTCTTCTAAGTAAGCTAAAACTTATAGTTTTATATCACCTGACAAGATTCATGTAGTATGTAATTTAAGTTTCCTTAAATTACAATATATTTTCTTTCTGATTACGTTTGACCCCTTAAGAAAAGGGTTTAAACCACGCCTGTGCAAAAGTAAAAAATGTAGTTGTGTTGAGAAAATGAGAATTACACTGCTGATCTTATTAGTAGCAGTTTTAGCATCTATATGAATTTATTTTTCATTAAAAATTATATGTAATATTTTATGTAAAACTTTTAAGTACTATGAGGAAAGTTTTTAAGTACTATTCTGCTGTAAAGAAATCAAAAAAAAAAATCTTAATTTTTCATTTAATCAAGGTTTTTTTATTTTAATTTTTATTCAATTTATTAACAATGTTACGACATGAATGAAAATTTAATTTTAAATTAATTTTTTTTTAAATGTTCTATAATAAATAAGGGATTGGGAATTATAAAACGCATTCCTCTAAATACTTAATTTCTTCTTTGAGAAAAAAATAACCAAAATAAGAAAAAAGTCCACATGTTCACATTGCAAAAAAAAGTAACCAATTTTGGTTAAAAATAACCAAAACGGCAACACTGGATGTGAGTTAAGCTAAGCTACAATTGTCTATGAAATTTTTACTTTTGAACAGGCCTGATTTAAACACCCAGTTTAATTCCTTGGCTACTCATTGGATTATGCGACTATAAGAAACCGCTTAATTAAATTCATTAATGTTGAATATTTAATTGTCAATAAAATATTTGTAGTAATTTCGTAAAACAACCTGTAAGAAATAAATTCATAGGTTAAATAAATGAAAGCAATTCTCTTATTGTCTATATCATCGCAAGAATTAAAGAACGCTGTAACTGACAAAAAATCGAAAATACGTTTTTTGCATCATTTTTATCAGAGAAAAAATACTCGTCGATTGGTCCCGGTCCCAGATTTTTACGATGAAAATAAAATCACTTTAGCCGTCTGCGTTTTGAAAAGTACCAATGCCTTTGTTCTACTTACTTTCAAATAGGTTTTTGGCTCTGGTGAACATTATATGCTTTGTCAGTTACAGCGTTCTTTAATTTCATCGACGATATGTTTATGTCCGACTAGCCAATTTTCATAATTTTTTACTATCTAATGAAATCGTAAGATTAATTCGCAAAAAGCAAGCTTTCGTAAATTCTTAAGCAGGCGGCATTATTTGTAAAAGAAAAATTAAAACTTTAAAAACAGACGTTTCGTCAATTATTTGTTGACTTTTTCAAGGGTGGTGTCTATAATAGACAATAGACGGGGAAAAGTAAAATAAAAATGTAGTTTTTATTTACATAAGAAAATTGTCTGATCATATTAGCTTATCTATACAGAAAAGAACAATTCTGTGTTTTTCATACTATTGAAATCAATATAAAATAGAATTCGTAAACAAATTTTCACTATTCCGTTAAAATTTTTTTTTATTGTACAGCTGCATTTTTGACTACAAAAAGAAAAAAAGTGTATCTCAAGCAATCAACCCTATGTTACACAATTGGATGAATTATTTATTTTGAAATAATTTAAAAATACTGAGTTTTGGCCATCCCGTATCAAATGAAATAACTTTTTTCTAGTGTACAGCTGCAATTTTGATTACAAAATTAAAAAAATGTGACTTAAACAATCAACCAGCTGTCGGAACTAGTTTTTAAAAATTATTTATGTAGCAGAATTTCTCTACCTGAATGGCCAAATTTGTGAAAAAAACAAAAGATCAGTAACAAATTTCATTTCTAAATTTTATAATTTTTTTTTGTACATTTTTATGATGATGATCTAACACGTTTGTTTTCTGTTTAAAATCAAATTATTTTAGAAAAAAAAACAAATATAAATACAAATTTATACATAAAGTTGAAAGTTAATTAAATAATACATATCAGTTAATCATAAAAAGAAGCGCTTATATTGTATAAATTTTAAGTTAATCGTCTTTTGTTTAGATTTAATGAATAACTTTAAAAAAGCATGTTAATTTTTGTAAAAATTCACATTTTTAATATCTTGGAATAAATTTCAAATTAAGTTGTGCTATTTCAACTTTGCGAATATCTATCTATGTTCATAAATATTTACACAAAACTTTTAAAAATGTAAATGAAATACAAGTTGTTGCTATTTTCTGTGGACGTTCGGTTTACAAAAAGGCCCTATTTAAGTTGTAAATAGTAAAACTGTTATAAGAACTCGGATTTCTAGATCATTCAACAATAAGAATAAGAATAACTCCTGTGATGCCCCTTAATAATAGAAATAAATGAAACAAAAAAGTATTCCATGAGTATTATGACCAAAACCAGACACTGTGACCCAAAAGATATTTTGCTCCCTATTCTATTTATGAATGATGACCCTCATGATCACCCCAGCTCAGAATTTGGCCGATTGACGAAGATGCTCGATTAACCAGAATCGTCCATCGACACCATCCTTCTCAATCCTCACTCATAATATAAATGAGCGGGTCTGAAATCATGTTCAAATAACAACTTATCCCCTCTACGAATTAAGTTAAGCTAAACACCGATAGAAACAGATCTGATCTCCACCGGTTCCATTTGATCCCGGTTGAAGATCTGTAACCTACTTCTACTCAGTGCCACACAGCTCTACAGAATGTGCTCTATGGTCTCTTCCTCCTTAAGACAGAGCCTGCATTTAGTCTCATCCAGAAAACGTAAACTATTCAAGTGATACTTGAGATAGTTGTGCCCTGATAGGAAACCCAGTATTCTACCAATATTTAATCTTCGTAGCCTAGTGAGCCCTTCTCTATACGACAAAGGCTCTACCATTCTCGAAGCATTCCTTTAATGATCGATCTCAAAAGAGTGTTCCCACTGGTCCATCCTCGATCTGACTTCCACCCAATTATCCTCACAATAGAGTTCTGGACCCAAGAAGTCTGCCGCGGTTCATCTACAATTTTATTGCCTGATATCCCAGAGTATCCAGCACAAAGTTGATGCAGATTTTCAAAGCACTCTCTGACCAAACACAATTTCAATATGTTAGAAATCAGCGCCTTCAGCGCAGTCTGATTATCAATGTGCACAGCCCTAATACCCCTCAGTAGATTTATTTCAGCGCATCTTGGGATTGTATGAATTTTAGCATGAAAAACACAGCCATTTGCCTATAGAACATAGAACTTTATGCTATTAACTGTAGTAGTTATATTCACCCAAAATACGGCGTCAAACTCCAGTTCTGGCATCATGAAAGAAAGAAATACGAGCAAATATTTCTTCCTTTCTTTCTTACAACCCTGTGCCAGGGTTACGGCCTAGCTTCTCACAGTACTCATGTTGTGTGTGTTAATTTTTATCGATGAGTACCGGGACCTACAGTTTAAAGTCCACTCCGAACGACAGATTTGAGAAGCCGTTTCATGGCAATCAATTACTCTCAGAGCTTTTGCCAGAAGGCTGCTGAGAGGTAGTCGCCGAAAGAAATAATTTTTTCATATTTCTTTTTTTTCATGATGTCAGAGGTGAGATTTGAACCCGGCGCTATCGTCTTAGTAAGCCAACACACTAAGCACTAGACCATGGCGACTTAAACTTAACTTATATTCTTAATGCGTTTAGTCTAAACAAAATTAATAAAAAATTATTATCAATCTGTCTGGGATTCGAACTCGAACTCATATATATTTTTATCATTATTGTTATAGTATTTTAAAACATTGCTTTTTCATCTCTATTTGTAGTATTTTGTTTTTTAATATACTTTTTAATCCAATCCAACACGAGAAACAATTTCAACCACTTGTACATGACAACAAGAAAATATTTCGATTGTGGAATTTTACTGCAGTAAATAATATTGATTGCATTTCTTCTGCAGCACAACAAAAAAAAAAAAAAGGATGAATAAAAATAACAGTCTAGTCATAATTACAGTTTTTAAATAAATGAAAGTATTTTTTTCTCTTGCTAAAACATAGCAAAGTGTGGCTTTTATAACCGTAATCTAGAAATAAGTATAAATAGGAAAATAATGTCTGACAACCATAATTAACAATGACAACCATTTAAAATTTTTTCAAAAACTGCCATATTTAATCCTTTATATTAGAGAAGAGAAAACAAAAATTTTCGTTCTAGTTTTTCTCTTAGCACAATAGAGCAGAAGACACATCTTAAATGTTGGTATTGTGTGCATATGAAATACAAGAACAATATATTAAAGAAAGTAGTTTTTATAGTTTTGGTCAATACTTCAACCATTAAAAAGTCATTCATAATTAGAAGGCAGACAATAATGAATTGTTTTTTGCTGTTTGTCCCCTGTTCGACCATGGTTCATTGTCAAAGGAAAATGTTCGTATTATAAATGCTGCTGCCTTTATTTTATATCCTACCATTAGTTGTGCCATCGCATATGGTTTTGTGTTTATTTTTATAATACAATTCCATAGTTTTAGAGCCCATTTTAATTTGTTTTAATAATTGATATTTAAATTTCAATCCATAACAGATTATTATTGCTTTTATATTGATAGTGATGAATACTTTTATATATGTATTAAAAATGAAATTATATCATCCTTTTCATTGGGTGGCAATGTATCATATTGTAACTATAATTTTTGTTATTTGTTCTATCTTATTTAGGGACTTATTTTTATGATTAAAGCCATCATTATGATGATTTTGGCAGCACCCTTGTAAAATTGTTTTGTTTTCATTTCTTTTCTTATATCGAATTTAGGAGCATGTGTGTATATGTATATGTATGTGTATAGTAGTTGCCGTGGTCTAGTGGTTAGTGTGTTGGCTTACTAAGACATGAGCCCTGGGTTCGACACCCAGCTCCGACATCTTAGAAAAAAAAAAGAAATATGAAAAAAATATTTCTTTCGGCGACTACCTCTCAGCAGTCTTCTGGCAAAAGTTCTGAGAGTAATTAATTGCCATCAACAAGCTTCTCAAATCTGTCGTTCGGAGTCGACATTAAACTGTAGGTCCCGGTACTCATGGATAAAAATTTACACACACAACATGAGTGCTGCGAGAAGCTAGGCCGTAATCCTGACACAGGGTTGTAAAGGCCAGTTATGTATGTATGTATGTATAGGTGCAGAAGTATATATAGGTTTGTGTAAATCTGGTATATAAATGAATATTTTCCTATTATTTACATGCGAGGGTAGTTTGATAATTTCTTTAAAATATTTTGACTTGTGGACTGTTCACACAATAGTTTTAATTGAGTCAATTTATACTTTAATTGAATTATTAAATTTTGTTTTCACACATAGGGCAAATAGGTTTAAATATTGCAATTTTGTGTGTGAAACCTTGAGTTTGTAACTTTTGAAAAAATATTGACAAATTTTTGGGCCTGCAAAATAATGTTAAATTTTCCACAAAATATCGAAATCTTAAAAAGAAAATATATTTTTGATTAAAAATTGTAATAAATTCATAAGCTATATTTGCTAACTTATATATTTTATGATATTTCATTTTGCTTTTACAAATTCTCATTAAACATACATTGTTTAGAGTTACCATTTTTCGTTAATTATTCTTCACACAGGGTTGTATTTACAATTTAATTCATTTAGTAATGCAATTAAGTACTAAAATTGAGCTAAGTTAAGGCCTTAATTGTGTAATTTTCTTATAAAGCTTATGTGTGAACAAAGTACATGTTACAGTTGATTCGTTTTAAAAAACATGTTTGTATGAATACAGCTTTTAACTTATAAAAGCCACTGTTTAAAAAAAAAAAGCATTGCCTGCTGAAAATATAGTGTTTTTTCGAACCAAAAAGTCAAGGAATTATTAAATTTCTCTCGTACATATCTTGTAGTCGCCGTGGTCTAGTGGTTGGTGTGTTTGCTTACTAAGACGATAGTGCCGGGTTCAAATCTCAGCTTCGACATCTTGAAAAAAGAAATATGAAAAAGTTATTTCTTTCGGCAACTACCTCTCAGCAGTCTTCTGGCAAAAGCTCTGGGAGTAATTTATTGCCATGAAAAAGCTTCTCAAATCTACCGTTCGGAATGTAGGTCCCGGTACTATTAGATAAAAATTAACACACACAACATGAGTGCTGCGAGAAGTTAGGCTGTAACCCTGACCCACGGTTGTAATGGCCAATTATGTATGTATGTAAATATCTGCAATATCTACTTTAAATTCTTAAAACAAAAAATATATATAACAAAGCGGAAAACACATGTTTCTTTTGCTACACACGTCAATCAATGGGAATGTTCATATTTAAATTTTCGTCTGTATAAAATTATTTTAAACATTTTATGTTGATGATGATGATCATTAACATTGACGATTTTAATTTTATTTTTAATGTCTTTATATATTTTTATAGGCAATATGTATCATATAAAAATAAAAAAATAATTGTTTGAATATATTTAGATTCTTGACCTAAAATATTCCTATAAAAATTAAACGAATCGTCCCTAATTATATAAAAGAAGAAGTAAAAGCTTTAAAGAAAAATACAAATTTAATCGGTGTTGTCAATCTATGTACATAAATATGTACATATTGTGGCATATTCTTACAATGTAACATTGATCTCACGAGTATGAATGTATCAGCCGAAACGGTAACCCATTGTAATATTAATACTTACTTATATGTAGTTAGTTCATATACTGTAAGTTTGTTTTTGTTATAAGAATTCTCATTTAGTTCATAGTTATATTTTCATATAAGTTTAATGATTAGGCAAAGGCAGAGAGAACTGATACAGACAGCGGCCCTCGCGGAGTGTAGACGAAGCGCAGTCGTGTGAGTTTGCGACTTTCCTCTGCAGACTGGTAAAATCTTACGGAGAAGTCCTCGTGGCCTACTTCTCCCGTAGGGGTTCATGATCTATGTACTTCTCTTTTATTATTATTATTCTTCTAGATTAAAACGAAAAAATTATTCTACCGAATATTACTGAACCGAAGGAATAAAACTAGAATTCCATCCAGTTAGAAATATACGCCGCCGCACAATATAAGTATAACCGTTTAGAGAGCTACAGTCTGAAAGAAAGAAAATTGGAGGAATAGAGATGAGGGTACATAGAACCAGAGTCACACATTTTAAACTGTGCATACATGCTTACAGGTAAATTTTTTAATTCTTTAGGAAAAATTACGCTGGGGGTTGTAGCACCTCCTACCCACTACAGAAAAAACAGTTTATTGTTTTTAAAATCTTTTAGACCGAAAGCTCTCAATCGCCACAAAATGTGTTTTATTGCGAAACTGTGTAACAAAAAAGATGCAAGCACATACATACATACATATGTCTGGAATTTTTTCGTACACTTGGAATATAAAAAGCAATTTTGATCGCACAAAAATTATAAAATTTAAAAAAAATGGTCGAAACTGTATTAATTTGAACTCACTTGTCAAAAAATCTGTGATACAAATGCACTATTTGAACTTTTTCCGTGTTTCCTGGATGAGCTTTAAACCCTTATATAAATAATAAACCTTTTATTTATATTTGGATTCAACCAACTGCGTGTATTTCTACATATGTAAGTACAAAAAAAAAATTGTTTATAACAGACAACAAAAAAAAAAAAAAAAGAAATCAAATCCGAAATTGATCATGCTGTGTCGTAATTTCGAAAGGAAAAACTATTTAAATAATATGTATATATTTGAAAATCTCCATAATAAAAGCGTTTTATTTCACCATATTTACTTTTTCCAAACAGCCACACCCATTCGTTCATGGTATTTAAAATCCATCTTTTAAAAAATTGAATTTCATAATTCATATACATACATATGTACTTAAATACATAGAATAATAATTAAAAAAAATTCAATCCGTATACAGAAAGAAAAAAAAAACAAAACAAAAACAATCCAACCGATACTAATAAAGCCTTTAAAAACATAATTAAATTCCGTTCAATTTACATCATCATTTGAATAGTAATGAGAAAAATGAAATAAAACAGTGAGAAACTTTAATTAAAAATATAATTTAAATTCTGATTGCAATATAAGTGGCAAATAAACAAAATGAAAATATGAATATAATGCGAAATGCTAAATGCATTTTATTAAATAGCATTTTATTTCAATAGGCAATAATCACATACATTATTATACTTGTTTTAAGTGACGAGATGCCAATAATTGTTTTTAAATTGTCGTTTATCAAAATCTTTACGCTTAGCCTTCTAAATATTAAATAAAATTTACCTTTCTGGGATTGCCGGAAGTAAGCAAATTATTTAAAATCATAATCATAACAAATTTGTGGTAATTATGATATTTCTAAGGCAGCTGGGCTGTTCGAAAAAATATTATTGGTCTAAGCCTTGTGTTCATTGTCCAGTTTTATCTTAGCATACATGGCAGAAGCAACAAACCCAGCCTGAAAAACACTTAATGTTTTCTTCAGTTAGGTTAAAAAATTTATGAACGTGGACGTGACATAAATGTATAGATTAAACTTATCTCGAATTAAAACCCCAGTAAACCAACAAAACAAATATTTCATTGATAATCAAAAGCAAAGAACATTAAATCACTCAATAAGGTCTTATATAATTATAAAAATTAATTTCATTTGTTCTCAGTAAATAACTAATAAGAGCAATTGCAATAAAAAACAATCTGTTTTGTAGTCTAGTTGTTAGACAAGAGCTCCGGGTTCAATCCCCGGCTCTGACATCTTGAAAGAAAGAAATTTGAGAAAATATTTCTTTCGGCGACTACCTCTTAGCATTCTTCTGGCAAAAGCTCTGAAGGTAACTGATTGCCATGAAAAAGCTACTCAAGTTTGTCGTTCAGAGTGAACTTTAAACTGTACGACCCGGTACTCATGGATAAAAATTAACACACACAACATATGCGCTGCGAGAAGCTAGGACGTAACCCTAAAACGGGGTTGTAATGGCCAATTATGTACATATGGTCTAAAATACGCTATGGCGATGATCAGTACCCAATTTTGGCACTGAAACTTCTGTCGGATCTATATAATGACCCATTGGATAATGGGAATCACAGAAGTATGAAAAAGGTGCAATTTTTGGCTTGCGAAGGGAATAACATGGCTCCGACAGGGTATTCATGCACACCTAAATTTACAGACCTGCTTAAATTCATTAGGAAGCAAACTGATCTAAGCTTTAAATTAATAAAATTATATTTGCCGATCGAAAAACCATATGGCGGCTGTCCATTTCTGTTATAAGTATGCGGCACCCTGAATAATTTTCTGCTAGGAACGTCTGAGAAATGTTAGCCTCATGAACATTTTACTTTCGAGAATTCTTCGTTTTAGTGAATGTTCATTTACTTCGAATCTCAGGGCAAAGGGAATATTCTGTTTTATAAAGTTATTTGTTCGTAACAACATGATAAAAATATAGTATGTTATTCATATACTATTATTGATTTTGTTTTACTGTGGTCTGTGTTTTTAACTGATACCATAACAAATAGATGGGTTTATCGTGCGTACCTGTCATGAGACTCACCACACGCCATCCCGTTGTAAAGGGTGGTGGTCAAATTTACTGCGTTTGACCAGCGCCATCCGAAGCATGTGCCTTTCAATTTCAGTCATGTCTATGACACGCCGCACAGAAGAAATCCCAATAATATCGGATTAGCAATTTAACATACCACTGCCTGGGTAGCATACCCACCTTGTTGAGGGTACGAGTACTCCCCGAAGGGCCGCACCCAAACCATCAGGCAACATTTTTTGGTAAAAAAGTAAACGCCATTAGATTTTTAACTTGTCACCTCATATTTAAAATATTTAATTCGATTAAATGAAAATTATGGCATTAAATTAACCAAAAGTTGGCTAATCAGAGGGTGCCTATTTGGTAATGTGCTAAAATTTTGTGTTTTTTCCTAAGCTGGGCGTTAGAATATAAAATTAAAAAAGTTTTACGGATGATAGGCCTGAAGCTCTTAAATTATACAACGCATTTTCCGGAATTGTATTCGTTGTCAAAAGGTGTTCAATCAAGTCTATTAATTAATCTTAGCTGTAGAGAATTATCTTACGAGAATTGCAGAACAAGACAGCTAATTGATAACAATTAAAAACTGATTAAGAAATTCACAAAAATTACATTTTTTTGTTATAAAAAAATGATAGACTTTTTAAGCGTTTCATTTTATTATTTACTCATATATAAATAATAGCGCAACTTTGTTTTAATTTAAAATCTATATTTTTTCGTTCTAAAAATATAAAATATGTGCAAACAATTGATTACATTTTTAGAAACACCATCTCAAATTGTTTGTCGTGTAAATAAATAGACAATCGCCGACCGGTAGACCGACCTTTAGAACAAATAACAGAAAAAAAGAAAAACAAAATATCAATAGAAATAAAACATATAAGTATACCAGACAAATGTAAACAAACTATAAAAGTAAATCAACGAATGTATGAGAAATAAGCAAGAAATAAGGCAAAAAATATAAAAATATATACATATGTACACAGATGTTATAAGCGAGTGTGTAAGTGAAAATAAATAATATTAAAATATAATAAAAAAAATTAAATTTAAAATTTAACTACAAGTACAAGAGAATAAACAATTCAGTATCAGTATCATGAATGAATCATTTATATTTCTTGTTATTTAAAATGATTGTTATTGCTAACGTCTAGAAATTTTGTCGTGTGCTAAAATACCAGACAGTTTCATAAAAGCCATGTATGAATTTGCATTGTTTTATGTGAAAATTTCTGGATACAATTTGCAAAACAAATATTTCGTAAATAATTGGGTATATTTGTGTATATTAGTACTCTAATATCCCTGAATATCACTGCTTAGGTGCATACTTGTGCATGTAATATTTCTCATGATAGTACATTGCTTTATCTAACGCCTTTTTTTATCACAAATTTGTTGTTAATTGCATAGCATTGAAGCACATGTCAACTGACATCAATAATTTGCAAACTAGTAATAATCATACTGCTTCGTGTTTAACAGCCTTGTCTAATGACTTTTTGTTTTTATTAATTCTATTGCATGAGAGTTTCTAACAACTGAGAACAGATTATAAGTCGCCGGCATAGGGCATTACGTTTAAGGACGTCTAAGACATTAATAACATCAATGATTTTTCAACGATTGTTGATTTTAACACGTTCACGCCGGCGCTGCAATTCATGTTTCTTGCCCATAGGCGCTTGCACTGAAAGCTTTTCGTTCTATCGGGCGGGCGCGAACTAAATGTTTCTGTGCGAGCCACCGGTGGTACGCGCCGGCGTGAATGTGTTAAACTGTAAAATGCTGATTTATCGTTTCCTAAGTCACTACTAAGTACTGTGAAAAGCCTTATACTGATTATGTACGCTTGCATCTTGCAGAGCATATTAATCCCCTTCAGTTTAGTCATTTGATTATATTATTTGTTTTAGCACTTTCACAATAATTATTTCCTCGAGATTAGTGGATTTTGAATAGTTCAGCTTTCTGTTACCGTTTTCGTCCGATGGGACCAATATGTATAGTTTTTTATTGTTGGAAAAGAATTTCGTAGTTTTATTGGTTTTTTGAAATTTTCTTAAAATTTTGGTTGATTTTATCCATGCAAATATTTTTTTTCCATAGCCGATGAAAATAACGAACGTCTTATTCTAGATTTTCAGAATATTTGAAAAGATTTCAACATTTATGCAAAGTTTTTATTTCTTGTTGATTTCATCAAAATGTCCAAGGTTTTCTAAAGAATTAATTGAGCTAAGATATTAAGACTATAGTAAATGTTAATACAAATTAAAAAAATATATAATGTTGGTATTTTTTTGATACTTAAATCAAAATCTCATTTTCCATTATTGTTATGTATTGAGTAGGTTCGTTAGTTTTTCTTCTTTCAGTGAGGTATCCGTAATTGACAAATAATTGCAAAAAAAAAACCAAATTCATATAGTAGGATTTAATACTGATCTAATTAAGCGTTTCATCGCAAAAAAGATAAATATTTAGTTATGAATCCAATTCACATATCTAAATAAAAATACATAAGTACATATCGTTGGTCTCAGGTAGAAAGGCCCTAACTCACATAATTTAAAATTTACAGGAGGAGGTAAAAATACAACAGATACTGTAATTATTAATATAAAAATTTTTATTAAATGCTGTACAATTACTTGTAATACCGTTAGTTTTAATAATATTGCAAAGATTTTTTGTTAGGATGTGCATATTTCTGAAATGGATTGGAATACTAAAAAAAAATCAGTTTTGAAAAAAAATCGAGTTAGGGCCTTTCTACCTGAGACCAACGATATAGGTTGAATAGTGTACGATTTTTCGATTTCGATTAGCTAGAACCGCTTATTTTGTGAGGTTAAAAAAATACATAAGCTAAAAAGAAGAGATGTAGGATGGGGGCAAATGGCTCCTCATCGGGGTCAAAGGTTGGGTTGAAGGAATAAAAGTACACAAAAAGCTCCACAACTTCCCTGGAGTAGCCTCTAGAGGGGTAAAATGTAAGACCGACCCTCACTAATATTTTATCCCTAACTTTTTTCTGAACATACCTACCCTATATCTTCTCTGATTTGACTTGGAATGACCTATATGACATATACATATAAATATATCACTTTCCATATTACCCCTATACATACATACAACCTTCCAATGATAAGTTTAAAACAGATTAGTTTTATAAATATATGAGTACTACTCTTTGTTTTTTATTCAAAATTAAGACAGTCAATTTTCTTACACTATATGTACATATTTTACAATACTTTGAAGGCCAAAATAAATTCAATCTGGTAACTCAGATTATTTTTTTAATTACTGAGTGTACTAGAGATAAGAATTAAAAGACAATATTTCACCAGATTTACAATGTTTACTAGCACAAAACTTATTGCTAATAAAAGTAAAAAATTAATTAAAATATCCACAACAATTTTGCTTACATACATGTATGAACGCAGTATAGAATAAATGGAGGAAAATATTTGACATGCATCATATAAAAATGAGATTGATAGACCGTAATAATAGTAGTAAAGATCATTCTCGTATACCTATACATAAATCATAAAGACGAGGTGTATGCCGCTACTCTAGGTGCTAATAATAATAACACTAGCCAACAAGGTTTTTGACTGGAGCAACCAAATACCGTTCCTTGTGTAATTTGGTGCGCTGAATTCGAATCTGTAAATGGTTTTTCTCTATCACGTCAGCTTTGCGAGATATAAAAAAAGGATTTATTGGATTTTTCCATAAAAAATTATTAGTTTATTTAAAAATCAAAGAGCTTTCAAAAGTGAATAGCGTTACATGATTGTCGTTTGTATTTCGTTGGTTCAGTTTCACGTATTAGAGTCCAGTAATAGTCTCCCAGCATACTTTTATCCCAAAATCCTTGATAGTTTCTTTCAATTTTCATTAAATCTTGATGGGCGTGCTCCCTTTGTTCGTCGCTAACAGCACCTAGGTATTGTGGGAAAAAATCTAAATGCGAATGAAGAAAATGTATTTTGAGTGACATTCGTGCACCCAGTTCATGATAATTTTTCAATAATTCAGCAACAATTTGTCTGTAGTTTTCACTCTTATTGTTTCAAAGAAAACTTTTCACGATGTATTTAAAAGACTCCCAGGCTGCATATTCTTTTTCCGATAAATGGTGCGAAAAATTATGATCATTCATAAGCATCATAAACATATTCGGTGTCCACGGTTTGTCCAAGTTTATTACAGCAAAACCAAAATAATGTAGATATGCATATTTTAGTGATTCTGATATTACATATCCTTCCTTTTTTTCCAATCAGATATTCACGATACACAAAGCAAAAATAGCTCGGATTAGTAACACACGATCTCACTGACATGCTTAAACTCTATCTTTGTACAAATTTATAACAAATATAGGCTTCTGTAAAATTAATAACTGTGAAATTGTAGCGTCAGTACTAAATATTTTACAGTATTGCCAGCATGCGATAAAAAACGAACTGGACGTGATGGCCCAACTTTGTTGCCAGATTCGAATTCAGCGCACCCAGATTAGCTAAAAAACATACTTCGTTTCCACAGTCAAAATTTTTTGCCTAATTTGTTGGCCAGTGTAATTATTTCCACCCAATTTCAAATTTGTATATACAATACATATTTCACTTATCTTGAAACTGGAAATTGCGTACTTATAAATATTTTTTTTTTGGCTTAGAACTACCACAATTGTATGAAAAAAAATTGTGTAATAAACAAAAATTATTAGAAAATATGATACATTTACTTACTTGTTATGTTTCATTTCTTTAACACCTTCGTTTATTTAAAATTTCTTCTTTAATATTTGTTTAATATATTACTAGTAATTAATTTAAAAATTTTATAGTCAGTCAGAACCGACTTCATGATAATTTCTAAATATAATAAATTACTTATGTTTTAATTTGACTTTATTCGATTAAAGTCACTAACTTAGAGCATGCCAAAAATATGTTAACAGTCATCGATAAACAGCAATATTGCCAACTATAATCTTCCAGAAAGAGACTAAGGCCCCGATTATGGTTCACAACAATTGGAAATTTGATGTTGTATTTTTAAAATTGAGATTATGATTTACATTACCCATATGCATTTACATTTATAGCATTTATTTTTATATGTTTGTTGCAGCCAATACAACACAACATTTAGGTGTTGTGAACGATAATAGGGGCCTACAAAATGTATTGTCTTCTATCGATACCTCTAAATAGAATAAAGCTTAAATTAAAATTATACGGCTGTATTAATAAAACATATTACAAATTTATTAAGAGTTTATTTGACAAGTATTGCAAAGAAATTTGTAAAATAAACCATTCATAAACAAATAATATTTTATATTAATACAGCAGTTAATCTGTATTCCGATAACAAAAAAAAAAAAAAAAAACAAATATTCATTAAAAATTCGTTTCTAAATTTTGCGGTGTAGGGTATTAAAATAAATATATAAACAAGAATATAATTTATTTATTTAGCGATGCTCATCATGTTCAAGGTTAGATTTGTTTACATTCCATAATTATTCAAGTAATGTAAATAAATTTTTTGATATAGAATATTTTAAAATTTTTTTAAAAAGAAACATTCTAAAGTAAAATACGAGTAAGGAGCATAATAATAATAACAGTTAACGACATATCCATCATTTACTAAGAAATTATTTTGCGTAATTTCACGATTCCAAAAGTTTCTAGTTAGTCTGTTCTTTAATACTTAAAATCGTAGGTTGTATTATCTTAAAGGCTCCTTTTCGCCTCCAAGTACTTATTTTGAGTAATTTTTTCAATTAAAAGCAATAAAAAATTAGTTTTAAGCTTCTTCGCTATATTGATCATTACAGAGTATATTTTCTTTAATTTTTTAATCAAAGCCCGTATGATACCTACTTTTTTTTGTATTAATATTGATTTGGAGAACAGTGCAAATATAATATAATAAGAAAGTATAAAGGGTGTAAAGAGTTCAACTACATTCACATCAATACAGAATTGCCAAAATATTTACAAATGTTATCAATAAAAAAGGGGAGTTTGTCGAAAACAATTTAAAATATTTTACATTGAAATTGACATTTAGAATTTAAAATACTTTAGTGTTGCTAACTTTATAGTGTTATTCTACAATTAAGCGATTTTACGATATTTTTGCCTTCAAGGTAGCGTTTTTTGTACAAAATAAAAAGTATCAACATTGAAATAAATATAAACACAAAAGCAAAAATAAATATTTTGTTTACATTTTTTATATTCCACTCTTTCTAGCCTTTGCTGTTTCTTTCTATCAACAAACAAAAAAAGGTAGGTGTCATACGGGCTTAAACATGTTTTTTTGTACACTTCTAAAGAATATTTGAAGATATTATTTTGCTCCCTAAATGCGAATCACATTTAGTATATAAAAACCAAACAAAAGTATTTACAAAACAGAAATGTATTGCTTTGTAAATATGTACTTTTGTTTGGTTTTTATAGGTATACTAAATGTGATTCGCATTTAGTTTATAACTATTTGAATATAAGTATTTGTATTTTTGGTTACCACCTTTGGGAAAAAGTCTCCTGACGAGTCTCTTAAGCAGAGACGAAATGGCCATAGAGACATGCTTATCCCCAAAGCAATACATTTCATATATTATGTATGTTTAAGCACACATGTAAGAAATCGAAATTAGGTTAAATTTTTGGGCATTTAATATTTTGTCAGACCTCCTTTTGCATGGATAACTGCTTCTAAGCAGGTTTTATATTTTCACATTCTATTCGTATGGCCTCCTTAAGGGAATTTTTTGATGTGATGTTGTGATTCCGTATTTTTTTCTCTAGTAGGTGCCAAATATGTTCTATGGGATTAATATTCGGTGACTTTGGAGGTTTTTTGTTTGCAATGATATATTAGCCATTCCTTCACGTTCTTTTAGTCCATATTTTATCATACAGCTTGCCTGTGCCTAAACTTTTTTGATTCACTGTATATTGTCACTAGAAAATATTTTTGTTTTATATCACAATTATTTGTCACATTTTTACACTTACTTTAGAATTGGTCATTCTAACACTTTTCTGCATATGGATACATACTGTAACTTGGTTTTCTCTTTAATACTTTGTTTTAATCTGGTGTCATGTTGGTTGCTTTGTACAATATATTCGAGTTTTGACGTGTAATGTAAATGCAAATATTTATTTGCCTATATAACTTCTTTATGATCACTTTTTCATAAACCAGTAGATTTGTTGCCACACTCAGGGTTGTCCAATTTAATTTAATCTTAATCGTCAAAGTCGATGTGAAAAATCGCTAAAATTGCGAAATCATTTTTATACTCTGATTTTGATTGATAATAAAATAAAAATTTTTGAAATTATTAAAAATATTTTTTATAAAGGTGGTCCAAACATAATGCACGGAGTCACACCATACTTGTGAGAGTCACACCTTAACATCAATTTTTTTGCCTAACATAATTTGAAATTTCTTTGTTTCAGTGTCTGAAAACTTTAACCATGAAACACAATTGAGTAGCGCGTTTGTTGAAGCCTTTTACGAAATTTGGCGTTTTATTCAAAATTTATTTCGTACACTTCGTTCAAATTTCAATAATCCGGGAATGTAGGAAATATGGAAACACCCGTGCACGCTTCGCTTTTTTTAATCGTACAAAAAATACTTTTGTTTTGATTCAAAATTGTATCTTTGAAAAATTTTGTTTTAATGAAAACCTTAAAAACTTACTTCTCTCTTAAAACATTTTTAAAACTGAGATCTTATTTTAATTTTTATAAAATATGAATTTTTGAAAGACCAAAATCTTCTCTTCCAGATGACGATACGAAATTTTAAATTTTGTTAACACTTGACTAAAAAAAAATTAAAAACAAAAATCGTTTCTTTAACCGTAACTCTAACTTTTGGAGGTATTCTGCATACTCCAAGACCGAATTTTTATTATGATCGCTAAGACATTTCAGAAAAGTTTCATTACGCATCAGATTTTTCTTTTTATACTGTGTAATTAATAACATATAATAACTCTTTGAAAAGGTCATATTGGTTTATGTTTGGAAGGCATGTTTCTAAGAGAAATAAGTACTAAAAATATTCTTTTAACCCTAGGATTGTCGGTAACTTTTTTTTCACTAAGTTAACCTCTTGGTCTGACCAGACCACAATGAGTATAACTAAAAAAGCCAACTAAATAAAAAATAAATAAATGTATTTTTATTAAACAGATATTCATTTCTTTTAACTACACGATTTTATTTTTCATTTTTAATATTATACAATTTATTATTTTTTATATTATTTTATATTACAGTCGTCACAAATATTGTTTTTAGTTTCATTACCATGCTGCAAACATGCATAAACCACAGCTGAAACGAGTTTTGCATTTTGTTTTTGTTGCTGTATTGCACTTAACGTATAATAGCCGATAATTTTTAGAAGAGGTTGGGTTTGGTACAGTTTTCAACTATTTATATATGTATATCTATATCGTCTATTGCTGCTGATTTGTTAAATTCTTGGCGAATTGGCCTAGTGTTTGCGATGTCAAAATGGATAAGACTCAGTAGTAAAATGAATCGTTTTTTCGACATTGTAACTTTATACACATTGTGATGATATAGTGCACACAATTCTTTCACCGGCACCTTTGAAAATTCCGGCAAACAAAACCAATCCAAAAGTATATATTTCTTTTTCGTCAGTTTGCTCCCTTTCGATGTGTTCTTTTATCGGGTACTTTTTATTCAAAGCAATATAAACCTCTTGTGCCTTGCAGATGTTTCTCACCATTTCTGGTATAAAAATTTTTCTAAAAATTTGAACGGGATTTGGCAGAAAGTATCACAAATTTCCAGTTTTCATAGCTACATGAATGTTGTAAGCGAGTTTTTTGCCTGTTTTCGGTGGTTGCGATATCCACATAGTACCAGCTTTGCTTGAGTATCGCTCACCTTCATCGTGTTCAGAATTTTCATCAGCCTGTTCTTTTTCATCGTCCTCATCATCAGTATATTCTTCACCATTTTCCAGAACAAAATCCTAATTTATTCATCTGACGCACAATCTCCGCCAATAGTCTCGCTCTCAGAAAATGTTTCTATTTCATCTTCCTGACTATCACATACGTAAGCTATCATCTCATCCTCAGCTCGTTTTTTTGCAGCAGTTGTTAAACGCTGGAATCTGTCTGGTTTATTCAAAAACATGTCAACGATATCTAATCCTGATATGCTATTGACTTTCAATACTTTTATAACTGAAGATCTAAAACAAATATTCACAGACAGATTTGTTTTCTATTCTTGCAAATCAAAAGCACAAATGAAATGAACTATAAGTTTATTTAGCTCGCATGGTCAAAACAAGGGGATCACATTTTTTGAATGTTTGGCTCTACCATAAGTTGCTAGCAAATATTTTTCTTACAGAAAATTTTAATTTTATGCAAATATTTAAATTAAAAAATTTTATATAATATGAAAGCATACAGCTTTTGGGGATAAGCATGTCTATATGGCCATTTCGTCTCTGGTTAAGAGACTCGTCAGGAGACTTTTTCCCAAATTGGTATTCAAAACTATAAATACTTATGTTAAAATAGTTATAGACTAAATGCTAATCATATCCCATTTTGTATATAAAAGTCCAACAAAAGAATTTTAAAGCAATACATTTCTGTTTTTCAAAAAATTCAAATTCTATTTCTCTGTTCTACCACAGCAAGCCATTTAGCGAAATGGCCATAGAGATATGCTTATCCCCAAAAGCATACATTTCATATTATATTAAATGTATTTGCCAATAATATAATTTTTTTTTTAATTTTTACAAAATGTTTATTTTTATTTTTTATTGCTTTAAGTTTGTTAATTTAAATATTTACGAGTATTTCTATACCATTTTAAATATTTCTGAAAGAAATTTTTGCATAAAATGTTTCTGTAAAATAGTGAGCACAGCTTTTTTTTGGTAAAATTTGTATGTGCCTGGTGTTAGTTCACATGTTTTTTTATTTCTAAATTATTAAATAAAAAAAAAAAAAAAATAAAAATAATGAGAAGTGCGATATTTTAGCCACTACAGCGGTATTTTTTCTCTGATATTTTTCCAACACTACAATTTATTGCCTTTCTTTTCTATCTCAAAATGTCAGCTCCTACTTTCTATAGAAATTAAAGAATAAAAAAATAATACTTTATTTTTCTTAGCGTGGGTAGTTCTTGTCTGTCTCAAATAATTTAATATTAAATTGTTTAAAGAATTTAAAAATACTAATAAAAAATCGTATAAATTGTGTATCGTAGACAAAATCTTAAAAATGGGTCAAATATACAATTAAATGTCAACATTTTTTAAATGATTTCTTATGGGGAAAAAAATTATTATTTTTTTTTCAAATTACAACTTGGAAAAAATAAAAAATATTTTTTTAAGCTGACACGCTATTTTCTATAATAAATACAAAGTAAAATAAATAATAAATATATTTATATTATTAAACAAATGATAATAATAAATTATATGTTTCAAATGTCTATTATTATTGTGAGCAGTGACAATTAAATTGTCAATGACATAAAATGTGGTTGCCGGTTGGTATTATTTAAAATTTTATAATCAAATGCATCCATTCAGTGGGGTGTTCGTTTAAAGTACATTGAACTTTTGTAATAATTGATTGATGGTTATCTTATTTAGAAAAAAAATAATAACATTTGACCTTAAGTTTTTAGAAGCAAAACGAAAAAATTTACTTTATTTGCTTAGATTTCATGTAATGCCATATGGACCCTTTTCAATAGTTTTAATACTTTAAAATAGCTTTTAATTAAAACTGTATAATGCAATTCACAAATATAGGGGTTGTATTTAATGTGCGTAAAAAATAAAAAAATTAAATTATATAATATTAAATAAATAGGGGTAATTAAACATAAATTATCTATAAAGTAAAATATGTACATATGTATGTTAAAAAAGTAAATAAATAAAAGTTCAATTTGTATTACGAGTAAATTAGTTTTGTAATAGTGAATGATCTGAATTTAAGGTCCGCACCAATAAAACTAAAGTTCTATAGAAAAACAAAAATAAAGCACAGTGGTGGCTTTATAATTAGAAACAATCAAAATCAAATCCAAGTGACTCTTTTTTTAAGACTATCATCATCGATTATCATCGTTATTTGGCGGGTGTACAATCCACATTATTGTCGCTGAAAAAAGTTTTGAGTTTAAAGTTTGCTGTACAAAAAAATTTTGATTAATTTCTAAGTAGTAAGTTTTCGGCTGGCCATGTTGTTAAAAACGTTTTCTATTTATTAACTTTTCTTATTATAAGCGCTAGTGTTAATGTAATTTAAAGCCAGCGGATTACATTCTAATTAGTTTAACTACGTTTGAATTGCTTAAAATGGGGAAAGATACTTTATGTGCTTTACATCTACAAAGAAACCGCTCCCCGACATTCCACACTCTGTGTTTCGAGTCGTTAATTTGTGAAGAAGTAATTTGTGGTCGAACGAAACTAAAATTAGTTTGTTTATATTCGAATGAAGTAATTCAGCTATAAAAATACTCTTTAATACTTCTTCGCAATAGAAACCAATAAAACGGTGGTGGAAACATAATGGTACGGGGTGTTTTTATTTACTTATACATATATGAGAAAGCAAATTTTGCTTATAAACTTATATTTTCATATGAAATTCTTTCATCGTGTATTCCGAAATAAAAACCAAAATAAATTAAATTAAATCAGCAAAAAAATTTAAAAAATCGCCGATAACTTGTCGGTTATTCCCAATGAAATTCCCATCCCCAAATGAATTTTTTATCCCCATTTCAAAAAAAAAAAAAAAATCCCCCATTTTGGGGATAAATCCCCTAATCTGACAACACTGCTAAGGGAGAGCCTGCACAAGGCGTTTCCAATGAAAAAACTGTCGATGTCGGATGAAGTGAAGATTGAAACCGTAATAAATTTAAAAATTAAATAATCCAAAATTGAAATAAACTTGACAAAATGAGAATAATTTATTATTAATTTTTTTTGTTTGAGAACCTGCCTTGAAACTCAACAAAATCTTACACAGAAATTATAAATGTCTTGAATTATTTTAAAGAATTATTCTTTAGCGAGTTTAATTAATCAAATAAATATATATGTATTTACATATATTTGAACCATAAATATATTTTAATAAATTTTGTTTTAGAAGCATTTTTTATAAAAGATTTATTATACGGTTTGTGCTTGAATTACTTCAAAAATCAAAATTAATTGCATATTTACCATCCGTCCGTCTACAATATAAAAGAAGTTCGAACATTTTTTTTACTTTAACATCAACATAATAAGTTGTTGTTATTTCTATAAATATATTGTTTCAACTATTTTGTGTGCCAAGTATTTTAAATGAATAAAAATATGTTTTGCTTTATAAACACAATTCTTTTATTAACGCCCCCTCCCCTTTTGTTGTCTTATTGTAAATATTTGTCTTTCTTTTCCTAGTAAAAAAAGAAAATAGCAACAAATTTTTTTAGTTTATTATGTTTCTGTTATTTGGCCTTGAAAACTAAAAGTAAAACTTCAAGTCTTATTGTTATTTTTGTTATATTTAGGATATGCTTTATTTTTTTTTTTTTTAGTGAAAAGAGGTTTTGTTTTAACATATCTTTTGAGTTTTTCTTTGTAAATTGCCCTGTTAAGTATGCAACAATAGTTTGTTTACGTTAACCTTGAATGTAGGCTATAAAATCAATAAAACTTATTTTGAGCGTTTAAGAAACTTTAAATATGTTACAACTTTATTTACGTACTTTTATTTTAACTTTTTTCATTGCAGATTTTGACGTTTTGTCGTTAATTAACGCTTCGTAGAGAGAAAGAAAACGGTAAGAATTTTGATTTTATATAAACCTTTTTCATATACACATTAATAAGCATTCCTTTTTTCTATATATCAAAATCTAATTTAATGCTATATTTTAAAGTTTTTTCTGGTATATTTTAAACATAACAAAATTGATTTTTTTGTATCCCAATGGTTACTTTGCTCTTGAAGTAAATTTTGAATCATAACTCGAAATACTTTCGAAAAAAGATACATAAAAAATATAATAGACGAAAAAATCTAAATTAGTTCGGTTATAGTTCTATTTACCGCTCAAAATGTTGACGTAAAGCTTTAAAAAATTTTATTACAAAAATGTTTTTAAAATAAATTTTATTAAAAAATGTTTTTAAAATTAGTCGTAACCACAATATAGAAAAAAAAAACAATAATAATATTAACACTTTATGATAAAATTTATTATTAAAACATTTAAGCTAGTGTAATAAATCTTGTTTTTTTTTCAATTACACACTTTATTCTTTTTAATTTTATAACGATTCAGTGATTCCGTTCTATTTTTATTCCACTGACTTTTGACATGTGTTACGCTTGAACTCGTTGTTTTTACCATTTTGATATTCTGTTCGCAGAAAAAAATTACATACCTAGTTACATACATACATACATATGTATATACGAACTTTATTAAGTTTTTCAAACTTTACGCTTTTCGCATGAATATGCATTTGAAATCCGATGGTGTGCTTTTAATTGGCAATTTGTTTGAAAAAAAAAAGCTGTATTCTTTTTTCTTAAAGTATTAAATTATTAAAAAGAAAAAGAGAATTAATATGAGCAGCCAAAAAGTAGGCTTTAAATTAATAACATGAAAACAGCGCATAGTATGCAACATAAAAAAAAGATAAATGGATTTTATTGCTAGAATACTTTCCATAATACATTCTACTTACACATAACCCCATAATAATACCTCAGTTTTTAATTTTTCTATCACGGTATGGGTTACATCGTTTAGCCTTAAAATATCGCAAACGTTAAAAGGAAATTTTCATATTTTCGGGTTAGTCTTGTACTAGTCCAATCCTCTATGGAGTTCTCTTGACATGCTTATATAGAGAGTAGTCGTGTTATCTGCAAGAATTTAAAGAATTAGTCTATACGTTTAGATTCGTTTCTGATCTGATCTTAAGCATTGCTATTGAAAACTGTTTGATTTAATTTTAAACAGACTTTTTATATTTGAGAATTTATGTTGCTGGAAAATATTTGGAATTTTTTTATACAATTTTAACCATTAATTTAAAATACTTTTTAAGTTGAATATTTATTTGCCAGTATTAGTTAAAAAGTTAATTATTTGTTTCCTGTGTGTTTTGTTTCTTCATGTCAACATTTACCTGCTTTTACATTTATCACAAGCCCTAACCATCTCAATTGTCTCTTCAAAAAGTTTAAACTATTTTTTCTTGTCACTTAATCGTAATTTGTTCTTTTTTTCGTTCATTTTTCTTATTTTAATTTAAATATATAATTAAGCTGCTCTCTTTGAGTTTTTTTTTCTCTAGAAATGTAAAAATATTTTCTTGTCATCATTTCCATAATAATTTCAGTTCATAGATTAACTTGTTAAGATAATTACAAATGTTTTATGAGTTGCAGTTGGATAATTTATTTAGGAATTTCTTTCTCATGTATTACTTACGGTAATTAGACTTTTGGGAAATTATTTTCAAAACGTTTGAAAATAAAGCTACATATGAATATAATTTAATGCAATAGAATGCAAGTTTTTTTTGCATAAAATTAGGGTGTGAAAACACTCTGAAGTATATTTTAAAATTTTGTTGAAAACATTTAATAATTTATTGTCAAATTAAAAGTAAACTAAAATTGCACTTTAAAAAAAAAAAAAAAATATCCAAAGAGTATAGAAACTTTTCTGTGAAAAATTACTATACACGTTATTTAATTTAGTTTTAAGTTAACAAGTTTTAGTTCCTAGAAATATAAGTACATCACTAAAGGAAGTAAATGCTTTTTTTTTCAATTGTCAATTTTGTAAAATGCGCTTTTGTTTTTAAATCAAACAAGATTGCGAGAGGAAAAATTTTAGAAATAAAATGAAATAACAAACAACCTAAATAACACGTCTTCGTTATGTAAAATTGTTTCCATATATGGAATCTTTTAACAGAGACTTTGACAGAAATTTATTCAGTCTGTTGTGTCAAATCATCATGGATGATTTTGATCAAATTTATCAAATTGTAGAATTTGGTTCGCTACCAGTTTTAGCCCTTCATATGTTGATCTGTACATCATGTAACCATGTTATGCCGCTCAAACATGTTCGACAATGACATATTAAAGCAATGTAAAATATGTTGGAGTCAAACTTATGCGTTGAATTTATACGCAGTTTGTACTGACTTTGCATGACATGGCATGACACTGTGTTTGAGACGTCATGACATAGCATTGTATGTTTTTTGTAAAGTATCATATTTTACAAAAAATTTTGCATTTTACATACATACATAACTGGCCTTTACAACCCTGTGTCAGGATTACGGCCTAGCTTCTCGCAGCACTCATGTTGTGTGTGTCAATTTTTATCCATGAGTACCGGGACCTACAGTTTAATGTCGACTCCGAACGACAGACTTGAGAAGCTTGTTCATGGCAATTAGTTACTCTCAGAGCTTTTGCCAGAAGACTGCTGAGAGGTAGTCGCTGAAAGAAATATTTATTTCATATTTCTTTTTTTGAAGATGTCAGAGCCTGGAGTCGAACCCAGGGCCCATGTCTTAGTAAGCCAACACACTAACCACTAGACCACGGCGACTACATTTTGCATTTTGCAGTTCTTTAATACTAATTCACATGAGATCCTAGAGCGTTCAATCTATATCGAAAAATCCACTGTATAATGTGGATTTTAAATGGTTCATATTTCTTTCATAATGACGTTCACCAAGCTACCACTGTCAACTCTGAGCGCTATTGGTCGATGATTACTAACTTCTTTTGGCCTAAAATGCATGATCTAGACACCAACGACATGTGGTTTCATCAGGATGGCACTACGTGCTACAAAACTCGTACCACATTGACTATTCTGCATAAGCGATTTGAGGGCATGATCATTTCATATAGAGATGATGTGACCTGGCCACCGAGATCGTATCATTCCTGTGAGGTTTTATTAAGTTTTCGGCATATATGTGAATACGCCACAAACCGCAGCGGCCCTCAAGGCCAATATAACTCATGTCATTTACGCATCACTCAGATGAGTCGTGGTGGACCTTTGTACGATACTATTGTATATTCCGCATTTAAAGGAACCAATAGAACTTTCAAACATATAAAAATGTCAATTATATCTTACACATAATTTGTTTTATTTAAATTTAACGATAGAAGCGCTTAATTAAATACGCAATATAAAGTTCTGGTATATTGCCAGCCGAGCACATGTATGGCAATGTCTACGTTAAATCACACTTGCACGTCGTCGTCTAAAAACATTTTTGTTATAGATTAAAGACAAGAGAAACATTTTTTCTTTATTCTATTACAAAAATGTCGTTTGACGACAACGACGTCGCCTACTGGAATAAGGCCGAATATTTATTTTGGAGATTTATATCATTTTGTTTTACGGAATATTATTTCTATGCAATTATTTACTTATTTATGAATAGTGATTTTTTTCTACTCTTTTAATTTTTGACGTGTTCGATACAACGTACATGAATACAATGATACACTAGGTGTTCACAAGTAAATAAATAAAAACTGTTTTTAATACAGCATACAAGGATAGAGAAATTTGTGAATTCGGCAATTAATTTATAGCGTTTCATATATTGTATTACCCAGTCAATGCCAACAAACTAAATTAGTTTCCTATTGTAGCCGGTATAGGGTATTGTATGTCTATACATCACCGACTATAAATAACTTAATATGTAATTGTAAATTTTTAAATGCTTGTTTTTTTTAATTTCATTATAATTTTATTTTATTTTTCTTTACTTTTGTATGAAATTGCATTTGCAATTGTTTATTTAATTTTCATTTTAATCACATTTAGAATTTTTAAAAATTATTTTCTTTTCTGCTTGACCCTGTGCCAAATTATGATTAATAATTAATTTATTTTATAATCTTGTAAAATTGTAAAATTGTTCATTTTATTTTTATTCTTTTTTTTTAAATTGCATTGTATTGTTTATTTTTATTGTGTGTGAAAATTTCACATATGTTAGGGAGTTTATTTATTTATTTTTTATTTTTATGTAAATAAAATTATAACATATATAGAACACATTAAGGTTATCAGAATATAAAATTAAATACAAAGTTATAAAATAGTCACAGATTCAAACATACATAAATAAATAAATAATTTTTGCATTTTGAAATTCCTATGGAATAAAATTTTCTTTTTAACTTCATCTGAAAGGCATTTCAGTTTGGGAACAAATTTAGGTTTGTTGGTCTTTTACATATTTTTGAAAGAAAATACTAAAAAGAGGCCATATTTAACAAAATTTGAATTTTTGTTTATGTTTCTCAAGAGTCTATACTTCTTACTATTCGTCTATGCAAACTTCATAAAATTTGATGGAATTCTGAAACTTTGCTTTTTGTAGATATAAGAAAATCTTATTATTCCTTATTTTCATATTTCGCTAAAATACGCCTAATGGTATTACATATGGCATTGATCTTCGGCGTTAGCCAGAAAAAAAAGAAAACTGGTCAAAAAGTACAGTAACACTGTGAAACAAATTCAGGTTAGCAAAAGTTAGGTCGATTCTGAGAGTGAGGGGTGAAAATAGTGTCTAAATTAGAAGACCCGAAACGCGGCGTGTGTTTATGTTAGTTAGAATTTTTTTAATCGACCTTCGAACTTTGCGGTCAAGTGACGATTGTCAGCATATTGTTTATATGGTTTTTTGGCTATAACTCGTCGACTAATTGATATTTTTAAATCTGTAAAAGCCGAATTATTGCTAGAGACCTTAATTTTTTTTTTAAATTGATTTAGAAAATTTTTGTGGTGCTCATGAAGCAAAATGTTGGAAAAATTATTTCTTTTTCATGCTTTTTGAAAATATTTTCCACAAGACTAAGTGTTTTTTGCTTTCTGTTTGATATGCTTCTCAGTTTCTTCAATAAATTTCAATTAAAAAGAAAATAATCATAATACAAAACTCGCGTGTTCCAGCTGAATATTAATTTACTTCTCATTTTTTATGTACCAATTTTGTTCAGTGTTGGTTTTAAAGAAACATTGAAAAAGAAATTATAAAAATATGGAAAAAATATAATTTTGAAATGTTAGTTAGGAAAAGTTTTAAGTAAAAAAAAAAAAGATAAATAAATGAAATTAATGATTTGGCCAGTTGCCGTTTAGCAGGCGGTTGTGGATCAACATCACTGCTCTCTCTAATAGTTTGGTCATTGTCATCATCATCAGAAAGGTCGATAATTTCGTCCAATAGATATTCTGGAATTTCATCTTTGTCTTGCCTTCTTCATTTTATATTACTATTTAAAACACAATCACTTGGAAATAGATTATTTGAATTATATTTGCTTATTCAGAATAAAAAAAAAAACAGAACGCATTAAAGTAATTAAATATTTTTCTATTATGTATGCTTTTAAGTTAGCGTACAACAAACTAATCATTAAAATATTACATTGTGGAGTTGGTTTTCATAAAATCTTGTTATTTCATATTATTTTCTTGATTTGTTCCCTTGAGATTTACATCTATATAGAAATTTAATAATATTAAGTAGTTGGCTAAAGTTGAAGAATAAATTAATTTGCATGCAAGTCACTCTCTTCCTAATTGTAGTCATAAATAATTTCGAACATCAAGTGTATCATGGACGTGTGTCTTATTGAAAAATCCCTGCACGAATGTGTTGTACTGTTTGTTTTATACGTAAAAGTACTCGGCTATGTATGTATATGGCAATCGAATATAAGACTTCTTCATAAACACTCTATTACATATTATAGTATATGATGATAATAAATTGTGGTCATCTAGAGATCCCTACGTAATATCTATTCTAATCTCAATAAAAATGCATCATAAAAAAGAAAAATTATAGCACTTGCTCATATACTACTTACTCATTTTGCTCTTATTGTTTTAATTTTTTTTATACTTTTGTTGCATTTATTTTATGCCATTTGCAATTTTTTTCTTTTTTTGGCATTGTACGAGTAACATACCTTCATACATTTATTGATTCATTCATATTTGCTTAAATATCAAAATTCATAGATATGCTGTATGAGTATATAGGACCAAAACAAAGGCATATCTATCTCTATAGTATACTATTGTATAGAATTTGATGTTCTTGTTTATTTGTACAATATGTATAATTTTAAATTGATTTTGAAAGATTTTGGTACTGTGTTTAGTACTAAATATTCACACACACTACTTTTGATTGCAACTGTTTTTATTTATATTGCAAGAAATTATTTATCGGTTTTAAATAAAAACAAATTTAAGTAATTAATGTTTGTATTTTTGTTTTTGCTTTAACAAACTATAGACTATGTTACTTTTCCACTCTGAAAAGAACTTAATAATGTTCTTAGAAAAAAATTGTATATAATATGTACATATGTTTGTCCATACATATATGTATATATCTACATACATTTTTTTTTGAATTTAAGACCAATACTCAGGAGTAAACCCCTACGAAATGCAGTGCATTGTATTGGAATGTTGAATATATAGAATACATAGATACATAGATGTGAAGAAGTAATGTTAGCGCCTTATGTCAATGGGACAAATTGCTGTCAATTTGATCACTCAAAGGCCAGCGTTATACCTTCACCTTTGAATGACCAACAGCAATTGCCCCATCTGGATGTTGAATGTGAGGGGTGAGCATCTTTTTTGTGTAGGTTAGCTGTTATCTTCCCAGAAGTTGGCGCTGTACTCCTGATCATTCGTTTTGTGGGTGGAATAGGTTGGAAATGCCAGAGAGCGGTTTCGTGAATGTGGATTTCTTGGAGTTGGGGAAGGGGAACCTCTTATTTTTTTTAAAATTATAATTTTGGAAAAATCGCAAATTAACTTTTTTATTTTCCTCCTTCGCTGGGATTTGAACCTCGGTCCCTTGAGTTTCTGTACACGTGCTCAACCATTATGCCACGACCCCCCCCCACATATCGTCATATTAAATGCAAACGAACTTATTGCTTTTCTATAGGAGAAGCAAAAAACCTTCAAATCAAAAATTGTTTAAATCGAGATATAAGGATTGGTATCTCTATATAAAAAAATGAGTCTGTATGTAAGGTTTTCATATAAATATGTATGTAGTTATGTCTGCATGCATTTAGAAATACATGCACTTGTATTAACGTTCGTTTAAATTTCGTTAATAAAATCGCCTTTTTGATCGTATGCATCTAAAATTTTGCGCGTGTGATAAAACGAACCATAATTAATAAAAAAACTTAATTTTGGAATTTTTTGTAGTTACGTCTGTCAGCTGATATTTAAGGTCTACATTTGATATGTTACCTAGTTTTTAGTAATGAATACGAGCTGATCGTTTGAATAATAAAAAAAAAACTCCTATTTTATGTACGAGTAGTTTGCGCATTGACCATTTAATGTGTAATTACATTGTAGACAAAAATTATAGGCCAATATTAAAAAATATATATACATATGTATATACCTTTGTATTACTTTCGTTGACCTTTTTTTAATTTTATTATTGGTTAAATTATCCGGGCTGAAGATCGAATAAATATTTGAAATATTTAGTTCAATATATTTGAAGTATAATATTTCACTACTGCTTTGCGTAGCATCCATTCGGAAATAAATATTTTGTATGTGACAAAAATATTTTTAAGCTCGGATAATTTAACCAATAATATAAAAAAATTAATAAAAATATCATTATGAACTGAAAGATATCATCAACTTATTTTGTATTTTAATGGAATGAGTTCGTTTTCACCATAGTGAAATATAGAGCGTCATATAAAAGAGAAAAATTATATTTTTGGATTTTATATGTTCACAATTTTTGTTCTTCATGACAAGAGCTACAACTTTGCCTCAGAAAGTAAATTAAAATTCCGAACGGCTTGCAAGATATGAGCCTGAGAAAATGATCACTTTTCGACAAAACTGACACCGAGGCCCCAAATGTTTTGGGGGCCCATAAAAAAATTTCATGTCTTTGGGCAAAGCTTTTTTTTTCTTTTATCACGTAGTGGTGTCCGTATATGGTTATTTTTTTCGTGTTGCGCTGTGTAATGCTAGCTGAGTACTCTCTCTCTCTCATTAGTCCATGTTATCCGGCGAAGTTTACACTATCGATCCGCTTAAGAAAATTATATTTTAAAAGACAACCGCTATTATTTTAAACACAAATCTTATTGTATGCATTTTGAATTATACATACATACATACATAATTGGCCATTACAACCCTGTGTCAGGGTTACAGCCTAGCTTCTCGCAGCACTCATGTTGTGTGTGTTAATTTTTTCCCATGAGTACCGGGACCTACAGTTTAAAGTCGACTCCGAACGACAGATTTGAGAAGCTTTTTCATGGCAATTAATTACTCCCAGAGCTTTTGCCAGAAGACTGCTGAGAGGTAGTCGCCGAAAGAAATAATTGTTTCATATTTCTTTTTTTTTTTTTTAAGATGTCGGAGCTGAGATTTGAACCCAGCACTATCGTCTTCGTAAGCCACACACTAACCACTAGGCCACGGCGACTACATTTGAATTATATTACACATTATACACAATGTATGTATACCAGACAGTACATATCATCTGTAAAATGTATGCAAATAAATTTCGTTACATTAATTTCTCAAGTGCAACTTATAAAAAAAAACATCGTTATCATCATGATTATTATTGCCATTATCATCATTATTATCAAACTGGCATAATAATGATGATGGTGGCCATTTACATTTATTTAGAGCATAACGTTTATTTATGCATGTACATACGACTATACGTATATTAAACATTGTTCATATCGCTGCTTTATTGCAATGTAGTCGTATCTCAAAAAACAATTTATTTTAAATGCTTGCTTTACGATAGGAATAAATAAAATACATGCTTATGTTTATTTATTTAGAATTTTAGTTTAGATTTTACAATGTAGTATTCTTCAATAATTTTACAATTATTTATTTTTAAATATTACTACTTTGCAATAAAAGAGCGATATACCACATGTATGTATACTAGGGTATTCAATTATTCGACTTTTTTTTTGGTCGATTAATCGAGTGAGTAATTATTCGGGTTTTTTTCTTGATCGATTAATCGAATAAAATTTCAAAATTGTTCGATTAATCGCATTTTGTTTTATATAAAATAACATACCAATTTTGTGGATTTTTAAAACATTTTATTAAAAAAAAAACAAATAATAATAACCAAAAACATTGTAATGTAATAACTTTTTAAAAATTCATTAACTATAGTTAACTATAGTGCACAAACATATTGTTGGAAAACTAAACCATAAATAATTCATTAAATAATTTTAATATTTGAGATCATCTATATAACGATTTAATGTATAAAAGTAATAATTTACTACTTCATATGCAATAAAAATATTAAATACTTAAGTAATTAAAAATAATCCATATTATGAGTTAAAAATTAGTTAAAAAAATTATGCACTTCTATTAAAATAGTCTTGTAATGTTATTTATATTTAGTAATTTAGTTTAGCTCTCAACCGATGGTTTTCTTTAGTTTTAATAAAACTCGATTTTGAGAAGACTCTCTCGCTGATTGTAGATGTTGGAGAAATTGAGAGAAGTGCATGGAAAAGAATATATAATTTTTCGGTTCTGTTTTTGGTTTTTTCTAAATATAAGAAATCATCCATTAAATCATTGCAGCCTCTTTTTAGGTATTTTGAAATTTTGTACACTTTTAATTGCTTCATTTAATTGTGATAATCGATTATTTTCGTTTATTTCAATTAAATCTTTTGCAATCTGGCATAATCATCTGATACATTTTGTTCCGTATTTTCTAAAAACATTCTCAAAAACAATTTGTTTGCAAAATCCTTTCTTTTAGATTTTGTGCAACACTTTGAAAAAGTGAAAATGTACTAGAATTTAGATATAAAATAGGTGTACGAAGTAGTTTTACACGTCTTTTATTTATTCGAATCTTAAGCCTTTCTAATAACTAATTTAAAAAAGGATTGTTTGCATTTTCCATTGTATTAATAACAAATTGTATAATGCCTTCTAAATCTATCAATGTAGCAGAATCCTTGCCGAGCTCCGTAATAGCGACATCAAGTGGTTTAAGGGCTTTATTCAATTTTTATAAAACTTTAATTTATATACCTGTAAAAGTCCTCAAACCAAAATCAGATAGAGCGTAATTTACGTATTTACAAATACGAAGAAAATTTTAAATAATGGAAGATAAGGACGACCATTGATGCTTTACAGCATGTAAAAGACGATTTTCTTTTTCTTTTCTTGCAGCACAACATATGTTTGCAATTTCTTTTGTTTTTCATTAGATTTATTAAATATTTTAAAACACTTAGAAAGTTTATTAATACCATTTATTATTTCTATAAATAAAGTATTTTTTTATATGGGTTAATCGATTAATCGTAGGAAATTATTCGAGTTATTCGTTATTCGAAATTTGACTATTTTTAATTGTTCGAACAATTATTTGAACACAATTGTTCGATTAATCGATTAACGATTAATCGTTTGAATACCCTAATGTATACCAATAATTTTATTCAGTATTTTCAGTTTTTATTTTCTTTTTAATTTATCTTTTTTCTGCATTTTTTCATTCAATGAATATTCAAAATAATAAATGCAATTTTCTTATTTAATAATGATTAAAAAACAAAAAAAAACTAAAAAGAATGAAAATGCACAATAAATCCAATTTTGTTTGTATATCTCAACTACAGATGAATTTGATGCAAATTTGTTATAATTTTCATTTTGATTCAGCATTTGTTAGCCAACATTATTTTGTTTTCCCTTAATATTTGATATTGTCGATGTTATGACCATGCTTGTTATGCAGTGGTTGCTTTTTATTTAATTCAAATAAAATTATGGAATTAAAAAGTATATATGAACATTTTTAAAATAGAGTTAAAAATATAATTTATATTACGGATTTATTCCAATTGTTTAAAATCGCTTTTTGTACTTTATTCTGCACACACTTTATTAATATACATAAGTACATATCGGTTTTTTCAATAGCAGAGCTACAAAAGTTTTTTTTTTAAATAAAACAAAAACGGTTTTGGATATCAATGAAACTCTTTATTCCTGTAAAAGTACGTTCGATACCATTATTTATGGAACTCGATTTCTTTGGCATGGCCACCACGGGCATGCTTGCAGAAGTCCAGACGCTGAACCCAATTTTCGACGGTTTTCAAGCATAAATCGGCCGATACTGCTGCAATTTCACGTTCGATATTCATACGAAGTTCATCCATCGTCGCTGGCTTGTTGGCATAGACCATAGACTTGACGTAGCCCCACAGGCGGCCAATCGACTGGACCATTTCATGCGACAACATGTTCTCCAAACTTGGTTTCCAGTAAATTGATTGTGACATTCGCTGTGTGGCTTGTGGCGCCGTCCTGTTGGAACCACATGTCCTCCAAGTCCATATCATCCAATTAGGGCCAAAAATATTCGGTTATCACTAAACGGTAGCGATTCCCATTCACAGTAACGTGCCTGACCAATAACTCATATTTTGTTTATCGACGAAGTCATTCAGCCAAAAATGAGCCTTCATCGCTGAAGATGATTTTTCGATGAAAATCCGAATCATTTTCAAGTTGTTGCTCAGCCCAATTCACAAACATACGATGTTTCTGGTGCTCAAACGGCTTCAGTTCTGGCGTCAATTTGATCTTGTAAGGATCTAGGCCAAATTCTTTTCGCAAAATTCGCCACCACGACGTCACAGAGATGCCCAAGGCTTGAGAATGTCGAGTGAGAAACACATTTGGGCTTTCTTCAACTGAAGCCTCAACGGCAGCAATATTCTCGACACAACGGGCAGTTCTTTGTCTCACTGGCACGAGAACATTTTGTACTGTGCCTGTGGATAACATTTTTCCACTAGACGCTCAATTGTTGATCTGCTAGGACGATTATGACGACCATAAATTGGACGTAGCGCTCTTAACGTTGAGGCCACTGACTCCGAATTTCGGTAGTAAATTTTAATAATTTCGACTCGTTGTATTTTTGTAACGTCCCTGTTGAAAAACCCTGTATATACATATACATACATGCTATAAACACATATACGTAGACGACAGAAAGGAGCAGATAGCAAAGTGTTCAAAATTAAAATACACGCGATAGTATGAAGACGTTTATTTTAATTGCAGCACAGCAAAAGCCTAGAGAAAAATCTTTGCTGCTGTTGCCAAACTTAGGCTAATTTGTATTTTTTGTAACATAAAAAAACTGATTAATGATTCCAACACAATCTGAAATGTTAAAGACAGACGATCTTAAAAAAAAATTTTTATTACAGTAAAAAAGAACATAAAATATTAATATATTGTACTTCTATTTATGTATTACATATATGAGTATGTAAGTATAATGGCAATTAAAAACTTTTTACATTACAAGTTGGTATTGATTTAATTACTCGTAAATTTCGGATTTTAAAGTATATATGTATATGTATATATATGTGTATGTACATGAGTGCATTTTATACAAGCGATTTATTTTTGCGATTTTATGCACTTCATTGTGGTATCGTTGAAATATTTATGTCTACAACAAACAGCTGTTCATTATTTTATTGATTTTCTTAACTTTTTCTGCTGATGGCTTCAAAATATTTATAAAGCCAACAGCATGGTAGCAAATACTGTCAGCTTTATTTGTTGCTTGCTGTCATCTAAATATGTGTTTTATGTATTTAGGGATTTAAATTTTTAGAAATTCTTATATTTTATTGCAGGTCGATCCTAAATAAAAAAAAAAACGTTCAGAAAGTAAAGTCATAAATGAGTTTTTAATTTATTAGTAATTTTTTTTATAAAAAAAAAATGCATTCGTATGCCCTAGGCCGCCGGGAAAGTAAATATGAAAATACGTATGCGGATATAAAAAAAAACAAAAAATTGGTATTGATTTCACATTCATGCTAATGTGAATGACAGAACATGAGGAATTATTTAAATTTTTTTATTTTGTTTTATTAAACACTCATCCAATAAAATATTGACTATTTAACTACGCCCAGTATTTGCAACGTCATTCACATGTTGCTGCTATTAAAAAATGGGTCCTCTGGCTATATACTCGTATTTTAAATCTATTTTTTGTTGGTTAAAAAAAATCATTTTGGTTTGTGTATTTGTTTATCTATTTTAATATTTTAAATAAATAAAATTAAGTAGTCATCAGGGCTAATAGTGTTTGTAAGTTAAATATATAAATATATTACACGAAAACATATTGTACGAGTTTATAATAAATATACGGCAATAAAATACTCTGATGAGTGGAAACAAATGGCAAAATAAAAATAAATAATGAAATTGAAAGAATAGCGAAAAATTTAAAAAAAGCGCTAAAAGATTTTTAATCTAAATGGTATAATAAAATAAATGGAAATAGAGAGATATAAAATATCATATTTATTAACTTTGATTTAAGGAGAAATAAAATCATTTCATTGAAAAAAAAAAAAATTAATAATAATAATTTCTTAAACATCAATGCTCGTATTCATAAAAAATAAAATAAATTTGAAATGAGTTCTAAGTCAAATTTTCCATACTTATGAATCTGGGGGCAAGAGTTGTAAAAAAATAAAGATATAGAATTATGTTTTATATTTTGCTAAAATAAAAAATTTAATAACCAATATTTTTTTCTTAAAATTTATTAAAAAAATTGACACAATCGTCTCTACAGCCATTTAATCAAAAACAATACACAAAATGAATCAGCTGACTCTAACATTAGATACATATCGTCGTGCGGGAGTTTATATGCTCCATACGCCATTTTATATATGTCGAGTTAATGATGCCACTTTAGGTTTTTGACAGATAACAGATTTTTTGTGGCCACAATTACCGAATGTTGTCATTAGTTCTCTTTGTTTTCAACAGGACGGCGCCACATAGCCGGCCAAACAATTCAGGTATTGGATGAGAAATTTCCCTGTTGCGATTTGGCAATGTCAATTGGCGGCCTCGTTCTTATGATTTAACGCCGCGAGATTTTTTTTTCTCTAGGGCATTTAAAAGACCGGATGTATATCCAAGAACAATAAACAACTGATGTTCGAAAGGTAAAATGCGGCGCTGTTACGAGAAAAGCGAAGCTTTGTCGATCAAAATCTTGTGAAAAGAGCAAACGTCTGCTAACTTGCTAGAAGTGGACATTTGCCAGACATCATATTCCATTATTAATTCCCATATTAATACATACTTTACATAGGTATTAATAAAATTGAATTTGTCAAAAAAATTTGTTTTTAAAACAATTGATTTTCTAACCTAAAATTTGATTATAATGAAATATTAAATGCTTTAAAATATTTCACAGTTCTTTTCAGACTCCCAGAAATTCTCATACACACTTCTAGGGTTTCGAGAAACCCCATTTGAAAACCGCTGGTTTAGCACAGTCAAATTGTAAGAAAAAAAATATACATTACACAAATTTTTCACTTTATAAAACCTCAAAAACTCATCTTAAACCCACGAATACTTTTACAAAAATGTTCAGTAAAAGATTCTTTATTTTAAAATCTCATCAAATTTCACTCAGTGTTGTATATAAAATAACTACAGACTCTAAGTAAAAGCATGGCACCCCTTGTCGAGATACCTATGTACGGAAACGTACGACGTGTGCTATAGTGGTTGAAGTAGTACCCGTATTAGGAAATAAATCGCAATAAATGCTTAAATAAAAAATTATCAAAAACCTTAAATTTAATTGAAAAACAAATCACATTTGCAAAGTAAATAACATTTAAAAAAGTTAATTTCCCGTAACGTAAATATATTTCTAAAAAAATAAACAAATTTAAAATATGCAAATACATGCTTTAAATGCATTATTATTAGAAATATATTTTTCGAATGCTGTTTTTAAACCAAAAATTAATTCTAAATATGTATACTTATACTCGTACAGTAAAAACTTAATGAATTAAATGAAGTAAATTTTAATGACAATAATTAATGTGACTATATAATGTAATATATTACACATACTACGTAAGTTTATTTTGCTAATTAATTAATTAAGTTTTTTATTTAAACGAATAATAATTTTTTATTATTGCTTAATTACTGACCATTAACTCAAATGATTAGCTATATTATGTATGTATTTGTTAATACATAATGCATACATATAGATACATATGTATGTGGAAATGTGAAAATAGTTTAATGTGCCAAAAATATATTAATAAATATTTTTCTTTCAAATAATCCCTCCTTCCATTTAAGCTATACATTTAAAACATAATTAAAATTTAATGCATGCACATGTCATATGTATTTGTTATGTCAGTATATGCGAATATACTCGTACCATCTTTTGGTTTCTAATTTTTTGAAAGCATTGGCACGCAACAGTTTGTCAAATTTGCGTGAGTCCATTGTTTTAATGACAATTAATATGACATATTGTCATTCATATATATGTTTTTGTAATTTTCACAAATGTTAAATGTTAGAAAATCATTGTTTTATAGGGGAAATGAAATGGTATATTTTTGCAGTACCCTGAGTGTTTTAAAACAACTATTGGTTGGTTTTTAATGTACTCTTAAACTTTTTCTTGCGATAATTATCTTATTCTTATGGAGCCTCCTTCAAAATATTGCATTTGATTAATTAAATTCTCTATTAGAACAATTAAAATATTGTTTGATTATTACTATTACATACATACATAATTGGCCATTATAACCCTGTTTCAGGGTTACGGCCTAGCTTCTCGCAGCACCCATGTTGTGTGTGTTAATCTTTATTCATAAGTACCGATACCTACAGGTGTAGTAAGTAGTTGTATTTGCGAGTATATACTAACTAGATAAATAGACAAATATATGTGCATATAAAACTAAAAAAATCAAATATTTAAAAATGAACTTGAACTTTATTGCCAGTAACTAAAATAAATAAATAAAACCAACTGATATTGAGGTATACTCGTAGCAAACATGGCTTTCATCAAATAAAACAAAATACTTCTAAAACCGTCTAGAGTTATGGTACGTAAATTGTTTTAAACTGGTTTTGGCAATTTCTTTTGTAAACAGTGGGTTTAGAGAGTTAAAAGTGTTTAATTTTAGAATTCCAAATTAAACTTTACAATATTTTTTATGATAACATAATTACTTTATTAAAAAAATATGTTAATTAAGTAAAATCTATACAAAAATAAATAAAAAAAAGTATAATCTAATTAAATATTCTTGATTTAGTTTAAAGTAGGGGTTCTTAAACTGGGGTTCTTATGACTATTTCAGTGGGTTCACGGAGAACTTTGAAATACATATTATTAAACTATTTTATTATAATATTAAAAAAAATATATGTTTTATTTCGAAGTTATTGACACGTGTATACATCTTTTCCTCTTACCTTGCCTTTAATTATTTTATTTTCAAAGACAGACATAAATACGAGTATGTATGCTTAAAAACAAAACTACATTTTCTCTAAATACGTTTCATACAAATTTTCATATAAATAAACATTAAACAGAAAAAATTTTTAACGTGAAATACTTTAATTAAAATGTTAATTGGCATCATTTAATTTTTCAATAAAATAAATAATATGTATTGCCGCTGCAAAGATTAATCAAACAAAGCTTCAAATTTCTACAGCGACCATAGTAAATTTTATTTTGATTTTCTTCAAACTCACTTCAACCACTCACTACGTGTGAGTGTTTTTCTACCAAAACAATCACAAAACTGCGAATTTGAAGCAACAGTGCTGCTTTATAGAAGAAAAAATATTATTTTTTAAAGTTTTATAACTTCAGTGCCACTGTAAACCATTAAATAACAATTTTAAAAATATTTTTTTTTTCATTTAGTTTATAACTCAAACAAACCCGAAAAAAAGAATGAAACAATAAAAAAGAATTAGCATGGCTAAAAAAATGAAGGCCAGAAGGGTTTTTATTTATTTTGCTGTTCTTCTTCTTAAGTCTTCTTTACACATTTTTTTCGTTATTGTTGGATATTAAAATATTTGTTAAAAAAAATTAAGAGAAGAGTAGAGGAACAAAAAAACATTTAAAAGTTTGTTTTAGTTTTTCTCAAGTTCTAAATAGACAAACAGACGGACGGATTGCTAGCCGGTAGTACAAATTATATTTACGGCTGTTAATTGTTTTTTCTGGTATGCAATCGTACTTATTGTGTGCGTGTTTTTTTTTTTCATTGTTTTGCTATAAAAGAAAAAAAAAACAAAATATATGTATATTTTTTTAGAACAAAAAATTACGTCATTTGTTGCTATTTTAATGCGAATTAATTTTATACAACGCCACTATAATCTTCATTACCACTACAAAAAAAAAAATAAAAAAAAGAATCGAATAAAGAGAAATTGTTTTGTGTGCAAGTGGAACAACACTTTTGAATTGTTTATATGTATAGTTTTATTTCATTTTTTAATTCTGTAACGAAAATAGATATTGGCAAGAATTGTAGATTTCCGTTTTGTGCTAAAAGAGGGGTTTAAAGTTCAAACAAAATTTAACTTTAATTAAATTGAGAATTAAAAGAAAAAATAACAAGATCAGGGCTAAATTAACAAACAAAATGTAATTTGTATTTTACTTTAAAATTTCACAATAATTGATTTAAATAAATAAAATTGTTTTTTAATATACATATAAAGCAATATGAAAAAAAAATAAGTAAGTAGATTTGAAGTCTTTATTTGCCATACAAATTTTGAATTAATACCGGCAATAATGTTTGACCAATTACTTTTAGCACAATTATGAATAAAAACTTCGTGGATATTGTTCTCTTCTTTCATTTCATTTATTTTGAATTGAAATTTTTACCGATTGATTTTTTATATGAATGATGACACACTCTCAAATGACCTGCAAAGAATCTCCGAGTGGGGTCTCGCGAACAGGGTCGAATTTAATGCGCGCAAGACCCAATGTTATTTTATAACGCATAGGCGTTGTGATGATTTAATCCTGCCATCTGTGACTATGGGTTATGTTGAGGAGGCTGACGCTTTTGATGATTTGACGCTCATGCCCAGAGAATTAATTGTTATGTCCGTTGGAATGATTACATATTTCGAGTTTCGAAAGAAGCATTTAAGTGCCTCGGTTTTCTAAAACGGTGCAAGAAATACTTCACTCCATCTGACCTTCTCGATATTTTCAAAACCTACCTATCCGACCTAGGATGGAATACAACTCTCATGTATGGGCCGGTGCTTCAAACTCAATTTTGGATCTTCTCGACCGCGTACAGGAAAGGGCGAAGGTGCTTATCAGCGACGGTAGGGTATCCAACTCTATCGATTCGTTGGAGCATCGGCGCAATGTGGCGTGCGTTCTATTTTTCTATCGATACTACCATGGGAGATGCTCTGATGAGGACTACACGTACCTCTCTCAGAGCGCACCCATTTGTGGTTGATTGTTCAGCGAGAGAATTCGTTCTTTAGCCGCACCGCTCGTTTGTGGAACAATCTTCTGGCGAATTTTTTTCCTGCCAATTACGATATCATACATACATAACTGGCCTTTACAATCCTGTGTCAGAATTACGGCCTAGTTCTCGCAGCACTCATGTTGTGTGTGTAAATTTTTATCCATGAGTACCGGGACCTACAGTTTAATGTCGCCGAAAGAAATATTTTTTTTCATATTTCTTTTTCTTAAGATGTTGGAGCTAGGTGTCGAACCCAGGGCTCATGTCTTAGTAAGCCAACACACTAACCACTAGACCACGGCGACTATAATTACGATATCAGTACTAAACACTACTCCCTCTTTCCCCCTTCCCACAACATATTTTCCTAGACCAGCACAATGTACTGCATGAGTAGGGGCCGTCCCCTGAGTGCTGGCCTTATAAAAAAAAAAATATAAAAAAATAAAAGATTTATTAAATTCAAACCACCTGATTATGTTTTACTTTTACTGCCAAAATTGAAATCTGGTTTAAAAAGCAATTTCTTTCATTCTCTCTTTGGTCAGCAGTCGTTTAAAAGGCCTTTTATTATAAAATTAAACAAATTTTTATTATTTTAACTAAATAATAATGGTAATCACTCTTTGTTACAAACGCCCTTGCAAGTGTTGTAGATGTAGCAAACCATGTCAACCAATAACAAAATATAGGCATATACATATGCTATGATTACTTGTTTGCAAGTCTTCCAAGGGCATTTGCAACGAAGAGTGATTACCGCTAATAATATATATAATAGAGTGTATATGTATCTAAAGTTATTATATACATACGTTTTTAATATGTTGACAAATTTCAAATATTTTATTCATATTGATAAGTTTTTCCTGTTTATTGTAAAAAAATAAATAAATAAATAAAATTTAAAATGAGCATGTGGTATTTATAGGTCACGTTTTACGAAATGATAAAACATTTCTAGGAAATGGTCTGTTTTAAATTCAATTTTTTAAATTAATCATATTAACAGTATAATAAAAAAACAAATACAAATATAAGCATGAAAAGTTAAAATATTCTCGTAAAATATAAATTTTACATTTATGTAAATTTACATTGTAAATATATTGCTCAAGTATGCAGTTGTCAAATAAAAGAAAATTTCATTACGAAAATATTTGAACAATAAAAAAGCGGAGGACAAATGCACAACATAATAGAATTAATGATTGAGCTACAGAAAAAAGGGTTGAAAATTCAATTCATTGGTTTTCTTTGTAAATACTTGAGTAAATAATTATGCTGCAGTCGATGTGAGATTAGATCATCGATGCCAATTTTGTTGCTAAGGCTGCTATTATTTAATTTATCATTTAAGGTATTTTAATGATCCCTTGGGTACGATTTATTCGCACCCACTCTCACAGCAAACGTAGTTCTCTGGATCCTATCAAGGATATTATTATTGTATGCCTTATACAAATATTAAATGTTTTTGTACAATTGTCAGAAAATAGGATGTATTAAACGAATTAAAATAAAAACAGAAAATTTTTAGAAAAAGATGTTAAACTTGAAAAATTAATGAAAAATTTCAAAATGCCTAAACTCAACTCCAATTTTAGCATAATCCTTAAGTCCACTATACCTTTCGTCTCTTAAATTTTTGTTTTCTTTCATCCTTATATAGGGTACTTCATGTTACTTATTTTGTTTAAAAAGCACGAATTTACTTTTTTTTGTTACTTTGCATGTAAATGACATTTACTGGCATTTTTAAGTTGCTTCTATACATTTCTTCCTCTTTTTTTTTCCGTACATTTAATGCGTGTTAAAAGTATCACCATTCTTGGTTGGCTGGGGCTTGCTAGTTGTCACTTGCCATGGCTTTCAATTTCTAGGGTAGGAGGTATATTCATACACATATGTATACCTACCCTTAGAGCGTTGTTGATGGTGTACTTGTACGCGTATCACTGAGTTGTTAATACAAACCATCATCGTTGTCATATAATTTTTATGAATTTTTTGTTCACTCAGTGTTGATTGTGTTAAAAACATGCACACGAATAATGTTACAGTTTTAATTCATGATTTTGGTTTTTTTCCACAAGGAAATTTCAGTTAAGAAGTACATGTCTTCTGTGCATAATATGTTTTTATTTCTACAGTTTATGAGAATGGTAATAATATTATCCAAATTGACTTAAAGTTTTAATAATAAACGAGTACACGTTTTATTTGAAAATAAATATAAATATTTTTTCTTTTATTTTTCCAGCTCTTATAACATATGTATATATACATATTATGTATCTATATAGTAATAAAGTCGTTTGTAATTTTCCCAGTGTGTAGATTTTTATCAAGATCTTTTTATAAAACAAATTTTGCCTATTTATGTATATACTTTTTTAACACTTTATTACTCTACTAGCCTAAGTGCGGTGTTCTTTGCTGCACCTACAACTACCACTTGTCGAAATTTTTCGACTGAAGATTTTTAGTGACTACAATACGAAATAATTCACACAAAATTCAAAAAATTTAGCTGTAAACGATCTTAAAAGAGGTCAATAGTTAGTTTGCGTGGAAAGTACCACGCCTACTTGTCCGTCCTTTTTCCTACTGATGATTCTTATTGACTACGAAATCAATCACACCAAATTCAGAAACTTTAGCATCTCACACATCTCAAGATATAAAGAAAACGATGTAATTGTGTGGAAGGAATCACATTCATTTGTCTAATTTGGCCCACTTTCTGACTGATGGTTTTCCTTGACCTTGAAGTCGTTAATACCAAATTTACAAAATTTAGCTTTAACCGTTCTTCAGTATTTAGTTTGCATTGGAGTTACCGCGTCTACTTATCCAATTTGGCGTAGTTTCTTACTGATGATTTGCCTAAAACACGAAGTTATTCAAAATATGTTTAGAAATTTGAATTGAATCGTTCTCATGATGCACAAAAATTAGTTGGTATGGGAGGTACCACGCCCAGATCCAATTATGACAATAAACATACACTATTCAAATTTTAACGAAAATCCGTTCAATCGTATAGGCGTGTTTCACCGCCAAACAAACAGACTCACAAAGAGGTTTACATGTATGTATGTATATCTATAAGTATACATGGAACAGTGCTTTTACTTCTTAGTTATTTCGGACGTCTTGAAAGAAAGAAATATTTCTTTTGGCGACCACCCCTTAGCAGTCTTGACAAAAGCTCCGAGTGTAACTGATTCCCATCGTTCGAAATCGACGTTAAACTGTATGTCCCGATGCTAATGATGAAAAAAATTGACGCACATTGTATGTGTGCTGTGTGTAAATCTAGAAAAGGGTTGTAATGACCATACACTTCGTTAAAGTGCAATTATGACTTATTTTGAATGCTTAAAGTTTGTTAAGCAGGCTAATCTTCATTACAATTAGAGGTACTTTGATATTAGTAAAATACTTTTTGCTTTAATACTGATCTCTTATAAAAAAGTTTCTTATTCTTTCTGATTTCGCCGGATAGCTGCTGTTAATTTTTAGCTTTGCTTTATCTTATGTCCGTGCACGTGTCTCGAAAATGTTTTGTATTAGTTTACTTGTTGCTGTCATTAATATTATAATTATTTTAATGTGTTTCTCAATGTTTTACTGCTAAAAAGCTTTAATTGGCACTAAATTCTATGTAAAAATAAATTTTAGCACTCTAAAACACTTAAATGTTTATAGCGGAATAATGTGAGTGCAATACGAATAAAAAAAATTTTAAAAGTGATATAAGCTGTTGCCATAAATTAGACAATGACACAAAAGAATATGTCGTTCGAAATTGCTAATGTTGTCGGCAACTCGTTTAATATTTGTTTTTTAATATTTGAGGGTATTATGAAAATGCGAAGTGTGCTACTGAAATTATTTCTTAAAAATTGTTAAATAATATTAATAGAGTTCACAAGTTTTTATGTAACAACACTGATAATTTTTCTAAGGAATAAGTTTTCTAAAATGTTTTTTCTTTTTTCTTTTGACTTTTTCACATATAAATAATACGCTTTACGTGTATTTACTTATGCATACTCGTATATGCTTTCAAAAAAAAAAAAAGACTTTCAGCTTAAATTATAGGAAACAATTATATGCTTTTCGTTTATTATGAACATGCAAAAGAAAAAACAACTCTTAGCAAAATTTGTACTCTGCTAAACACATGACAGTGCTGACGGTTAAAAAAATCAATTTAACATTAGAACGAAATCCTGTCTTTATTTGGTTCAAGCATAAGTGAATTACTGAAATTCCGTAATTCAATGATCGAGTATTAGTTCTGCCCATAAAAATGAGAACCTTGTTTGCACCAGTAAATAAAATGCCAAAATAATTTAAATTGTTGCACACTTTTATTTTAATTACTTTTTATTATTGATAAAATAAATCTCGAATTATTATTTATTAATCAAATTTGGATACCTGAGTGGACTTAAGTGCACCCGTAGTACAGAGGAATTATATAGTCGGAACCACGAAATTTTATAGGTATTCCGGCTCCGGTAAAAACACTGCAACTCTGACTTCACAGCCATGTGTTTAACATGTGATAACTTATAAAAAACTTTAAAGTTTAAAAATAAATCGTTTTTAAAATTTGCCAATTAATTTTAATAAATATGTAATGAGTAATTTTACATACATATAAGGATATGCACATATGTATCTACATACACCCCTGGCTATAAACACAAAAAAGCGTTTTTGTTTCATCTTTTTGTGTTCAAAAGTTTTAATGCATAATAATAGTGTCATTACAAAATAAACAAATCAAATTTAGAAGGACAAAACAATATACCAGAAAACTACTCGTAACTTAAGTGCATGTGTGTGCGTGTGTGTGTTATATCTATAAGGATATGTATATGTATGGATGTGTGTATATTTATATGACAAACCAAAATTATAGCTACAAAAGGAATGGATTGTCTAACTATTGGGTTAACAACTAAGTAAATGCGGATTTTACTCATTGATGGCATTAGTTGAATTTTTAGATTAGATGACGTAATTGAAATATCAAATACATTTTGTTATTTGATAGTTGGTACTTCAGCTGTCAATCAGTAAAAAAAATTTTTTGATCGGTTGCGTGGTTTTTGTTTGGCGTCTGTTGAAAAATGGATAATCAAAAGGAACATTTTCCTCATATTCTGCTTTTTTATTTCCGGAATAGAAAAAACTCTTCGCAAGCTCATAAAAAGTTATGTGCTGTTTATGGTGACGAAGCCTTAAAAGAACGGCAGTGTCAAAATTGGCTTGCCAAATTTTGTTCTGGTGATTTTTCACTGAAAGATAAAAAACGCTCCGGTCGTCCAGTTGAAGTGGACGACTACCAAATCAAAGCAATAATTGATTCGGATCGTCACAGTACAACACGTGATATTGCAGGGAAGTTTCATGTATCACATACATGCATTGAAAATCGCGTAAAGCAACTTGGCTATGTACGAAAACTTGATGTATGGGCTCCTCATGAACTGAAAGAAATTCATTTAACACAACGCATTCACATCTGCGATTTTTTAACTAAACGTAATGTAAACGATCCATTTTTAAAACGATTGATAACTGGTGATAAAAATGGGTTCTTTACAACAATGTCAATCGGAAAAGATCGTGGAGCAAGCCAAGTGAACCAGCGCAAACAACATCAAAAGTTTATATTCATCAAAAGAAAGTTCTGTTATCAGTTTGGTGGGATTACAAAGGAATTATCTACTTTGAACTTTTACCACCCAATCGAACGATAAATTCAGATATCTACATTGAACAACAAACAAAATTGAACAATGCAGTTGAAGAAAAGCGGCCCGAATTGCCAAATCGAAAAGGTGTTGTATTCCATCATGACAATGCAAGGCCACACACATCATTGGCCACTCGGCAAAAATTATTGGAGCTTGGTTGGGATGATTTGCCACATCCACCGATCTTTGCAAAACTCCTTGAATGATAAAAATTTTAATAATGATGATGATGATGTCAAATCGTACCTTGTTCAGATTTTTTCTCATAAAAATCAGAAGTTTTATGAACGTGGAATTATGATGCTGCCTGAAAGATGGCAAGAGGTCATTGCTCGTTCCATGAAAAAATTAATTTTTATTTTCTAAAAAAAATCCGCAATTACTTAGTTGCCAACCCAATACATAAAAAAGTAGTTTTATTACGGCAAGATGCAAGAAGGACAAATACAATGTCAGTGTTTGTTTATAATTTAAAATAAACATTTTTCTAACATGCTGTCAGATTGTGTGTTGCAAGCTTCTTGTATACATATATACATACATACATCCATATGAACATTTATGCCTGAAAAATAATATCCTCTTGCTTTGCTTACACAGTCACTGACTTGAGTGACTTGTGGCTTGTCTTAAGCAACCAACCTATAGTCAGTCGTCTTTAACTGCTGATTTTACTTTCATTATTGTTAAAAACCACAACCATGTGCCGTCATATGCCAATACATAATTTGTTTCTCTTGTCATTGTTTGTTGTCTGCTCGTCTATTGTTCTGCCCGCTGTCTTTCGAGCTTGAATTTACGACTGCACATACCAAAAAATTGGCATAATTTCTTTTGGCTTAAGAATTATTTTTCCCTGTTTTGAAAAGAAAAATTGATACATACATTATATGGTAGGTATGTATGTAGTATGTACATACTATTAATATAATGCAATGGAAACGAATAAGGATTCATTTTATAAATAAGTTTAAGAACAATTTTTTTATTTTTATTTATGAGTTTTTTAGAATAACAATAGATTTGCGAATCCTACTAATATTGAAATACATACATATGTGCAAAGTGGTTAACAAAATTGCATATTTTAACCGTCTAGGAGTAGTATTTAAAGACCTAGCAGTTACAAACTAAAAATTCCAAATATTTTGCTCTTTTGTGTAGATTTTATTTGACTTTAATTTTAAGAAACGAAACCCACAAAAGCATTACTAATTTTACCCACATCTTTAAGTTATTGATTTGAATTGCTTATAATTAAAAAAAAAAAATCTAGTAATTTTTACTGTCCCATCATATAGTTTTCTCAGTACGTATTTAATTTTTAAGAGTTGTGATTCTGTTCATTATTTCCCGTGTGGTTTTTAAATGTGTGCAATATTTCCAAGTATAAACAAACATAACATAAGTTTGAATAGTACAAAGAAAGCTTAAAAAGTTTTAAAGAAAAGATAAGGAAATTATCAACATCTCTCTTGATGGAATATTAATGCGACTCTATTGGCCTCGAAGATTACAAAATTTCTTTTAACTTTAACGCTAAGAGAATGAGCATTAATCTGAAACTCGAAAGCACTCATATAGAACTACTCTTGAATTATTCTTTTTTACAGGATGAGCATAAATAGACTTAGAACAGAATCTGCAGTGAAAAAGAGGAAACGTTATTGCCTTGATCACATACATGCATACATAATTGGCCATTACAACCCTGTGTCAGGGTAACAGCCTAGCTTCTCGCACAGTCTTCTGTGCGTTAATTTTTATCCATGAGTACCGGAACCTACAGTTTTAAAGTCGACTCCGAACGACAGATTTGAGAAACTTTTTCATGGTAATCAATTACTCCCAGAGCTTTTGCCAGAAGACTGCTGAGAGGTAGTCGCCAAAAGAAATATTTTTTTTTATATTTTTTTTTCAAGATGTCAGAGCTGACATCTTAGTAAGCCAATACAGTGCCTTGATCACAAAGTGTGTAGTACTGTAACACAGGAGGTGCGGCCCGATGAACTTGCCAGAATGAGAGCATCTGTGCCACTGATGAAAACATAACCAATTTTTTACTCTTTATCGATCTAGTTTAGGGTTTTAGTATCAATTCTCTTTTCTATTATATAATTCCTATTATATAATCTGCCTGGAATCATACCGATCAATTTAGAAACAATTTTTTAACTAAATATGTCTATATATTTTCCTTGACTTTTTTGTCACTTCTTATCGTACCAACTCCTGTTTCTATTCATTTGTCTTGTAGTGTTGAAGTCACGTTTCAATAATATAGTAGAACAGGCCTTGGCATAGAATAAAAAAAAGCTTTTTCTTACACATCAATAAATGTATGTATGTTTGTGTGTGTGTGTGTGTGTGTGTGTTTTTTTTTTTTAGATAACTGAAGGTTGTGTTGTCTGGTGTTGCAAATTTTTATCAGAGTGCGAGTGTCTTCTATGTTTCACCAACATTCGTTGTTAACATCATATTTTTTTATAATATCCACCCACCTATTTTTCTTTTCTATGACAGGAATGGAAATATATTTTCAGTTAAACAGGTTCCTTACAATCGTATAGAAAGGGTGTTTTTTATAGTAATGTAGAACTTTGAAATGGAATAAAACAAAGATGAATATTTTAAATTGACTTGAATTTTACTTTATTTGAATGATAATCTTCTGGCATTATAATTTAAATATGACTTCTGGCATATAACCAACACGGCTATCTCGGACGTAGTCTAATCTAAAACTTCGAATTTCCACGACTTTTTTCAATAGTTTTGGCCGTATACCAGCAGTAACGCGGGGAATGTTGTCCTCTAAGTAGTCAAACGTTTTCACATATCCTCACAGAAAATAGTTAGAGTGCTTAAATTACACGACCTTGGACGTCAACTCACGGGTTCGAAGGGTGAAACTATGCGGTTACCAAACGTTTCCTTCAAAAACAAGTGTGGCACGATATGTGTGATATGTTGCGCCGTCTTGTTGAAACCACAGCTCTTGCACATTATGGTTGTTTAATTGATGAACGAAAAAGTGAGTAATCGTGGCTTTACAGAGGTCACCATTGACTGTAACGTTCTGACTAAAATCGTAATCGGACCATCGATTACACCAGCTCCTAAATCACATCACAACAACAAAAACAACAAAAACAAAACTGGTCCTTACAACCCTGTGTCAGGATTACGGCCTAGCTTCTCGCAGCACTCATGTTGTGTGTGTAAATTTTTATCCATGAGTACTGGGACCTACAGTTTAATGTCGACTCCGAACGACAGACTTGAGAAGCTTGTTCATGGCAATTAGTTACTCTCAGAGCTTTTGCCAGAAGACTGCTGAGAGGCAGTCGCCGAAAGAAATATTTTTTTCATATTTCTTTTTTTTTTGAAGATGTCAGAGCCTGGAGTCGAACCCAGGGCCCATGTCTTAGTAAGCCAACACACTAACCACTAGACCACGGCGACTACTTAAATCACATCACATAGTCAGCTTTTTTAGATCTAACAGTGTCTCAACATACATTTTTGTTTATTGACGTATCCAAACAAACAAAAGTGAGCTTCATCGCTACACAAAATTCGCGCTATGAAAATTGGGATCTACGGCAATCTGGTTTTGGGCCCATTCTCTTGGTAATCAATCAGTTTATTCATGTTGAAATGTTAAACCAAACTAAACATAATTCACTTGAGAGCTGACAATATGGTCGCCAAATAAAAAAGTGTTGCCAACTTAAAGTTTTATGACTCTATAAAAATAACACCCGATACTTATGTTGGTAATATTGTAAGTAAAATTTTACTCTTGTAAGGCAAACTGAAGTGTGCGTTGTGTGTGGTGCAGTCATTGTAATTGCTGTTGACTTAAGTATAATTAAAAGTGTGTCAATGCTTTGTATCCTACAAATTAGTTACAACTACAACAACAATAACAATAAATAAAAAGGAAAAGCCATAGAAAAATGAACATAAAAGGATAATTATTAAATTGGTAAATTATATAACAAAAAAAAAATTAATATAACCTTTTACAAAAAACGAAAACGTTCACATAAAGGATTGTTTGAAGAAGGCTATATCAAGAGATTTTACTGGGAAATTTTATTTTTGATTAAATTTTAATATTTAAGAAATTGTGTAAATTTTATATTTTGCTTTTTTTATAGTTAATAGAATATGATTACAAGTTTCTATAATATACATAGTTTCTTCTTTTGTGTATAATAATTGTATAAAAAAAGTATATAAAAGCATGACAAAAGGTAATTTTTTTTTCTCATAAATGACCAACCAAAATTGTCCTTAAAAATTCATATGTAAGCAAATTTGATAAAATAAAAATCGTTGTAAAATGTAAGTACATTCTAGGGAGTGTTTTTAGGAGCAGCTGAAATATACATAAATGCTCAAAATTTCTAAGAAGCATTTTTGCATAAAAACTTGTTATATTATTAGTGGGGAAGAGATTTATGTACTTCTTAATCATGTAAAAAGTTTTGTGGTTTATAACTAAAGTGACCAGGCATCCCGCTGTTTTCTGTTAATCCTACCAAACAAATTATTCTTTATCTTATGTATGTACATACATAGATATAATACATTTTTCAAATTAAATGAAATTTTTTTTGTGGTGGTGCGTGGTAGCTCTTGCAAAAAAACTCAAACGGCCCTGGTTAAAATCCCAGCAAGGATGAAAAATTTAAAAAAATTAGTTTGCGGTTATAATTTATAGCTATAATTTAAAAATAAGAGGCCCACCTTTTAAGCAGACTTTCTACAAAGAAATTGCCCCCGACATTTCACTCTATTCCACCTTAGCCAATGTCAACAAAAAACGAATGATCGAGAGAAAAGCGCCACCTATTGGAAAGTAGCACATAACAGCTAAACCCACTAAACCCAACTATGAGGCAATTGCTGTTGATTATTGAAGGGTGAAGGTATAACACTGGCTTTTGAATGATCAATTCAAAGAAATTTGTCTCATTCCTAAGGCGCTTGATAATATAAGAAAAAAATATATATATGTACCGTCCTTTCTAAAAATTCCGTCGACCTTTCTTACTGTCGTTTTCAATTTTACACTGTAGTTTTAAAATCGAAAAAATAAAGGAGGGGTCGTGGCATAGTGGTTGAGCGCCCGCACAGAAACTCTCACGACCAAAGTTCAATCCCAGCGAAGGACAAAGTTATAAAAATATAAATTTGCGGTTTTCTAAAATTACAATTTGAAATTAAATTTAAAAATAAGAGGTCCCCCCCCCGCCTCCAAGAAATCCATCTTCAAGAAACCGCTCCCTGACATTTCCAATCTATTCCACCAGAAACCAATGATCAGGAGTACAGCGCCACCTTCTGGGAAGATAACAGCTAATCTACTGAAGACGCTCACCATTCACATTCAACATCCATCGGCAGATGTGGCAATTGCTTTTGATCATTCCAGGGTGAAGGTATACACTGGCTCTTGAATAGTCAAATTGACAGCAACTTGTCTCATCAACAAAAGAGGAGCATAATATACAAAATATCTATGGAAAAAAAATTTATCCATGAACCATCTTCACATTCCAATATAATGCACTGCATGAGTACGGGGTTTACCCCTGAGTATTGGTCTTAAAAAAAACTCACTAGATGAAAAATTATAAACTATAATTTGGTATACCATTCGGATTCGCCACATACATAAATTGAAAGAAAATTTTGAGATTTTTGTTGGCAACGTTGCTCTGCCAGAGCAACATTTTACTCTATAAACTTTATTTAACGTATTCGTTAATTTTCGTATTCGTTCGTAGTCGCCGTGGTCTAGTGGTTAGTGTGTTGGCTTACTAAGACGTGGGCCCTGGGTTCGACTCCAGGCTCTGACATCTTCAAAAAAAAAAAGAAATATGAAAAAAATATTTCTTTCGGCGACTACCTCTCAGCAGTCTTCTGGCAAAAGCTCTGAGAGTAACTAATTGCCATGAACAAGCTTCTCAAGTCTGTCGTTCGGAATCGACATTAAAAAACTGTAGGTCCCGGTACTCATGGATAAAAATTGACACACACAACATGAGTGCTGCGAGAAGCTAGGCCGTAATCCTGACACAGGGTTGTAAAGGCCAGTTATGTATGTATGTATGTAACGTATTCGTTTAAAAATTTTATTGAAATAGACTTTGAGATATTTGAAACTCTTTTAAAGGTACTTTACCTTAATTTTAAAACTAAGTAGTTTAACCGTTTTCTTTCACGCACTACAAAATAAGCACATTTTCTTGATGCATTTCTTTAAAATACTGCTTCATTCTTTGAAACTTTATGTCATATCAAAGCGCTTCGAATAGTGATTCGTTATGAGCATAAGGTTTGAAAAATTATGAAGTTAATCATAAACGAAAATATTGAAATTGTGAGGAGCAAGAATTCAGCCCTGGGAAACTCCGCAAATTGCTATAGCAAAATCGACAAAGAGAATCATTTAATTGTAAAAAGCTATTGAGCAGTTTAATGATATGAATACATATTAAAAATTTTTCCATTGTGAAAACCTTGTCAAAGCCCTATTCAATATCTAGAAAATCTGCCTACGTCATAAGTTACAAATTCATATCGTCGTAAAAATTAAAGAACGCTGTAACTGACAAAAAATCGAAAATACGTTTTTTGCATAATTTTTATCAGAAAAACAAAAATACGCGTCGATTGGTCCCGGTCCCAGATTTCTACGATGAATATAAAATCACTTACGCAGTCTGCGTTTTGAAAAATACCAGTGTCTTTGTTCTACTTTCATACAGGTTTTTTGGTTCTGGTGAGCATTTAAGGCTTTGTCAGTTACAGCGTTCTTTAATTCCATCGACGATATGTATGCTAATAATATCTTTAAACTGCAATATGCCAGAAATTGCTAGACATTTTTTGCAAAAAAAAAAAAAATGCTAAAAAATTGAGGTTCTTTTTTGTGCGAAATGGCTTTGTACTAGATCTAGCATTAAAAATTGACAACACTGTCCATACAATAAGACCTCATAAATAGATTTTTGATTATGAATTCGCATTTGCTGTGAAACATTGATGTATTTTGTGCTCAACAGAATACAAACTGTAAATGAGTCAAAGCCAAAGGCTGCTATAATAAAAAAGAGGCTTAAAATATTTTCTTGTTTTTAGTTTTCTAATGCCAAGTATAAATTTCGTCACAAATCAAAAATGCCATATAAAAATCTTCAATTATAATATAATTTGTGTGTAAAATTTGTTTCCAACATTCCTTTTATCATGGGTATAAAAAAAAACATATCAAATGCATTCATTTAAATAGTTTTTATTATCCTTTTGTATAATAAGTATTACAACATTTATATGTACCATTTTTTATGCCACATAATGTTGTCGCTACGCCATCATCACACAAAATAGCTTAAAAAAAACAAAGAATTGAAAATTTGTATGCTTTTATGAAAATATAATTCCAAGTGACTGAGTTTATGTGGGGAAATGCATTTTGCATTTGTTTTTATTTGTTTTAGATTTATTTTTTTCATTTTTTTATATGCAGTTCAGTTCAGTTTTAATATTTACTGCCTGGTGTGCTAAATTGTTAGCAACAATTTAAATTGTCAACATTATTTTCCATTTTTTTTATATCATATTTAATGCTTTAACCTTTTCATAGTTCAGTTCAGTTCACTTTGTTTTTTTTTGTGTTTTTTTTTACTGTGTTTCAGTTTTAGATTTTTATTCTCAGATTATGGGACAAAGAGCAACAAATAATTGAAAAAAGAAAAACTAAAAAAGTGGGAAAAGGAGAAGTGAAAAATGATTGTAAAAAATGGAAAACGTGTTTGGGAAAACCTACACACATTTCATTTGGTATTCATCGGAATACAAGCTATGAGTGTCTGTCATCACTGCTTTTGACTGAATGAATGAATGGAATGAATGTCGTATAGACGTTGCGCGTTAAATGGAATGAGTAATATAAATAAATTCTATAGACTGTTGAAAGCCCTTGTGCATTGCAATTGTATAAAAATGCAACAACATTTTGTAGCAACAATAAAATGTACAACACACCTAATTTACTACATTTAATGTTGATAAGAGTATTCATTGATCGGATAAGAAGGGGTGGGTATGAGTTGTAAGAGCGATTATGAATAGATGTTTAATTTCTCAGAGATGAGTGCCAGGAATTTAAAAGAATTATATATGAAATAGTATTAATGCTTTTAAATTATTTCTTAACACAATACATTTTAGCAATAATACCTCCATTTTTACATGATTGGAAGCATGGCGTACTGATTATAAGGTGCATTTGTCATGGCAGCTGAGCTACTTTATTTTCAGCCAATTTGTGAATATAGTTGTCAATTTTTGCTTTGTTTTATGTACATTGTTTTTGTTTTCATACTTTTTGTTTTGGTTTTTTTGACAGTTAACTACCCTAACAAGCATCAAAGTGCTGTGTTGTTTTTGTTACTGTTTTACTTGTTGTAAGCTCAAAGGCACCTTATGATAATTGCGCCATGATTGGAAGGGTAGATGCAGGTATATACTGTGGCTGACTTCCAAAATGTTAATTGCTTTGCATTCGAACAAAGTCTATTGTTTCATAAAGCCGCTGTACAAAACATTTACAATGTATACGATTTCAAAACGTCGCCAATAAGTATTTTTAACGCAGTAAAAACGCAATCAAGCATCGGTTTTATAGCTGATGCTTTGTTTGCTCTTGGTTTGTTTACAAACATTAAAACGTTTATGTTATAAAAAAAAATATAAAAGCAAAAATTACAAATAATGATCGAATCACAAAAGTACATTTGTTTTTAGTAAAAAATATATATAAACAGCAAACGATTATTTTTTTAAGATATTTCAGTGAAAATAAATGGAATCACGAGCAAAAAAAAATTGCTCCTAATAAACAATGTTGCGTTTTGGCACTACTAAAGCATTCCTTTTTCTTTTAATGGCTTGAATTGAATTGAACTTGAATTTTCTGATAATTTAAAAAAATTATCAAATAAAAGTTTTACAACCGCCGTTTCCACTTTCTTGTTTGTCAGTAATAAAAATGGTGCATTGCAACATTTCTGGTTCATAATGAAAATGTAAACAAAGCACATAGTTGCATTGTTGCGGAACTTTGCATATGTAAAAAGTTCAAATACCGCAGTAGAACTGTATACAAACTTTGTATTCATACATTTTGGAAGTCAGCCTGTAAGTAACACTCAATTCACATCATGATTTTTTCATGCTTCAGTTGCATAACACTGTACATGTTTTTTTCTTGTGGGCGAGAAGTTTAGAAAAGTCAGAGGGGCTGAAAAAAATCACGAATTCTATTTTTCACGTTTTTTTTAATTTTTGTATTCTTTTAAAGTGTTAATTGTGCTTTTTTAATATGATTTGGGTTCCTGGTCACAGGAACATCACGGGTAATTGTACTGCAGATGAATTGGCTAGGGCGGGCACGTCTCTGTCGAACGTTCATCCTCATGTGGAAGTGGGTATACCCCTTTCCTCCGTTAGAATCCTTATTAGGAGGAGACATTTATTGGACGCGGACCTGGCCTGGTCGCGGGAGGTGTCTTGTCGAATTTCTAGACTCATCTGGCCTAGGCTGGACTTGAAGCGTACCAATCCACTCCTTAAACTAGACCGCAGGGATATCTCTTCCGTTGTATCTATCCTCACGGGTCACTGCGTGATGGGCAGGCATGCGGAAAGACTTCGCTTGCCCGCGAATGACTTCTGTCGTGGCTGTGGGTCGGCTGAGGAGGAGGAGACTGTGGTTCACTATATTTGCCAGTGTCTATCTCTGGCTCGACGTAGATTTCTTACATTGGGATCTCCTTTTCTCGATGGCTTGACTGACCTATCGATCCTGGACATTGGATCAATTGCCAAATTTATTAGTCTCTCTGGCTGGTTTCCAGTATAATTTTCTGGGGAAGTAGTGCTTCTTGCGTGGAGCTCCTAACTGTCAGGGCTCCCCGCATCATGTGGTATCACAACGGGCCGCCATGCGTGCTCAGGTGTGCCTTGTCATTACGAGGCTGCCACTTCCTCCTATCCTATCCTAATATGAAAAAAAAATTAAAAAAAAGATGCATGCTTTAAAAAGCATGATGTGAATGCCGGAGGATTTTGGAAGATTTTTCAAAGAAGTATCAAAGATAGTCATGCTTCTAAAAAATCATGATGTGAATTGCGTGTAACTTAGCATCAGCTTCTAGAGCACACGAGCTTAACAACATAAGCAATATAAGTATTTGTATTGGCAGTGGTCGCTATTGTCTAGTATGTAGTGAGTTGCCTTACTAGACGAGAACTCTGGGTTCTGACATCTTGAAAAAAAGAAATGAAAAAATATTTCTTTTGTCGATCACCTTTTAGCAGCCTTCTAACGAAAGCTTTGATTGTCATGAACATGATTTCCAAGTCTGTCGTTCGGATTCGACGTTAAACTGTAGGTCCCCGTACTCATGAATAAAAGTTGGGAATCTAGGACGTAACTCTAAAAAAGGGTTGCAATGGCCAATTTTGTATGTATGTATGTATGTATTTGCAATCGGGCAGGTTGGCTCATAAATGTAAATGGTCAAGTGAGTAGAGATTGCCGATATGCTGGCTCATTCGGGACAGCTTTATCAGATTTACAACCCCATTTTGAGTTTGATGTTGAATTAAAGTTTGTAATTTAGCCAATTAACCTTAGAATTCAGTAATTCAGTAAAAATTCAGCTCACCCACACTTTTGGGTGATAGCTGCAGTACTAACAAACTAACAATATTTATTGCAAATGTGGAATCTGTGAATTTAATGATGTTTTTAGGTAAAATATTGTTTTCTTTCAATTACAATTGTTATTAATTATTATAAGGGTTTTCATATATTTGATTACCTTTAAAACTTTTATCAGCACTTGAGTAATCCATTTCTTTTTCTATTCTTTCTTTTTTATTTTCATACATTCAAACATACATAAGGTTAGTTCACCAGCATAGGCAGTTTAAACTAGCAATTAACAATAAAATTATATATATATAACCTCAAAATTACAAAAAAACAAGCTGTTTGTATTCATAAGTTTTTATTTTAATATATAAAATCAAAGGATTCTTTCATGACATCTTACAACCGAAAAAAAATTGTCTATCTCAAGAAACGTTTGAGACAGAGTTTGACATTTTCCATTAGGGAAACAGATTTAAAACAATTTAATAAGATTGATATAACAAGTATTCCATATAAACCATATAACTGATTCGAGATAAATATTCTGCAAATAGACTGTTCAAATACATAAAAATATACGAATTCCTTTACTTCTCTGTCTTGGGTACTTATATTTTAAGCAATTTTCGTCTGTTTAATTTAAGGAAAAAGTAGTCAGTCTAGCAAAGCACTCACTTTCTGTTATACATTCTACTAGTTTACACACTACGTTTTAAATTAAATTTTTTTATTTTGTTTTTTTTTTTTTTGGTCTACAGATTTTTTCCATACTTACCTTCGTATATATAGATTTAATTTGTAAATTTGGTTCAGTGATTTTATTTAAAAATAAGAAAAAAAAAAAAAAAAAAACCAACGGTCTAAGAAGCAAGAAATAAAAAATTAAAAAAAAAAAAAAATATTTGTTGGCAACGATCGTCCTTGAACTTTTTTGTATGTTTTTTCTTAGTTTTCAATTAATTTTCTATTAAAATTAAACAATAAGAAGAATAATTAAACATACACACAGTACCGGTCATATATAGTATGTAGTACATGATTTTAAAGAAAGACTTTTAAGGACTAAAATTTATAAACTTTAGGTTTATAAGAGTTATTTCAAGATGATAAAAAAATCAAGCCCGTGGTGCCACATTGTTTTTTTTTTATTTTTGTACCTGAATCCCCAAAGTTCTCATGAATTAACATTTGATTTGTGCCCATGTTGACTTGTTATAAAAAAATTATTTAAAAACTCAGATTTTACAGATTTAAATTCAAAATATAACAAAACGGTCAATGTCAACGGTGATGCCAATCTGTCGTTTTATGGATTTTGTTTTTAAACAAACTACGATAAATGGAATAGGGTAATTTATTTTTTAAAAAAGCTCTGAGATTACGAAGTACGTACGCAGTCGACTTTAAACTCATGGATAAAAATTGACACACATAATATGAGTGCTGCGGGAAGCTCGGCCATAATCCTGATACAGGGTTGTAATGGCCAATTATGTATGTATGTATATATGTATGTATGTATGTATGTATGTATGTATGTATGTATGTATGTATGTATGTATGTATGTAATATCTGAATAACTCTTAAACTGCTTAATATATAATAAATGATGACGCTAATTACACTGTGGTCGAATTTTTCACTTTTTTTTAACAAGCTGGGCACCCTACTGGTAAAGCTTATTCAATGGCATTAGCCATTTTTAGAAGTTAGCGCTCGTATTCGCGATATTCGCATTTTAAAAGTTAAAAAAAATTGTATTTTTATACTTTTGTATTTTTATATTTTTATACTTTTGTATTTTGTATGTATGTTATTTTCGAAAGTGGCATAAGCCATTCGGAGCTGAAGAAAATTAGTACATTTCTTATATATCTACAATGATTATTATTTCATAACAAAATTTAAAATGTATATAGTTTTAAAATGCTCATCTGTATGGATTACCATTTATCAATATTTGAAATCCAAACCTTAAAATATCGCTGTACAAGAAACTATGGACTTATACCACTTTCAAAAATAACAAAATTATCACATATGTAATCTATCTAATATATAAAATTCTCATGTCGCAGTGTTTGTTGCCAAACTCCTCCTAAGTTACTCGACCGATTTTCATGAAATTTTGTGTGCATATCGTGTAGGTCTGAGAATCGGCTAACATCTATTTTTCATACCCGTAAATTCCAAACTGACCCGCCCCAAGGGAAAATTTACGCCTCACCTAAATAACGTACTGACTTCGTTGAAATTTTAAGCTAGATAGATCATCTAGATAGATCAGCATATATGATTTACGTTTTTTTTTTTAATACTCAGAGGGGGCGGTGCAAGGGCTACTTTTTCCTATCCCCAACCAACAAACTAATTTTGATTAAATTTTATTTATTTTTAAATTACAAAACTTTAGTTTAACAAATGTAAATTTTCACACCTATTTTTTATACCCCTAAATGTAAAGGTACCCGCCCCAAGGGGAAATTTATGCCTCACCTAAATAACGTACCGTATATATCTGTGTAGAACACATATGGTTGAGGTTTTTTTTATTAAGTGGTACTCAGAGGGGGCAATACAGGGGATATTTCTCCTTATAGCCAACTATCAAACTGAAGTACAGAAAATGGCGGATAATCATTTATTAAAATTATAAGTAACGCAGACATTGATTGCTCAAATCAAGGTTGACTTTTGCAGTTCGGTGAAGATTATCAAACATATTTGAAATAAAAAAATGTTTCCTAGAGCAAATTTATATGGCAAAACAACGTTTGCCGGACAGCTAGTATATACATATAATAGAGTAACAAAGCACTGATAATTCCAAATATTATTCCACATTTATTTTAAATTTAAAAAATTCAATATTAATTTTTATTAAATTTTTTTCTCATTACAGGAGAACCTTTCCGCTGACGTGTCTCAAGGCGTATAACTCTACCCTACTTAAATATGTTAAATATTTGGCTAAAAACTGTTGCTGTTATTGTTGCTGAACATTGTCAGAATGATTGTTGAATATTAAATAGCAGTTTATTTTGCAATTAATATCAGCAGTAGTAAATCCTGTCAAATAACGGATAACAACGAGTAATCTCTTCCATTTTTCTCCTATATACACGCCACACACCCAAACTTCTTATAACTATTAAAAAAAAACAACAAAAGCAACAATAATAATTATAATAATTAAAGAAATTTCTTCAACACAATGGCATTCAGTTACGCCTGCCTTACACTACAGCGTGTGGTATTACCAATTATTTTGGTATTGGGTAAGTCATGATTATTGCACTGCCAACTCATTTATTCATTCATTCGCCCATTCACTTTATACGGTACGTAAATTCTAAAAATAAAAGTTGCGCTAACATGTTAAACACTTTCCTTTTTACATTTCATTTAAGAACTAATCTAATTGAAATTAAAATTATTTTCATAACTCTCTCTTTGTGTGGCTTTTTTTTTCTTTTTTGCATGTAAATGAAACATTAATTCATTCCATCTCACCTCTGTTTATCCGTTTAATGTTTAATTACTAGTACATTACGGCTATTGGTTTAAAAGTGAATGAGTAAAGAAGTCAAGTTTTTTTGTAACTGTTACGTTACTACGTTTGATATTATATATTGTGGTATTATTCTATTATTTTTCTTTTTTAATCATTATACTTTTAGCTGCACTATATCGTCCGGTTGGTATATCATTCGTGTACCTGTTGATGTTTTTCATTTCACCATTTGTACCGGTGGCTACAAAGAAAAATTTCAAAGGATCTGTTACACCGTATTTTATTATATTAATAGCATTAAGTACAATATTACTATTATGTCATATAGGGCTGCAAGTATCAATATTGGCCCTTGATATAGGTGATAGTTTTGGTACATGCACAGTAATTGAACGCTTACTGAGGCATGTTGGCTTTATTGGATTTAAAAATTTAAAGTAAGTATTAAATGAAATTCATCTACAGAATTTAAATTAAATGCAATTAAAAATTAATTGATGTAATGAAAATTGTAAGCTTGTTTTGCATACATACATACATATGTACAAATGTAAATACATATGTATCTATATCTACGAAGATGTAACATTTGCAATTCTAAATATGTTTATAAACTATTTATTTTTATTACAACAACCCATATATCTTTATTACAATGTAGCTATGTTTCAAGAAGTAAAAGTTTTTGAAAAAGGAAGAAGAGAAAATTATTCATCCAATAATTTTTTTAACTATACAAAAAATTTTTCAAAAATATATTTCCGCAATTTTACGTTTCTATCGGAAAGTATATGTAAAACTTTAAATGTGTTTTGCACACATAGAAACGAGCCATTTGTCATATGATTGCAAAAAAAAAGCTCCGTATCGAAATACATGTTCCTGAAATATTTTCAGGGATCAAAAATAAAGACTTTATGACAAAAATTTGGATTAATTTTTAAATGGATGATTTCTTATCCGCGGAACTTAGAGTATCTTTGAGTTTGTAGAACGTCTATATAATTCAATGTTTAAATATGATTTCATGTAAATGTTGGCTACGTCTCAAGCATTTTCAACATAGGCTTTCAGTGCATTAAACATTGCAGGCTTATCCATACAGACGTAAGGCCTGCATAAAAATAGTCTAAAGGCGGCCAAAAGATGCCATGGGTCTACAATCTACACCAAACAGTGCATCCATTCACCCAGAAATGAGTTTTGTCTTCGAACACAAGTTTCCGATAAAAAAATGGATCTTCATCCAACTTTGCTAGCGCCCATTTACCAAATCGTCGTGCGGGAGTTTATGTGCTCTATACGCCATTTTTTACATCTCGATTTAATGATGCTAATTTAGGTTTTTGACACCAAAATTTTTAAAATCTGCAATCCGTTTTCGGCTATTTACCTCCGAAACTGTACGAGATGTCCCAAAACGGATTACAAATTTGAAAAATTTGAGGTCGAAAACGTAAAGTGGTATCAATAACTCGAGATATATAAAAAAAATATGAATTGGCGGATAGAGCACATAAACTCCCGCACGGCGAAATGTTAGCCGTTATGATAGGTCGTGTCGTTTCAGTTCTTTATTGTACAAGCGGTATTTCAATAGGCTTTACACCCAAATCCTACCGCTAAATATGCTACACAGAGTCTAAATTGCTGCGAACGGTTCCTAATCGATAATTCAAGGTCATCAATAACACAATATTCAAGCGTTTTTCGCTTGTAAGTCGAGTTATGGTTAAATTATAGACCAATTCATCATCATTATGATCATGTTTATATAAAAGGAAAATTTACGAAAATTTACACAAATTATGTAGGAAATTATTGTCATCTATTTTTATTATGATAATTTGATTCAATTTTGTATGGAACAAAATATCGGCCAAATAGCTGCCGCGACCTCGGCGGCACACCTCTATCCGACGATACAAATTTGCGATGACTCTGAGTTAATATGCCGAATTATCTCATCCTTTAGCTCTTGTATTGAATTGCTGGCCTAACGACAATCAAATTAAATTAAAAATAAATGCATAATACCGACTGTAAAGTGTAACAGGTTTGTCGATAAACGAACGTGGTTTATGGAAACTCCGAATAAGAATGTTTACAATAGTGCTGGACGCTCTATACTACCTATTATATGTAAAGCCGATTACATTTTAGCGCTTCAGCGCTCACGTGGTGAGCAGTGCTGGACAATAACTTGTTTATTTTTTATTATTTTCAGAGTGTTTGCCGTTATAGAATGGCTGGTGCCAGAAGTAATCGTGTTCATAAGTTCCATAGTCGTCTATTTGGTGACAAAAAAAATTACCCAACAGTCTGAAGTTCTAATAGAAGATGGTAATGCTGATGCTCTTGATATTGAGGAAACTCTAGAAGCCGGTGGTATTGTCAACACTGGAGAGCTGTCAGCAGTCAAAGTCAATAACGATGTGGTCCGTAAGAATAAATTAGATCGTGATAAGCCTAATTTTGATGGACTTATAAAAATATGTACGTTCTTATAATACACTAAAAATTATTTAATAATACTTTTGTATACTGTTGTATAGCTCCCTTATTTTGTTTGGCCACCTTATTCTTTTCTGCCGTTTTAAGACCCAGTGTACCGGGTGGTTTTTATTTTTTAATATTTTTGCTATCAGGTTCATATTGGGCAACTTTCCAAGCATTGCAAAGGTAAGATAAAAAAAGTAATCAGTATATATTGTGGAAAAAAAGAAAGAAAATTTTATACATTTTTGTTAACTTTATGGTTTTTCTTTTTTTTATATTTTATGCAGAAAATTTGCCATTCTATTACGTTTTGTAATGGTCATTATTGTGGCACATACTATTTGCATAGTGGCTTATCAAACGCCTTGGATGCAGGACCATTTAGATGAAACAAGTTTAACAGCAAGGTAAGTGCTGTACATGTTTAAAACTAAATTTCCTACAAATAAAAAAAGGATTATACGTAAATTTGTTGCACTTACAATATAAAAAAAAACGTTATAAAGTTATACATTTAGTTTAAATCATAAAGGAAACCAAAAACTTATTGAATTGTAATGAAACGTTTCGTGTATATGTATGTTGCAAAAAGTGAATTAAAAAATGTTATACTAAACCTTTAAACCGAATTTGTTATTACGGGGGTGGTTCAATAAGTCTGTCATTTTTTAAAATGACGCAGCTTATTAATATTTTAACAGTAGTGAATTGACCGATAGATTCCTGTTGACACAGATAGTGTAAAGAAGCTCGACCAAGGATGCCAAAGTTTAGCTGCTAGGGAATGTAAATTTTATTTAAAAATATATATTCCTTTAAACAATCTTCGAAATTCTGTGAAAAATTATTTAATGCTCAACATTGAAATCAAAGAGAACTAAAAAATTTTATAAATTATGTTCCGTGCTATACACCATATATTTTATACATACATACATCGTACTATAGAAATGCCTTGAAAATAATTCTTTTTCTTTGGACATACAAAAAATGCTGAACGTTAAAAAAGTAACAAAAATGGTTGGCAATAAATAAAATAAAAATATATGGATTATACAGACTTTAATATGTGCTAAAATCAAAACCGTTTTCAGTTTCTTTTCCTACCTGCCTCAGATTTTTCTAGGGCTTGACTAAAATTTCGTGCGAAACAATGCGGTTATGTCGATTCATTTCATCATGACATAAGAAATAATAACACTGTGCTAGTCGCAAAACAAGCTGGGCACCCTGCTGGTAAAGCTTATTCGAGTATGCTGAATTCAATGGCTTAGCCGTTTTTAGAAGTTAGCGCTGGTATTCGCGATATTCGTGATTTAATATTTGTATGCTAAAGTACTATAAAAACGATACTTTTATACTTTTTTGATTAATTTTTAATTTTAAATTTAGAAATTTTGATTAAATTTGCACATCAATAAATAGAAAATTTTAGCGAAATTTTTTTTTTTTGTGATTTTTTACGCGAATTTTTTATTCGCAAAGTTTTTTTACTTCGAATTTGAAATTAATTCGAATACGTGTTAGCAATATTCGCTAATTTTGATTTTATTCAATCTACTTTGAACATATGGAACATGACAAGGGTAGCATAGCAGTTTGTATTTATTTTTCGTGAAAAAAAATAGATTTTGAGAAAAAAATAAGAATGTCATGTAATCTTGTGTTTATTCAACAGAGTTGAATTGATTTAAATTTAAAAATTATCCCAAAAGCATAAAAATACCAAAATTTTTTTGTACTTTAGCGTACAAATTTTAAATCGCAAATACGAACGCTAACTTCTAAAAACGGCTAATGCCATTGAAATCAATGTACTCGAATTAGCTGTATCAGTAGGATGCCCAGCTTTTTTTTTTTTTTTTTTTTTAAGTGTCAAATTCGAGCACATTGTGATTAGCAACAAGTCATCCAAACAACTTTTTGTTATATTTTAAGTAGTTTAAAGCTACGGTCACATTGGATAAATATTTGACGAAAAAAACGTAACCACTATTTTATGAAAATATTTATTTTTTAATTTTTCAATTCTTAAAGTTTAATTAATTATACATATATCAAAATAATTGTGCTGAATATCGTTTTTAAAAAATTTTTGGAGAAATGTTTACATAAAAAGAAATATTTGCATAATATATTTTCAAAAAAATAGTGGTTACGTTTTTTTCGTCAAATATTTGCCTAATGTGACCGTAGCTTTAGAGTTATTCAGAAATTACTGGCGATTATTTTTTTCATGCAAAATTAGTGCAATATATTAAACAGATTATCGTTATTGTTTAAAAGAAGCTTTTATTAAATCGGAAGCTTGCAAGGAATTTGCAGTTTGTTTTTTTTTAGACCAAACTAGTAGTAAATTTGTTTAAAGTGGCGATACTGGACATACATACATAAGTACATACATACTCGTATGTGCATATATATTAACTTATACAATAAAAAATCGTTTTTAAAATTCTTATTGTAGTATTCTTATTAATTCGATTGTTTTAAATTTCTATGTTTATTCCTATTTACAGATTAATTGGTCTTGAACCTCTTGTAACTTCAACATGTGCCAATGGCAATGATATTAGAATTATTGTATATGATACCAAATTTAAAGCTGATTCATTCCTAAATCCTATAGTTTTATTTTTCACTTACTATGCATTAGCATTGACCACCAAGAATCTCATCAAAGCTAGGGTAAGTATTTAATATAATAATTATGTATATTTACCCCAATATATCAATAATTTCTTAAAGAAAAGACAAAACAAAAGTTTTAACAAATACTACAAAATGTTTAATATTGGTGCGCTTTCCAACATACAAAATGACTAAAACCCTTTTTTTAACCATAAATCTTTATATTTTTAGTAAACTTAATATACCAGAACTAACACTAAAACCAAACATTTCTATTTATTTTTCTTTTTATCTTCTATTAAAAAAAATGCTGCTTTAACTGCTGGCTTTTTTAATTTCCTCTTAACACTGACTATTTAAAAAAAAAAACTTTATTTTTCTTTTATTAAAAAAAAAAAACAATAAATTTAACAATTCACTAACAAAGATCATTGCTAAACCAGCCACTGCTTTTGGTCATGAAGTTGATAATAGTAGTACCCATAAAATACAACGTCAAATATCGCTGATTACACAAACATCACGTAGTAGTAAAAAGGATGGTAGTAGGAGTAAATCTCAACGTTTGAATGTAAGATTTTTTCTCAGTTGATTTTTAGTTTGAACAATTCTTATTTTTTTTATTATTTTAATTCTGTGCTATTAAAAACGTCATGCAATGAAAAAAAATATGTATTTTATTGTAAACATACTATTTAAAAATCTTTTTAACTTAACAAAGAAGCAGTAATTAAATTTAATAATAATGAAAGTACAGAATAAAAGTAAGGAACTTTACAATGCCATATATCTAAAAAAGGATATGAATAAATGCTGTTATTTCCATTACATTTGCTACGATTTTATTGTATAATATTACTGGGTATACACATATATGAATAGTTAATAAAGACCAAGTCAGTCAGTGGTTGTATTATTCTTATATGAAATGTATTCGATAAAGCAAAGGCGTAGACATCATTAAAAGAAATAGGAAATAAAATGTATTAAAAATGGGTTTATAATGGCCGTGATTTCTCACGCTTCAGTGTTGCAAAAATAATAAACATATGCTAATTTGCTATGTCTGAAGGAATATTTCTATGATTAAAAGGATGGTTTTAGGAATATTAACTACATTACATAATTAATTGTTTTATTAAAATACTAACATGATGGTTTTAACTTAAACCAATTATTTGTATTATTCTTGTGCTAAACAATTCTATTTTTTAAAGCATGTAAATAAAAATAACTTTATAAAAGAATCCAAGTAAATGGAAATTCCTTAATATATATGTAATTAGTGAAAATATACTTAACCCTGCTGTTAGGTCAAAAAAACTGACGAATCTTAGGTATAGGACCATTTTAGTCCATACTATTCTTTTTTTTTGTAATAAATGCCTATTATAATGTCGAAATATACATACATGATGTATATATATGATGCACCCAGTTTGTCTTTGAAGTGTTTTAATAAGATACCTTTATTTCTGGGATTCCCCTTTGTAAGTTTTCATATCATTCGCGGTAGTTAACTTCAATTTATATTCAGTTCTGACTTGTTTACTTTGCTAAAACAATGGAAAATCGACGATTAACAGCAACTAGAAAACGTGGAACTTGCAGCTGCTAAAAAACTAAGTGCGATAGTAAATGTACCATATGCAACAAATTTATGTATATGCAAATCGTAATGAAAGATCATTTGCTTATTATGTTGTTTATGTTGTGAGAAGATTTAATAAAAAAAAACAATAACGCTCCAAAACGGTCCTAAATCTAAGATTCGTAATTTTTTATTTTTTCTGGCTACCATTTTATTATATTATTATATAAAAATACCCCATTAGCAAACGTTTTATGTTAAATATGTTGCATCATTTCTCAGTCAAGGCAAAAACAAAACAAAAATTGACCAAAATGGCCCAAACCTAACAGCAGGGTTAAATTATTACAATAACTTATCAAACAGTACAATTTGGTATGGAATCCAAGTACAGTGCTTTTATTTAAATAAAATTAAATTGTTTTTATTTTTAACCAAATCCTGGTACTTGTTTTTACTAAAAATTAATTTATGCTTTTTATAATTGCAATTTGAAAATATTTTTTTTTTTTTTTTTTGGTTTATTTTTCACTAATCCTTTTTTTTTAATCACGTATGTACTATGTATGTATATCACATAAAAGTAATTACAGTTGGTTTTTAAAATATACTACAATATTGGATACTCTATGATAATAATAAAAGAAGTATTAAGTAATTGACGAATCTTAACTGAACATTTTTAGTTTAATTGGCATGTTTTGCACTTTAATTAAACAAATTTTTTATCCTCTAGAGTGAATATATATGTTAGTTCCAGATCTACCAATAGATTCAGATTAATTTTTTAAAATTGCATGTCTTTTCTCTAATCTTTACATTGTTATTAAAACACGATGACATTTTTTAGGAAGAAAATTTATAGTGCTTAACAATTCGTCGGGCGGGAATTTATGTGCTCTATCTGCCATTTCATATTTTTTATATATCTCGAGTTAATGATGCCACTTTAGGTTTTCGACCCTAAATTTTTCGAGTTCGCAATCCGTTTTTGGATATCTCGTCCAGTTTTGGAGGTAAAGTGCCGAAAACAGATTGCAGATTTTCGAAATGTTGGTGTCAAAAATCTAAAGTGGCATCATTAACTTGAGATATATAAAATGGCGGATAGAGCACATAAACTCCCGCACGACGAATTTACAACCATGCCACAGAGTTTAAATTCTTTTTTTTTCTATATTTTAATTCTTGAAAAAACCAGAGTCTGGATCGTTACATCTCTGAAAAAACAACTCGTTACGTTAAAATGCATTTTTTTAATTAGAATACAAGTGAACGTACTGGTTATTGGAAAGTTCAGGATTATAAAAGCCGTTATCGTGTAAAGCTATATTTACACTACCTAAAAGTATATTTACACTATCTAAGTTTCTCATCTGATTATAACAGATTATAACAGTTACAACTCAGACGGCAATCATTTTAAAAGTAGAAAATATTATATTTTTAACTGAGCTCAGGCAACAACAATAAAAATTAAATTAGATTTGTAATTAAACTATCTGAGTACGCTTCTGATATAAAACTCAGACGAGAACTTAGATAGTGTAAATATAGTAGTCTTGGGTTTTTTAGCTCTTTTGAGTGAGCGCTCTTCTTAGTTCAGCTCACTTTAATGAACTATGTTGCTCATTTAGTTCAATAGCTCATTTAGTTCAAAAGCTCATTAAGTTCAATATTTTCATTTGAATCATATTAAACTTTTTTTTCCACTGGTACTGCTCATGTTGTGGGCATCAATTGTATACGTAGCTTTTGTATACATAGTTTGCCTTTAAATTCAAACTCAATCGATTTTGTTTTACAGGAATCGGTTATCAATTATCATACTCTAGTGAAATCCAGGTATACAAATTAATTTTAGCCTTACGGAAAAATTTAAAGAATTTTGTAATTAATATACAATTTTATTTTCGATCTTAAAAATTACTCATGTATGTACATACATGCACGAATTTATTATTATTGTAATTGCAAGTTTGGTTATTATCTAATTATTTAAAATATTTTATTAAAAATTCAAATTTTTATTCAAACTCGACAGTAAAAAATAAATATAATTCCCTTTCATATTGCCTCTTCAATTATCATAAAAATCGTTAAATATCCAAAAATGTAACGTCCTATAAAGTTTCTGGCAGCTACGTATATTACTTGCAGCTGGCATTACCAATTAGTATGTACCTTCAAGATAATTTGTCAAAGAATAAAAAAGATTCAAGAAAGAAAGAGAACGAACTAATAAGAAAGATGAGCGAAAAGAAACGTTGATTCACAAGAAAGAAAGAAAGAAACATGAACTACTGAGCTAAAAGAGCATTACAATAGAGCGGCTCTTTTAGCTCACTTGAGTGAAAAGCTCAGTTGAACTAGTTCGTTCATGAGCTACACAACTCTAAAATATAGCTTAACTAAATATATGACATAATTTTTAATTTAGTAAAAAATTTAACTTTACTAAGATTTTATTAAATAATAATAGTTTAGTAATATTAAGCTATATTTACACCATCTAAGTTTCTCATCTGATTATAACAGATTATAACAGTTACAACTCGGATGGCAATAATTTTGAAAATAGAAAATGGGTTATTTTCAACTGAGCTCAGGCAAAGACAATAAAAATTAAATTAAATTTGTAATTAAACTATCTCAGTCTGTCTGAGTACGCTTCTGATATAAGACTCAGATGAGAACTTAGGTGGTGTAAATATAGCTTTAGTAATATTATTTTTTTTTAAATATATGACGGCAAAGCTCACAAAAATTTTCTAAAAGTTTTGTCTCTAATTATGCGCAAGTAGAGCTACAGCCAACTAAGTATGTGATAATTTAGCAAAGCATTTAAACGCTGAGTAATAGGCAAAGAAAAAAATTTCCCTTAAAAAATTTTACAAAAAGCGGACATTTAAATGAATTCAATTCATCTAATGATTATAATAATTTTTTTTATTCTGCTGAGTTCATTTATACAAAATTAATATAGCATACGAATAGTCTCTATATTCTTTCTCTAAATTCTAGTAGCTAGTTTCATATGTTAAGCCTCCATTCCGACTGTGATTACTTTTAAATCATGCATAATCGGTCAAATTTTGTTTGGTGATGTCGTTGTCGTCTGACAACATTTTTGTTATAGATTAAAGACAAAATCTATTACAAAAAATTTTGTTAGACGATGATGACATTACCAACTGGAATAAGGCCGAATTTTGTTTAATTTTATAATTTAAGAAATAAAAAAAAGTTGAAATTTAAAAAAAAACAAAACATTTTCTTTTTAAACCTTAATTTGCCTAGATTTAATTTATTTATGTTTTAACAAATATCTTTTTATATATATATATATTTTGTATGTTGCTCTTTTTTTACTTCCGCTTTAGGTTACTTTACGCCGTGAACAGCAACGTCCTCAAATTATAACTGAACCGACTGAAACGACGCCTGTACGTAATTTACTAACTCTCTTCCAACTTTTGCCTCACCACCACTACTATATATGTATTAATATGCTCCTTTCTACGTTTAACTGTTTCTATTATTAGATAATATTTTTTAACTAAATATATACTCGTATCCTTTAGGCTTGTGAAAAGTCAATTAATGTAGTGTGAAAGTATTACTAAATTTACCCATCATTAGCTATATATAATTACATACTTCGTAAAGCCTGACAGTTGGCAACATTAGTTAATGATGATAGTGTTCCAAAAAACAATATATCAATTTATAAAACAAATAACAAAAGATAGTGTCAGTCTTTATAGATAATATTTATTAGCATTTAACCACTATATCCTTGTATAACTACATACTAACAATAACACATAAAGCTTAAATTTTTAAATGTGTATTTTGTTGCAATACTAACATTAACAGCCATATATGTATATCGTATATAAATACAATTGTTATTTAGAAATTAAATAGTTTTAAATTTACACCATTTCTAACATTATATACATACATATATTGTCATTGAAATATTTTTACTTACCATACAAGTTTTTCCTATTAAATTATACGATTATGGCAAACTGTTGCTTCTATTCTCAAAATTCATTTCAATCAAACAAAATCTGTAATATATAAGTTTTATTATAAATACACTGAGACCTCGATTATTTTTAATGATTGGGACCTTATTTTTGTGAGTGTATTTTAACATTCACATTATTTTTAAAATGCTCGTTAATAATCTTAACTTTGTTTTCAATAGTTAAATCTTGTCTTTGTCTTTTTATCGCTGATAAACATTACATTTGTAAAAATACACATTCCAAACTTTCCGAATTTCTAAATTACACTGAATTAAGTACAGATTAACCTCGATTAATCGGCTTGAATGGGACAGATATATGTACTATACAGCAGAGGTTGTATAAAACACAATAAGAAAATATTTCTATTTTAATAAACCATCAAACAATTAATATACTTATGTAAAACACGATTTATAAAGATATACAGAGCAAACATCATGCCGGTTATTAGAGTCCCGATACTCTATAACCAAGGTTTAAATATGTTTTAAAATGATTTCAACTCATCATCAAATAAGAAAATTGCTCTTTTTCCCTTTATTCCAAAAATAATATTATGCTTATACTCCCGAATATTCTAGTCGACTTAGAAAAAATTTAACCCATTCGATTATGCCGGATAATCTAATTTAAGCAATCGGGGTCTCACAATGTATACTTATATATTATTTCGAGCTTGAGATGTTTAATTTATTTTTAATCCGATACATCAGAAAATATATGTTTCGGATCTGCACAAAAGGCTATATTTTACTATATATTTACTCAGTTATGTTATAAACACAACAAAGCCTATCAAACACCGAACACACGACTACAAAAATCGCTGGCTACAAAAGTAGCCAAGTAGCCAGCTACTTAATTATAATAACGACTACAGCTACAAAATAAACATCTGTTTTGACACGTTGAACATAACCTAAACAAAATATAACAAAAAACTTATTTTTTGTAAGTGAAATTGTGAGGAAACAAAAGACAACAAATATCAGAAGAAAACTTATAAAAATTTAAGAAAACTAAAAAGGTAAAACAAAAAATGTAAACAAATGATAATTTTTTTTTTAGTGGTTCAACTTGAATTTTTTCGTATTTTTTATGTACATATTTAATGTATTGCGTTTTTTAAACACCTTTTTCATGCATCTTATTGTATTGGCAGCACTAAACTGTTTATTGTCGCCAAGAAAAATAGAAATTAGCCTAAGTTGGCTACGGGCTATAAAAGTAGTCGTGTAGTCGGTAGTCGTGTTGCTGTTAAAATAATTATTCTCCTATGCATACATGTATTTTATTTTTGACAGCTTGTAGTCGATGGTCGGTAGCCTTTGTTGTGTTTATAGCACTATTCTGTCTTCCTATTAAAGCATCTTAATCTAACACCAATATAAGCTAGTTTAATTTGCAAAATTTCAAAGTGTCTGAGAAAGCTGGGAGGATAGTGCTTCCTTTTTTTCTACAAAAACTCTTAAATATATTCTATTTTATTTGTACAAAACAGTGTCTCGCTGTCCTTAGAAATTCTTTAAGATTAGACTCTAAGGGCCACTTTTTGAGTTGGAGATTAGTGATTAAATTAACTTTAATCTTTGATTTCACTTTTTGGGTTGACATAATCTTATTGTTAATTGCTAGTTTAATCGACCGATGCTGGTAGTTTAATCTTAACGGAGAACTGTCAAATTCCATGTGCGTAATATAAACAACTGTTGAAAATATTATTTATTCATTTATTTATCAGAAAGAAGAAAACATAAAAATTAAAAGTTAAATAAAAATGGATTGTTCCAGTGCTGATAAGGATTTAAATGATCACAAATATCATGGGCCAGGTTCTGCACATGGTTTTTTGCACTCTATAATGTTTTTTTTAATTTTAATAAATAGTTTACTTCACTGGAAGTAAAAGTCGAAGCCCGTTCAGCTTCTAAACTTTTCAATTAAATATTTTTTCTTCACTGTTTGAAGACATCTTTTTTTATAAATGTTTTAACTCTGTATTATGCTTAAAAATATATGGCGGAATTATTTTTTCATTAATAACAAAAACAAAGTGTTATGAAAATGTATATGAATGGTATACATAAGTAGAATGTTGTGAAAATATATTTGACATTTGCAAAAACGAAGATGCCATTTGTCTTATTCAGTAGGGCAATACTAATAGGTTTAAACTCTTACTCAAAAACAGAAAACACAATTTACACCGGATTAAATTTAATCTTAGATTAGTTGACTAAATCGTAAACTTGACTTTAATCTCCAACTCAAAAAGTGGCCCTAAATTATTAAGACTGAACAAAACCTACAATTTAAATATTCCATAGACGAATTTTCTCGAGCTAATTAACAAGCTTTCCATATTACAATGGTCCATCCTTATGTAATAGTCTATACTCTTAGTTTATGAGTTCACAACATATCTGCTTGGTGCTAAAAATACCCCTAATTTGGGAAAAGTTTTTACTAATGGAGCAACAGACATTTTTTTAAGAGTTTTGGCGTCAGTTCCTGTATTCATAAACTTTTACTTATTTACATCCTGTCTATACCAGCCATCGATTTGGTATATCATGAACAAAACGTCAGATGCATATATGTCGTACAATTTTTTTAAGAGTTTTTTTTAAGCGTTTAAGCAAAAACTTATTAAAAATATTTCATTATATTTCCTACTGTATTTGAAACATAACAAAAATTACATTCTTAATTTCAAATGAAAATGGTGTAAATTATTTTCTTCATATTATTTTTATTCTCTATGTCTAATCATATCTTTTGTAATGTGTTACTAATTAACCTCCTAATAATATTTCATTGTACTCGTGCTAGTATTGTGTCTGTCTTAAACATTATATTCTCTCGTAAATGTATCCTTTCGTTCTTTCTTGTTATATATAATCTTACAAACATATAATTTTATACTCTTACATACACATTCAAAGTCCTTTTCTAAAACATTTTATGAGTGAGTGTTATAAAGTGTCACGTGCAAGTGTGACCGTATATGTTGTTTTGCCATTAGCAGAAAATAAAAAAATAGAAAAATATATTTATTTGTGTTTAAGGGATATATAAGTTTTTATGTGTGTATCCAAAGGCCTTTTTTGCTCTGTATACTTATGTGTTGGGGGACGGCACTAATATCTGTGATGGGTTGTTTTTTTTTAGGTATTTAATTAGTTTTATTATCATTTTTTAAGTACTGTTTAGTTTTTTAAATCTTTTAGAGGTATTTAAGTAATGAAATACTTGTATATGTTGAAAGAATGTTAATGGGATATTTATTAAGTCCGTTGGGAAAAATATAAGAAATTATTATTTTTTTTTTTAATTTTAAATTAAAGAATTTTTTAAAGGCTTGGCTAAAATGCATTTAAAATAAATAATAAAAGAATAAGTTTCGTTCAATTTAGGCAAATATATGATGAAAACGACGTAACAACCATTTTTTATGTTTCCAGTTGTATTATTTAAAGATCAAATTGTAATTTCGGCTGAAATACATATATCTCTCTAAAGGTAGAAGTACGTAACATGTGTTGCGCTAGTTGTGTGTTTCGCACATCTGTCAAAAAGAGTGTATATTCATAAGCAAGTTACTCAGAAAGTTCATGAACATGACGTATAGAAGTTGGACTAATTTTATCTTTTAGATGAGTTGACAGTTGAACAGTTAGCCTACATTGTACATTGTAACCGCTTTTAACGATGTAAAGCATGCTATGTACTTCCACCTTAAGCCACAAGAGAATGCGTTCCTGTAGTTACTCATGAATAAAACAAACACAATAACAATATGGCTTATTGCTTAGGTTAAAGAACTGTCAAAAAATAAAAATAAACAACCTTATAATCAATTCGCCTTGTTTGCACTTTTATTTTTAAGAAAATGCAAAAATTGACAGTCTCTTTACAGTTTTCCTAAAAATTAGTAGTTCAGCTGCTATATCAAAAGCACCTTGTAATCCATTTGCTTGATTAATTTTAATTATATGTATGAGCTGTCAAATTTGAAAGTCCTGAATATTACATTCTTCTTGAAACAAATCTTTCTTTTTTTTTTATGGGAAATATAAATGAAATGGCATAATTAGTGTCCGTCTATGAAATTAACTTATTTTTTATACAATACTTTAACGAATAAATATGTACGTTCATTCTACAATAATTAATACTGAGGTTTTTTAAATAATATATTTAACATTTCTTAGTTATTCAAATACTAGAGTCATACTAAAATTAGACTACATTTTAAAAAGCACAATAATTTATGGTTTTTCAATTCATATATTTTAAAACTCTCACACTCATGCCAGAACATTATTACAGATCAAATATACTACTTTATGTTTTATTAATCATATTTGTTAACTGTTAACTTTAACATTTTGTACTCGTTAAATTTAAATATGTAAAAGAAAGATAAAAAAAAAACGTTCAGTCCAAACATTTAATTTTGTGTTTATTGCTGCTCATCATTTAATATGGTTTGTGACTGTTGATTTTCATCTTCATAATTTCTGAATATTATAGTTAATGCGTTCAGCAACACGTAAGACTACAGCAGCAACAGCAATTGACAATAATAGCGGAATAACTGCACAACAACAGCAAGCCAATAATGATATACCACTGAGTTCAATGGATGCCCATAATCGTGCATCAGATGTCGAATACAAAACCGGCATATGTGATCAAATCTGGTATGGCATAACCGGAATAGGAGGATTTATCTATCAAAATAGTTATATATTTACGAATGTTCTAATGATGGTGAGTATATGTACACAATTAATAATAATTTGCTAATATTTTAAATAAAGTGTCTATTTTCAATTTATTGTATAAACACTATGTAAAGAGCCAAATGTCCGCTGTCTCAGTTCTATAAACGTTTTTTGTTTGATTAAAGCAAGACTGTAGAACCGTCAGACTCCATATCCAACTTCACTGCGAAATGTAGATATATAGACATACATATGTACATATGTATGTATCTTTTTATAAAAACAGTGATAATTACTCGTATGTTGTAAGAACATGACTTTATTTTTGGAATTTCTAATTATTATTTTTTAATACTGAACAAAATATGTACTATAAAACCGAATCTTAAAATAATAGAACTTCAAATGGTAAACATCTAAAATAATATTAAATTACTCTACATATGCCTAAAATCTGCTCTCAGTAATGCTCTCAAATCGGATCTAATGATTCAGAGAAAGTTCTACTGAGACTTGTGTAGGTGGCAATATCGTGACGATCATATTACGTTACGTTATTTTCTATTAAAATTAAGCGACATTGCTTGGATAGTTCCTGCCCGTCTAAATTTTTTTATTATCAACATGGCCTTAACAATTATGGTTGACGAAGAGAGTTACTCTATTGTTTATGCCTTTCTTATGAATGATTAATTTGATTTACGTTCCTCAATTTGTAACACACGAACCATGTGATCGACGTATACATATATGTATACGCTAATAGGGTTTCATTGTGTAAATGGGTAATATTTCTACGTATCATTGAATCCTTAATAGAATCAACTAGTTTAGAATTATTTTTAGAAAAGCAAAAAATTAAGTTGCACCATTCTTAAAAACCATTAATTTTGCGTTTACCATTAACACTGTAATGAGGAACTTAAATAAAAGCGCGAACGATATGCAAGAACAGTAATATTTACGTGCCTTTTTGATAAAAACCACTAAATAAAAAATAATAAATAGAAATCGAATTACAAAATTGGTCTCAAAGTAGCTAAAATGTCATTACTTTACAAAATGGCAAATAAAATTGTAAAAAAACAATAAAATTTGTTCTGCAGCTAACTTCACTTTTTTGTCAAAAGTGGAGTTTCCAATTACAAAGCGTTAGTACCGCGTTATTTAAGTTGATCTCATACATTTTGTATGGACTTAAGAATTTTTAGCTCTAATTTATGTTGACCTGTTAGTAAAATATACTAGAAACTACTTGCTGTGTAAACATGACGAATAGGGTTTTTAAGTCTTTCTACTTCTTTCCATTGCTTGTTTTTCATACTGTTAAATATTACGTCGCAAATTTCCAAGTATTGTCATTGTGGAAAATATTTGAACAATTTCTTGCATTTTTCTTATGCACATGTAATAATGGAGTCGGAGTCGCGAAGTTTTCTAGGTGCTCCAAATCCGTTTAAAACACTGAAATTTCGACTAAAACTCCACAGCCCTGAAGGAAAGTCGTTTTAACTAGTTTTAAATTTTTTTTTCTTTTAACTACACATAATATACCTACTTTGTTTTTTAAGGCCTGGTCCATTGTCTATCACAGTTGGTTAACGTTCGTTTTACTTTTATGGGCCAACGTTTTATGGATGATACCAAATCAACGTAAAGCTATGATGCGTTCAAGTCCTTTTATAGTCATCTATGCTGAACTCTTACTCATCGCTCAGTATATTTATGGTATGGATTTAACGAATGATGAATTACCATCCCATGTTGATGTGAGTTAAGTTATTTGATTCTAAGTTCATTATATTACATATCATTACATTCCTTTTAGATATCTGGTATCAATTTAAAGCAAATCGGTTTTGAACGTCCTCAAGAGAATGGTATGCAGCCTTGTATACCACTAATAGTGAAAACATCATTTTTACTGATGTTTTGGGTTACCCTACGTCAATTCTTTAAAGAGAAAACTGATAGGAGACGTGACAGTACTTTGGCTGATATTTTTGCTCCCCTACAATTAAGTGTAGGTCACTCTATAGGTGATCAAACACAAGTGGGTGGCAAAAAAACATCTAAATTCCTAAAGAAAATGGGTATTGTTATAAAGAATCTCTTGGTAAGACTATGGATCTGGCTACTAGTTTTAGTGATATTTCTGTGTGCCATGACTGGTGAAAAGATGACTGGCTTTCGTATATGTTATATGGCTTTATTCCTATTCTTCCTCTTGGTATTCCAATCATCATCAAAAGCCTGGGTTAAATTAATGTATGGATTTTGGTTATTCCTAATCTTTTATGCCATGTCCATACTTATATTGATTTACACTTATCAATTTGATAAATTTGATAAGTATTGGGAAAAGTATCTCAATATATCAACTACCTTGTAAGTATATTCTTGTGTTTTATGAAAAGAATAGAAAACCACACATCTTTTAATTGCTTTTATTTTGCAGACAAACCGATATTGGCTTGGAACGTTATAAAACTAAAGATTTATTTTTGCATTTAGTTTCGCCCACAATAATTGTCATTTTAACGGTAATACAGGTCCATTATTTCCATAAACGTTTTATAGCTTCTATGAATCAACCTACTGAAGTTGTGGAACGCGGTTCTGAAGAGCCTGTGCGTCATAAGTCTCGTACCACTTCGCGTGTAAATGAATCGGAGGGTATGGAATTTGTTGAATCGGCTGGCAATTTAATAAAATTATTTCTGAAACGTTGTCGCCATAAAACCGAAGTATTCTTTAAACACTTTAAGGGAGTAATTTGGAGACTTTTGGAATTGCATTGGATTAAAGTTGTTTATATAACAGCATTTGTATGTGCTGTGAGTGAGGTAAGCCGGCAGAGAACTGTTGTATTATATTTTTGAATAACCAAAATAAAAATCATGTTTTAGGTTTCACTTTTACATGTGCCCTTTGTTACGCTCTGCGTTATGGGCGTAGTCTCAAATGTACGCATGAACTTCTTTTTCAGCCGCCTTATTTCACTAGTTGTTACAATAATTGTTTTATGCAAAATGATTTATCAAATCGCCTATTTAAATCACGCCAAATACGATTTTAGTTGTCCCGATGCCAATGGTCAATATAAGGGCAATAATGCCGAGTGGTTTGGTCTTTATAAAGCGAGCCCTGAATCTGGTTTAATGGGTCTCTTAAAAAGATATATTATCTATATGGTTATAGCCACGTTACATGCTGTAATCACTTTAAGACAATATCAAATGCGTCGCTTAAAAGGCACACAAAATGATCCTGTGCCCAAGGTAGCCTTTCCCGGTGTGGGAAGGGAAGATGCTGAAAAGAAACTAGAAGGCATGATCAAATATTTGTTAAATTATGGTTTCTATAAGTTTGGCTATGAAGTATGTTTGGTGGCTCTAGTATCGACAATAACCTATAGACAAGATATTGTAGCAGTCGCCTATGCGGTCTGGTTAATCTTATTGCTATTGTTTACTCGTAAAAAGAATGCTCATATATGGGGCATTTTACAAGTGTTCATTTTAACCTCTATACTGGTACAATATGTTTTATTGGTAGAGTTTCCACCTTCAATGTGTGTGGGTAAGTTTAATACATTGTAGTGTTGTCTTAAAATATTAATTTGTCTTGTCTTATACATTTATATTTCAGAATATGTATGGAATAATACCAAATATTCCGAAGCTTTACAACGTTGGGCTATGTTACCCGGAGATTTGCACTATGACCATACTAAGAAACTTATATTTGATTTTATACTTTTACTTTTGGTGAATCGACAGAAACGTGTTTTCACCTTAGAAAATGTTCCTAACTATCCAGGTGGCAGTAACAAATCTGTGATAAATGATATAGCCAATTTGGGCAAAGTGGACTTTGAAAATCCTACACATGATTTCCTATCTCATATACGCAACTATTTGGATATCTTTAAACATGCTGTACTATGTGGTTTCTATTGGGTTACCTTGGCTATGGTCTTTCTGGCTGGCACAAATATCTCCGACTTTTTGGCTATTGGTTATTTAATAGGAGCATTTATGTTCCTCTGGGAAGGCTCTGATTTCTATTTGAGACCCATTAATTCCATAACAACTCGCTGGAAGTGGTTATTAGCTTACAATGTAGCTAATATTGTCGTAAAAACCAGTCTACAAATGGTTGGCTGTTTATTCATGGATTACTTGCAAATGAAATGCTGTTGGGCTGTCCACTTGTTAGGCATAAGTTGCAGCAGTAAAGATATTACAACAGACTTAACAACTGAACCCGCCAATGAATGTCCAGCCATAACGGTGCAATCTGTTTTATTATGGGATACCATATGTTTTTCATTCCTAATATTCCAATTGAGAATATTCAAATCACATTATTTCTGTCATATCATTACAGATACAAGAGCAAATAATATTTTAGCTTCCAGGTGTGTAGTCATATATAGAAAACTTTTATAAAAAACCATTTAAAATTACAAATTAAACTGTTAATTTGTTTAGGGGCGCTGAAATCATTGAACGTTTAAGACAAAAGCAAATTGAGAAACGTCAAGACTATGAAGAAGAAGTTTTACACAAAATCAAACGTAAAATGGAAAAAATAAGAGCTACACAGCAAAAAATGTTAAGACCCTTAGAGAAACCTACACACTTTGATGGTAAGTTAAAGAGTTTCACCTGTAGAATCCTTATTTGCCATTAATATATGATTTACTTTTAAATATTTAAAATTAAAATTGATAATTGTTTTTTGTAGATTGTTAGTATAAAACACACCCTATGGGTATGTTCTGTAAAACGTGATCAATTAAAAACAAATAAAATTGAATTGCGCAAATTATTTAACAATTTTAATAAACAAACAGAAAAAATATCAAAATCTTTTAAAACAATTTAAAATTGTAGCAATTTGATTTTATTCGATTTAAATTTTTCTCGCTCACGGTTTACAGAATATATCGGTATTTAAGTGAAAATTTTTGTATTAAAATTTTAATATAATTAGATATTTTTGGATTTTTTTTAATGAATATTCTCTTATACAATATTTTTTACAAATAGACTATTTCAGGATGTCGAAATAATGTTTTTGTTCACTTTCTAAGCGGAAAAAAATTGATTTGGATTTCTTTTAGTTAGATTTAATATAAAAATTTTAATTTTTTTTGTTTTACTTTCACTTTGCATATTCGTTCGCTAAGATTTTCTTTTGACATCGTTGAAGTAGGCTAAAATTAATATGAGTTTTTATTCGTTAATATTTTTTTCAATTAAGAAATAAGAGCCAGGTTTTTTTAAATGAAATTTGTGATAGAAAAGTAAAAGTGGACTAAAGTATCAAAATTTTAGAAAAGGATTTTTTGGCCATATATTCTTGTTATATAACGTATAACCAATTTCGATTTCTGAAAAAAGTAGAACACTTAAATGTTAAACAGATAAGTTATCTATTAAATTTGAAAAGGTGTCCCAAAATTAACGTTAGATGTGAATTAAATATAAAAAAGAGATTTTAGTTTAGTTTTTAGGGCTACGTACCTTTTTAGTCAAAATTTTTCATAACCTTTCTGCTTAATTTAATATTATTATTAAATCTAGACCCAGACCAATTGCAAGACACTTCGACCTATAAGATATATTGTGTCCTGTCGAGTCTTCTATTTTACGCACAATTTTGGTTGAATTTCTTTGAGGCAGCGTTTAATTTACTCTTGTAATGTACGTGTGGTTGTGGTCTTGTTGACATAAGCCTTTGATTACAGATAACCCCATAAGGCCGAGGCCACGTAATAAGCGGTAAATCGATTATTACTGAGCGTTATTTCTGAGCGGTTAGTTGTTAAAATGCCATATTTTTATTTTTAAAATTTGGTAATCTATCTTGCCATAATAGCGGTCGACGTTGTACAGATGAAATTATAAGCTCCCCATTTACTTTCGCCATGTTTATACTTCGTCGCTCAAAAATCAACTAAAAATAAGAACAAGTTCTATTCCTGATCGGCGCCGCTTAGCCGCTCAAAAATTATGCTCATTGCGTGACCACTTTAGTAGTATTCTATATGTTTTAATTTTTTGCCGCTCACCGCTTTGCCGCTCATTGCGTGGCCTCGGCCAATTCTGATCACCGAAACGAAAGAGTATAAGTACACTACTAGGAAATGTCATAATGGCCACAACAATAGCATCTAATTTGAGAAAAATAACTTTGTTATGATGTCTCGATATCGAGCATGAGTAATAGTTGCTGCTTAACTAGTTTTATTTAAAAAAAGTATGATCAAATGATCCGTACCAAACATTGACACATTGTGGCTGCATTAGCTGTTCGTCAATCACACTTGGATTCTTCGAACTCCAAACACAGAAAATTTGGTAATTATCGAACCTATCGGAGTGAAAATGTGCTACTTGACCATATTTTGTATAAAATATTCGATCTTCAGCTAAATTCTCATTATTTTTAAAATATTGTTCAATGATCCAATTTTACTAACCCTGAAAAAATGGTGCCATATTCAAATCTTGCGTTAATTTTGGAACACCCTTTATTAGAAATATAAAAAAATACAATTTAGACTAGAAAAAAATTTAAAATCAAAAATAAGTAATGGGGGCAAATTACAGCGATCGATATCGAAGATCGAAATTTCATACAATTTAAAAACAATTTTCATATAAATTTAGTTCGATATCGAATGGCGTAATTTGCCCCCTGAAATGACCAATAAAAAAACTAAATTCTAAAAAATATGAAAGAAAAATAACTACTTTTTTTAAAAGAAAAAAATCGTTAAAAAATATATGGAAATAATGCTATAGAGTATTACTATATTAATATCTAGTTTATCAGAAATAAATATAAAATTACAAAAAGGGCAAAGAGTGGCTGACGTTTATAACCAAAAATAAAACAAATGTTCGATATTATATGGTTGTATTAATAGATACATATAGAGGGATCTGTATCAGAATACGTTTAAACCAATTTTTTTTAACTCAAAGCAAGTTCTCATATTGAAATAAAATTTTTGATTTAATTAATTTTTTTGTTTAAAAAACCGAATTTTTTGGTTATTTTAATGTTTTTGAGAGAAATATTTTTTAATGTGTAAATTTAATAAAAAAAATAACAAATTTATTAAAAATGTAAATAACAAAATATTAGCAACAAAACTAGCGCCTTTGGCCCACTGTAATAGTTTTATGTCGTGTCAAGGTTCTGGTTATCATACACCAGATGATGAAAACAATCGTAATAACACGGCCAGTACAGCAAGTATAACAAGCTGTAGTAGCAATAATGGATCGGAAGAGGACTTAAGTAAAATTTATATAAATATACAAGATTCTGATATTAAATCTGTAAGTGATTATGGAGATAATCATAAAAATACAAAATATTTTATGAATTTACCAGAAATTGAAATTGAGCCACAAACGCAGGTATTTAAAACAAATTACAAAAGAAAAGAAATGAATAATAATGAAATTATACTGTATTAAATATAAAATTAAGCCTATGACACCTACTTCTGATGGATTAACCATACCGTTGGAAGGTTTTTTAGAGGCACCCAGGTTATCGATATATTCGCATCCCACCAATTCGGATTTATCACAGCCGAAATATGATATTTCAGAAGGATCAAATGAAGTATTTTATGCGGTAAATTTATACAACTAAAAAGAAAAAATTAAGCAATTAAGCATATTTACTATATTAATGTTATAGAATAATAGACAACCCAAACCCTCACCCTTGTTATTATCGGCCAAAACTTTACAAGCTGATGTTGCTAGAAGCACTAATAGCTCTATAGCTTCCTCTAATATACCAACTGAGCGTCGATCTTCATTAATTGCACGTCATCGACGTCAGTCATCGGTAAATGCAGTCTCTTGGAATGAGACAGTATCTATTAAATGCTCTACACCTGGTAAACCTCAACAAAAACCTGAGGAGCTGCATGTTACAATGCGTAAAAAATTAATGCATCGTCGTCATCAAAGTGTTGGTAATGCTAAATATTCTATTGAAGATACTGTTCAAAAGCGTAGAGACTCTAGTAGACGTTTAAGTAATTTATCATGGGCCAAAGAAGAGGCTTTAATGCGTTACTCGAGGAGACCCAATAGTTGGGGTCCTGTTGGTACGGATATTTATGCTACGGATACTTCAATGCTATACGCGAATGCCTGCTGTGATCTACGTTTGCATGGACAATGTATTTTAGTTTTTAACTTAGAAATTTTACATTTTTTTTTAATAATAATATTTTTTTTATAAGGAAACTCTTTTAGTAACATTTTTGTATAAAATTTTATTATAAAATTTCTAATAAAATTTATTTTATTTAATAAAACGAAACACATATTTTCTACTGTAAATAACACCAAATCGTCAAATGAAAATTATTTACTTTTTTAAATTTGTCGAAATGTTTTTTTGTTTTTTTTTGAACTATTTAAAATATTTTAAAGCATACTTAAAGAGCTAAAAACTATGTAAAATATAAACTACAGTTGATAGTTAAAAAAAAAACAAATTTTTAAAACCTGTGTATAAATTCATTTTGAATGAATGACTAGTACTTTGCATTTCTTTAAACTTTTCTAAGTGTTAGTTTTATTCTACAGATAATTTCGTATATTTTTACGATATGATTTTATTTTTAAAATATTGGATCTTGAAACTAATCCAAATGTTAAAATTTTTTGAACTGCTTTATTATGATGATTACATGATTTTTAATTATTTTTGCTTTATTTTTTATTTATTTGATTTGATTTTTTTTCTTTGCTTTTATTTTAATTTTTTTATACAGAACATGGAAATCCCGTTTATGGCTCAAGACCTCATAAAAGGAAAGAAATTAAACTGCATCCACACGGTAATTTTTTATATTATAATTTCTTGTTTTATTTATTCAAGTTGAGTTTTTATTTTGTAATTGTAACGATTTTCTTGCACAAAGTTCTTAAAGCATGTCCTTTAAGTTAAACATGTGTTTGTTTTTAAAATTTATTACAAATTATTATTTCACTCATATTTTTCCATTGTATATAAACAAGAGATTTTAATAACAAACGAGATAAATTAAATATTTACTAATAATTAGAATTTTGAACTTATTTGGCAAGAGAATCTATTAAATAAACATTTTTTGAACTGTGAAATTATGATAGCCCTAGGTTGTGTAAATATTGGGTGTAATCAAATAACAATTGAGGTTGTACATGTAATACATGTAAAATTTTATAGTTAAGAAACAAAATTATCTGAAATGAGTTTTCCCCTACATTAAAATTAAAAGTAAAATCGAAAAACTTACTCAGTGCAGCCACCATAACAATTTTTAAAATTATCAATTTATCGATTTAACGAAACTGCTATAAACACTAAAATCGATCTTATAAAACCCAAAATAGATCAGTTTCTAAGCAACGCCCTTTTTATAAATTATTCTCATCATTCTTATATTTACGATTTTTAATTTTATTTCTTTAACAAAATTTTCTAGATTTCAATACAAATTTAAAACATGATTTTATTCATCATATATTTTTTATCTTGTATAGAGACTCAAGTATGTACTGTGTACTTCAGATGTGTGTACAGCATAAATGAATCCAAAAAATAAATGTGGCTTTACAGAAATTTTCTTAATAAATTAATACGAATTGAATTGGTTAATAAGCCCATTGGCATAATTAATCATATAATATGCAAAATATTAAGCTGTGTATATAACTATTATTTACTTTTTTTTAACTTTAATTACTTTGCGTGTTATTTTTTATAATTTAATATATCTATGCTATTCCTTTATATCTCTAATAAGTTATTTCCATAATAATATTTTATCTCGTTCCTCATACATGTAGCTGTGCGTGCTGGTGATTACTATATGTTCGAAGATGTAGATGATAAATTCGAACTGGAAGTTATAACAGATTCTGAAGGTTTATTCGATACAGACAATGAAAATATTACCGATAGTGAAATTAAAATGAGCAGGCGTAAAACTTTGTATGATGTGAGTATCTTTAAATTAATATATATGCATTTAATTTTTTTTAATTAGTTTTCTTTTCAACTTTTGTTATATATTGTTAAAACAAAATTATATAACATTTTTTTTTAATTATAATATAAATTAAAAACAAAAAAACTATTTAAAATAATTAAAAATTTTGTGCATGCATTGGATCATTAATTAAATTGAATTGAAATTAAAAAAAAAAATACATATAAAAATATGTGTATGCGTATGTGCAAAAAATACTGTTTGACAAACATAAGGTTTGGAAGGATATTAGTAGTGTTCAGTATCGTCGTCAGATTTATTTAAGGCAACGTTCTTATGCCTCTGCACCACCTTCACATACTGATTTATTGCTTGAAGAGCAACAACAAATCGACGAAAATATAGATACGCGTTTAGGTAATCGTATTTCAACTATATCCGAACCTTTATGTTATGCTCGACGATCTACAAGTGAATATTTTGTGAGTTTCTAAATTCGAAATTTTGTTTATTATTTCGAAAAATATTATATTTTCTACATTCTTTTGATGTAACTTTTTGTAAACACTTTAAACAAATTTTTTTACACACACATTTTTATACCTGCACAGCCTGACCCATGATGTCGAATGTAAAACAATGCGAACGAAAAAAAGTCACTCATTATTGTTCGAAAAAGCGTCCCACAAGTAAATCGAAAATTAAAAAACAAAAATCGCTAAAATGGGAAAATTAAATTATGACCCTAAAGCATTTACGTTATTGTTCGAATTTATTTTCGTTAAACTTGTCGTACTGAAAACACATACTGGGATGCAAAACAGCTGTCTTTCTTTGGTACTGCGAACAGCCGAAAACATTCGATATCGTGTTACAGACTGATAATGTTTTTTTCTTTTACAACACACTTATGCCCGTATTCTTAAAGAAAGAAAATAGTTTTATTAATTGCTTATTTGACAATTACTCCAGAGAAATATGTCAAATAAGCACTCTATAAACCAATTTTATTTTTTATGAATACGGTAGTTAAAATTGGAATACACCAAAATTATTTTATCTAATATTTTAACACTTGTTTTAATTCTTTTGTTTTGTTTTTTTATACTTTTTAAAAAGACTCCAATAAACTTAAATATAGTTCATTAATGGCTAGTTTGTAATAAGCCTTTCATTATAAATGTTTTAATATTGTGTACATATATATCATATATAAAAATAAATTAATAAATTAATGCAATATATATTTTCTTTCATATTAACCCATTGGAAACCTTTTTTTTTCGATAACCACTCAAAGTTATTGTCTATTTGCTAAGGCATTTAATTGAAAAAGAAGTTTTATAGTCACTATTGCCATATGTTATAGCGTATTTCTTTGCAATTTTTCTGATGTACATACAGAAATTTTCTATCCCAAATTTTTGAAAACCATTTATAGCATTGGTATGCGATTTAAATTTGCATTTAAATGCACTATTTGACAAAAAAATGAGTATTTGAAAATATATTGTGCAAATTTTTTCCATCGTTTTATTGCTAAATTTGCCTTACTAAACACCATAACATCTGACAGTAATTCTAAAATCAAAAATAAATGATACGTCGCTTCAAAGAGGTGTCTTTAAAAAATCTCTTCTCTATGTACATTAATATTTTGCTCTGGTTACATTAAACGTGTTTATAAAGGATTTTATACTTCTATTCTTTTGATCAGCGTAAAAATATTTTACTCTAGTATTTTTTAATGCTTTTGGTGTTAATTTTGCTAAAACTTTCAATTAACAACAGCCTTTTCCTTACTACTGAATGGGTTAAATTTTCAACAATTTATAATTATTTTCTATGCAGTTTTATAAAATTTTTAAAAGCAGCACTTTTAAAAGCATATCTAACTGAATGACCATTATAATTTACTTAATATTTTCTTCATTTATTTTTTTAAGGAGAGCCAAAAACCTAAAACTGCTAAAGAAACACAAACCGATATGGGACCATCAACAAGTAAGGGCGGTGATATACCTTCTAGAGCACAAACTAGTGAATTCAAACAAAAAACTGAAGTCGATAGTGGTGATACCGGAGAGGATTCTGATGCAGGTAATTTATATTCTCTGCAAAATAAAGATGGGTGCGTGTCGTTTTTTCTTTTGTGACACTAACACGCACGACTCAACACGTAGGGTTCGTGGAATAAATCTGATTTCGTGCGTGATTCGGTTCGTGTCGTGTTGAACGAAATTATTACGAAACGATTTTAGGTGTAAAATATGTATGAATGAATTTTATGTTTGAAAAAAATTGAATATTTTGTATAGACAAATAATACACCAACGCAAATGTATCCGAGGGCTACAAGTAAAACTTTTAAGCACTGATTTGACAACTCATTACATGGCGACACTAATTTCTCAGACGTACAGTACAGCAATTATTTTGCAAAGTGTTGTCACATATAGAAGTTTGTGGGCTCTACCCAGCAATTTCTATTATGCTTCATATTATATTTAATACCCAGGTAGGCAAGTAAGTAGGTCAAATGGCCAGTTAATCGAAAACGTGATCAACTACAATTAGCATAACGTGCCGTTATGAAACCATTACAGGACCAAACTGAATTCACCTAAAATAGGAAAAGAGCTACAGCCAACCAGAGTTGCCTATAAAGTGGAGTAAAGCAAGAGGGTCTGGGTTCGCACATTGTGCCAAGCTGTCGAAAAGAGGCACCACTAAAAACTTCAATCGTTTGGTTGCCAGACCTGGGCAATCACAAAGGAAATGAACTACAGTCTCACTCTTAGAAGTATTCCCGCAACTTCTGCAATGTGAGTTAAAGGGCAGGCCTAACCTCTCTGCATATCCCAGAGTGAAATTAATTTTTAATTATTAAATAAAAAGTCTGTTTGCGTACCAAAAATCTATGTGTTTACTGGATCTTGGTTGTTTACAGAATTATTCAGTAAGAAGTTAGAATAAAAAAAGTAAAGTGACAATTTGATCCGAGAGAATTACGGGTTATTACTGGAGAAACTTTTGAATAAAAATTTAAAGATAGATAAAAAAATATGAAAACTTGTAAATTTATTCAAAATTTTAATTATGTGATCAAAACATATCAACTACAATTATTTTGAGAGTAAATTTTGTCTTACTCTTGGATAATGTCTTGCTGAGTAATTTTTATTTTTAATTTTTTTGATTTAGGCCGAAACGTACCCAAACAGACCTATTTTATTTAGCATACCAGATTTCCTTAGTAAGCCTTAACACCAGTGAGACATGTCTCTTCTCATTATCAGATTGGACAGAAACTTTGTTAATCACATTTGCTAGACTGTTGCCATAAGAAACCCAGCTACTAGTGTGTGAAAATAAGTCTTTGAGTAAAACGCAATTTAATTTTTCCCCTCACCTAGTAACATTAACATTACATACGTACATAAATAATTGGCCATTACAACTATTACAACAAGGGTTACGGCCTGTATTCTCGCAGTACCCATGTTGTGTGTGTGTCAATTTTTATCCATGAGTACCGAGATCCGAACGACAGGCTTGAGAAGCTTGTTCATGGCAATTAGTTACTCTCCGAGCTTTTGCCAGAAGAGGTAGACGCCGAAAGAAATAAGTGTGCATATTTCTTTATTTGTGTTTTTTTTTTAAGATGTCAGAGCTGGGGCTTGAACCCGGAGACTACGGCGACTACAACTTTACCATTACTCTCCGATATTTTTACATACAAGCACAGCAGTGAATCCATATAATTTAACACACTAGGTGAGTTTTCTTATGTAGGGTCACACGTTGTTTTGAATATAAAAAAATATTTTTTTATTAAATTTGATATCAAGCGCATTGTATTGTATGTTGTCGTATTGGGAAAAGATTTTAGCGTAAGCTTTTCGTACGTCATATTTGTTGTCGTATCATATCCTATTGGAAAAATTTGGCACGCGCCCAACCTCACTGCAAAGCCTTTCTATTATTTAAAATATAAATTTTTCTTCAAATTCTCTGCAGATTTCCAAGCGAATCCAATTATACGTTTAATGGAAGCATTTTTAGTTTCGTTAACCATCCGTTTAAATCGTTTCTCTCGCAATTATCGTTATGTTAATAAGATATTGGCTGAAGAGAAAAAAGCTCTCAAAGAATCCAATAATATGTACATGTTTAAAGGACGTTTTAGTGCTAAAAATGCTGCTTCCTTATTTAGTATAATGAAACGTAATATTGCCAGGTATTTATAAAATGCACTTTTCTTTTACATACTCCCATGCAATGTCTTATTGGTAAATTTAAAAGTCTTAAAAATATGTAATAAAATAATTTTGTCACTGTCAATTGCAAATAAATTGATAATTTTATAGTATTAGAAAAACAAAAATTTTTATATATTTTATTATTTAATTTTTATTATTATTTATTTATTTAATTTTTTTATTACACATATTTAGTTTTAAATTTATTTTTTTAAGTTTATTTTTTAATTATAAAAAGAAAATTTTAAATAACAAAAATTATAATTTAATAATTCTAAGTAAAAGCAGTGATCGTTAATATTCTGCAAATCGCATTTGAGGAAAATTTCAAAAAGTAACTGTCGTATTCATAAAAAATAAAACACGAAGCAGAACTTTTAGTTTCAAAATCAGATGTGACATACTTATATACTCGCTATGCTGTAACAGGGAAATATTTTGCCAAAACTACTGCGTTTAGTTATAAATGTAAAGAATGTTTAAAAAAAAGAAAACTTTAAATTAATTTAAATACGCAGTCCAAGAAATGTGTACATTAATGCATACATATGTACATACCCTACATATTTCATTATCCAGAAATTCATAACGTGTTATTAAAAAAAATATATTAAAATTAATTTTACATGGTTTGCATTATGTTTCTGTTGATTTGAATACAAAATTCTCATTTATGCGTATAATGTTCGAAAAAAAAAAAAATACATACATACATACTATGTAATATTTCATTTGTTTTTATAAAATTTATTATATTTTATTGCATTTTTAATATTATTTTATATTGTTTTGCTACATTTATTGTTTGCTTTAGCTTTCCTACAACACTAAACAGCATAATTTTTGAAATTTGCAACAAAAAAAAAAACTGTATTTTAAGTTTATAATTTTTTTTTTATTTTTAATAATTGATTACTTTAAAACAAAATTGTTTATAATTTTCTTTATTTATTTATTATTGTTATGGATTTTATTTTTTGATTGATTGATTAATTTTGTGACAATGATGAGTAGTAGTTGTGATGAAAATGAAGATGCCGCCGCTCCTTCAACATCATCTAAACGGAATTCAAATAATGCACTTAATAATATTACAAACATACAAGAAACGTCACAAACTAATCACAATACTTATGAACCTATTATGCAATCACCAAATCCACCACAATTACCACCACCACTGCCAACATCACCACAACCTCCACTACCTACCACAGCCACAACTTCCACCATACAATCATCTGATATACAACAGTATAATGATGAAGCCATAGATTCATTAGATGTCGTTGATGCTAGGTAAACAAAATTAAATTTGAAATTTGATTAAAACCTTTTTTTTATTTTTTACCTTTCTAATTTGTTTACAAAATTAAAATACAAAAATATATTTTTTGTTTTACCTCTTTTTGTTTTCAAAATTTAAGATCTCAAAAATAATCTAAATTATATTCCAAATTTATTTTTATGCATTTTTTTCATATTCAATTCTTATTATAGAAGCAAAGAAAGTATTGCGGACCGTAATAGTAAAGTTATGCGCGGGTAAGTGTTTATCATGAAATTTTTGTAAAAATGTTTTTTTTTTTTAATGTTTCAAAATGTATAAATTTTATATTATTTTATATTATGTTTTATAATTAATTAAAAGAAAAACTTATTTGAGAATTAAAATTATAATATGTATATCGTTTAAAATTTAAAATTCTTAATTTGTGTTTTGCTTTTTTAATTATAATTTTTATAAATTTTATTGTAAATAAAACAGAACAAGTAACACAGATCTTTTGTTAAATGTTTGAAAAAAAAATAAATAAAAAAATTGGAAGCATTTAGTCATAAATAAAGCGAATTTACCTGTACGAATTTATATGTACATTAGAATACATTTTAACAGTTTAGTGGCCAGCTTGACCAACGCCTTATCGTTAATACGCTTTGAATAATAAATAATTTGTTTGATTTAAAAATTAATTTAAAATTTATATTTTTTTTATCACAAAACTAAAGACAAGTTGAACAAAATGTTTATTTTTCAAAATTCGACTATAAAAAATTTAAAATGGGTGTGTGTATATAGCCATTTCTTAACATTTGTTTGTACACTCGAATTTAATATTCTGGGCAATTTTATTTGCTGATGAAATTCTATTTAAATCTATTAAATGATAAACTAAGATCTACAAATCACTGCCAAGAAAATAACGTTGCTTGTTATTGATATTTTGCATAAAAACTATTATAATCCTTTGCTACTCGTGGTAAATTAAATTCCTAAGGCGCTTAATAGTAATATAATAATATATGTACTGTCCTTTCCAAATTCCAATACAATGCACAGCATTTAGTAGGGGTTTACCCCTGAGTATTGGTCTCAAATAAAAAAAAAAATTAAATTAAGTGATATCAATACTACAATTACATACATACATACATAATTGGCCATTACAACCCTGTGTCAGGGTTGCGGCCTAGCTTCTCTCAGCACTCATGTTGTGTGTTTTTTGTAATTTTTATCCAATAGTACCGGGACCTACAGGTTAAACTCGGCTCCGAACGACAGATTTGAGAAGCTTTTTCATGGCAATCAATTACTCCCAGAGTTTTTACCAGAAAACTGCTGAGAGGTAGTCACCGAAATAAATAATTTTTTCATATTTCTTTTTTCAAGATGTCAGAGCTGAGATTTGACCCCAGCGCTATCGTCTTAGTAAGCCAACACACTAACCACTAGACCACGGCGACTACATACGAGTAGTATACCTATTCGCAAATAAAATTATTTGTAATATACTTAACTCACTGTTTCTAATTAAAAGTATTTTTAAACAAGTGGCTGCATTTTACACCTTTAGTAACCAGAAGTGTTATTAAGCAGGACTTGTTATCTTTATATGTTGTTATATGGCAACATTTTTTATTCTTATTTGCTAATAAGTCAGAGGTGTAACGGTAATAACAGGCGTTTTGCAACCTTCCAATTAATTTAAATACTAACTTAAACACGGCGTGCTTCGCTAGATCTACGACTACCATTTGTCCACATTTTTCGACTGATGATTTTTAGTGTCTACGAAGTAATTTAGATTAATTTCAGAAACTTTAGTTGTAACGAAATCAATCATACCAAATTAAGAAACTTTAGCGTTTACACTTCTCAAGACTACAGAAAACAATATTTAACTTATATGGTACAAGTCACTTCCTTACCGATAATTGTTTTTTGATCCTGAAGTCATTCAGAAAAAGCTTAGAAATTTTGGCTGCAATCGCTCTCAATATATACAAAAATTACTATTTAGTTTGTTTGGGAAGGTACCACGCCCAGGTCCAATTTTAAAATAAACATACCCTATTGGACTTTCAGTATGTTCCAAAATTCGTTTAAAATCGAAAATCGGTTGAATGGTTTAGGCGTTATTAATCTACAAACAAACAGACTTACAAAGAGATTTATATGCATATATAAAGATTTTAATCTGGACAGGAGTTGAAAAGTTTAACTACCTAATCTGGGAGTGTGTTTTGTATCTTTTTATATAGGGTGTTTTTATTGAGGTATAGAACTTTAAGTTGGCATCACTTTTTTTAACTGGCGGCCATTTTGTCAGCTGTCAAGTGATTAATATTTAGTTTGGTTTGCCATTTCATCATGAACAGGTTGAAAAAAGAACAACGCTTGCAAATTGTGCAAATTTATTTCGAAAATAATGGTTCAGTTCGCGAAGTTTACCGCAAGCTCCGTCCATTTTATAGTCGACATAATCGTCCATCAGAGCAATTAATTCGGTTAACCATGGATCGTTTTCGCACTACGTTTACTCTATGTGATAATACGCATCCGCAGAGACGTCGAACAGTGCGCACCGAAGAAACAATTGCCGCTGTAGAGCAAAGTGTTGAAGAGAACCCGAATGAATCGATTCGCCACCGTGCACAGCAATTGGAGCTTTGTCCATCAACTTTATGGAAGATTTTGCGCAAAGATCTTGGCTTGCGACCTTACAAGATCCAGCTTGTGCAAGAATTAAAGCCGCGAGACCATGCAATGCGTCGTGATTTTGGTGTATGGGCCGAAAATGAGATTGATCTCGATGCAAAATTTTGTTCAGTGATGAGGCTCATTTTTGGTTGAATGGCTACGTCAACAAGCAAAATTGCCGCATTTGGAGTGAAGAGAATCCACATGAGACCCTTGAGACGCCATTACATCCACAAAAACTGACTGTTTGGTGTGCTCTATGGGCTGGTGGAGTCATTGGGCCATACTTCTTCCGAAATAATGCTGGAGAGTCAGTTACCGTTAATGGAGACCGGTATAGAGCCATGATAACCGACTATTTTGTTCCCGAATTGGATGGCATGAATGTGGATGAGTTGTGGTTCCAACAAGACGACGCTACATGCCACACAGCGCACGTCACAATCGATTTATTGAAGGAAACATTCGATGAGCGCATAATTTCGCGGAATGGACCTGTCAATTGGCCACCAAGATCGTGTGATTTGACACCATTGGATTATTTTCTTTGGGGATATGTGAAGTCGCTCGTCTACGCCAACAATCCAGAAACGTTAGGGGACTTGGAAGCCAACATTCGTGGCGTTATTGCCAACATACGGCCCCATATGCTCGAAAAAGTGGTTGAAAATTGGACCTGTAGAATTGGCTTTATTCGAGCTAGCCGCGGCGGCCACATGCCCGAAATCATATTTAAACATTAATGGCATAAAATTATTCTTACAATAAAGCCAAATTGATGGACATTAAAACGATTTTCTTGTGTTTTATTTTAATTCGAAGTTCTATACCTCTAAAAGAAACACCCTATACAAGAAGATGAGTCGAGTTAAAAAAAAAGATAATCTTAAGACCTGTACATATCTCCTTTCTGTTATAACTTTCATATTTAATTAAAAATTTATTTTCAAACACTACCGGGTTCTATCAGTTTTTTTTTATAAAAATTTTATAAAATTATAATTTGAAATGTATGCTTTTGGGGATAAGCATGTCTCTATGGCCATTTCGTCTCTGCTTAAGAGACTCGTCAGGAGACTTTTTCCCAAAGGTGTTATTCAAAACTATAAATACTTATGTTAAAATAGTTATAGACTAAATGCGAATCATATCCCATTTAGTATACAACAACCAAACAAAAGTATTTACAAAGCAATACATTTCTGTTTTTCAAAAAATTTTAAATTCTATTTAATTTCTATTGTTGTATACTAAATGGGATATGATTCGCATTTAGTCTATAACTATTTTAACATAAGTATTTATAGTTTTGAATAACACCTTTGGGAAAAAGTCTCCTGACGAGTCTCTTAAGCAGAGACGAAATGGCCATAGAGACATGCTTATCCCCAAAAGCCTACATTTCAAATTATATTGAATGTATTTTGCCAATAAGGCGAAAAATATTTTTTGTTTTTTTTTTTTTAATAAAAAAATTTTATAAAATTTTTAATTAATATCACAACAATTTTAATAAATTAAATTAATTGAAAATTTTACTAACTAAAAATCTGTTGAAATAGACAGACCGACAAAGGTTTTTTATGTAAAACTAAGGATTTCAAACATTCGAAATTTTCTACGAACAAAAGGAAACAACATAAACAGGCTGTGAAGAATAGAATATATAATTTAAAAACATTTTCTTCAACTTTTACAAATTACGTGTTCTAACATAACAGGGATAGTCGTTTATGGTGTTAAATGACTCTTAAACTCGTACAAATATATAAAAGTTTAAGAGATATTAGAGACATTTAACAGGTTAAACGAATACCTTTAATGATATAAGCTCAATAAAGATACTTTATGATCTGTGTTATTTCTCAAAAAATATATACATATATTTTTATATTAACATTTCATTTTAACTTTAAAAGAAAATTCTCATCATCATTGTTGTTAACATATACTATTACTATAAATATTTTATTTTATTTGTGTTTAATTTATTTTATAATTGTTTAAATCTCAAATATTGGTGTTTGCTTTTGGCTTTTGTGTTTCTAAACACTTTTTTTTATGTACAAAAAAACACACAAAAATTAATAACAAAACAGACGCAAATCCGAGCCTTTACCAGAAATACGTATAAAGGCTCCTTCATTTGATCGCGGCCATCGAGGCTCAGGTTCTTTAATAAGTAAACAATGGTCTCAAGAGAAAGTAACCAGGTAGCTTAGCATACTGTTTAAATATTATAAAAATAAAAAATAAAACATTTGTTTTGACTATAAAAGTTTGAATTTTGTTAACATTTTTAAGTTTTTGTACTTTGGCTACATTGTTTTTTATTTGTCTGGAATTTAAATACTTATATATTTTAAAATCATTATTAACGTCATTATAATATAATTTATAGTTTCAAATTCTAATTACATACCCTTGTGCTTTATCTGCTTCATAAGTTAAAATATTAATTTGGTTTTTTTATGGAAACAAACAAACAAAATCATACTGCACAATTTTGAATGAATTTTTTTATTTATTTTTAAAAGAAAGAATTCATTTTTTTTTAATGTAGCATGTTATGATTTAATTTTTTGTAATTTCTTTACAATTTGATTTAAAAATTAATATATGTACACACTGTATGTCTAAGCACCGTATGAGTAATAAAAATAGATTTCATGATAAGGCATCGTTTACCATATAAGCAAATATAAAGCAGGTTGTTTGATTATCTATATACATACATATATATGTAAATGCTAAATGTCATTAATGCAGTATATTACTTGTAATAATATTTAAAACTAACACAAATTATTTAAATGTACACATAAGTTTGGTTATAGTAACACTACTATTTCGTAATTTATTTATTTTTTATTTAAAAAATCACTCATATGTTCCGTTGTACTCAATTTTTTGGAATATGATTAAAGTTTTTGGTGTTTTCAAATTCCCATAACATACATATATATTTTCCTTAATATTAGTGATAATCACTCTTTGTTGCAAACACTCTTGCAAGTCTTACAAACATGGCAAACCAATTCAAATAACAACAAAATGTAGGCATACATATGTACATACATATATACGTTTGCAAGTCATGCAACAAACAGTGATTTACTATGAAGAGTAATTAGCGCTACTGTTTAATGTTATTATTTTGGAGAAAACTTAATAAATATACAATCTGTCCCATGATATCGAACGTTTTCATTTTGTTCATATTCTTAACGAAAAACAGCTGTTTTGAGTTCCAGTAACCGCTTTCAGTACGACAACTGTAACTAAAGTATATTCGAACTATAACATAAATATTTTGGAGTCATAGTTTCATTTACCAATTTCAGGGATTTCTTTTTATTTCCATTAATTTTCGGTAAATTTTTTATACTGTTGATTCGCTAACATTGAAATAAAACCAAAAGACGATTCATTGAAACATGGGTATGTTCTGTAAAACGAATTCAAGTCAAATCGAAATCGCTTTAATTAGAGCAAAGTTAATGGCAATGAAAAAATTATGTTCGTCAAGGAATAGTACACTAGCCAAACTGAACATATGTTTTCGACTACAGCTACGGTAGTCTCATCAGAATATGAATATGTGTCCTGTGCATATTCAAGACCAAACATCAACTATTTAACTCATACTTTTCAAGAAATCACATACTGAAATTATTTTCTTCCATATGTATGTACATACACTTGTATGAGTTAGTCGAAATAAAGTAACACAACTGTTTCTATCATATTCTCCTTTTCTCACCATCATTGCAGTTTTTGAATTGTCATCTTATTTGGATGAAACAGAATTACAGTTTATTTTTGCTCTCTTATACCATTTTATCTACATTAGTCGACATCGACGACATGTATGGCTGCAGTCGTGGTGGTTAGAGTGCAGCGCCAGAAGCGAGCGCATTGCATATTACAATATATGCTGGAGGCCCGAAGTTTGAGCCTCAGGAAGAGTGATCAATTTTTTTTTAATTAATTTTGTTTCGTCAGAAACGTTTTAGTTAGATCAAATTGTTAAAATTTTAAAACAAGAAAATCTTTTAGAATTTTTTTTATTCTTTCGCTTAATGACCATTTACGCAATTTCTTGGAATATCAAAACTAAAATATTTTGCGTAATTACATTTTATTTGTCTTTGAAAAAACACTCGAATTCGTTTTTAGGAGTATACTCCGATGGGGGGACGCTTTTTCGATAAATAGTGAGTGACCTGTTTTCGTTCGTATAATTTTATGTGCGACATTGTGGGACAGGCTGTTAAAGTCATGAAATAGTTTTTAATTTATTAATTAATTTTTATTTTGAAAAAATGTGATTTCGTATCGATTATTCTAAAAGAAAGTACAGTGCACTTGTGGTAACGTTAACTAAATAAAACCAAGGGAGTTCATTTTAGCGAAATTGTTCACTTTAGCGATTGTTGTTTTAAAATATCAACCTGTGAACCGCTTGAAAATTTTGAAATTATTTTGTTATTTGAATTATTAAAATATAAAACTAAAACAAATCGAGATCACGATAAAATAATGATCGTGATTTAATTTTTTTTTTTTTTACCAAATGTCATGGATTTCAGAGGTACCATCAACATAAGAAACATTGGCAAGCTAAGCACACCATTAAAGTTAATAAAGCAATGCTTTAATTGTGATTTCAGAGTCATATGCAATACAAAAACGATTCACATTATAGAGCTTACTGAGTTTGTTCACGTTGCAGAGTAGTCAATGTAAAAAGAAACTTGTTCACGTTAGGCCGAAACTACGAAATGAGCGGCAAAGCGGTGAGCGGAAAAATATTAAAACATATCGTCGATTGAATTAAAGAACGCTATAACTGGCGAAACCTTAAATGTTCACCAGAACCAAAAAACCTGTATGAAAGTAGAACAAAGACACTGGTATTTTTCAAAACGCAAACGGCGTAGGTGAATTTATTTTCATCTTAGAAATCTGGGACCGGGACCAATCGACGCGTATTTTTTTTTCTGAAAAAAATGATGCAAAAAACGTTTTTTTAGATTTTTAGTCAGTTACAGCGTTCTTTAATTCTTGCGACGATATGTACCTCTGAAGTGGCTACGCAATGAGCGGCATTTCTGAGCGGCTATGCGGCGCCGCTCAGGAATAGAACTTGTTCTAATTTTTAATTGGTTTCTGAGCGGCGAAGTATAAACATGACAAAAGTGAATGCGGACCTTATAATTTCATCTGTTCAAGGCCGACCGCTATTAGAACAAGTTAAATGATCAAATTTTAAAAATAAAAATATGGCATCTTAGCAACTAACCACTCAGAAATGACGCTCAGTAATAAGCCACTTGCCGCTCATTGAGCGGCCTCGGCCTTAGGCGGTGTTCACGTTACCGTGAGTGCACTGTAGAACAAAAAACATTCGTATGTGGATATCAGAACACCAAAATAAATTGGTATTAATTTTACATTCAAGAGAATGTAAATGACAGAACGAACATATGTAAGTGAATTATGTATATTGAAAACAACTGAAAGTTAAAATAATATCTGTGTGGTTTTAGTATTTTTTTTTTCTTCTAGTATAAAACTCAATAATTTTTAAGTTAGAAAATTATTTTAGTCTCACATATTTTTTTTTTTTTTGTAACTTATAACACTTTTTAAATAAAAACTATAAAACTAGTGAGTCTATGTATGTTTTAAATATTTTAAAATAATTAATAGTATCTAATATTTTATATTAATGTATGCATTTATATACATATACATACATACATATTTACTTATATATAGAAATATATTAACAATTGTGTACTGTTGTGTTAATTTCTAATTAGAAATCTATTGTTTTTAAAATTTATAATTATTGTTAAATTTACAAATACTTAAATTTCTTAACTTTTAAACTAAAAAAACTCTGTATTTACAAATACGGAAAAATAAACAATTGTAGCTTTGAGGGAAAGTAACTTATTCTTCAAATGACAATTTTAATAATTCTTTTCTCTCTTTGTTTGTCGAAGAGTATAAAATTTTCCATAATTTTTTTTTTTTTTTTGGTTCAACACAATAGAAGCACATGCATTTTTAATTTAAATCAGTCAGCGAACCACAAATCTTAAATCAGCAGGCAGTTGTATAAAAGCCCAATTAAATTAAAACTAAATCATATTGGTAAAAGGGAAGTTCTTTAAATACAACAGAAACTGTAAAGTCATAATGTGGTAATTTTTAATATACATTTCAAAGCTACACAAAGCGGTAGTAAAACATCGAATTAAAAACTGTATATCAGAGACCTCAAGCACGAAATACTCGTAAATCATCATATGATTTCAAAAAAGTCTTAATTTAGAAAAATTCAAAATCTAATTTTTTTGATCGATTTTTCTGCGATTAAAAATTACTGTATATCAGAGACCTCAAGCACGAAATACTCGTAAATCATCATATGATTTCAAAAAAGTCTTAATTTAGAAAAATTCAAAATCTAATTTTTTTGATCGATGTTTCTGCGATTAAAAATTACAACTTCGAGTTGATTCCGAAGTTAAAGCAGAAACAATAAAAAAATGTAGTAAAACAAAAACATAGATATCCTGACTTTGTGTTAGGAAGTTTGTAAATAACTCAGAGAACTCGCTCAATATACTTTAGTATAGAGGTTAGAGCGCTCGCACAAACCCTCAAATGGCCCAGGTTCGAATCCCAGCAAAGGTGAAAAATTAAAAAAAAGTTAGTTTGCAGTTTTTTTCAAAATTATAATTTAAAATAATAAAAGGTCCCTGACATTCCACTTAATTCCACCTTAGCCTTTGACAACGAAAAAACGAATGATCAGGAGAAAAGCGCCACCTATTGGGAAGTAGCAGATAAAAGTCTACTTAGCGAAGTCATTCACCGCAATTAACATGCAACGATTTGGCCAATTCTGTTGATAATTCAAGGGAGAAGGTTTAACACTGGCCTTTGAATTATCAATTCACAGCAATTTGTCTCATTCCTAAGGCGCTTAATAATATAAGAAAATGAAATATATGTTCTGCTGTCATGATGTAATGTGCTTTCCACAAAAAATTCCAATACAATGCACAGCATTTAGTAGGGGTTTACCTCTGAATATTGGTCTCAATAAAAAAAATAGATATACTTAAATATCAAAAACAATGCAGCGAAATAAGTATAAGGCCCTTAACACTATTACATGACTGTAAAACTTTTTTACGAGAGCGATAAAATGCAATTTTTTATTGTAGTTCGCAGCGCTCTTTCGATAGATTTAAATATTTTACTAAATCATTTATCTCACTTTGATTGGATGGTTGAGGATTTTTCTCTAATTTAGTTGTGAAATTGGAGTGAAAATTTGTTGTCCTCTTTAATTTCCATCTCCCCTGGTCCAAGTAGCAAATGAGATGCAAAAGCAATAAAATTTTTTAAAAGTTTTTATACTTTCATATTTCCTATACTACAATGTATTGGTGGCATACATCAGCGTTGGCTAATGAAAAAGATTGTTATTTCATTCAGCTGTATACTGTTCTACATATCGCTCATTTGCGAGAAGAGTGGCATAACTCAAAAAAGTGTTTTTGAGATAAATACGTTTAAACATTTTAATTCAGGCAAACTTATATGAAAAGTACGAGTAGGAGACACTTTTGGTTGCCATTCAATGAAAAAAAAAAGAGATAAAAATAAAATTTTTAAATATGTTCTAGATTACAGTTCGTCTCATATTTCTTTATTATTAACTCAAAAAATGTGTTTTTTGATTTATGCCAATCTTCTCGCAAATGAGCGATATGTAAAGCTTATTATATCTATGTCGCGGTATGCAAGAACAGCTTAAGTCAAAAAATGAATTTTTGAAATATTTCCAAATTTGTGGAAATTTTACTTAAATCTGCAAAAAATCTGTAACTTTTTTGTAGTCTGTAATGTTTTATATTCACCCTTATTCCATTTGGCGTCGGCAACAACAATAGCAATTTTTAGGCAATAGCAATTTTAAGGCAATAGCAATTTTAAACAACGGCAACGTCAATTTAATGTTAATTTGGTATTCCATAAGAGTATTATGACGACGTTGCCTGTTTATCGATAATAAAAAATAAAATAAAATATTAATAAAATACAGCACACATCTCTAATGTTTGAGACAGCTTTTTCATTTTTTTTGTTTGTTTATTGTTTGGTAAAAAAAATAGTTTCGTGAAAAATATAAAAAAATAAAATAAAATCCAGTGAAGAAGAAATTAAAACCAATTTAGTAGTGGAAAAAAGACTGCAGAAGTCGTGCATTTTTGACTTGCCCAATAAGAAGTAAGAAGTAAATTTAAAATCATCATGTTCAAAGTTTTTTTTTATTAATTACATTTTTTAAGATTTGAAAGTTATTTAAGGGAAATAAGGGATTATTTAAATATGTGCCATAGATCCCAATTTGAAAAAGGAACTCGATCAAAGTACTTTCCAAACACCATAAAATTGGCAGCCACATTACGATTCTAGGCCAGGGGTTTGAAACGATTACAACCTGGAACTTTCACAGCCAATGGTGGCGAAGGTTTTGGCCGAAACACTGGACGCCATAGAGATAGCTCGTCCACAGTGGATAAAATTTAGCATTACAAAAGCTGAAAGCAAGAAGTTATATTTTATTTTTTCGAAAAAAAAACAGGATTTCCAGGTGTAATTGGTCGTGTGGACAGAACCCACAGCGAGATTATAGCCCCAAATGAACAGAACCACACATTAACTGAAATTTTTTTATTTAAAAGTATTTTTCAACTACACTTTTTCTTATATTTTATTTATTTATTTATTTAATAAACCAAATTTAACAAAGAACAACACAAGGCAACACCAAAAATGACGACGACAAAATCATTGGCAATTAAAGACAATAACGACGTCAATTTTGCTTACAGAATACCAAAAATATGTTAACAGTGATCGATAAACGGCAATATTGCCAACTAGAATACCGATCTGTAAAAAAAGAGTAAAAACGGCATTGCCTTCTATCGACGACGCCAAATAGAATAAGGGTTATTATAATGCTGCACTTAATTTTATGAAGCTCCCAAAATTTTAAATTAATTTCAGCTAATACTGGCGCTTATGCGCCCACATGGTTTGCAGGTGGCAAGCTTAAGAAAGTTACAATATCCCTTCTTCTTCATTACATTTTATGTCCTTTAAGAATTTGTTTATCATTTTGTCGCGCTGTATTTTTTGTTTCGAAGACTACTACTTGGCAAAAATTACTTTTTGTTTTCGTTCAAGTATTTAAAAATGAACAGAACAGAACAGTACCAAATTGTTGATATATTTTATATATGCGTTTTCTATTTTTGTATTAAAAACTTAAACATTTACAGCACGGAAATAGCATTTGATGACGAAGATTTTACAGCAAGAGATCACAATATAATTGTGGAAGTATTAATATCAGCCTGGTATGCCATATTATCAAATACTGATCTCATATGTTATATAGTAGTATTTATCAATCAGGTAAGTTTACATTTTGTTCCTTTTTTCTATTTTTTTTTTTTATTTAATTTTTTTTTCTTTTTTTGTTTTACTTCCTTTAATTATAGGTGGTTAATGCAAGCTTAATATCATTGCCATTACCCTTAATGGTCTTCCTTTGGGGTACTCTGTCGTTGCCCCGGCCAACAAAAACATTTTGGGTTACCCTTATAGCTTATACACAGGCTATTGTGCTTATTAAATGTATCTTCCAATTTAAATTGATTTGGGTTAATTATCATTACAATTTGCCAAATAATCCATTGGGTATTGAGAAATTATTTGGTGTTGAAATGTCATCCGATTATGCTACATATGACTTATTATTGCTTTTGGTGCTATTTTTCCATAGGTAAGATGTACATTAATAATATTCAATATGTATTGTTCCCATAATCTTGACATATTTTGATAAAATAATTTTAGATTTATTTTAAAATCTCATGGCTTGTGGAAAATCGATATGTACAAACCCATTGTTATCTATAGTGAAGATGATTATGATTCCAAGTCTACTTTGTAAGTAATTAGATATGAGTTAAGAATTTATTTATTTTTTTTTTTTTAATTTTTTTTTTAATTTATAATTTAAGTGTAGGTAAGTTTTAAATGTTATTAACAAGTGTACCATTTTCAAAGCGATCATTTCAATTTCTGAAAGAATTCATTAAAAGTATATGTAGTTTACCATGGCTACCAGCAAACAAAAAACAAGACAAAGCCACACAAACAGATCCGATATCAAGCTCTAATTCAGATACGTCGCAAAGTGAAATTGATCTGTTTTTGTCTAAAAAGAAAATAGCATTTAGAAAAAAGAAAATACCAAGACTTTATAATGCCAACTCCGATAGTAGCAATACATATCAGAGCTCAAATTCTGTAAAACAAAGAAAAAGTAAAGTAAAGTTTGAAAGAAATTCTGAACAAGATACAAATCAAAGGTACTTTATTCCAGCTTTAATTACCGGGGATTCAGATAATGACTCAAAGCATCTTGATTTTTTGTTAAAAGGTTTTCTAAAATCTTCTAGCTTTTACATCATAGGCTTCATAAAAGTCATGAAAAATTCATCGTCTGAATCCACGCTTACATACGAGTGAAATAATTAAAACTTATAATAATTTGCATTACTATACAAACATTTACATATTCATAAAATATATATTAATAAACTTTCTATTTCTCTAGGAATGGAGCAAACCCTGATGATGAAGCCAATTCTGAACGTCGCGAATCAGCTGGTTCTGAACATAATAGTGAACAACGTTTAACTGTCTCTCCTAATGATTTAGTTAAACGTGTGGAAAATTTGCAGTAAGTTCAATATATTTTTATTTTTGTATTACGAGTTCATTTCATTGCATACACCTTTGAGATTCATTAAAATGAAAAAGGTCCTAGAAAATGTTCACCTCCATGAAAAAAATTAATTTTCTATAATCCCTTTGCTTCCATCAAAAAAATATAGAAGTGGTATTTAAAAAGAACATAAATTTCACAACTTCCTAAATCAGTTAACTGAATTCGTTTTAAATGTATTTCTAAATTTAAGGCCGCAATTATGGTGCACAACAGTTGTAAATTTGATGATGTATTTTTAAAATTGCCTTTATGGTTTGCAACACCTCTGTGTTGTACCACATACTTTGACTTTCGTTTACAACATTTATTTTTATATGTTAAAGCCAAAACAACACAACATTTAGATGTTGTGAACGATTAAAAAGGGGCAATTGCTGTTGATCATTCAAAGGTAAAGGTATAACACTGGCCTTTGAGTGATCAAATTGACAGCAATTTGTCCCATTGGCATAAAGCGCTTCACATCTTTCTATCTATCTATATCTATATATTCAACATTCTAATACAATGCACTGCATTTTTAGACCTGAGTATTGGTCTTAATTAAAAAAAAAAAACTTACTGAACGAAGGATCGACTAGCTACCCCAATTTCCGCAAGTTATAAGAATGCCATTTTTTTAACTTTTTTTGGGAGAGCTAAAAAACTGACCCGCTATTTGTAGTATGTTTTTTTATTTTGTTCTGGAAACAGTTTCAATTATAGTTTTGAAATGAATTATTTAAATTTTAAGTTTCATTTGTTAAGAAAAAACAAACATTAAAATATTTTAAGTTTTTTAATTATGGAAATATTATTAGAGCATTTGGGCTAAAAAGAATAGTTTGGTTTGATTGTACTATCTATACTATTTTATATGTCTTAAAATTTTTTTTCATTTTGTTATTATTTGTTAAAAAAATAATTCCTGAAGACGCTACACGAAGGGGCAGCGAAATATCGAAAATAAATAAATATTTAATATTAATATAAAAAGACCTTAAGCTCGATAAAAGAGATATATTATTATATACTATAGAACATTAGCTACTTTGTTATAACAGCATCAGTCAAATTGCACATCACGTGTTATTAGTATGGGTATGCAGTTCATGACAATTGACTACCGTCAGTGTCATCCCCATGCTAAATTGGTCAGTCATAAGCTTGGCTAGTAGTTAGATCGGTAGCTTATGGTAATGATTTGTAATTAATTCTCCGTCCTGCGCATGTATCTGGCTAGATCTTTTACGAACTTAACACTGATTTAAACAAATTTCTAATTTAGCTAGGTGTTTGTGTCTCTAGGTACCCTCTATAAATATTGTCAGCTATCGTTTTTTGAAAAAAAAAAAAATAAAAAAAAAAAACAAAAACAATGTATGTGGAGTTCTTCATCTACACATCACATACGTAGCGCATGCATCTGGCCAGATGCACGTTTATTTTGTATGAAGAATAATGAGATTTTTTGCGTTTGTTTACTTAAATCAACTCAAAGTGAATTTTGTGGGTACTTTGCGTTGTTGTAGCTGTTGTAAGTTTCAGATTTTTGGCTACGTCGCACGCTCTTCATAGTAGATACTTTCGCAGCAATGAAATCAAATACAAAAAACTGTTCCTTTTTTCTTTTTGCATCAGTTGAATTGTTTTTTCGATTCAGTTGAAAAAAAGAAAAAAAAAAAAATGAAAATATATAAAGTAATGTTATAATAATATAATGTTATCAATAAAATTTCATATTTCTTATATAAATGTATTGTAATACATAGTGCATCTGGCCAGATGCATGCGCTACGTATGTGACTATCGGAACATGTGCGTGACGGAGGGTTAGTCATTCACTAGTACGACGACTGCAGAGTAGCGTGTCATTGAAAATTATCTGTTTGTTTGAGAATATAAAGAAATTTAATTCTGTAATGAATGGCGCATATTTATAAATATTTATAAAAAGGAAACAAGAAAAACAGAAACTTAAAAATATGTAGTTAATAGATTGTTATACAACTTATTTATAATTCATAGCGAACATAATTAATGCAAATAATGTATTAAAACAAAAATAAAGTAAAACAAGGCGCGATTGAAGCAGAATACAAACAAAACAAATATGTTTCTGAAAGGTCTTTTTTTTTTTTTTTGAAAGTTCGTGTTATATATGTACGTCCGTATGAAATGAATAGTTAGCAACTCGTTAGCATATGGGACAACAAACCAGCAAACTTATCACCCGCTGTAGACTGATATAATTAAAACTTTTCATACCTATTTCTATTTGGTAACTTGCCGGGAATTAAATGCCTTGTAGGTTTGAGTAAGAATTTCCACGTATAGCAATGAAAAACTTAGCCACTGTGTACAACGACCGGCTAATTTTTTATTATACATAAGGCTGATAAAATATAAAGCTGACTTTAAATGTAAACAATAACTTCGACTTTTTACACACATACTGTTCATACCAGTAGCATGCAGTTGTTAAAAGAAATTTGTGCAGCTCTCTAGTATTATGTATTCCTTGTTTGTATGAGTTTATACTATATTTTGTTTATTTTTCTCTTTTCAGACGCAATAAATATCTATCTGGCTTGACTAAATTTTTCCATAATCTTGTGCATAAAGCCCGTTTGCCTACAGATGTTTACGCTCTTATATTCCTGTGTGATTTTACAAATTTCTTTGTTTTACTATTCGGTTTTACAGCCTTTAGTGTAAGTTTTTACAGCATTTATTAAAAGACAAAAAAATTAGCTTATAATGAATTGTTTTTTGTTTTTTTTTAAGTCCAAACAAGCTGATGGCGGTGTTAAGACATATCTAGCTGAAAATAAAGTACCTATACCCTTCCTAATAATGTTGTTGGTTCAATTCGTATTGCTTGTTATAGATCGGGCCTTGTATTTGCGTAAAGCTTTAGTTTATAAAATCATATTCCATTTTATATCGGTAGTAGGCATACATGTCTGGATGTTCTTCATTGTACCCGCAGTAACGGAAAGAAGCTTCTATGCTTCAGCGCCTCCTATAATATTTTATATAATAAAATGTTTCTATTTGTTGCTGTCGAGTTATCAAATTAAATGTGGTTATCCAAATCGTATATTGGGTAATTTCCTAACCAAGAGTTTCTCTATGATCAATATGATAGCGTTTAAACTGTAAGTAAATATGAGTTTTGTAGAAAATCCCACAAGCTTCAACTGGCATTTTGTTTATTTTAATCGTTTAGTTACATGCTTATACCTTTCCTTTATGAACTGCGTACCATTTTGGACTGGTTGTGCACGGATACCACTATGACATTATTCGATTGGCTTAAAATGGAGGATATATTTGCAAACATTTATTCGATCAAATGCTTAAGACAAATGGAAACAGATTTCCCCGCCGTAAGAGCCCAAAAAAAGGCTACATTTATGAAACTTTTAATGGGTGGCTCTGCTATTCTTTTGATTGTTTTTGCTTTATGGGGTCCTTTAACACTATTTGCACTTTCTGGTGCTGTTGGTCAATCCAATGTTCCCACAGAGGTTAAAGTAACCATTAGGATTGGTTCTTATGATCCAATTTATGTGGCTAGTACACGTGAAAGTACATTCGTTTTTGACGAAGCTATGTTTTCTGCCATGAAAAATGCCTATATAAAGGAAAAGGAAGCTCTATCATTTTTGCTTAACTATGATGCTTCAGATGTAGCTGCTATTAAATTGAAAAGAAATTCTCCCTCAATGTGGAATATAGCACCACCAGATAAGGCGAGATTGTTATCGGAGCTAGAAAGCAGTAAGTAAACAGTTTCAATTATATTTATATAGATATATAATAATAATTTGTTTTTGTTTTTAATTCTTTAAGATGTCACTTTGGTAGTACGTTTATCGTATGAACTCACGCGTACACCACCAGTTAAAAATCAAGTAGGAACTGTTGGTTCAGAAATAACCTGGGAAATGGCAGAAGACTATCCTGACAGAAAGAATTTGGAAAATATGATAAGATCGGGCAATGAAAATGATACTGATGCTACAATACCCTACATAGTACCAAAATTCATAAAAGTCTTAAATTCTGGTGATCCTACTTATATATCAGCTTTGGTGCCCAAAGTCAATAATACCAAGTTTTCAGGTTTGTTGCTGTTTTTCTGTAAATCATTTTCACTCATATTTAAATTTAAATATTCTCTTGTTTAGATTTTACAAACATGAGTATATCAATGAATTCAGCTGGCAATACTAGTTTATGGTGGGAAATTACCGACTATTGTGGTGAAGATAATGCTGTATCGGTATTACTTAAGAAATTGCCACTTTATGACTGTTCATCGGGCATGGTATTTTATACGTTTAATGATAAAAAATTCCCTTCAACATGGACATTTTTAACGGGCGGAGGGTAATTTGTAGTTTCTATTCAAATTATTGCAGGTTTTTTAAAAAATTTTTTATTATTTCTAGTATTATCGGTTTGTACACCACATTTGTGTTATTGGCGTCCAGATTTTTGAAGAATTTCTTGGGCGGGCAAACACGTAGAATTATGCATGAAGATTTGCCAAATGTTGATAGAGTTTTACAATTGTGCCTTGATATTTATTTGGTAAGTGATTATTTGATTTTCTACTTTTCTATACAAAAATATAATAAAAAAAATCTCTTAAATTGCAATAAATTTTAAATTCACATTGTGATTGATTATGAATGATACTCGGTATCAAATCATTGAAATCTCGAAAACGTTAATTCGAGTAAAGATATGCGAAGCGTTAATTATAGAACAAGATATGCAGCAATCTAAAGTGAGCTTCTCGAAAGCAGTTGAAAGCATCAAAACAATAGTGATGCAAATTTACAGCCTATTTCACAATGTCGAGTGAGTGCTCTCTTTCGCTTGCTGGGCGAAAAAAATTTAATTTTGGTTTCTCTACATCAGAATTGTGTGCGAACAAAACGAATAAGAAAATGAAAAGAGAAAAACGTAATGATTTTCATAAAAAAAACCAATTTTAGAATGTCGAACATACGCGAAAGCAAATGTCAATATGAGTCACTTGCCTTTTTGCTTTCGTTTGATGCAAAACACGAAATTGTTGTATACACATACAATCAATCACCCACTGTGCAATAGATGCATACAAACAGATTTAAGCTAACAAAATTATGCCGATTCCAGTATAAAAAATTCTCATGCCTACAATACAAACAATACAGAGCAGGCGAAAGACATAGAGAAACCCTAAATACCTTTCTTTCGTGTGTTTTTTTTTCGCTCAGTGACTGTTTGTTTCGTCATTGTGAAATAGACTGTAAATGTTAAACTTTGTCAATATCCACACGAAAATTGTCAACACCTCTTCCATAGAAATATGAACAAGTCTCGATTACTTCTTAAACCACTCCATACAAGTTAATATTCTTTTAGCATGATAATATGTATTCAAGGGTGATTTTATTTAAACTTTTAATTAGCCACGCCCTTAAAAAGTTTATATCTGTTTATTTATATGTTCAAGATGGAAACAGCAAGATTCTTTAAATTTGTCCCAAATAGATTCCTAATGACTAAATCGATTTTCTTGAAATTTGTACAGTATCTTCTTGTATATCTTGAGGGAACTAAAGGCTATACATACGAGGTATGATAAAAAAAACTAACCGTTATTTTCAATTTTTCTGGAAAGTATTTATTTATTCATTAATAACTATCTTGTTCCCTTCAAAATAATCCACCTCAGATATAATACACTTATGCCAGCGTTTTTTCCAATCTTCGAAACACTTCTGAAACGCGCTTTTTGGTATCGCCAACAGCTCCTGTTTCGCTTTTTCTTTTATCTCCTCAATCGTAGCAAAACGCTTTCCTTTCATCGGTGTCTTCAGTTTTGGGAAGAGGAAAAAGTCAGCGGGGGCCAAGTACGGTGAATACGGTAGTTGAGGCATGACAACGGTTTTTTGCCAAAAAGTCACGCACAAGCATCGATGTGTGAGCTGGTGCGTTACCATGGTGCAAAATCCATCGTCATTGACATCTTTTTGGTCATAGTAGACTCGCCAAACGCCACAGTCAACATTTCAAATGTCCTTGCACATTTAATTTCATTTTTTCACACAAAACTTAATACAGTTTCTATGATCCATAGTAATAGTAAAAAATCGAAGAGCACACCAAAACAGACATTAGTACCAACAAAACAGAAAAAAATGCGAAAATAGAACATACGTAACTCACGAAATTTGAAAATAACGGTTAATTTTTTATCAGACCTCGTATATTTAAATTTCAAAAATTTCAACTGGGCGGGACCACGCCCATACAAAATAAATATTTATTTGTCTACATGTTCACAACGATAAGAGTAAGTCTTTAAATTTGGAACAAATGGCTACATAGTCAATGAACTGATTGAAAGAATGAACTGATTTAAAAAAGTTGTCATGCTACCTCACATTATAACTAAATAACTTGATGGTCAATACAAATCATCAATCAAAATGTAAGCGATGTTAGGTTTTTTGAAGTTTTTCTCTCCATAGTTATTTTTATAAGCTAGTTTTATATAAAATCCATTATTTTTCAGGCCGATATAATTTTTTTTTTTTTTTTGTGAATTCAAGACAAACAAAAGCAAACTATGGCAAATCGATTTAAAACCGTATAATGCCATGTGTATGTACACATCGAATGCCATAAGCTGCTCTGGTATATCTATGTATATTCAAAAATAATTTAATTTTTCCTAAAGGTTTTTTAATATTTTATGTCATTTTTAAAACTGATTTCATTTTTTCAATTACACAGGTAAGAGAAGCTTTAGAATTTATGCTTGAAGAAGATCTCTTTGCCAAATTAATCTTCTTGTACCGCTCGCCTGAGACCATGATAAAATGGACTCGGCCTCGTGAAGAAATTGCGGACGATGAAACTGATAGCGATTCGGTTCGTAGTCGAATGAGTGGGCGCCGCAATGATCATCCCCCACCAGCTAATGTACAATAATCTTGCTTGAGTGTGTTTAAAAAAAAATTAAAATATTTTTAAACATTTTTAAAAGCAAAAACTTCACTTAGACCAACCACTTCCTTTCCATATTTTAATTTTTTCTTTTTTTTTTCACTTACACACAATCAAAACTTAAAGAACTGCCGAAAATATTTAATTTGTTGATATTATTATACATCCATTTTTCTTTCTTTCTTTTTTCATAATACATAATTACGTTCAAACTTAAATAATGTTAAAAATTTCCTTATAAATCTATAGCGCATTAAGTTTAATTTTGTTTTATTTGTTTTAATTTATTTCTTCTATTTTAAATTAAAAAAATTACAATTTTTGTTTAGAATTTATTTAGAATTAAAAAATTTTTTTAATGTTCTGATATTGTAAAAAGTTGTAATAAAAAAAAAAATGCAATTTACCTTTAAAGGTTTAATTTTTTTTTATTATTAACGCTTGAAAAAAATTATTTAACAAAAATGCTATTTATACTATATAGTTATGTAATTATAATTGTAATAAAATGTGAACTCATATTCAGGGATTTTAAGCATTTTTTGATATAAAACATTAAAAATAAAAATAAAATAAAAAATATATATAATATAAACTATTATCATAACTAAATAAAACAAAAAACATTTAGATTAAAAGTTTATATGTTGAATAATATTTAACTAGTAACTCTAAATAAGTGATAATATAAAGAATGAAAATTCGTATTTTTTATATTAATTTTATTGATTTTTATTTTTTACTCATTGCAATATTGTTAAAGTGCTTAAATAAATAATTATTTTAAATACGTAAGAAAAACACAAAATACACCTAAAAACACTGAAGTTTTCCTGGAGAAGAAAGTAAAAAAAAACTTCATTTTGTATTATAAGAATATATTTTTTAAAGTTTAAACACACATTTGCTAATTTTACGATGAACAAAATTTATTATTTCGAAATTATAAAAATTAGAACAAAATGAGCTTTGGGTGAGCGTTGTCAACTCCCAAATATCGAAGAGCACTAAAATACATACATACATAATTGGCCATTACAACCCTGTTTTAGGGTTACGCAGCATCCATGTTGTGAGTGTCAGTTATTATCCATGAGTACCAGGACCTACAGTTTAAAGTCGACTCCGAATGACAGACTTGAGAAGCTTGTTAATGGCAATCAGTTACTCTCAGAGCTTTTGCCAGAAGACGGCTAAGGGGTAGCCGCCGAGAGAAATATTTTTTTTTTAAACCGGGTAAACCCCTACTGGTGCTGTGCATTGTATTTGAATTTTTGGAAAGGACAGTATATATTTTTTTTTCTTATATTACTATTAAGCGCCTTAGGAATGAAACAAATTCAAAGGCCAGTGTTATACCTTCACCCACCCTTGATTGATCAACAGCAACTTCCTCATCGTTGCATGTTGATTGTATGCAGCGAGTGTCTTCGCTAAGTATGTTTAGCTTTTATCTCTGCTAACTCCCAATAAATAGGTGGCGCTTTTCTCCTGTTTTTTGTTGTTGTCAGTGGTTAAGGTGGAATAGAGTGAAATGTCAGGGAGCGGTTTCTTTGTAGATGGACTTCTTGGAGGGGGGAGCTATTATTTTTAAATTATAATTTTGAAAAAAACGAAAACTAACTTTTTCATTTTTTCAACTTCGCTGGGATTTGAACCTGAGGCGTTTAAATTTTTAAGCGAGCGCTCTAACCACTATACCACATACCCTCAAACAAACAATTAAAACAGATTTTCATTAATCTAAAAGTAATTACTTACAAAATAAAACAAACGTGTGATTTTCAGCACAGTAAGACTAAAATTGGCGATGCGATTTTGAAATCACAAGTGATTTTTTTATGTTTTACAATATATCGCACCCTAAATACAAAAGGGCCAACTCAAAATACTTAAATTTTCAGGACAGACATAAAACTGTAAAAATGATTGTAACATTTAAAGAAAATATAATATAAATATAAAATTTCAATATTGATTTTTTTTCATAATGAAGCAATATTTTCTTTAAATATTACAATCATTTTTACATAAACAGTTTTATGTCTGTCCTAAAATTTAAGTATTTTGAGTCGTGCCACTTTTGTATTTAGGGTGCGATATGCATATGAAAATTAAAAAAAGTTAAAAAAAGAGTTTAATATAGCAAAACCTTAATAGATACAACTGAGAAGATGAAAGTTATCAATTCCACTGACATTTATTCTAATTTTTTATATAAAAAGTTTAACAAAATTAAAATTCTCTTCAAATAATTCTAAACTGCCACAAAAATCACACTTTTATCAAACCATTCTCTTTAGTCATGAATACTCAATCCAAAGACTTTCCTCGGAAATAAAATACTAAATCTCCTATTTACTTCGTTTTGAATTCTCCCACAAACACAATTTTCATGTTTTATTTATGGCTGACTTCGTAAACGCAGTATACATAGAAAGCTACATTTCATAGAGTTTATAAACGTCATTCTTATTATTTTTGGCAATGCCGTGATTTCGTATATGTACAGGGTGTTTTTTTTTTGAAGTATATAACTTCAAATTGAAATAAAACACAAGAAAATCGTTTTAATGTCCATCAATTTGGCTTTATTGGAAGGAAAATTTTATGCCATTAATGTTTAAATATGATTTCGGGCATGTGGCCGACTCGGCTAGCTCAAATAAAGCCAATTCTACAGGTCCAATTTTCAACCACTTTTTCGAGCATATGGGGCCGTATGTTGGCAATAACGCCACGAATGTTGGCTTCCAAATCCCCTAGCGTTTCTGGTTTGTTGGCGTAGACGAGCGACTTCACATATCCCCAAAGAAAATAATCCAATGGTGTCAAATCACACGATCTTGGTAACCAATTGACAGGTCCATTCCGCGAAATTATGCGCTCATCGAATGTTTCCTTCAATAAATCGATTGTGACGTGCGCTGTGTGACATGTAGCGCCGTCTTGTTGGAACCACAACTCATCCACATTCATGCCATCCAATTCGGGAACAAAATAGTCGGTTTTCATGGCTCTATACCGGTCTCCATTAACGGTAACTGACGCTCCAGCATTATTTCGGAAGAAGTACGGCCCAATGACTCCACCAGCCCATAGAGCACACCAAACAGTCAGTTTTTGTGGATGTAATGGCGTCTCAAGGGTCTCATGTGGATTCTCTTCACTCCAAATGCGGCAATTTTGCTTGTTGACGTAGCCATTCAACCAAAAATGAGCCTCATCACTGAACAAAATTTTGCATCGAGATCAATCTCATTTTCGGCCCATACACCAAAATCACGACGCATTGCATGGTCTCGCGGCTTTAATTCTTGCACAAGCTGGATCTTGTAAGGTCGCAAGCCAAGATCTTTGCGCAAAATCTTCCATAAAGTTGATGGACAAAGCTCCAATTGCTGTGCACGGTGGCGAATCGATTCATTCGAGTTCTCTTCAACACTTTGCTCTACAGCGGCAATTGTTTCTTCGGTGCTCACTGTTCGACGTCTCTGCGGATGCGTATTATCACATAGAGTAAACGTAGTGCGAAAACGATCCATGGTTAACCGAATTAATTGCTCTGATGGACGATTATGTCGACCATAAAATGGACGGAGCTTGCGGTAAACTTCGCGAACTGAACAATTATTTTCGAAATAAATTTGCACGATTTTCAAGCGTTGTTCTTTTGTCAACCTGTTCATGATGAAATGGCAAACCAAACTAAATATTAATCACTTGACAGCTGACAAAATGGCCGCCAGTTAAAAAAGTGATGCCAACTTAAAGTTCTATACCTCAATAAAAAACACCCTTTATGTACAGTAAACCGTTTGAATGCGCAATATTTAAGAAATTTGTGCAGTGTTTATTTGTAATGCTTCAGAGTTTTTAGCAGTTAAAATCAGTTAAAATGGCAAACATTAAACTTTAAAATAATTTTTAGAGAAATTAAATAATAATTCAAGCTTTTTTTAAAATGCTTTTGAAAGAAATTTCCCTTTGAAAAATCAGTAATAATGAATACAAAAATTAAAAAACAAAAATTGAAAAGCGTAATTATCTACCGTAGCAAGTATTGCAGACTTAGCATTATTGCAAAACTAGTTAATCAACTTTGTGCATCGCAAAACATCCCAGTCAATAGTAAATTCTTCCCTGGAACAGAAAACATTTTTAAACTTTTAAGGAAAACTCAGTGTTAAAAATAACTTACGTAAACGTTAATTTATTTAAAGTTCTATTTTTATAGTTAAAAGCCAAAATATTAAGAAATATGCCTTAAATGTTGTAATTAAATTAGAATCAAAATCAAAATAGCAAAAGAAACAAACAATAAACTAAAATTGCTTGCATTCATATCGAGTGCGTTCGTTCATTTATTAAAATCTTAAATTATATACATATGTATTCTAAATAATATTAAATTATATAAAAAAAATGCTCATATCATGACATTATTACAAAATTATAAATATGAACTATTTCAATAGAAAACATCATTAATTATACTCGTATGTACATAAAAACTTTAAAAAGTCATACTTATTCGTTCATATCATTTAATCGAATGTAGTTATACCATTTTGTGTTATAACTTATAATTGGAATTGAATTGTTTTCGAAAACAAAAGCATACTTACATACATATTGAGAGCTATAAGAAACGAACAAAGGTTAAATATATATTATGATTATATTTATCCTAAAATTAATAATTTTTGTTTAGTCTTTAGGAATTTTTTATATAACTGAAATTTTTTGATATTTATTATGAATATACTTACATATATATAAATAAATAATTGTTTAAAAATATTAAATGTCAATAACTGAAAAAAATAAAACTAAACGAAAAATAAATTACAAATTAAGTGAATGTTTTTTACCTTTATTAATATTAATTAAGTGAAAAAAAAAATAATAATAATTGAAAATGGTACCTATTTTAATGTTTAAATTTAGTAACAAATATTTATAAACAATTTTAGATTTTATTTAATTATGTCAAGTATAAAATTATAAAATGTTTGTATTTTTTCAATAAATTATTAAATTAACGAAAACAATCCGTCGACCGCTATGTATTAGAAATGGAAATTGAGCAAATGATCAAATCAAATTGATCATTTTGGGTTTTAGCAAGATTTAAAAATAAAATACATTTACTTAGGGCTTACTTGGCAAATTGCTATGCAGCATTTGTCAAAAAACGCCTTTATTAAACCTACAATATTTTTTACGAATTCATTAATTTATTTAATGATCATTAACATAAAATGTTTTATATTTAAACTCTAAAAGAAAGAAAAGAAGAATTTAAATTTATTGTTCCTTCAAAAACATACTGGTATGTGATGGAAATCGATTTCAATTGAAATCGCATGAAATTTCAAGTTGCTATAACTTCCAAATCCTTTCATATTTGAAATTCCTTTTTTATGGATAACCTTACAGACTATTGCCACTACATCCCTGATTATTAAAATTTTAAAATAATTAAAGCAGATAAGTTTTATATGACTTTGAAAATACAAACGATTTCAATTTCGATCGAATTTTTTTTTATTAAGACCAAAACTCAATGGTAAAACCCCTACCTACTTATGCAGTGCATTGTATTGGAGTTTGAATTTATAGTTAGATACGGAAATGGTAAGTACCTTTTGTCAATGGGACAAATTGCTCTCAGTTTGATCACTCAAAGGCCAGTTTTATACCTTCACCTTTGAATGATCAACGGCATTTGTCCCATTTGTTGGTTGATGTTGATGGTGAGTGGTCTTCATTAAGCAGGTTATATGTTATATTCCTGAAGGTGGCTCTGTACTCCTGATCATTCGTTTCTGGTGGAATAGACTGGAAATGTCAGAGAGCGCTTTCTTGATGATGGTCTTCTTTGAAGAGCCGGATATGACCTCTTTTTTTTTAATTAGAATTTTTCGAAAAACCGCAAATTTTTATTTTTTTAATTTTTCTCCTTCGCTGGGACTTGAACCTCGGCCGTTTGAATTTCTGTTGCTTTTGAAATAAAACCATTTTTCTTATTCATCAATTATGGTTGGAAACCAAACTTTGATTTATTTTTCAGTAGCTTAAAAAGCTAAATCGAATGATTAGATTTCAATTTTCAATGAATTAATGTGGTACGTATGAGTACTGAGACCTACTCCCTGAGCTCTTGCCAGAAGACTGCTGCGTTTAGGCATCCAAAATAGCGTACAAAGAACAATTTGTACCCTAAAAATGTTATTTTTCACTATTTTATAAAAATTAAAAAAAAATATTTAAAAAAATAGTGTCTGAAAAAAGTAAAAAATTCTTCGTACATTTTTGCAAAACAGTGCAAAAAAAAATTATTTTTTTACACAAAAAATATTTTAAAATTTGTTCAGTAGAGTCTTCACTACATTATTGCCAAACATAGCTAAGCAGTATCTTTAAGTTTGAATTAGCTGATGCCCAAAAACTGAAGATACCTTTGTTTGAGTGATGCAGTGATTTTCAAAATCTTTTGAGGTCCATAAAAAAAATTGGTAGTCAATCTAACCAAACCAAGTACAGGGTTTTACTAACCTTCGGTAGTACAATCGAACCTATACTGTGGAGTTCGTGCATTTTTCCAAAAATCTTCATTTGTCGCATAGTGTAATAAAACGAAAATTACCTGATTTGTCAGTTGCCAAAAATAATAACAATTTACGTATGCCTGAAAATCAGTGCTATTTACTTTTATGGTCCTTCTATGTACGTATGTATGTAGAATGTTTATTCTGAATCAGAAAATTTGTATTCGAAATCGGAATAGTCTGCATTTCTTAATTGCTCTATATTATATTTTCGAATAATTTTTGTCGTTTTATTTCGGCTAGAAAAATCTTAATGGAATCAGACCGAATCAATTTTATTTAAATGAAGCTTTCCTGAAACTTTAAAACATCGATGTAATCCATAATTTACACAACTTTCTGAACAAAAATGGCTAAAAACTATAAAATTAAAATTCGTTTATAAATTATAACAAAAGCATATTTGCGAATTTTTTGATCCCGTGTAATTTTAGAACTCCGCACAGATTGATGTTCAGCACAAGGATGAACGTGAATTTTTACCCTTTTTCCCATGTATTCTGTTTAGAATTGAAATTTTAATCGAAATTCTTAACTTTTTTCTTTTTATTCTCAATTTCATCAAAATTTTTCTTTTTTTTTTTCCCCTGGGGTATGTTTCCCAGAGCTGATTAGCACATTTTAAGTGTTCGAAAACAATCTTTAGTAATTATACTGTTTTGAGTCTTGAATAAAATTAAAGGTAATAAACCAGAATTCTAATTTAAAACGCTTTTTCCTATCATAATTTTGGCTAATTCATACATAAAACATAACCTTAAATTGAAGATTAAAGAATTTTAGGAATAAAATTCTACTGTGCAATGTTTTTTAGTTAAATTAAGTAACTAAAGAGACTTTAAAGGTTTTTTTTAGGAAATCCGTTATATTGCTTTTAAAGTTTTATAATAAATAAAAAATAATTTTACAAAAATATTTCAATAAAGCTTATCAACTAAGTGGACTTAAAAAATCACTTCATTCATACAAAATCATATGCATATCCTATGTATGCTTTGATAATCTACATTTATTTCTTATAGCACAAATGCTTTCACCAAACAAAATCAATAAAACCATATAAGAGGCATGATGAGAAAACAAATTAGATTTACAAACAGCTCATTTACGTAACTCTGGTAGAGCAACTACGATAATAGGTAAATTGTTGTGGTTTTGAATTTGTTGTTTCATCCGGAGCTCCAGGACGACTAACATTAAGATTGGGATATACCTCTTCCCATTCCGATTGTGAACATCCTAAAACGACTTTGCCACCTTGTGATAATCTTCTTTGAGAAGGTTTGCCCAAACGATCCTCTGGTGGTAAAGGATTATTCAACATGTGAGTAACACTTTTGGATAGGCGTACAGAATGTATGCGATTATATCCTGAACCCGAAGGTTTATAACGTTGCCATTTTGAGGAAAGTCTTTCAATTTCATCTGACATCCATTTTTGCACTGACGAGGTACCCATAATATTTTATATTTGTAATGAATTTATTAAAGGTTGTATGCGTTATCTTACATTGAAGCTTTTAAATATACTAAAACTATTTTATACGTGACCTGGCTTATTTATAGTCTTCCTTCCACCTTTTACATTTTGTTTTGTGCAGAATATTTACACAAAAAATACAGGAAAAAAGAAAAAACAAATTAATCCCTAAGTGTCCAATAGATTGTTGTGTATATTTTATTGGTTTAAGTCTATTATTGATTTTTACTATACGGTATTATTTAATATTTTGTTTGTGGTTTTGTTAACATTTCAGTAGACAAGTTTAAATTTTTGTTTTCGAAAATATTAACATTTTATGAAAAGTTCAAGGCTACTTACTGAGCACATGAAAGGTTTCCTTTAAACACATTAAGAAGCATGCAATTTTTGAAAAAAAAAATCCTACAATTCATAGATTGTGGGTGTTAACTAGAATTGGTCATTAAATGTCAATGTTAGCATTGTGGTAAATACCCTTTACAGATTAAAGAGATTATTTTATCCAGTAAAAAAAAAACATTTTCTTCTGTGTTTAGGTTTTCAGTAATCACACAAATTGCGCATACTTTTATTACTATAAATTATTTAATATATATTTGTGTATGAATTGGTAATAAATTTCGAGAAAGTAGAATTTTACAAAAGGAGTAAAAGGAACTACAGAATCACAATTGTGGTAAATAAAAAAAGAATATAAAACATTTGGGTACAATATCAATATAGAAGAGCTTTTTGTCATGGATAAAAACGAAAATGGGATGGATTCAAAACTAAATTCATATAAGAAATTATAAAGTAAGCATGCAATAATAATTATGAGGTTAAGATACTCTGCAACTTTCATCTTGTAAATTTTCTTCATTAAAGTCATCTGTTTGAGTTGAAAAGGCACCGCCTTGTAAAACTTTATTCACTGCAGCTCTAGCCAAGTATCCGATGGTTTCATTATATACCAAAGCATAAAACGGTGTCATGTCGTTATTATGATCTTGTATATTGTTATCCTTTAAAATGTAAAATGTAATATTGTTTGGGTTAATTTTTCCTTAAATAACTATGAAACTTTAACAGAAAATAGGTATTTCGCCATAACAGCCACATAAAAAAATATAATAAATTATGTATCTAAGGCCTCGATTATGGTTTACAACACCTATGTGTTGTACCATATAAAATATATAGTTTACAACATGTATTTTTATATATTGTAGCCAATACAACACAACATAGGGGCTTAAATACTTACTTTGCAGTACATTAAAAAGGCTTCCAATATGATTTCATCTAAATCCAAAGCCTGTTTAAAACGTAATTCGGGATTTCTGTAAAACATAACAGATATAAGCCGTACAAATATTTTTATACAACATTTTTCCTTACCTGCTTAGAATAGTTGCTATAATACACAATAATTCGACTGTTATTTGTCTTCTCTCAGGCTTTTTTATGCAAATTAAAGTTTCTTCAACTAAAAGTGAAAAATTTAGTTCTCCTCTGCTCATATTAATTAAGGTAGGAGTGGCTGGCAATAAATGATCCTGAGTTTTTATACCCAAAGGTGTGCGTAATAAAATTTCCCAGATTTTATTGTAAAAGTTTTTCGGAACCCTGCACAAACAACCTTCCAATTGACGTCGTTGAAGTGGCGTAAGTCTGTAAAAATAAAAAAAAATTCTTATTGTTATTTTCAGCTTCTCTAAATACTTGTTTGAAGGAAGACCTTTCTGCAGTTGCCCATTCGCTAACAGTTAAAACTTTTTGCAACAAGATACGAACTTGAAAAGGTGATAAATTATCCACGTCAATAGATTCCTGGCCTGAAATTTGTAAATAAATACGCATGGCTTCCAAAACCCAACCAATACGTATCTGCAAATAATTTTAAATAACGTTTTCTTGTTTTTTTTTTTTTTTTCTTTTATTTAATACTAGTAGTTTTGTATTTTACCTTTAAAATTCCTCTGAACATGGAAGGATTTGTAGCAATTAGTCTGCCACAATAAAGTACAACTTCTTGCTGTAAAACAGCCTGTATTACGTTATATGGCTGAACAGTATTGTACATAACATCTCGTATTTCTGCTGGTGTCATGGGTTTATCGAATACTGTTTCTTTTTGTCCGATAACACCAACTGTCAACTCTTTGCCATTAACCAGCACAGTTGTAATAAATGGACTAATGGAATCTACAATGTGATGCAATAATGATGAACAATAGCGTACAGCGCGCCAGTAACGTAAAGAACCGGCTCGATGATATAATTGTGTCAACGCGTTTTGAACTGACAAGCCACTTACTTCAAAGTTAGAACCTTCACGATTTAATAGGATGCCCCAAAGTTGACAAAGGCAAAATATTGACTCGGTACTTCGGAGAGCATCAATAATTTCGTGTGTTGGTTTCTGATTGTAATGCTAACAAAATACATACATTTATACATTAAACTTAAAATTTTACATGTATTGTTAACCAACCTCTACTGATATTTTCTCCTCAGTATAGGTTTGTGCTTTAGGTACATCTGTTAACGATTGATAGCCAATGTACTCGTGATTTATTTGAGAAAAAGCATTTTCTTCATCTGATAAATCATTTTGGTTCATAAAATCCAAATGCTCTGTAAAAATATAAAATAAAAATTATAAAAAATGAATTTGATTTTAAATATCTGGATTAAGATTTCTTACCCATACAAGAACTGCTTATTAGATTTTGTAATCTTCCTATACGAACTTTCATACCATCACAATAACCTTTCTTCAACATGGCTAACAAATCTAGCATTTCTTTAAATTGAGGATCACGCATATGCTCCTCACGTATCAGTAAGCACACAGTGGGTCTGCCAGATAAACGCCAATATTTACCTACAAATTGTAATTCTGTCTTGATGTCATCAATCAATAAAGCCATATCGCGATACAAATAAAAGTCGGAAACTTCGAATATCAATGGATAGCAGAGAACAGTCATTCCACAAATACGATACACCTTGCTTGTGCCAAGAGAACCCACTGGTCTAGGTGGACGTCCTGAAAGACCAACTTTATTATTAACACCTAAATGTTGGTAGACCTTTATCAATTCAGTTGATGACCAAACCTGAACAGGTTCAACCTATACAACACAGTAAATGAATGCATTTAATTTAGAAACCATAACTTTTTATTTTTATGAGAAAATAAATTTAACTTAAAAGTGAAACAATTCTTACTTCATGTGGTGTTTGCGTTTGTATACCATAAGTGGCCATCATTGCTTGTAGACGCATAGATTCAGCAATTAAAACAATTTGTACTACCAAATCAGTGGCAGTTCCCTGGGAAATTTAATCGAAAATTAATGTATTTGTATTGATTCAAAAAGAATTTAATAAAAACAAAAAATATTTTTCGCCATATAGGCAAATACATTTAATATACATAATATATGAAATGTATTGCTTTGGGGATAAGCATGTCTCTATGGCCATTTCTCTTAAGCAGAGACGAAATGTCCATGCTTATCCCCAAAGCAATACATTTCATATATTATGTATAAAGAATTTAATATACAAAATGCAGTAAAAACATTATGAACATTAAAATTAAAATAAATTTCAACAATTTATTTCAAAAACACATGCAAAATAATGCTTTAAACAAATGTATCGATTAGCATTCAAATGACAAAAACGAAAAAATGTTATAAAATTAATGAATAGACACAAATATTTTACACACTTTAGAGTTCCCTTTCATACAAAATATACATACTTATGTACACATGTTTCTCGAAAAATACTTTTTTTTTAACAATTAGTTACCTTATCTTTATCCTGTATGACGTTGATTTTTTTCTTATATATACTCGTTTATGTACTTATATGTGTGTATATAAATAAATTTTATCGAAATTATTTTATTTATTTATACATAAACCTATAAACAAAACATTAAGCTTGCTTAAGCATAAATCATACAAGGATGCCCAGCTAACAGTTTTCTGAATAATGATCCAAATCGAGTCTCTTATGATTTTTTTTTTCTGCGACTATCTTTTTTATCTTTTGGGATAAAATTTTATCTACAGGCGATGAGTCATTTTTGATTCCTTTATCTTGTTTTTTTTAGTCATTTTTGACCATTTTATGGTGGTATTTATGTATATCTCTTCTTCGAATCTTTTATCAGTCTCATTTATTTTATTAATGATTCTTTTTTAAGTACGTTATCTAACGCATATGGAACTTTTCAAGTGGGTTTTCTATAAACCAAAAAATAATTGACTGTATGGAGTTTATTTTATCGGTTATTTGATGTCTATAGCTAGATTTTTCGATTTAGATTTGGATCATCGGACAGGCAGATTTCAACACCACGCATTTGTCTACTGAGCATTAATTCATAACAATCAGATTTAATTCACGTATCTGCCTTCGCTCATTTTTCAATCAAACATTTCTGAACTCCTAGACAAATTAAATATTAAGCCTTATTCCATTTGGCGACGTTGTCATCGTTTTACGATATTTTTGTAATAGAATAAAGAAAAAAATGTTCTCTTGCCTTTAATCTATGTCGTTAGACGACGACGACGTCGCCAATTGGAATAAGGCCTATTATCATGTTTTAAATCATCAATTTGTATGTAGTTGAATAACCACAACAACTATTACAATCCTCTAAATGCTAGCAGGGATGCACTATTCTTTAAAAAAAAAACATTAAATTTTAATTAGATTTCAACTTTAATATTTATAAGAAGTACATCAGTTACCAAATCGTAGCATTCGATCAAAATTTTACTTTTTGAAATCGTCGTATTTGTTATCGAATAACTTGTACAGAAATTTAGAATTATGCCGTTCGATAACTAGTAGTCGATCGATTGCTTTTACAAAAGCTTACCCGATTATGAAAGTGAAGATGTGGGGGCAGATTTTAAACGCATTGTAAGTTAAAATTTGCGTGCAAAATTTTCTTAAAATACTTTTCAATTCATTTAAATTTTGTTACGAATAGGACAATAAATATTGTCCATACAATTTAAAGATTTATAAGTAAACATTATTTAAATGTAGTTAGACAAATAAAGTTTTTTTTAATTCTGTTTAAGTAAGACAAGCTCGCTAACATGATTTTAATTTTTTAGGTTTTATTTACCAAAATGGGCTTTTAATAGCCAAGCCTCTCTCTCATGCTTATCAAATTTTACACGAACAAAAACGAAAATTTTCTTCATATATTGCATTATTTTCGTAAAGAAAATAACGGAGTATTGGCGTATGTGTATGTGGAAATGAAGCCCCCAAAGAAAGGCAATGTCGAATTATCGACGACCAATGTTCAATCCATTACATAAATAATTTTTAAAATTATTTACTTATAAAAGCGATGCATTTAATTTACTAAACGTGTATATCCATATTTACGAAATATACGTAAAGTTGTATGAAACTTATCAGAATTCGATGTTAGAAAATTTGATTATAAAACATGACTCGCAAGTTGTATGGAATTCGTATAAGGTTATAGAAAAGGTTTTCTTATTATTCAAATATAGCCTCTACAAACTAATGTTCCATATCTTCTTCAATAAAATAATAAATAAAAAAAGGCCCGAAGTTATTTCAAACAAAATTTAGTAAGATAGAACATTCAAAAAGCTTTACGAATTAGCAATAACAAAACGTAGAAAGAAAAAAAAAATATTAATAAAACAATATAAATAACCCAATTATAACTACTTACAGTGCCAGGTTTAGCCTAATAAAGGAAGAATATATAAAAAGTAAAATATTAAAGAAAAATAATAAAAGGAGTAATTAATTTTTAAACAAAGAGAACACAATAAAAAGGTAAGCATTAGTAAATAGAAAAATATGTAAGAAAAAGTAATTTCGAAATGGTGTATAAAATTTAGATAAATTTTGATAACTAAAAAATATTATTTAATTTAACTTTTGACTATTGGGTGCCGAAAAGTCTAAAAGAAATTTGTGTGATCTAAATATATAAATTTGATAAATACATATGTATGTATGTAAATAAGTGATACATAAAATTTGTACAATAATTTCATAAATGTGTGTAACTTTACTGTTTGAATAAATAAAAGCACTTACATTGTGTTTCTCATCGAAGGCTTTTCCCTGGATTATTTTATTTTTATTGTTTGTGTTTAGTTTATTTTTGTTATACCAATTAAATTTATTTGATTTAATTGTTATTAAAAGTTTAACATAATAACGAGGATAAGGACAACAAGGTAGTAGATGATTAAGTGTAGCAAACGTAGAAGGATAAATACAAATATATAGAGAAAATAATTTAACAAAACTTTTTTCCATTACTTATACTTATAATTTTATAAAAAAAAGTATTGAAATATGAACCAATTACTCTATCAAAACTAAATAATAGAAAAACTATTACAATAAAGAACCAACAAAAACCTACAAATGTGCCCGAAAAGGATATATTTTAAACTTTCACATGTTTTTAACATACCTGAAAAGCAGAATAACGTCCAGCACGTCGCGGTCTATTATAGCTTGGTAAATAACGGCGTATAGGATCTAATTCATTGATATGCAAAAGTCCTGCAGTTAATAACTGAGCTATTATAAACATTGATTGACCCCAGAGGAAAAGTGTTTGAGTTGGTGCTTTTAGATATGAGCCCTCTCCATCGGGGGCATAATACATTGTTACAACTGGATCACCAGAAGAATCAGCGTACAAACATTTACGCAGCTCATTTTGATATTCTTCAATTTGTTCGTTGTTATTTTTGAAAACACCATCTATAATCATTTCAATAAAAAATAATGGCCACTCACATTCATATCCCTCAAATTCTTTTAATTCGCCAGTGTGGTAATATCTAAAAAATAAAAATAGAAATTGTTTAATTGTTTTTGTATGCTGAACTTAGAAAATATTATATTTACCTTCTTGCTTTATCCTCTACTTTGCTTAAGAAACCATCACGACTAAAGCGTTTAAAACCTTTTTTGCTACGCAAACGGTTTATGACATTCTGTTTAGTTTGTTCGACCAAACTATCTTCATGGGAGGCAAAAGCTGGAAAAGATAATGTAAGCAATAATGAAGCATCAACACCTTTTGAGCTTGATTCTCTGGGAAGCATAGTTTCGAAAATACTGCGATTACGGTTATGAGCATCGATATCAACATAAACAACACTCCAAGAAGCACCTTTTTCGCCAAATAAATTACAGCCATTGACGGCCTCTAAAGCCGACTTGGCCATGCCTAAAAAATATATAAATATTATATACAAAAAATAGTATAGTAAAACAAAAAACGTTACCAATTGAGGAAGCATGTATTTCTGGAGTACCATTGTTGTATTTAGAACCACGTTCCCACATACCGAAATCTGGTGTACGATAAGCACGTTCAACATAATAAACCAAGTTTTGAACAAAAGCAACTTCGTCCTAAAATTTATAAAGAGTCAAGGGAAAGAAAATAAAACATTTCAAAAACAACTAAAAAAAAAACTTAATTACCTGTGTATAGATAATTTGTAAACCTGAAGTTATCATTTGCACCAAAAATATGATATAAAGTGAAACCACATCAATTTGTAAATGATTATAAAAATCATCTGAATATATTTCTTCTCCTGTATGTAAATGAAATTTGCTATGTAGTGCATGTTGATTAGATTGTCTCTGCTTAAACAGTTCAACTCTTGGAGCTTGCTTAATCCAACACTCTAAAATACCACGCATACATTTTACGGTCGATTGGCCAAGTTCATAGGATTTACCACGGTCATCGTCGATACGTCGATAGGCTTGATACAAACTCCAAACAGCAGCGGCACAATATACACTATCACGGACGGATCCAACTTCATGATCAGTACTCATAACAGGAAATAATCCAGTTATTGGACTTTGAAAACGCAGTAATTGTCGTTTAACTAGAAGTATAATAATAAATAAGATAGAGATAAATGTCGGTAATAATCTTGTAAACGCAGCAAACATATCATATCTGCCTATATGTAGCTGTTCTTCGACGTGGTTTGCTACGTTCGTAAGACTTAAATAACGGTTTTTTTATGTTCGAAAAAAATATCGCTAACGAACAAGCAATTTACTATACCATGCTCGTGATTAAAAAAATATGCGCCTAAACAATTTTTCTTCTCTGTACTTCTCTTGTTTACAAACAAATATATTACAACTACAAAGGCATTTCGTTTGTTTACAACAACATTGTAAAAAGAAACTATACATGAGCATAGTTTTTAAAAATAGATTTTTAAGAAGTGTACACAGTTTATTATATTAAAGCCAATTAAATATGAAGAATAAGAGAACACTGATGCTGAATGAATGTATAGCATATACAGATGTGTTATATAATGAAGTAAATTAACATAAATTGCACAAAATGTTTATTATATGTATATATACATCATTTATTAATAAATAAACTTACCAATGCCATAATATATATCTAATTGCTTTACAGTATCTTCATAATTAGAAGTTTTCAAAAATTGGTCCAAATTAATATCTTCCAAACTGTTTTGTCTTCCTGAGGTAGAAGGTGCTCCTGAAGTAACAGCGCTACCTGGGGTAGTTATGGTAATGCCCAAACTGTTTAAAAAAGATTATTAACGATTTTACGAAAATTTTATAAGAATTAATTACCTTTTGGGCGGATCTCTCATTGTATAATATAAAAACTTTTGTAAATATTTAATGTAAAGTTAAAAATTTATGCTGTATAAATATAAAAAATTACTAGTTTAATAAAAATACCCTTGGACAATAGTTGTAAGTCAAATTTGACATTAAATTGACAAGCAGCTGATGGCTACATTTAAAATTTAAGAGTACTTCGTGGTAAAACTTATACGTTAACAGGGTGATTTGAAATTAAAATATAAGATTATATGTATATCTATATAATGGACTAGCAAAACCTTAACGTACTTCGCTACACCTATTTGAATAAAATAAAAATTTCAATATAATTTAATATGGAGAAAGCCACCTACAAAATTCCACATAAACTTTTTTGAACTATTACCATTTTTTTCACTATTACCATTCTCAAGATGGAAAGAAATTTAAAATTTTACTTTGTATAAATAGTAGAATGCTGAATTGTCCAATTCACCTCACTTTGTTGTTGTTGTTGTAAAGTTAGAAATTTTAGCTTTTACTTCTCTCGATATATAATTAAATAAAAATTTATTTTGTATGGGAGATACAACCCTTATTTATAAATTTTACGGTCATGTTTGGCATTAACCGTTCTGTCCAATTTGAATTGGACAAAAAATTTATCATTATTGGTTTTTATATTATTTTGCTTACTTCTCTAATATTAAATTTATATGTATAAAATTTGAATTTAAAGATGAATTATTATTCTTATTGTAATTATTTATAGAAATGATAAAACAGTACTTTTAAGTACTAAAAATTGTCTTCCCTGTGCTATACCAATCCTTCGCGCTTTCCAATGTCAATTTTAGTCATTTGTCAAACTTGATATAATCTCTTATTTAAGGTTATACTTCTTACTTACTTTTTAGACTTCGTCCCTTGAAGTTCTATTTAACTATTTTACACATCTCTTAATTAAATTAGTGTATATTAAACTCTTTTCTTCTTTTTCAATGAACCACTACCGCCTGGGAAGACAATTGGAAAACATTATATTACATTGTATTTGTCACCTCTTGGAGATCAAATCTACATATCATTCGTTTGTACTTAATCATCTCCAACAAAATATATATGTATTAGTATTTAAGAAAACTGAATTTCAATAAACTCGTAATATAAAATGGTTGGTAAATCTGTCGTTCGGAGTAGACTATAAACTGTGGGTCCCGGTACTTATGGATAAAAATTAACACACACAACATGAGTGCTGCGAGAAACTAGGCCGTAATCCTGACAAAGGGTTTCTAAAGGCTAATTACGTACGTTTGTATGCTAAATATTCAAAGAAATTATAGGCAAATAAAACATTTCCCAGATTTTGTATCATTTGAAAAATCATATTTAAAAAAGTTATTTATTCGCCATATCTATCATTAGATTTACAATTAGCTACTACAATTTTTCAATAGTTATATATACTTGTATAAAATTTTATCATCGCATTTTTTTGAAATAATTTTGTTTATTTACACAAATTTTTCGTTATATATTAAGAACAATTTTGTTAGTTTGCTTTAAGCTAGTTAAAGAAAATCCAAAATAAGACTACAATAAACACAAGGGTCATCATCTTATAAGAAAAAATAAATTACATGATACATCTTGTGTTCCAAATTACGTTTTTTAATATATAGGGTTTTGAATCAATTCAATAATTGTCGCCAATAATAAACTTGTTTATAGAATATGAATGTAAACATGTCCACCTGTTTTAAATAAGTAAACAAACATTAGTCACTCTCAAAAAACGCTTCTTTCCATGATTGCAGAGAGAGCATAAATGACACGTAATCTCTCTTAAATAAACAAAATGTGAATGGACACCAGCATAGAATTTACCTTTACAATAAGTACACAATCATATCATACCTGTATTTAATTATCGGTAGCATAAGTAACCATTAAATCCAGCAAAACGTGGAGCGATAGTTGTGAGCAAGCATAGACAAAATAAAACGATAAAGTGTGTAAGTAAATACTTTTGCATATACATATGTATGTATTTCGTACTATAAACTCATACTAACAAATTTAAGTGAATGCTAAACCAGATTTATTTTTGTACCTTCTTAGGTATATACATCAGCAAGTCAGTCACTCGTTCAGTTGGTGAAGTTAAGCGCATAATAGCAAACGTTAAAAAGAACAACTTGAAGAATTGATTGATATGATAAAGCTGTGAATACATAATTATAACATAAAAAGCCGGTATATGAATAACATCTGATAATTGTGCGGAGGTAGTAAAATCAAACTAATAATGGTTCTCGTTGAGCAACAAAACTTTATACACATCTAAAGCATCAATAAATAAAAGATAAATCTATGGATTCAAGTGTGAGGTCATCATGAATAAACATTGTGCATGATATTTAATTATTATTTATATAAAACGTGTTATAACTTGCAACATGAAATTCAAGGTCAGCTACTAACAATGGTTTTATAAATATTTTACACCATAGCAGTGAAGTGAAATTCTTAATTAAACCAAATACGTTTTGTTGACCCTATATGGAAATGTGAAAAGATATTTTGAACTACTTTACACAAAAAAAAAAAAAAAAAAAAACAATTATAATAATACTCATAAAAAGTATGAAAAAATAAGTCCATAGACAATGGAGAAATTTATAATACTCATACCTTTATGTTATTTATTACTTTATATTAAGAAAAGCGGATGTGAAACCAAACAAGAGAAAGGCATTGTTTTACCAGATTTACCTTTAGAACATTTAAAGCGTTATTTAAATACCTTTAACATTGTAAAGCAACACTGTCAAGTATCTAATAAATGTGATAGTAGAATTTTTAATACATCATTAGAGGCAGATAATAAAGCTTGCTGGGGTCATGAACTAGACTGTGAAAATAAATTCCGTTTTCATACTCCCTCCTGTCCTGGAACCCATACAGGTTGGGTAAGAAATAAAGAGTCTCAGGTGAATACATTTTATCAACAGGCCGATTTTGGTTATATTAAGCATCAAATAAATGAATTAATGTTAATGTGTGAACCTAAACTTATTACGGATTCTTCGCTAGAATGTACCAAGTATTTAAGGTTTTGTAGAGGCAGATATCTTATGCTAGATTTTCGTGATTTAGCTCAAAGAAATGAGCGCATACGTTATCATATGGATGTTCTAAGTCCTGGGCAAATAAAAGGCTACTGTAAACTGAATGAGACCCGGCTTAAAACTGAAATGGATCATATGGGAGCTCTACAATCATGGTCTCCTGAATTAAGGAATTTTGTTCAGGCTCAAAAAACTTTAGATGTTGATAATATCGAATGTGATATGTTTATAAATACGCCCACTTTTCTCATGAAAATTGATGCTACCTACAATATGTATCACCATTTTTGCGATTTCTTTAATCTTTACGCAACATTATTTGTAAATCAAACACACCATTCAGCATTCGATAAAAATACTCAAATAATAGTATGGGAAACTTACCCATATGACTCACCATTTGCTGAAACTTTAAAAGCATTTACCGATAACCCAGTTTGGACTTTAGATCAAGTTAAGGGTAAACGTATTTGTTTTAGAAATGTTGTTTTACCTTTGCTACCTCGTATGATTTTCGGATTATATTACAATACACCAATAGTAAGTTTAATTTATAATTCATTTTATTAAAATATTTTAATAACAGATTTTTTCTTTTTACTTCTTTTTACTTTAAATATACAGATACAAGGATGTCATAGTAGCGGTTTATTTAGAGCTTTTTCAGAGTTTATATTACATCGTTTAAGGGTGCCTTTTATTCCGCCTCAGCAAAAAATCCGCATAACATTTCTTTCTCGTCGTACTAAATATAGACGTGTAATTAATGAAGATAGACTTCTGGAAGAGATTAGCAAAAACAATGATTTTGTAATAAAGAGAATATCATATGAAAGGTAAGTAATAAATATTTAGTTAAAATTATTTGTAGTAGTAATATATAAAATGTTCTTAAAAAACAATTATATTAGGGTATAATTAATATAGACTGAATTAGAACTTGACGTTTAGGTTTGGTTCACACTCAACATCGGCTCTTGAAATTTAACCACACTTTATATATAATACTGGATCGCAATTACTATTAAGCTCCTTATGCCTAAATAGTTCAAGTCAGTGTAAACGAAAGTATAGAATTATATCAACTACATCCAAGATAACACACTTCATAACAAAAATGAAATATGTGTTTGGCTCATAATGAAGATTCAATTTTTTTAAAACATTGGTGACTTTTTATTACAAATTTTAGCAAATTTAAATTAATAAAAAGGAATGACTTGATAACGTTTTTTAACACATTAATATTAAAGTAGGAATCCATTCAAATGGAATTAAGTTATAGGTAGTAATAGTTAGAAAGACGTGAAAATATTCTTGGACCACTAGATATAGCCAAACTGTCATATCTCATAAAAAATTTAAAAAAAACAAGGATGATTTTTTGAGTTATTTTCCACAAACTTAAAGTTCTAACTAAGAAATGATAATCCATATTTCCATTAAGCCTTCTTATTCAAATTCAGTTTAGGAATAGTAAGAAATTGTTCTACTTATTACCAACATTGATTTATTTTACTTTTTGTTTTTCCAGAGATCTATCATTTTTACAGCAGTTAGAAGTGACACGAAACACTGACATATTAATAGGAATGCATGGAGCTGGTCTTACTCACTTACTATTTTTGCCAAACTGGGCTACAATTTTTGAGCTGTACAACTGTGAAGATCCAAACTGCTACAAAGATTTAGCTCGTTTGCGCGGTGTCAACTATATTACTTGGGAACACCGCGATCTAGTATATCCTGAAGATGAAGGGCATCATCCAGAAGGTGGAGCACATGCTAAATTTACTAACTACGCTTTTAATGTTAAAGAATTTAAACGTCTAGTTGAACAGGCTGCCAAAAACGTTCGAAGCCACGAAGAATATCAAAATTATCAACAAAAAGAGGCCAAATCGCTTAAAGACGAATTTTAATTACTTGAAATTGAAATATTGTACTTACTTTTATTGAGTCTATATAATTGTTAGTAATGTGATTTTTTGTTTAAATAAATTTTATATTTCTTTCACAAAAACTACATCCCGCAAAGCCAAGAAAATCAAGCGCAGAAATGCGCCATAGTAAAAAAGGTTGCCAAGTTATTACAAAATTATAATTTGTATTTTATAGGCAGGCTCATATAGTAATTCTTTAATGCGTGAAAAACAAATATATTAAATCAGTAAAGTGAGGAATAATGTGAAGAAAAATATGTAACTTTTTTCAACATTTTGTGGTTGTTTCTTTTTCTTCATTAAGAGTTCAATAATAAACAACTTAAATAAATAAAAATGTATTAAAATGTTGACTTAGATTATACTCTTCAAAATTCAGAACAGTAAATACGTTATATTTCTGTTTGCACTTTTAGTTGTATACTGTAAATATGGAAATGTTCTTGGCGCTTTAAAAAATCGTTCCAGAAGGAGCTAAAAGTCAGGCATAGGTAAGTATACTCTTATTAGTTGACATTAATATATAATATAATTTTACTTTTGAACAAGCCTGATTTAAACACCCAGTTTACTTCATTGGCTACACATTGGATTATGCGACTATAAGAAACCGCTTAATTAAATTCATTAACTTTGAATATTTAATTATCAATTAAATATTTGCAGTAATTTCGTAAAACAAATTATCAATTAAATATTTGTAGTAATTTTGTAAAACAACCTGTAAGAAATTAATTCATAGGTTAAATAAATAATAGCAATTCTCTTATTGCCTTTATCGTCGCAAGAATTAAGGAACGCTGTAACTGACAAAAAATCGCAATATGTAACTATTTTTGCTTAATTTTTATCAGAAAAAAATACGCGCTGATTTGTCCCGGTACAAGATTTCTAAGATGAAAATAAATTCACTTACGCCGTCTGCGTTTTGAAAAATATCAGTGTAATTTCATACAGGTTTATTGGCTCTGGTGAACATTTAAGGTTTTGTCAGTTACAGCGTTCTTTAATTCCATTGACGATATTATCTAGTTTGTTTTCAAAAGCAGGTTTTATATTGCTTTTGAATATTTTTTTATATATACTAAATAAATAGTATATCATCATATTAAATACAAACGGACGTAAATACACAAAATTTCGAAATTGAATTTTTATAAATTATGGTTCGTTTTATTAAAATACTGTTCCTGCATAATTTTAGATTCCCACGATCCAAAATGGGGATTTTAATAACTAAATTCAAACTGACGTAACTACAAATGCGTATATTTCTGAATGTAAGACATAAATACATATATATTTATATGAAAAATTTACATACAAACTCATTTGTTGTATATAGTAATGCTAATCCTTATATGTCGATCCTCAAAATTATGATTTTCAGGATTTACAATATATTTGATTTTAAGGTTTTTTGCTTCTCCTGTAAAAAAACAAAAAGTATATTTACGTCCGTTTGCATTTAATATGACGATATGTAGTATCTCGTTTCGAATAAGGGTTTTTAATGCGAGTTTACTGCTCTTGTTTAGTCTAAATAAATACCTATGACACTCAAACTAATGCTTCCAATAATAATTTTGTATGTTCACGAGTAACCGCGTTGGTGAAGTTGTGTAAAATGTAGAATTGGCAACTTTGCAACTTCATTTTGTTATGGCTACTAAACACAGAGACACCAAGCAGTCAGCTGTTTAACGTTATTGTTGTTTTTTTCCCTAAAGGCAATAACAACAAATATTTCTAATGTTAAGGTTTAAATTATTTCTGGTTAACTTTAAATAATATTTTTATCAAAAGATAAATACTTATCACTACTCTCCAATAACAAATACCAAGGTTCTATTACGTAGCAGTATCAAAATCCAATACAAACGTTAACTACATTAGATAAGTTCTAAATAATACCAGAAATATATAGAAGCGTGTGTTTGCGATTCGCTGTTTGTGTGTATCAAAACAGTATAGAAAAAATAATATAACTGTTTATTACATGAAAGAAATCTAATCATGAGTGCCAATAATGTTCTATCAAACAGTATTAAGGAATACTGTCACAATAACGAATCAATCAGTGACGTTGAAGATATTGAGTCAATACGACATACTGGTGATTATTTTTGTAACGCAAAGCCACCCGATAAACAGTATTTTTGGTTAGCCACACAACTATTGTCATGCAGTTCGCTTGATCAACATTCGCCGTTTTTTGATTTGACACAGTGCTCAGTAAGACGTTCGCTCGGCAGTATGGGAACCTACGACAAGCACTCTGTGAAAAGCTTTTATCGCGTATGGCATATACAATGTACGATTTTAGTGACGTTAATTGCAATAGCTTTGTCCCGCGCATTTATTCGCTGCCATATTGTGGATAACGGCAAAAGTGAGAAGTACAAAATATTGTTCTGTTACCTTTTAGAATTTCTCGTCATCTCTATACCTGCCATTGTGAGTGTAAATATTGCCAATTCCTATGTTGAGTTCATAGTGGCATTTGCCTTTCTAACTTTTATCTTTGTTATGTGGCGCACAAAATGCTGGCAACGAGCAATAAATAGAGAATTTGTATTTGGTCGGAGACCTTCTGTTTTTACCCTAATGCGTTCAACAATTAATTTTCTCACAGCTCTTTGCATATTGGCAATAGATTTTGAAAGTTTTCCGAAGACTTTTCGTAAAACCAGACGATATGGCGTTGGATTAATGGATGTTGGCATTGGATTATTTGTCCTTTCAATGGGTTTGGTGTCTTCAAGACCGCGCAAAATCTCCGATCTTCGAAACATTACCTTTACAGTTGTCTGTTTATTGGCGTTGGGCTTGGCGCGTACTTTAGTCATAAAAGCCATCGATTATCATCAGGATGAACATGAGTATGGTGTGCATTTAAATGCATTTTTTACTTTGGGTTTAACAAAGCTCTTCGCAACGTGTTTTTCTTTAATTACTACCAATAGGAAGCAATTGTTAGTGTTAGGTTTAGGTAAGTGTAACAACTATATATGTACATATCTATATGTATACATAAATATATAAAATACATATGTATATTAAAAATTTTCTCATTAAAAATTCAAAGTTCGTTTTCGAAATATGCACATAATACATATTTTGTAAAACAAATTGAACATCTTTTTTTATAAAACTCAAAAACAGTTTTAAATAATAAAAAATAAATAAAATCGAATGCATTAATAAAGAGTATTTGTATTGAAAGACATTTGGTGCTCCTTTAATCCCTAATACTTTCCCTCTAAACTGAAACTGTACAGAAAACAAATTTTTTTTAAATCCTAAAATCAATTGCATAGAATCAAAAAGTTTGTCTTGAATAAAGATTCTATAAAAACAGTTAAAAAAAAGTAAATTTTCTCAATACAGTAGGACCTCGATTATCTGTGGTTCAATTAACCGGTAACGTCGATTATCTGGGAAAGAAAATTTGTAATTTTAATTTTTTTCATTCATTTATTTTTTTTTATTTTACATCGATTGACCATGATTACCTCTATTATCCAGAAATGTTTCCAGGATTCTAATAAAAATATTTTTCAGTTGCTTTAGAACAGTTAACAATGTGAAATAAAAAACGAAAAAGGGGAATTCCCTTGTTTGAAAAAGATGATGTTACAATCATTGTACCATGTAAATGATTTGTACCATGAAAAACCATATGTATACAGTTGAATGCTCAGTTTTATTTAGACATTTGATAAGTTCTCCAATAGGCGTTTTATCCGATGAAAAATTTTCCGCATTCCACATGACAAATGCTTCAGATGAAGCTGATCCTGAAAATGAATCAGAGACGTCTGATGAGGAAGAGTTACATAATTGTTCCAAGGGTAATAGTATATTGGTGAAAAGTAAAATCCTTATTTCTTCTTTACTGTTTTTTATTTTCCCAACATTTTTATTTTTTGCTTATATTCTTAAACATTTTTATTAAATCCCTTAATAATTTAATTATATACTTTTCAAAATTGTTACTCAATTAACGGGAAAAATTGATTATCCTGAATGCTCCCGCCCCGACCATTAGAAATAATCGAGGTCCTACTGTATTTTAAGCTTCAAATAAAGTTTTTCTTGAATAAATTAATAAAATATGTAAGTGTATATGTATTAGCATTTATGTATGTACATCTCTGTATGTCCAGTAGACTTATACGTGTTATGCCAGTTTGGTCATTCGAAGGCTGTAAATTCGATTCCGTCTATAACTGGTATTCTTTATTATGATATCACATTATAACTGCTGTATTCATAAAAAATGTTATAGATTTATGAGGAGCTTATTTTGACAAATTTCTATGCAATTCTTGTCAAATAAGCCCTTAATAAACTTATAATATTTTTTATTTATACATTTATAATTGTTATGATATACATAAATACATACATACATACAGCTGTGTTCAAAATAATAGGAGTGCACCAATCTAATATTTCTACAGTTGAAATTTGTTAGTGTACCAATTTGCAAAACAAGTGATATTCTAACGAAAGTTACTACGGTATGTAAGAAATCGATTACAGAAGATAAACTCATAATAACTTTTATATTCATAATAAAATTCGTTCATTTCTGTGTTTGCCATGGGTTTGAGTTGTTCAAAATAATAGGAGTGCGTGTGACGTTTTAAAAATAAAACTAAAAGGACATATAATTGAAGTAAAAAAGTGTAAAGTAAGTTTCAAAAAATGGTGTGAAAACCTTATTTACAGTGATTATATTATATTTCACATAAATTTTTATAATAGTGGGAAGAGGAAAGCACTGTTCTGAGGGAAAAAGAGAACTAATTAAAAATCTTCGAAAAAATGGCAAAACTTGTAAGGAAATTAAGGAAACCTTAGGATGCTCCGATCAAATGATTTCAAATGCTCTAAAATATGAAAAAAGGCTCAAAAACGTGGGCGCAAACACAAAATATCAACCGTTGAAGACCGTCGTATTGTACGATACAGCAAAATAAATCCTTGGGCGTCTTCCAAAAAAATTCAAAAGGATCTAAATCTTGCCGTAAGTGGCCCTACTATTCGTAGACTCCTGATGGAAAATAATTTATTTGCAATAAGTCCACGGAAAGTACCACTACTGACAAAAAAATAGGCAGTAGCACGCTTAAAGTTTGCACAAGAACACATCAATTGGCCGAAAGAAAAATGGAGAAACATACTCTGGACCGACGAAAGCAAAATTGTTTTATTTGGTGGCACTGGGTCTAGAGAATATATTAGACGTCCGCCCAATACAGAATATAAAGCCAAATATACACAAAAAACAGTTAAGCATGGTGGTCCAAAAGTAATGATATGGGAAGCTTTTCGTATAATGGTGTAGGTAGGTCCAATTTACGAAATTAGAGGCATAATGGATAGAAACGTTTATGTTGGAATTTTGAAAGAGGTAATGCTACCTTATGCAGAGTGGAATATGCCTCTCAAATGGATATTCCAACAAGTTAACGACCCGAAACATACCAGTAAATTGGCATTTGAGTGGTTTCGGGTAAATGGAGTTCAGATTATGTCGTGGCCTGCTCAGTCTCCTGACCTAAATCCCATAGAACATCTGAAGGCAGACGTTAAAAAATATGTTGCAGAGAAGCAGACATCAAATGCGGCAGAATTATGGAACACAGTGCGCGAAACGTGGCATCAAATTCCTTTAAAGAAGTACCAGAATCTTATTGACTCAATGCCTCGTAGATGTGCTGAAGTCATTAAAAACAAAGGCTATTCAACAAAATATTAAATCGGGGAAACTATTTTTAAATAATATTTTACTTTTGTGACTTTAGCTTTAATACTACTAGGTTGTGTATAAACACTCCTATTATTTTGAACAGGGAATTTTGAAAGAAAACTTTGTTTTAATTAAATATTTTTTGTTTTAATAATTTTAATTAAATAATTTATTGGTAAAAAATTAGAAGCTGAATAAGAGATAAATTTTATCTCAAAAGAAATTAATATTTTCTTTTTTTTTTCTACTTAATTTTAAACTTCGGCTTTGAATGAATGGCACTCCTATTATTTTGAACACAACTGTATGTACATATAAAATTAATGAGATTTCAATGGCTTTAATTATAAGCAAATAATTTAAACAAATCACATACATATTTAGGTGGACACTTGATTATATAGTATTTATTAGGGTTTTGTATTTTTGTTTAGTTTTTTAATGAAATTAAAAGCCATTATTATAGTTCAATATACAAACCCCGATGTGCTTGGCTACCTCTGTTTGAATTAGAGGTATACATAAATAAAAAGTTTAATATAAAAATTATAATCATGCAATAATATTGATATTTTTTTTTATTATTTTTTAGTCAATATTCATAACGCAAAATAAAAGTTATTGATAAAAATTTAAAATCATACCTTGCTATCTTGTCCAATTCCGCTCACTCTTTGACTAACGATTTCTATTAACTAAAAACTTAAACAATTATCAATATATATGTACGAAAACCAATATTTATTTTGCTCACTCTTCCCATTCATTTTGGCGAATTGAATTAGAAGCTCTTACTGTTACTAGTTTGAAGACATTGACACATAAATATTTACTTTGTGTGGCCATGGCATCACCTAGTAGAATTTTCAATTTATATAGCCTAAAGTACTTTCCAAACATGCATAGAGATATTGTAAAAATTTCATTAAAATCGATTCAGCCGTTTACCTGCCTCTAGTCAGTCTTCTATCAAAAATAATTAGTTTTTATATACATATGTATGCGATTAAAATACATATAAACATAAAGAAAAAGTTTTGTTTTTCTTTTAATTTTTCGATTTTATATATTTTTATGCAACAGCTTTATATACATATCGTTGGCCTCAAGTAGAAAAGCCCAACTCAAATACATAATTGTGACTTTACAGGAGAAATTCGAATATTTAAAAAGTAACTTTTTTATACAGGTTCTAATGAAAATCAAACACAAATTTAGTGCTCACATATAAAATGTTACATTTAAATTACAACAATTCATTTCTTGAGTTCCTAATTGGAATCACTTATTGGATCTTTGCTATGTAAATCTAGTTATAATTATTATATCGATCTTAAGATCCTAAAACTGGCATTCTTTATGAGAGTTAACATCAGTTAAAGAATATGTATAAACACTAGCACAACTGACCTCTAAAAAGGTCTCATCAGAGTTCTTTGTGTTGTACATATTAATCTTTTACATTATCTATTTAATTCATCATCTATTAGATGCGAATTATATTCTTTCGAATGAACTTTCTCACTAGTTTTTAATGTTTAAATTATTACAAATTATTTTTTCTGATTAACTTGATATACCTATTTTTGTAAAGAAATATCTTACACATGTAGTGTAATAAATTATTGCATAAACTGATTATTTTCTACATATGCATATACATACATACAATGATTAATTTAACTATAAATATTTACGTACATTCTCATATATGTATGATTAAAAATGTTTTCAAAGCGATTTTGGCTTCAACATTGTAAAACGAAAAATTATGCAAAATAAACACTTAAATATTACAGCATATTATTTTGTATGTATGTACATAAGTAAATTACAGTAGAAGTAGTTTTTATTTTAATTTATAACACTACTGTTTACTGTTATACCTATAAAATAATTAACATTTTCAGCGATATACATACATATTGTATCAATATTTTAATATCTTTATTTTTTGTTTGTTTTAGACATGTACATACTTGGTTTTTCTTCGTAAGCTATGTTCACATTTTCGAAAAAAAGCGTGACCACTATTTTATAGAATCATTTTATGCAAAAATTTTGTTTTATTTAAACATTTCTTAAAGAATTTTTTATAAACATACTAACACAACAAAAAATACATATATAAAAGTTTTGTTAATTAAATTTGAAGCAACACACAATACACTAAATAAATGTTTCTATAAAATATTGCTTACGCTGTTTTTTATCATATATTTGCCAAATGTGAACGCACCTTTTAGTAAATATTATACATACATAAGTTTACTTTAAACACTAACAAAGTTAATGAAAGAGAACTATTATTAAATTATAAATAAAATATAATTATGAGTATGCATGATATAAAACACTGTATAGACGTGCAAAGATATGGTTGCATATTAAACAGTTCTATAAGAAAAAAAAGCGAAATGATTAGGTAAAACTGCCATAGAAATAAATAAAAATAAAAAAATTATAAAAACAAAAATAACAATTGAATTGTCCAACATATTAAACTTTAATAACATGTTTCCGTAGATAAACGAATTCCATTTAAAAAAAAAATCGTAAATAGCGAAAAATTTTTGTGATTTTTCTTACAAATTTTGAATCGTTATTCTTACAGAAACAAGTAAAACTGAACTTTTGTAATAGACTTATATTTAGATAAAGTTTTTATGAGTTGTTTTAAAATAATCTACTGAAAATTTATGGCCGTATTCATAAAAAATAAAATTGATTTATAGAGTGCTTATTTGACATATTTCTATTGGGTCATTGTCAAACAAGCAATTAATAAAACTGTTTTATTTTTTATGAATACGGCCATTAGAATATAACTATTTTTAACTACTTTTTTCAAATATAAATTATTAATAGACCTCATTTTCAATAATATTACTTGTATTTCAAAAATTTTCAACATTTGTTGAAACTGAGTTCAGATGCTTATTATTTCTCCAGTTTTTCGAATTGACCAAAACGGTCAAAAGGGAATGGTAGGCCACACTAGAAAACTGGGATATTCAAAATTTCAGACCATCAGTTCTTTATCTCTAAAAGTTATGGGCACTCAAATATCGAAAAACTCAAAAAAAGGCTTGAAATTTACAAGAGTTATTTCATATTTCATCACTTTTCTTCTTTTAGTTTCAAACTTCCGATGCTCACTGATATAAAATAAAGTCACTAGACTTAGTAGATATTTACACTATAAAAGTTATGCCCATACTACTATTTGGGAAAAAGTTGTACTGCGGTTCATTTTTGAAACAAAAATTTTCCGATGTTTTAATTTTCGCAGTTTTTTCTATAGCGTTTTTGCGTCGTTCAAGAAAATTGCATTTCGTCAACAGTATTTAATAGATGGTGTAATTTGCTAAAATTTGCGCCATATCACGTCGATGTCAGGCTGCTAGTTGCTGAGAACGATGACCTCAAACTTTTATAGAATTGGCGTAAATTTGTCAAAAATGACAGTTTTTCGCGCCTGACATTTGCAATCTTATATAAAACTGGTTTATGTATTGCGTGATCAAAACTTCTTAATAAATGGCACCTCAACGTCAAGAAGGCGTTAAAATATTTTGAAACGCAAACATTTTATAAAGAAAATAAAACTTTTGCGAAATTTAATGTTTTTGTTTCGCTTTTTTTTTTTAGTTAATCAGTGGTTTAAAATCAATGTAAAGTATTGGAAATGATGTGCGGCGGTGAACTAAAGATCATATATAAATACGGTTGAATTTGTTCCATATTTAGCGGGTACAGCGGCATTTTTCTTCAAACACATTTTACTTTGTGACATCTGCAGTTATGTATAGATTCCGCCGCGATTAACACCAAATGAAAGGTTTTTTAAGCTTGATAATAAAACCGAATAGGCATTAAAAAATTTTCAAGATTTTAAATTATACAGATCAAAAAAAAAAAAAAAAAAAAAAATCCTAACCTCAAAAATAATTCTTATATAATTTTTTTTTTATTTTTTAAATTTGCGAGTCAAAACATTGTTTTTCTGTAAATTAGTTATGCGTTATATAAACACATATTATAACAATCGGTGAAACATTCATATTTTTGAAAAATTCACGTTTTTTAATGTTAAGGAATTTTAATTATAATTGATATTTTTTTATGTATTTTATCAGTGCATTGATGAATTTGGACTGCACTGATGAATTTGAAATGAGTTTCATGCATCCATACAACATTTATTTAAATAAACCAAAAAAATTTAACTTTAAATTTTTTAAAGAAATTTTAACTTAAAACCTCCATAACTTTCGCGCCGTTTTCAATAAATGATTAACGCTAACTGTTTTGGTATGCTAAAATATCACCCTTCACGTGACCAAAGCGTCATTCGTGTCATCCAAAAAAAAAAAAAAAAAAAAAATTGGGGGAAAAAAAATATCAAAATGTCGAAACTTTTTCAAATTGCCCATATATAATATATTTCTGTGTAGGTTTACAAAGTCCTCTTAAATCCAATGCTGTGTAGTCGTCTAAAAACAGTTCTAATATTGATTTCGACTCCAATCATTATGGACGCACAAAATTGTTTTAATTGTAATTTGTTGAAACAAATTTTGCTTCTTAGCATTTGTATTTTACCACTATAGCCATACTCATACTGTACAATTTTAAAAATACTAAATAATGAACTACTTGTTCACACTTATCTGTAAAATTTTACTTCGGCATTTAAGTATGATATATCAATGTTTTTGGTCTTCTCAAAACAAAAATACTCTTATATTTATCATACTTTAAGATCAAACTGTAAATGCCTAAGAAATCTTCTTGCAAGAATACTTTATATTAGAGGCCGTACGGGAAAACTTTTTGAGATACGGTCTAATGTACATATACAAATGTATGTTTGTTTACTAGTTTTCAGGAAAATTTAGAAAAAAAATATTGTATAAAATATTTTCGTAATATGTATTCTTTTTTTTTCTTTAGTTTTCTAATAACTTTTTAGGTCTATCTTCCTTATCTCTATATAATTCTTTTTTAATAATTTGTTCCAATTTTAATTTTAGTTAAGTTCGGCCCATATTATATTTTGTTTTTTTGATTAGCAATTGTTTAGGAAGTTAAAATTATTATTACTCTAAGGGCCATTATTACAACTTGCCGTTAGTTAAAGGTAGGATTTTATCAGACCGATAAATTGGCTTTTGTTATTAAAAATAAATTTTAAACTAAAGTAACTGATAAAGTTATTGGGAAGATTGCCTTACCTTTAGGTTAAAGTTAACTTGTAATAACAGGAACCAATTTATTGGTCTGATAAAATCCTACCTTTAACTAACGGCAAGTTGTAATAATGGCCCTAAAAGTGTCATACATTAAAGTTTAAATAATAAAAAAAGAATTTTAATGTACTTAATGAATTAATTTATCAAAACACTATTTTAACATTAGTTGCCATATCATCCTATAGGAAAAGTGAGAACTAATAGTAGAAATTGAAAAAAAATAGTTCTTCAGTTAACGATTAAGAAAAATAATTCTGATTAATAACAGTCATATAAAACTAATTGTCATACAGAACTTGTGCCATAAATCTTGTCTAATAATCACAAAATTTTTTATGAATACGCGAATTATATATTAATAAATAAAAAAAAAAATTAAAATATTAATATTGCTTATGGGGATAAACATGTCTCTAGACTTTTCCAAACATTTTAAAAAATTTATTTACTAAATGAGAATTATATGCAATTTAGTATATAAAAAACAAACCAGAGAATTTAAAAGCAATACATTTCTGTTCTTCTACAGTCAGCAGCCATTCATTGGTTGGCAAAAATATCTGTAGCAAAAGAATATCAAAAATCAAATATTGAAATATTTAATTGCTTTTAATATCCTCTTATTGATTTGTAATATTTTTTTTATTTCATTTACAGCTGTTTTAATAACACACGAGATTGTATTGCAATGTGGTACTTGGGAATACGTTATGGATCCAGATTTAGATCGTATAGATTTTATTTCATCAAATCGTGAGGGTCTTTGTTCATTGCCAGGATTTGTTGGCCTCTTTCTACTATCACAATATCTGGGAAAATGGTTGCAGTCTAAAGATGTTTTAAATTTTGAAGAAGTTAAGAAAAAATTACAAATTCTTTTCTTAACCACCATATGTTTGTGGTTATGTGTTATATCGTTTATATTCCTAATAGGCATTGCTAGAGTTACTTGTAACTTGGGCTATGTAACTTGGATTTTGGCCATTGCCGTTACTATGTGTACTTTATATTTATTTATATTCGATATAGTTTTAGATACTGTAAAGCCTGTTAGTAGTGAAATAAGCAAAGCTAATTTAACAGAACTGGGTGCTGGTAGTAGAACGATGGCAAATTTTAATTCTAAAATTCCATTGGTAATGGAGGCTGTTAATTATAACGGTTTAACGTTCTTTTTGCTGGCCAATGTTTTGACGGGGTGTACAAATATGTTTCTAAAAACAGAGGAGAGAACAAATTTCGAAAGTGTTTTTATTTTATTCGTATATATGTTTATAACAACAACATTTTGCTTTGTATTATACCGTTTTAAAATAAGAATTGCGTAATACTATATATCAATATACTTGGTGTAGTGTGGCCAAAAACACTTTATTTTGTGATAAATTTTAAGTTTAATCTTTTATTGTTTAATGTGAATAAGATAGCCTAAGAACTTCTTCATATTTATGTTTTTTTTATTGTTAAACTCTATGTACATACTTATATGTTATTTTTACAACTGAATTTAAAAATAAAAGAAAATGTAATCAAATTTTTGTACCTAAAATTTTGTTTTTTTTTTCTGTGAAATTAAAATTTAATTATGGATATTACAAGTATGTATTTTAAAACAAGTGCACATACTTCTTATTATTTGCGTTTAGAAGATTTAATCAGTGTTATAAAATAAACATTTGTTTTACAGAAAAATTTGATGGTTTTTGACAACATTTTTAAAAAGAACCTCTCCCAATTATTGATTACTCTCTATTGTGAAGCTATAAAGTATATTGTATATTTTATTAAAATTAATATGCTTACTAAACTATTTCATTACGTTATATTTTGAGATAAGATACTGGTACTATTTTAAAAAGCATGATTGTATAAAAATACTTATCACCTTAACTAATACGGACGTATGTGTTTTATTTAATTTTTTTATAAAGCTTTCCACACCTGCAAATGTTATATGTTGATGTTTTATTTAATAAATAATCCTTACAGCTGCATATAATAAATCTTTTGTTATTTATAACTAGAGTATTCTATTTCCCAGGCTTTTTCGTTTCCCAGGAAAGCAGTAGTTTTTTGTAATTTTTAACATCCAGGAAATTTAGTTAAAAACGAAAAAGATGCATTCCTTATTAAAATTAAAAAACAGTTTCAAGTAATTTTTAAGCCAAATTTTCCACAAATTTCATTTTGAAGTACAAAGATCTAAGTACTAAGGTGTTGGGAAGATATTGAATTATGTTTCAACCTTATAACCGAAAATACTTTGTTTTTTCTGGTACCAGCGGAGCCCAAGTATAATTTATAATAAAACTTTTTCAAAGAAAAATTAAACTTTATTATTTCAAATTAATTCGATTCGATTATTTAAAAAAAAACTTTGACTCACGGAGACTTCGAGTTATAGAAATTTTTATTATTATGCATTTTTATTTAATTATGTATGTATATGTAATAAACAACGAAGAAAATAATCTAAAATTAGTGACTGAAAATTGATTTTTTTCTATTATTTTCGGTACAAAATGACCCTTATTTGTGTAAAGCCTTACTATACTACTTCGTTTCTAAAAGACTGAAAAAAATCTTTTAAAAATCAAATATAAACAGGTTGTCATATAGTAGAACTTTTTTTACTTTCCGAGAAATTTCAAAAACTGAAAGCCCTAATTGTAATTGATACACTAGGAGTACTTTGTTTGGTTGTAGTAGAGAATTAAAAAAAAAAAAAAAAATTTCGAACTTTTGTAGAAGAAATATTGAAACATATTGAAAAGGTGCATGTATCAGTTCAAATCGTAGCACAGTGGGTTTAAATTGCTAAAAACGGCTCTTTATTCAAGAGTTAGAGATAGCACTTATTTTTTAATTTCATAGTATTAAATGGGTCATTAATAATTAAAAAAAAAATTATTTTGAAAAAAAATTATTTTGAAAAAAATTTTTTTTAACTGCAGAGAAGGTACATATGTTCGTTTGTCTGCCCGTATGAATATTTAAATAGCTTTACAAGCTCTCTTTTTAAAGAGAGATGAATGAAATTTGGCTCATTTGCTTTTTTTAGGTCAGTAATTCAACGAAATCAGTAAATGATTTCGTATAGCCCTCATACAAAATTTCCCCGGAAATAGGCCATACTAATTTTCATTTATTAAAAAAATTATATTAATATTCTGGTATGTGATGGAAATCGATTTCGATCGATATTGAAATCGAATGAAATTTCAGGTCGCTCTAACTTCCAAATCCTTTCATATTTGGAATTCGTTTTTATTCATTATCTTAATGACTATTGTCGCTACATCCTTGATTATTAAAATTAAATTAAACAATTTGGGGGGTGCGTGGTATAGTGGCTAGAGCGCTCGCACAAAAACTCAAAGGACCCAGGTTCAAATCCCAGAAGAGGTAAAAAATGAAAAAGTTAGTTTGCGGTTTTTTCAAAATTATAATTTAAAAATAAGAGGTCCCCCCCTCTCCAGGAAGACCATCTGCAAAGAAACGGCTCCCCGACATTCCACCTTAACCAATGTCAACAAAAAAAATCTGGAAAAAAGCGCCACCTATTGGGAAGTAGCAGATAACAGCTAAACCTACTTAGCGAAGGCACACTCAACACACAATCAACATGCAACGATGAGGCAATTGCTGTTGATCATTCAAGGGTGAAGGTATAACACTGGCCTTTGAATGATCAATGCACAGCAATTAGTCTCATTCCTAAGGCGCTTAATAATAATATAATTAATATTAATAATATATTTTCTGTCCTTTACAAAAAATTCCAATACAATGCACAGCATTTAGTAGGAGTTTACTCCTGAGTATTGGTCTCAAAATACAAAACAAAAATTAATCGATACACCAACTAAAATAGTATGCAACTTCGTGATCAGTTTAACGCCGATTTTTGTATTTTCCGAAGAAGCTTCGGGAGTTTGACAAAAACGTCTGGCTGTATTCCCGTTATTTAAGTTTCCAAACTCTTGTTTTGGTTAGTCAACTTAAGTCCGGTTTTTTATCTGAACTCGATCTGTATTTTTGATCTGGTTTCATTCAATACTTTTTTTCCTGTTTTGGACCTTGCTTGCCATTTTTTGATTGAAATGACAAGTGAAGAAGGCACTCAAATAATAAAATAAACAATAACAAAACTATATACTAAACATACATATATCGTCAATGGAATTAAGAAACGCTGTAACTGACAAAAATCGAAAATACGTTTTTTTGCGTCATGTTTATCAGAAAAAAATACGCGTCGATTGGTCCAGGTTCCAGATTTCTGCGATGAAAATAAAGACACTTACGCCGTCTGAGAAATGAAAAATATCAGTGTATTTATTCTACTTTTATGAAAGTTTTTTAGCTCTGGCGAACATTGAAGGTTTTGTCAGTTACAGCGTTCCTTAATTCCATCGACGATATGTATATGTACACACTTGCGTGATTAATGCAGTGAGTGCATTGCATACACGAATATTTCTTTGATGTTGGATTAGAAAACTATTTTTTTTCGTTTTTATCAAAAAAAAAAAAAAAAAAACAATAATATTACCTTTAGCTAAGAAAATACAAACATTTTATTAAAAACCAATTTTTTTCCAGTTTTTACCACTGTTTTCTAAAACTCAAAAAAAAGTTCAACTTTGACAATACACAACTCGAAAAGTAAATAACATAGAAAAATTAAAAAGATAGCTAGTGATGCACAATTTTGTTTACTATAACCTGTAATAGATTACATACTTTTTAAAAATATTAGTTTTAAATTTCCAATTAAGAGCCATTATTGGGAATTTCAACCCAACCTGCGTTGCTTTGAACGTAATAACGTTATAAAGTTTTTTATTCAAAAATGTTTAACTTGGATCAAGCAAATAATAGTTGTCCAGAAGCTATGCCTTTCTTCTTTAAAAATAAAAAGAGTGAAGCGAAAGCTTAGTAAGAAATTATAGTTACTACTCATCTGCAATGATTTTAATTAAATGCTAGTTTTATAGCAGAGTTATAGTTATGCTATATACATACATATGTACCTAAATGGTTCATACACATACAATTTAAAAGTTCAAATACAGTTTGTTACAAATAAAGCATTAAATTATAATCCTTAATTTCTTTTTTTTTTTTTTTGCAAAATAAAAATAAAAAGATTTTTCGTCATGGTTGCATTTATAAAGCTTCTAGACAACTTTACGATAATCATCACATCCGTTTTATGATGCTGAGAGACTGAAACCATTTAAGTGATATAAAAAAAGAGAAAACAAGAGGAAAACTGATTATAGGGATGCTAAGGTTTAATCGAGTGGAAGGTGATATGATTATATGTGCAATGCCAAGAATATGTATGTTTGTAACAGTGTTGTCATAGAAAAAATTTAAAACATTTTTTTGTGCGTTTAAGCAGACATTCCTAGACAATTGCAAATATGTATTAATACAAATCAAATATTTCGAAACCATAGATATAAAATATAAATAAATAAATGATAAATTGATAGATTGTTTGGTATAAAAAATTGCAATGAAATAGAAATTAAAATTGTATAGGAGTAAAAATGTTGGATGAACACTAGAAATTTTGATATGCGAAGTGTTCTGATAAAATAAGGACATTAATTCCGAATAATCGTACAATCTTACGTACAACTCATACCTTTTACATAGCACATCCTTTCGTGAATCGCATAATGCATTATAGAAAGAATTCGTTCTTTAGGCGCATTGCTCGTTTATGGAACATTCTTCCAAGGAATGTTTTTATTGCCAATTGCAATATAATATTATTAAATTAAAATCAAATGTCCACAAGCCCTACTTCCTCTTTTCCGCTTCTCACAACATATTTTTCTAGACCACACAATGTACTGCATGAGTAGGGGTCATTCCCTGAGTACTGGCCGTAAGCAAACAGACATAAAATTATATGTCGGTTTTTTATTGTGATAAACTCAGGCTTACATTAAGTTAAACAGTTAGAGTTTATTTTATTTAATTTATTTTATTATTTAAATGGTATATTTCTAGTGTTCTTTTGCTTTACAAAAACGGGAATGATCTTAGTATATAATGTATTAAAGTTTAAAGTAATAACTAAGAACACAGCAAAAGGTTTTCAGTTTTTCTTTTGCTGCAGTTGTTGTCATTTAATCTGAGTGCTTTCTAAAAATAGAATGTTATAAAGCTTTACTTAATTGAGTGATACTTAAAAGTAATTATTCCCTCATAAGTAAATACCCTACAATCACCCCCTTCGTAAATTTTTTTTTCATCTAATATAATACATTTTTAAAATACTTTGTTTCATTTAGCTTAAAAATACATTAAATATACATGCATATACATATTTATATATAATAATAGATTTTGTATGTATGTAATTAATAAATTCAGTATAAATTTTTCATAAAATTTATACTTTTTTAGTTTTCCTTTTTCTTAAATTATATTTAACAATTCCTGTTGATGATTCATTTTCCTTTGAAATTTTTTTAGAATTTATATTTTCTTCTTTTTTATTTTCAATATTATCTGATTGAACCTTGTCTTCAATACTTTGTTGGATACTTGGAGCAATTTTCTGTAACGGATCTAAAAGAGTTGTTGGAATTTCACTTTTTTCATTTTCAGATTCAGTACACAGTACCATTTGGTTAGCATGCCTTTTCCAAGTTTTATAATTTTTTGTTTTTATTAAATAGGTTTGCTTACCAAGTTTTTTAAGCACTGAACCTCTAATCCAAGAAACTTTTCCCGGAATTGAATAATCCTTGCAAACAACATTATCGCCTTCGTTAAAAAAATTTTTCTTTTTACCTTTATAAAATTTAACTTGACTTTTTTGTTTGTTTTTTACGTTTAATTTTACTTGATCGGTATTAACGTTAACTATTTTTCTTTTTGGATTGATTAAATCAAGCCTAGTTCTTATTTTACGTTTGTTAAACATTAACTGAACTGGTGAAACACCAGTACTGGAATGTACAGTGTTTCTATAATCCAATAAAAATCTACACAGTACATTATTGAATTCGGATATTGGTACCTTATTTAAACTTCGCTTAAGAGCATTTTTAATAGTTTTTACTGCATTTTCAGCCTGTCCATTAGTAGCTGGATTTCCTACAGGAGATGTAATGTGTTTAATACCATTAAGCCTTAAAAATGTTCTAAATTCGTTTGACACAAAAGATGTACCATTATCCGAAACAATACATTTTGGCAAACCAAATCGCGCAAACAATTCTCTTAAAACATGAATGACAGCGTTACTAGTTGTATTAGTACCCATGTCAAGGCACTCAATCCATTTACTGGTACTGTCCACCACCACTAGGCACCAACGTTTTAAAAATGGTCCAAAAAAATCTATATGCAATCTTGACCACACTTCCTCCGATCTTGGCCAAGGAATTAACTCCTGCTGAGGTGGATTAGGTCGTGTCATTAAGCATGAGTCACACGCCTTAACAATTTCCTCCAAATCCTTGCTTTGATTTGGCCACCAACAGCATTCGCGAGCCATAGATTTCATTTTTACTATGCCCATATGCGATGCATGTAACAAATTAACAACTTCACTCCTCAATGTCGTAGGTATAATCACCCTATATCCCCAAAACAAACTATTCGACTCACACGACAACTCAGTTCTTCTCACAAAATATGGCAGTAATTCGGGTTCTGTACACTTAGCAGGCCATCCTAATTCAACGTACCTACGTACCCTTTTCAGTAGCTCATCCCTTTCCGTTTCTGAACTGATGGTTTCAAAATTCAAAAATTTTGTCTCGTTCAGAAGCTCCGTTACGTAATTGACGTATAAATCAGTTGGAAAATCATCACATTTTAAATCGGATTGATTTGGATGCCTTGAAAAATAGTCGGCAACATTGCTTTTCGATTTAATATGAACAATATCAAATTGATAACCCGACAACGTTAACGCTATACGTTGTAATCTATTTGATGCCATAACCGGAATTCCCTTTTTGGGGTTAAAAATGTGATGCAATGGTTTATTGTCCGTAACCAACGTAAAATGACGGCCGTATAAATACTGGTGAAACTTTTTAACACCAAACAAAATGGAAACAGCTTCACGATCAAGTTGTGAATAACGCTTTTCTGTATCCGTCAATGTCCTAGAAGCGAACTCAACTGGCCTTTCCTCGCCCCTATCATTTATCTGTGACAACACAGCACCTACCCCGAAAGGACTGGCATCCACAGTCACCCTTGTTCTAAAATTAGCGTTAAAATGTGCCAAACAATTTTCCGATACTAGACATTTTTTTAACTTTTCGACGGCCACTGAACAGTCTTCAGTCCATTTAAATTCCGTATTAGCCCTGAGTAATTCGTGCAATGGATGCAGCAATGTGGACACATTCGGCAAAAACCTTCTATAAAAGTTTATAACCCCTAAAAATGCTTGCAGTTCTCTGACATTTGCAGGATTGGGCATTTTAGTAATATCACTAACTTTTTTGGGATTCATGTGTAAACCCCGTTTGTCAATTACATGACCCAAGTATTCTATTTTCTTACAATAAAACTCACATTTTGCCAGTGACAATTTAAAACCTACATCTTCCAATATGTTCAAAACTCGTTCGAGACGTTCATTATGAAGTTGACGATTGGGAGCACTAATTAAAATGTCGTCTAAAAATACCACAACACCATCCAAACCTGCCAACAGTGAATCCATGATCCTTTGAAAAATCGCAGGAGCTGAGGCTAAGCCATATATAAGCCTTGTATATTGAAAAAGACCTTTGGAAGTAGATATAGTAGTATATTTACGAGATTCCTCATCTAACTCTATTTGCTGGTAGGCCATACTTAAATCAAGTTTTGTAAATTCCTCCCCTCCATGCAACTTAGAAAACATTTCCTCCATTCGAGGCAAAGGATACCTTTCTATCATTAAATTTGGGTTTAACGTTACCTTAAAATCCCCGCAAATCCTAACACTACCGTCTTTTTTCAATATGGGCACAATTGGTGTCCCCCATTCGCTATAATCAACCGGTTGTAAAATTTTCATTTTCACCAATTCATCTAATGCTAATTCAACTCTCCTTTTAATTGCCAAAGGTAGAGGTCTCGGTCTGAAAAACTTTGGGACAGCATTCTCTTTCATCTTCAACACGGCCTTACTCAACTTAAATAGACCCAAACCACCATCAAACAGTTTATTAAATTTTCTAACAATAGGATAACCTTTAATCTTATGAAGTTCCGATGCATGGTTTATATTACAAATCTCGATTTCAAACGCCTTTAAAAATTTCCGACCCAACAGTGGTGGACCACCATCTTTAATCACAATAATAGGAATAAGTTTCCTCTTATTGCCGTACTGAATACACACATCACAAGATCCGATAGGTATTATATTTGTACCATTATACGCTTTCAATAACATACCTATTTTACGAAGACTATAATTACTAAAATTAGACTTGTATGTTTTCTCTGAAATAACCGTATTTTCTGAACCAGTATCCAACTCCATATCAAACAGTTTATCATTGATCTTAACTCTAATTTTAATAGGTCCATCTTTTAGACTTGTAAAAGAAAATAAGCTTAAATCCCTATGAACATCTTCTAAAAAATTAAAATTTTTTGCCTTACACATTTTTTTTAAATGACCTCTTTTTTGACATTTGTTGCACTTGTAATTTCTAAACTTTCATTGGTCGCTTTTGTGGTTTTTATATCCGCAGACCTCACATTGTTGATCATTTTTTTGCTGTGCCATCTTGGTTTGCGATTCCCTTTTACTTCGTCCGCCATTTGCTTTTTTTATAAAATTAACGGGCTCTTCTTTGACCACTGCCGTGTCATATTGGTGTTTTGCATACTCAACATTATTGGCTATTTCCACCGCTTTGTTGAAAGTACATTCTACTGACTCTAAAAAAATTTTGTCCCGGGCCGGACCCTTTTCCAACCCCATTACAAATTTATCCCGAATTGCTGTTGATAAATTTGCACCAAACTCGCAGTTCACTGCTAATGCTCGCACACGTACAGACCACTCATTAACTGTCTCCGTAGGTGATTTTGAAGCATTGTAAAATTTGTACCTTTCTGCAAAACCTGATGTTGGTGGCTTAAAATGTATTTTCATCACCTCCACACACGACTCATAAGTTGTTGTTGCATCTTCTATTTTTCTCGGACTTATTAAATTTTGTAACAGCATATAGGACGTTTCGCATAATGACGTCAGTAAGATTGCCTTCTTTTTGACGCTATTATTTATATCATTCGCCACTAGAAATTGTTCCATTTGATTTTCGAAAATTGACCAATTGTTTTGCGTATGATCAAAATTTGGAACTTTACCAATTATTTGTGCAATTTGCGTAGTCATCTTTACCTTCGATTTAAAAGAAACTTCCTACTGCACACGTTTTTAATAAAAATTATTTTATTTAAGTAATATTGTTTTATTCTCGTCGCCACTGTGATAAACTCAGGCTTACATTAAGTTAAACAGTTAGAGTTTATTTTATTTAATTTATTTTATTATTTAAATGGTATATTTCTAGTGTTCTTTTGCTTTACAAAAACGGGAATGATCTTAGTATATAATGTATTAAAGTTTAAAGTAATAACTAAGAACACAGCAAAAGGTTTTCAGTTTTTCTTTTGCTGCAGTTGTTGTCATTTAATCTGAGTGCTTTCTAAAAATAGAATGTTATAAAGCTTTACTTAATTGAGTGATACTTAAAAGTAATTATTCCCTCATAAGTAAATACCCTACATTTATAAAGATCAAAAATATGAATACATAAAAGTAAAATCACAGATAAGGATTTGCTAGCTGTCTTAAGATAAAATCGGTGAATAATGATCGATTTTGATAAAAAGAAAACTATAATAAATTCTTGAGAAACAAAATTTATCAAAATGAACAAAAACACTTTCCTTTTTGATAGAATAGATTGGTGTTGTCAAGATACTCACGAATAAGCGAGATCTTAACACAGTGTTTTTGAGTATTCTAATAATCTATATAATCTATTATATTTCCGTACTTTGTTTCCATATACATTATAGATAGTGATGTGGATATGGGATAACGAAAAAGATTTTTTTAGTCAGTTTCGTGGCGACTATAAATAATGTTGGCAGGTGACCAGGATAAATAATGTAAATAAAGGTTTCAAAATTTTTGTTGTCTGAAGAAATAGGGGCAGATACTAATACCAACTGTATGGTTTTAAGTCAGCTAACACAACTTCTGAGTTAGAGATATACCTGGATATCATTATTTTAGTATTATTTGATTGCAATCTGATAAACTAAGAAAACTGATTTTCCTTTCTCTCTTCTATTTAACGTATCACTTTTGCCAGTAGCATATGGTATGTACGTTGAGATATTTTTTCTTATTAGATGTCAAAAAGCTTATCATTAAGCTGCTTTACAAGATTTGTGATTTTTTCTCATTTTTTCTCAGTGATTTTGAAGAAAAGATAAAATTTCTATTAAGGAAATGACAAAAATTACGATTGTCTATTGTCCTTAGCAAAGAAGATGTTTAATGTTAAATAAGTTATTCCACAAGAGTGGTAAGGTTGGGGGAGAAAAGACTTAAAGAGGATATTTAATTTACTCTATAAACAAGAGAAATAGAAAACAATGATAGGAAAAGAAAAATAAAAATTGCGGATAAACCCTTAAATATAAGCGAAAAAAGGTGTGAAAAAATAATACAAAAATTGGCAGTGAATAAAGCAAAAGAAAACTGGACGTTAAATACTGTTGAATGGCTAAAACGATTTTTTTTTTCAATTGAAGGTTCCCCTAAAGGATGTTAAAATGTAATTACGGTAGAAATAAAAAAATAAAAAATATAGAAAAAGTTTTTGTTTTCATTACTTGATAGGAAATTAAAAAAAGGTTGTTCAATTACAAAATATTTGTTTATAATTATTTATGTGCGAAACAAGACACAAAAAATTTAACAAAAAATATAAATTTTAAATGCATTGATTAATTTTACTTTGAAAACGCCAAGCCTTTATAGTACCTTAAATATTCCAATAATTTAAATACATATACTAGCGGCATCCAGCTCCGCCCTCTTCGATGACTACCTATCAGAAGTCTTCTGGCAAAAGCTGTGAGAGTAACTGATTTTTAACTTTTAGATGCGTTGGTAGTTCAACGATTGGCTTTCATTGTGCATTGTTAACGCCGAAACGCATGCTGTGTACTTCTACCTTAACTCTGCTGTTAGGTTAGAAATAACTTACAAATGTTAGGTTAATGACCATTTGGTCCATACTTCAATATTCATACAAAATAACCATTTAACTCTATATTTGTATCTATTTTGGATCACTTCGCCCTAAATATTATTAAATTAAGCTTTACTCAACGCTAGAGATTGGCGAGTGAGTGAATTTTGGCTCACGCCGACGAAAGAAATTTTATAATCTCTTACGAATCACTCAAACGAATTTTTTTTTACTTACGCACTACTCACGTCAGTAAAATTAAAATAAGTCACTCTCACGCGTGAATCACTGAAATCACGTGACCACCGCAAATCTCTACTCAACACATCTTATGTAAAAATTTATTGAGGAAAAACTGCTGAATGTAGAAAATGACTCCGATATTTCAGAATCCGAATTTGATTATACTTCAGAAAATAACGAAACAAGTTCTTCTGAAACAGATACTGAACGGGAACCCGCAGTTAACTCTGTTGATCCGTTTTTTATTGCTAAAAACAAAATGCTTTGGAGTGCCACTCCATTATCTCAGCCTATTGGAGCTACGGCTGAGAATATTATCTCAACGCAGCCATATGCTTTGCTCATTCTTGCAGGCATATGTCGGTATGTATAATCTTGTTTTTTTATTTGAGCAAAATAGTTGGATAATATAAAATCTATTATTGAAAGTAAAAAAATGAAAATGTCGCCCCATTTCCGGAGCAATTATGTCTGAAGAAAAATTTCATATGATTACCATCCGTTTCGATGATGTTTTGAGTCGACGACAAATGCGTAGTTGCGATAAATTAGCTCTTATTCGTGAACTGTGGAACTGTTGAGAACAACTTCTTCCAAAGTTTTATAATTGTTACGAAAATGTTGCATTAAGGGGGCGATGTACTTTTCTAAAGTTTGTGCCATCAAAACCACCAAAATATGGTTTGAAATTTTGGTTCTCGGTCAGGTTACAACTATAACTTGGTAATCCTAGAAATGCACAGCCTGAAAAGAACCAAGGACAACGCATTCTATTGGACTTAACAGAAGGCTTGAAAGGGCAATACATAACAGGAAACAATTTTTTTTTTCTACTTTTGAGTTGGAAAAAAACTTCGGGAAAGGAAACTTCCTCCGAAATTGCTGACTTTCAAAAAACTCCCTTTGTACCATTCTATAAACGCAAAACAACTCGATGGCCAAACATTTTATTTGCAAACATAAATGCTATATCCGCATTGAATGCGTACATAATATTTTCTGAAATCGACATCCTAGGTTCTAGCTGATCGAAATTGCAGGACACCAGAGTTATTGCCGCAACTAGCACGTTCTCTCTCGAACGCGTATATGATGAAACGGACTAGATTACATCAAAAAGAGTTATCAGCACAGTTATTTACTGAAATACTAAAACCATGCATAGTTCCAGTGGTCTCTTCAAATATTATTTCTAATTCAGAGGGACGAAATCGTGAAATTTGTAGTTGCTGCAAGTCTAAATGTGATATAAAATGCTTCATTTGCAGTAAGTTTGTTTGCAAAACTAATAAAAAAAATTTTGTTTATTATGCAATGACAGTTATTATAAAACCAACTAAAAAATACCATTTTTTTTAAATAAATGTAAAAAAAATCAAAGAAAATACATTATGGACCAAATGGTCCCTAAACCTAAGATTCGTAATTTTTTATTTTTCTCAGTTCTATTTTAAGTCAGAACCTTGAAATTTTGTATGTATATAACACAGTTTTATCAAAAGACCACATGAGCTAAAAAATTAAGTCACTATGTGTCACCATTCAAAAGTTACAAAGAAAACAATAAAAAAATTGACCAAATGGTCCTAACCACTAGGCCACGGCGACTACCAGTAAGAGTTAACGAACAATTTTATTCGAAAACAAGACATCGTAAATTTAAGCTTTTTTCAGTTCAGAACGACCGATGGAATTTTAATTTAGTGTTTTGATTGCAAATATTCACATTGACAGCAACTTGTTTCATCAACAAAAAAAAAAAAAAAAAAAAAAGACGCAAAATATACAAACATTTATGAAAAAAAAACCTATCAACCATCTTCACATTCCAATACAATGCACTGCATGAGTAAGGGTTTACCCCTGAGTATTGGTCTTAAAAAAAAAATTCAAAAATACTTTTACGTTTAACCGTTTTTAATGTTTATCTTCTATTTCACCCATTCCAGAGCAACGATTGTCTGTATGAATTCGGAAAAACACCTTTTATAATTGTCCACTAAAATAATTTCTTAATTGTTATACAAGTTATTAGTGTGCTAAACTTTACAGACTGCATTGACCATCTTTAATGCCTGTTTCATAAAAAATTATTTTCCATCTTGGGTGTTGTGTCCTCAGAAATTTATAATGCTGTACTTATAGATGTGGGATAACAGAAATTCGTTAACAGAATTGGTTTTGTTGTTCGAATATATTCTATTCTAGTATTTAACGTACTTACATGATACTCCTCTTGTCTTTTATGAGGCTCTTGCTTGTATGACTGCGCAGTTATTAGTGATACTTTTTCTGCCACATTATTTGGTTTTATTACGATTTGGTTTATTTTAAATTTCTTTACCGAAAGATTCTTTAAGCAATATTCATTAATTGATTTCTACGTAACAATACAATAAAACAAAGAAATCGATAATCGTTATTTTTAGCATACATCGTAAACTCTTACAAAAAAGTTTAATTCCCCAGTATTCTCTTTTTGTTATATTTTGAAGTCAAAACAATATATTAAAATTTTAAAAGAAATATTTTGGAAAAAAAAAATAAATATTTTTAAATGCTCTGTAATTTAACACCGGCCACGCCAAAATGTGCATTGAGAGCCAAAACGTTTAAGAAAACTCAAGTGCCAGTATATAATACACTCGGTCCATTTCCAGATGAGCCTTTATTATACACTATAGATCGATTATTGTATTTGTTTGGAGCTAAAAAATTACAAAAGCATTTCAAATTACCATGTCCTTCAACGGACAGTGAAGGCAGTGATTGTTCTTTAAGAGCATCTCAAGTGAGTTCGTGCAAAGTAATTTCAAATTCAAAATGTCCCGAATGTTCTAAATGTGATGTTTGTTCTTCTGCTATAAATAGAAATGGTGGCGGTGGTTCTACTTATCGTTCATCTACTCCAAAAGTATCTATTAAAGAAAGCTCTCGCAAACAAGAAAGTGGTCAACTAGGCATTCCTTTAAAAGCTTTAAAAAAATCCTTTTCTTTATGTTCGCTGGCCTGTCGCAAACTAAAAGAGAAAATATCTTTATCTTCAACCATTTTACCTCCACCTACAACACACTGGCTGTGGACGAAATTGCAATGTAGTACCGATGGTTGTCAAGTCTATGAAGTATTTAAAAATTCTTGTACATCAACACATCCATCAAAGTTTGATACACGTAAAGCATCAAGAATTATATTTGTTATCTTGCCAACCGGTATCATAATGCCTTTTGAAACATTACCGTTGCATTGACTAACTGACTGACTGAATGACTGACTATATTTCTGGATATTTGTTAAAATGCATAAAATAAAAATTCATAAAAGTAAAGTGCGTGTTTTGTCTGTCTGAGACTGTAACATTCAGACGGCTTCATGTCACAATTCCTTATCAAAATATTTTTTTAAATTTGGTTTTTTTATTTTTAATACAGTATTCCATGGATAATTGGCTCAACAAAAATGTAAAAATTTTTGGGCAATAATGCGTGGAAGTCATTTAAACGAGTACCTCTTTGAGGTAATTAAACGAATACTGCTGTCAATACATGTTAAAAGCAAATAACTTTGTATATATACTTATACATAAATTTGGTAGACTTTAACTGCAAGGTTGTATCAAAAAAGTAGTTTGAAAGTAAATTTCACGGACATTTTATGCCTATATAAACATACATAGTTGAGTTAAACTGCAATTTAAAAAAATAATAATTTTGGGTAATTAAAATATATTTGAGGTAATTAAGAGAGTAGCGCAGTTAAGCGAAAGTTATTTAACCTTGGAATTTTATTAGAAAATGGTAGGAAAAAATATGGGGATTTAGAAATTGAGGTAAATAAGCGTAAGAGGCAATTAATAGTGGGGCAATTATCCGGGGAATATTGTAATTTTTAATTTTTTTAAGTCAGGATTTACAATATAGAAGTTGAAAGGCAGACATTTTTCAAATCTATTCTGCTTTGAAGGCAAACAGAATAAACAAAAAATACGAAAAGTGGAAAAGAAAAAGGAAAAATGTCCGGTACAAACATTAGTGTACTACATTCTTCACATTTTCGTCCCCATTTTTATAAACTTCGTCTGTCTGTCTTCCAATTTCTACATTGTTGTATCGTCATATGAAATCAAATGAATAAAAAATTGGATTTTAATTTTTGTGATTTTCCGCTTTTTTGGATCTCATATAACAATACAAATATACTTCGTCTATCAGGTATGTATGATCGGTAAATCGAAAACTAGTGAAATCGGTTGTTTTTACTAATTGGTCGAGTATGCATCTTAATCAATATATTTTACTTTATTAGATATTTTTATTTTTGTGAGCAAATTTTGGCTTACTCACTCACCTCTTACTGAGTAATTTTTACAGGATTTTAGAGGAAATTTTTCCAAATATACGTTATAAAGGCACGGCCGCGTTATGTAAAATTTTTATAAATTTATTTGAAATTTGAATAGTCGATTTGAGAACCCCTGGACTGTAGGATAACTCAAATAATAAATAATTGATGTTGTTGTTTTTTCCTATAAAATCGACAAGCAAATAGAAAATAGAACAACAGTCAAAAAATGACAATTTGTTTAAATTTTCAAAATTTAACACATCTATTCTGGACCACAATTTTCGGCTTAAGCATTTATGTCCTATATCTGATATTTAATGTTACGGAAGAATATCGTGCGGAACGTGTTAAAAAGTTACAAGCTACGTTACAATTAAAACAAATAATTGCAGTTAAAAAGCATCAGTATATACAGAGACAATCAAAAACTTCTATGATGGTTCAATCGAAGAAAATTGCTTCCGATATTGATACCAACAAATCTCTTCAGATACAAAAATTTAATAAAATATCAAAACCATCATCGCATTCGGTGCAACGTAATTCGAATATGCACTTTAGACCGGAACTTGTGTCCAAATGTGATAACAAGCCCTACTATCGACCCTACAAGATGAAAACGAAAAACAATCTAAATTTATCGTCCAGTACAGAATCTATGTCAACTTTTAAGATAAGGGATGTGGGCACTAACATTAAAAAATCCAAGATTTATGAGGATAATTTTAATGCCTTAAAGGCTGCCATATCTAGTAGAGATGGTAAACTAGATTAAAGTGAAATTGTATGGTTTTGTATTAAAGCAATAAAGTTGAGTTTTTTTCTGTTCAAAATTCTAAAAACCTAAATTTTATGCATACGCGGCATTATTTATGAAGTTATACAATGAAAGAAATAAAAAAATTATATTTTTAAGTTTTCATTTCTGCACATACTTTTCACTCTTGAAGTTGCAGCTCTAATCTAAAGATACTGTTACCCGTTCATTATATCGTTATATATGGATTACGATCGATCAATATTGTAATACACTCGTGTACCGTATAATTTGGATCGCGATCTATTTTTTGTATCTCAATATATTGGGTAATTAAAAAAAATATTTATTTTCTTCTCCCTAAAGTAAAAATATTTTGTTTGTAATTTCATTCTGGTGTACTGTATTAAGTTGGCGGATTAAGCTGTGTAATAACTCCTGTTTCTTAGTTTTCAAATTAAATAGCTGTTATAAAAAAAAAAATAAAACTAACTAATGAGCAATCAGCAATCTGATTATTAAATAAAATTAAATTTCCTTGATAAAAATTTCTTACATCCTTTTGAAACCCTTTATTTTTAAACGTAAATGTGTGTACCTTTAAAAAGTTATTTTCCCCCTTTTTTTGCTACAGTACTATAGCATTTCCTGACTAAACAAAGTGACAATTTATATTGAGTTAATAGTTAAAGTCACAGGATACATAATCATATTCATTAACTCTGCTTGTATATGACTATTATGTTCCCCTTTTCAAAGTTTTCGCCTGATATAAAAATAAAGTTGCATGTAAAAAATAAAACGCCCACCTGTTTCCAGGTTGCAAGCATAGATTACGAATATACTGAGGGGTGTAAAGGGTGGTATTTTGAAAAAAAAAATTGTGTGTGATGGTAAAACGTTTACTAGCAAACAAACAAACAAACAAACATATAAGCAGCAAATAATAACTGATGATTTTACTTTGATGACAGATTATATTCATTACGACGGTTGTTGGGCCTTAACTGTAACCATGTCCAAGTTAATGTTTGTTTGTCTGTCCCCTTCATTATCTCCTTTTGCACATACACACCGGCCGGCTTTCTTTTATAGCTAAATTATTATTATTCGAACGTTTGTTGTTGATGAATGATAAGAATTTTTTATAAATCTTTGTATACCCAGACTGGGGGAAATCATAAATATGTGTCTCTTAAATATTCCCACATTATGAACGGCCATACTTATATTTGTCGCTTAATATTAAAATTTTTTATGTTAATCAACATGTTTTTTTGTGGTCTATTCCCTTATTACCCACAATACCAGACGTTTTACATGAATATTTTTCATGTTTTGTATAAAAATTAATCAAAAGAAATAAAACATTTCATGTTATTTTGAGATTGATAATATCAATTACCAAAAAAAAAATTTGTTAACAATTATGAATAGCAAAATAGTGCTTTGAATTAGAATTTTTAGGAAGAATTTAATAAAAAAAAATAAAAAATTGATTTCTTTTCAGAAATTTAATAACCTGAAAATCCGATTTCATTCATTAAATAAGGGTTTATACATATATATGTATGTATGCATATATGTACATATACTTTTTTTATTCTTAAATAAAGATATGAAACTCTTTGTCAAATTCTGTCGTATAATATTTTAGATTTTAAATGGTTAGTATTATCAGTATTTGTATAAAGGGTATTCAGTTTAAAGATGTTTTGCTGAAAATTATTTTATTGAAATGTTTTTCAAGTACGGACTTATGGAACAAGTTCCATAAAATGGGTAAAAAACAATTCTCTGTGAGGAGATCGCAACAAATGTCAAATATGTAGAGATGTAATTGCAGAAAAGATATAGTCAAACTTTCAATAGCATGTTACTTAAAAGATTCTTTAAAAATCTTATATTTAATAACTTAAGAACTGTTCCACCATTTTCATTGTTAAATTCTCTAAGACAAAGATTTATTTATAAACAAAAGTATGTATGTACGTGCTAAATTTTATTGCTTTAACGTAAGTGGTTTCCTAAATATAAGAAAGTACACCTAAATCGCATTTAACACGATAAAAACGTTCCCGAAAATTTGAGTAAAAAGAAGATTACTTGTGAAAAACCATACACATAATTGACCATTACAACCCTTTTCCAAAGTTATAGCCTAGCTTTGTTCATGGTAATCAGTTACTCTCAGAGCTTGTCGCCGAAAAAAATATTTTGTCATATTTTTTTCTTTCAAGATATCAGAGCTGGTGTTTAAATTTTTTTCTAGTTTTTAGTTTTTAATTTCGCTCCTTTACGTTTTTCAGAACATACTCGTATGTATCTTTATAACAAGACGTGGCGGCTTATAACTTTTTAATAATCTTCGACAACAATGTCAAATACAAATTCGTTCACTTTAAGAAGACGTTGGGGAAGGCGGAAAGTGAACAATAAGAACACTGGAATCAACTTCTACATGAAAGGTTCTATAATGTAAGGTAAAGAGTCGTACAAGTCGTACAATAGAAAAAAAGCTGCGATATAAATACAAAATTACAGGTGATAACAACATCACACCCATGATCATGATATACTTTCTTGCGAAGAACCAATAGTAGATAGAAGAGTTGAACAACATGGCCGCAACTCGACAAAAATAAAACTTAATACTAGACTTTGGGTAGACACGAAGGGAGTATGAAGAGGAATCGGTAAAATATTTGCTATGAGAGTGTGTTCAGCATTATTTAAGAAGAGGCTAAAATTTCTGGATTTACTGTACTTTCGTACTTTAGAAGATATATTTTGAGACTACTTTTGGGTTAATTTAAATTCTCACCGGTTCCGTAAGTTCCAGTAAAAGTGAAGATATTAAAGGTAAAAATCAGAATTCGAGAAATTCATAAAAATATGAATTTAAAACTATTTGTAAGACAATTATGTACATATCGCTTGTTGGACTGAAGCTTTCTTTTGTGATCTAAAAAGGAAACAAATTAAAGTAAAATTTCAAAAAACCTACCAAAATCCGTTCCAGCCTACCAAAGCTTAAGAAAATAAATATGTATAAATAAATAAATATAAATTGTCGTAATATCGTCCTTTAAATTTTCAGTTTCGTTCGGCTTCTGTGCTTTTGATAGAAATCAACAATTTATGTTTGCATGTATTTAGATATGCTTTGAATATAGATATTTATTGATAAAAATTTACACACACAACATGAGTGCTGCGAGACGCTAGGCCGTAATCCTGACACAGGGTTGTAAAGGCCAGTTATGTATGTATGTATGTATTGATAAAACATATCCTTACTTTTCCATTTTTTTATTTTAAAATTCATTACATTGTTTTTTTTAACAGAGATGATTAAGACCATATTACAAATTAATCGCATTTAAAGGTAGAAGTACGTTACTTCGTTAACAGCGGTTACAATCTACAATGCAAGTCAACTGTTCAACTATCAACGAATCCAAAATTTAAAAATTGTTCAACTTCTGTACGTTAAATAATTTGCCAATTTTGCCAGTAATTTGCTCTCTGAAAATTCTCTATTTTAATTTTATTTGACAGCAGTGCAAAACAAACAATTGCACTACCCATGGTATGTATAGGTACTTCTACCTTAAATCATCCCTATTGCTATAGAACAGAGATGTTTTATACATAGCAGCCCCACTCGTGAAAATGTTAACAGTAATGCAAATTGTTTACTAGAAAAACAATTTTTTTCCTACTCAAAAATTATAAATAGTGTTCGCAATATGAAAATCTACCAAAAACCTAGGAAAGTTGCAACAAACCAATCAAACGGTTTTAAAAACACGAAAAACTAACAAGTTTGGTCTGATCCGACCATAACGGCAAGGCTGGTGGTCTCCGACATCTTAAAAAAAAGAAATATGAAAAAATTATTTCTTTCGGCGACTACCTCTCAGTAGTCTTCTGGCAATAGCTCTGAGAGTAATTAATTGTCATGAACAAGCTTCTCAAGTCTGTCGTTCGGAGTCGACATTAAACTGTAGGTCCCAGTACTCATGGATAAACAAATTTACACACACAACATGAGTGCTGCGAGAAGCTAGGCCGTAATCCTGACACAGGGTTGTAAAGGCCAGTTATGTATGTATGCTCAATTTAAAATTTTTAGTTGCTGAAAATCTTCTTTATAACGACTTTATTATTAACCTAAAATAAAATAAATTTTTTAAGCTATCTTTAGTTTTAATGTCATAATTCATAAATAATTTATTAAAAGCTTATTTGACAAATTTCTATGCAATACTTGTCAAATAAACCCATTTTATTTTTTTATAAATACAGCAGTTAGTTTATTATCAATTTTAGTACTAAACATACTGCATAAACACTATAAGTAAACTCTCTTTTTAACATACCCTGTCTGTATGATGAATATCATAATCTTCTACACGGATATACAAATACACTTCACATATGTAATGTTACAGCAAGTTATTGTGTTGTTTGCTTGTTTGTTTGAAACTTTTCGAAGAGGAGTATTTTCAAGAGGCTTAGTGAGTCTCGAGGGAAATTTATTTAAGCCGTTCATAATAACAATTTTTACCACATGCTAAACATAAAGATTTTTTTTTTGTATTGAAATATTTGTGTCTTTTTTTTTTGCATATAAGCATTTTTTCCTAACTTGTTGTCTGTAAAATCCACAAATTTTTAAATTTTAGCAATAATAAAAATTTTTATATAAATTTAAGTATTAATTTGTAATTATTCTTATCATCTGTTAACACTACTTGTAGCGTTTACATTACTAAAAGTATTTTCTTATTTATCAAAAACTAAAACAAATAATCATGACTATTCCCTAAACTTCAATTTAATATACTCAACAAAAAACAATTTTCATTTCATACGTATGATATCGACTTCAGTTATGTTTTAGGACTGACATACATAATCGTAAGCATAATGATAAACTTTAAGTCAATATCCTGAGGTCAAACACATGCCGTTTTATTATTATGAAGGGGAAAATTATACTCGTATGTGGAAAATCTCTGTTGATACAGATTTAACACAGATTCAAGCTGTCAATCTATCAAACCACCTACTCAATCATTAGTTGCTTACTACTGATTGGTTGTAGATTTTTGTTTTTGTTTTTTGTGAGATATTGAAAATGGTACGTTGATGATGAAAAATGAAAATTTTACAAGTTAACAAAATAAGAAAAAAAAAAAAAAAGAAAAAACACAAATCAAATTTTTCTTAAATAAATGATTTTTCTTTTTAACTCGTTCCTTTTGTTCTCGTATCAAGCAAATTGTAATGAAAGATCTCTTTGTATGCTTATCATGTAAAATATATCAACGTAATACATTAGATTTGGTATAAAAATTATTTTTTTGAGCTTTAAAACAATGATGTCTTTTAGTAAAATATATGTATATTAAAATTAAAACTTTATAAGAATTACACCAACGCCTCTTATGTGTAAATGTGTATTTAGGCTGTAACTCGCTATCTTACAAAATCGTGCGGTTTAGACGAAAAGGTTAAGTGGATTTGTTTTCTAACAAAAAACAAACAAGAAAAAAATAAAATTGAGCAAAATATGCACATTAGGGGTATAACCAATTTTTTGGTATTGCACCATGAGGTCAACCATGTCCTAGTAACCACGAAAATCATAATCTTTTGTAATTTTTCACAAAAAAGTTCACGCACCAATTAGTTTTTCTAAATAGGTGTATATTGAATATCCATAATTTTATACGGTGTTTTTTATTAATTTTTTATTTTTTTTCTTTTCGTTAAAAAAGTTTAAAAACACGTTTTGGTTTAAGTAAAAATCTCTTATCCTCTCTAAATATGAATAAAATTTCATATATGAGCTTTTTGTGTTTTAAATAAACATATTAACTTTACTTAACCAAAAAGAAAATTAAAAACTTTCAAAACTTCATCGCTCTTGGGGTGTGAACTTTTTTGACCTTAGCGAATATATAAATATACGTACCCTTATAGTTTTTTTATGCCCTATCGGACTGTGCTATGCCAATTTTGATATTTTAAAAAATTGTTAAAAAGTTATACAGGGTGTTTTTTTTAGAGGTATAGAACTTCGAATTGAAATAAAATACAAGAAAATCGTTTTAATGTCCATCAATTTAGCTTTATTGGAAGGATAATTTTATGCCATTAACGTTTAAATATGATTTCGGGCATGTGGCCGCCGCGACTAGCTCGAATAAAGCCAATTCTACAGGTCCAATTTTCAACCACTTTTTCGAGCATATGGGGCCGTATGTTGGCAATAACGCCACGAATGTTGGCTTCCAAGTCCCCTAATGCTTCTGGTTTGTTGGCGTAGACGAGCGACTTCACATATCCCCAAAGAAAATAATCCAATGGTGTCAAATCACACGATCTTGGTGGCCAATTGACAGGTCCATTCCGCGAAATTATGCGCTCATTGAATGTTTCCTTCAATAAATCGATTGTGACGTGCGCTGTGTGGCATGTAGCGCCGTCTTGTTGGAACCACAACTCATCCACATTCATGCCATCCAATTCGGGAACAAAATAGTCGGTTATCATGGCTCTATACCGGTCTCTGACTCTCCAGCATTATTTCGGAAGGAGTATGGCCCAATGACTCCACCAGCCCATAGAGCGCACCAAACAGTCAGTTTTGTGTAATGGCGTCTCAAGGGTCTCATGTGGATTCTCTTCACTCCAAATGCGGCAATTTTGCTTGTTGACGTAGCCATTCAACCAAAAATGAGCCTCATCACTGAACAAAATTTTGCGATGAAAATCTGCATCGAGATCAATCTCATTTTCGGCCCATACACCAAAATCACGACGCATTGCATGGTCTCGCGGCTTTAATTCTTACACAAGCTGGATCTTGTAAGGTCGCAAGCCAAGATCTTTGCGCAAAGTCTTCCATAAAGTTGATGGACAAAGCTCCAATTGCTGTGCACGGTGGCGAATCGATTCATTTGGGTTCTCTTCAACACTTTGCTCTACAGCGGCAATTGTTTCTTCGGTGCGCACTATTCGACGTCTCTGCGGATGGGTATTATCATATAGAGTAAACGTAGTGCGAAAACGATCCACGGTTAACCGAATTAATTGTTCTGATGGACGATTATGTCGACCATAAAATGGACGGAGCTTGCGGTAAACTTCGCGAACTGAACCATTATTTTCGAAATAAATTTTCACGATTTGCAAGCGTTGTTCTTTTGTCAACCTGTTCGTGATGAAATGGCAAACCAAACTAAATATTAATCACTTGACAGCTGACAAAATGGCCGCCAGTTAAAAAAGTGATGCCAACTTAAAGTTCTATACCTCAATAAAAAACACCCTATATCCCTAATGCACATTTAAGAAAAAATACATATTTTTTTTCTAAACAAGTGCTTCAAAAAAGCAACATACTGTCACATATGTATGCAGTTTTTGTCTAAAAATATTTTACTAATGTAACCATACCTTAAGACTTCGGCTTAAATTTATTAGGAGCAGTTTGACCTCAAGTTCTCAGTAACACTTTATCATTGTGAGGATACTAGTACTTATACTATAGTATTTATCAGAGTTGGGTTTATTGCATTAGATTTAATTTTCCACTAAATTTAGTGGTAGTGGAAAAATAGTGCATTATCGCCTCTTATATTTAGTGTTAATGAAAATTTAATGCATTAAATAAAACGGTTTTAGTGTTAGTGGAAATTTATTATTTATTTATTTATTATAAATATATATTATTATTTTTTTTGTTTGTAATTTTATTGATTGCCATATATCAATGAGATAAGTTGCTTTCACTCAAAGGCCACTGTTATACCTTCCTTTGTTTTATTTAATGCACTAAATTTCCACTACCACTAAAATGGTTTTATTTAGTGGTTAATTATTTCCATCTGCATTTAGTGGTGGCTGGAATACTGCTGCATTAATACTAAGTCGTTTAGTGGTAGTGGAAGCGATAATGCATTATAAATTCAATGTAGTAAATTCAAAGTTATTTAACAATTTTTTCATCATAAGACAATAATAACATCAAGTATGGTATCATTTCTCAGTAACATTTTTGTTACAGTGTGTATTAATTAAGTAGATAAAATTTACAAAGACAAGAGTTGAACAGAATTTTCTACATTCATTTGTGCATTCTAATTAAATACACGAAATTTTGAAATTGTGCTAAAACATACATATGTCACTGAAGTGTTATTTTATTCTTGACTTGCAATTAGTGCTAACAAAAATACAATGTTACATATGTATGTAAATATCTACTTACATAATATCAGTATGTAAGAACTGCTTAAGTCAAAAAATGAAATTTTGACTTCCAATACAATGCACAGTATTAGTAGGGGTTAAACCCCTGAGTATTGGTCTCAAAAAAAAAAATGTGTCCAAGGTTAGGTTTCATTGCATTGATCGTCTAATCAGCATATCTACTCAGAGATCATGTGACCGTAAAAGATCCGAAAAGCTTGACGATCTAAATCTAAATTTGACCAACAGAAATTGACTAGATTCCTCAGTGACAAATAGTTGAGACAGCAGGGACCGTAAAAGATATACTTATATACATCAAGATGCTTCTACGTTCAACAGAAATCTAAACTTGTATAAAGATTGTATTTATTTTTATAGATTTTCTAAATCAATTTTTAAATTTATAAAAACTGCTTAACTCCTTCAAATATCTGTTTATTGTCGATAAAAAAAAATATATTTTTGAATTCCCTTAAAAGGTTTCAATATCATCGTCATCATCATCATCGTCGTCGTCGTCAACATACAACAACAATGAAAAACAAAAAAGTACCTTTTAACACATGAATGCATTTACATTAAAAACTCACTTTACTATACATATTGTAGTTGTTGTTGATTGGGAGGGTATTTTTTTATTTTATACGGCATTTAAAGGAAAACTTATAAGACTAAATCAAAACCGAAAACATTTTGTGGTAACGGTTACGATTTACTGTGTTGTTATTGCTGTTGTTGTAGCTGTTGTTTATTATTGTGGGTGGTAGACCGCATCAAAAGAATGCCTACTAAGATACCAACATCAGCACCCAAAACAACCACCTTTCCTTTTATATAGAGAATGAGAACGTAAATAAAAATCTTTAAATTAAAAAAAAAAATAGAAAAAAGAAATTGCAAAACTCATTTCATTTTACGCTTGATGTTGATTTTAAAAAAATAGAACAGAATAAAAGAAAATATTTTACTGCCATCATCAGTATTTTTGTGTGTATTTGTAGTCCTGGGATATCAATATTGGTAACATTTCATTGAACTTCCGTTCAATGTTTTTCAAATAACAACAACAAACAATCAACTTTATGACTTTATTTTGTTGCTATTAAAAGCAAAGAAATCTTAGAAGTTTACTGAAGAAAAGATACAAATAAAATTATATAAGAAAATGATTTATTTTTCGTATTGTTTGCAAAAATATTTATTTGTTACCAAAGGTATGTATAAGTATATAATTGAATTTAATAAATATGTAAAAGTTAAGAATGAAGCCATTTGACTACTTTTCTATGAAATATAATTACATTGCTTTCACAATTGAAGGTCTATTTACCAGATTTTTACAACAAAATAATCATTTGTTTATACAAATTAAGACATTAACAAACTAGATATTTGTAGGTCCATGTAGGGTTTGTTGAATGCTGCTAAAAACGTACACAGATTTGGCAGTTGCCTTTTTGTTATAAAAATATTTATCTTTTTTTTAATGTAAATTTGCTTATCTTTTAAGTTAAGTATTTATTTAAAAACACTAAAGTCCTCAAAGACCTACATACTATGTATGTACTGATATATACAATCAGATAGTTTGGTTATCAAAGTATTGGAAAGTTTAAGGTGGGTTACAGAATCCTTTGAAGGACCACTACCAAAAATTTTGTCTTATTCAAAAAAAAAAAAATCTTTTTTTTTAATATTTCATAACATTAATCAGAATTTTATTTTATATACAAATAACATTTTAATATTTTTTTCACCAATTTCACCATTGCCTACAAAACATTTGTTGATGATTGTTTTACAAACCAATTGCGTTGAAATATATTTTATGTTTAACGTTTTTAATGACAAATGACACAAAAGCCAAAATGCCACCTCACAATCATCGCTGATATTTTAAATGCACATCAAAAAACATTGCTTCTGTGACCAAATTTCAGTAAAGGATGTAAAGAGTGAGGATAACAAAAGTGTATGAATGCTAAATAAAAACAGTAGTTAAAAGGAACAATCCCCTGAATAATGTTTTATTTTAAGGTAGAGTGCACACGCCACACTTTTGCTAAAGCACAGTAACAGAACTAAAGACCATTGCACACATAATAACACACAGTCAGAAATATTATAAATTAATGGAGAAACGACGCGTCAGAAGCGGAAACGACTTTTTTGTGTAAAATAATTTTTCTAATACATAAAATGTCCTGCCTATACCCTACTTGTGAAGAACTGATAGAAAAACTGATGATTATTACTGTTGTTGTTGTTGTTGTTGTTAATGCATGGGTAGTTAAGAAAAAATTTAACAATATTGTCCTCGTGTCATTTAACATTAAAAAATATGGTTATTTGTGAAATTTATAATAAAAGTGTAGATGCGAATATTAGTAACATTATAAAAATGCGTGAAATTAGTTTTTATATATTAAGTTTTGGTTTCATTGGGTAAATATTTGACGCAAAAAACATACAATTTTTCCGGCACTACTTTTCATCACACTCATTTTGGTAACTTTATTCTTCTTTATAAAAACATACTTGTATACGTATAGTATACAAAACTTCACAATTCGCTATAAAAATAGTTTTCCCGACATAAGTAAATATTATTTTTTTATACGATCAATTATTGAGTGGGCAAACAAACAAAACATTTCACTAAAGTTACAACAAAGTCATACACTTTTCAAAATTTTTTTAATGGTATTTTACATGAGCAAAACCAAAACAAATACTTTCTAAATGAGAAAGAGCGCTCTTGTGCTTGCTTTGTTTTTTGTTGTTTTTTTTCTCTTCTTTTTTTTTTCTTCTATCCTTTTTCTTCTCATTCATTTTTTGTTGTACCTACGCACATTTGAGTTAGTGTATTTGTAGTACTCAAAACAAAAACAATATACTAAATTAAATGGGACAATCTTTCTCACTGTTTCTGTTTTATTTTTGTTTTACTCATTGTAAAGAATACAGCAAAATGAGATCAAACGTTCAGTTTTGTTTATTTTCCTACTCTGGATCAATAGGGACTGCAGAAATTTTAAATTGCACGATATTTACGAGTAAGTGATAATTTGAAATATATTTTTTGGAATTTAATACCGAAAAATTGTGGAGTCTTGAATTTTTGTAGGTACTATGACTCCGGCTCTGGTAAAACTACTGCAACTCCGACTACACAGTTCACAATCACACATTTGTACAGAGAGGTTTCGAAAGGTATTCCAGCCTTGTTTTTTTTAAATCACGGTTTGTCCCATGAGTTCCTGGTTATTGTATGATGCTTTCAATTTGTTAAGAAAAAATTATAAGTCCGAAAAATTTACTTCTTGAGTTAACTTATCCAAGTGTTTAACGATTTATCTTCTTCTTTTTTTTTTATTTAAGACCAATACTCAGGGGTAAACCCCTACTAAATGCTGTGCATTGTATTGGAATTTTTTGAAAAGGATAGTACATATACATTTTCTCTTATATTATTATTAATTAAGCGCCTAAGCAGTGAGACAAATTGCTGTGTATTGATCATTCAAAGGCCAGTGTTATACCTTCACCCTTGAATGATCAAAAACAATTGCCTCATCGTTGCATGTTGATTGCATGGTAATTGCCTTCGCTAAGTAGGTTTAGTAGGTTTAGCTGCTATCTGCTACTTACCAATAGGTTTGGCTTTTCTAATGATCTTTCGTTTTTTGTTGACATTGGTTAAGGTGGAATAGAGTGGAATGTCGGGGAGCGGTTGCTTTATAGGTGGTCTTCTTGGAGAGGTGGGGGGTGGAACCTCTTATTTTAAATTATAATTCTGAAAAAACCGCAAACTAACTTTTTAATTTTTTACCTTTGCTGGGATTGAACCTGGGCCATTTGAGTTGTTTTGCAAGCGCTCTAACCACTATACCACTCACCCCCTTGTGGATTTTGCCGTTAACTAGCCGAATTGATTACGTTTCCGACTTCAGCTATATATACTATATCTGTCTTTGTGACCAAGGGTAGATATTCATGATAATCATGAAATGTTTAACTCAATAGTTTCCTACAGAAGTCATATATTGGAATTATATTTTTTACATACGATTTAGCCTCAGTATTGTCAACCACATTATGTTTTTTTTTTCTCTTTATTATTGTATTTTTCTAATTGTCATCTGTTTTGGATGATCAGAATTACTTACTACAGTTTTCTCATTGCTCTCTGATCTGAAAATCTGAGTTTAAAGCCCAATAAGGGTTGTAATCATTTTTGTTAATTAATTTTACTTCGTCTTAATAATTAATTAATTGTTTAAGGAAAACTTCTAGGTACAATCTTAATTCTTCTCTTTCTATTTAGCTTTTTGTTTTTTTTTTTTTTTTAAATACTTATAATAAATATTTTTTTGTTTTTAAAATCTTGAATTAAGATTATTTTTTATTGTTCTCTTTCCCGCCATAATGAATCTAATCACTTACGCTTGAGTACATCAATTATGTTTCTACCATTTATTATCATCATCCAGTCACACTCATACTGTTTCGTGTCTATCTGTCTGTCGGACTCTCAAACTGCTCACACAATTAAGGAGTATTAATATACATGCATACGATGTAAGTACATCTTTTTTAACCACTTCCACTTCAGTGTAACTGCCAACAAACCAACTAAAAATATCTAACAATCCATTTTCTCCAACCAACGACTGACAACAATCGAATATGACGGACAGCCGTGACAACGTTGTTTGTAATTTAACAAAAATTTGTTTACGTCATCATAATGAACACAATAACTTTATGATTTTTCATACTCCATCATCCATCTATTCAACCTCTTCATTACACGGTGCTGTATGAAGAAATTAAGTCTTTATGTTGTGTATGAACAGCATCAAAAACTCATACAAGTAATCGGATGTAAATATGAGGGTGACTTAAATAAAGCATTTTATAGTCTATCAGATGGAGATGTTTTGGCTACTGAACAAAAGAAAAATCAACTAAAAAATAACGACAATAAATGCAATTCTATTTATCGAAAAATGATATTTCCATTGTTAAGGTGTTCATTGTGCTCATTAAGGATTTTAATGATAAACACTTTTAGCCACTTTTTTTAAATAAAATATTTTATACTTTTATACATATACCTACATATATATTTATTTAATGATATATTTTAATTAATTTTACTAGGACTAAATCTTAATTGGCGTTATGTAAGAGATTATTTCAAAAATTAAAAAAAATTTTTAAAAATTTAAAAAAAAATTTTAAAAGTAGTAATGACAAAACTTCTCACTTCTAATTAATATAAGCATGATGAGAAAATTGAAAAGATTTTTTAACCTTAAATCGAACATTTACATATATCTAAAAGCAAATATAAAAACTAATAATTTAAGGATTATAAATATATGCCTTTAAACTTTTTCCAAGATTAAAGATAAAAATAAAAAAATATATATATACACCAGCGAATCTGACACACTCAACAAATATTAAATATTTGTAAGGAATCATATACTTGAAACAACTTATGAGTTTATTTTTTAAAATAGTGACTGGCTGAAGGACTGACAGGATATAAAGTTGGAGTAACAAATAAACAAAAAGAAATAAACAGTAACATTTTATATATATTTTTGCTTTTGCTTACAAAGCCCTTAAGCAACTAAAACAACAACAATAAAGTCTCTAAACAAACAAACAGACATACAAAATAGAAAGATATTAAATTTCAAAAAATGCGTCTGTGTTTTTCTACTCTTTTCATTCATTTCCGTTCGTTGTGCTGACGGAGAGTTCAAAAAAGGAAAGATTTCTTCTGTTAAATATCATCTACACCATTTGAAATGTGATTCCAGAAAATTTTAACTCCTTGTTCAAGTTAGTATAGCCAGAGCTCAATCATTTTCTTTAGAAAAGTCTATTTAAAGCCGTATTGGCCCAAGAGAAACTGAAAGAGTTTGTTTTTCATTCAGCGAAGCCATGTGATCGCTATGAAAATTTTACAAAACTTTAAATTTTATTTTGGGTAGTCTCTGTGGTCTAGTTGTTAGTGTGTCGGCTTACTAAGATGATAGCGCCGGGTTCAAATCTCAGCTCTGACATCTTGAAAAAAAAAAGAAATATGAACAATTTATTTCCTTCGGCGACTACCTCTCAGCAGTCTTCTGGCAAAAGTTCTGGGAGAAATTGATTGCCATGAAAAAGCTTCTCAAATCTCTCGTTCGGAGTCGACATTTAACTGTAGGTCTCGGTACTCATGGATAAAAATAAGACACACAACATGAGTGCTGCGAGAAGCAAGGCCGTAACCCTGACACAGGGTTGTAATGGTCAATTTTGTATGTATGTTTGTATATAATTCATATTTTTTTATTGTAGCAATATTTCATTTGAAAAATGAAAATTGAGTAAATTTTTAATTTATTGCTAATTTACTTTACTTACTCACTTCGCTAGCCATAAAAACCCGTTAACGGGTTTCGGCGTCCCTCAACACTAGTGTCCAGGCGTCACTGCTAAGCGCACTCCTTCTCCAGTTGGTCACATCAATTGATGACAGGGCTTCATCTACCTGATCTTTCCCACGTAAACATGGACGTCCTCTTCGCCGGTGTCCAGTGACCTTCGCATCGAAAACCTTTTTCGATTCTTCCATCCGAACAACATGGACGAGCCAGCGCAGCCGCTGGATGTTAATGCCCTGGACAACGTTTACGTCGCCGAGGAGCTCATACAGCTCATAGTTGGTCCTAATGCGAAACTCATCGCCTTGCTTTAGTGGACCAAAGATCTTTACTTTGAGATATTAAATTACAAATCAAATGACAAGACTACAACGTTAAATGGAGTAGGCACGATTAATTACTAGTATTAATTACTAGTACTAAAAATTCCTGACGTTCCACTTAATTCCACCTTAAACTTTGACAACAAAAACCGAATGATCAGGAGAAAAGCACCACCTATTGGAAAGTAGCAGATAACAGCTAAAAACGTACTTAGCGAAGACACCGCAATCAACATGCAATGATGGGACATTTGCTGTTGATCATTCAAGGGTGAAGGTATAACACTGACCTTTGAATGATCAATTCACAGCAATTTGTTCCATTCCTAAGGCTTTTAATATTATAAGAAAACAAAAATATATGTATATTCTGTTGTAATAATGTACTGTCCTTTCCACGAAAATTCCAATACAATGCACAGCATTTAGTAGGGGTTTAGCCTTGAGTATTGGTAGCAATAAAAACAAAGAAATAACAAAACTACTGGAAATGGTGTTATGGACTAGAAGTAAACAAAAACATTTACTATTTAAACACAACGATTAAGGGTGCATTAATCCTCCAGTAATATCCACAAACATTTTACGAAACACAAATAAACACTTTTTCCCTAAACTAATAATCTATGAGTTTAGATTAATCTTTAACTAAACTTGCTTTTAGAAAATGTTACCGATTTTAGCTGGTAAAATAGAAATACTTTCAGCTCTAAATTGGAAAATTTCCCATTGATTGACGTAAATGAAGAATAATTGAATTTCACAGTGGAGTGATAAATTTTATGACATTTTTTTCTCCATGATTTTTGGAGCTATTACTCTGGCTTTTATAATTTTAGCTAAAACACTAGATAAATGTCATAAATTATACGAAAAAAAAGAAAAAATGTGTCATCAAATAAAGTTTGACAGCTTCCCTGTAGAAGCTGCTGTTTCCCTGTTGTGCTAAAAGCAACATTATATTCTACTGTCTCTTTAAATCTCACAATTTTCACAGTAATTAGTGGGTTTTTAACAACTTCTGAAAAGCTCAGCATGAAACCTTAGAAAACTTCAAAATAATCATAATCATAATTTGTTTTGTATTTTTACTGTCTTCAACTCCTGCTTTCTATTTAAGGCTGATAGAGAGATCTTCTCTAATTACTTTTCATTGCTAATAGGAAGTAGTGTTGGTTGGTACTTGTTTTTTGTTGTGTTTCTTTTTTTTCTAACTTTTATGTTGTTGATGAGTTTAGTATGATGCCATTCAATGCCATTGTAGCTGTTGGGATTATTTTTGTCAAAAGTTGAAGATTTTTTTCCTGTTTTTCATATAATTTTTATTTTTTGTTTTGTGTTTATCATTTTATTTTGTATTTAATACTTTAAAGATTAATGTGGTTATCATGTTGCATTCAAATTTAATTATTGTGAGTTGTTGGTGCTGTTGTTTCTTGTTGTTCGGCTTTTTTAATCACATTGATAAAAATTTAATTAAAAAACTTTTAAAGAAAAATAATTAGAACCGGTACAAAACAATAGTCGCTAAGAACTATATGTACTTGTAAAATTGGGGGTTGTAAATTATTTCGGATAATAGAAGAAAAACAGGAAAGATTTTTTTTCTTTTCAAAAATATATTTATAACTAATACGAGTACAATACTATTTCATAAAAATGTATATTTACAAATCATTTTTCCGTTGTTTTTTGAGAATAAACTGTAGCAGAAAAAAAAGCACATTTTTATTTTTCCCAACCTTACTAAACAAAACATAGGCCAATACATAATAAAATTTCACTAGAGAGTTGTTATCATTGCAAAAATCTCTTAATCTATATAAATAAAAATTAATGTTGTTCCTTGGTCATCGCATCAGTTGAGAACGGCTGGACCGATTTTGATGATTTTTTTTTCTAATGATCGTCGTGATCCAATTTAGGTTTTTTGACCCGCCCACTTTTACGCCCACTTTTTGTGATTTCCCTAAAATCAGAAAACGGCTTCATCGATTTGACAAATTTTTCTTTCAAATGTTTGTATTAATCCATTTTAAGTTTTCGGCTAGAGAAAAATGTACCACGCCTACTTTTACGCACACTTTTTTTACTTATCTCTGATTTTTGAATATCTTCAGAACGGTTAAAGCTAAAGTTTCGGAATTAGGTCTGAATGACTTCATGGGCAAGGCAAATCATCAGACAGAAAGTGGGCGTGACACCTCCTATACAAGTTAAAAATTGATTTGTTTATATATACATATGTATCTTTAGAAAAAACTATCAGTAGAAAAAAGGGTGGCCAAGTAGAGTGGTAGCTTGCAGACAAACTAACTATTGAGTTCAGCATATCATGAAATCGGTAACAGTTACAGTTTTTGAATTCGGTCTGAATTACTCCACAGTCACTAGAAATCATCAGTCGAAAAATGTGAGCGAAGCACGCGAGGTTTAAGCTAATAAATAATAATCGTTAAAAATCGTTAGCTGGCTCTATATGCATATGTCAAATACATAGTTCATAAGTCGTAGTGCGGTAGTTTATATATATATCTCGACTTAATGATGCCACTTTAGGTTTTTAAAATCTGCAATCCGTTTTAGGCTATTTATTTCCGAAACTGGACGAGATATTCAAAAACGGACTTGAAAAATTTGAGGTCGAATTTGGTATCAATATCTTAAGATATATAAAAAAAATGAAATGGCAGATAGAGCACATAAACTCCCGTAGGACGATTTAGATGTTTTTTTTATCGATATTTGGGTACTTCTTTGTGCACAATCGTCAGGATTGCACGAACAATTTTTTTTTTAATTTAATTTAATTTTTTTGCGTTAATCAAACGAAAAAGGTTTAGAAAATTATTTAATTTAATCATATTATTCTCTTTTTAAAACTAGACCATAGTTCATATTTTACATCAATTGATTTCAACTTCAATTAAAAATTTACTTCAGTTTTATGCCCGTATTCATAAAAAATATTTTAGGTATATTAAGGGTTTATTTATTTGTATGCAATAGTTGTCAAATAAGCCCTTAATAAACCTAAAATATTTTTTTATGAGTGCGGGCATTAATTTCAATAGATTTTTTCAATTAAATGTTTAATTGATTAGTGGACTATATTATAAGAATTATGACAATTGCCACATATCACATCAAAATACGTTTTAATTCTCATAATCGCCATTTTATTTTCAAAAATAATAATAATATTTATACTTTTATTATTGATGCAATAAAAATTTCAATTGTTTTTAGATTTTGTTTTCAATTAACTTTTTAATTGACAATATTATAAATTTAATTAACCAATTTTTAATTAAAAATTCGATAAATTCGAGTGTGTGTCCAAAATTTTTCTGTGTAGACTAAAAAGTAACAGGGTATCGTAGTTTATGCTCAATATTTTATGGCTCCTGCCTCAATTTTTCTTTGTCAAGGAGAACTGCAATTTGGTTTTAAGTGTGAAGAATATATACAATGAAAAAAAAAATTTTCCTTAAAAGGAAGTCCACCTTAGCAAGTTGGTTTCCATTTGATTTTAAAAAATAAAAAAAATAAATATTGGAATTTTAGTATACGCTTTTTTTTTTTTTTGATTTAAAAATACATACCCATAATAAATATTTTTAAATTATTTTTTGCAGCATTGACACTTTTTGTTTTATAATATCCTCCCACTAGAAATATACATTCTAAGGGACAAATATCGAAACAAAAGTTAAGCAAAAAGAGCAATCGTTAACATAAAATTACAAATCGTTCTCCTGGGGGGAGGCTGGCTGACTGGCTGGCATACTGCGAAAATAACGACAGTCAGTAAACAAAAGCAGTGGGTGGCATAAATTTCAAATAAATAAAAAAAAAGAAAACGTATAGACCGTAAAGCGTTTATTAAAAATAACGCAAAATCTTAAATCGATAGCGCAACAATTTTATTTAAATCAAACGATGAGAAAATACTGACGCATACTTTTATCATTGCTCCGTTCAGCCAAAGCTTTTAGAAATAAAATATTTTCTTCCAAGAGTAAAGACGTGTGTGTATGTGTTACAATAGATAAAAACTGCATTGAAAACTTGAGTGAAATTAACATTCAAGTTGAACTGGATGAATAATTTGCAATAGAAAAAAACGGAACATCATCAAGAATAAAATCAATAAAATTATAAAAAAAAAATAACTCGAAAGCATCCCCTTCATTTTGAAAATCAACTCCGCAGAGTCAATAGAAGAAATATACTTTTGAACCACTGACTTCTTTTTAATGCACGTTACAACGATAAATTTTAAGTGTTGATATTTTCAAAATTGATGATGATATGGTTTAAGATAACGTTTATTATACTGAGAGCTTAAATTGAAGTTGATAAAAAATTAGGGCGCATAATTAGTCGACTTTGTTTTTAGCTTGAATTTTTTTATTTTGCCTGCCAGGGCATGTTTAAGAATTTATTTAAATGTTTTCCATATTTTATTTGCTTTTAAACGAACAGTCGATGTAAAGTACAGGAAGATAAGATACGAGCTCGCAAGGCTCATCATATGTAATGAATTAAACCTGTTTCTTTACTCTTCCTTAAATGTACTTATAAAAAGCAATATTTAAAATATTTTTCCTCCCAGTCACGGTCAGGCCAGACTCTCTTTCTTTTGTTTTCAAGAGATACCATACCACATTTATTGTTTTAGGTTTCCCATTTATTGTCTTTAGTCGTACTCATTGTTTTTATGTTGTACACATAGTATATGACTTAATCTACTTAAATGTCTTTGAATTTAACGAAAATTTGTTTACACGATAAAAAAAGTGAAGGAAATAAAAAAAGTGACGATTTTAAGGAAAGAAGAAGAAACTTTTGTAGTCATCAGCATCGTTTTTCTCTTAAAAGGATATTAACAAGGATTTATAGGGTATCAATGGAGTTTTAGTGGCATTTTAAGCACAAAACAAATGCTTAAACATGTTTGCTCTTGATGTCTACTTGCACTGAAAGAATGTTTTACATACAAGGACGTAATTTTTTATAAGGATGTATTTTGTGAGATGTATTTTAGAAGATTATTTGATTAAGATCTTAACAATGAAATTAAATAAAATATTTTGAAATTTACAAAAATTTTTTGTATGTCAACACTGGTTGTCATTTTTTTTATAACAGACAGTTTCTATTCTAAACTTCTTAAAAGTAATATAATATACAGTGCGAGCTTGTTTATCGCTACTGGAAAAAAATTTGACTTGTTAGTTGCAAAGAATTCAAAAACAGATATAAATATATTGTAAATGAATAAAACATTGTATGTTACTCTTTGTAAGACTCGATTCGGAAATAAAAAATTAGTCTGTTGCGAAAATCCAGTTGTTGTGGAAATCGAGCATGCACTGTATATGTATAAATAAAATATATGAACTATTAAATCATTTAGTAATCTTCAACTTAAATCCCTTAAAGGATACATATATATACAAAACTGAACAAATCATGCCAAGATTCATATATCCAAAAGAAACTACTTTTTTCATTTAATAGGCCTTTGCCGACTAACATTTGTTTTTATATAATTTAGTTTTTATTTTATATAATTTTTTTTTATAAAATTATGCTCAAGAGACACGTCAAAATGGCTAATTTTACAAAATTATTTCACTTTAATTCCTACTTAAGCTTGGTACTGTGTGTACATGTGAAAAACATGTGTAAACTACATATCAATGTTTTTTCTAACTGCAACAAGTTTCTTAACATTTAACATTTCTTTCGAACGAAATAAAATAAATTTACACCAGCCTACAAAATTTTTTGTTATTATAATTAGTTTTAAATGGTACCATATACAAAGAAGAATTTCCACAACTTGTCTAAATTAGTTGTGGGAAACCTATATTATGCATATAAAAATTAAATTTTTTTTTGTATGTTACAGAAATACTCAATATTTTTCTGTAGCACGATTCAGTAACTTTTATCTCTTCGATATTTGTAGAAGAAAAAAAATTTTGTTCTTTGCAGTAACAATTATGTGATTCGACAACGCTATTTTTCTATGTTTAAATTATAATCTTTATCGTTAGTTAACGACAACAGCTGATATTGGCTATTGCGAATATCGTAAGTAAAAATTAATTAATAGCAAAATAGACAATTCTTATTATACTTGTTTATTATACTTAAAAACATTGCGATTATAGTAAAAACATGCTACTGAATTGCACAACTGAAAATTTTTTTTCACTTGAAATGTATTTACCGTGTACAAACAGAATTAGGTGTACTATTGGTTATTACAGAAAATACATATGGGCAATTTCAAAAATTTTCAACATTTGTTGAAACTGAGTTCAGATGCTTATTATTTCTCCAGTTTTTCGAATTGACCAAAACGGTCAAAAGGGAATGGTAGGCCACACTAGAAAACTGGGAAATTCAAAATTTCAGACCATCAGTTCTTTATTTTTAAAAGTTATGGGCACTCAAACATCGAAAAACTCAAAAAATGGCTTGAAATTTACAAGAGTTTTTTCATATTTCATCACTTTTCTACTTTTAGTTTTAAACTTCCGAGGCTCACTGATATAAAATAAAGTCACTAGACTTTGTAGATATTTACACTATAAAAGTTATGCCCATACTACTATTTGGGAATAAGTTGTACAGCGGTTCATTTTTGAAACCAAAATGTTCAGATTTTTTAATTTTCGCAGTTTTTTCTATAGCGTTTTTGCGCCGTTCAAGAAAATTGCATTTCGTCAACAGTGTTTAATAGATGGTGTAATTTGCTAAAATTTGCGCCATATCACGTCGATGTCAGGCTGCTAGTTGCTGAGAACGATGACCTCAAACTTTTATAGAATTGGCGTAAATTTGTCAAAAATGACAGTTTTTCGCGCCTGACATTTGCAATCTTATTTAAAACTGGTTTATGTATTGCGTGATCTAATCTTCTTAGTAAATGGCACCTCTACGTCAAGAAGGCGTTAAAATATTTTGAAACGCAAAAATTTTATAAAGAAAATAAAACTTTTGCGAAATTTCATGATTTTGTTTCGCGTTTTTTTTTAGTTAATCAGTGGTTTAAAATCAATGTAAAGTATTGGAAATGAAGTGCGGCGGTGAACTAAAGATCATATATAAATACGGTTGAAGTCGGTCCATATTTAGCGGGTACAGCGGCATTTTTCTTCAAACACATTTTGCTTTGTGACATCTGCAGTTATGTATAGATTCCGCCGCGATTGACACCAAATGAAAGGTTTGTTTAAGCTTGATAATAAAACCGAATAGGCATTAAAAAATTTTCATGATTTTTAATTTTACAGATCAAAAAAAAAAAAAAAAATCCTAACCTCAAAAATAATTCTTATATAATTTTTTTTATTTTTTAAATTTGCAAGTTAAAAATTGTTTTTCTGTAAATTACTTAGTTATGCGTTATGTAAACACATATTATAATAATCGGTGAAACATTCATATTTTTGCAAAAATTCGCGTTTTTTTTGAAATGAGTTTCATGCATCCATATAACATTTATTAAAATAAACCAATAAATTTAACTTTAAATTTTTTTTTAAAGAAATTTTAACTTAAAACCTCCATAACTTTCGCGCCGTTTGCAATAAATGATTAACGCGAACTGTTTTGGTATGCTAAAATATCACCCTTCACGTGACCAAAGCGTCATTCGTGTCATCCAAAAAAAAAAAAAAAAATTGGAAAAAAAAAATATCAAAATGTCGAAAATTTTTGAAATTGCCCATATGTATGTGTATTATAAAATTAAATCTTTTTTAATGGTAATTAGTGAATAAATATTTTCAATTGTCATCCACTACAAGTGTAATAAGATTTAGTTGAACTGGACTGGATGAATTAATTTGGCTTTATTAGATATTAAAATATTGAAATTTATTTATTATGAAGATATATGACCTCCTTGTGTAATTTAAATAATTATAAAATAAATTCATAATACCTATACTATTTGAGAATGATTTTGAAATACGAAGTCATCGCGATCTTGGCCGGCTATTTTTTCGGGCAGGGCTGGAGTAACACAAAAAATGCTTATTTGAAACACTAATCATAAAGCCGACATCCCCGGCAATTCAAAAATCGTCTTGCACATGTGGAGCAAATGAGCTTTAAATATGCAAAATTTCAGCTTTCTGCGGCGTAAGACGGCTTTAAAAAGTAATTATATACATATATAAATACATATACACATTTATTTTGATTTTTGTTATCCAGCAAACAACAGCATGACCCAATATTTGTTTACAGTTCAAAGTATATCTCTTTGTATTCTTTAACTGAAATTTAATTTATTTTAAATTATTTACAAAAAGTCTTTTTCTAACAAATTTTAAGAAAATTAGATAATTTTCTTAAAAGCCTGCTTCAAAAACAAGTATATTACAAAATCACAACATTAGTAGAAAACATCTGTAAAGGGAGAAGCTTAATAAGTGGCAACCACTTAAATGGTACTACACAAAGACTTACAACACAATAATATCTAACATTTAAAAATAAAAAAATAAAAAATAAAAAATAAATACAAATGTCAACATAAAATTTAAAATCATGGGAATTTCGGTTTAAGTACAGTGTATGTTTGAAGCAATGACCCCTTAACATTCTATACAGCTGGGGCTATAAAGGAATATGAAAGCAAAAATTTACTGACTGACCATAAGTATCTATTAAGCAAATGTCTTAAAAATGCATTAAACTAATTGAAATTTGCAAAAGAAAGTAAAGTAACATGGAATGTTATCACAACAATTGCTTGAATTTTAAACAGCCACAATGTCATCACAGCCTCCAACTTTTACAGTTGTTGGTACTGAATAAAATATCCCTTACAAAAAAAAAAAAAGAAAAAATAAACACCACAATGGTTGTGTTTATTTTACACTTTTTTAACTCTCTAGTTTCTATTGTGTCACCACTATTCTCTGGGGTGTTATTTATCCTATTTTTGCAATATATTTTTTTATTTTTGCTGTAAGTGCGAAAACGTGTGATGAAAGTGATTTCGGAAAATAAGCGTTAAAGAAAAAAATCTTTAACGCTAACTTTACGTTGAATATCAGCAATAAAAACATTAAACATCATACATAAACAGATATTTACAATATCAATCTGAATTGTATTTCACATTGAAAGTGAACAAATCCATGAAATAAAAATATAACACAGCACAATATAAATAAAAAATGCTAAAGAAATGTAAATAAATACAAATTGTAATATAATAGTACTCATACCCCTAATCACACAGGTTTTCCAAACTTATTGGGTGTTTTTCCAACAAAAATTTCAGGCAATTTTCTTATTGTCTGCAAACATTTTTTCTTGAAATCCTCAGTATCGTAACAAAATCACGTTTTTCTTTAGAGCCTTTAAAAACAGACGATTGGCATTAGCTGGATTTTGTTTTATATAATCTATTACCAAGAATAAAATGTGTTTGTTTTGCTAAAAGTTTTCAAAGAAAAATATCACAGAGCTTAATTGCTAAAAAGTTAAAACGAGAAATTAAAATTTATATTTTATTAAGTATGTAACAGATGAAAGTAGAAATACCTAATTTTCTTATACAAATAATAATACTTACAAAAACAAATTCTTGATGCGAAAGTGCAAAAGTTATTGAGCAAAGCGATGAAATCAGTAGCACGATCCATAGCAATTTTTCTTAGTACCATTGTCAGCAGTTGCGTAGAAAGTTCATCGGACGATGGTTTGTTTATATATGAACCCGCACATTTCTAGATTACAATTTTCAAACACAGTCAAAAGGTAGAAAGGCACGCAAAATTGCCACAAATACACGTATAATTGTCGCTTTTTTATGAAGGGTGAAAATATTTCTCCACCGATTGGAATGCCAATACCACCTGAGGATAGCCCTGATAATTTGCGACAGAAAGCAAATACATATTTTATTTCTTTGTAGTCAATGGTATATAAAACGCTCACTGGCAAAGCAACACTACCAATAGATAGACCTCAAAATTTCTTATATGAAATATATAATAAGCTCCCAAATTTTCTTATAATTATAATTACAATACTGCTACATTGTCAGAGTATTCAAAAGTATATACACTTTAAAATTGTCTAAACTACGGGTGTTTTGATATATTTTTAATGAACGGTGGACAATTAGTTCCAACGATATGAACGCCAATTCCGCCAATTCCCTAATAGTTTGCTAATGGGTAGTGTATCAGATCCAACATTTTTCTACAATTACAATTTTTCAACATTTTCAATGCCAGATCTTACCCAAAACATTAAACATATCGGTACCAATACTAATCTTGAGTATAATTTTGAATTTAAATCGTTCCTCCTTTTAATAAACATATATAGATATATGATTCAATTTTGTTATAGAGAGCTGGATAGGAAAGATACTACCAGTTCATAGAGAACATTAGGCTAAAAGTACGAACAAATCGTTTATTGACGAATACGTAACAATGTGGCGCCTAATGCTACATATCGCACATATCGGTGTAGCGCAACATATAGTATAGGCATTCTGAGATAAATCCTAATTTATTTAGTTCTTCTTATAGAAAATTATTATTTAGAAAACGGTAAAAAGAAAACCAGCTACTAAATATGAATAAATAAAATAATAAAAAATTATGTTTTAAGAAGTTGGTATATAAATTTAAATTAAAAGGTAAAAAGAAAATACAGAAATGTGTGGATCGGAGGAAATATCATAGGGATGTGTTCATCATATTAGTGTAAATAGCAAAAATATTCATATTATTCTATTGATTTTTTGTAGACGAATAAATATGTATGTCCGGTCGCCTTGTTTTTGTTGTATTTCACAAGAAATTCGTATTAATAAAACCAAAACATTCTCTTGTGTTTTATACAAAAACGGCCAGACAGGTCTGAGACTTTCCAAACTGATACTTGGCAATTATGATCTAAGAAGATTTGAGTCTTGTATTAGATTCTCTATGGACAACCTAAGGATTTTAACGGGCTTTCTGACCGGGCACTGCAGACTCAATGGATATTTAAATAGAACAAGAATCTCTTCGTACGATATGTGCAGATTCTGTGATGAGGCGATCGAGTCATCAGAGCACATACTAAGCAATTGTGCAGCATTGATGTACAGTAGCTAGAGATACCTTGGTGATTTTCAAATATCAAAAGGGGAATTGTCGCAGTTGGCACCGGCCGACATTTTGAAGATCGTCAAAGCGATGGAACTGGGGGAGATGCTATAGAAACCCTGGTTAAGTTGAGGGCTGTACAAAAAATCTACAAATCGAAGAACTTTTAGCACCTCATGAATGAATGAATAAAATAAAAAAAATTGCATTTGCGTTATTTGTACTCAAAATGTATTGACAATTATATTTATTAATACGTACTTTATAGGCAGTTCCTGTTCTACGGACAGGCTGTTAAACTTGCTGAAGTTCTACTATTTTTCTTAAAACTCCTATATTAGACTTAATTGTTCAAACCCTGTCTATTATTTTATTTTTATTTAGAAATGTTAAATCAGTATGTATATTTGCCGAATTCACAAGCTCCTGTATCGTTGTATGCATTATTGAAAACAGTTTTTGTTTCCTTGCTTGTGAACATCTAATGCATCATTGTATTCATGTACGTTGTATCGAAAACGTCAAAAATCACATAAGAAGAAGAAAAGAACTACTCGCATTCAAAAAAAAAAAAAAAAAAATAAATGTATCTTTAAATTATATTTTTATCACTTTAGCAATATTAATTTCATTTCTATATTTATATACTTCGTTATCATTTTTTTTTTTGTATTTTTATTCTTTTTTTTCAAAAATAGGCATTCACTTTACACTAATAGCATAGAAACCAATACAACTTTTTGAAAACACATGAAATATACATTTTTATATACAACTATTGTATTGCCATATAATCAAACAACGAATACAATGGATACGAGGGTTTTGTGAATTCGGCAGTAACACAATAAAACTTTATAAATATGTATTTCTAAAATTGAAAAAATCCTCTTTTTTTTATAATATCCCTCTCAAAAAAAAATTTTTAAAATGAAATTAAAGTAATTCGTGCTTCAAATATTCGATTACATTTAATTGAATATTTCTTTAATACCGAAGGCTTAAAATATAATAACAAAACATTATTATTTTTCTCTCAATTTTCAAAGCGAAATAAAGCAAAAAAAATTAAACTTTTACAAATAATAAAAAGCGTGTCAAGACAAGACATTTTTTAACAAAGAAAAAATGTATATTCAAATTACAACTTAAAAAGTTACGAATATCGGCAATACAAAAAAAAAAAAAAAAAACGCACGTCACATTTTTTTATTCAAATTCAGTTTTAAGTTTTTTTGTAATATATTTCGTTATTTTTTTGTTCTTTTTTTATTATTGATTGCCCTGATTAAATTACAATTGTCAAAGATATATATGTAATATGTATGTATGTATTAAGAAGGGAAGAAAAGTAAATGATGAAAACAAATGAAAAATTATAGAAAAGAGCACGATTTTACATTGAAAGAAAAAAAATTTGATAAATAAAATACTTCAAAAGATATACAACCATAAAAAAATTCCACTAGTTAATTTGAAGAAAAAATAAAAAGAATTTATATAAAAAAGAGGAAAATAACTTTAATTTTATTTAGAAGTCCTTTTTATAGACATTATGAGTGAATGTCCTCTTATTGCTAAAGAAAAGGTAGTGACACAAGACAAAATTCATGAATAATTCAATTATTAACTTATAACAAGCTAAAAAGGCATATAAAAATCACTAAAACCTGCAATTACCTGTTGACAATCTTCTTTTAGTTTTCATACTTATTTCGAATACAAACCACTTACCAAACCTACTTAACATACATACCTACATATACTCTTAAATAAGGTTTTTAAAGAGTGAGATCTTAAATAAATTAAGTAGTCAGCCAATATTGTACCCTTTGCACGTACATATGTATAAGAAGATAAAGTATTTTGAAATAAGCAAATATTAAATATTTTAATTGTAATGCTTGAAAAATGACAAAGTTAAGTTCTTTGGTAAAACATTTGGTGTCTTGTCACAGACTTTTTACTGCCAATACAAACACAGCGAAATGAATTTTCTTTGAAAAAAATAGTTGTGACTTTTATTTTAAAGGAACATATGTACGTAGTCGCCGTTGGTTAATTTGTTGGCTTACTAAGACGTTAGCGTCGGGTTCAAATCTCAGCTTTGACATCTTGAAAAAAAAGAAATATAAACAAATTATTTCTTTCGGCGACTATCTCATAGCAGTCTTCTGGCAAATCTCTGGGAGTAATTGATTGCCATGAAAGAGCTTCTCAAATCTGTTGTTCGGAGTCGACTTTAAACTGTAGGTCTCGGTACTCATGGATAAAAATTAACACACACAACATGGTTTCTGCGAGAAGATAGGCCGTAACCCTGAAACAGGGTTGTAATGTATGTAAGTATACATATATTCTAAATCACTTCAACTTTGTAGCTCTTAATTAATCTTATTTATGGTTAATATTTTGGTTTAAATTCGTTTTATTAACATGTTTCACATATTCTTATGATGAAACATGTGATCTGGCTCGAAGGACCATGTATAAATTTGAGGTATTATAGTTAAAATTCTCGGTAAATTTACCTGTGATTTAGCTTAGAGGGGGTTTACCTCAAATTTATAATAAATTTATTTATGTATTTTTTTAAATTAATTCTTTTTAATCTCTGAACATCAGCAAATGTCTACCAAACCCTCTTATGGAGAGAGGGTGGTTTGTTATAAACAACCACTTGAATACTATTTTCTTCTTCTTTTTTTTGCCATTTCATACCGAGTTATACTCACGTATAAAATACGTGTTTTTAGCAAGAGACTTGTAGCAGACAAGGTAAACGTAGAAATATACATGTTGGCATGATTATGCTATCACACCAACTCAGTTAATTAAATCCATAGACTACATACTACATATTTACACAGTTTGGTAAAAATTATCCATTAATATACAAATAATCGAGAATTGAAATGTACTCGTAAAAATAAAATAAAATTCCCACAGGTCATATTAAATTTATTGTGTGGTGTGTTTCACACCTACTAAGTGGAAAGAATAAAATACATGTTGCATGAATTTTTTTTTCTTAAATATGTAAAAGTTATTTTTTACACTTACTCGTATGGTCTAATGAGGCAGTTATAAATGATGTTGAAATGATATATTTGTTATAGTTTGAGTTTTTAGTACTTTGTGGTTTCGTTTTATGAGTTCCTTTTATGATATTTGTCATTTGTCAAACTCTAAGAAAGAAAGGCTATTCAATAACCAATGTGGTAATTTGGCCAAGATCTGTAATTAATAAAATATAACAATTTATTTTGGTTGTTCACTTAGTTACTTTAATTTTAATTTTTATTGCGTATTTTATTAAATGCTTTAAAGATATATTAAATAAATAAAGACACACTGCAATGCCTGAATAAAAATGTTGTCTAACATTAAACATAATAAAACAATTAAATTACTTTAACGTTAAAAACTTTTCAATTATCTGAGTAACACAATTAATTTACCAGCCATAAAATAAACCAAAAAGAATAGCTGTGCAACATAAAAGAAGGCAGAGAAAAAAAATTTGATGAAAACAATAGCTGAAAAGCAGTTTTATCAGACTAAAAAGACTTGTTTATAAAACCAGTCGATTTTGAAGCCTCAAATTCAATTAATGTCAAGTGCCTCTGCTAGCATTGCTGTGTATGTACATTAGTTGAAACGAGTATATTGTAGACCGGAAACAAACCCCCACATACAAACATATATAGTATATGCATAACCGTAAAGTAATGTTAAATACTGGAAAACAGTAGTTTTTATGGTGTTTTCACACCTAATCACCATCATCATTATCATCAACATCATGTTTATACGAAAAGGCTATACAATGACTTATAACAGAAAGGAATCTATTTTTATGTTGTTTAAATTTAAGGAAGACAGATTTAAGTAATCAGAAGCAGAAGTTGTGCAATAATTTCAATTTTTTTGCCATTTCTTGGGAAATCAGCAGTTATTTTAACAACACAGGAATTTGTGAGAGTATTCGCTTGTAAGTCCTTGCATTATCAAGGAAATAAATACACTTAACGTTTGAACGATTTTAAAATAAAATAGTTTAAGAAAAATTGTCTTGTTCTACAGATTCTTTTTAACCCGACAAGGAGTGTCATATACTTTTACCCTGTATTTACACATGATAGTACTGTCAGAATATTTAATATACAAAGTTACTAGTGCAGACTGCAGTTATGACAATTAATTTTATAAAACGATAAAAGGTTTATATAAGCATGAGTCCTGAAAATGAAAAACACATATGATCAAAATCATTGTATATTTCAAGTTGACTTTTATTTTCTCTTTTTTTTAAAAATCTTAAAATTTTATATAAAAATGTTAAAAACTCAGCCAGTTTTGTTTGTTTTTTTTTTAATTTTTCTTCCTCTTTTAAATCGCAAATTTTTATAAATCTAGTGTTCTTTCCTTTTTGATTAAATAACTTGGAATTACCACTTTTATATGTCAAATCAGTCTCCAAAACTACTCTCTTCAAAATTAGAAAGAACGTAAAGCGAACAGTTACAAAAACTTAACATCTCTATTCATATAAAATAATTTTAATTTATAACAGGTTTATTAAACAAATTTTCATAGAAAATATGTCTTCGTGGCATAGTGGTAGAGCGCTCGCACAGAAACTCACACGACCAAGGTTCAAACCCAGCGAAGGACAAAATTGTAAAATAAAAATTTTCGGTTTTCTAAAATTACAATTTAAATTAAAAATTAAATTTAAAAAAATAAGAGGTTCGCGATACCCCTGGGATACTCTCGCGACAGTGCGACGTTTATCTGATTTGGGTTCCTGGTCAGAGGAACATCGCGGATAATTGCACTGCGGATGAATTGGCTAGGGTGGGTACGTCTCTGCCGGACGTTCATAATCATGTGGAAGTGGGTAAACCTCTTTCCTCTGTTAGACCCTTGATTAGGACGCGGACCTGTCCTGGGCGGGAGAGGAGTCTTGTCACGTTGCTAGACTTACTTGGCCTAAGCTGGACTTGAGGCGTACCAATTAACTCTTTAAATTAGACCGCAGGGATATATCTTATGGGTAGATATGCAGAGATAATGCGCTTACCCGCAAAAGACTTCTTTCGTGGCCGTGGGTCGGTTGAGGAAGAAGAGACTGTGGTTCACTATATTTGCCGGTGCCCATCTCTGGCTCGACGTAAATTGCTTACATTAGGATCTCCTTTTCTCGATAGCTTGATTGAACTATCGATCCTGGACATTGGATCAATTGCCAAATTCATTAGGCTCTCTGGCTGCTTTCCAGTATAATTTTCTGGGGAAGTAGGGCTTGTGTGGAGCCTCTGGCTTTTATGTGGTATTCCAATGGGCCGTTTTGTGTGCTCAAGTATGCCTTGTTAGTATAAGGCTGCCACTTCCTCCTATCCTATCCTAAGTCCTTCTAACTATAAAAAGGTTGAAATAATAAAAACTGCCCTATTTTTCGCCTATGACACCACCCTAGCAGATTTTAAGCGTTGAGAGGATATACTATTTTTTTTATAATTATGTGGTTTATCTACTTCGCAATCTTATTGTTAAAACGAGGTTGCTTTCTAGTACTAAAATCTTGCCAAACATCATTAGTAATAATACAGTTTTAGTAGTCTTTGTAAGTTATTTATATTTTTAACCTAATATTTGTCTACTGCATGACTTGTATCCCATATAAGAAACATAAGAAAGTTTTTTTGTTTCGACAAAATCCAATGAAAATCTTAGGACTTGTAGAATAGTGTAAAAGTACCTTAACCTGCCATTATAGTTGTACATCAAATCAAATAAAATATACTTCATTACGAATAACTGCTGGTTGTGGTTTCATTACTTTTCATCTCATTCAGAAGACATCGCTATTATTTTAATATCTTTGGATTGTTTCTTTTCTTCTACTTTCTGTTGTGTTTAATGTTAATATTTGTTTATATTTGTTTTAATAACTACAGGGTATACGATTTTTTTCGATCAAGAGATCAACAAACAATCACTTTGGTATTACACGTGCTTTATTTGCATATTTTCTATTGCATTTTATATCAATTAGGAGAAAAAGTATTTTCGTAAACCTTTTCATATAGACAAATGAAAACATATTTCGAAACAATTTTTTTCTACCACCTTATTACATCAATAGTAATAAATCGTTTTATTATATAAGGGTTTATTTATTGCTTTTTCCAATAAGGGTTGTTTTTAGATTTTAAAGTTTTGTCTTATTGTCTTTATTATACCCTACAACACAATAACTATGTGTTAAAGTTTATTTTACAACAGATTTCTCTTCGTTTTATATACAAATTAATATATTTGTTGAAATTTTAATGATTTTGCAACAAAATATATTAAATTTTCTTTACATGCATAAAAACCAAATCCAGTAATTTTTGTTAAAAATCAATCTTTCACTTTATATCCCTCATTCATATGATTTTATGTTTTAAGTATGTATATTCAGATTTTCTCTATGGATTTGACACTGGAAACCGGTTGAGGGTTTTGTAAATTAAGAATGTGTTGTGACAATAAAGTTATGTCGACTCTTAGTGGGGTTCTCAGTATTAATACCTTAAAAATTCCAATGATTTGCAAGAGGTTTAATGTGGAGAATTTTTCTGTATAGAAAATTATCTTTGAAAGAAAATACAATGCTGAGGATATAGCAGAGAATGAACGGTTACTATGCGGTAATAAATATCAAAGGTGGGCAGCCGAGTTTTCGCCCAAAATTAGTTCATTGTTACGCTAATTTCTATATAAGGCTATACTGTGGTGGGCACTATTAGAAGAAGTGAAGACATAATAATTGGTCTTTACGACCCTGTGTTAGTATTACGGCCTAGCTTCTCGCAACACCTAGGTTGTGTGTGTGTCAATTTTTATCTATGAGTACAAGGACCTACAGTTTAATGTCGACTCCGAACAACAGACTTGAAAAGCTTGTTCATGGCAATCAGTTACTCTCAAAGTTTTTGCCAGAAGTCTGCTGAGACGAAGTCGCCGAAAGAAATATTTTTTTAAATTTTTTTTTGCTTCAAGATGTCAGAGCCGGGGCTTGAACCTCTCGATTTAGTAAGCCAACACTCTAACCACTAGACAACAACGACTAGGAGAAAGTGAAGAGCTTAAGCTAAAATTAAATAGGATGGTTTGGAAGCTTTGTTAATCAACGCTTACTGTGATGTGGCACTTTTTGGTGCAGCAGCGGAGAGCTTAGATACACGAAAATTATTGTGGCTTTTTGAACAGAGTCTCGTCAAGTGGAAGACTAGGAACAGTTTAATAGCAGGATACTATATCATAAGGGTAAGAACAAGATTGTGGGACACAGGCGCTGCTGATTTCTGCTGGGTATGTGGCAAGAAGGCGATGGAGAGTGGTTCATAACTAGTACCTTATCTCTTGATTTCAGAGACGCACGCTAAGAACATAGGGCTTCTTTGTAGGCTGTGTTCGCTAAAATTTTTGATTTTGAGGGGTTTTTGTCGTGAGTTAGTTGGCTGGTGAAGTGGTTCCTGTTATTAGGATATTTATCTCAGTTTTCCTTTTTAAATTTTTTTTTGTTTCCTCTTTCCTACCTCCTCTTTTTGGCATTTTTTGTTGCCTATTGGGATACCTAAATAAGTAGTTTCGTAGACATTATTCAGACTTAAATCGCCCAAATTTTTGTTGCATGCTACTACTATCAATACACCAAAATGTTCATTGAAGTGTAGGGTGTCATATTAAAATCTAGACATTTATTTACTTTTTTTTTATTAATTTTTATGAACAACATTTTACTACTTACCATCTCAATGAATTTGTATCTATTTTGGTATCATTTTAAAAAAGAGGCGTTTTATTTACCCATGCAAGTGCTTTAGGAATTGCTTGAAAAAAAGTATTCTTTTCTTTAGTTTACTGGTATTCTGTGTGGTTTTTTGTCCCTTATTTGTAATTAACATTTCATTTCAATTTAAATTGTTTTTTACATTCCAATGTTTGCTGAAGTTGGTAAATAAATTGTATGCCCTCCCTCTATTGTTGATTTATGTAAATTTTGTATTTTTATTTAGAAAATCTTACTTAAATGGTTGTTTTATGGTAATCAAAGATATTGAGCTATTACAGTATTTTTGTTTTGATTTTTTTAATGTATTGTAGAATATCGGAGTTTTAATATAAAATGTTGTTATTGAGAAAGTTTTACGTTGTAATTCATGAATTTTTTCAATTTTTCCTTTTGAAAACCTGGGGGTCAATTCTGAATTTATGAAAAAATGAAATGATTAAAATATTTATCATTTGCACTTCACATCAAATTATCACTTCGCTTCTTCTTTTATAGCGATTCTTATTCAACTTATGAAAAATAAATTCGTAATGAAAACTGTCTGTCACTTTTGTTCCATTCTCTTCGTTTCTTGATTATTTACAACTCATATTTACAATAAAATAAACAAAAAATGTGTATTTATTTTAGATAACTTTGAAAATATTATGTAAAAAATATATGTATCTCTATATAATTTATTAGACATAGAAGAAGAACGAAATTGCTAAAATATATTTATTTTTGTTCTAATTGTTTGTGTTTGTGTTATTTTAGTGCTGCATATTATACCATCTTAGAAAAACGACTAAACGCTTTTTTATTGTAAATCAATAAATGTTTAAAAACTTTTGTAAAATTAATTCTTTTACTTGAAATTAATAAATTTGAAAAAATTTAGTTAAATATGTGAATATGTTAAATGAAATTCTTAAAAAGGAGGTTTTATTAAATAATTTATGTTTTTATAAGCAATGCAATATTGTTTAAAGTGCATAACACTGGTTAGATAGCATCGACTATTTGTTAACGAAAATAAATTTATCGTATGAAAAAAATTTGACAGATTGTTTTCATAAAACTGGAAATTAGAATCGCTTTTTTTATAAAAAAGTAAAAATTTTTTCATTCTGCTTTTTCACAGAAACAGAATCGACCCCCTGGTACTTAAAATATTAATAATTTGTTACAATATTTTTTGGTATTAAAATAAAAAACTAATACGAAATAGCAATATTTATTTTTGCATACTAAGGAAAAGAGAGGACAATACAAATTTCGTACTCTTTTCTGCACGCACAGGTCTTAGACTTTCTTATCTTCTACTTGGAAACTATGAAAGGAGAACCTTTCAGTCGTGCACTAGATTGTCTAGGAACAACGTAAAAGTGTTAACTGAAGTTCTGACCGGGCACTGCAGATTCAATGGATACCTGAAGAGAACAGAAATCGTGTCAAAACATTTGTTCAAAGGATACCTGAAGAGAACACAATCGTGTCAAAACATTTGTGCAGATGTTGAGGCGTAGGAGGAAAACACATCTTGGTGATTAAAAAATATCGGGTAGGAAATTGTCAATATTGGCATTGGTCTATATTTTGAAATTTATCTGAGAAACGGAGGAGATTTGGAGGAGATATTATCGTCTTAGTAAGTCAACACACTAATCACTAGACCACGGCGACTACAAGTAATAAACTTAAAAATAAAATAAGAAAAACCATATATAATAACTATCACTCTCTGACAATCGCCTACGTTTATGAAACAAATTCTCGGTAATTGCCCGTCAAAAATTTCAAATCGCATTGAAATTTTGCGGCTTTTTCCACATAAGGATAATATTTGTGAAAATTCTCATTAAAATGTAACTAAACTTTGGAGACCTTCTTTAACCCTTCGTCTTACGCATAGGTCTGGCCAGAACTTTTTAAATTTGAAATGATGTTTTAACATATTTAAAAGTTAGTTAGAAACTCTAAATTTCAGGTACCCTCCTAAAATTTTGTTGGCTTTAATAGCAAAAATCAAGAAAGCCTTAAAAGGATACAGAAGGACATATTTTTTAAATATTTAACTGCACACATCACATTCGTAACACATGCGGTCTGGTCAGACCCATACAGCCTTTTTCATTGAATGTTTTTATTTTGATATATTTTTAAAGTTTTATGATTTTTTTTTTAACAAATTAAAATATATCAGTAGTGGCTGTTGAATATTTTGAGTTAGATCAAATTTTATGTTCACAGCGCGGTTATTCAACAAGTACTTAAATGAGAAAGAAAATCTTCATAGATATATATGTACATAAGAAAATACTATGTTATTTGGCAAGTTATTTTATTCTCTGGTGTTGTATAGTGGGATGGATGGGATACTTCGGACAAGGCAAAGTCTCTGATTGGGGTCAACCTGGCGGCCTCCAGAACGATCCTTGTTCCCGTTGTATTCAAGTCGACATACAGCCTCCACGCGGTCCTCCTGGATAACATTCTAGCACCCGCTAGCTTGTTAACTAATGTATGCGGCGATTGTCCAATCCCCTGGACTTTAAATTTGGGTTGTGCGTAGGGCTTGAAACCCACCACGTAAAAACATAATTTCAATGAAAACTTCAGCAAAAGCCTCTAAACGGACCCCCTTTTATGTTGACGACCATGGCAAACGTTTTAAGGACTATGATTTAAGGATATGCACCTGGAACGTGAGAACCCTTTATAGGGAAGGTGCCTCTATCCAATTGGCGGATGCTCTCAAAAAATGTAGGGCTGACATCACCGCCATCCAGGAAATGCGATGGATAGGACAGGGTTGTACAAGGCAAGCAACATGTGACATCTACTACAGCTGCCATGATAACAGACGTGAATTTGGCTGCGGATTCGTAGTTAGCAAGAGACTTCGCCATCTTGTCTCAGAGTTCACCCCCGTGAACGAAAGAATAGCTACGATCCGGATGAAGGCGAAATTTTACAACATCAGCCTCATTTGCGCTCACGCCCCGACGGAAGAGAAGGATGATGCGGTCAAAGATGCTTTCTACGCAAAGCTCGAGGATGTATACGATAAGTGTCCGGCACATGACGCCAAAATTGTCCTCGGCGATTTCAATGCGAAAGTTGGACGTGAAGGTATCTTTGGCCCCACTGTCGGGCAGTTCAGTCTCCATTCTTCCACCTCGCCGAATGGCATGAGACTGATCGATTTCGCCGCGGCGCGAAACATGGTAGTTTGTAGTACCAGGTTCCAGCATCTCGATATCCATAAGGCCACCTGGCTCTCTCCCGATCGATCAACTACCAACCAGATCGATCACATTGTGATTGATGGAAGGCATGTATCCAGTATACTAGACGTGCGCACATTTAGAGGTCCAAATGTCGACTCGGACCATTATCTTGTCGCAGCCAAGATGCGATTGCGCATATGCGCAGCGAATATAGCACGTTCTAGTGTTCGAGGGAAGCTGGACATCAAAAAGCTGCGATCACAAGAGACAGCCAGGTCGTTCTCCGATCGTCTTTCTAATGAGCTCCATTGTATCCCGTCCTCTCTCGAAAGTATTGGTGGACAGTGGTCTCACATTGCTCACTCTCTGCGCGACGCTGCCGAAACAGTCCTTGGTTTTGAGCGTCCTCCCCGCAGAAACCAATGGTACGATGAAGAGTGTCGTGAGGCCACTGCGGCAAAGAATGCTGCCTACAGAAGAACGTTGCAGTCCACCACTACAAGGGCAACTGTGGAGGTGTACAGAGAGAAGAGGAGGGAAGAGAGACGCCTATTTAGAAGAAAGAAAAGGGAGCAAGAAAGGCGTGATCGTGAGGAAATCGAGATGTGCAGGAGTAGACATGATGCTCGAAATTTTTATAAGAAGATAAGGCGTCTTACTACTGGTTTTAAACCCGGAGCAACCTCCTGCAGAGACGAACATGGTAATCTGGTTACAGATGCACATGGTGCACTGAGATTATGGAGACAGCATTTCTGTAATCTACTGCAAAGCGATGATGATACAAATTCCGCTACTAGAGATGCTGTACCGGACCCAATCAATGATGACGTTGTGATCCCGTCCCCCAGCCATGAAGAGGTCAAGGTTGCCATATGGCGACTGAAAAACAACAAAGCAGCCGGACCTGACGGTCTGCCCGCTGAACTCTTCAAGTATGGAGGCGATGAGCTGGTTAGGTGCATGCACCAGCTCATTTGCAGAATATGGCTGGAGGAAAGTATGCCCGATGATTGGAATCTCAGTGCCCTCTGTCCGATCCTGAAAAAGGGAGACCCCACAATATGCACCAACTACAGGGGTATAAGCCTTCTCCCTATCGCATATAAGGTTCTTACGAGCGTATTGTGTGAACGACTGAAGCCATTCGCCATCTCACTGATTGGACCTTATCAGTGCGGCTTCAAACCTGGTAAGTCCACCATTGACCAGATATTCACACTGCGCCAAATCCTGGAGAAGACCCATGAAAGTCAAGTCGACACACACCACCTCTTTGTCGACTATAAGGCAGCATTCGATAGCCCGATAAGGGATCGCGTATATGCAGCAATGTCTGAGCTCGGTATTCCTGCAAAATTGATAAGACTGTGCAGAATGACGTTGAGCAATTCCTGCAGCTCCGTCAAGGTAGGAAGAGACCTCTCCGAGCCTTTTAATACCGTGCGAGGTTTCAGACAGGGCGATCCCTTATCCTGCGACCTCTTCAATTTCGTCATGGAGAGTGTTTTGCGAAAGGCGGGTGTCCATCGTAATGGCACTATTTTTAACAAAAGTGTCCAGCTCCTTGCGTATGCAGACGATATAGACATCATTGGGCATACCAAGCGAGATGTTACCGCAGCCTTTAATGCTATTGAACGAGAGTCTGCTAAAATGGGTCTGGCGGTAAATGAGAGCAAGACGAAGTACATGTTGTCGACGAGTAGGGATGTTGATCGTATCGGCTCCCAGGTTACAGCCGGCAACTATACATTCGATGTGGTCAAGGAATTCATCTATCTTGGCACCGCCATTACCAGCAAAAATGATGTCAGTCTAGAGATCAGGCGAAGAATCACACTGGCCAACAGGTGCTACTACGGTCTCGGTAGGCAGTTTAGTAATAGAGACCTCTCTCGTGCGACGAAATTAACACTCTACAAGTCGCTTATTCTCCCGGTGCTTCTCTATGGTGCGGAAGCATGGACGCTGTCTTGTGCCGATGCAGCGGTCCTCGGGGTGTTCGAGAGAAAAGTTCTTCGTAAGATCTTTGGTCCTCTAAGGCATGGCGATGAGTTTCGCATTAGAACCAACCATGAGCTGTATGAGCTCCTCGGCGATGTAGGTGTTGTCCAGCGTATTAACATCCAGCGGCTACGTTGGCTCGGCCACATTGTTCGGATGGAAGAATTTGCTCCAGCGAAGAAAGTTTTCGATGCGAAGGTCACTGGACGTCGGCGTAGAGGACGACCCTGTTTACGTTGGAAGGACCAGGTTGATGAAGCCCTGTCATCGATTGGTGTGACCAACTGGAGAAGGCGCGCGCTAAGCAGAAGCGCCTGGAGACTAGTGCTGAAGCAGGCCGAAACCCGTTAACGGGTTGTTATGGCCAGCTAAGTAAGTAAGTAAGGTGTTGTATAGTAAACAAAATGAATGATAAATTTTAATCGCATTTGAATTTGCCACGCTTAAGATTTCCAAATGACAATTTTCACATGCAAGATGAGGGTTTAGCTGATGACTTGGAGCATGTACGAGCTACTGAGGGAGGCTGAACCATTTGCAGATAAAGGGACTAAAGATGTGGATTACGTTTCGAATGATGCATCCGACATTAAAAGTAGCATTGTTATTGAACCAAATGACATGTAAATTTCTAAGGACGACGCAGAAGAACTGCTTGCCCCAACTGAACAACAAAGAGAATATTTCTATGGTATTGAAGAGTTTTTTCACACCAAATATTGTAGTTATTATTATAATTGAAACAAATCGGTATGGAAATAAAGAATTTTAAAAATGGGATACCGCCAATACTGAAAAAAATTGGAAAGTTTGGGAAGACTTGACCGCGAGTGAATTAGATGCATTCATCGGAATTTTGCTGGCAGGTAGTGCTTCACACAGCAACGATCAAAAGGAGGAGGTTCTGTGCAGTTCAGGCAACTTACCTATATTCAGAGCTGTAGAGTGTTATATTCGATTTGATGATGACAGAACACGAGAATATCAACTTCAGGAAGACAAAGCTGCAACAATACGTTATTATGAAATTTTTTGAATAAAAACTTTCAAAAACTATAGACCACATGACACCATAACAATTGACGAGCAGTTGTTTCCTTACCAAAGATTAAATTTACTGAATATATGCCGTCAAAATCAGCTCAGTACGGCATAAAAATATGGTGGGTTTATGATGCATTCTCAAGGAAATGAAAAACCAATCTTCCTGACGTGTTCTCTCGTCATTGTTTGGATTCCATAAAGACTTGATTTCAATTTGTAGAACAAATGTGTTAATTTGCCTTCAACCGTCCGTTATTCTATACACTGAGCACATGAGCGATGAAGTCAGATGAGATTTTGTTTTACAATGCAAACCAATGCGGAGTCGAATGTATGGATTAAATGGTTTCGCATTTTACAACAAAAAATCTATAAAAAGATGGACTTTTGCTTTTTTTAATATGCTAGACATTATGGTTTGGAAAAGAACAATGTTAGACGAGATTTTCTATGTAAATTGTCAAAAAATTTAGTTTCAGAAAATATTGAAAATAGAATGAATAATATTCATCTAGTCAAACAATTTAGTACACGCTCAGCTATGGGTTTTTTTTAGGAAGGATTTAGGATTTAGTAAAATATTTTTTTTTATGTTTAAACCAATTTTTTCTTGACTACTTTAGGTTACACCAGTAGTAACTAACAGTACCGATGCTGAATTAAAACAACTTCATTTTCAGGTTTACTTTATCAGCTGTTAATGTGTGTTCAATACATAAAGAAGATATACATTTTTATATATTTGTGGAGTATTTCATTCAAAAATTATTTTTTTTTTTTTTTTAAACAAAACTATTTTAATAAATTGTATTGAAAATCTATGTGGGTCTGGCTAGACTCATGTGTTACGAATGTGAAAACTAAAACATGTGTAAGACGGAGGGTTAAAAATGGATACAGTAAAGGCGGAAACATCACTTATTTCTTCATTTCGGGTGTAATAATCGCAAAATCCTATGATATGATGCCCCTTGATGTGATGTCGGAAACGTAAATCTTGTAAGAAGGGATGAGGCCGTCATTATTTAAGCAATCTGGCAAGGAAAATTCCTGTTATTGTTTCGGTATATTTTCATACCACAAGATTTTCAGCATTGCCAACTAGTACAATATCATTTTTCAAAAAATTTTTATTTATTTTTCAAAAAAAAAAATTAATTTAATAATTAAAATATTTTTTTAATTTTCTTCTTTTAAATTTGATTTTTGTGGTGTTAAAATAAATTTCAAAGCTGAAAAAGCCCTTTCTACGCTTACTTGCGTTGCAGGAACTGCGAAGATGATCTGGGCCACCTGATATAATAATGGTGTTTCCATTTTATGTGGCTCCCAAAATCCTAAAATATTTTTTTCTTTTGCCAGCCTTGGATAATTTTCGTATATTTTCATCTCATTTTTAACTGAACTATCAATTGAAGAGGTACCAATTTTATTTGACGAATTAATTTGAGAAAACTTTTCTTTCTTCCTTAAAACTTGTTCAAGAATATCCTCATCTTCTTCTGAAGAACTAGAAATTTCTGTAATTATAAAATTTCTCTCCATTTGTAAATTTTTAAAAATTTTTATAGTTTTTAAAATTTGCCTCTTAGCATTGCATATATAATTTTTTAAATTTATGAACCCGAATCTGGATGAGTTTTGGGGTTCAACGGGGTTCGGGTTCATGGTTATAAAAGCACCGAACCCGAACCCATTTCGGTTCGGGTTCGGGTTCGGTTTCAGTCCCTGCTTTATACTATAAGACACACATATATTTACCATGTAAATTTATAAAAAAAAACTAAATAACTTTCGCTTATTTTATTAAAGGAATTCACATTTTCTGTGTCTTGTAATTTCATTTCAATAATTTTTTTTCGTGTGTTGATTTGAATTTCGTTTCCGTTAAATATTTTAATTTTATGTATAAAAGTTCGTTCAAAAGAATTTTGTAAGAAATGTTTTTTTTGCAAAACTTTTATAAACATAAAATGAAAAAATACCTTTAAACTTTTATTTATTTTAACACATTTATTTTCCTTGATATATAGATATATTTACAATTAATTTATTACTTATTATTTTACTTTTATAACAAAAAACAAAAGAATATAATAATAATTTAAAAAGATATGAAGTTGATATGATTTTTTAAGTTGATATTAATTCTTGGTTGCGGTTGTTTTACGATATTCCTTCTCCAAATTCACTTTGCTTAAGTGCGATCCCTTTACTTGTATCACAGGATATACATAGATTTAAATAATTCGACGATATTTTTTATGTTTTTGTATATACAACCATAATTCTTTTGACATTGTCTTAACAAAACTACAATATTTTGGTTTTATTTCCATATTGAAATCAGCTAAATAATATTTAAATTAAAGATCAATTAATTCCGGCGGTAATTTTAGTCCTGAAGGTAAAACTTGTTATACTTCTTTGTTAGTGCGGATTGCTATTGTTGCTGCCTACTTCGGGAGTTTGGTAAGTAGAAATGAAATTCACCAAAATGTTACCATGCTTTTTATACCAATACGACAGTGTTTGATTGGGGGGACAAACGAAAGCTTTTCGTTTGCATTTATTTTTTATCATCATTGTTGAGTTATGCGCAAAAGCTTTTTAATTTTATGTATTCAAAGTGTGTTGGTGTATGTGTGGTTTTGCTAGTTGATAAGACAAATGCCAGGTGGGAGTCCTTGCAATAAACACATTTAGAAATTCTACTCATACTTGCAAATCCCAAATATTAATAGGTTGAATACAAATGTTGCCATATTTTAAATGTTTTTGTACATATTTAATATTTATAAAGGGAGGGGGGCTAGACAGATAGACAAAATACACACAATATGTGTGACCTGTGTTATATACAGAACACCTAAAATGGTTGTTGTACTCATAACGCCATATGCAATACATATTCCTTTAAAAAATAAATATATATGTATTTACATATGTATATACTCATATAATGATATATAAGTACGAACATAAGTGCTCAAATTAAATGCTCTGTATGTATAGTTGGATATGGGAGGAGTTTTATGTTGTCTAATATTATTTTCATGGTAACTGTGATTATTAATAAATATTTGTGAAATCTATTTTTGTTGTTGACTTTTAATAGATGAAAATAGTTTCTATAGTTTTTTAAACAATTTTTATTTACAATAATTAAATTTAATTTATTTTTAATTGCTACTTAATGTAAAAGTTAAAGTTTCCAAATTTTAAAGATATATTCAACCAGCACCAATTTTTCAAACTAATAATATGTATTCTTTATTAAATTCAAAAGTTTACTAAAATAAGCATTTAACTGCAGCAGTTAATTAGAGAAGAATTTTAGAAATTTTGTACCAATCAACTATAAATTATAAAAAGCGAGATTTTATAAAAAAATCTTGCACTTTTTAGTACTTTTGGAAAATTAAGGGGGTAATAAAAACAGGGAAAATATAGGGACATAGAAAAATCTTAAACTAATTGTAATTACATATAATATTCTAAAAATTGGATAGAAGTGTAATTCAGGCAATTATCACTCTAGCCATTGACGTTTCATAGGAAATTTCCTATGGAAATATTTGGGAAAAAAAGGAACAGGAAATTACAATGCAAAACCATATATGGGCAATTTCAATAATTTTCAACATTTGTTGAAACTGAGTTCAGATGCTTATTATTTCTCCAGTTTTTCGAATTGACCAAAACGGTCAAAAGGGAATGGTAGGCCACACTCGAAAACTGGGAAATTCAAAATTTCAGACCATCAGTTCTTTATTTTTAAAAGTTATAGGCACTCAAATATCGAAAAACTCAAAAAAGGGCTTGAAATTTACAAGAGTTTTTTCATATTTCATCACTTTTCTACTTTTAGTTTTAAACTTCCGATGCTCACTGATATAAAATAAAGTCACTAGACTTTGTAGATATTTACAATATAAAAGTTATGCCCATACTACTATTTGGGAAAAAGTTGTACAGCGGTTCATTTTTGAAACCAAAATTTTTCGATTTTTTAATTTTCGCAGCTTTTTCTATAGCGTTTTTGAACCGTTCCAGAAAATTGCATTTCGTCAACAGTATTTAATAGATGGTGTAATTTGCTAAAATTTGCGCCATATCACGTCGATGTCAGGCTGCTAGTTGCTGAGAACGATGACCTCAAACTTTTAAAGAATTGGTGTAAATTTGTCAAAAATTACAGTTTTTCGCGCCTGACATTTGCAATCTTATTTAAAACTGGTTTATAAAGAAAATAAAACTTTTTGAAATTTCATGATTTCGTTTCGAGATTTTTTTAGTTAATCAGTGGTTAAAAATCAATGTAAACTATTGGAAATGGAGTGCGGCGGTGAACAAAAGATCATATATAAATACGGTTGAATTCGGTCCATATTTAGCGGGTACAGCGGCATTTTTCTTCAAACACATTTTGCTTTGTGACATCTGCAGTTATGTATGTATAGATTCCGCCGCGATTGACACCAAATGAAAGGTTTTTTTAAGCTTAATAGTACAACCGAATAGGCATTAAAAAATTTTCATGATTTTAAATTTTACAGATCAAAAAAAAATCCTAACCTCAAAAATAATTCTTATATAATTTTTTTTTTTTTTTTTTTAAATTTGCAAGTTAAAACATTGTTTTTCTGTAAATTAGTTATGCGTTATATAAACGCATATTATAACAATCGGTAAAACATTCATATTTTTGCAAAAATTCGCGTTTTTTAATGTTAAGGAATTTTAATTATAATTGATATTTTTTTATGTATTTTAACAGTGCATTGATAAATTTGGACTGCACTGATAAATTTGTAATGAGTTTCATGCTTCAATACAACATTTATTAAAATAAACCAATAAATTTTACTTTAAATTTTTTAAACAAATTTTAACTTAAAACCTCCATAACTTTCGCGCCGTTTGCAATAAATGATTAACGCGAACTGTTTTGGTATGCTAAAATATCACCCTTCACGTGACCAAAGCGTCATTCGTGTCATCAAAAAAAAAAAATATCAAAATGTCGATAATTTCTGAAATTGACCATATGCCCTTTCAAATATAGACAAAACTACAATTTTTGGTATTGAATCTGATTATAGAATAGTATATATATATACGTAATTATCATTCATAATATAGTGGAATCAATTTATTGATGTTTCAGGGGAAAGATCTGTTTAGCCAGAGTTCGAAAAATATCAATGTACAATTACTATTATATCGTACATTTAATTTTTTAAAAACTTAATCTATTGTCCCAATAGAAGAATCAGCTAACTACAATGGTTCAAAGCAAGCAACTATTAAAGAGTTTAAAATTAAGTACTAACTTTTAACTTCGGAATGATATACATACATACATACATACATACATACATACATACATACATACATACATACATACATACATACATACATACATACATACATACATACATACATATATTGAGACTATGAATCTTCTCATATAGCCCATACTACCACTGTTACTGTAGTTTCTGTTATACAATCATCCATGCCTCCTCAATAAGGTTGATATCGGAAAATTGCCCTACTTTTAATTAATAATAGATTTTATTTTATTCTAGCTAATGACATTTTCTTTTCTGGAAAAATTAAAAACTTTTTTGCCTTTGGCAATCAAAATTAAATTTTGAGTTGTTTTCTAAAAACAATGCGTGTTCTTTAAAAAAAAAATTGCCATTACATACATACATACATAACTGGCCTTTACAACCCTGTGTCAGGATTACGGCCTAGCTTCTCACAGCACTCATGTTGTGTGTGTCAAATTTTATCCATGAGTGCCGGGACTTACAGTTTAATGTCGACTCCGAACGACAGACTTGAGAAGCTTGTTTATGGCAATTAATTACTCTCAGAGCTTTTGCCAGAAGACTGCTGAGAGGTAGTCGCCGAAAGAAATATTTTTTTCATATTTCTTTTTTTTTTTTAAATTGTCAGAGCTGAGATTTGAATCCGGCGCTATCATCTTAGTAAGCCAACACACTAACCACTAGACCATGGGGACTACAAAAACCAAATACTAACAACAAATCGGAAAATAATGTGTTATTGAAGAATTGGAATACTCCTTTAGCTGTAAATGTTTTGAACACAACTGTACATAAAAGTATATTGTGTCACATTTGAAGATATGTGGCTAACTCATTCGTTTGTGGGCAGTAAGACCGTCTGAAAAAATGTTCCGAAAAATATTATTTAAATTTCACTTATATTAATATTAATGAAGAAATTATAATCCTCTAGAATAAAATGGGTACAAATTTTTTTTTTACCCTACTAGGACTAAGTCCCAAAATAGCTAGCTAGAAAAAAAATACACTTTAGCGTATCTAGTAAATTTAGTTAGAACTGCTTCATGTTAGAACTATTGAGCCCTGTTTTCGCATTTCAATTTTAGTAAATATGTATGTGACTTTAGATTTGTTAAAACTTAAACTAATATTTTATCGTTTTGAACTGTAAGCATCGGTATTTATTTAATTTAATTTTAATTTAATTTTTCCTTATCAGAACCTTAAGAATATTATTCTTTTATAGCTCAAAAGGATAAAATCTATAAATTATTTAATATATATGTATGTATGGCAAATGGTAGTATAAATTAATTAAAAATAATATGAATATAATGTGTACATAATATCAATAATTCTTACTAAGTAAACATATAACATTATATAACAGTCAAATATTTTATTGATGATTAAATATTACGGCATAGATCTTTATAAGAAAATGTAAATCAATAAGACAATAGTTCTAAGACATATAGTCAAAAATAGCTTTCCTAAAACTGTTTTTCCTCGATAAAAGTTTTATGTAAATTGGTAAAGAATTCCACAGATTAATAGCATTGACGAAAAACAATCTACTGGTATTTAGGCAGGCATGCCTGGGCACAATCAATGTGATGCACCTAGTTGATCTTCCAAAAACTAGTTTTTCATAAAGATAGAAGGGTTTCCTCCGATAGAGCAAGTTATGCAGAAACATAATATTCCGTATTCGAAGGTAATCAACCAAATCACATCTCAGAATCTTTCTTCGCCATAATGATGTACTACTGAGCCGACTTAAATTGTACACATACCTAGTGGCATTGTTAAAAGCCACCTGTAATTTATGCATTGAATGCGAGTCCAGCTTGCTATACACCTCAGCTGAGTAGTTAATTAAAGGAAGAATCAATTGAATAACTAGCTTTCTTTTGACTTCAACTGGTGTAAAATTGGATGATATTCGCAAATTCCGAAGAACTAGATATATATTACGTACTACAATGTTAATATGGTCCGAACATCCCAGAGTCGAATTGATATAAAAACCCAGGTATTTAACTTTACCAACATACAGTAAAGGCATATTGTCCAGGTATATCGTTGGAAAGTGGTTTGGGTCATGCTTTATCCTGCTAACTGGTAAGACATAAGATTTCCTGGGATTAAGTGTTAAGTTATTGCCATTTGCCCATTTGACAATAGCAGCTAAATCCTTATTAAGTCTGTAGCATGTATCTTCTATCAAACCAATACGATTTGATATGTAGAGCTGAATATCATCAGCATATGCATGCATCTGCGTATATTTGCATACAGAAAATACATCATTGACAAACATACTAAAGAGCAGAGGACCTAAGACCGATCCCTGCGGAACACCAGAGGTAATATTTTTAAGGTTCGATTGCCAATTTCCCACAATTACCTTTTGAGCCCGCCCAAATAAATAATTTCTCATCAGAGTCACAGCTGTGCCCGAAAATCCAAAAATTTTTACCAGTTTTTGACACATTATTGAGTGGTCGACCTTATCAAAAGCTTTAGAGAAGTCTAGTAGGCACATAAGTGACATATTTCCAGCATCATATTCAACTATGAACAGATTGAAGTGGTGACAGAAGGTTATTTTGAGTCAAATAAGATGTGATCTGCTCAGCCATAAAAACCTTTGAAAGAGCCGGAAAAATACTTATTGGTCTGTAATCTTTCGGATTATTTGCAGTCGGTATTTTCGCTACTGGTATAATCCTTGCAACTTTCCAGGATGTAGGAAACACGGATGTCGTAAAACAATGGTTAAATATATGAGTCAGTGGCCCAATAATATAAGGCAATATAAGCTTCACAAATTTAATGGCCACACCATCTTCACCTACTGCATTAGAACGAATTTTCCGGATATGTTTGATTACATCATCCTGGGACACAATAGAAAAAGAGAATCTACTACTGCAGTAAGTTTCACACTGTAGGTTACGATTATTGTGGTTTGGATGATTAACACAAAAACTATCATTAAGCTCAAAAATTATAAAATTTTATTGACACATTTTTATAAACATTAACGGAAATTTATTGATTTTCAAATAGTACAATATTTAAGATATTAAATAGTCTAACTGGACTGAATAAATTTCTTTCAATTCTTATGTTAAAAAATGCTCAATAATTAATCAAAGCTTTCATTCGAAATATATTTCATATTGTTAATGGCTAATGGTCACTTAAAAGACTTTTTTGTGCTTTTAAGTAGAATAAATTTTTCTCTAAATTGTTTTCTAACAAAATAATAGAAGCCAAAAATGAAATCATTTACAACAACCTTGGTAACACAACCAGTTACCACGGCATCAAGGGCAATAATGAAAAAAAGTGCTACTCATACTTCTCTTTTTACTTTTTCTTTCCACACAAACCTACGCAACCTTATCAAAACTGAAATAAAATATGGAAGAAAAATGGGAGGGGAAAGCAAAGGAATAGGAAAAAAGTTAATACGGTTTCAACTTTATTACGGTAAATTAACTTGTTGGTATTTGTTTTTATTAATCAGAACAATTTGAAATGTTTGATGTCATTGAAAGTTATAGAGTGGAAATCATGTTCACAACAGCATGTGGCAAATACAAGAAAGCAGGTTATACTCCCCTTTAAATTAAATTAAAAAAAAGAAAATTATTCAGTTAGAAGATGCTAATATATGCGCGATTATTGATAACACTTGTTAATAAATGCCAGTTGAGTTGCCAAGGCATTTATTGAATATTTTTTTTAAATAAAATTTCATCCCTCGTTTTGTGCTATGGGCCTATCTTCTGACTCTATCTAAGTGGGTGTATATAAAAGAACATTTATCTCTAAGTTTTTATCTTAATTTGCATCTCGTTTTAATGAATTAAATGTTTTGGAAATATTTGTAAAACAATCTATAGCTTTTCTTTTTATTTCATTATTTTGTGAGGTGAAAAGTGCTTGTTAATAGAAAAAAATTTTTATTTTATTTAACTGAGATTTTTTTTAATGATATGTTTGAAAAGGACAAATACAAAAATAAAAAACTTGATTTACATTTATTTAAAGAATTTTATGGTCAACATTAAACGGCAAAGTGAAAATAGAAAAAATTAATTTTTTGTAAAGTCTAGCGAAACTAAAAACAAAAAATAATTTAAAAGAAATGTTTTTCTATATTCTGCTATTTCTTTAGGACGTAATAAAAACTAAAGACAATAATAAAATTTAATTTATTTACCTTTAAAATCTCTATTAATTTAAATGGAATCTCTTTTTAAACAATAACTCAATTCCATTTAATCTTCTCATTTACTTTAAACATCCTGCTAATGGATTTGACAATACGAGCATACTCCCACCATATAACCGCCAAAGATGCAAATAGAAATGTTAAAGGGTTGTCTACATGTAAGTTACCCTTCCACTTGAACACCCACAAAACAGCGCACTCACTCACAAACACTCAAATATTGTCTCATATACTAAGGGAAGGTACGTCATTCAAGTGAGTACACTTGCTTAGCAAAATACCACGGCATTTATTCATTACTTAAAATGACTTTAGAACGTAATTGTCACAAGAGATGATGATCCGAACGTATACTTCGAATCAAAAATTTTCGAAAAGTTAATATTGAGATTACAAATTTTAATTTTCTAATATATAAAATTCTCGTGTCGCGGTGTTTGTTGCCAAACTACTCCGAAATGGCTTGACCGATTTTCATGAAATTTTGTATGCATATCGGGTAGGTCTGAGAATCGGTCAACATATATTTTTAATACCTTTATATGTTAAGGCGAAAATTTATGCCTCATCTAAAAAAGGTAACGACTTCGATTAAATTCTAAACTAAATAGATCTGCGTACCATAGAGCATATACGTTTTACGTTTTTTTAAGTACTCAGAGGTGGCGGTGCAAGGGCTATTTCCCCCTATTTCTAACAAACAAACTGATTATGATTAAATTTTGTTTGTGTTTTATCACAACTTTAGATTAACAAATGGAAATTTTCATATCTATATTTTATACCCCTAAATGTTAAGGTACCCGCCCCAAGGGGAAATTTATGCCTCACCTAAATAACGTACCGACGTCGATGAAATTTTCAACTAGATATATTTGTATATCTGCGTACCGTAGAATACATAGTTTGCGTTTCTTTTAAGATGTACTCAGAGGTGATGATTCAGGTGATAATTCTCACTGTCCCCAACTATCAAACTGGAGTACCGGAAATGGCGAATAATCATTTATAAAATTATTAGTAACGCAGACATTGATTGCTCTTATCAACGCTGACGTTTTCACTTCGGTGAAGGGTATCAAATGTATTTGAACTAAAAAAATATTTCCTAGAGCAAATTTATATGGCAGAACAATGTTTGCCGGGTTAACTAGTATTCTATTCCTTCAGCTACATCATATTTTTCTTTGATTATCCAAAAATTAATTTACAGAATTTGACTTTGATCTAATTAAAGCGTCTCTGACAAAACAATGTGAGTTACATTTTATTCAAAATTAAAAATATCGGAAGTGCTTCGTTTACCTATTTATATGGTACAATATATGGGACAAACAACTGACAAGTTTATCACCCGCTATAGACTGGTATTATTAAAACTTTCCATACCTTCTATTTGATAACGAGTCAGAGAATCAAAAAATTAAATACCTTGTACGTTTGAGTAAGAATTTCCACATATCGTCGTGCGGGAGTTTATGTGCTCTATGCGTCATTTTATATTTTTGGTATATCTCGAGTTAATGATGGCACTTTAGGTTTTCGACCCCAAATTTTTCTAGTCTGCAATCCGTTTTCGGATATCTCGTCCAGTTTCGGAGATAATTAGCCAAAAACGGATTACAGATTTTAAAAATGTTGGTGTAAAACACCTAAAGTTACATCATTAACTCGAGAAATATAAAATGGCGGATAGAGCACATAAACTCCCGCACGACGATATAGGAATGACAACTTAGCCACTGTGTACAACAACTTGCTAATTTTTTAGTACATATAAGGCTGTTCGTTTATTTATTTTACTAATATTGTTTTTTTTTTCGAGTTGACTGAAGTTGGTAAATATTTGTATTTTTCTTTATTTAATTTTTTACTGTATTTACAAATTTTATTTCAGAAGTATGGATATAAATGAATTATTTATAGTAGAACTGCGTGAAGTGGCTCTATAATTTGAGCCACTGACTTTATCAAAATGTAAAACAAAAGTAATTAGAATGAATATACTTAAGTATCTGCTGCCATACAAATCAATGCTCTTGATTGATTGCGAACAAGACCTTTTTTATATTTTAATTGATTTTATAGAAGCAGAGTGTAAAAAACTAAAATTTTAATAAAAAAATATATCTACGCTATGAAATTCAGTGTCAGCTGTTTTTATTGCTACTACATACATAACATACGAGTACATAACTGGCCTTTAAAACCCTGTGTCAGGATTACGGCCTAGCTTCTCGCAGCACTCATGTCCTGTGTGTGTCAATTTTTATCCATGAGTACCGGGACCTACAGATTAATGTTGACTCCGACGGATAGACTTGAGAAGCTTGTTCACAACAATTAGTTACTCTCAGAGCTTTTGCCAGAAGACTGCTGAGAGGTAGTCGCCGAAAGAAATATTTTTTTCATATTTCTCTTTTTCAAGATGCCAGACCTGGTGTCCAACCCAGGGTTCATGTCTTAGTAGGCCAACACACTAACCACTAGACCACGGCGACTATTGTTGCTACTGCCGCCTTTAAAATCTTTATGTCGGCGACATCTGCTGCTTGCTGCTCGCTGTCATCAATGTGTTTAATACTTAATGAATAAAAAAAAAATCAGTAAGCAACTAAACTTTTGTAGCCTACTTCATGTTATTATTACCTATACTTAAAGTCTAAATTTGTGTATACTTTTGCAAGTATTTAGCTTAGGAAACATTCCGTCAATTCGTACCTCAAGGTACCAGCGTTTTCATTTATGTACGTTCGTAAGTACATCTCATACCACTTCATTACATTTTGCTGACAACACTCTATTAATTGAAGCCAAAGAATTATGCTAAATTGCATTGTCTTTTATTTTTCTATTTAAAATCTGAAACTTGCATAACCCTGTCCTTTTCCTTTCAGTTTCTTCATACAGTATCTGTACAATTTATTTCTCACTGTTTTTATTTGAAATTTTTTATTTCGTTTTTTTTTCGTTATACCGGAAGTGTGTGTCTGTTTTGTTAGGATAACGTTCGCTCTCATTCTCTCTTTCTCTCATGTACTTTTTGTTTTGTTTCAACATTCGCTCGTAACATAATTATATGCAGGAAAATGTTTTCGCAAAATCCTTTATAATCTCTGATAATTTTGTTAATGGTATTAATCACTCAAAGGGAGTTCTTTTTACATTTATTGTATTATATTACAGGGATTTAAATATAATTATTTTATCTGTAATTTTTTTTAATTCAAAAAACGTTTATTTGGAGGAGTTAAAAATGAAGTTTCTATGAAAAAAAAATCTTTACGGAATATATTAAAAACTTACGAGTATTACGTATATATTGCTCCTTTATTATAACAGTTAAAAATATGTTTGTTGATCATTAATTGTATATAAGTATAAGCTATAAAATATATTTTTATTTTTTCCACTTATACGATATTCAAATAATACTATTCAGCTTTTAAAGATTTTCAGGAAGCTTTAGATACAAGCATCTTGGCACACTTAGCAATGTGTTATGATGCACTGGCCACTAAGAAAACATCTTGGAACTATAAAACCTTTTTATACGCATATATACAAGAAGAAGTGAAAACATTCTGATAACTAGAATGGATTAGATACGTAATTGCAAAGTCCTATAAAGATGTTGTGAGGCGGGTTTGATTTTTCTTTACCGCCAAGCTTTTTCAGTGCATATCAGGAAGTAAAAATATTGTAATTTGTCAAGCAAAGAAGAGAAACAAACAAATATTTATCCATTAGAAAAAAAAATATATTGTTCTTTATGTACCAATACAGCCGTTAACTATTGGGTTCGGATGGAGAAAAAGTGTATCTGTTATATCGAACTACAGCTGTTAGATAATAAATAAAAATATACATAATAAACAACAATTTTAATTAATTTGCTCTAACAACTAGGTAGTTAAAACAGTATTTCGAGTTTGCCTCTACAGAGTAAAAAATCATCTATGGATCTATTTATATTAACCGTGATATATAATTATGACTGGCTAAATTAAAGTATAGCCAAAGCTTATTCACAATATTATTTATTTTTCATTTAGCAATATACTATAATACATAAATGTTTACTTTATAAAACGATTAATGCACAATTTTGAATTTAAATTGTACAATGACAAAAAAAAAGTTCATAAAAAGTCTTTTCTTCAATTTAAAGGAACTAAGTTACTGAATTTTTACACAATGTAGTGATGTAGAACCTTTTTTTTTGTAAATTAACTGGTATACTTATAAAAAGTGAACGTTATGAGGAGATAGTATGTGAAATGTTGTGTGTCTACCATGCTGATTTGAATATGTTCCCTTAAAATTTAGGCCACATAAGTGAGGAACAAGGTGAACGCTTTCACGAGTAATTTTAAATTTTAAGTGTTGCATAGAAATTTGTCAGACATACAATATTTTTTATGAATCCGGCAGTAAAAATTTAATATATACATTCAAACAATTATGCTGGAAAGATTTTAATAAAATCGATGAAGCTTTTTTATAAATAAAGAAATTTTTATTTCCTTTAGAAAAGTTGCATTTTTACCCTTAATGATGGCAGTTTTTTTTAAAAAGAACACGAAACCCATATTTTGTGTTACATTGTTTTTAGAAAAGAACTCAAAATATCAAAAGGCAAAAAAAAAAATTACATTTTTTTCCAGAAAAGAAAACGCCATTAATTAAAATATTCAGTGTAGAATTATGGGTTTTATTAAAAAAAATAAATAATTTAGTTTTTATGAGCAACATAATTTAAAAATTTCCCTCGAGCAACATGAAAACAATTGCAAAGCTTCTTACACAAAAATTCAACGCTGTTGAAATGTAAAGTAGTTCCTAGCTTAGGAATTAAGATCTATGAACTCCTTCATTCTACTTCACATCTATATATATAAAAGAAAGAGGCGTTAGTTACTACGCTTATAACTCAAGAACGGCTGGACCGATTTCGATGATTCGTACCAATTTGGAATGGTCTCTGGCCAAATAGGAAGAATAGCAAAAAAAAAAAAAAAAAATGACGTCATATTTTTAAAATACAGGGTTCACACAATACTTCTATATCTATATATATAAAAGGCTGGACCGATTTCGATGATTCGTACCAATTTGGAATGGTCTCTGGCCAAATAAGAAGAATAGCAAAAAAAATTCAAAAATATTCCAGAAAAAAAAAAAAAATAACGTAAGTGTGTACTTTTAAAATACGGGGTTCACACAATGCCTTTCATGACTGTTCACATTAGAGTTGCATGACTGTTCACACTATGTTTCAGTGATGTTCACACTAGGGGTTCACACAATGCCTTTCATGATTGTTTACATTAGAGTTGCATGACTGTTCACACCATGTTTCAATGGTGTTCACACTAAAACCGATTTTGATGTTTTGTACCAATTCGGAATGGTGTCTGGCCAATTAAGAAGAATAGCAAAAAAAATTTCTAAAATATTCCAAAAAAAAAAATGTAACGTAAGTGTGTACTTTTAAAATACGGGGTTCACACAATGCCTTTCATGACTGTTCACACTATGTTGCTATGGTGTTCACATTAGAGTTGCATGACTGTTCACACTATGTTGCAATGGTGTCCACACTAAAATCGATTTCGATGATTCGTACCAATTCGGAATGGTCTCTGGTCAAATAAGAAGAATAACAAAAAACATTTTTTATATATTCCAGAAAAATGAAATAACGTAAGTGTGTACTTTTAATATCCGAGGTTCATACAATGCCTGACTGTTCACACTATGTTACAATGGTGTTCACACCAGAGTTGCATGACTTAAAAGAAATAACATAAGTGTGTACTTTTAAATACGGGGTTCACACAATGCCTGTCATGGCTGTTCACACTATGTTGCAATGGTGTTCACATTGATAAGAAGAATAGCAAAAAAAATTTCTATGTCGCAATGATGTTCACACTGGAGTTGCATGACTGTTCACACTACATTACAATTGTGTTCACACCAGAGTTGCATGACTATTCACACTATGTAGGAATGGTTCGGTCCAGCCGTTCTTGAGTTATAAGCGTAGTAACTAACGCCACTTTCTTTTATATATATAGATGATCTACCTTATCAAAATTGGGGGAGAGTATCCCCGTACCGAGAAAGTGGGTTTTGTCGTTAGCTTGTTGCTCATAAATCTCTCAAACTTGGTAGGAATACTAAATTTTATATTATTTATAATCTTGCTAAGCCCGAACGGAAGAGAAGCATAGAAATTGAAATTGGGTATGTTAAGCGCTTAAGTTAAAAAAAACCTTTAATTTAAATAGAAGTCCACTGTCAAATATTTATTGAAAAGGATTTATGAATAAACAAATAATTTTTTAATTATTTTTATATTTGTTGTCAAAATTTGATTTACTTTTTTATTAAATAAAAAATATAATTTTATTTTGTTAAACGTATTTTTTTCAACTGAGGGCTTCTAAATAATTTTCGATCTCTTATAAAAATATAATTGACTTCAAAAATCTTGGAAAATAGTTAACTTTAAATTTTTTGGCAAACGGCCACAGTTCAAATTCGCTGCTAATTTCATTGGTAATTTTGGTGTGAAGCTCTATTTTCAAACGGTAAGTTAGCAACAATATGATATTTGAGAACATATATTTGCGAGGTCCTGACATCTGTGCACATGTATATATATGTATCAGAGTTGGGTTTACTAAAAATATTATGTATTTTCTCAAAAACCTAGCTAGTTTATATATAAATTTCTATTACTAAAAGGGCTAACAAGTCAAATGGTAAGACGTTAAGTGTTCAACCCAAGGTGGCGAATTCACCACAAATCCAACTAAAGCATGCATTACTCTTAGAAGAAAAAAAGTTTTTATTTTTTATTTTATTTTAGTAAACTAAGAGCTAAATATCAATAAAATTTAATGTTTTATTGTAAAAGTAATAGCAGTCGTATAATTTATAAGTGTTTGCAGAAAAGTTAAAACACACTCATACGTAGTGGGCAATTCGATCTCTAACATTTTTGAACTAAAATTATTCATGACATTTTTCTAAAGCTCTGGTATGTGTACAGTGCCTTGTTAGCATAGTGTTTACAGCAATAATAACTCAGTGTTTTTGGCACTATTTTTAGTGCTTTTAGCCTCTGAAAACGCCAAATTTTTAGGGGTGTTGCCAAAATATAAATGCAACGAAGTGATGCTTTTTGAATTTTTTATTTATGCTTAAGGATTGCTACATTTTGAATATTTTTCTATTTAAAACATGCTGTAGCTACTTTACCGGTATCTCCACAAATTTTCCGAAAACTCTGAACTTATATTTTGTTTCTAAAAGAACGTTTGAAATTGTTACTGGGAAAAATACATACATATGTAAGACTTTTCGAACGCAAAAAGTGAAAACACGAGATGAGGATTAAAAAGATGTAAAGCCGTCAAAAAATTGTTCAAACTTCGACGTTAAAGCTAAAAGTATACAGATATATGTATTTTTAAAAGCAATGAAAATTATGCTGTGGGTAGTTGATGCAATATAATATTTTATTTTAGACATATTTTATTTATTTTTACAATATTACTTATGTAATTGTTTTAATATTAAACAAAATACTGTAACATACAGAGGGTGGTCAATAGGGATACTGCGCAAGGTGGGATTCTCTCTCCACTATTATGGAACCTAGCGGTTAATAAGCTTTTTATTCAGGTTTAATTCTCGGGCAATAGAGTAATTGTTTATGCTGATGAGGTATAATATGGTATGAGACCTCTAACACTGTCTAACAAACTCAATTTTGCCCTGGCTATTGTATCTAAATAGTGCAAGAATTAGTACTATATTTGGCAACACTCCTATTGTATTCATTTTACAAGAATTAGTACTATATATAACAATATGTAATATATATAATACAATAATCTTTACAAAGCTGCATAATAATCCTCCATTTGTATTACCAAGTGTAAACGGAATTCGCGTTAGATTGAGTTCGGAGGGTAAATATCTGGGTCTAGTAGTCGACCAAAAGCTGAGATGGAATCTCATTGTTGGGGAGTGGTAATCGAAGGGTAATTCTTTAAGGGTCCATCGTTTAAAGAACTGCCTTGAATATGAATTGTAATGTCAAACTTCTTGATAGAGTCAGGAGATCTATTTCATTGGTTATTATGGATGCGTTGTGGACCACTCTTACCAAAGTAATTTTTGTAATACTCCATTGGCTTCCACTTAGATTACTTGTCAAACAGCAGGCCAAGTTTGTTACAATTAGGCTTAACGCCACTCTGGCACATTACTCCCTCTGGATACACATTAACTCTGCCGAATATAGGTGATATTGACAAATCCTCAGCTGAGCAATGTTGGATAATGTTTTTGATATAGCACATCTTCGTAGAAATAACTGTGCCTTAACCGTCGATGATCTCACTAAAGTAGGTGCACCTTTATCGGTTGTTAATTCTTTTGTGAATGTTATCATTCCTCTAACCTCAGTTAAATTGCTGATTAGGCAGAGGCATCTATTGGATGCTGATATATTATGTGCCAAAGGGGACTCTTGGTTCACTGCAAGACTTAACTCCAAATTCGATTGTAAGCGCACCAGTCTAGTCATGTAGCTTCTGCATATCGACAAATCTATGTCTGTGTTTAATCTCAATGGTCATTGCGTAATCCGTAGCCATATGAAAAGGCTGCACTACGTAAAAATTTCTGTTGAAGTTGTAGAGCGGTCGAGAAAGAAAGAGTATATCCCACTTGGAATGGTGACCTCGTTGCTTACCCTTTTTCGTTCTTCGATATAGGAGCCATTGTTAGATTCATGGAACTTTCAGTCTAGTTTCCAGCATACCTTAGGTGAGATAAACTTTAAAGCGAAGATTCTTATCTTATCAAAGCTCAAGTTAGCTTTGCATCTAAAAGCTGTTACTCCATCATATCATGTTCTTACAAGTTATTTCATTAAATCAGTTCTTCATATGTATATCAAGCACATTTTTTGTTAAACTTATTTATGATATTCTTTTTATAGAATTCATAAAAAAAACAGCATATCAATGTTTAAAGAGTTAAACAAATATTACATATAGCAAGTACTTACATGCATGTGGAGGTTTTGCTCTTTCAATGACCTTTAACCAGCAAAAAAAAGTAAAATTTTTTTTATTGATTTATGGAAAATAATTCCCACACTAAAAATACCAACTAAATGCCAAATTTTTGAACTCACACTAACGGTTATAAAATAAAATTAAAGAAATAAAAATACAGAAATGTTAAAATAAAAATTCAAAATGGCTGACAGTATAACAGTATATAACCAATATAATATATGCATAAACCTTTCACTACATATACACATATGTAGAAACTTAACTAATACCAACAAAAATATATACGCTTATATAAACGAGATATACATACACCATATAAATTTCATACTGGAATAAATGGCTGAATTCCTTTGTTTAATGAAACAGTTTTACCCAGAATTTTTTAGTGATTTTGGAATAAAATATTTCAGAAAAGTGTAAGGGTATTGCTTAAAGGAATTTAAAAATTATTTTTTACTAAATACTATGGAAAAAGAAAATATAGTAAACTTTTTTTAAAAGTAGAATGGTCAGATGATTAACTCCACCTTAAACGAATAATGATTGGCTAACAACAAACAGGTAGTAAACCCCCACCATAAATACAAAGGCAAAACCATGCTCCCACTCAATGAGTTGTTACATTTATTAAGCCCTGGACTAAAAAACCCTTAAATTCTATAAAAAAATTCCAATACATTCATATTTGGATGAGGACTACCATATGCGCAGGTTTTTAAAAAGCCAAAAGCTTTTCACCACACTCAAGCCGTCTTCTTCACACTAGTGGTGATGAAAGAGAGAGGCTGTAAAAATATTCAAATAATTTTATTTGAACATAAGTTGGTCCATTGCTGGTATTTTGCTGGTCTTAAAAACTCATATAGTAGTTCTTCGTTTGTAGTCCTGTTGTGTGGTGTAAAAAACGGTATAAAACGGTTTAAGTTTAAACTCTTAGAAATGAAATAAGAGGTCGGTTTAGAAATTTGAAAAATAAATTAAAAAAAATATTATTTATTGTGTTTTTAAAATCTAAAGAAAAACTACTTCTTAGTATAGAAAACATTTCAAAAACCCTGAACAAATTAAAAGAATTGTGTGTTTTACCTTAAAGAGAAAGAAAAATTGAAAAGAAAAATGTCCATATATTCCAAGAAGTGAAAAATTTTTGTGTCTATATACATACATACTATATAAACCATATATTCCAATATGATTTTAATGGAAAATGCCCACATACATAAAGCATATATTTCCCCTATACATATATTCATTCCAAATGATTGCATCATAGTTGTCTGCCATTAAAAATATTTTCCAGAACATTTATATAATCATTCCATCCTCTTCTTTAACTCTATAAAATGACATTCCAGTATATAACTGCTACCCATCCGATTACCCTTCCGATCTTCAAAGTATTTAATTGTTCAAATTACACATTTGTATGATACTCTAACTTTTATATATAGGGTTAAAACTTACTGTTACAATTACAGTCTTCAGGCAGAGTTCTAAACGGTTTACTGGTTTGGTTCCTAACAAACCAGTTACTCTGCCTGCAAAATGTCACTTAAACATTCTCGAATCTATATTTTAGATTCGAAAAAATTTTCTTTTCTAATTTTCTAAAATGATGTTTATTAAAAGAGATATAAATATATATTTTTTTCAGTGTACATATAATAAATCCGTACCGCTAATTTATATCATTCTCGTAATTTGTGTACCTTAAATTTGTTATAAAAATAAAATAAAGAAAAAATTATGTTTTAATCGTTAATAAAAAAATTATTTAAACAAAGTTTATAAAATGTGTTATAATATCGGATATTAAGTATAAATAAAACAATCAATTCTTGGATTACTTAATGACATCATTGTACGCATCATCAGCAGTACGGGTGTTACATAATCTCTGACTAAATTATGGATTACTTCTAATGTAACATACATATGTAAGTAAGTTTATATATTTTTTATACATATCTTCTTATTTGTTATTAAAATAAAAAAAAAATAAATAAAAAAAATTGCTTATTCCCTATAATAAATTGTTTATAGAAGGAGCATCAATTTTTTATTATTCTAAAATTTACGAAATTCCAATACAGCGGCTTAATTATTACAATGTTTCGGAGTTTTTAACATGAATTTGTGTGTTCTTTTCAAAAGCGATTACAAGCACAACGTCCGTAAGCTGATTTCAGTGTGAATCGAATTCAAGATTTTCAAAATAAAACACTTATATGCAGTATATTGAAATTAGACATAAAAACTAATACTTTAATTCTTGTAATTGGAAGTCTATTTATATATACTTATAAACATAATAGTAGTAGCCGTGGTCTAGTGGTTAGTGTTTTGGCCTACTAAGACGATAGCTCCGGGTTCAAACCTCAGCTCTGACATCTTGAAAAAAAGAAAAATAAAAAAAATATTTTTTTCCGCGCGACTACCTCTTAGCACTCTTCTGGCGAAGCTCTAAGAGCAACTGAATGCCATGAACAAGCTTCTCAAATCTCTCGTTCGGAGTCGACTTTATACTGTAGATCCCGGTACTCATGGATAAAAATTAACACACACAATATGGGTGCTGCGAGAAGCTAGGCTGTAACCCTGAAACAGGGTTGTAATGGCCAATTATGCATGCATGCACACATACATATGTATATGTACTTGGTAGAAATACCTTTTAAGCTCAAGTAATTAACCAACAATGAAGTATTTTTAATTCAAATGAAATGGGCTTTGTAGCAATAAAAAGCTTAAGACATTAATGCCCAAAAATGATTTCAGTCATGTGGTGGAGGACAAGGTGCAATCTGGAACATTAATTCTCAAAACTTTTCGAAGCTATGCGGTCTTATATCGTCAATAACTCTGCGAATGTTGATTTCAGGTTGAGATTCAATGGAGTTAAATCACACAATCTTGATGACCAACTAACTGAACCATTATGTAAAAAATCCTCAAAAATTTCTTCGATTCTAATGCAATGCACAACCTGAGTAGGGGTTTACTAACCTCAGAATTGGTTGTAAACTAAAGAAATTTTGAAAAATCAAAATTGTGAAACTCTATTGTCACTTTTACAAGATTTTTCACAAGATGCTTCCGTGTATTGCTTGTAAAAAAGTGGTGTATTATTAGCAAATATTGGATGAATTTTAACAACCTCAGATCCTAATACTGGTATTCTTATGAGAATTAACATCCGTTAAGGAATATGTACAAACACTAGCAGAACTGAACTAGATGAGACCTTTCGTAGCTGGGTCGAATACTAGTTCAGTTCTGCTAGTGTTTGTACATAAAATAATTTCGTATTTATACCTTTATTAAAGTATTTTAAAAAATGTATTTTTTATTAAAACAGCTTTTTACAATACATATAATAAAAAAATATTTATTAAAAGAATACCTAACAAATTTGTACTTTATTTAGCATAGAAATGGCACTAAAGTGCAGATAAGATGTATACAGATATGTGTACTTATGCAAAGTAGCATGGTTTTTCTCCTTTTTTTGTAAAAATTTTGCACTGTTGATTGAAATGGTATTAAAACAGGTATATTTTTTGTACAAAGGTTTTTTCTCACACTGAAACAAAATGTTCAGTTAAATTTGCTTTGGTGCCACCAAAAATTAAAAAACGTACCGAAACCAGGGACCGCAAATAACAGTTATTGCTTAAAAATTAAACTAAAAAATCATCGTATTAGTGTACAGACATATATGATGTTATATACAAAATTAATCGGCTTGGAGAGCTCTCACAGAATCTGTAGTGATCTTGCATATGTGATCATTAATCAGATTTTAACTGTTACTTCTTGACGTAAAAATAAAAGGTTAGATGAAACCTTTAAAAAGAGAGTTTTATTTTTTCGTCATAAAATAAAGCTCATTTTGTGAGTTTAATTTTTTCGTCATAAAATAAAACTTATTTTTGAGTTTTATTTTTCAGTCAGAAAATAACCATTATTTTTCGAGTTTTATTTTTCCGTTAAAAAATAAAACTCTATTTAGGAGTTTTATTTCTTCTGTCATAAAATAAAACTCGTTTTTAATACAGATTTTATTTTTAATCCAATCCCGTTGCTTGTGGTATCTTTACTTTATTGTTTTTTATAGCTGAATACCTAAAATGTCAAGTTGAACGAGTTTTAAGGTGCTTTAATATTAATAAAAGGCAAATTTACACAATTACAACCGATAATGGCCGGAACTTGCTAAAAATGTTACAAATATTTGACTAGGAGGATGAAAGCGGGTTCGATGACTGCGTCTATTACGACGTTCTGCACGGAATAAAATACGATAGAAATGACATTTGTAATAGTTTGCAGACGATAATGTGTCAAATCAGGATTAGGTGTGAAACAAATTTTTCATAAAAAGGAGTTTTATTTTATGACCGAAAAAATAAAACTCCTAAATAGAGTTTTATTTTATGACGGAAAAACAAAACTCAAAAAATAACTGTTATTTTCTGACTGAAAAATAAAACTCTCAAAATAAGTTTTATTTTATGACGAAAAAATAAAACTCTATTTTTTTATTTTTATTTTTCCGTTGAAAAATAACCTCTTCTGCTGACCTTTTTGGGAAAAACTCTCAAAATAACCATAAAAAATAAGTTTTTCGATATATCTTATAACCGTTACAATCCCTGACCGAAACTTTAAAAAAGGGCACCACGCACCATCTAAGGAATTTTTCGCACAAAAATTTAAAAAAAGCACCAAAAATGGTGCGAAACGCACCAATTTGACAACGCTGAGTATAAACCCATTAAATATTCGAATTTATTTCGAAAAATGTATAATAATTTGCATATATTTAGCCTTTCTTAAAAATATTTTTAATAGCTTATTAGAGCTAAATAAATGGTATATACTAGTGTTTGAAACCAACTATAAATAAAATTTAAACTTGATCGAAAGAGCTAAACATATATTATTAATGATTCGAAACTTGAATAAAAACATATGGTTTTAATCGTTAATATACTGTTTATATAGAGTTTGTAAACTAACCCTTAACGGTCCAATGCCGCCATAAAAGCGGCGTAGCACTTTTACTTACTAGGTCCAATGCCGCGTATATGGTGGCAAACATTTTTTTATTATTTTCATCACTGTTATTGTCGTTATAGTTATGATTAGCGCATTTCTGTACACTTCTGTGAATATACTTCCACTTGTTATCGATGTTCCGTTATCTTTTGTTGTTTTTTTTTTGCACATGCACTTTTGTCCCTTAAATAGTGGCGAAAACTCTTTTTCTGGGGACTTGAAGTATGTTCTACTAATTCTTACATTCCATATAAATCCGTTAAAAAAAAAAGAATGAAAATTCAGTTTCACGTTACGCATTTATGTATAAAGGAACTAGTTAATCAGTTAGTAGATGACTTTAATATGTTGGAAACACTTCGAGGACGTGCTAATGCTGAACAAGGTCTTCAGCGACTCGATGAAAAGCTCCACATCATTCTCAGTGGGACTAAAAAAGACTGCATTGTCATCTTGAACCGAAAAGTAACAGGCGGAAGACGAGAAACAAGATTTTATTGTTATACTCGCCCCCTTGAACCGGGAATACATGTTGGAGATTGCTTCACAAAGTACCATACCCTAAAACAATATAAAATTTAAATCATTTTTGGATATATATTAAGAAATTTTCACTGAAATATAAATATTTTCTTCTCTATAATTGTTTTAAACATGTTAAGCCCGCATTTTCTCTTGCTGGAGAAAATAGCTTGGACCTGGCGGAAAGTAAACCTGAAATACCTCTTGACCGTTAAGGGCTAACATTAGGAATTGAAAAAAACTTAATTTGATAAAACAACTTAACATAACAATTTTGGACATAATTTTTAATAGGTTTTTTGAGGAATACCAATTAAATATTTTGGTTTGAAAAATTAAAAAAAAATCTGGGTTTTCCTTAATCGTGTTTATGCATGTATGTATGTTTACACAAATGTGTTGAAACGCCTCTTTAGTCATATGTTGTGTCATATGAACATACAGTGAATGTAAAATGTACACATGTACATATGTGCATACATACATACCTTTTATATAAAATATTCTTTATTTTTTTTTTCGTTTATTTTCTAGAGAAAATCCGCTTAAAAGTTCCTACAAATGAAAACAACAACATCAAATCCTTTGAAGTGTATTTCATTTCGTTATCAAATACGAATTTACAAACATTCTCACATTTTTATACCTTTTCGTCAGCAAAAAGTTTGCATTACCAACTCCCTTTTACTAAGAAAGTAAAATTTATGAATATAATCCGCTTAGAATGGTTGCCATGTTTTCACATTCAAGGCAATAGGAAATATAGACAAAAACAAATTGCACATTCGCAACTCATAAGACCAAATAAAAATTCATATTTATTTTCACATAAAAACCATTTTGTTAAAATTGCTTATCAGCAAATAAGCATGACTAACTAAATTCCAATTTGTTTTATATTTTTTCTCTTTGCAGGAGGAAAAATTAAAATGAAAATGAAACATAACTGCCAATTTGGTAATTTCAAGCAACAACACAAGATCTACAATATCAAGTACTTTATAAATATGTACTCAAACTCTGCTTGAGTTATATTAAGAGCGAACGATGTTAAAGCTGGCAGTGATTTTATTTCGTTAAAAACAAATTAAATAGAATTATGGATACACCAATGAACAGCTACTTGGTCAACCAGCCAGCAGCATCAGTAGCAAGTCAACAGTAAAAAACCTTCACAGCATAGCTACGCAAGCATCCTTACCCACCCACCAAGTGTTATGAGTAGAATTAAAAATTTGAAAAATAAAAAAAAACAAATCAAAGTTCCACTACATTCCGTATTATGTTGAAAACAAATCTTTTCTAAATGTGTTACAACAATAACAAATAAAATAATAAACGTGAAACTGTAATAGTGTAAGTGTGAAAGTGGGAACGTGTGAAACATAGCGAAACCGAAAAGTTTTCAAATACATATATTAAGAAAAAGTGAAAACAAACGAACATTGAAAAAGTACAAATCAAAGAGCGACCACCTAGAGTGATTTTTTGCCATTCAATCCACACGTTTGTGTTGGTGCGTGTGTGTGTTTTGGGGGAAAAGTTTTCTTTGCATTAACCAACCTAAACCAGTGGTGACTTTTTAAAGCGAAATGAAGGGTTTAACAGCGTTTAAAGAAAAAGCCACGGGTGTCTTTGGTGGGTAAGTGTCTATACTTTTGTTTTAAACATTTATTAGAGTAACTTATTGAGTTATTTGTTTTGATTTATTAACTTTATCCTTATTTTTGGCTTCTATGAATTATGATTATCAATGTTACGCTTTGATTGTTCAACGAAAATATATAAAAAAAAGTAAAAATTTAATTTAACGGACCAGTGATTTAGAGTCTGGATAAATGTACGGTCAGTTATTTAAATGGTTGAAAATGGAATGCAGAAAATATGATAGCGATGATTACAGAAAAATGTCATCGTTTATAATTTTGTTTCCCCTTGCTGCCATGAGTTAAACTTATTTTATAATTAAACAATAAACTTTTTCTGTAACTGTTTAGAGCAGGGGCGAGCAACGTTTTTAATCAACGGGCCACTTTTAAATTTTAAAATTTTTTGGCGGGCCGCACATAAATACTAATAATTTACAAAACTCTATTTATAATAAAAATTAGAATAAAAAAATATAAAATTTAATGCCAAAAAAAAAGTATTTGCTTGAAATTTTTAATGAGAAATTTGGCACTATTTTTTCGATACAACCTGATCAATATCTGCCGGAATTGATGAGGTAGCTACACATACACAAGTTTCTAATCGTACATTACTCAGTCCTGATCGGTGGTAATTGGTCGGTGGTCGGATTTATAAACATTCTCGATGTTTACTGAGAGAAATACATTTTTTATATCAGTATTATTTTGCATGTCCATCACTTCCCTTTGAAAGTCTTCGGGAACTGTATCCACATCGATAATTAATGGTTAGGAAAACATTTTCATGGAAACTGCTCTCTTCTTAGTTTCTTCGTAATTGAAATTCGTTGATTAATGTGTCTATATATTATGTGTATTTTTGAGAAGCAGCAACATTTGTTTGGCGGGCCGCATAAATAGGTTGAAAGAGCCGCAAGCGGCCCGCGGGCCGCGTGTTGCTCATCCCTGGTTTAGAGGCAGCCTTATACTAACAAAATTCGCCATACAAGTTAAACATTTATTTTTTATAACTCGTTCAGTCAGAACTTCCTGAGAGAAATTGTATCAGAGAGGCATTTTCTGATGAGAGCTTAGATACGAGGGCGAATTGACATTGAAGCTACCTAGCGCTAGATGGCTGCACAAACACAAAAACTTTTTCTTTCTTAGAAATTACGATCTGTCAAACGTCAGCTGTTAAAATTTTAGCCAAATTCATCGATTAGTTTATTTGTTGTAGTCGTTTGAAGTAAGCAACTTTTGTGTTTCTTGGAAAATGGAAAAGAGTGAATTTCGTGTAGTGATTAAACACTATTATTTGAAAGGCAAAACGGCGAAAGAGACAAAAGAAAAGCTTGATAAACATTACAGCGAATCTGCTCCATCTGATTATATGGTAAAATATTGGATTGCTGAATTTAAACGAGGCCGAACAAACACTGCAACAATACCATCAACAGGAAGGCCAAAAGAGGTGGTTACTGAAGAAAATATTAAGAAAATCCTCGATATCGTTATGAATGATCGCCGGGTCAAAATACGTGAGATTGCTGAAATGGTAAACATATCATATGAAAGTGTGTTTAACATTTTGCACGAACATTTGCATATGAAAAAGCTATCGGCAAGATAGGTGCCGCGTTTGCTCAGTGTTGAACAGAAACGAGTTCGACGTTTGGCTTCACAGCGTTATTTGGACATGATAAAGTATAATCCTGCTGATTTTTGGTGTAGATTAATAACCGTTGATGAAACGTGGGTCGACCACTACACACCTGAAACCAAAAATCAATCGAAGCAATGGGTGGCTGGTGAAAGTGCTCCGAAGAAGGCGAAGACAGCGAAATCGGCTGGCAAGGTTATGGCCACTGTATTTTTGGATGCACACGGAATATTGCTCATCGATTATCTTGAAAAGGGATCCACAATCACAGAAGAGTATTATAATGCATTATTCGATCAATTGGTTGATGCAATCAAAGAAAAACGACCACATTTAACAAGAAAAAAGTGCTCTTTCTTCAAAACAACGCACCGGTTCCCACAGCATTAGATACGATGCTAAAACTACGAGAAATCCACTTCGAATTCGTTGATCATCCACCTTAAAGTCCAGATTTAGCCCCTAGTGACTTTTTTCTGTTGCCAAACTTGAAAAAATGGCTCGCAGGAAAAAGATTCATTTCAAATGAAGAAGTGATTACCGAAACTAATGCGTGTTTTGAGGAGTTCCCAAAATCGTATTATTCAGATGGTATAAAAAAAGTTGGAAAATTGTCTTACTAAGTGTGTTAAGCTAAAAGGAGACTATGCTGAGAAATTAATGGTTTAAACAAAAAATATTTTTTTCCTACTTAGGTAGCTTCAATATCAATCCACCCTCGTATGTGTTATCGTTTTTGAAAATAAAATTCGAACATTGATTAACAAACTTTACAATTAATTAAATAGTAGTGCCTGGGTTGTGGGTTTGATTCCCACCAGAGATTACGTTCTGTGACCTATACTGAATATAGTTTTCAGTCACTTCGCTCATGGTAATTACAATACAATATTATATGCTCGCAAATTGTTTGAGGCATTCACAAAGTGTGCTATTGTGTGTCACTGTCTCACTGTCACAATAGCACACTTTGTGTATACCTCAGATGTTTTAACAGCTATTATTCTAAATATTGCTTAAAGTTGGCTAAATCCTCCATACAAAGCCTTAGCTCTTGTATTCATAAAAAATATTTAAAATTATTGTAATTAACGGTATACTTGACAAGTATTTGTCATATCAACCTTTAATAAACCTACAATGTCTTTTATGACTACGGCAGTTATTGATTATTTTGATATAAAATTTTAGTCCCAAAACGTTTGGCCACATATCAATATGTTTGATTAAGTTTATATTTGTATTGGTAGCATACAAAAAAAATTTTTTTTTTGGAGCCAGAACCCTTTGGTAGGATTGAAAACGGAGTTTGAAAGATCATACTGAGAGAAAAAAAGGACAAGGAGAGACAACTAGCCTTCTTTTGCGAAGCGGGCCTAAGACTTTCCAAACTCTTACACGATAACTATAATAGGAAGAGATTTAAGTCGTGCATTATATTATATAGGGATGATGTACTGACATCATTGGAACTCCTAACCGGTGCACTGCAGACTTAATGGGCATTTAAATAGGACAGGAATCGGTTCGAGTGATTTGTGAAAATTCTGTGACTTGTGATCGAGTCATTATATCTGATACGCAGTAGGAAAAGTTATCTTAGTAGTTATCAGATAGGAAATTGTCAAAGCTGGCATCGGCTGTCATTTTGAAGTTCATCAGAGCGACGAAACTACATACATACATACATACATAATTGGCCATTACAACCCTGTTTCAGGGTTATGGAACACTGCTGAATATTTCTTCTGGTGACTATCTCTCAGCAAAGCGACGAAACTAAGGCAGATATAATAGGAATCCTAGTTAAGTTAAGGAGTGTACCTAAGCGAAGTACTTTAGTACCTCGACTATAAATCATTTGCGAAACACTAAAATATTCTTAAAATCACTTACTGATAAAGGTCTTGTAAATATTAAGGCAGCCAGATGAATTTTGGAATTTCTGATACGGTTGTTAAAGTCTGTTAGCTTTTTTACAGACTAGATATTGGTGACACCAACATGATCGGTGTTGTAATTTCGTACCAATTTCGATTTTAACAGTGTTAGTGTAGTCGCCGTGGTCTAGTGGTTAGTGTGTTGGCTTACTAAGACATGAGCCCTGGGTTCGACACCCAGCTCCGACATCTTAAAAAAAAAAATAAAATATAAAAAAAAATATTTCTTTCGGCGACTACCTCTCAGCAGTCTTCTGGCAAAAGCTCTGAGAGTAATTAATTGCCATGAACAAGCTTCTCAAGACTGTCGTTCGGAGTCGTCATTAAACTGTAAGTCCCGGTACTCATGGATAAAAATTTACACACACAACATGAGTGCTGCGAGAAGCTAGGCCGTAATCCGTTATGTATGTATATAACTACAGATTTACTATGACTATGAGACAATATTACAAAAATTGAAAAATTTCAACATTTACGTGCCTGCTTAAAGAATGCTGCTATGAAGGCATTGAGCTGCTAAAGAAACGTTTTGACAATAAATTCGTAATTTTTCAATCTCATATAAGAGAAATTTTTTATTTGATAGTTGAAAGGGACTTTGCCGTAAGTATTCATAGTAAAACATTAAACTAATAAAGAGCATTTTGCTATTAAAAAAATAAAAAGTCGTTTTATTTTTTCATACTAATTCTAGTATGAAAAAAAGCTTAAAGACTTTAACAACGTTTTTAAAAAAACGACGTATATAAGTACTTGAATGCTTCTTTGGACATTTCATTTCAATGGATATCATAGTTTCCAATTCCCTGTTAAAGCGAAAGTAACCTTCATAGTCAATACCATAAGTGGATAATTGTGCAAAGTTTTGGAAGAAAACTGACTTTTTATACATCCTGAGAGCGCTAATAGTGAAAGTTTCGAACTTGGTTGTCAATAAGTATCACTAACAATATAGTGCATGATACCAGCATAAAATTTTTAATATTTGAAAGCAAGAAATAAAATTGTAAGCAATAATCGAAGCATTATATTGTTTTTTATACATTAAAGCTTCTAAATATGCTACAAGATAAGGTATTATTTTGGAATTTTTGTACTATTTGCTTACTAGTTGCAGAAAATTTTAGCGGCTCGTTTCATATAAAAATCATGCATTATGAAGCGCACGAGTAAGTGAATGTTTACAATTACTCGCTTATAAAGTAACTTACTGGTAAGTACTATTTTCTGCTGGAATGTTGGATTTTTAGAAAAGGCTCTCTCCATATTAAGTAATATTAGTAGCTTCCGATCTTTGAAATGGCAATAGCAGCAATTTCTAAATTTAATTTAAATAACCTCATTTAAAATAAAATATTATATTCAATTTAAATTGGCGTACCAAGTACGCCAAATATTTTTATATTTTTTCAATGTTAACTACTATGTACTTTGATATTTTTATATTAGTGGGTGAATAGCTTTTTCTTAAATTTAAACTTAATTATACTTATAGAGATAATGTTCTCCTATTTATTTTTCTATATCAGCTAAATATCTACAATTTAATATCGATTATCTACTTTAAAGAAATCTACACGCTTTGAATTTCAATATTATCCAACAATATGTATGTAATTGTCAGCAATAAATTTCAATTAAGTTCTTTTAAAACAATTAAACATTATCTGTGTATGTTTTTATCAATTGAAATTCAATTTCATTTCCTCACTAGAAGACACCTTTGAATTGCAACAACAACAGCAATAAATTTAATAAAATTTCAATACAACCAGAATCAAATAAAAGAAATTCATCATCAAATAATCCTGGTTGCTTTGAATAAATAACTGAGTGAGTAACTGACTGACTGACTGGCTGGCTGGCTGTTAAGAAAAGCCATAAAGTAAAATAAGTGAAATCATAGTAGAAAGAAAGAGTGTGGTTGCCATGATAACTCTATTAACACTTGAAATTTTAATTTCGTATTCAAGACATGATGCTGACTTTTTTTTTGCAATATTTGGCGTTTACAACGGTTGAAGGAGGCAACTTGAAGAAGAATTATAATAAAAATTTAAGCATAAAATGAAATGAGTGTTTGTGGCGCCACTTGAAAGTTAGAAAGGCAATGAATACAGCAACAACTACAAGTAAATGAAGAATTATTATCACTAAGAATCTTTACAGCAACACAATAATCTTGTAGAAGAAAGTTTGTTGGTTGGTGTTGACTGCATGAGTTTGAGAAAACAAAAGAACAGGACAATAGAATAAGTGTTTACGCATTTTAATGTTAAAATTGTATGCGTTAAACGTTTTCTAAAGAGTTTCATTCTTTTGTAATTTTTATATGAAAAGAAATTCAAATGAATTTCCATTTTCACGCATATCAAGTTCCTGTCTAAGAAAATATTATTGAATTTTTAAGGATTTCAGAAATAAACAAAATGTTTTTGATGTTTTACTTCAGCCAAATGTAAAAAACGAAATATGTATGAGTTAACAAAAAAATTGCCTTATATATTACAGATTTATAAAAATAGTATAAAAATAATATTTTAGATTTTTATTTATCAAATGCTTTTATTCTCTTTCCAAATAAAATATGAAAATATCCATTAAAAATGTGATTTTTATTAATATTTACCTCCTCCTTGGGAAAAGCTTACATTTTTTATTTTGTTGTATCATGCAACAAATGAAATCGTACAAAACGCACTTCATAATCATTTCCCTTTCCGTTTTGCATTCCATATGCACGCTTCATGCACGTGCAAGGAATTCCTATTCTTAACACTTTTGTTTTACTCCCGTTCAACGTCAATAACCAACGGCAACAGCAGTCCAACTTTATTATAAGCATTCTACTCTTTATGAAGTATTCATTGCAATGTGTTGAAAGCTGAATTTAAAAGAATGCAATCATTCTGTGACGTCTAACTTTTATATCTCAGACAATTAAAGAATTAAACTACAAATATATTTATAACACAGTGCGACAGTGAAAAAAATGCACAGAATCCACAATATAGGTTCGATTGTGCTACCGAAGGTTAGCATTGACTACCAATTTTTTTTATGGACTTCAAAAGATTTCGAAAATTACTGCATCACTAAAAAAAGGTGTCCTCAGTTTTTGGCCAACAGCTAACTCAAACTAAAAGATACTGCTTAACTATGTTTGGCAATAATGTAGTGAAGACTCTACGGAACAAATATTAAAATATTTTTGTGGAAAAAACTATTTTTTCTTACACTTTTTTGCATATCTGTCGTTCGGAGTCGACTTTAAACTGTAGGTCCCGGTACTCATGGATAAAAATTAACACACACAACATGGGTGCTGATAAAATCTAGGCCGTAACCCTGACACAGGGTTGTAATGGCGAATTATGTATGTATGTATGTATGTATGTATGTACTACTTGCTTATCGGTTGCAATAAATTTGCATTTCTATTGCATTTTAGCGAATCATTTCATATAAAAGTCATGCATTCTTGATTCAGAAAACATTCTTTTAAGGTTTTGTTTGCTCATAAAAAAATATGCCAAGAGTATTATAAAGTTCGTTGTTATGTAGGAGGAATTTTAGTTGATGCTCAACTTCTACCACTTCAAATATATTTCGATGACGATATCGTTTATTTTTTTTAGTTTTTTCTTTATATTTGTCCCAGATAGTGAAAGTTGTCGTCTTCACAATAAACTTATAATGACATCTTAAACATGCCAATAATTTTTTTCCTCATATAATTTTATTGGGTTTTTTCTTTTTTTCTTTGGTATTTTTATATTTCTTATTGTTTTACACTATAGAATGTATATGATGGAATATTTCATGTTTTATTTAATTTTTTTTTCCTTTTTTTGAATTATGAGAGATACTTTTAAAATTTTAAATGGTCGCGTTTTAAGGCTTAAATAAATGGCGAGACTGTGTCTCAGACGCCTTTTTATACTGCAACTTTACCGCCAACTTAAGTTAATTTGTAAAGAATTATTAGTTTTATAGTCAATAAAAGAAGTGATACAAGCAATAAGGGAGTTGTAACATGCTAATAAAGTATTATAACAAATTTAAATCTCGATTTTCTTTTTTTTAACTAAAATATTTAAAATTAGTTTAATTGATTAAAACTAAAACGAATGAAACGATTATATAGTTGAGAATCTCCGTGGTCTAGTGGTTAGTGTGTTGGATTACTAACACGAGAGCCGGAAAAAAATATAAAAAAAAAAAAAATAACGTAAATATTTCTTTCGGCGACTACCTCTTAGCAGACTTCTTGTAAAAGCTCTGAGAGTAACTAATTGCCATGAACAAGCTTCTCAAGTCTGTCGTTCGGAGTCGACATTAAACTGTAGGTCCCGGTACTCATGGATAAGAATTGACACACACAACATGAGTGCTGCCAGAAGCTAGGCCGTAATCCTGACACAGGGTTGTAAAGGCCAGTTATGTATGTATGTTACTTAAACTTGCAAGAGAATTACAGAAAATTCAGACTGTAAAGTATTCATTTGACTCATATGAAAACTAGGTAATTAATTAATCACTCTTTTTGGCAGTATAATTTTATGTATAACGATCTGTCTGAATGAAATGGAGCCCATCCAAACGAGAAAAGTACACAGCAATAGTGATCTACTCATGCATTTAACTGCCAAATGCTCAATGCTAAATTCAGTTTAATAAATTCTAAAAAAAAGTGCTAGAAATATACTAGAAATAAAGCATGTTAGTGTATATTTTTTCATGAATTTTATTTTTAAATTTCTATTTTTAAAAATTTTTATTTTTATTGAAAATTATGATTGTTAAACTATCATCCGAATAAAAAAATGTTTTCAGGTTTATAGACCGGTAAAAACAACACAAACTGGAGTTTTTTTACGATTTGTTTTAGACAAAATTTAACAATAATTTACGGGAGTTTACAAAACACGTCTTTCTTCCACCAAAAGCTAAAACATTTATGATTTTTGTTTATCACATTTGCTATATAAAATTAAACTTAAAGAAAATAATTTGGTATAATTTTATTCTTTGTCTGACTAATGTAAAGCATTACCTAATATAAAACAGAAAGTCATAAAGCTACGGTCACATTAGGTAAATATTTGATGAAAAAAACGTAACTACTATTTTATGAAAATATATATTTTTTAATTTTTCATTTCTTAAATTTTTGAAGAAATGTTTACATAAAAAGAAATATTTGCATAATATATTTAAATAAATAGTGGTTACGTTTTTTCGTCAAATATTTGACTAATGTAACCGTAGCTTAAAATAGTGTACTGTTGAAATTTGAGACCTTTTGATTTGTGTGTATTTTACATAGGTAGACTTGAGATGGTTTTTGAATTTCAAATGAGGATATATAAATATTTGCTGTACTCCACAAACGTTACTTAAGGGGCGTTTAGGCGGTAATACAAGTTGTACTACATTTTTGTAGTAGAAGATAATGAATAGTATCGTGTAAACTTGATATGCAATGAGAGTGTACAACGGCTCGCTTTGTTTTTTGAAATTTTTTAAGAAACCATTACATTTGATTAGATCAGGGATGCATTTTTATGTTTTTGTTTTTTTATGTTAAATGTATTCACAATGCATGTAAAGTTTGTGTGCATGTGTATGTATGTTTTCATTTTACTTTGTTTTGGTATTTTACCAACCGTGTAAACGCAAAAAATATCTGTCGTAAGATTTTTACTCTCATTTTTAAAATACGGATGAAATATCATATCTAGGCCCGACTTTACCAGAAAAATTTTAGCATTATCCAAAAGTTTATTTTATCAAAATGTGTTGTAAGTCAACAAGTAGCTTATATGATGTTGCACCAAAATTTTATTTTATCAAAATGTGTTGTAAGTCAACAAGTAGCTTATATGATGTTGCACCCAAGTAATTTTTTTAATTTAAAGCAACATCCTATCAGTATTTAGTATTAAACTTGCTTTTGATAAAAGGCTATACAATATTTTCACACAATACGAGTAAACTTTTAAAATGTCTTTGAAGATCTCTTATTGGAAATATCTTTAAGAAAATCAATTTTTTTTGCAAACTTACAGTTTTTTCTTAATGTAACTACTACTTTCTTTCCAAAACATTTCTCCATACCTTTTCATTAATCTTTGGTCACAGTTCATTTTTCAACAATTGTCATTTTTTTTGTTAAAGTTACAGTAAGATCTTGATAAAATGTTAGAAAAATACACACACACACATCAATTTAATGTCATTAACCTAAAAACCTTTTAACATGACAAAAAATGTGAAGAACAACAAAAAAAAAAAAAAGAAAAAAACAACAATCCAAATAAATATCGATAAAAAAGAATCCCTGCAATCCACAGATAAAATAAAATGATTCTATCAACTATCAATAAAATAAAAATAGAAAGGCATTCATTCACCCTACCTTTCATCTGATTACTCGTAAGAACCAATTCTATGATGCCAGTGAGCGAGCACTTAATAAAATCAAATTTTATTTCAATTGAACACGTCTGTCTGTTTTTATTTCAATTTTATTTTTTACCTTCAGTAGGAGTTGTTTGGATATTTTCGTTTTTATTTTTTTTTTAATTTTGCAATAAACAAGTGTTGTTTTTGTTGTTCTACGACAAATCCTTAAGGATATATGGATGTGTAAGTTATTTGTATGTGTGTGTTACACAAGTATTTCGGCATTAAAAGAATGTCTGTAAAACAATAGGGGTGGGTTGTGGAAAACCAGCAAAAGTTTCGGTAAAATGATATCAACGATTATGGTTTATTAGTGTGAAAATATTTGTGTTATTTCTTGTTTAGTGAGATCCTTAGGGAGTTTTTGCATGATTACTGAAATTTATGTGTTTTAATAAATACTTTGAAGGGGGCGGGTGAAGTTACAAGTAGTTGGTGATAAAGTTGTCAGAAATTTAATTTTCTTGCTTTTAGATTTTGTATAGCAGAAACAAAAAAATATATCTAATTAATTAAAAGTATACTTTTAGAATTTTTTTAAATGAAAAGTAAACAAATTTCTATTAAATTATGGTATCATATGCAGTTTCCAAATTAATGACTAATAACAATATTGAGCCTATTATTTCGAAGTAGTGCCAGTTGCTTAAAAAAATCAAATAATTGCAATAAAGTATCTTTATCAAGTACTACTCAAATACACACGATTATTTTAAAGGCAGCACAGCAAAACCCTTGACAAAAACCCTTGCTGCTGTTACCCAACTTAGACTAATTATTATTTTTTGAGGCAGCAAAGACTTATTAGTGTTGTCAATACAATATTAAATAAATACTACCAAAAAAATATTTTTTCTTACAAAGGAAACAAAAAAAAAAAAACCAATTGTTTGGTAATAAAGAAAATAACAATTAAAAACTTTTAATATTACAAGTCGATATTTATTAATTAAATTTAAGATGTTAAAGTTATGCTTGCATAATGTGATGGAAAATGCTATGAAGCGGCTGAATGAATAACGAACTGCGTTATGTCTTATTAGAAATATGCAAATGTGTGATGCACCAAAATATCATTCTGATCAGGAGATTTATTTGGGAGATATGCAGCCGTACCAGTTGAGAAATACATTTTAGCATTTCAAAATTCAACGGGCAACATCAACGGCGATGCAAAAATTATTATTTTACAAGGGTATTATATTAATGTGTTACCAAATAATTTGAGAATAGAGCAAAAGAGCATGTGAAAAATTAGAAAGAAATATATTTTGTAAGTGATTTTTGTAGTAAAGTTTTTTAATACTATCTAATAATATATAAATAAATTAAAATAAAAAATTTATATACATTTTAAACAAGCGATTTTATTTTTGCGATTTTGTAGGCATGAAAGTGGTATCATTGAAATATGTATTTCCACAACAAACACATGTTCATTATTTTATTTGTTTTTTTTATTGTTTTGCTGTTGCTGCCTTCAAAATATTTATGCAGCTTATAGCATGGCAGCAAATATTGTCGGCTATATTTGCTGCTTGCTGTCATGTTGCTTGCTGTTGTCTAACAGTCCAATTCATAATGAGATAAAACGTGCTTATAAGAGCCTTATAAGCAAAATCTCTTAATTTTGTATTCATAATCAAAAAACAGTGTCATAATGCTCTCATAAACCATTTATAAATAAGAAATTTTTATTGTAGGTTTTTAGGTACTTTAACCGTATAATAACACGACATTTGTGAGTTAGATTGGATATTGTATAAATAAAAGTGGAATAATATAGTATTACAATGAATAAAACTTATATAGTTGCAAGTATTGATATATATGTACATATTTAAATTCATATAATTAAAAATTTTCGTATAATAGCAAATGGTTGCAGTCTCTGTACAAAATTAAATTTCTAAATGGCCAAAAAATTGTTTTTATTTTGTATTACATATGCCATTCCTTTTCAGGCTCTGTCATCAGTGCCTGTAGAAATTACGAATGTTAATCCCCCTTTCTCTTTCTCTCCAGTTTACAATTCCATTTTACCAAATTTTGATATAAAAAATGTAAACAGAATAGTGATGCACAAACCAAAAAGAGAATGGTAGTATTCGATTACTTTATACATGAATTAAAAAAATGTGCTTGAAAGGAAGTTTTTTTTTATTTTTTCAGTTTATTTTAGTTTTTTTTCAGTTTTATTTTTATTTTTTTTATGTATAATTGTGTTACTATTACATTATTTTTAAGAATATTAAAAATTACCGAAGTAACCGATAGCTTTTATTGTGCATCACTACGCTGAAATAACATCATGGTATTGCCAGCATGACATTAAAATCGTTTATTAGTTAATTTGCTCATATGAAACGTTTATGAATAAGATTTTTTATTTTGAGCTTATAAGACAGATAACGTCTCATAACTAATGTATGGATAAAACCTAAATTAAGGAGTTATTATGAATTTGACTGTAAGTGTTTAATACTTAACAACGAACTGGAAGTATATGATACACTACCAGAATCTAGACTGCGGTATATGTGTATTTTAGGGCAATCAGAATCAAGCAGGCTTAGATGGTTCAAACAATGATATACTGGGTAGGATAGGACCGTGAGTACATTGAAAATTAAACATATCGTCCTCAACACTTGAATCTACGGGAGCACTTAACGTTGATTAAAGCATTCCGAAAATATTTATGTATATATCAAGTCGATAAAGTAATTTATGTCGCTTTGTTCTGGCTTTGCGGTAATAAGATCATGAATGACGCGAAAAACTCATGGAAGTGTAATTGAATTTATACGTGTTACTTTTGAATAAGAGAAAATTTAGTCCATGATTCATTAAGAAAGTTTGTTTATCTTTACACGATGACCGTATTATTTATAAGATTGACCGTTTATCGGCAAAGGAGGCTAGGGGTAAACAAACGAGTACACTTTATCTTGTACTATGAATACGCTTTACTCTTTCATTCGTAATTGCATACATACAATTGTAAATAACATATCGTTGTGCGGGCGGGAATTTATGTGCTCTATCCGACACAAAAATTTTGACACAAAAATTTTTAAAATCAGCAATCCATTTTAAGCTAGATAGAGCACACAAAGTCCCGCACGACAGTATGTATATGACGTCCAAAATAAGATTTGAATTGTGTGAGCAGAACAGATAGTTCAAAGAAGAATAGGCCAAAATCTTGAAAACAAAACTGTCATCGTGTGAATATATACTTAAACTAGCCTAAACCCGGTGTGCTTCGCTACATCTACTTCTACCATTTGTACACATTTTTCGACTGATGAGTTTTAATGACCACAAAATCAATTACACCAAACTCAGAAACTTCAGTTTTAACACTTCTCAAGCTATAAAGAACTTAATATTTAACTTGCATGGGAGGTGACGCGCCTACTTTCTAATTGATGATTTTCCTCGACCATGAAGTCGTTCAGACCAAATTTAGAAAATTTAGCTTTAACAGCTCTCAAGATATAAGTTAAGTATAATTTGAAAACATTTGTATGGGAATATATAGGAAAACTCCAAATGCCATATTTCCGGAACCAATGGGCCGAATTTAGCCCTGGAATTTTGGCTAAAATCAATCCATACGTTTTCGCTGTTAGTGGTGACATCAAAATGTACATTAATTTTTATATATTAGATAGATGTTTGAGATATGAGACCGAATATGTCTTCTCTCCTGGTCTAAACCCAATCTAACCTTAAAAAACTCTGCTGAGTTAAAAACATTTTTTGTTCATTGTTGGCCCCAAAATAAAAAATATGTTTTTTTAATATCAGTTCCAGAACATACAAATGAAAAAATACCGATAAACGAATCCTTAAAACTTGAGCTAAAAATCGGCATATTTCTTTTTATTTCTATGTCTGCTGTCTTTCTTTCTTAGAATATTTTAAAAACACTTGAGGAATTCGCTTAAAGAAAAATAGGGTGTCGCTTAAGCTTTACTCATCTCTACTTTAACAATTTAATTAATTTATTATAATATTTGTATTAGCGGTTAGCGGTTAATCACAATTTGTTACAAACGCCCTTGCAAGGTCTTGGAAATATTCGGTGTTCAATAAAAAAGCTATGATTTTGGATCAACTTTAATTTTTTTACTGGGTAACTATGCTTTTAGTTATGTTTTACAAAAATAAATTTGACATCCGACTATACAACACTATCTAAAATTCAAGTTATTACCTGTTTCAAAGTTTTACTAATTTTTTTTTAATTTTTGGATGTAGGTTTCTTACATAAGCTATTAAGCAATATAAGCACAATTTGTGTAAAATATCATATTATTAAAAAGTTCAATAATTAAAAATAACATTAAAAAAATTTGTTTTATAAAACACCTCTAAGCTCCCTTGCAAATTTTAACAAAAAAAAAAAATAAGAGTGTATGGTGACTAAAACTAAAAAATTTCAGGATGCTTAAAAACATTATTTTTTCTCACCATCTCTTATAGAATATTTATATGATAGATAAACATTTCTATACTGCTACCATAACACGGCTTTAAATTACTTAAAATAAATGTCAAATGGTTACTATTTATACCTCCAATTCTATTTGTTATTGTCAATTGGTGGCGCCACAAAGTTTTTATAATTTGGCTGCCATAAAGTCTACAAAAAATTTCGCACAAAAATTTATGCCAGTGAAATAAGAAAAATTTATATAAAATATCTATATAAAAGAAACATTACAGGCGTCAGACTGACTGGCATTAAAGGATATCACAAACAAGGAAATAAAAAGATTCTCTATTCCTTTTAAGATATATTTTCTTTTCTTTTTTTAAAATAGTGAAGTTAGTTATGCTAAAAGCAGCAGTGGCAAATATGGATTTGTTTTACAACTAAAAGGAAATATATATAAAAAAATAAATAAATGAGGCCACATACATAAATAGTAAAATTATAAGATGAGCATGACCACGAAAAAAAAAAACAAAAACTGAATATAAATCTAAAATAGTTGTAGAGAACAAAACATTGCCAGTGAAAATCCTTAGAAAAACATCCTTTAATAGGCTTTACATAACAACAATACAAAAGATATTGGATATGGGGGAGTTTATCAGGCAATTTAAGGAACAAAAAAGAAAAAGAAAGGAATATTAGCTGCTACAGAAGTCTGCTTATGTTCATCTTATAAAATTATTTAGTAAAAGAAGTTTTCTAAATATAACAATTGGCTTCTTTGAGGAAATGTGGGTATATTTATACATTTATATATATTTTTTAGTTGCTGTTGACAACTTTTGCTCAAAATTCAATACCCTTCATAGCTGGGTTCTATTAAGTTTTTATTTATTAATTGTTTGGTCAATTATACTTTTTATAATATTTATATTTTATTTAATTTTATTTAATTTAAAAGTAGAAATTTTTTGACATAACGAAACCATTTAGTTGTGCTATAAAATGGTTCAATATGAAATATTAAGCATGTTATAGCAATGAAATATTGATTCTTTATTATAACACTACAAAAGATATATGTTTAAGTAAAGGTACGAAGAAGTTTTAAATCATTAGGTTTTTTATTAGGATATAGCTACAGTTTATAACAACATCTTAATAATTATAATTTTACTACTACTTTAAATTTAATAGATCTTAGTCCTTAAAATAACAGTACAGTGTGCTAATTCAAATGCATTATATACGGGAGTGTTGCGAAAACCATTTTTGCATTGCGTTGAGAAGTTATGATGTATAATCTGAACTATTCTTGACAGCTTCGGTTCTGGGTACTGCTTTAAAAAAATGAGTTTAAGTGCTAAAGTCATTTCCATATAATAATAGTGGTGTTTTTTTCGAACCGAATATAAATATTCCATACAAATTTTTATTTATATCCGCTTATATGAGCGGTTAATTTTAAAACTGCTTAAAAATTAAGCACATATAAAAATGCTGCCAAGTTGGATTTTTTTTTATCTTGACGTTATCTTTTTAAAATTCTATAACATTTTATAAATTAATAAAAGAATAAACGTTGTAAATATGGCTGAGGCGAAGGAATATAATTATTTTTATATTGTTTGAATTGTTTTTAAAAAAATAATTTCATATTTTTTTATAAAAATTGTAAGTAATGCCCAATTTAATTTCTTAAGCACTTATGTCGTTTTTTTCGAAGCAGTTTATCTAAGCGGCTATAGGTTTCGAAAAAAACACCACTAATAATAAATTATTCTTTAACAAGGTCAACTCTACTCCTTAAAGTTATAATAAATTTTTTCGTGATATCCTCTGCAAATACAAATTTCCTTTGTTTATTGTTCTTGAAACTATTTGATTTTAAAGGATTGTTGATGCAAAAGGTTCAAAATAAAATTCTTTTTTGAATTATTCAGACTTTTCTTTACTAAAGAGTAATTCCTAATAAATGGTAATAGATCAGTGTATATAGGAACGGACACAAACACTTTGTATCTATCATCAAATTAATTGCTGACAAATATGTTTGAGACAAATACTTACTAATGTAACAGTAGCTTAATATTTGTGTAGACTTATTTAGCATACTTTTTCTAAGAAGAAATGTTGCATTAACATCACTACAAAGCTGCACTATTAAGTGTATTTGGGGACCAAAATTCAGCTGTTCCAAAAGTAAGAAAGACTAAAGGCTTGCTAAGAACGATAAACAATTAAAATATCGTCATGCGGGAGTTTATGTGCTCTATCCGCCATTTTATATATCTCGAGTTAATGATGCCACTTTAGGTTTTTGACACCAAAATTTTTAAAATCTGCAGTCCGTTTTCGACTATTTATCTCCGAAACTGGACGAGATATCAGAAAACGGATTTCAGACTTGAAAAATTTGGGGTCAAAAACCTAAAGTGGCATCATAAACTCGGGATATATAAAAAATATGAAATGGCGGATAGAGCACATAAACTCCCGCACGACGATATGGTTAGAAGTCGTCCTTGCTTATCAGAAGTAGAATTAAAGATTTTTAATTGCTGTGCTTTTTAATTCCTTTTTAATTGTCTAAATATTTTTCTGTTTTGATTTCAATGTTAATAATTATTTTAATTATGAACCGAGTGACGAGAACTATATGTCATGGAGTCAAACAAACGACCGTCTAATGGGAAACCCAACAATATAAAGACATTTTGTTAAACTTTCAACTTAATTTTATTTGATGCATACAGAAAAATTAATTTTTATTTAAAACTAGCTAAACTCGCTACCTCTAATTGATTGATGTTGTTTATTGCAACTTTTACTATTAGTATTTTCAAGAATATAAAAAATCATAATTTACATCATGTGAGCCGTACTATGCATATTTGTTCAATAATGAAGTCATTTATACCAAATTGAGAAACTTTTGCTTAAAACGGTTAGTTCTTTATTATCTATAAAAATCAATATTTATTTCAACACACTCTTTGATTGATAACTTGTATTGAGTAGGAAAGCATATATATAATTAATAGAAATTGCTGCTTTAACTGTTCCCAAGATATACAAACATATTTAATTTAATATATTTGTATTATTTTCCTTGACCTTTTTATAAATTTTATTATTAGTTAAATTATTTAAGCTTAAGGTCGAATAAATATTTAAAATATCTATTTTCCTTTTTCGATATTTCGCTATTTCCTTGTGTAACATCATCAGGAATATTTAATTTATTTTGTATGAGAGAAACTAATGTATGAAGGGCACCATGACCACTTATCCGATTCCCACATTTTTTGATTTATGATTCGTACTGATTACGAAGACGTGTCAAGGACGAGTTGGAATATTTAAAATTTATGTAGCTTCCAATGCATTCCAGACGTACAGAGAGATACTGTAAAAATTTCAGGAAAATAATTTTAACCATTTAGCTGTTTATAGACTTAAAAAAAACAAACAAGCCCACAAACACCCATTAATTTTTTATATGTATTTGTATAATATTTTAACCATGACCGATTGTCATGTTTATGCTTTCCTTAATTATTTTTTTAAGCACTTTTGTATTCCTCATTTCTTTTTACAGCATTAAACCCAATTTTGAGAATTTTGAAATATCCAAAAACTATCATGGCGGTTTGGGTGGTTATGAAGAAATGGAGGGTGCTGAACGTGAAGGCGATGGACCCGGTGGTGGTATACCTTACGATGATGATAGACCCGATTCACCAGCATCTTTTGAGGAAATTGAAAGACCACCCTTACGTAAAATCGATAAATATTGTAAAGCTCAATGTCCTTGTATGTCGGCACGTTATACAATAGCGACAATGGCCTGCATTGGATTTATGATTGCATTCGGTATGCGTTGTAATATGTCAGCAGCTAAATTGAAAGGAGAACATAATGGTGTAAGTAAAGCAATACAATTTATTGTACAATAAATATAATGACCAAGCTTGCTTGTAATGTTGTAACGACTATGTTGTATTAAAATACAATTGCCGAATTCACAAGGTTCTTTATCCTTGTATGATGTATTGAAAACAGCTTTTGTTTTTTGCTTGTGAACACCTAGTGTATCATTGTAGGTTGTATTCTTCTTCTCAATAATAGGCATTCACTTGATATTAATAGCATAGAAACTAATACAACTTTTTAAAAACACATGAAAAACAATTGTATGAATGTATAGAATTTTATCATTAAAATTACCAACAACAAGCATACACTGTTGTAGTCTAAAACAACAAAACAACCATATAAGGGCCTTGTGAATTGGGCAAATATTTCTGGTAATATGATATTAAAAATTCGTTTTTATCTATAATATAATGTGAATGCCAATTTTTGAAAAGTATGATACAAATATAAAAAAAATCTTTAATGTCAATAAAATAATATAATTATTTGTATTTTATGTTTCATTTTTCATATGAAAAATAACTTGTGAACACTACTTTGCTTCTTGTTATTTAGATTTTGACATTTACCATACAACATATATTAATACAATTATACACATGCTGAGTGTTTATTGGTGAGAGGAGAAACGATAAAATCATAATTTCATATGAAATTCATTCAATATGTGTACTCAAACTAAGTGTTTCCTAACAAGTTACCAACAAATATATTCAATACAACATACTACCATACGAAAGTTTGTGAATTCGCCAAATAAAAAGAAAATATTGTACATATTAAAATAATTAACCAGATTAGTTTTAAAATACCATGTGTAGCTCATAAGCTGTCAATTAATTTTTGAAATCAATAAGAAGAAGTCACGTTTTTGTATTTTTTTGTTGTTTTTTTTTTTTTTTTTTGTAAAACATTAAACATCACTTTTCATCGCTATATGAAAATTAGGAAGGAGTTGAAATTTGTTTAAAATATTGTTGCAATATTTAATTTATCGTAATAGTTAGAGAATACACTGCCATTAAACATATTTTATAATTCTATCACGCTCGTTAAAATTTGCCTTAAAGGTCTTATTTGTCAATGGCAACATTTTATAACAATACACTCCCTGACTGAGTTTTTTGCAGGCTGTATTTGGGTGTTTTGGCAACAGGATATTTTTCCAGTCTCTCTTTTTTCAATAGACTTGCTTTTGTATTTTTTGTTTAATGGAGTTGTTTTTAAAAATATGTTTTTCACTTATTCTTTAAATGGTTTTTGTAAAGCCTTATGATTTTTGTGGTCTTTTGTTCTCAATTTTGTTTTTGTTTTTTTGTTGTTTTGCTTTATAAAAGTCGTTTATGTTTAATGTTGTTGTTGTTGCTAATGGATGCATTACATTTTTATTTCACATTTTTGAGTTTGAAATAGTATTTCATTTTTATCAAATGAAACCCCGGAAATGTTTTAAAAACTTAAAAATTATTAGAATTTTTAAATACTTTCCTCAAAGATATTCTGTTATGGGGCTTTATTTTCTACAAAAGCGAAAAGAATTTATTATTTTATTATAATTTTTTATTTTTGCCTTTGTTTTGTTTGATCAAGTTTTTAGATATATTCTTAATGTATTGGAGGTACATTTGGTAATAAATCAAACATATTTTTAATGTGGAATAATAGTGGAAACGTGTATTCATAAACCTATAATATTTTTTATGAGTACAGGCGTCGCACTGTGTCGTGAGGGCGACCAATAATAAAAAAATTAAATTTCCAATTAAAAAAAAAAAAATACTAATATGGTTTTACTAAGTACATTCCAATAAAAAAAAATCAAAAAGAATTTTTTAAAAAAGTTAATTTTTAAGGTAGTCCTGAGCCTTCAAAGTTCAAAGCTATAAGTAAATACACAATTATTGAAATTATTAAAATTCGAAAACTATGGTTTCTACTACAATGTGATTGTTACATGCGATGTATCGTTATTCTGAATATAAACAAAGTGAGAAAAGTAATAATATTAGATATTTTTAACTTCAGTGGACAATAAAAAAAAAGATAAAAAAAGGCATTTTTTATACTTTAATATAAGATTTCTGCAAATAAGTTTATTTCAAAAAACTTGGCTTTACTTCCACTTTCTTCCCAGTTTAATTTTTATTCGCAATTTTTAGTGACTAGTCAGATTCACATTCGTCAATTTTTCAATATTGAATATTTTAGATCAATTAATAGTTTCATGCACCAAAAAATACTAATTAATTAAATTTTATTTTCAATTTTTCTTAAACATTCGAAAAAGAACATTTTTGAACTGGGCTTGTCCTTACAACAGATTGGACCATATTTGGCCGAAACGTTTAAGTTGTTTAAGGCAATAAGTGTACAATACAATAGAACTTTGTTTTCTTTTGTTATGACCTTTTTAATTTTCAGGATATATGGGAAGGACTCGAATCCTTGCTCAGAAATGTTCCATATTTGCAATTTTATTATCTTTTATCAAGTCAAACAAGTGTGCCAAATTTCATAACTCAACTCGTACGTCAACCCCTATTTTTGGCCGCTCGTTATATGAAAACACGACACTGCGTCGGAGTTTTGAATTCCCATTTGTAAAAATTACATTTCAAAAATAAAAGAATTTTTCAATTTTTATATTTAAGGATGATTTAAAGCTTTTTATTCCCGATTTTAAGGTTCCTACGTTACAGCCTACCTCTACGTAAGGGGCAAAATAAGCTCTATAATTATTCATTAAACAGAGATGAAAATTGACATAAAATTTAGTTCATTAGAAATACAAAGGTTTTAAAGTTATTTTGTCAAAGTAAAAAAAAAAAAAAAATAAACTTGATTAAAATCAAGTTAAAGCTAGCAAGTATGATCTGGAAAACAAATTCGTCGGATTCGAGCTATTATGATTTGCGTACTTAACTTTTACAAATGTTTTCCATAACTTTAACTTTTTCTGTTTGTCTCAAATCCTTAGAATAAGAGAATAATGATAAAATTGTGATTGTCATACTTCATCTTCATCGTATTACTTCGCATACATCCGGTGATGAATAAAAGCTTTATTTAAATAAAAAAAGATATCATACTCAGACATATTATTTATCAATATATGAAATGTGTTTATGCTTTTGACCAAAGAAAATAGACAAATCCTAAAAATCATTCTGATTTCCTTTTCCAGTTATTTTTTTTTTTTTGTGTGCCTAAAAGAGTATAATAAACCGGATACATATTGATGCCTTTTTAACATGACAAAAATAACACCCATTAACTTGGTAAAATATTTATTTATTTTTATTTTTTTTTTGCTTAGAAATTTCTCATAATCATCATTATAAAAGACACTATTCATGAGTATAAATCTTAAGAATTACATATAAAAGAAAATAATTGAATTCAAAGATTTATTTTTTATTTTTGTTCTTTTCATATGATGATTTGATTTTGATTTTTCTTATTTTTTTTTGTCAACCCTCTTTTACAGACGGCTTTCATGAATTGGACAGTGGCTACAGAGAGTCATGTTGATTCATCATTCTTTTGGGGTTATTTGGTTACACAAATACCGGGTGGTTTTATTGCATCCAAATTTCCAGCGAACAAAATTTTTGGTCTTTCAATTGCCAGTTCAGCAACATTGCATTTATTTGTGCCATTCGCTATGACTCTTATGCATGGTGATGTTGTGATATGTGTGCGTATATTACAGGGCCTATTTGAGGTAAGTAATCCGATATGTTTTGTTAATATCTTGCAAAAAAAAAAAATGTGTGTTATAAACACAAAAGTAAACCTTAAATTTCTTGTAATAAGAAATGTATTTATAAGATGACATCATGCGTTAAGGATTTGTTGTCAATAATTTTGATGGCAGATTTTATATTGTGGGGAATGTTTCTTCACAACTTATTTTTTAGTAGTGCTTTTGTAAATATTTGTTGTTGTTTAACAAGATTTAATCCTCTTTTAGGAACAATATTTTATAAAAAAAACTTAACAACTTTAAATCCTTTTTTGTAATCTATAGGGTGTTACCTATCCTGCTTGTCATGGTATCTGGCGTTTTTGGGCACCTCCTATGGAACGTTCGCGTTTGGCTACACTGGCTTTTAGTGGTTCTTATGCTGGTGTGGTAGTGGGTTTACCTTTATCTGGTCTTTTAGCTGATGCTGTAGGCTATCAGGCACCCTTTATAGCCTATGGCATATTTGGTATAATTTGGTAAGTAAACATTTGCAGTAATATTTCCACTTCCTTCTTAAATTGCTTCTTAAGGTACTGCTTTTGGCTATGGCTTTGTTTTGAGAATCCCCGCAAACATCCTGCCATTAGTATACCCGAACTGAAATATATTGAAAAGTCCTTGGGTGAGACTTCAGTACAACCAACTATGCCAAATTTAAAAACAACACCCTGGAGTGCTATGATCCGTTCTATGCCTGTGTATGCTATTATAGTGGCAAATTTTTGTCGTTCATGGAATTTCTATTTGCTGGTACTGTTTCAGTCTTCCTTTCTTAAACACAAATTTCATTTCAAAATTGAAGAAGCTGGTTTTGTGGGGTCCTTGCCTCATTTAATTATGACCACTATCGTACCCTTTGGTGGCATGTTGGCTGATCATCTACGTAAGAATGGTATAATGTCTACCACGAATGTTAGAAAATTGTTTAATTGTGGTGGTTTTGGCATGGAGGGTATATTCTTTCTATTTGTGGCTCATGCTGATACAGCGGTAAGTTTGAAGGCAAAGTTTTTTTATCATAAATTTTAAAACATTTAAATGTATTTTTTAAGACTGGTGCCATGTTTGCTTTAACATGTGGTGTAGCGTTTTCCGGGTTTGCCATTTCCGGCTATAATGTCAATCATTTAGATATAGCTCCACGTTATGCCAGTATTTTAATGGGTCTGTCGAATGGCATTGGCACTTTGGCTGGTATTATAGTACCATATGCTTTAGATGGACTCATACAGAAAGATGTAAGTATAAAGTCGAGTATTGAGAAATAATAATAAAAAAAAAATACTGTAACTGCTAGAAAAATATATCAAATACAGAGTTTACCCCGTTCAACTAATAGATGAATGAGGTTTTTTTTAGAAAGGAAATAAGCTTTAATAGCGTTCCCTCAAAAACATCACTAAGTGGAAATATTGCAAAACATTTGAAAAACAAAACTTAATTTTATATATAAAGGACAACTTAGAGATTCTTTATATTTTCTTCAATTCTTGGCCGCCTAATTTTGCGGCGATTTATATGGTCAGTACGGCCATTCTAAGAGTGAGGAAATCGGCCTATAGGCCGATTATACAGGAGATGCCAGTATTCTAGGTTTGGCAGTACGATTTCTTAGCCATGGTCTCTCCTATCAGCAATTAGATATAAAATTCACACCCTAAGAGGATTTCTTAGCTGATTTCGATGGTGGAAGACAGTTGCAATCTACTGATGGTTCAAAAATAGACGACAAAACGTGTCTTTTCCTGTTCTTATAGACTGTGCGGCACCGAGGTGGTTGCAAATTAGCTCACTCTATATATTACCAAGATTAAGAGGGTACGCATTTTCTCTGACAGCCAGGAAGTTATTTAGTTTTTAGATTATGTTTTTGTTACTTCCGATAGTTTGCTCATTTAGGTATCGAGACATATGGTACAATACCCTATCGTCGTGCGGGAGTTTATATGCTCTATCCGCCATTTTATGTATTTCGAGGTAATGATGCCACCTTAGGTTTATAACACCAAAATTTTAAAAATCTGCAACCCGTTTTCGGTTATTTATCTCCGAAACTTAACAAGATATCTGAAAACGGTTTGCAGACTTGAAAAATTTGGGATCGAAAACCTTAAGCATATAAAAAATATGAAATGGCGGATAGGCGTTGATATGTTATTCTGGAAAAGTAAAAAGATCTCTGCTTGTCTAACGTAGAAGTTGTTTCAGGTTATTGAGACAAAATATTTTGTGTAGAGCTGAAAAGGCTGTGGTCAACTAAACGACTTTTAAAATTGCCAAAGCAGGGGATTTCGACTGTGGTACTAATATTCTCTGGTTACTGACTGTTGTTTTTGCTTGAAATAGAGCGTGGTGATATCTAAATACTTCTCCTGAAGTGTACGGCGCTTCTCGGACTTAAATGGAGTAGCCTGAGACAGCAACTTATGAGCCCCGAATCGCTACTAGATGTTTTGTTAAGCTGTTCTTATTCTTTTGAAGTAGCTAGTACTGCTAGTGTTAAATTTTTGTTTTGCTGTGACGTTTACTTCTCAGAGGACGATACATACTTATAAATAAATAGTGAGAACCTTAAGTAAGACATACATACATACATAACTGGCCTTTACAACCCTGTGTCAGGATTACGGCCTAGCTTCTCGCAGCACTCATGTTGTGTGTGTAAATTTCTATCCATGAGTACCGGGACCTACAGTTTAATGTCGACTCCGAACGACAGACTTGAGAAGCTTGTTCATGGCAATTAATTACTCTCAGAGCTTTTGCCAGAAGACTGCTGAGAGGTAGTCGCCGAAAGAAATATTTTTTTCATATTTCTTTTTTCAAGATGTCGGTGCTGAGATTTGAACCCGGCACTATCGTCTTAGTAAGCCAACACACTAACCACTAGACCACGGCGACTACTTAAGTAAGACACCATAGTTAAAAAAAAAACGGTTTCTACGAATATTTGACTTCTACCATACAATTACAGAGGTGCCTTGACATTTTTAAAATAATAGGCCGTATTCCATTTGGAGACGTGGTCGTCGGCTAACAACATTTTTGTTATAGATTAAAGGCATCAGAAACAGTTTTTCTTTATTCTATTACCAAATGTCGTCAGACGACAACGGCATTGCCAACTGGAATAAGGCCGAATATTTGATGAATAGGCCAATGAGTCACATACATAAAATTAACTAGGTGGCATCCATTAACAAGTTTTTCTCATTTATTGACTTACAATTGTCTTCAACTCTGAAACAATAAGCTTATAACGTCAAAATGTAGTTTCGAATAGTTCAAACTAAACGATTTGATTTTTATATTTACAGCCTGAAGGTTGTTGGACAACTGTCTTCACTTTGGCCGCTTGTGTTCATTTATGTGGTTGCACTTTTTATGGTATTTTTGCTTCAGGTGAATTACAGCCATGGGCTGAGCCACCACCTGAGGAGCAACAAGCATGGTTACCACCAATGGGTGGTATAACTGAAGATCCTACTCAGGGAGCAGGTGCAGCTGGTTATATGAAGGAAACATCATTTGTAAGTGTTATACAAAAAAAAAAAAAAAAAAAGAAGGAAATATAAAGAAAAGCCATTAACAAAACCATTTCTAAAATTATATGATATTTTATTTTCTATTTATTAATTCAAATAAAAGGGTGAAACACCACAATATACCGAACAAAGTCAAATGCAACAACCAAATACCATTAATTATGGTGCGACAGGACACGTGGCCAATAATCCTTTTGCCATGGCTGGCGTTGGTTCATTGGCAACAACAACCATTACTGAGGAAAGCATGCAACCTGATGTCAATCCAACAACAGACAATTATCAAACATATGGATATACAACAGCACAAACATCACTCGCACAGCCAGGAATGGCACCACAAATGGGACAAATGCCAACATATGAACAACAATATCCTCAATATCAACAGCAACAATAGAAACGATTATAAAAGTACATTAACAATAACAATAAAAGGTAAGAGTTTAGAAAAAACATTTATATTGGAACCTATATATGATAGCAACAACTATAACAAAAGAAATTTATATAATTATAATACATGCAAATATATAACACATACATATGAATATAAAGAAAAAATATAAGCAATCAAAATATTATAAAAAAATCTATTACAAAGAATATAAATTACAAAAAAGAACTATAGAATAAAAAAAAAGAAACTATTAAATAAATAATAAAAAGATTCATAATAGTGAATTATAAAGAAAAAAAAGTAAAACACTCTTACACAAAATAATGTAAACGAAACCAAAGTACGAAAATTATTAAACACGATACAAAAAAAATAAAAAATATTCCTTAAAAATGTTTAAAATGAAAAATATGTCATTATAACTCATGCTACAACATTCCCCCTTCCCTATTTATATTAAAAAAATTTTCCAAATTATAGCATATTATTTAAAAAGAAATCATGTAACATTTTAATGCCAAATAAAACTCCATAAACTCAGCCCCGCTTTACACTATGTATAGGTTTATATGAAATTATAGGCAAGAGGACTGTCAACTTCACATCTGCTTACCAATTAAATCAACTTTTTTACATATTGGGTTTTCATAGTGTGAACCAGGGCTTATTATGTTTTAATGGAAAGTAATTTATTTTTTAAAAGAAAATTTTAAGTGGAATCGGAAAGCATTTTTTTTAATACTCTTTAAATCAAGAAAATTTCATAATTTTCATTAGGAAAATGAAATTTATATCCCATTTTAAAGAATAACCCCCGCATTCATAAAAAAATAAAAATGCATTTATTTATTTATTGCATAGAAATTTGTCAAATAAGCCCATAATAAACCTAAAATATTTTTTATGAATACGGCAGCAATTGCTTAAGTTCATCACTTAAATGGCTTATAACAATCTCTTCTTTAATTTTTGTACGAGGGTTAAAAGCCTAAAATTATAGACCAAGGTGTAGCACGCTTCACACTAACCAAAAAGTAATCTTACATTTAAGGCAAGTCCCTTTATTAAAATTGCTAAAGTTCCTTGAACTTAATTCGCATCATTTTAAAATAGTGTACAAAATGCGAGCTGGAATTATTAAAAGTTGTAAAATGTTCATTTCAACATTTTTTTATGTTGTTTTTATTGTTGTTTCCAAATATCTTATTATACACTTTTATATATACACGTCAGTGTTTAATTATCAACAACACATGTTCATGAACTGTTTAAGTGCTATATTTTGTATCTATACTGTATGTTATTGCTACTTAAATTTTTATACATATTTTGCCTGCTTACTTATTACGGTACCTACATTCCATTTACTATTGATAAAAGTTGTATTGTTTTTTTTTTTTTTTTTTTTTTTGTTGTATCATGTTTTGTATTCTATATTTTATGTATGTTAATATGTATACATGAATGTTATACGATGTTAAATATAATTATTTTACTCAGTGCAGAGAATATGTAACTGTTATTATATTTTGGGTACATGATATTTTAACATTGACTCGTACTTTGACTTTAGCTTCGCCCTTGGTAGAGTAACGTGATCAGCGTAGGCGAATAAAGTAACAAAAGAAATAAAATAAAAAATTGTAAAAATTATACTAGACAAATAAAAAATTGTTCGTTATGTTGAGGAAATAAACTTGGAAAAAATAAAAAAAAAAGATATTTTATTTCTCACCACAATAGCTGGTCCTTCGAGCCGGATCTCCAGTCTATCCTATACATTGAATTTTGGAACTCCAATATCCACAACAAAAATGGCTGAGGATATGAATACATTTGTAGCCTTTAGAGGACGTCTAAAAGGGTCTTTGACAAGACTATTGGCTTTCGCTGAAGATCCTCCGGAAGATTGCACGGTTGAGATTGTGTTGTGTCGATTGGATCGTTTGGAAACAGTTTGGCAGAGTTTTGTCAAATCCACTGATGAAATGTACCAATATAGCAAACAGGAAAATTTTGTTGATCCCGAAATAGATTTCGAAACATACGAAGAGAAATATTTAGCAGCGCGTGGTAAACTCAATACATTAAAAACTAAATATACCCCGAAATCAAATGTTGCAAGTAATGCCATTGATAAGCTTGCGGAACAGCAGGCTAATTTTCTGCAAAAATTTTCTGGTCCTTCACCACTAAAGGAAGGCGAATTACCCCGAATCAATATTCCCACCTTTTGTGGTTCATACAAAGATTGGCCCAGTTTTAAAGACTTATTTAAAAGCACAGTTGACTCAAAAGCAGCATTGTCAAACACCCATAAATTTTATTACCTAAAGACTTTGTTAAGGGATGATGCTGCCCGACTTATTCAACATATTCCAGTTACAGAAACTGCATATAATACAGCGTGGATACGACTTAATGACAGATACGATCGCCCCAAACAAATAGTTAATTCCTTTATTGAAAATTTCATGGCTTTGCCGTCGGCATCAACGGAAAATGGTTCCACCTTAAGAAAACTTTCTGACTCAGCTAATGAAATAATACGCGGTCTCGATGCTATTGGTAAAACCGAACGTGACTGGTGGCTAATATATCTAATACTTACCAAGATGGACCCTGAATCCAAACGACAATGGATTTCTAATAGTAATAATAATCCTTGCCCTACAATCGCAGACTTCTTTGATTTCTTGGACAACAGGTGTGAAGAATTGGAACTTTGCCGTCGTAAATCAATTTCTCAAGTCAAGTCAAGTCATTCAAATAAAACCCAAGGTAATCACATCAAGTGTCTGGTGAGTACAAATGGTAAATTCAATTCTTGTTACAAGTGCAAATCAATCGATCATTCAATTTTTAAATGTCCATTATTTTCGCAATTGGATTTAAATGAGCGTCGTAATTTTGTGAAGGAAGCCGGCTTATGCTACAATTGTCTAAGAACGGGACACTCTGTGATAAACTGTCCATCGAAGAATAGATGTAAGGACTGTCGTAGACGTCATCATTCTTTATTGCATATGCCGCCTGTTGCAACTGATAATCAATGTGCTGTTACCGATCATTCCCCTGTACAATTATCCAATACTTCGGCCTCAGCAACCGGTAATTGGTCAACCATTTCTAATGTCGCATGTCCAGTTGCGTTGAACTCGATTACTCTAAAGACTCGTGTTGCAGAAAAAAATATGAAAATGGAATTCATTATGCCAACAGCTCTAATTCACGTTAAAAATCATTTTGGCCAACTGGTAGTATGTCGGGCGCTACTAGATTCCGCATCAAAATTATCGTATATAACAGAAAGTTGTGCACAGCGATTAGGACTCCCTCGACAGCCCTCAAAGATATTAGTAAGCGGGATTTCATCAGTACACGCAGAAACCACTCGTGGATCTTGTCACATTATGGTAAGGTCTCGAATATCAAACGACTCTTTGGACGCAGAAGTACATATATTGCCTAATATAACTACGTCGCTTCCACAACGTTCATTTGATAATCAGTCTGCACATCATTTGAAGGACTTACTTCTTGCTGACCCATATTATAACGTGTCATCACAGATAGATATTTTATTTGGACTCGAACATATTTGGAACATATTTACATTTAATAAACATCTAGATTCACAGGGCAATGTTGTTGCCATTTCAACAATTTTTGGTTGGGTCGTGGCTTGTGCTGATACAACCCAAGTTACCAACCGAACTATGTCTCTTGTTACCACCGTTGATATTGACCGCTGTCTTCAAAGTTTTTGGGAAATGGAAGAGCCTGACTACCATGTGCGAATCAACCCAAATGATGAATATGTTGAGACACATTTTAAATCAACTCACTCTCGTGCCAGCGATGGTAAATATGTGGTGGAATTGCCATTCAAAGTAGAAAACCCCAGATTTGGAAATACGTTTAAGGGAGCTTTGTCGCGATTGTACGCCATAGAAAGACGATTACAAAGTAAACCAAGCCTTCGGCAACAATATCTAACCTTTATGCGCGAATATGAGAGACTGGGACACATGCGTGAACTAAACCCTAGTGAAATAAATATTACTGAAGGTAAAATATTTTACTTGCCCCATCATCCAGTTGTAGGAGAAAAACTACGCGTTGTTTTTGATGGATCTGCTCTTGACTCCAATGGAGTTTCTCTTAACAACATGCTGCACATTGGACCCAGTATTCAAAGAGATTTATTTTCAGTTTGCTTACGTTTTCGTTTTCATCGCTATGTGTTTTCAGCTGACATAGTAAAAATGTTTCGTCAAATATGGATGTCTGAGAACCACAGAGACTATCAACGAATAATTTGGAGAGAATCCCCTGCAGAGGCTATAAAACATTACCAGTTGTGTACAGTAACATATGGAACAGCTTGTGCTCCTTACCTGTCCGTTCGCGTTCTAGAACAATTGGCCCATGATTATAAGTCAAACTATCCAGTAGCATCAAAAATACTGCTTGAAGATTTTTATGTAGATGATGTTTTAACCGGTGCAGCATCTGAAAAGGAAATCCTTTTTATAAGAAATAATCTCATCGAACTACTATCGCATGGGGGACTTGAATTGAGGAAGTGGATTTCTAATTGTTCAAAAATATCAGAAAGTTCTCAGGATCATTCGTTCTTAACGTCTCCAGAACCAGATGTAAAAAAGGTTTTAGGTATCTATTGGAAACCTAAAACGGATAAACTTGGCTACAAATTCTTACTAACGTCAAATGCAGTTTCTACAAAAAGACAAGTACTTTCTGACGTCTCTCGAATTTTTGATCCAATGGGGTTGCTAGCACCAATAGTGGTGCGATTTAAAATTTTGCTCAGAGAGCTTTGGTCTCAAGATTTATCATGGGATGAACCCCTACCTCAAGATCTCGCAGCGCTATGGTCGCAATATCGAGAGGATTTACACGCCGTAGGAGACCTGTCTTTTCCTAGATATGTGCCAAATGGTAATAAGATCCTAGAATTACACGGTTTTTCAGATGCCTCCATTCAAGCCTATTCCGCCGCAGTTTACTCACGATTTGTGGATAAGTTTGGAGTAATTCATGTGACTCTGATTGCCGCAAAAACTCGAGTAGCACCTATAAAACAAAAATCTCTACCACGTTTGGAATTATGCGGTGCACTGTTGCTGTCTCGCCTATTAGATCGCATTTGTAAATCATTGCCACATAATATAAAAATTCAAGCGTGGTGCGACTCAACCATTGTATTGTCTTGGCTCTCGCAGCCACCTATTAAATTGAAAACCTTTGAGGCCAATAGAACATCTGAAATTTTAGATATTTTACCCCGAAGATTCTGGCATCACGTTGCTTCCAAGGACAATCCAGCTGATTGTGCCTCTCGAGGGATGCCTGTTTCAAGATTACATAACTTTGACCTCTGGTGGAAGGGACCTGATTGGCTAAGCGATAATTTAAGGTACAATTACATTTTAAATCGTTCTGATAATTTTGGTATAGTTACAGACTCTGAAGGATTATCACCATTAGAGTTAATATCCGATGCAATGGTTACTGTTGTTGAGGACTATAATCCACTCGAAGTAATTGTGACACGAACATCAAAATGGATAAAAGCAGTTCGAATAGTAGCTTACATTTTTAAATATTTTTATGCAACTAAACATCAACGACGTGATATGGTATTAGGTCTCTCTTTTCATGAAATTCAACAGGCAAAACTAACCCTGCTCAAGCACGCTCAGAGCAGTTTTAATGATGATATAGTTCGTCTGCAAAAACATTTCCCCATTAGCGCTCGGTCGCAATTGATAAAACTTGACCCATTTTTGGACAAAGATGGATTACTGCGGGTTGGTGGCCGTTTAAGCAACTCAGAACTGAACATGGCTACGCAAAATCCAATTATCTTGCCGAAAAATAGTCGAATAACACAACTAGTACTAGAGGATTTACATGAACGAAATTTACATCCTGGTGTTTCAGCATTATTTGTTATTGCTCGACAAACATACTGGATTGTTGGTGCTCGAAATCTAATTCGAAAGTTGACTCATAAATGCTTAAGGTGTTTTCGTCAGCGTCAACTTACAACTCAGCAGTTAATGGCAGATTTTCCTAGTGTACGGGTACGTCAAGCTTTTCCGTTCGAAAATTCAGGTTGCGACTATGCTGGCCCTCTCTTGCTAAAACAATTTTCTGGAAGAAATTCTAGAAAATCCAAGGGGTACATCTGTTTATTTGTTTGTCTCGCTACATCGGCTATACATTTAGAGCTCGCCACGGATTTGAGCACAGAATGTTTCATTGCTGCTTTAAGAAGATTTATAGCGAGAAGAGGAAAATGTCGTCAGATTTATAGTGACAATGGAAGAAATTTTCTTGGTGCCTCTCGACAACTAGACGATATGCACAAAGTAATTATGTCACAAGCCCATAACGAAATTGTTTCCGCATCTTTAGCTGAAGACGGAATACAATGGAAGTTCATTCCACCACTAGCTCCCCATTGGGGTGGAATTTGGGAATCAGCAGTACGATCAGTAAAGCTTCATCTTAAACGTGTAATAAGGAACACAGAACTAACATTTGAGCAGATGCACACTTTACTGACTCAAATCGAAGCAGTGGTAAATTCAAGACCGCTTGGTGTTGCTCCAGACACGGAATTCGGCTATTTGTCCCCGGCACATTTCCTTATTGGTCGACCCTATACTTCACTACCAGATGGAGATCTTGCAGAAGTACCTGTTAATAAACTGGACTATTGGCAACATGTTCAAAATATGTATCAAGGGTTTTGGCAGCGATGGCATAAAGAATATCTCACCTCCCTGCAGCAACGACCTAAATGGAAGCAAGTACACTCTAATCTAGCGGAAGGTGATGTGGTTGTAGTGAAAGAAAAAAATCTGCCTCCGACAAAATGGCTTATGGCGAAGGTGATCAGAGCATACCAAGGCAATGATGGTAATGTCCGTGTAGTTAAACTAAAAACTCAACATGGTGAAATGACCCGACCCATCACTGCTTTAGTAAAGCTACCTACATTCTGAAACCATGTTTCAGGGCGGCGCGGGATGTTCATGAACCGTTTAAGTGCTATATTTTGTATCTATACTGTATGTTATTGCTACTTAAATTTTTATACATATTTTGCCTGCTTACTTATTACGGTACCTACATTCCATTTACTATTGATAAAAGTTGTATTGTTTTTTTTTTTTTTTTTTTGTTGTATCATGTTTTGTATTCTATATTTTATGTATGTTAATATGTATACATGAATGTTATACGATGTTAAATATAATTATTTTACTCAGTGCAGAGAATATGTAACTGTTATTATATTTTGGGTACATGATATTTTAACATTGACTCGTACTTTGACTTTAGCTTCGCCCTTGGTAGAGTAACGTGATCAGCGTAGGCGAATAAAGTAACAAAAGAAATAAAATAAAAAATTGTAAAAATTATACTAGACAAATAAAAAATTGTTCGTTATGTTGAGGAAATAAACTTGGAAAAAATAAAAAAAAAAGATATTTTATTTCTCACCAACACAGTATAAAGACCTTATTTTTAAATTTAACGAAAAAAGTGCAGCCATTATTTTATGAAGTCATCGTGGTCTAGATTAACACACACAACATAAGTACTGCGAGAAGCTAGGCTGTAACTTTGACACAGGGTTGTAATGGCCAATTATGTATGTATGTATGTAAAACATAATTTTTATGAGAATTCCTTTTGTAAGCCTTCTAAAAATCAGAAATATTAATATGAGAGGTTTATTTGTTTAATCAGCTAAATGCCTCTTAAATTCTCGGGTTTATAACTCTAAATTTAAATGATGACTGTGAACATTTTCTAAAAGAAAAATTAGATTTCTATAAAATATCAATCACTTAATTTGAATTAAAATCGAATAATATTTAATAAAATCTAATTTTCTTTTTTAACTTGTTCCATCATTATTATAATTTAAAGTACTAAAACTAATTTCATTATTCGTCAGAAAAACTAAAGCAAAGAAACGGCGTGCAGAGGGGTACATTGACGATCTGGCCGCCAAAATTAGATTTTTCAAAAGCTAAAGTTTTTTATAATTACCGATTGTAGGGTAAGGAGAATAGAATGCTTAACTAGATTCCATTATTTTTTCCATTCCTTTTAGCTTACATTCGTTTTCTACACGCTGTCAAAGTTTCTTGTTGCTAATTGTGCATTTACTATTATGTTGCGTTCAAGTAAATTAAAAATTTTAGCAGGCTGCGCAATGGCGTATGTTCAGTTTAATCATTTAAACAAAATGGAAAATTTTAAAGCAGGTAAATACTATTTAAAATTTGCGGGTTTTTTGCGGTTTTGTGTTTTGTAGCCATATAAAGTGACCTACTGCGGAAAAAATAACATACTTTCTGCTGATGCTTTACTGTATTACTTTCGTTGATATACAGAGTGTTTTATATCTCAATGCATTTATTCATGCGGGTGTTAGACGAATAAAAAGTTATTGGGAGGTAGGGCTTTTAGAAACTTATATTTTTTTTAAAGAAACCTTTTTTTTGTATAAGAATGTATAAATTTGAGGTATTTTTTCCAAATGCTGTAAAAGATCCCTTCTACCTCCCAATTATAACAAATTATTTTTTTACGCCTCACCGAGACATTTTTTAACATTCTGCTTCAAATAATTTTGGCCAACCAGACCCCCCCCCCCCCCTTTTTCCCCCCTGTGCGGCGTCTAGTTCTATTGGTCTTTGAAATTTTGTAAAATTTCAATTTTAATTCTCAGAATTAAAAAAACTTGTTCCTGATCCACATAAAATTTTGTTTTAGAAGAAAAAAATAACGAGAGTATTTATTAAATTGTTTTAATAAAAAAAAATTATTGAAGAAAAATTTGTTATGAACTATTTATATAAAAAATAAAAATAAAAATTTATCTTGTTGTTAATTTTATGATTCAAATCAAAGTATTTATAAAAAAAAAACTGTTTTTTCATCACTTACTGCCTTATTCATAAATATTTTGTATAGAAATTTCTCAAATACATAAGTCCGTTAAAAGTATAAAATATTTTTTATGAATAAGGCTGTTTAACTATATGTATATGTACATATATATTTAATAGTCTTCATAATAATAATTGTCCATAATGTAATATAATTTAAAAATAAATGGAAACTGTAATTATAAATAAAGAAATAAAAAAAAATACTTGTACATCATGCAAAAACTGTAAACAGATTCAAAAGAGTTTCATTATAGATATTTTAAGCAAATATTAGAACAAATTGTAAATATTTATAGTAATATTGTATTACAATATACTCCACACATATACATATATAAAAGTAACTCATTTATCTTATTTTTTTAAGCTTATTTAAAGTTTTTATTAATTCTTATAAAATTATGATTATGATGTGTAATTAATTCATAATTATTAATATATTACCACAAATGATATTAATTAAATTAAATAAAGTAAAATAAAGTAATATTATTATAAGATAATAATAATAGGATTTAGCACTAATTTTAGAGAAATTTGAAAAACATTTAAAATATAATGAGTTTTTTTTCTAACTTTATTTATTTTATATTTTAAAAAAGGTGATACGAGTAAGTTTTTTAAGCTTCCTAAAGAATCCATTAAATTAATTTAATTTTAATGATATAATAATTTGTAATTTTTTTTTTTTTTTGAATTTTTTTCTGTGAATGAATTATTACAGAACTTGATTTCTAGCACAAATCGCTTGTAAAAGTTTTGCTTTTACTGTAACATTTTTAAGCCATCACATAAGAAAAATACAGGCAGTGGTTTGTAGCTTCTATCTTCGCTGCACTATCAATGGGCATTCAGCCCACCTCATCAGCTTAATACTAGCTTTACGGCATAAAACTACTTTTGGCGCAAAACCAGTACAGTTAAACCTCGATTATACGGCTCTCGCTGGTAGCACGAATAATAGAAATTCACGGTTAGTAGGGGTTATATTAAACTATACAGAAATTTTTTTTTATTTATTTTTATTTAAACATTTGTTTAACATATGGTCGTGAGGGAGTTTATGTGCTCTATCAACCATTTCATATTTTTTTTATATCTCCAGTTAATAATGCCACTTTAGGTTTTCAACCGCAACTTTTCAAGTCTGCAATCCATTTTCGGATATGAAGTCCAGTTTTGGAGATAAATAACCGAAAATGGATTGCAGATTTTAAAAATTTTGGTGTCAAAAACCTAAAGTGACATCATTAACTTGAGATATATAAAATGTCGAATAGAGCACATAAACTCCCGCACGACGATATGTAACTACAGATTCGAATATACCACATTTTTTTATACAAAACAAACAAACAAACAAACAAACAAACAAACAAACAATTGTTATAGAGAAAACAAAATTAAAAAAGGGGAAACACTGAATTTAGATTTACATAATAAAAAACATATGATTGCTGCACGACTAATAGATGTAAAGCACGGTTAATAGAGGTATAAATCCAAAGCATGGATAATAGAGGGAAAAAATATAAAGAACCACATGCGGGTTAACAGATGTAACCGATTAATAGAGGCTCGGTTAATCGAGGTTCGACTGTATATTCCAAAAATTGATTGACAATCTAGTTTTGCTTCAAAATATGTTGAAACTTGCCTGTACAACACTGTGTTGCTCTTATATATACTTATATAATTCCAGATCATGTTGTTTTCAAAATTAAAAAAACCGACGTTTTTTTGTGTATTTTTTTATTATCATCTGCAAAATTATTTAAAAAACGTTTAAATTTTTAAATCATTTCTAAAAAAAACAGTTTGTTGAATAATAATAGAACAAAAATAATTTTAAACAAAATATCGAAAATTCGAACAACAAAAACCGTTAAGCATACAGATGTCTTCACTACTTGAAGTGCTTCGATTTAAACAACGTTTTTTGATTTAACATATTGTAAGCTACAATACCAGAATTCATGATTCATGTTTAATTTAAAATTTTTAAAGCGATTTTAAAAATTATAATAAGGAATGACACAAGTTTTAATTTTTATAAAAAAAACAGTTTTGAATGAATTTATTTTTGTTTTTTCTTAAAATAACTGTTCTAAAATTATTTTTTGATATTATTTACATGGTTTCTGATATTTTTTCTTTTTCTTAAAATTTAAAATTACATTCATTTAATAATTTGTTTATATCTGGCAAAACTTCGTCTTTTTTTCTCTTATTTTAAGCATTTGACATTATGTTTGCTAGGCAAAATCTCTCACCAATACAACTCAATTTTGAGTTTTAACCACCACTGTTTTATACCCTTTTTCTTTATTATTTTTCTTCGATCATCTTTTACTTATAATAAATTATGATTTATTAATAATAATTTATACATACTATTTATGTAAATTTTAATTTTTCAAATTAATAATATTCATATTAAATATTTATTATAAATAAAAAAAAAAAACAATATTGTATGAAACATGAACAATAAAATTTTCTAACTAAAAGAGTCAATTCTTATTCAGTAATTTGTACAGAAACAGTAAAAAATATAACAAAACAGATATACGAACTTACCAGTTTAACTAATATATAAATATGTATTTAAAATATGTAGCACAATACATATATAAATTAACAATATAAATTTAATTCGAAATAATAATAATAATTATAAAAAATAAGTTTAAATATTTAAATAATATACGTGTGTACATTGATCATTTAACTATTATTTCAGAATTTTAATTTGAAACCATTTTATTAAACTCACTAAATATTTTTAACAAAATTACTATATAGTGTTCATTTATTCACAAACTAATTACAATTAAATACTGCTTGTGAAATATAACAATAATTAGTCATTAAGTAAGTTAATTATAATTAGTGTTAATTATTCATTAAATAAATTGATGGTAGAGAAATAGATAAACGCACATTTATTAAATATATTCGTATTTAAAGTATTATTTCTAATAAATTAAAATTCAAAATTTATTTAATGTTTTTAATTTGTAAAATAATTATAATTATTGTAGAAAAAAATTTTCATTTTTTGGTCAAAAGCAGAAAACTACAAATTTTTAGACAAACAGATTTACGTTTTATATAAGTAAAAAAAAAGTGGATAATTCTTTGTAAGCTTGAGCAGTGTCATAGAATTTGAATATTTGATCGACACCAATAATTTGTAATACATTTTGTAGTACCCCAAAGACACAATGACTATGATTAAATTTGCATGATTTTATCATATCTAAAAGTTTTTATTAACGAATCTCGGTAACAATGTCATAAACAGAGATAGTTATGCATGATAATTTTAGTGAAACTTTACCTAAAGCCTTTCATTTCTTTATCTTAATTAATTCGTCTTTTTTCAATAAAAAAAATGAAAAATACCTGCAACTTACTTTTTTATGCCAGTTTTGAATAGAAATTACAATTTACTTATTTACTTTTCAATATTATATAGTACTTATTAAATTGAAACTTTATTTTAAGCTATAGGTAAATTAGTACAATCGGGCCTCGATTATTCGTTATGGTCTTTAATCGAACAAAAATTTTGATTATACAGTTTTTTTTAATATTTTAACGAGAGAAAATTCAAAATAGCAATGTCATAAATGGTCTTCAATAATTAAAGCGTTTCTTTGTCTTTTTACCACTGGTAACGATATCGTATTATATATATTCAGCTCTTACCAGCCGCACTTCTTAAATTTCAAAATTAAACTAATCACTAGTAATTGCTTCTGGTTCATCCTATGCAGACAAGGGAATTCCCTGTTTTCATCACATACGACTATAATGGAGTTAATCACGGTGATTCAAAGCAAACAATTTGAAAACATTGCCAACAAAAAACAATAGACTGTTCTTTGACCATTACGGTTAATCGGGGTTACCGGTGAACCGGATTACTGCTGTATTTATTTTAATCTTAATGATTTGCTACTTCCTTCTGAAGAAGCTACGTAAAGTAGTAACGAAATATTGAAATTAAAATAGATATTAATTTACCTATAAGCTATAAATAAATAAAGTTTAAATATAATTAAAATAATACGGACAATAAAGCTTATTAATGCAATTATATACTTATATGCACCTATTATTCTTAGATTTTAAAAATTCTTTTATGCACATTTTTGAGTTTTGCACAAATTTTTAAACTATATTTGCACCACTCACGCTTTAGTTAACAAATTAGAAATACCTTAAAGGCAACTTTCATCTAACAACTACTAATACTCAGTTTCTAACTTCGTATATAAATAAAAAATTATTTAATTTTAATTTAAACTTAAGTGGCATTTACTTAAATACAGTTTGTATTTATTTGTGACAAAAGTATGGTGACACCATAAACAAATTTTCCATAATCTCTTCCCAAAATAGCTGTGATTGGCTTAGTTAAATGAAACACAAGGAATAAAATAAAAATAATAATAATTAATAAATTTAATTAATTTATAATAATGTTATCATTTAAAGACAAGTTTTATTCATAACAAGCCCATTTTTTTATAGAAAAAAAATTAAAAACAATGTAGAGTGTTTTATTTTTATTTGAAGAACATAAAAACAAGATGAAGAGAAAACATAATAACCCAGCGGGAAAAGATTGATTACCTTATTTTATAATCAATTATATAATATATTACTTCAGAATATATTACTTATGGAATCGAGAAGGTAATTTCACGTGGCACACAAGTAAATATTGATTACCATATGCATTCCCACATCTATGAAGAAAGAAGTTATTGTTTCTGTGTATATTTGTTTGTGAATTTTTTGTTTTTTATTTTTTTCACAGTTTTTTCCGTTATTTTTTACGAAAAAAAAAAAAATTATTTTATTAATAACTGCAGTTTATGTTTGAATGCGCAGAAGTGCAGACACGAAATTAATGTTTAAGATTAATTAATAAGTATATATATTAGTAGCTATTCGGGATGTTTGCAAAATGTTTTTAATATGAACATGGAAAATAGTAAAACAAATATTCCCGAATAGCTACTATTATTTTATTTATAATGGGGGAAAATAATTTATTATTAATAATTTAATGGATAATATAATATATTATAAATACATTTATAATATAATGCATCATAGAATTTATTCCTTCATATAATTAATAAATAATTAATTTATGCATTACAAATAATGCATTCTAATATTTATTACGAGGGGACAGTAAAAGAATTTATTACTTTCGTAGGACATGATCTGTGTTAAGCGTAATGCTTTCCGTAATCAATAGATTATACATTCCTTGTATTACCTTCTCGATTCTCATTGATTACCATTTCCCGCTGGGAAACTATAAAAATAAAACTTAATTAAAAGTGAAATGGACAAGATTGGTCATATAAAAGACATTTATGTTTCATTTAACTTTGCACTTAAAAATTTACAGTTTAATTTAATACTAAATGTCATTTAAATAAGAACTTAAAAACTGGGCATTAAACGCACAAAATTTGTCATTTAAATAGCATTTAAGTTTCATTTAACTTTGCATTTTAATGGCATTTCGATTTAAATGCTATTTAAATATGAAGTTACAAACTGGGCCTAACTTATATATAAAAATTCTTGTTTATTTTTTTATTTATTTATTTATCTATTGGCACTTCTTTTTTAAATTTCGCACAAAGCTTATGAGCACAATTTAATTTTTGACACTAGTTTTGAGTTATTTTTAAAGATAAATATTAGCACTACTTTAATATATGCACTCTACGCACATATGTTTAAGCACATGCACAGTTTATATTTTGCACATATCCTATATTTACTCTTTTAATATTGTAGTTCTACAAATATCAAATATTATTCTGCACAATTTAGTGTTTTAAATGCACACTTTTTTAATTAATCACGTTGTTTTCGTATGTATTGCACTTTACAAATAATATGTTATATCGTCTGTATGTAATTATTATGGATATAATTTTAATTTTCGGTTTATAACAGCACAACGCAATTTCAGTACAATTCTGTCACTGTACAGTGTTTTTGGTACTTATATAATGATCTAAATGAAAATCAAAATATTTTTATACATATATACTTATAAGCATGCTCAAGTTTGTAAAACTATATAGCAAACTTTTGTAGTATATGTTGAAATTCTTCAGTTGCGATGTGGAGTTTATTAAATTTAACACCAACAAATAGGTAAAAAAAAACTATGATATATACTCGTATATACTATAGTATAAACACATTTACTTCTTTAAATTATAATAAAACCAAAAATCGCCTGAATTACTCGTATGTCGCATAAAAACCTGTGATTACAACAGTTTAATTTACGCAGTACCGGACTTGTATAGTGTTTGGCTGGCATTAATAATATGTATTGGAAAATATTCGTAAATTAGTAATTATTATTTATTTTATAATCTGTATTTATTTATTTTTTTAAAACATATATTTTCTTTATATATACTTATCAGTTTATAAAAAATGTTTGAAAATATGATTTATAATTTGTTTTTAATCAAATAACGTATTATGTTTTATTTTAAATTTATTGAAGTTAAGCTACATTCACATTTTTCAAATATATATTTGATGTAAAAAGCGTAACTGCTATTTGCTGAAAATAATATCTACAGTAAAATCAGATAAACACAATAAATAATATTTAAATTTTTATTCATTATTTTTATTCAAATAAATTATTCAGTAAAATATTGGTTACGGTTTTTCATCAAATATTTGACAAATGTGAACGTACCTTTTAGTAATTTTGAAAGTATATTATGTATTATTATTTAAAACAAATATTCACATTCAATATTTCAATTGTTTATTATTATTAATTTTTGCTGGTTTATTTATACACTATAAAAAATGCACATTTAAAATATACTTTAAGCAACTAAAACATGAAAAAGTCGGAACATTTTAGAAAACTCCTACAGTTATTAAACTAAAATGTTTTTAATTTCTAGTTTTAATAAAAAAAATTAATAATGCAGCATCTTTTTGATAAAAAGAAACGATTATGAAGATAATATAACATACGAGTGTTTATTTCAATTTAAAATATTTTTAAAGGAATTACTAAATTTTGGTTTTTTTAATAATTTGTTTTAATCAAATTAAATATTTAATGAAAAAAGCGTAACCACTATTCTATTGAAATATTTTATACAAAACTTTTCCTTTATGTAAATATTTCTTAAAAAAATATTTTAAAACAGATAAACACGGAAAAAAAGACAAAATTTTTAATTAATAAAATATGAAATAACAATATAAATCAAAATAAATGTTTCAATAAAATACTGGTTACGCTATTTTAATCAAATATTTGACAAATGTGTTTAGTTGATTTACCTTTTTTTTAATTTAATTTTTATTACAAATATATTAATTAAGTTTTATTAAAATCTAATGTCAATTAGAACTATAAATTGTAACTAATTATGAGCAAGGTGTCGAAGATTATTAGGTTTGGTGTAGTGGGTATTGAACTCACGACTTAGTTAATTAATAATAAAATAGACGAAAAAAAGTTTGCTAAAAATTTGTAGGAGCCATTCTATTCTAGTTTATATGTATTTTATAATATAAAATTTCAATGTCGGGCAGTGTGCAATATAAAAAGTTTAAAAGAAAATAAGAAATTGATATTCTGCTTATTTTTGAAATATACAATTATGGGCACAGTAAGCACATTTACGATCGTTTAAAGGATCTTATATAAGCGGGTTAAAAAAAAAATAATTTTATTGGATAGAATTATACAATTTATTTAAATTTGCTTTATTAAAACAAGAAAAATATACACGATTTTTTAAAGGACCTCTTAGAGATATATTTTTAAAAATGTTGACAATCTGTTGCGGCTTCTTAAGCTACGTCACACAAGACAATTATTTGGCGTAAAAGCCTAGCCACTACTTTTTGGATATATTTTATGCTAAAATTTCGATTTAAATGCAAATTTATATAAAAAAGATATTTTAATTCTGGTTTTTCGAATGCCTAAAGTTTTAATTATGGTAATTTTTCTACTCCTGCTGTGGCGAAGACGCTATAATAAAATATAAAATAGGGAAGACGCTACAGGCAGGAGTAGTGAAATATCGACTAAATAAGTTTTAATACGAACTTAAGCTAAATAATTATTTACATTAAAAAAAATATTCCGATATTTAATTAGTAAAACTTAAAGAAAAGGGAAAAAGAAGTTAATAAATATTTTTGTTACGATTTTGCGTCAAATATTTGCCTAATGTGATCGTAGCTTTACAGTAAATAGTTTTGAGATTTATTATTGCTTCGGTCAATAGTATTGAAAATGTTGGAAATTATATAACCAAAGCACAAAATTGCTCTACATTTGCAAAAATAAAAAAATAACTTATTCTAAATTTGGAAAATTTATAGAAATAAGTCGCTACATCATTCAAGGCATCGTTTTATGCGATGTTTCAAGCATTCAGATCGCTCTAAATTTTTAAAATACTTAGCTGCAAATAAAACCAAATAATAAAAAAAAAAAACAAATCTAACAGATCGCCACTCAGATTAAACGACAGTTCAGCAAAAATGTTTGTGTCATTACGCATAAAGCAGAAAAACCAATTGTTCAATTCCGAGAAGCAACCTTTGTATACCTCATAGAAGAAAAAATTCTTTAAAATATTTGGCAAAAATTCTTTTGTAAATTAACTAAGTGCAGTGGACAAAGTGCTATGCTTACATGGTTTAATAGTTTTTAACCTATTGATCGTTTAGGTGTATTTCTATGTACATCTGCGTTTAAGTGTCAATATTACCAGCATTGAATTACTTTTTAACCTCAAATTTGCTTCCCTTTATAGAAATTGATACGAATTTTCGTTAGTCTTCCGGTTATACAATGTGCTTTTTTAAACGAACTGAACTGTTGAACTCAAGAAAAAATTTTAAAATTGATTAGAGTTAGAATAATAAAACTTTGTATGATGATTAAAATAGAAACAAAAAACGCTGTCAAGAGTTTAAAACGACAGTTGTAAAGTAGTGTCAACAGGATACGTAGTTATAGAAGTCAGGGCAGTAAAAGTTATAGTGCATAATTTAAAGTCTTGAATTTTGTTGCGCGAAAGTGTCAAAAAATTAATTTTCCTTAAAACGGTAAACGAGCAAAAAACTTTTGAATATACCTAATGTTACTGTAGAGAAGTTGTAGTTGGATATGAATTTACTATACAATTTAGTATGCATGTTGCTAAGAAATTTTCGTGTTATTTTTGCATAATTTTCTTAACACTTGAAAAGGTTATTTGGCAACCATTAACATGGGATGAGTTCCAAGACGTCAAAATTCATTGTAGTGACAAAATGTGACGACACAAATAAACAAAATTATTTTTTGCTTGTAAACGTTGATTTTGTTTACGCATCTAAAATTTTTGCAACAGGAAAACGATGCTTTGCAAACGATGCTTTGGAACTGATCTGATCTTTGTATTTTGATGATGACAATTTGGGAAGAGTAGAAATCGTGGCATCCGTGAACGTACATTACGTCGCTTTTCGGATTACGATATATGTAAATGTAGTACTTAACGTATGATTTAAGTACATCATATCATAATCCGAAAAGTGACGAACTGTACGTTCACGGATGTCACGATTCGGACTCTGCTATGAAACATGCGTTTTGGGATTTCGATCAATGTCTTAAATAAATTTGATTTTTGTTGTAAATTTTAGTGTAGAAAAAAAATATTTGTTTTTTAAAACCCGTTTTTATAAAGCTATTAGGCTATTTTTAAAATTTAAAATAGCTTAAGGTGTCCATAATTTTTGTGTGACACTGTATTTCAAAAATGGCTTATATATTCACTTATATACAGGGACCGTAAATAACAGTTATTGCTTAAAAATTAAACTAAAAAAATCATCGTATTAGAGTCGACAGACATATATGATGTTATATACCAAATTAATCGTCTTGGAGAGCTCTCACAGAATCTGTGGTGATCTTGCATAAGTGATCACTAATCAGATTTTAACTGTTACTTTTTGACGGAAAAATAAAAGTTTAGATGAAACCTTTAAAAAGAGAGTTTTATTTTTCCGTCATAAAATAAAACTCATTTTGTGAGTTTTATTTTTTCGTCATAAAATAAAACTTATTTTGTGAGTTTTATTTTTCAGTCGGAAAATAACCGTTATTTTTCGAGTTTTATTTTTCAGTTAAAAAATAAAACTCTATTTAGGAGTTTTATTTTTTCCGTCATAAAATAAAACTCTTTTTTAATACAAATTTTATCTTTAATCTAATCCCGTTGCTTGTGGTATCTTTATTTTATTGTTTTTTATAGCTGAATACCTAAAATCTAAAGTTAAACGATTTTTAGGGTGCTTTAATATTAATAAAAGTTAAATTTACACAATTACAACCGATAATGGCCGGAACTTGCTAAAAATGTTAAAAATATTTGACTAGGAGGATGAAAGCGGCTTCGATGACTGCGTCCATTACGACGTTCTGCACGGAACAAAATATGATAGAAATGACATTTGTAATAGCTTGCAGACGATAATGTGTCAAATCAGAATTAGGTGTAAAAAAAATTTTTATAAAAACGAGTTTTATTTTATGACCGAAAAAATAAAACTCCTAAATAGAGTTTTATTTTATGACGGAAAAATAAAACTCAAAAAATAACTGTTATTTTCTGACTGAAAAATAAAACTCACAAAATGAGTTTTATTTTATGACGGATAAATAAAACTCACAAGATGAGTTTTATTTTATGACGAAAAAATAAAACTCTATTTATGAGAGTTTTTTTTTAACTTTTATTTTTCCGTTGAAAAATAACTTTTTTTGCTGATCTTTTTTGGAAAAACTCTCAAAATAACCATTAAGAAATAAGTTTTTCGATATAACTTATAACCGTTACAGTCCCTGCTTATATAGAAAGAACATAATTTTAGGTTTCTTTTTATATATAAATTGCAGATTATATTTAAAATAAAATTTAGTCAATAATTTCAAAAGAAATTTTATTTTTATATGAGAGGTACTCACTCTCAGGCTGTGTTGACAATAAAAAATTATAATAAAAAAACAGTTTTCTTAAAAAAATTAATTAAATTTAGTTGAATAACTTTTACTATAGAGTTTTTAGTTAATAATATTAAATAGTTTTATATATAAGAAATTATTAAATACATAAGGGGTAAATAAAATAATGAAAAAGTACAATACAAACTGTGTAAATATGTTAAATGAAATAAAAAGATAGCAAATCATTAAATGCTTTTGTGAGTAATTTAAGTTTAAAATGTAAATAATTTAAATTAAATTAAAAAATAAAATATAGCAAAATAAAGTAGTTAATAATATAAATTTAAGAAAATTTAATGAAATATGCTGTGGCAGACAAATAATCTAAATTTTAAGACATTTCTTTAAATAAACTGAAGAAATTATTAAAAAAAAATTATATATATAATTTTAAATATTTACTACAAAAAATGTTTTTTGATGTTTAATAAAAACTAAAAAAGAAATCCTAAATCCTAAAATCCTCTTAAAGAAAAAATAATAATAATGTAGTCAACCCTTCTCTGATAAATAACCGCCCAATTAAAAAAAAATTATTCTGAGTGTTTACTTTGTTTATCAACTAATTGTTTAAATTTAAAATAAAAGAAAATATATATATATATAAATCTTAAAAAATTTTAATATTTAAATGTTATTTGTTTTATATAATTTTTAATTGTTATTTGTTTTAATAACTGTAATAAAGTAGTAAAATTGACTGAAAATGCCATTTATAAGATAAAATAAGTAAAACACTAAAATAAAACAATTAACTCTATTAAAACTATTTATGTGTTATTTCAATACTAAAGTAATTAAAATATAAATACAGTATATAAAAAAATAAATAAATAAATAAAGAAGAAATAAAATCACTGTCATCCAAAAGAGCCTAAAAACTACTTATTCAACAAATACTATTAAAATAAAATTCAAACAAAAATAAAAACAAAAACAAAATGCATAAACATATAAAAATTACAATTACATACATAAATATTATATATATAGAAAATATTTACAGTAAATTACAACAAATATAATCGAATTTTAATTATTAAATTAAATATCATTGTAATCAAATGCTAAATTTAAATTAATTTGTAAATTATTAAAAACAACAATTTTGTGGAATTTAATTTAAATTTAAAAAATAACAAACAATTAAAAGCAAAATAATATACAAAAATAATTCAGAAACGAATGTCATACAAAATAAGAAGGAAAAAAAACATAAAAAATAAAAATAAACTTATAAATAAAAAAAAAAATGTTAAAATTATTCAAAAAAGTAAGAAAGACAATATTGTTTTATTCATGTATGAACTTAAGGTTTACAATTCTGTTCTGTAGCTGATCCAGTAGACGACCATCGCAATGTGGCCACAATTCCACTATTAATGTTATTGCACACTCCTATTTGTTTAATTCTTTTAAAATAACAGTTATAATTGGTGTGATTTTCCTTTGGAAGGCTAATTTTTTGCAATAAACAATCAACATCAGTACAGCATAGAATAGAGTGTTTCTTTTTAAAATATGCTGCCAATTCCAAGTTTCTATGTCTATATAGATTGTTACTTTTGTCCCAATGGCAAGATGTTTCCACTGCTGCATGCGTGAGGTTAGTAATTCTGCGAATTGCTTCATTAAATGTAAGTCCCGAATTAGACCATTCAGCTCGGCTTGAGTCACTAAATGACGTTCATCATCAGCTTCATATAGGGTGTTTTTTATTGAGGTATACAACTTTAAGTTGACATCACTTTTCTAACTGGCGGCCATTTTGTCAGCTGTCAAGTGATTAATATTTAGTTTGGTTTGCCATTTCATCATGAACAGGTTGACAAAACAACAACGCTTGCAAATCGTGCAAATTTATTTGGAAAATAATGGTTCCGTTCGCGAAGTTTACCGCAAGCTCCATCCATTTTATGGTCGACATAATCGTCCATCAGAGCAATTAATTCGGTTAACCATGGATCGTTTTCGCACTACGTTTACTCTATGTGATAATACGCATCCGCAGAAACGTCGAACAGTGCGCACCGAAGAAACAATTGCCGCTGTAGAGCAAAGTGTTGAAGAGAACCCGAATGAATCGATTCGCCACCGTGCACAGCAATTGGAGCTTTGTCCATCAACTTTATGGAAGATTTTGCGCAAAGATCTTGGCTTGCGACCTTACAAGATCCAGCTTGTGCAAGAATTAAAGCCGTGAGACCATACAATGCGTCGTGATTTTGGTGTATGGGCCGAAAATGAGGTTGATCTCGATGCTGATTTTCATCGCAAAATTTTGTTCAGTGATGAGGCTTATTTTTGGTTGAATGGCTACGTCAACTAGCAAAATTGCCGCATTTGGAGTGAAGAGAATCCACATGAGACCCTTGAGACGCCATTACATCCACAAAAACTGACTGTTTGGTGTGCTCTATGGGCTGGTAGAGTCATTGGGCCATACTTCTTCCGAAATAATGCTGGAGAGTTAGTTACCGTTAATGGAGACCGGTATAGAGCATTGATAACCGACTATTTTGTTCCCGAATTGGATGGCATGAATGTGGATGAGTTGTGGTTGCAACAAGACGGCGCTACATGCCACACAGCGCACGTCACAATCGATTTATTGAAGGAAACATTCGATGAGCGCATAATTTTGCGGAATGGACCTGTCAATTGGCCACCAAGATCGTGTGATTTGACACCATTGGATTATTTTCTTTGGGGATATGTGAAGTCGCTCGTCTACGCCAACAAACCAGAAACGTTAGGGGACTTGGAAGCCAACATTCGTGGCATTATTGCCGACATACGGCCCCATATGCTCGAAAAAGTGGTTGAAAATTGGACCTGTAGAATTGGCTTTATTCGAGCTAGCCGCGGCGGCCACATGCCCGAAATCATATTTAAACATTAATGGCATAAAATTATCCTTCCAATAAAGCCAAATTGATGGACATTAAAACGATTTTCTTGTATTTTATTTCAATTCGAAGTTCTATACCTCTAAAAAAACACCCTATACAAACTACCACTGCTAGTGAAAGATATTTCGAACTCACTGCTCTTACCACTGGGAAACACTGATAATGGATTATGTACTTGGTGGATGTGAACTGGTTTAGAAACCGATGTGACTTTCACGTAAGTAATATTTTTTTATTTTTCATATTGAATCTAAAAAGTTTTCTTAAACAGAAATAAGAGTCAGTTTGAAATAGATCTTCTCGCTATTTGATCTTTTGTATAAAAGAGTTCTGCAATTTTCTGTCCAAGTTTCTGACAGCAAAACCAAAATATTGTAAATATGCATATTTTATTAATTTCCAAACAAATATATATATAACTAAAAATATCCTAATGGCTAATTTGGTGGAGAACAATAGCTCTCTGGTAGGGTCTCCCATGCCAGAAAGGCAATTAAAAAGCATTAACTAAGAATTTTCCCAGGGGCTGGATCAAGAAGAACAATAATAACAACAACATCTTCAGTAGCATTATGATCTTTTATTCCTCCCCTAATATAAACTTTACTGTGCGATATTGTTATTGGATTATTTAGTTGTGAAGGCCGTTGAATACAACCGATTTCACTGCGGTTCACATTTTTAAAGTAGGACTTTTGTTATTTTCTGACTTACAAATAATAGATACAATATTAGTAAGTTTAAATCAAAGGCCTACACCCTATTTCCTCCTACCCTCACCTTTTCCAAGACCAACACAATATACTGCATGAGTAGGGGTCATCCCCTGAGTGCTGGCCTTCATAAAAAACCCCAAATCAAAAATAACTCGAATCAGTAACACACGATCACACTTCTGTCAAATATTGACTTTTTTACATTATTGCCAACATACAACAAAAAATGAACAGGACGTGATAGCCGACGGTTTGTGTCAGATTCGAATTCAGTGCAGCCAGATTATTTAAAAAAGATGCTTTGTTTCTGCAGTTAGTTTTTTTTTCATATTTGCAAACCAGTGCTATTGTACATATTTGTTTTCTAATTTCAAATTCGAATCCCTAAGGGATGCTTATGTACTTTGCTTTATAATACGAAACTGAACTAGTTTTCGGCAAATAGTTAAAATAGAAATAATGAAATAAAAGAAGTTAGTAAGAATAATATTCAAAATACAATTCTTACAATATAACTTCAATACATTGTGATATAAATAGATAATATATACGATTATTATGTATAACAACCAAGATCTCTAATAAGACTCTCGTGACGGGGGGCCCAAGACTAGTTAAGTTTTTCTAGTGTATGCATAATTCTAAACGAATTATAATTCTCTTATATTCGTTGTACACACTGGCTATGTTTGTCATTCGAATACGTGGAAATTCTTACTCAAGGGTATATCATTTTTTGGATTATCTGACTAGTTATCAAATAGAGGGTATGAGAAGTTTTAACAATATCAGTCTATAGCGGGTGATAAACTTGCCAGTTTTTTATCCCATATACTAACGAGTTGCTAATTTTTTATTATACATACGGCCGTAACAGTTTAAAGATCTTAAGACTAATAAATAGAATACAAATAAATTTTTTAAGGCCCATTATTACAACTTGCCGTTAGGTAAAGTTGGGATTTTATCAGACAGATAACTCGCTTTTTGTTATTAAAAGTAAACAGTAACCTAAAGTGATCGATAAAGTTATTGGAAAGGTTGCCTTACCTTTAGGTTAAAGTTCACTAGTAATAACAAAAAGCAAGTTATCTGTCAGATAAAATCCTAACTCTAGACTTTCGAGACAATACCTATCGGAAAAATGATACCACTTTCCTGGTGTTACAGTGAAAATTTTCCCATAAGTAATGCCAATTATAGTATGATAATTCAACCAAATTTTATCCCCACCTATCATACAAACCACTAGTTATTCCAAAATTGACTAGAATATGATATTATTGGGCTTGACCAACTATTAAACATAATGGTTCTATAAAAAAAATGTTATCGAGCGTAGGGAAATATAAAACTGCTGTTGTTTTTTTTAAGATTTGTATCGTTTTTATTAAAAAATAAGTAATTTTTATTTCGTCGCAGTTTTATTTGGTTCAATTTTTATTAATTATATTTAAATTACATTTTTTTGTATATAGACAAAATATTTCGTTCTTTTATTTATACTTTTTTACATTAAATGTATACACATATAATTAACAATTATAATATTATCTAATGATTAGAGAAAGTGAATATATTTTAGATTTTATTTTAACGTAAAAAAGCCTGCTTTAATATTTGAGATGTAAGTTAAATTTATTTAAGGAATTGAGAGGAAACAGATCCGTTCGTAAACGGATTTGAAATCATCATCTAGTTTTTTAAACAACTAAAAACGAATATAATTTTTTTGGCAATTAATTGCAAGACACAAAAAATTACAAAATTAAAAATGATTTCATTCCGAAAGAATTTTTTTTTATTTTACATTAAAAAAAAAAATAAAATTCTTCTACATTGAATTCCGTTTCCGAACGGAATTAAACTTTGTGACAGGGCTGATGCTCTTAATCATACTACAACATTTTTAATAAAAAAAAATTTAAGTCGTTTTCTGCTCCAAATAACATGGTACGTATTTATTATTGTTTATTAAATAAATTCAGTAGAAAATTAGCATATCTTTAGGTATTCTTAAATTTTTCTTTATATTTTTTAATTCAATTTAAATAAATTTGAAAAAACTATTAGGAAAATTCGCTAAGTGCCTCCTATACCTGTTAAATTCTTACACTTTTATATATTTTTACGAATTTAATATTAAAAGGCATATAGTAAAACAACAATTTATGTAGTAAATGATTAGCATGTTTTTAGGCGTTCTCAAATTTGTTTTATTTCAGTTTAATTACTGAGTTAATCCGGCATGTGATGAAAAACGACTTCGATCGAAATTGAAATCGTCTGCATTTTCAAAGTCATATAAAACATATTTGTTTCAATTATTTTAAAATTTTATTAATCAAGGATGTAGTGACAATAGCCAGTAAGGTAATGATTAAAAAAGGAATCCCAAATATGCAAGGATTAGGAAGTTATAGCAACTTGAAATTTGATTCGATTCCAATTTCGATCAAAATCGTATGATGAAATACCGGAATATTAAAAAAAACTATTACAACGTCACATGTCATAAGTTTTAAATTTTACTTAATTTCTTTATTTTAATGTACGATTAATTAATTGATGTTTGAAAAAATATTATAACATCAGACGCCATATTTTTAAATGTCTTAATTTGCTTGACAGTCACATGTACCATGACAGCCCACTTGACTCAGAAAGTATTAAGGAAGTTATCGATAAAATTAAATCGAAATAAAAATGAATGATTTGCAGGCATATAATAAAAATATTTCTATTAGCTATAATGATAAACGATATATAAAGAGTGAATGCATATACAGGGTGTCCCATAACTCAACGTCGAAAAGTAATAAAAAACGAATAAAAAACATTTGAACTGAGTAAAATGAGTTAGCAAAAATCGGGTTACTTGAGGTTTTTATTTTTTACTCGTTTTTTTTTTAGTATGAAACTAACAAGTATTCTGCCATTTAACAATCCTGATAAAATGCGTGAACTTGTAATGGCACTTGCCAAGGAGGGCCTTTCAAAGTCGACAAATTTTGAAAATTTTAAATTCATAGTTTAACACATAGCCTTAATTCTAGAAAACTTGGGGAAATTGAGTCATTATTTTTAACTGTGATTCTAGAAATATTATTTAGAGTTACGGTTCCAAAGTTTAAATAAACAGAAATAATAAAAATTAAGCACAATAACCGAAAAATGGTTACAGTTTGACAAAATTTCTAGGTTTTTTAAAATATCCATAATTTTCAAACTGGATGGGATAGATTTTTTTCCGATTTTTTTCATAATGGTTACAATCCTGTCTGTCATCATGTTTTGGCCTGACGTTGAATTCTGGGACACTCTATATATAAAATAGCTTACAATTTAATAAAAATTAGTAGAATATCACTTAAAGCAATTTTTACATTTTGTTTTATATGGAATATCAAACATATTATAAAACTAAACTTATGTTTCAAAAAACATAACTATGTGTTATAAAATTTGCTTAACAGCAAAAAATATAAAAATAAATATTCGTTTAACATTATTTTATAAAAACCAACTAAATGAAATCAACTAAAAAATAAATCACAAAACAATCAACTAAAATTAATTAAAAATTAAATCTGAAAACAAGAAACAAAACATAGTTTTAATGTTGAAATGTTTTCAAAATGCTGGTAAATGACGTCGTCTTCGTACACCTTGATATTCGCCTGTTCTGGCTGATCTACCTTTGCCGGGAAAGCCACGAGCAAAAGGAGGTTTGGCATTGGTGGTGACATAGTAAGTGCCACGAGCTCTAAAAGATAATTGTAAACCAATAAAATAAATAAAATTTTATTATTTTGTTTTAACAATTGTTATATTAATATTACCTGTGTGATACATGTTCTCCCATGAGTACATATTCCGAGTCTTTCGGTTCGCACCAACCTATTAAATAGGTAAATAAATTCGGACAGGGACCAGCATAAAAACCTTTTTGAGTTGTTATGGATTCGATAAAATAGGGTGTTACTTTAGTGTGATCACATGCCAAAGTTTCTAGTAAGAGAAAGCAATTATTATTTTAGTTTCAAAGAAAAATAAATTTTGAACCACTTTACTTACGAAATAATGTTGGTGAACCCACACAGGCCGGCTGTCGTGTACCACCATTTACATAAAAATCTGCATGACCACTGGAATGCCACTGACCCAATATACCGGCGCCAGTATGTAAAACATCAACAAAATGAGCATCCGATGAATCCAAGTCTCTTGAGTTATTGGCGCCGGCATAAAAGAATATTGTGGGATCTAAAGCTGTTATTCTACCCAATTTACCCTCTTCCGGTTTCAAATAATTAGCCACTAAGCCTGCTATATGGGCACCCACACTATAACCTATGAAATGCAACTCATCTGGTCTTACACCTCTCGGATGCCTTAACAAATATTTCACCAATTGTGATATACAAAGACCACCAAAACGTGGCGCCCAATCCATTTGACTCAAACAAGGTTCTTTTACCGCCGAACCGTAATCCACTATAATAATATTATATTCACCTATAGTAAAATAGGCCTGCCGTATATCTGGACTGGGACTTAAATTTCGTCCACCACCAAAGCCATGTATTACAATTTTGGTGGGGTGCCGCGGATTGAAATGAGTAAAATACAGGGCATTGTCATCTAGAACATCAATAAATTCTGGATTATCTTGTGTACGTCGTGTGTATAAATAAAATTGTATTTTTGGGTGCGGACATCGAAAAGGTCGCTCCAAACAAGATTCGGTAACATAGACTTGTGTTGTATCATTTTTTGCTTGTGCCTCTGTAATTAAAAAAGTAAAGAAAAAAATTAATAATTTTATAGAAGATTATACAATCGTGTTTAATGGAAACTGGTTTTCTTTTACGTGTTGAAAAGTAACTTTAAAATTTTATTAAACACTTTAATATATAACTTTCATGTGCCACACAATGTGTTACAAATTCAACACATCCTTAGTAAACTGTATAAGTGGAGTGTACTTATATGACTAAAAAGTTAGAGAAGATCACGTTTTGAGAAAAAGCAATCAATGGTTATTTAGTGGGAATATTTAATAAAGCAAAAATATTTATATGAAATGTAAGAAAAAAAATTTTTTATTTTATTTTCTCTGCAACCAATGGAACCAGAAATTCTGCGATTAAATCATAGACGGGAATAAGGGATATAAACAAACCAATTGTTTTAAATCCTGATTTTTTTTAGGTATAAAATATCTTAAAACTACAGTAAAGATAGAATATATCCCATCCTTAAATTAAAATAAATTTTAGAAAGTTCCAAAACGAATTGATAAAAGAAATTGTAAACACCCTCACTTAGAGAAGTGTTTGTGACTCTCCCTACTAAATGAAACAAGTTTTCCATAGTACAAACGTTTCCAATTTATTGCATTACATTCCTACATATTTCTTTCTCAGTATGAAGAAACAAAAAGTCTGAATGGAAAGTAAAAGTACCGGAAGTATTTTGATTAAAAAACAAAACAAAAACCCCACAATGTTTCTACTCCTTTAGTATGGGTTAACACTGCTGTAAATATTTTATGTTGTTGGTTTTGTTTTTAGGTTGCTTGGCTTGTTTTGAATTGGCTGGACGAAATCAGCCGCAATTAAGTGTGATTGTGACAGTAAATATTGAAATTAACATAAAAATTTTCTTTGTTTTGTTTTCTTTTTTGGCGCCATTTAATGACTCAAATAATGGGTGTTTTTTTAAGACGCTCACGCCTTTTGTTTATTTGACAATTAATTTAGCCGCTATTAATTGCTTTTTGTTTAGTATGGTTTGCCATTTTGTTATGAATAGAAATATCAGAGTGAGACAATGAAAAATGTAATAAAAATAAATTGTTATGAGTTGTTTACAATATTTTGTGGTAATTAATAAAAAAAATTAAAAACACTCAACGACTTTCCTAATGGAATTAACAGGTTTCGAGTGGGTCCATGGATGTCAGCCCTTACCCCACTGTCCATTTTGGAACCAACGGTGTACCAGTTTGAGTCGAACTCACTCCAAACCAAGCACCTTGTAGACGAACATTCTCGATTCGGTACTTCAACCTTGAATCTCCTACCAAATCACAGTCCCAAAGACATGGCATCCAAGACTTAAATTGGATTCCTGACCACGTTGTGAAGAAAGACAAGGTTCCTCGACTCATTTCGAGGTGTTTTTACGAAAATGCCAGCCTCCGAACATGCGGCCACGCTCATCACATTAACCTGAAGTGGTGTTAATTTAATCAGAGGCCTCTAAAGCCACTGTTGGACTTGTTTTCATTGCCCTGGTTAGACCAAGGCAGCCAAGTAGTTGTATCTTATCCAATTTCCTTATGGTGGCAGACTCCTCAGTCTTTATCCACCAATCTATTGCCACATAAGTGATTATTGGTCGAACAATGGCGGTATAAATTCACAGTACCATTCATGACGATATATCCCAAGTATATTTTTTTTTTATTGAGACCAATACCCAGGGATAAACCAGTACTATATGATGTGCATTGTATTATAAAGGAAAGGACAGTGCATAATACAATATAATTTTTTTCTTATATTATTAAGCGCCTTAGGAATGAGACAAATTGCTTACCCAAAGAAAAGTGACATGCATAAAGTGCTCTGCCTTAGCCTGTACAACACACAAATGAGAGTTTCAATAAGTATTCTAATCAGAATGACACCTAGTGTATAATGGCGTAGGGGGTACACCATTATAAAATAGTTAAAAAAGGGGGTTAAGAATATATAGGGTATATAGGGTTAAATAAATAGGCAACAAACAAAATATTCTTTTTGAAATAGGTATATTTATATACATATATAAGGTTGTACAATATATAAATTGAGTGATGTAGATATTGAATTATATAGAGTATAGGTAGTTGAAATTAAATTATATTATGGAAATACATACATACATATTCACCAAAGAAAAGGGGTGGGATTGATTCCAAACCTCAAGTTTTCAATGTGTTATTTTAAAGATGGTAGAACGGTCCTTAATTGCCAAATTGCCTTCCAGATTTTGATGTTTTCCGTTCTGATGTTTACAAGGAAGTGATCAAGAATAAATCAAGACAAAAAATTAAAGTTATCTTGTCCGAACAAAATGACAAGTATTCGTTACTCGAACATATGAAAGTCAATTGGGCAATCACGAACATAGTAAATTTACATTAAATAATAAAAATAACAATCTCAATATATACATATTTAAATTTCAATAAAAGCAGTTAATAAATGAAAATTTCAAATTCATATTCATATTCATATAATTCATTTTTATCCAATATAATATAAAAAGTTCAATACATATATGTATATATATATATATATAAATATATATAAAAATAATTATTAAATTTTGGCCAATTTTAAATTGGACACCTAGATATTTAATCTTTTTAGAGAACATAATAGTAATACCTCTAAAGGTAGTACTCATAAAGGCTACAACAACCATCTTTGAAGGATTCCCTGAAAGTTCTTCTTGAGAGCACCAATCTGATACATTCTTCAGAGCGTCAGTCATAAGGTCACACAATGTGCTCTCAAATTTCAAACGAGTTGTCAAAACAAGGTCATCAGTGTAACCAATTACTCTGATTCCTTTTCGATCAAATATGGTAGAGAGTTCAACAATTACAACCGTCCATAACAATGGAGACAAGACTCCTCACTGAGGGCATGCCTTCGACGCCATCACGATTAATTCCTCTACATCAAGTGTTGAGCTGATTGCCCTGCTCCTAAGCATGGACTCGATACAAGTCATAATTGGCCTTTCCAACGCTTTCCGTTCCAACGAACTAGTAATGGAGTCAACAACTTTATTGTCAAAAGCACCATGGATATCCAAGTAGGAAAAAAGAGCAATCTCTTTGTCTGAAAATAATTTTTCAATACTTCCAAGACGAGAAATAATTGCACTCTCAGTCGATCCGCCCTTCACATACGCGAATTAAGTCGGGTGCAGGGGACGTTCCACAAGATATGTCTCCCTCATATAAATATCTATTGACCTCTTCATTGCCTTCAAAAGACAGGATGAGAGTCTATTGCGTCTGTACGACTTTGGAATATCACTAGGCCTACCTACCTGCCTTCGGTATAAAGATAACCGTAACTTCCCTCCAAGCTCGTGGTATGTAGACACGCATGATGTTTATTTCTCTGATAAGTGGTTGCAACAGCACAGGGGCTAATTACGCACAACGCACACTGCAACTAATTTACTCAACAAAAAATATTTTCTATTAATTATAGAAATAATTAAGTAAAAAGATCTTAGGATTTATGTTTTACCACTTGATTATTTGCCTTGAGGTTTTGTAAGATAAGGCCTTAAGTAAACACCTGGATATCAATATTTGATTAGTTGCTACTGAAATACGACTTCAAAATTTGCTTAAATGTGCAAACATTGTATATCAGCATTGCTCTTTGTACATTTCACCACTACCCTCCACCTGACCAAAATCATATTTGAAAGTTAGTGAAATAAAAATATGTATCCAATAGCCCCAATTTAAATTAGTATTTAAAATAGTTTTCTTTACTATACTTATGCTACTCTTAAAAAAACACTCTTTAATAAAATATTAAATACCTGATATATTAAATGTAGTTTACATTAAGTTTTTTTTATCCAAAAACTGGTAGCAAATTTACATAACTTGGAAAGTGGAAAATTTTAATGGTATAAGGATAAATAGTTGTACCTATAAAGACTGGAATATTTATTAGTCTACTGACATTATTTGTCACTTATTTGCAGGTGAATTTCGAGAAAATTAAATTTTTAAAATGTTATACTAATTGAGATATTATTTATAAGCAAAATCGAAAATATATTAATATATTTGAATCTATTTTATTTCTTTTATAAATTGTAAATACTTAGATATGATAAAAATAATATCATTAACATTTAAAAATATTTATTTAATGATGGTCACGTTAATTGGCTTAAAATCTATATTTTTACTACTACTTACAACAACATTACAACTCTTTGAGGATTTTAGCTTGAATATTTTCTTTAATTGTTTTATTCTTTGGGGCCAAGTTACAATTGTTGGGACCAGTGTTTTTCTGTTGGGGATCGCATCAATAACCTCTAAACTAATAAACATGCACACCATGTTTTATTCTACTGGTTGCTCGTTTTAATAGCTATTAAACATTTAAATAAAAAAACGAAAAAAGCTATTCTAAAGAAAGTTATTTTTAATTTAGCTTTCTCTAACAAGAAGTACCCTAACAAATGGCCTCTGAGTTTTGACTGCCAAATATTCAACTTGAAATTTAAATTTTTTTTTTTATTTACCTTACTCATGCAGTGCATTGTATTGGAATTAGAAGATACAGTGCACGCTCGCTAATGTGAACTAATTAAAACTGGCGTTGTTCACTTTTACGAATTGTTCACATTTCCGAATACCGAAAATTTTAAAACAGAATTATACCATATTGTAAACAAAAATCAATACATATTTATGAATTTTTTATTTTTAAAATTATATTAAATTATAAATAAATTTGTATATATTTATACGTATGAATATGTTCATAATTACACATGCATATACATATCTGTGGACTTTTGACAAAACGTCTTCTCTCTAAATCAACAACTTTTCAGTAGAGCCAAAAAACAGTTAAAAAGGCTAATAGAAGTTATTGCTTAAAAAATTAAAGACATTTTGAACTTGGATATTATACACAAATACTTAACGAACATTCTGCGACCTTTTTTTCCTTCTAGAAGCAATAGTTTTCTTTAAAACGTCAAAAAGTTAATTTAAGACTTTTTGTTAAATAGATTTTAAATAAAAAAATTCAGCATACAAGTCGTTTTGTCAAAATTTTTTTGATTAAATTTGAAAATTATTTTAGTCGCTTAAGTCAAGACAAGGTGTTTTGTTAAAATGGAATATGAAAAAAAAGGATGAAAGAAGTTGATCTGGAAAATATATTTCGGTTTTATAAAAAAATATACTTTTATTTTTCTCTACAATATGCAAATAATTAAAAAAATATTAATAAAAATGAAATAAAATTTGTAATACACATTCAATTTTTTAAATTATTCTTAATTCTCTGAAAGAAGTCGTTTTGTCAAATTGAAATTGGGGGAAAGTCTGAAAGAGGTTGATTAGTCAACTGCATATCTTGCGTTCCAAAGGTTGTAGAAATTCGGGGATTAGAGCAAAAGAAGGACAAGGAAATTCTATATTTACTATAAAAATATTGGAAAATTGTCTTATTTCGAGAGAAGACGTTTTTTCAAAATTCCACAGATATGTACATACAATACTCGCACATGTACACCTAAAACGGGGATCCCGCAACTAATAAACACAGAATTTTAACGTTTCATATTAAAAAAGAAAATTCTGTTCAAATTATAGGGCTTTTTACATTTATTCATATTTTAGAATAGTCAATGAAGCAAAAAATTTGTTCACATTAAGCGGTGTTCATATAATGAGGTGTTCACATTAGCGCGCGTGCACTGTACATACATAGATAGATTTTTATTTAATTTTGTTATTATGAATCTTTTTCGTTCTTGAGAGAAGTTGCAGTCAATTTGACAACTCAAAGGCCAGTGTTATACTTTCACTCATGAGTGATCACCAGCCATTGCCCGATCTGTCAGTGGATATTGAATGTGAGTTGCGAGCGTCTTCAGTAGGTTAGCTGTTTTCTTCCCAGGAGTTGGCGCTGTACTCTTGATAATAAGTTTTTGGTGAAATAGACTCGAAATGTCAGGGAGCAATTACTTGTAGGTGGACTTCATGGCGAGGGGAACCTCTTATTTTTAAATTATAATATTAGAAAAACCGCTAATTTTATTTTATAACTTTTTATCCTTCGCTGGGATTGAACTTCGGTTGTGTGAGTTTCTGTGCGAGAGCTCTAACCACTATACCACGACACCAAATTTGTTGCCACATGCTTAGTTTCCAACGAAAAGCCAATTGGCTAAAATGTTTTATAGTACCTAGACGGTATTTTATATGTATCTATAGCTTTCATTTCTTAAAATTAAAATCAGTTACAAACTTTAGTTTTTATCAAATGCGGATCTAGTCGGCAACAACGAATAAATAATATTGACCAAGTGGTCAGCACCAGAATTGATAACCATGCGATTTATGACATTTTTCTCCACTTTTGCTTTAAAATACAAAATTACAGGAAATAAAAATCTAGAATGTTTAAAATAAGCGGTCTTGCAGGTCAGTTTAAATTCCAAAAATGAGGGATTTAGTGACCCAAAAATACAGTCCTAAGATTTTCGATTGTAAAGCTGCGGTCACTTTTTTTATCTATTATATGGATAATTTTAATGTGTGCCAAAATTTATTTAAAAATTGTTTATCAATAAATTTTAATAAAAAAAATTATTCGGTATTTAATTAATCAAATTTAAAGCAATGGAAAATTAAAAAACAAATGTTTTCATATGTTTCAACAAATATTTGAGCTTCTTTCCATCAAATATATGTCTAATGTGACCGTAGCTTAAGTGCGTACGTTGTTGTTTTATCAAATATTTTGCAGTTCCAACTCTTCTAGTTTAAGTAAAAGCTTTATAGAGCACGTCATTCACAGTGTATATTTGAGCCCCTGCATTTTTGAAAAAAGGTAGTGCTAAACATTAACTTCCAGAGGTGTAATGTTTCTTCGTGTGTTATATTTTTCTTGTATACAACTATTAATGCCAGTAATTGTACAATTAAATTATGTATTTTGATAGTTTTACAAAAAGAAAGAAACACGCAAATATTTTCACAGGAAATTTTATATATTACTAACTATTTTGCATATATGGACTCGTAATTAAAGTTTTTAAGTGATTTTTCCGTCAGCTGTATTATTAAAATATCATTTATTTGCTTCAATTTGTCTATAAATTTTTTAATTAAGTCTCATAAAATATTGAAAACAACGAAAACTTTATCAAACTACTAGTATTAAACAATCAATCATAAATAAATTTAAAGTATTGTATATTGAGAAAAATTGTTTACATAAAAAAAATATACGAAAATTATACGTCTTATGAAAAATTAAATGCGAAAACTGTTTTTAAAATAATACAAAAATATTTAATAAATATGTATTTAAAGCAAGAAAAAAACTTTCTGTAAACAAAACAAATGCATGTGTTCAATATAATTTATGTAATACCAGAAATACATATTTTTTAAGTGCACATTTTGTTTTTCTTAAATATTTTATATAAAAAAGTGTAACACTTACTACCAACACCAAACAAACAGAGAAATGAAAAAGGAAACAAATTAAAAAAATTCACCAGACATAGTGAATACTTTAGAAATACTATGGCCTTTGAACACTACTAAGACAAAATGAATCATTAGTTAAGTTCAGATAAAAAAAAGGCATATAAACCAATATTTTTTCGTAACGATAAGCACTGGCGTTTATTTGTATAAAGGCTACTAAAGGTAACCTAAATTAGAGCCCTAAGCGTAAACTATCTGACAAATTCAGACACCAATTTAAACAGCGCGGAACTAATGCTATCAAATTTTGGCAGCGCGTAAAAAAGTGAAGTTAGTTGCAAAACAACTGTTGTTGTTGTTTTTCTCTTTTACATTTTTTTTTGCCATTTTTATATAAGTAATGACAAGGGCAGCGACTTTCATGCAAATGCATATACCAAATACTTTTCCGAATTGAAGAATTTGCAACAAAATGGAATCGATTAGTTTTTGTATATTTTTGCATATTTTGCGTTTAAGTGCATATTTTAGTGCATTTTTGTGATTTCTTTTGCATATTTTTCATTTTAATGTATACTTTTCCAAATTTTTAAATTCAATATTTGATTCAAGAATTTTTCTACTACTTCAAGAGAAAAATATTTGTAATTTTAATTCTGGTTTTACGATCTTCATTATTTAATATAAAGAATTACTCAAGCTTAAGGTCTTTTTTTTAATAAAAATCATTTATTTATTTATCGATATTTCGCTACTCCTGCGTGTAGCGTCTTCAGGAAATATTTATTTTTAAATTATTTTCAGGAGTAGCGAAATAACGATAAATAAATAAACGATTTTTATTTAAAAAAAAGACCTTAAGCTTGAGTAATTCTTAGAAAAAATATTTGGCTACTCTGTTGTATGTGCAACAATGCACTAAATAAAACTAAAAATAAAAATAAAATTTCTAGTATTGATTTGAAATCAAATGTAGCAAATGAATTTAAAAAGAGGTATTCCCCACATGAATTGGCTTCTTTAGAATATGTTCAGTGGAAGGTAGAGCTCAGATTTTCCATGTACAAAAACTTTTATCGATCGAACAGACAGAGTTTGGTATTTGAAAATTTAAAAAGAAAACAATATTTATTTATACAAATAAAAATTAGAGCCCGTATTTATAAAAACTATTTTAGGTTTATTGAGGGTTTATTTGAGAAGTATTGCATAGAAATTTGTCAAATAAGTCCTCAATAAACCTAAAATAGTTTTTATGAATACGGGAATTATTTAAAATTTTTTATTTATTTATTTATTTTTTTTTTGTGTAGAATAAAAACTAGTACGTGGATTTTTTTGATTTTAAATAAATAATGTTTAAAAAAATTTAAAAAATTTTGTTTATTTTTAGTGCAATTTTTCTTTTAAAATGCAGTACTTATTATTTATTTTATAGTGCATATTTTATGCGCATATTTTCAATTTTTTTAGTGCGTGAAAGTAGCTGCCATGGTATTGACATTTTGGCTACTTTTTTTTAGTTTTTAACAAACAAAGCAAGTAACTATTATTGCTCTTGATACAACATTGAGGCTTTTAATTAAGTTTCTCACTACAGTGTTTAATAATAAGCGCAAAACGACGTTGTGCTTGGTTTGTAAGCAAAAACTGTTCTTGTGTTGATGAGTGAATAAAAATTGCACCGCGAGTTAAGTTTAGTGATTTTAATATTCTAAAATTTCATATAAAAATTCCAAAATTAAAAAGTTGATTTTAAACTAATTTTACAAATTAGGAATGTTTCAGAGCATAAAATAATTAGGTAATTGAAAATTTATGTGTAACAGAAGCTGTGTTGCTTTCTTTACTATTAGACAATTTTAAATAGATTTGTTTTTTAGATTTGCGGATTGAAATATTTTAATATAATTTTTCAACATATCAAAGGAGAGCCTTTTAATACAATAAATACAATTTAAAAACAAAAATTGTATAATCTTTTACTTTAGTTTTAAAGAACACAGCGTTGCTTAAATTTTTCTTTTAGCATATAATGATAAGTTTGGCGTTCTTTTTTTTTTTTTTTCTTGTAGCATATAATGATAAGTTTGGCGTTTTTCTATGATTAAGTGTCAATTTTCATTAAATACATACATACATACATAATTCGCCATTACAACCCTGTGTCAGGGTTACGGCCTAGCTTCTCGCAGCACTCATATTGTATGTATTAATTTGTATCCATGGGTATCGAGATCTACAGTTTAAAGTCGACTCCGAAGGACAGATTTCAGAAATTGTTTCATGTCAAACAATTACTCCTAGAGCTTTTGCCAGAAGACTGCTGAGAGGTATTCGCCGAAAGAAATAATTTTTTCATATTTTTTTTCAAGATGTCAGAGCTGAGATTTGAACCCGGCGCTATTGTCTTAGTAAGCCAACACACCAACCACTAGTGCACGGTGACTACAACACATTAAAAGCTTTTTAAAATTACCTTGAAAATCTAAGCAGCATTCAAGAACTCATGAAATTTCCTTTTAAACAAGCCCAAATATAATTACTTTTGTAGTTTCTTCGAAAACTCAATAAAATAGCAGATTTTAATGAAATATTAAATACGAACTGGGTAGCTCGATTCTGAATTTAGACCAATGGTTTACTAGAGAAACCTTCTTTGAATTTGTAGTAGATTACTAATAAACACGCATAAACACATCATTTTATAGTTTGGTTTTAGAATTATTTCGCGATGTGTATGTTATGCTACTGTCTTCATACCTCCTATTTCCTATTTATGACCTTCTTCGCCAAAACCGTTTTTATGAAAATTATTAAAGTAAATGTTAATGAAATTATTTGTTTTCTATTTTGTTTTTAATTGAAATTATTTTGAAAAAAAATATTTTATAGTCTATTTCTATTATATTTCTTATTACTTTTAGTGTTATGACATGGTTTATAATTTATAATAAATCGGTGATAATGGATGCGCCTCACGTTTATTTGTGCAACATATACGGCCACTTAATTGTAGCCGAAAGACGCCAAAAATGCCGTTGTATACATTTGTTTTTTGTTTTTTTTTTAATTCATTTACTGTTGCTTTAGCAACATATGCAGTTATTGTAGCTGCTGTTTTTGTTGAATTTAAATAAAATTTCAAGATTTACAAAAAAACTTAAAATGTATTTGTAAAACTAGGAAGTTTTTGTTCAAGAAAAAAATGTAAAATGTACAATAAAAACAGTTAAAAATTATTAGATAATCGTGGAAGTTCATGTTAATGCAACATTTGTTATGGAAAGAGAGTAATAGAAATGTAAAAATTATACAAATAGCCCACAAAATAACGAGTAAACAGAAACCTATTTTAATAAACCAAAAAATTATAAGTAAAACAGCAAAAGTTGTTAAAAAAAGAAAACAATTCAAATAAATAGACAACAAACATGTTTTAGTGTCATTATGTTAAGAGGTTTTGATTTGTTAATACTTAACATACAAATATGTTGTATTTCTCTATATACTCGTACTTACAAATGATGATAATTTTGTGTTTGTATGTGAAACTAAAATTAACAAAATATTTTTATTTATACAGTGTTAATTACAAAACTGTATACTTTTAATAATTAAAAGTAATATTTGGTGCACAAATAATATGCAGATTAAATCTAAATTATTTAAATATTTAATTTTTTTAATTTTTATTTGTTTGTTTTAAGTCTATAAAAATTCGTTACAGTGTAAAGCGGTATCATTTCAGCCATAACATAAAGTTTTAATCAAGACTTAATAGACTCAAAGTCTATTTTGACTCTTTTGTTCCATTTACAAGCCAGAATGTATGCTCATAATATAACTAAAAAAACCTTTTTTTTTTAGTAAATGTTGGATCACTTATGATTCCCTTCTTGTTAGTTAAGTATCATTTTTGACCACTTTCTCATATGGTATTTATTGCTATTCGAAAACTTTATCAGTAATTGTTTGGTCTTACGCAGCAGAAAATAAAGGAAGCATTATATTGTTTTTTGTACCTTTAAGCTTCCAAAAATGCTGTAGGATAAGGCATTATTTTTAATACTTTATACTATTTGCTTACTGGTTGCAATAAATTTACATTTCTATTGCATTTTAGCGGCTCATTTCATATAAAAATCATTCATTATTGATGCGCAAGTGTAAGTGATTGTTTACAATTTCTCCCTTACAAAATAGCTTATTGGTTAGCACTAATTTCTGCTGGTGACCCTTTTTTTAAGTAAGTTATCTGTGCTCTTTTTTATTTTGATAAATTTATAAAAAGAAAAAAATAATTACAATTAATAATAAAAAAAAACAAATATTATTATAAGCCTTAATTGCACAATTAACTGGATTTAATTTACCATACAATAGATTAATTAATTGCCTAATTCGTACCAAATAGACCAGAAACTAGACCGCAGTTTTATCTCTTCCGTTGTATCAATCCTCACATGCAGAGAGACTGCTCTTACCCGCAAATGACTTCTGCCGTGGCTGTGGGTCGATTGAGGAAGAAGAGACTGTAGTTCACTATATTTGCCAGTACTCATCCCTGGATCTCCTTTCTTCGATAGCTTGAGTAACATATCGAACCTGGACATTGGATCAATTGCCAAATTCATTCGGCTCTCTGGCTGGTTTCCAGCATAATTTTCTGGGAAAGTAGTGCTTCTTGGGTAGCGCCTCTGGCTATCAGAGCTCCCTACATCATTTTGTACGCTATGCGTGCTCTAGTGTGCCTTTTTAGTACAAGACTGCCACTTTCTCCTATCCTATCCTAGCACCAAAAATTGTATTACTTTAAAAATGCAACCTTGTGTGAAGTACGTTCCGAAAGAAATGGCCGCCTTAAACAATGTACGTTCAGTAAGAATGGACAATGCCAAAATGGAATGTCAGTGGGCCAATTCACATCAGAAGAATACGTGAGTAAACACGTGCTTAGTATATATGAAATATATATATATGAAAGTTTTCGCGTTTAAGGTGCTATCTTTATATGCGTGTAATGTGCGGCTGCAGAAATGTTAGAAATTTTTAAGCCAAAATACATAACCAATTTACTTCAGGTTTTTTTCAGTGCAATTGATGAAAATATCAAATGTATATTATTTGTATTTTTACACACTTTGCACAGTACCCTTCAGACAAAATAACTAAGTAGTATGTGATTAGATGCATACTAGTTGCTTTTCACTTTAGACTGGTTGCATATCTGTCCTTTTTTCATATAGCGAACTATCGATTTTAACATCAGGTTCTCATAGGAGCCCAACTAGTTCATTTGTGCATAGTTACGTACTAGTACTATACTAGAAATTATTAACTAGAACATGTACTATGTACAAAAATATTAGTCTTTCAACTAGTATTTTTAAGTTTTAAACCGATTGCATTGTTGAAGGTTGTATACCACTTTCAGTGTCCAATTGGATATTGCAGAAATCAATGTTTTTCATGTAACAAAGCACACCATTCGTGATTTTCCATTCTCTTTTTATTTTTGTCCCTTTTGGACTAGTTCATGTCTGTCAATTTTGCGACAGTCTTTTTATAATTTGTAACATAACTGTCTCAAAACGTTACTAGTTGTGACTTTAGCTGCATGGTATGTTATGTTTATATGTGTATTAATATGTTTGTGTTGATAAAGCAAATTTGTTCATACATAACTTAAAACTAACTTTAAAATACGTATAACATAATTGGGATATTCAAACGGTGTCCTATCAAGTCATGTTATTATAATATCATAAAATTTTAAAATAGTTAAAATAATTTATTGTTAATCTTTGAATAAAAAAGTGATAAAATAATAAGACTTTTCAACCTATGTTTATCATTTTGTCATAAATTGAAAAATAAAAATTAATAAAATATTAAAAAAAAAATTAAATGAAAAATAATATACTAAACTGTGGCGCGTTGTTCACAGCAATCATATTTTTTCGTTTTATTATTTTATGTTATATGACTTCAAAACGACCATTTGAATCCCACAAATATAACTTTTAAATTTTGTGAAACTATTCGCTTTCGCAACAAAATAAATTTTACTTTCGCTTTCGCTAAATCGCACATCACTATTCGCAACATCACTGGTTAAATTAATTACATCAAGTATGTTTCTTAAGTCTTTTGTTTTCTTAATGCAACATAACGGGTTATGGCTTCCGCATTTTTATTTCTTTACGTATCTTTTCAGAAATTTCTTCTCAACACAAACAAGATTATTGTGAATTATTTGAAATTATCAATTACTTTAAACCAAATATTACAAATTAACCCACTCAAGCTTAGAAAAAGAAACCGAATTGATAAGAAAATAAAAAAGCGAAACGTTATAATATCATGACAAAATATACTGATTTGGTTCAATAAACCATAACAATCGATTGCAGCAATATGTGCAAAAGCCATCTTCATATTCAAAAGAAGACTCTCTGGTGAATGGGCAAAATAAAAATATAAAAATTAAAAAGCATGTTTTTTTTTTGTTTTGTTTACTTAAAACCACTGTCTGATTGTTTCTTTTTTTTAACAGCCAAATACAATAAACGTGTTACTATTGCACTTCCACTCTCCCCTGCTTGAAATACCTTGTTACGTATTTGTTTGGTCTTGGGTGTTGTGCTGCATTTTGTTTTTTTTTTTTTTTAATATATATTTCTAACAGTAAACTTATATTAAATCATGAACATTTCATGTTGATTTTCTTTTTTTTTAAAGTTTGCATTAAACAATGTTGTGTTTTTTGTTTATTTTGAAATTTTATTGGTAATTAAAATCCGGCAGCAACTTTTTGGAAGTTTTAAAATTAAAACAAATTAAACAAAAACAAAAATTCATAAAAACCATATTATTAAATTTGATTTTTTTTAATAAAGTTTTGTGGAAGTATTTGCTTTTACTTCCATGTGTATTTAAAAATTCCAAAATCACGCATACAGACCATACAGACATATTAAATAGTTTGTTAAGGAAAACTCAAGAGAAAACCTCTCTTTTAAGCCAAGTGGTGGTTGTGGTGGTGGCATTTTAAACCAGTATTTAAAAAATATTACGAAATAATTTAAAACGCTGCTTTAAAAATATTAAAAAACAAATTCAAGTTGCATGTTAAGTCACCTTGATTTTTTTTTCTTAGTTGCAGTTGCTATTTGGCGCGTGAATGACTTGGGGACTGATCTTGTTTTTTTTTCGGTGCTCTGCTTAAAGAAATTAAGACAGATTTTGGTAACTTGTTTTTACTTTTTTCAAAAAGATTTATTTTATTTGCAATTTACATACGAGTATTTTGATATACATATGAAACGGTGCGTAACATTTTATTGCTGTTATTTACTTATATATTGATTTGATCTTGCATAATGGGTTTATTTGTTGCAAATATATCTGCAAGAAAATTATAGCTTTAAAATTAGTAACTGGCTAGTTAAAAAAAAAATGTTAATGACTAGTGGGTGTCACATAAAATAAATTCAACTTAAGAATGAAGTTGTAAAAGTTTTTTTCAACACTATTATGTAAACAGTTTTGTCTCTTGATACTATTATTACTCCCCACTCTGTCTTTTCATTTTTTGTGGCCTCTACGAAATTTTTTTACGGTCTTCAATTTATTTGGCACTATTCAACGGGCTATCATTCATTAAATCAAAAATCCAAAAATAACTAAATTATATCCATGGCTTTATGAGTATAATAAAATTTTGAAGAACATAAAAGGCTTCTTGGTTGTCTTAGATGTATTTAAGAGTGTGCTTAAAACAGTTTTTTTCTGCTTTATTTCAAGGATTTTATGTGATCAAAACTTAAGTAAATTATTTTTATAGTCAATGATTTTAGAAAAAAATGAATTCTTAAATTTTACTAACAATTTATACCCAGTGCATAAAATTTAATTGCCACACTTAACCAAAAAGGTTAATTAGCGGAGTTGATACTCATGTTAATACAAACGCTGTATTTTTTCCAGAGACAAAAATGTTAGTCATTTAGGCATTTATTATCTGCTATTTTTTTTTTCTATAACTCGCTGTGAATAATTACAGTCATAATATTTAAAAAATATAAAAGTCATCTGAATCAAAATCAAGTACAAATTTATATGGTGTGTGCGAATATGTTTAAATGTGTCATATGTTAGCAAATTATATGTTTTTAAATCGTAATAAAAGGTTTTTTAAGGTAAAGATTTTTAATATAAAATCTTCTTTTTGTTTTCTTTTTTAATTATGACTGTTTACTCATGTGAATGCATGTACGAGTATGTACTTATTTATGACATTTAAAGTGTCAAGGTAATTGTTGTTATTGTTTTGTTTAGGCTTTATTTTTTTAATGTGTTTAATTAATTAAAATCTTTAGATATGAGAGAAAGAAAAAGAATACATGTCTCTGAAGTCAATATTACTAGAGTAACTCCTTTAAACTGTCTGTAGTTTAAAATCATATACAATATAGGCGTTTATATCCTATTGAACAATACACCCTCATGCTATTTGTATTCATCACTGATTAACTTATTAAGTTTCCAAATATTAGTCTATTAACTCTCTGTCTACCATGCGGATTCGATTTGTTAATAATCCAGCTACTTGAACTTTTCTTGACTTTCTTCCTTTGCTCATTTGTCTTTTGTTTTATTTTGTATTATTATTATTTTTTCAATCTATCTGCCGTTTAGTCTATTAGATCCCTACTGCTTCCATAAAAATAGTATTGAATGGGTCTATTTTTCTCAGTTTGGTAATTACTCCAAGTTTTTGTTTTGCGGTAGACAAAGAGTTAAAAAAATATCACTGTACTCGAATTTGACAGTTTTTTTTTAACAAGCTGGGCATCTTACTAGTAAATCTAATTCGGAAACGCTGAATTTAATGGCATTAGCCGTTTTCAGAAGTGAGCGCTCGTATTCGCGATATTCGCTATTTACAATTTTTACGCTAAAGTAAAAAAAAATGTTATTTTTATACTTTTGGGATAATTTTTAAATTTAAATCAATTCAAATATGTTGAATAAACACAAGATTACATGACATTCTTATTTTTTTCTCCAAAAATTTTTCGCGAAAAATCTATGCTACCTCTGCCATGTTCCATATTTAAATTTTATCAGAGTAGATTGATTAAAATCAAAGTTAGCGAATATTGCTAAATTTGTAAAAAAAAAAAATCCCGAAAAGAATTCGCGTAAAAAAATCGCGAAAAAAATCCCGCTGAAATTTTATATTCATTGATGTGCATATTTACTCTTACTTACTTACTTACTTACTTACTTACTTACTTAGCTGGCCATAACAACCCGTTAACGGGTTTCGGCCTGCTTCAGCACTAGTCTCCAGGCGCTTCTGCTTAGCGCGCGCCTTCTCCAGTTGGTCACACCAATCGATGACAACCTGGTCCTTCCAACGTAAACAGGGTCGTCCTCTACTCCGCCGTGCAGTGAATCGAATCGAAAACTTTCTTCGCTGGAGCAGATTCTTCCATCCGAACAATGTGGCCGAGCCAGCGTAGCCGCTGGATGTTAATACGCTGGACAACGCCTACATCGGCGAGGAGTTCATATGGATGGGATACTTCGGACAAGGCAAAGTCTCTGATTGGGGTCAACCTGGCGGCTTCCAGAACGATCCTTGCTCCCGTTGTATTCAAGTCGACATACAGCCTCCTCGTGGCCCTCCTGGATAACATTCTAGCATCCGCTAGCTTGTTAACTAATGTATGCGGCGATTGTCCAATCCCCTGGACTTTAAATTTGGGTTGTGCGTAGGGCTTGAAACCCACCACGTAAAAACATTCTTCAATGAAAACTTCAGCAAAAGCATATTTACTCAAAATTTCTAAATTTAAAATAAAAAAATGGTCATTATAGTACTTAAGTGTACAAATTTTAAATCACGAATATCGCGAACACGAGCACTAACTTCTAAAAATGGCTATACCATTGAATTCATCGTACTCGAATTAGCTCTACCAGTAGGGTGCCCAACTTGTTAAAATTTGTGACTAGCACAGTGTAATTAATATGCAATATTGCTGGGAAAAATTAATTGTGCAATTCTCTGTGGACCAATATAAATACTGCAACTGTCTTCTACTAGTAAGAGGTTTACCAGTAGAAAATTTTTCCAATGGAAAGAGCAAAATGTAATGCAAAATGTAATGTAATGCAACATACAAATGAAACTATAATTTCTTTTATAATTCTGTTTTCGATTCACGTATTACTAGATTCTAAATTACAGCAAATATCTATTCAGGTAGCAATTGATACATTTTGTTGCCTTAAGGTACTCGAAAAAGAAGTAAAAGTTAATGAAGTCCAGCATTAGCAAGGCTCCGAACTACAACTAAATAAATTTTGCAAAGGGCGTTGCTTTTACACATCGTCCGCTGGCAGTAGCCCAATCACTGGCGTAGTTCAAAAAAGAAATTTTCATGATTAATGTTTCCATTTACTGAATGGAAATGAAATGCCATAGAGATTTAAGCAAAGCATTCGATTTCTTTTAAGTAAGTTGGTTTTACTTACTACATAAGTTTAAAGTGGCTAAAGTCGTATTTAACTGCCAGAAAGCAGATTTTATGGGTGAATGGTAGTATATTTACTCGTAAATACAAATGTGTTCTATATGGTTTCACTCACGGTAGCAATCTTGCCCCTAATGTTGTTAAATTTTATTTTTTACCGCACAAATTCGGTTTGACATTTACAAATTAGACAGAAAAAGAATCCCAGAATTCACAATATGTTGTATTAAATAAAATTGTTATTTTTAGTTTTTTCAACAAATTCAACTTTTCATATGAAATACTTTTACAGAGCGAACCATAGCTGAATTAAAATATGACATTTATGTTGGTTTTGAACAGTTTATTTTCAATAAAAAATTGTGTTGAAGGAGAAAAATTTAAAAAAAAATTCGGTTGGTGACTCTATAGTCAAATAGAGAATCAATTTTTGATTTTGGAGCAAGTATTAGACAGTTGAAAGTTTTAATGAAATTTAATCTTAAAACTCAACTGAATTACGATCGAATTGCGAACTCTCAGCTATCACTAGTTTATAGTAATATATTGTTATATTAATAAGTTTAGTTGACCTTATTATTGATAAATATATATAAGCGTTTAATTAAGCTTTAGGTCTAATATATAATTATTTTTTCGATATTTCGCTACTTCTCTGCGTAGCTTCTTCAGGAAATATTTTTATTTATTGTTATTTTATATTTTATGTGGTGGAGGCTCGAACTTCGAGGCCCAGGAAGTGTAATAAATTTTTTTAATTAATTTTTTAGATCAAGGTTAAACTTTATAAAGAATTTTATATTTTTGCAATAAATATTTTTGATGATCAAAGCAGAATATGATGTCCGTGAAGGAACATTTAGTCCAAATAAGATGACAATTACAAAAACTGCAATGATGGTGAGAAGAGGAGAGTATAATAGAAACTGTTGTGTGACTTAACTTCATAGTTAACCAAAACTCTCAATTTTGTTTGTTTTGTAGCACAATTATGTACACAAAATGAAGAATTGGATTACATTCCTTTACTTCGACTAAATCATACAAGTGTATGTACATAAATATGAAAAAAAGTAATTTCAGTATGTAATTTCTTGAAAAGTGTGAGTTAAATAGTTGATGTTTGGTCTTGAATATGCACAGGACACAAAGAACTCTGATGAGACTACCGTAGCTGGAGTAAAAAACATATGTTCAGTTTCCTTTGATCATCAGAAATATTCATTGCAAAAATATAAAATTCTTTATAGAATTTAACCTTGATCTAATTAAAGCGTTTCTGACGAAACAAAAATTATTATTTTATCTTTACACTAAGCAAAATATATATATATATATATGTATATATATATATATATATATATATATATATATATATATATATATATCTAGGTAATTTTTAATTGGACCTAATAAATCAAAGGTATTTGAATTCATTAATTCATAAACGTTTACTATTGGTTTTGACAATTCCACATTAATGTTAAATATGTACATAAACAAAATATATAATTAAAACCGTAAATTCCTAAAAACAAAAATTAGAAACTATTTAAAATGCATAGCGAGAACCTTGACCCACTGAGTGTAGGGTACACAGCGTACACTTTAATCAAAAATCGAAAATAAATTAACATTATTATTAATTATGTTTTTATTTTGCTGTGGTTTTTTTTTCTTATATTGGTATAAATAAATTTATAATATTAAAAAACAATTATATAAAATAACAAAAATAACAACAAATTAAAATAATACAAAACAAATATTATAAATAAATAATAACAATAACAATATTATACAAATATGTGCTGATATATTCTACATACATACGATGAAGCATAGCATTAACCTCTGAATAATAATAATAAAAAAATAAAACATGTGCAGACAAAAAAAAACCAAAAACAAAAGACTTAAGACACAAGAGTGCTGTAAGTTTTTATAAAGGGAATTATTAGTGACCAATGGCAATAACAAAACAAAACAAAAATGTACTCAATGACAATGATTCAGTAAATTTGACAAAAAAAAAAAAAAAAAAAAAAAAAAAAAATTAAAGGAAAATAACAACAAAAAGAAAAAATTTAATAACCTTAAGTGGAGCCAAAACCAAGGGCAGAAGACATACTCACTGTCCAAGAAATGCAAATATGGAAAGAGTTAAAGAGAGAGCGGTATAAAGAAAAAGCGAAAGTAAAAGTTGTTACTGATCAATCAAGCAATACATATTTATGAATATTGTTGTTGTTGGAGTTTGCGTTTAAACTAAACAAATAAATTCATTAATACATACCGGCATTTGTAAAAAAACAGCTGAGCCCAATAAAGACAATTAAAACTGTTGTGCTGGTAATGACTTTCAGTTTGGCAGGCATGTTATAATCACAATATTTATTTGTATATATTTATGTATATATTTCTTATTTAACAATAATTTAGAAATTAACTTTAAACATTTAAATTATAAAAATAATTATTTCGTTGTAAAACAATATTTAAAATAAAGAATTTCTGCAGCTGAAAGCAATTTAAAGCAATTTTAATTTGTGCTGTATTTTTGAATAATTTTATTAATTTTTTTTTATTTGTTAACAAGTTGGCTTTTTGACTTTTGTTTTGTGTTTTTTTAATTATGGCCTTAGTATGCTGACGAAAATAGTAGTGGTTTGGAATTTTAGCTATTTATTACAAAAAACAAAAACCAACAACATTTATAGCCAAAACAACAAGCGGCTGTTAAATTTATTTTTTTTATTGGGTTTTTTTCGTTTTTTTTTAATATTATGTAACACTATGATAAAAACTTTAGTATTTATTTTCAATTAAATTTATTTAAAAAAAAAACTAGCACTTTATGCAGAAAAATTAAACTCCTATCAATTAAAACTTAAACTTTAGTTTCCGTTTTTAGACGTTTAGTAGGCTAATGGGTTTCTTTTTTTAACACAGTTTTTTATTTCTTTACAAAAAACAATTTCAATACTTTAAATATATATATATTTTTATTTAAGTAGGGTTTTTTATTTATCCGTTTAGACTACGTTTTTAATACCTTTCCATTGGCGCGCTCAATTAAATCTGTTTTACTGCTGACAACTTTTGCTTTCATTTACTTCTGCAAAGAGTCAGTTTTTAAATGACAGAGAGTGCAGTTTACATTTTATGATTTTGGATTTTAAGCTTTTTGTTCATACACTTGTATTGTGTATTCATGTTATTGTTTACGTTTGAATTTTGTTTTAAGTTTTTGAATTTAAATTTTAATTTTAGTAAATCTAAGATTTTGGTTGTTGTTGTTTTGAATCAAAAGCTTTATGAAAGTTTTACTGCACAAAGCAAATAAAATCAGAAAATCTATATGTAAAAAGTAATATTGTAAAGCTTTTTAAATGAAAGAGGATTACAAAGTGAACACACTAAATATTTTTAAAATTTTATTATATTTTTTAGCACATATAATAAAATAAACTAAGAATAACGAATCTTAAAAGACCAGTACAATTAACAACAGCCTTTCTATAGAACACAAATGGTTTAAGACGTTCGTCTTCTATTCAGAACATACCCCTATTATTTATTTAACATCTGATATTAATTCTTACGGGCCCTTTTACAAAATTACTTTAAATATTGAATAATAATTAAAAATAAACAATATTTTTCGCCTTATTGGCAAATACATTGGATATAATATGATATGCATGCTTTTTCATGTATGTGTCTATGACCATTTTGTCTCTGCTTAAGAGACTTCACAGGAGACTTTTTCCCAATGATAGTATTCAAAACTATAAATACTTATGTTAAAATATTTATAAACTAATTGCGACACATATCCCATTTAGTATATAAAACCAGAACAGAGAAATAGAATTTGACGTTTTTGAAATACAGAAATGTATTGTTTTGTAAATGCTTTTGTTCGATTTTTATATATTAACTGACGAGACAAAACGTCCATAGAGACATGCTTATCCCCAAAAGCATACATTTCATATTATATTTAACGGTTATTTTAGAAAATACCTACACCCTATGGTGAAGGTAAGTGAACCTGGTTGCATTTACTGCGACTCAACAAGCGACGATACGGAACATACTTTCTTCGAGTGCACCAGATGGCAAATTGAGCGCAACATACTGATGGAGAAAACTGGACATTTTAGTCCAGAAACTATAGTAGAGAAAATGCTTCAATGTGCGGACAGTTGGAATGCTGTAAAAAATTACACCGAGCGCATATTGCACGAAAAGAAGAGGGACCTCGATGCTCTGCAGCAAAATGAGATATAGGAAGATGAGCCGATAGCTTGATGCTGCCTACAAATGTGGCATTCCCAGACATGGGAGAGTGAAAACGGTCCTTTTCAGGACGTCGCTCTGGGCCGAAGTAATGCAGGAAGCGGTTCCGGGAAGGTAATCTCACCAGAGGAGACTCACCACTCGACGCAACTGGTGATGACCAGTTGTAAGTGCGAAGGCATTTTTAACCCCACCTCACACGCCAAAAAAAAAAAAATATTATATTTAATAATAATAATGAAATATTTAAAATTTATAATTCAAGAATTCAATTAAACATTTTTTTATTGTCGCATAATCCATTGAGTAGCCAATGTGGTTGATATGGATGCGTAATTAAAACGAAAATACTGTAATTCAAGAAACAAAATTTTCTAGTTTACTTCGAAGAGTTTCAGAATCTATAAAATCGCAATACGAATCCTTCACAGCCTTATTCTGTAATAAGAACTTTTCAAAACGTTTAAACATTTATACATACATACATACATACATATATACATACACACATACATACATAATTAGCCCTTACAACCCTATATCAGGATTACGTCCTAGCTTCTCACAGCACTCATATTGTTTGTTTTAATTTTAATTCATGAGTACCAGGACCTACAGTTTAATGCCGCCTCCGAACGACAGACTTATGAAGCTTCTTATCGATCAATCAATCAGTTACTCTCGGAGCTTTTGCCAGAAGGCTGCTGAGAGGTAGTCGCCATATGAAATAATTTTTCATATTTCTTTTTTCTTTTTCAAAATGTCAAGAGCTGGGGTTTGAACCCTGGGCTCACGTCTTAGTAAAAATTTTTATTTAAAACAAAATTCGGTTTTTTATTTTTGTCTTCAATGTGAATTTCAAAAGGTTTATAAAATAATTTTTAACAGAATGAGAGAGTATGTTTAATAAGCGCAAGGTGGTTTTGTAATGGTAAAACAATATTTGGATGCCATTAAAGATGACGAAGACAAAAAAAACCCAGCAGAAATTACTGCTTACCAGTAAGCTATTTTGTAAGGGAGAAATTGTGAATAATAACTTTCATGTGCGCATCAATAATGCATGATTTTATATGAAATGAGTCGCCGTGGTCTAGTGGTTAGTGTGTTGGCTTACTAAGACATGGGCCCTGGGTTCGACTCCAGGCTCAGACATCTTCAAAAAAAGAAATATGAAAAAATATTTCTTTCGGCGACTACCTCTCAGCAGTCTTCTGGAAAAAGCTCTGAGAGTAATTAATTGCCATGAACAAGCTTCTCAAGTCTGTCGTTCGGAGTCGACATTAAACTGTAGGTCCCGGTACTCATGGATAAAAATTGACACACATAACATAAGTGCTGCGGGAAGCTAGGCCGTAATCGTGACACAGGGTTGTAAAGGCCAGTTATGTATGTACGTATGAGTCGCTTAAATGTAATAGAAATGCACATTTATTGCAACCAGTAAGCAAATAGTATAAAAAATAGAAAATAATACCTTTTCCTGTAGCATTTTTGGAAGCTTTAGGGAATGAATAAACAATATAATGCTTCCATTATTGCCTACAATTTTATTTATTGCTTCCAAATTTAAAAAATTTTCTGCTGGGTAGTGTGTTGACTTACTAAGACTCTCGTCTAAGTAAGTCCGTACCGTAGGTCCCGGTACTGATAGATAAAAATTGACACACGCAACATGAGTGCTGCGAGAAGGTAGGCTGTAACTCTGATACAGTATGGTAATGGCCAATTATGTATGAATTTGCAGTTTGAGATATATACGATTCAAAAATTAGTTTTAAGTGAAGTAATACTACCAGACCAAAACCTTTTTTCTGAAAACGAATACGAATGAAATAAAAATCGCGTTTATTTTTTGAAAGACAAATAAAATTTTATTACGCAAATTATTTAAAAGTTTCGATTTTCAAAGAATTTAAAAACTTTCACAATTTAAAATTATAACAGTTTGAAATTTTAATCTCTTTCAATTTCACTCGAATTCGTTTTAGAGAACAAACAATTATAATTTAAAAACAAAAAATTGAAAATGTATTTCAATTTAGCTTTGAATAGTCCGCATATTTTTATTTGAGAGCCTTAAAATATTAAAAAACTTAAAACTGCAAAAACCATGGTAATTATAACTCTCGTAAATTTATAATTGTACTGATACTACATATTGTAGAAGGTAAAGATTTTCCTTCTGCCTTTTAATTAAATTTTTTTGAAAAACATTTTTTTTAAATAAACAAGTATAAGTATTAGAATTGACCCACTAACCTTTATTTGTAATAGTGGTTTAAATAAAAATATAAATTTCTGTATCAAAAAATGTTTAAATACAAGCCTATACAAAATAAACAATTTGACTTGACTGTGACAGTGAATGACACTTGAAATTAGAGCGAATTCGAAATTAGCATGAGGGTGTTTAACAATTCTAAATATTTGAAATAAAAAATTTCTAAACCAGATAAGAGAATAAAGCCACCCACTTGAATAACGATGTTCAATTTAGAAATAGAAACCTGTACTGTGGTGGCATTTCTAACAAAATTTGTAATAAAAAAAATTCGGGTTTTAATCAAATTGGGATAGGTTAGTTAAAATAACTATTTTGCTAATGTTATAAAAGCTACAAACTTGTAAGAATAAAAACTATTGTTTAAATAAAAGTCATAGCGTTAAGTAAAAATTCTGGAAAAACATATTAAAAAAAATAAATTATGTGGAAATATTTAATAGTGATGTTATGCCTGTGGAAAGGTGATAATTGTGAAATTTTTGTTTTTTTTCTTTAAGGAAAATTTAAATAAAATTACTTTTATTTTAGTCTATATTAAAGCCAATCCTTTTGTGGGTTTATTTGATCCCAAATGTGTAGTGATGCGTAACACAGCCTGTCCCAATGAAAATGTTACATTTTGGTTATATACCAGGTAAGTCCTTTCGCCTTTTTTTAGAAATCTTTTTCATTTACTTATAAAATAATTCTTTAGACAAACTGAGGATAATCCTTTAAAATTGGATCCTTTAAATCTTAAACCTGCAGATTTTCAACCTAGAAAACCGTTGTATATTTTATTACACGGTTATACTGGTGATCGTGACTTTTCGCCAAATGTTTACATCAGACCCGCCTTATTACAAGCGGAAGATGTTTATGTTATATCGGTGGATTATGGTTCTTTAGTGCCTTATCCCTGTTATTTTGCTGCTGTGGAAAATTTGCCTATTGCAAGCAAATGTTTGGCTCATTTAATTAATACTATGGTGGACCAAGGTGTCGTACAAAATGACGATATTCATATGATCGGTTTTAGTTTGGGTGCCCAAGTGGCAGGACAAACGGCCAATTATTTAAAAAGACGTTTAAGGCGCATAACAGGTATTTGAAGGGTGTTCTTAAAAAAGTTATTACAGTTTTGGCATATCAGTTATTTTCTAGGTTTAGATCCTGCTAAACCCATGTTTATTACAGTGGGTTCAGATCGTAAACTTGATCCTACCGATGCTGAATTTGTGGATGTTATACATACGGATGTATTAGGTCGTGGTATGTTAAGATCTATGGGTCATGTGGATTTTTATCCAAATATTGGTCCCAGTCAGCCTGGTTGTCAAATGGAAAATATGCAAGGTAAGTACAAAAGAAATATTCTTTGTATATAAAGTACATACATATGTTTTTTGTTTGTTATTTATATGCAAAGCATATTTTGCCACAAATAAAGGAGTGTTACCAATCCTTTGAACAGAAAGGGACTAGACCGTCCACAGTTAAGGTTTGGTAGATGCCAGCTAGCTCTTTTTGGAGTTATTAATGAAATTAAAGGTTTTTTAAATGCTTTTATGCGAATAAGCCAGTATCAGTATCACTACTGTGGGCTATTCCTGATGAGTGTATGAATAGGGTTTTATGTCAAACAAAATTCTGCTTTAACTCATATCTTAGTAACTCATTCATTTTCTAATAGATATTTTGAGATGATATCTCTATTTAAAAATTATGAAATACACTTTTTCTTTAAATGGGATATATCCCATACAAAATATCACATAAACACATCTCGAAATTTTAAAAAAATTTAAAAAAAAATAAGATTATATACGCTCGTCAAAGAAAATAAATTTCTAAATTTTACTTAAGGAAGTCTCACATTGACTGTCTTAAATAAGTAGTTTGAAATTGGTCTATACCGGAGTACCGGGGCCTACAGCTTAAAATCGACTCCGAACGACAGATTTGAGATGCTTTTCATAGCAATCAATTACTCCCATAGCTGCTGAGAGATAGTCGCCGAAAGAAAAAATTTTTTCCATATTTATTTTTTTCAAGATGTCAGAGCTGAGGTTTGAACCCGGCGCTATCGTCTTAGTAAGCCAACACACTACCTACATATTTATACCCGACAATATTTATCAGAAAAACAGTCTTACTTCTTATGTATTGTTTATTTTTTGTTCCACTGTGTTATTAATTCTTGCAATCAGTGTTTTTTTATTCAGACCAATACTCAGGGCTAAACCCCTACTAAGGACAGTACATTATGACAACAGAACATATATTTTGTTTACTTACATTATTAAGCGCCTTAGAAATGAGACAAATTGCTGTAAATTGATCATTCAAAGGCCAGTGTTATACCTTCACCCTTGAATGATCAACATTTGAGTTTTTGTGCGAGCGCTCCAACCACTATACCACGCACCCCCCTAATCACGTATCTGCTCAAAATGTGATCTTATATAACAAATTGAACGTGATTCAAATGCCTATTTGATATGCTAGATGACCAGTATATGATAAAAAAATAAAGGATTAAACACATTTTAAACACCTGGATGGCATGATCGATTTGCATGGCTATTTTGTATTTTGAATTAAAAGATTTAAAATTTAAGTAAAACGTATTTCTGGTATAAGATCCAAATACCAATCAATTTCCCATTTTTACTATATTTTACTGTAAAAGTGAAGTGACATTATTATACTGTTGGGTACGGGTATGAAAGAAAGAGAGGTCAAACATTTCTGTTTATGTTCTAATTTCCAAATTCTTAAAGTTGTAGACAAATATAAAAAGGAATTGAAAAAATTTTTGCAATTCAATTGTGGTCGTCATAGTCTAGTATGTAGTGTGTTGGCTTACTAGACGAGGGCTCTGGGTTTAAACCCCAGCTCTGACATCTTCAAAGAAAGAAATATAAAAAAGTATTTCTTTCGGCGACCACCTCTTAGCAGCGTTCTGGTAAAAGCTCTGAGAGAAACTGATTGACATGAAGAAGTTTTTAAGTCTGTCGTTCGGATTTAAGATTAAACTGTAGGTCCCGGTGCACAAGGATAAAAGTTGAAGCACACATAACTCTGAAAAGTGGTTACAATGAACAAAGTGTAAAAACCGACTTAGTAAATAATATGCCATAAAATTAGTTTACGTTTAAACACCAAATTATTAGTTTCTTTGCAACGTTTTTTTCTTTTTGCATATATTTAATAGATCCTGGCAGTTGTAATCATGATCGAGCACCACAATATTATGCAGAATCTATAAATAGTAATACGGGTTTTTGGGCCTACAGCTGTCCCAGTTGGCTGCATAATATATTTGGCTTGTGTAATACGAATTCAAATGATGAAGTTATGGGTCATCATGTTAATCGCAGGTAACTTAACAGCAAACTTGCAATTTATCAAGATATAAAATTAAATATTTCTTTTTTATTAATTAAATAGTGCATTTGGTGCCTTCTTTCTGAAAACCTCACACAGTTCACCATTTGCTTTGGGTCCTTCCAATACAAACACTGTAGGTCAACACCGAAAATTGCCGCTGCTCTATGATTACCGTGATATATATGATGATGATTTTGAACCTCAACTGCGTAAAGCTTTTGTGGACTGGACAGATAATGATTTAGTCGAATTTCGTAAATTTACACATTTCGATGAGAAACTAGAAGAAATTAATCCTTAAGTAAATTTAATATATATAAAGGCCCTCTTTAAAAGTAAGGCCCTGGTAAGTAATAAGCCATGACAGTATTGGAGTTAAACCCTTATGTTGCCTATAAATTAATAAAAAAATTTATAATTAAGGTCATAATAAATGTTTCATATTTCATTTACTATAAAAAAATAAAAGTAATTAGAAATTGTTTTAAATATCAGTAGAGTTTGGCTTTGTTGGAGGCAAAATATGAAAATATTTGTTAGTTTTATTAGAGCACTGGTTTTGCTTGAAAGTGAGTAATAGTGCTTACTTTTTTTAAATTAAATTAAAATAAATAATTTTAATTGTTTTTTTAAATTTGTGTTTATTTATAAGGTTTTTATTTGAATTTTTGCAAAGAATTAGAAAACCAAAATTCTATTAGGTGGAGATATCATTGTTATTTTGCCGACGATCAGTGTCCTAATAGGGATATACAGTTTTACCTATACACAAGGTAAGTAGGCAATGAAATTTTCAGATCAATTTTATTCGATTAACCGAATTAGCTGTAGATACCTAATGGTTGTAGTACAGCATTGCCACAAAATATTTAACAATTCTTTTTGGCCAAGTAAGCATAAACAGGATTTGAAATGCACCAACAACATACATACATTATACATAATTGGCCATTAAAATCCTGTTTCAAGATTACGACAAAGCTTCTCGCAGCACTTATGTTGTGGGTGTTAATTTTTTTCCATGAGTACCGGGACCTACAGTTTAAAGTCACTTTCGAACGACAAACTTGAGAAGCGTGTTCATTAGGGATACAACTTTTTTACAATTTTTAAAATATAAAATATATATATCCAATATATCCATACCATGTAGTGCATAAGAAACAATAATAACTGCATCTTTAGATTTCCCATATCGTTAAAAAAGGCTCCGCGTCAAATGCAATTAAGTTTGGAATCAGTAAGCTCTAAAAAAATGAAAATATTTTTTTTATAAATTCATTAAATGATAAATAAATTATTAGTTTTTCCATAGAATATTGAATAATATTCTGTACAAATTTAATTAATCGTGATAAAATATTGCGACTTACCTACGCTAAGTAATTATAAAATAAAAAATTTTGAAAAAACAAAAAAAAATCTTAAAGGTTCCAAAATGACCTAAGGAAATATATTTCGGTTTCAGCACAACATCGGCTACAGCGTGTTGATAGGGCCTTATTTTGTTTGTACCCCTAATGTTCATGGCAATCAGTTACTCTCAGAACTTTTGTCAGAAGACTGCTAAAGGCACCCTTACACGACATGTTTTTTACACGTGTTTTTTAAGTTTAAAATACATAAGTTTTTTGTTGTGTTTGTCAAAATTAGTCAATTTACATAAGGTTTATAATTTTTACTCACAAACGTATATGTACAATTACATATATAAATAAATAATAAATATTTAGGCACACATACATATAAATATAAAAAACTATTTTACACATAATTCATTGCCGACTAATGTGTAGGCATAGAAATTTAATATCATATGTGTGCACATACGAAATTAGAGCATGCCCTAATTGAAATTTTGTCATAAGACTTTCCTTGTGTTTTTTACACAAACAATGTTTTAAAAGACTCACACGACATGTAATTGTTTACTCATGTAAAAGTTGACAGTAACAGTGTAAAAAACATGTCGTGTAAGGGTGGCTTAAGAGGTAGCTGCCGAAAGAAATATTTTTTTCATATTTCTTTTTTTTTCAAAATGTTCGATACACGAAGCTTTTGTCTAGTAAGCCAACACACTAACCACTAGACCACGTTGACTTCAAATGTATAATGTACCAACTAACCAACTACTGTAATAAAATAAAAGATTATATATTAATTATAATCTCCAGGGCTCTTTTTAATCGATAATTTTTTTTTCTGGAAATCGATAATTTTTTTTCCTGTAAATTAGTAGCACAGCTCTCAGTTGACAATTATATTAAATTTTGTATCAAAATATTATTAATGTTGAGACACAGTTCGTCTTGTGAACTGCATATAGCATTTGAGAATCAGACTCTGTCCTAAAATTATTTTTTAAAGTGGTATAAATAATACAAAGCAGGCTTCGAGAGTGTTAAGAAAAATTTGCTATCCAATTGGACAAAAACACCGACTGATGAACATCACGACAATAAATCCAAGGAAATGGGGCTAAAAAACTGTCGATTACTATTAGATACGCCTTTTACAGTTTAGGTATATCATTTGAATCGGTACATGTGATTTAGACGAAAGAATTTTGCTTGAGAAAAGTCCTATCTCGCATGGTTGCAAGAAGACTGTCGTGATAGCATCTATAAAACTGCTTTCTGTCTATCAGAATGTAAAGAAATGCATTATAAAAGATGAAAATGAAACTTTGATGTATAGGTATATTTACGAATCCTCCGAAATCGATTAATGGAGCGAATATAGTACCGAAGGAGAGCAGAAACCGAATAGGCCAGGTTGTAGTAAAATCTTAGAATTTACTTTTAGGACCTCATAAAACGAAATCTACTCGTATTTTAAACGTTAAGAAATATTTTGGCATGACATTTCGTAACGTTATTGCTACACAGAAAAAAAAACGTAGTAATGGCAAATGATTTTAACCTTACCGCAAATAGAATTTACATTCGGATCGTTCCCAATAGCAATTTGTATTTGTCGCAACTACAAAATTGCTGTTACATTAAATACAATTGAGCAAATACAAAAATGGTTTTAACAAATGCGATTGTCTTTGTCCCAAATGCAAAAACTGTCCTACCAAATACAATTGTCCTTGCCCCAAATGCAAAAACTGTCCTACCAAATACAATTGTCTTTGCCCCAAATACAATTCGACATATGTCAAAATTTTTTTAAATTTTTAGATTTTATTTACAAACAAAAATAAAATTAAAGATTTTTCAGGAATATATACATGCGTATGTACAATGAATTGGTAAATTATTTTTAACTATATCTAAAATATTAATATAATACATAGAAAGGCATTTGAGAGCACAATATAATAATACATACATATATAATATTATAAAACATATATAAATAATATAATATACACACACTATAGTACATAATACATAAACTATATTTATATACAGACTTCGAACGACAGATTTGAGAAGCTTTTTCATGGCAATCAGTTACTCTCAGAGCTTTTGCCAGCAGATTTCTGAGTGGTAGTCGCCGAAAGAAATCATTTTTTCATACACATATCTTTTTTTCAAGATGTCAGAGCTGAGATTTGAACCCGCACTATCGTCTTAGTTAGCCAACACACTAAATACTAGACCACGGCGAAGATATATTCCTGTAAAAACCTCACACATATTTGCTTTTTTTCACACGCACGTTTTTTTTTTAATACCGCAATCAAAATACAAACGAATGAGAGAAAATGCCTAAACAATAAAACAAAACTAACTGCGGATTGCATTTGAAATTACAAGACTACTGTTACCACAACAGCAATCCGTATTTGGCGTAAATAATTTTTCCATGTAATCTCAAATAAGAAAACATTTGATTTTAATAAATTGCTGTTGATATTCATTTTTAAATGCAATTACATTTAACTTAACGAAAATTCAATTTGGATCAAATAATTTTGCTCTTGATTTATGTCAACTGCAATTTTGTAGTTGCGACAAATACAGTGTATACGCCGAAATTATTTGTGGCAAATAAAATATCATTTAAATCAAATACTTTTTATTTGGGACAAATACAATTTCCTCAACTGCAAAAAGTATTTGCCATAACAACACTTTTTTTTTCTGTGTAACAGTGTTATCAACTTACATACATACATACATAGAAAACTGGCTTTTACACCCTGTGTCAGGATTACGGCCTAGCTTCTCGCAGCACTCATGTTGTGTGTGTCAATCTTTATCCATGAGTACCGGGACCTACAGTTTAATGTCGACTCCGAACGACAGACTTGAGAAGCTTGTTCATGGCAATTAATTACTCTCAGAGCTTTTGCCAGAAGACTGCTGAGAGGTAGCCGCCGAAAGAAATATTTTTTTTCATATTTCTTTTTTTTTAAGATGTCAGTCTATACCCAGACTTAGAGAAAATAAATTACTGTATGGAAATACTCATTATATTTAAATTAAAAATTCGTCTTTAAATTTTATATCAGTAATCAATTACATAGTTAATTAACATATTATTAGCAAATATGTAATTTGAATAATGTGGTTTGCTTAGATAAAAAAAGTCAATGTTTCTTTTCATTCCTCTATGTCAGTGTTAGCCTATGCTATAGTGCTTATACGATAACAATAACTAGGGCGGTAGAAGAAATTTAGAGCGCTTGTCGTCGATTACGGTCAGTACAAATGTAAAAATAATTCGGAAGCTTTTGTATTCGGCGAACTACAAAATAAATTACGAAATTAAGAAAAATTCGTAGGTTTTGACAATCGACAAAACTAAATAAATTAGAGAGGATGAATGCTGGTATTTTTATTTATATTCTTATGTAAAGCTAGTAACATGTAACTGCTTTTGTTTGTGTGTATTATTGCGCGGATATGTGGCGTATGATTAATATCAAAAGGCAAGTGTTCTAAAGGGGGTGTAGACGGTAATACAAGTCATATGACATGCCAAATTTTTGTATAAAAGAGAATGAATAGTATCATGTAAACTTGATATGTAATGAGAGCGAACGACATTGAGAGAAAATACGGATAAAAATTTTACAGTTGTACGGCTCTTTTTGTTTTTTGAAATTTTTAAAAAACCATCACAGTTCATTAGAGCACTGATGCATTTTTATGTTCTTGTTTGTTTAAGTTAAATGTATTCACAATACATGTAAATTTTGTGTGCATGTGTATGTGCATTTTATGCTTTCGTTTTACTTTGTTTTGGTATTTTACCAATCGTGTAAACGCAAAAAATATCTGTCGTATTATTTTTACTCTCATTTTAAAAAACGAATGTTATTTCATAATATTTTCTCTTTGATTTTACGTACGACTTGTATTACCGTCTAAACCCGCCTTAAATAATATTACGCAGTTGTTGTGGTTACTTGTTTTAAAAAATGCTGCCCTATTATTTGTTTTTCGTCCTATACAATGTTTATTGATTTATTTCTTCGTAACAATATCATAAGCGGTAATCACTCTTCGTTGCAAACTTCCTTGCGAGAATTGAAAGCGTAGCAAACCATGTCAAACAATACAAAATGTAGGCATATATGCTACGATAGCTTGCATACAAGGCGTTTGAAACGAAGAGTGATTACCACTATAATTTCTATTAGAAAATCTACGATTTTAAACTAACAAAAACTGTATAATTCGTTTTAAAATTTATTTTTTGTGTTTCTTTTTTTTTAGGGAAACTGAACATAATCCTATACTGCTGAATCCATATAATCTTAGCATAGATTTATTTCCTCAACGTTTACCCTTAAAAATTCTAATCCATGGCTTGGGTCTCAATCATAATTTATCGCCAAATCAAGAATTACGTCCTTTATTATTACAAGTTGAGAACACTTATGTTATCAGTGTTAATTATGCATTACTCTCTCGTGTTGTCTGTTACTTTCCCTGGGCTGTATATAATGCACGAGTGGTAGGAAAATGCTTGGCTGAATTGCTGAACAATTTATTCGATAATGGAATATATTCTCCAAAAGATATACACATAATTGGTTTTAGTTTAGGAGCTCAAGTTGCGGGTTTAGCAGCAAATTATTTAAAAAATAAAATCGCCAGAATAACAGGTAATTTTTAATTTTTTTATTTGAGACCAAAACTCAGGGGTAAAATCTCTACTAAATGCTGTGCATTGTATTGGAATTTTTGGAGGAGAGTACATATATTATTATTAATTACACGGTGCTACAGTGAAAATATACTTGGAAAGTGACCTAGCGTACGTTGTAGGCCTTATTGAGTAGATCATAAATCAATTTTTAAAAGTTCGGAAACACCCTCAAATTTCGGAGTTATTCCGAAAAAACTATTTTCGGGTAGGTTCGAGTACTTATGAACACGTAACTCAGTTGATTTTAATCCGTTTTAAAATTTTTAAACGGTTTCAGAAAGAAGAAATATGTGCCTTTTTAAATATGTACATATTTTTGTATATGTATTAATTTTTTGCAGTGTTATTTTTAATTATATCTGATTTTAATTTTATTTTTTCTAAATTTTTTAACTTTGGCGCGATTTTTTTAAATTAGATTGCTTAGAAATATACCCTTATGTATACACTTTAGTAAAGCTAATTTAGTTCTGAGTTAAACAAGCTTCTAATAAATAAAATCGAGTAAAAAATAAAAAAGTTATTAAGGTTTTTCGAAAGTTAAAAATTTTGCTTTTACAAATATGTATTGATCACGATACTACATTTTCTTTATTTTTTAGTATTTTAATGATATGATTATATAAATATTTTAAAATAACAGTATTCAAATTATTCTATTTAGAAATTTTGAATATTTGATTAAAAGTGCTTGCTAGACCTCTTTCGCTTGTACATCAAATCGTCTGTTTCTTGCTTAAGTGACCAGCAGTAATTTGAAATCATTCATTGAAATCTAAATGTGCATGCAGAAAATGAACTTTATGGCAATTCTGCATCCCATTTCTACATAAGTCTCACGAAATTCCTTTACTGCATCAATATAATTTTCACTTTTTTCATTTCCCAAAAAATTTTCACATAAACTAATAAAGCTTCTCCATGCTATTTTTTCCACACATTTAATTTCATTGCGAATTCTTCGTCAAGCATGATTTTGCGGATTTGAGGTCCAACAAAAATAAAAAAATAATACAATTATGTTGAGAAATCAATAAGCAATTGTACCTTCTTTTATTTTTGCTTCACTTATTCTTGGGAAAACTGATTTTAAGTGTAAAAAGGCATCGCTTTCCCTATCCAGACGTTTCACGAACTGCTTCATGTATCGCAATTTGAAGTGTAATGGTGGCAAAATTACTTATTCATAATTATAAGACTAAAAAATGAAGAAAATGTAGTATCTTGCTCAATACATAAGTATTTGTAAAAGCAAAATTTTTAACTTTTGAAAAACCTTAATAACTTTTTTATTTTTTACTTGATTTTATTTATTGGAAGCTTGTTTAACTCATAACTAAATTAGCTTTAATGAAATATATACATAAGCGTATGTTTCTAAACAATCTAATTTAAAAAAATCGCGCCAAAGTTAAAAAATTTAGAAAAAATAAAATTAAAATCAGATATAATTAAAAATAACACTGCAAAAAATTAATACATATACAAAAATATGTACATATTTAAAAAGGCACATATTTCTTCTTTCTGAAACCGTTTAAAAATTTAAAATCGGATTAAAATCAACTGAGTTACGTGTTCATAAGTACTCGAACCTACTCGAAAATAGTTTTTTCGGAATAACTCCGAAATTTGAGGGTGTTTCCGAACTTTTAAAAATTGATTTATGATCTACTCAATAAGGCCTACAACGTACACTAGGTCACTTTCCAAGTATAAAAAAAAGTTGCTCATTTGTAGCACCGTGTTATTAAGCACCTTGGGAATGAGATAAATTGCTGTGAAAGACCAGTGTTATACCTTCACCCTTGAATGATCAACAGCAATTGCCTCATCGTTGCATGTTGATTGTGTGGTGGTGCCTTCGCTGAGTAGGTTTAGCTGTTATCTGCTACTTTCCAATAGGTGGCGCTTTTCTCCTGATCATTCGTTTTTTTATTGACATTGGTTAAGGTGGAATAGAGTGGAATGCCGGGGAGCGGTTTCTTTGTAGATGGTCTTCTTGGAGGGGATGAGACCTCTTATTTTTAAATTATAATTCTTTAAAAAACCGCAAACCAACTTTTTCAGTTTTCACCTTTGCTGGGATTTGAACCTACTGACTTCCCTGCAAAGTAGGCGCAGCGAATATTGTTCTTGCCGAAATCTGATTGGCCCTGGTTTCACTTGCCGATGTAAAACAATTCCATTTAATTTTTTTTAAATTATTTTAGAAATCCAGCATGAGTAGTAAATAATAATTAAAAAAAAAACAAATTACAGGTTTGGATCCTGCTGGTAATGCATTTGATAATTTTGATCTGCCCGATAGATTAGATGCCTCAGATGCTGAGTTTGTAGATGCTATACACACAACTACTAGACTATATTCTAGTCGCAAGGCTGTTGGCCATGTCGATTTTTATCCAAATTTCTTAGATATTGCCCAACCGGGTTGTCATATATTCACAGATCTTAGTAAGTTGAGTAGTATAGGCGTTGATTTTGCATAAAATACATTTCTTGATTTTTTTCAGACTTGTGCAGTCACTTTCGTTCTAATGCATATTATGCCGAATCGATTGTTACCAATGTGGGATTTTGGTCTTATAATTGTGGTAATTACAGTGAATATCTACTTAATCAATGTCACAAATATGCTGATGAACCTCAAGTAGAAATGGGTTATTTCTTAAATGAAAGGTAGTAAAGAAGCTGTAATTTGAAATTCTTCAAAGAATTCATGATTTTATTTTTGTTTTCTTAATTTAAGCACTAGAGGTTCATACTTTTTAGAAACAAATGCAGAGTCTCCTTATGCCCAAGGACCATTTGCCCAGATCGAACTTCAGGTGGTGGAGTATTGTGCTCCAAAACAATGAAAGCATTTGAAGTGGTAGAATAATGCAATTTTACCAACTTAAGACACAAACATTAAAAGAATATGTAACATGAGGCCTTATTCTGTAACTCTCCTAAGCTAAAACTACATACATATATCGCTAAAAATGTATAAACTTGATTTAAGACTTCTCGGTTACGAATACAATTCTTGAACGCGTATTATCATTTAAAAGCTTCATGCCTATTATACTTATCTAAAGTTTTTAATTTTATATATTCTAACGCCCAGCCTGTTTTATAAACCCAAAATTTTAGCATTTTAGCTTAAGAGAATTGCAGAATAGGGCCCATGAACAAGTCTTGAACTTTTTTAGATCAATTCATATTTACAGATAGAAAAAAAAAATTTAAACATTTGATATCAATTAAAAACTAAATTAATTTTAATTTTAATCTTAATTTAAAATAATTTTTGTAATTGTTCTAATTGTGTATATTTATGCTTAATTGATTAAAGAGGTATTTTGAAAGAATATAGAGAATCTCTAAAAATCAAACACAAAAATTTGTTTTATTTTTCATAATTTATCCGACAAAAAAAGATGGAATACAACTCTCACATATAAGCCGGTGCTTCAAAAGCCTATTGTGGGCTTTCTCGACGGAGTAAAGGAAAGAGCTCCAACTCTATCGATTCATTGGAGCATCAGCGTATTGTGACGTGCCATTCACTATTGGTACTACCATGGAAAATGCTCTAATGAGATACGAACATTAATTCTGAATAATCGCATATTCATACTACTCGTACCTCTCTCATAGCACATCCTCTTGTGGTTGATATTCCAGTGATTCGCACAATGCATTAGAGAGAGAATTCGTTCTTTAGCTATTCATTTATGGACAACATTCCCTCGGAAGTTTTTCTTGTCAATTACGATACTAATCAGTTTAAATTAAATGATCACAAGCACTAGCCAGTCTTTTCCCCATCCAATAATATATTTCCCTAGTACATTTGAATAATTTTTTGATTTCTATATACATATTTTTTATCTACATATGTACATATGTATATATACAATTCAAATTGTTAATTAAATTTAATTTTTCCTTTCAACTCGTGTTATAAAAAAACTAAAAAAAAAAATTTTTTGGCCGTTAGTTAAAGGTAGGATGCTACCAGACAGATAAACTGCTTTTTGTTATTACAAGTCAACTTTAACCTTAATGTTAATTGTATTTATTAGTCTTCTAATTATACTTTATACAAAAAATTCCGAAATATAAAAATCTTATATTTCGAAAACCAGTAAATTTTGCATGTTTAAAGGCAAATAACCTATAAAATGCCAAAATAGTGATACCAAGAGATATATCGTCGCAAGAATGAAAGAGCGCTTTAACTGACAAAACATTTAATGTTCACCAGAGCCAAAAAACCCGTATGTAAGTAAAAAGAAGACACTGGTATTTGTAAAAACCATTTCCATCATAGAAATCTGGGACCGGGACTAGACGACGCGTATTTTTTTTTTTTAATAATGCAAAAAAACGTATTTTCGACTTTTTGTCCGTTACAACTTTCTTTATTTCTTGAGATCATATGCACTTGTTTTATTTCATTCCATTTTATCTTTCTTTACATATAAAATAACAGTTTTTTTGCCTTTCAAAAATATCCATGTTTATTGAACCGACTCAAATTAAGACATTTTTAAAAACGAGTGACATACCGCCATCTATTGCGAATGTATGTGTGTTGAAATCATTTCATCAAACATTCAAATTACCCTCTGATTTAAGTCTCTGCTGTCAATGCCCACTTTATTAGAATCCACCTTTTAAAACAACCGCTGTATTGAAATTAATATACTACAGCTGTATATATAACAGCTGTTTTTTATTTACTTTTGCTTATCAGTCTTTTTTCATGTTTGTGAATCAATAAACAATAAATCATGAAATAAAACAAATTTCTTTAAATACAAAGTAAAACAACACGTTAATAAATTATTTTAAAAATGTCTGGCCAAGTAAAACACTTGCAGAATTTGCGAAATATATTTTTAAAATCTGTGGAGGCCGTAAGACCCCATCATCTTTTATCAGCTGGAAATAATTACAATTTACAGCCTCGTCTTTTAGAAAATGGGAAGTGGTGCATACAAGTTCAGGGAAAATATGTCGACATAACAGGTAAACGATGCCATGTAGTGGGCTTTGGAAAAGCGGTGTTGGGCATGGCAGTACAATTGGAAAATTCACTGGGTGAGTTTTTGCATCAGGGCATTCTAAGCATACCCAAGGGCAGTCGCAAACAATTCGAAAATGTACCTGAAATGACGTTAAAATCTCAAACTGTTATGGAAATATATGAGGGAGCCGAAAATAATCAACCAGATGATAAAGCCTTACAGGCTGCCAAAGCAATAAACAATTTGGCAAAATCCATGAAAGAAAAAGATATACTGTTTGTTTTAATATCAGGAGGTGGCTCAGCTTTATTGCCATTACCCAAAAGCCCTTTAACACTACAGGAAAAAATGCAATTGATTAAGAATTTATCCAATCGGGGTGCCTCTATACAGGAAATGAATATAGTGCGTATAAGTTTGTCAGCCATAAAAGGTGGCCAACTGGCCCAGGCAGCTGCTCAAGCTCATAGTGTTATATCGTTTGTTATAAGCGATATAGTAGGTGACCCAATTGAACTCATAGCCAGTGGTCCCACCTGGTGCTCGCCGGGTAAACTAGAAAAACCAGAAAATATTTTAAAGAAATACAATTTATGGAATGATCTTGAACAGCATATAAAACAACTACTGCAAGCGGAGTATCCTCAATCCATAAAATCATTAAAAAATAATTCTATTTATGTGGTAGGCGATAATAGAGTTGCAACATCAGCTGCTGTACATGAAGCTCTAAAACTCAATTACAATCCTTTTATTGCTTCTACAGCAATACAAGGCGAAATCAGCAGCTTAGTAGACATGTATTGTGAGTTCTTACAAAGTATTTACGATTTTAAGGATAATATTATAGATGAACAAGAATTAAGTAAAAAATTTCCCTTTGACTCACGCACTTTTCAACATTTCTTAAAAACTTTACAAATGTGTGCAAAAACCCAGAAGTCTTTAATGCTTATTATGGCCGGGGAACCCACAGTTAAGGTAAGTGAATATATGTAACTTTTAAATTGAAAAACTATATAATTTAAAAATTGGCTTGAAGTTTGTAACACAAAATCATAGTGATCGTTTTTTTTTTTTGTGATAATTTTACAAACAACTCATTTTTGTAATAGGTCTCTGGTACAGGTATTGGTGGCCGCAATCAGGAATTGGCTTTACGTCTTTCTCGTGCCTTTTATACACAACCCCGTTTGCGTAATGTATGTTTCTTAAGCGCTGGTACAGATGGCATAGATGGTCCTTGCCTGGCAGCTGGTGCCTTGGCCAGTTCTCATGTAGTTTCTGATTTTTTGACTGATAACACCCGATATCTAGAGCATTTAAATGAATTCATTACAAACAATGATTCTTATAGTTTCTATAAACAATTAAAACATGGTGAGTACCATGTCATCACTGGTCATACTGGCACAAATGTAATGGACTTGCATTTAATGCTGGTTTTATAATCAGAAAACAACACACGATTTAATTACAAGGGAATAATAAATTGTATATATGTACATATATTACAAGTTAAGCTATTAAATAAAAATCTGAAGTTTATTCTTAAGCGAAAAGTAAACATTTCCGAAATCATACAATACATTAATACTTACTTACACATTATTTACATTTACAAATCATCCTCAAATGTATGTTTTAATGCAACGTAAATAGCTGGGTTTACGGTAATTTATTAAAAAAAAAACGATATTTGATTACAAAAAATGAAATAAGGTTTGTTTCTAAAATAATGCCGGTATTCATAAAAAATAAAATTGATTTATAGAGTGCTTATTTGACATAATGGAGTAACTGTCAAATAAGCAATTAATAAAACTGTTTTATTTTGATGAGTAGGGGCATAAGTTTACATGTACAATTTGGGGAATATCTACCAAAGATTTTTGTTTTATCGTTTGATAATTTTAAAATTTTCAAATTAGGTTTTTTGCGTTTTTTAGTACTCAGAAAAAATTTTAAACTTTTGACCAACTCTTGATCGTCCTGCTGTGCCAGGCAAAATAAAATAAGAAATTTTCTACATAAGCTATACATTTTATTTGTTTTCAAGATATACACAAAACAATATTTAGTTTGTATGGAAAGTACCATGAGCACTTGTCCAATTCTGCCGAATTTTTAAATCTGAATTTGCTTTCAATGTTTTATTTAATGACACTTTTTTTCTGTAATTATTTAATGGGAACAAGCAAATTTGCAATCAATTTAAAAAAAGTTATTTAAAATTTAATAAAAATAGTTCATAAATTAATAAAATTTAAAAATTTGAAAAATAGCAAACCAAATCAAATTTTTTTAATAGCACATCATATTTCAATGCATTAAAAAATAAAAAAAATAAATCTATATATGTATGTATATAAAAGAAGGTGGCGTTAGTTACTACGCTTATAACTCAGGAACACCACGACAGACTTCAATGATTCGTACCAATTCGGAAAAAAGAAATTATAAAGAAAATTAATTTTCCCATACATTTTGTATGGAGTGATGTCACAATGTTTGTAACAAAGCTTCTCCAAGATTGTCTGACCGATTCTTATAAAATTTTGTCTGTACATTCAGTAGGGCTGACTGTAGACCGTATTTTATTTTTTATACCTCCTCGGTCACTTTTTCCGTGAACTTAAACCCTGTTTATGTTCCGCATAAAGTCTTTAAACATGGTACGATTGCTTCCAGCACTATCTTTTATGATACAGCTTAATCCGAGCGGGATAAGGGCAGAGGAAGGAGTATTCCCGCAGAAGGTAGAACACACTTTTTTGCTCTTTTAAAGAAGTGTAACACATAAAGCTTCCAAACTTAGTAGAAATACGATCTCCCTAAAATATTACCTGCACCTGATCCTGTACGTGTATTTTAAATATACACAAAAACAATACTTTTCTAGGCAAAACAACGTTTGCCGGGTCAGCTAGTATGTATTTACAATATATATAAGTATATAAATTGAAAGTAGAATCATTTCATTTGATTGCGATTACAAATTGATTGCATTACTTCCAAAATGGTATGCCAACATACCATATACTTAGTTTATGCCTGTTTTGTAATCAGTTCGACACAAAACGATTTCACTCATAACGACAACTTCATATGCGTTTAGGCCTATGTTTTAAGTCGAAATAATTTTCAAACTGTTTAAACTAACAGCTGATTCTAAATAATTCTAATTTTTTCATATTTTCTATAATAATACACATAGAATAATAAAAACAACACGTGGAAGAAATTGGCAACCCTATCAAATTTGACAGAACATTCTTTACAGCTGATTTTCATAAAAGTTTCAAAACCATATGCGTTTATATTCAATTTTGAAAACGCAAGATCTGGCTCAAACAGATTTAAAAAGCAGTGTCAGTCGCCGTGGTCTAGTGGTTAGTGTGTTGGCTTACGAAGACGATAGTGCTGGGTTCAAATCTCAGCTCCGACATCTTAAAAAAAAAAAAAAAAAGAAATATGAAACAATTATTTCTTTCGGCGACTACCTCTCTCAGCAGTCTTCTGGCAAAAGCTCTGGGAGTAATTAATTGCCATGAAAAAGCTTCTCAAATCTGTCGTTCGGAGTCGACTTTAAACTGTAGGTCCCGGTACTCATGGATAAAAATTGACACACACAACATGAGTGCTGCGGGAAGCTAGGCCGTAATCCTGTCACAGGGTTGTAAAGGCCAGTTATGTATGTATATGTATGTCAGTAAAAACATTTCAAAATTTCAAAACTGTTTTTATAGCTATTTATGCAATGGGTTTAAGCGAATGAAAACGTTTTCAAAACAGGCATAAACATAACAATAGACGTGATGCAAGAAGACAGTAATTTTCAAAACTTCCAAATCAATTTTGAAGTTAGAAAAACTGGCATAAAAAGCAAGCTACCAAATCAGGTGGTAGCTTGAAAAACGAATTAAATTTGGTTTTATCAACTCATGAAAAATCCCAGCATAAAATTTTTAAGCTTTGGAAGCAATAAATAAAATTGTAAGCAATAATGGAAGTATTATATTGTTTTTTATACATTAAAGCTTCCAAATATGCTACCGGATAAAGTATTATTTTTGATTTTTTGTACTATTTGCTTACTGGTTGCAATGAATTTGCATTTCTATTGCATTTTAGCGGCTCATTTCATATAAAAATCATCCATTATTCTTGCGCACTAGTAAGTGATTGTTTACAATTTCTCCATTACAAAATAACTTACTGGAAAGCACGCTGTTTATTGGTTTGATTCATCTATTTCATTCGTGATTTCATTACATTTTCTCCATGTATGCCACCGATTATTGATTAAAAGCACTATTGCTAAAAATGTATTATGGCTATATAGGAATGACGACAAAGAGTCTAGAAAATCTCAGCAAAACAAAAACGTTTACATATAAAAAAAGTCAACCGTGAAGTAGAGCTTTAATATATTAAACGCATTTTAAGAAAAACCCTAAATTGCATTGAAAATTATACAGTGTCAGCTCGCTAATCCGAAGGCGTATTACTGGATAATTTGGATATCCAGTAATTCGAATTGAATTTATGATCTATTACATGCTTTATTGCATATTTTCTGTTTTTTATTAAACATATCTTTACAGAATGTGTTTTTAAATCGTTTATACCACAGGTGTAAGACTATCAAAATGAAAATAATTTGCAAAAAAAAAGCTTTAATGTTGCTGGATAATGCAAGATGTCATGGAGAGCCGCTGGTATCTCAATGTGGGCTATATAAAACTATCACCCTTATCGTGTTTGGCGTATTATTGTCGTATTTTGCTTGATTTCTTTATTCTAAGACAAAAATATCGAAATACGACAACGACTACGCCAAACACAACAATGGTGTATGTTTTTACCACGAAATTGTACTAGGGGGAGTCGTGGCATAGTGGTAGAGCGCTCGCACAGGAACTCACACGTCCAAGGTTCAATCCCAGCGAAGGACAAAAATTATAAAAATAAAAATTTGCGGTTTTCTAAAATTACAATTTAAATTAAAAATTAAATTTAAAAAGTAAGAGGTCCCCCCCCCCCCCGTTTTAGGAAGACCATCTGCAAGAAACCGCTCCCTGACATTTCTAATGTATTCCACCAGAAACCAATGATCAGGAGTACAGCGCCACCTTCTGGGAAGATAACAGCTAATCTACTGAAGACGCTCACCATTCACATTCAAAACATTCACCGACAGATAAGGCAATTGCTGTTTGATCATTCGAGGGTGAATGTATGACACTGGCTCTTGAGTGAACAAATTGTCAGCAACTTGTTTCATCAACAACAAAAAAGGCGCAAAATATACAAACATCTATGAAAAAAAAACCTTCTATCAACCATCTTCATATTCCAATACAATGCACTGCATGAGTAGGGGTTTACCCCTGAGTATTGGCCTTAAAAAAAAATCAACCAATGGTTCAGAATGCGATACGACTTACTAAACTGTTTTACAGAAAATATCTTTTGTGTGAATTGGTAGGCTCTGAAGCGGACAGTTCAGACATTTTTTTGAACAATTCACAAAAGGTGCTTGTGAATTTGTTAAACGATCTTGGGACAAGGTGCCCAATTCTTCCGTTCATTCTCAGCGGTGGGATTCAGATGATAGCATTCCACTTTCATTGTTACAGCAAGAATTACCTGAAAATGATCGTGTTGACGAAACACAATAACCAACTTATATCACCACAATAATGACGTGAAAATTTCTCAAGATGAAATTCTTAGTTGGATTATTAACTTTGACAACACTTCTTTTATAAGTATTAGTTCGGAATCAGACACAGAAAATATGAAATTAGATATTTTAACGAAACACGTTAAAAATCGTGAAGCTGTGCAGGCCCTTAATACTGCTAAAGAATGGGCAAGAGAACGTGGTATGCAAACAGATTACATATTGATGCTGAAAGAAAAGCAAACAAAAAACATAACACTAAAAGCTTTCGTTTTTTCAATTAAATAAATTTGTTTCAAAATCCTAGCTTGCGTTTTATTTTTCGAATATAGTAAATTACAATACATAATGAGAGCACATTCACTAATCCGAATATCTCGTTAATCCGAATCAGGGTCTGCAATCATTAATTTTTATTAGCGAGCTAGCACTGTATAAAAATAATTTTAGATATTGATTTTTTTAATAATTTTTATATATTTTATGTTGTACTTACATACATACATCAGAAATGACTTCATATTCTTCTGCATAAGTACCTAAAAAACAAGTACTTACTACTATCTACTAGATAATTTTTTATTTATTTTCTGTATACAATTTCAATTAGTAGTAGTACATACATACCTCATATACATACATAAATTCAAATTAAATTATTTTCTATTTTTTTATGTACTTATGCATGTATGTATGTAGGTATGCATGTACTGCGCTCCAATTAAAATACTATTGAACTTTGAATGAGTCTAAATTATTTGGTGTCATCTTTGCCAGCTGCCAGGCATCAACAAAACACGATTCCATAAAAATATTTTTGTAAGCATTTTTAAGAAGAAATATTTCTTCTGCTTTTTTTTTTGTATAATTTTTTCAATTTAATTTGCATAACAAATATGTGTAAATATGGCTTTTTGTTGTAGACTCCCCTCAATTGCTGTCTGTACGCGAATTCACTCTCTCTAATGTCTCGTTAGAGTTAAACAAAAATGTGTTTATGGGCTATAAAGCGACCACCATAAGATTCATACTTACAAATTGCAATTAAACAAATTTCAATTGAACTTTGCTTTTGTGTAGACAATTTTTGTGTGCTTTTTTCCAAAGAAATTTCTCAGATAGTGACCATCAAGATGGTGACAGAAAAAAAAAAAATATGCCCACAATTATTGTCTCATTTTGTTTCTAAAAAGTTTTAAGAAAACGAATAAATCAATAATTTATGAGCTTAAATAAATCAAAAATGTTAAGAATTTTTTTTTTTATTTTGAACAAAAGAAATTTCGTAAGGCTTATAATTTTTAATTAAAACACATGTTAAATACAAATTTAATTAAAATTTTTTAAATTGAATAAAAAAATGGAATAAAAAAAAATTATTTGTAATGCTTCAGTGGTACGACAAAGTTTATTGCGAAAATGGTATGAAATTTTGTATAATTTTTGTTGCGGTTTTTAGACATTTTATTTTATTTAAAAAAAAGTCACTCTTACACTGATAATTTCTTGCGTTTACGCCTTAAAGCACAGTTGAGTATCGATTGTACGTAATTCGATTCACCGGTTACATCAATTACCCGCGATCGATACACAAAAAAAGGAATTTTAAATACGAATCGATTAAGGCCGAGGCCACGCAATGAGCGACAAAGCGGCTGAGCAGTGAGCGGCAAAAAATCAAAACGTATGTAATACTACTACCAGGTTTCAAGCCCCAGCTCTGACATCTTCAAAAAAAAAATTAACAAAAAATATTTCTTTCCGCGACTACCTCTCAGCAGTCTTCTGGCAAAAGTTCTGGGAGTAATTGCATGCCATGAAAAAGCTTCAAAAATCTGTCGTTTGGAGCCGACAGTAAACTGTAGGTCCCGGTACTCATGGATAAAAAAATTAACACACACAACATGGGTGCTGCAAGAAGCTAAGTCGTAACCCTGACACAAGGCCTAGCTGTCGGCAAAATAGATTAACAAATTTTAAAAATAAAAATATGGCACTTTAACAATTAACCTCCCTAACCGCTCAGAAATCACACTCAGTAATGAGCCACTTGCCTCTGTGCCGCTCATTGCGTGGTCTTGGCCTAACCGTGATTGCCTCAATTATCCGGGAATGATAAAAATTTACCTACATATGTTTCTATTCTGGCGACATATGCTTTTTTTAAATATAGCGGACAATTTGAACATTTATGATGTAGAAACATAATTTAACTGTGATGTACCTCATTTCTAATTTTCACTGATGAATAACTTATATGTTTGACAAATCAAATGATTAACCTGAGATGGATATTAGTTTTCATGATTCGGACGACGACAATATAATTATTAGAAAAACGTCGTGCCATAAACGCATCCAGCACCGTAATAGATTTTTTGAAAAATTCTGCTTTATCGAACATAATAGAACAAGAAAAAATCAAATCTACTGTATCCAAGATAAGCTTTTGGCAGAAAATACACAGTTAAGTAAGAAGAAACAAACTACTTTAAAAGATTTTTACAAGCCCCGATAATCGATGCTGAACTGTTTTTAATATTTCTAAGCCAACAAACTATGCAAAATAAAATTGGTTCAAGAAGAATGTTATTTTGTCGATTTCTAAATCATTAGATGAATTAAATGAATTTTAAATGCATCCTTAGGAATAATGGATTTAGGGTGGCTGTTCATGGACCTAGTCGTGACTTGTCAATTCCACTAGGGTGGCCGTTGAGTGTTTTTCAGATTGAGGTCTTGAGCATATTCGTATGTGCTGAGATTAACCTGGAAAATGGATTAAAAGCGCCAGACTCTAAGTATTTTCTTGCCTCTCGTCGTATGATACCTAAACTTTTAAATGATGTTACGAAACGTTGAAAAATTATCATTTGGAAATACGTTTCAATTGTTTTGGGTAACTGGACACTATGAATAAGCCACAACGAGAAAGCGGATGTATTAGCTGGGAAATTGGAATGTTCAAGCGAGTCTCAGGCACGCCAAGATGTAATCTGATGTTCTGAAGTATTGAAGGTTTGATCTGAAAATCCTAACGGATTTTCTTATTGGTCATGTGAGGACGAATTTGAAGACTGTACTCACAGGGACCAAACAGTGGAATTCATATTATAGTAATGTCTGGCTCTTGATAGATTTATATGTATGTGTCTAGGAAGGCATCTGGTGTCATCCATCCCTAAAATTTTAGACCTGTTAGTGTTCATATGGAAGGCTTAATAAGCTGTAGACTCCAATGGACACAATAGATCGTATAGGTCAGAGTGTCTTGCAAATGCATTTTTAAATTCCAATAAAACCATCACTTTGGAAGTCATCACAAATAACATGAAACACAAGTTATCAAATCATTATAAAAATGAAAATTGGTATACGGGGATTCTCAAGGTTGCTGACAAAAAATCCTTACATTTTAAAATGAGGATCCATTATCAAATTTTAAAATATCTTCTGATTTGAATGGCTAAAACTGATAATTGTTTAAAATACAAACTATTTCTGCCTAAAACCTAAAAATAGTAATAATATTGGTAATCACTCTTCATTGCAAAAGTCCATGCAAACCAAGTCAAACAACAACAAAATGTAGTCAGGTATGCTACATATATTTGCTATATTTGCAAGACTTTCTCGGACATTTGCAACGAAAATGATTACCTTTAGAGGTAATGAAAGTGAAAACTTTACTAAAAACTGTTTATTTTTTCGCAATGGAGCTATTTACAATTTTGCTTTACATTTTATTATCTAAAGTAATTTCATTTAATTTATTTTCAAATGGTTGAAGTTGAAGGTTCAAAGTCTTTTCGAGCGAACTTTACTCCACATCTTTGTTCAAATTTTTAAGGATACTCTCTTTTTTTATGCTATATTATGCAGAGTTCGTTTTGCATCTGAAATATATCAATCTTTCTGTGAGACCTCTACCATCTGTGTGAAATATTTTTGAACAAAATTGCACTTTCTACTTCACATAATTCAATTTTGTATCAAAACATTGCCGCATTCAAATTTACTAAAAATAAAACTGTAAACAGCAGAAATCTTACTCTTTTCTCTGTTCTTCCAACCAAATTTCCATACGTTGGTTATTTTGAATTAAAGGTTATGTCAGAAGTATAAGTTTTTTTCTTAACAAAATTACATTTATTTTCCACATTTATTTTAAGTTCGTTTTTAATTCGTTTCAAAATTTAAAACTACACCACCTTGCCCGTTAAACACTTTTTTTTAAGAGCAATACTCAGGAGTAAACCCCTACTCATGCAGTGCATTGTATTGGAATATTGAAGATAAGAATATAGATAGAATTTTTTTTATTGAACGCCATATCGTCGTGCGGGAGTTTAAGTGCTCTATAGGTGCACTTTAGGTTTTCGACCCCAAATTCTTCAAATCTGTAATCCGTTTTACGATATCTCGTCAAGTTTCGAAAATAAATAGCCGAAAACGGATTGCAGATTTTAAAAATTTTGGTGTCAAAAACCTAATTTAGCATCATTAACTCGAGATTTAAAAAATGGCGTATAGAGCACTTAAACTCCCGCACGACGATATGTCAATGAGATAAATTGCAATCAGTTGAACACTCAAAGGCCAGTGTTATACCTTCACCCTTGAATGATCAACACCAATTGCCCTATTTGTCGGTGGATGTTGATGATGAGTGGTAAACGTCTATACTAATTAGGTTAGCTGTTATCTTCCCAGAAGGTGGTGCTGTACTCTTGATCATTCGTTTCTAGTGGAATAGACTGGACATGTCAGGGAGCGGTTTTTCTTGCAGATGGACTTCTTGGAGAGGGAGGGGGACCTCTTATTTTTTAAATTATAATTTAGAAAAAAACCGCAAATTTTATTTTATAACTTTGTCCTTCGCTGGTATTAAACATCGATCGTTTGAGTTTCTGTGCGAACGCTCTAACCACTATGCCACGACCCCCTTACAAACACTGATTTTAAATATCTCCTAAGCAGTCGACGTTAATTTTTTTACAAAAGCAAAACATACAACACAACAAGCTAAATTGGCAACACTGTTGACTTCCTATCCACCAATGGTATATAATTATCGAGCGGGCTACATTCAAAAAATAGGGTGTATAATAGTAGCAAATTAAAGGGTTTAATTTTTTTTATCAGAAAATTATTTGTCTATTGAAACCACAGTAAATATGTATGTAAATAAATTAGGACTCAAGGCTAAATACGCAAAAATTAATTAATTACTCGTATTAGTGTTTCTTGTTTAAACTCACACATGCGTTACAGAAAATTAAATGAGGACACAAGTTCAGCATTTTTATACATTTCATTTTTATATAGTATTCACATTTTCACCACAAAATTTTTTGTTCAGATCTAGGAATATATATATAAATATGGGGCAATAATTTTAATGGCAACGAAAAAAAAAAAAAACAAAAAAAAAAGAAACAAAGTGGCGGCCTTACTAGGTTTCAGTAGTAGTCGGCTAAAGTCGTAAAATTTCATTTAACAAAAGGAAACTAAAAACAATTTTTATTTTTTAAAAAGCCATAAAAAATTTTTTCTTTTCTATTCAACTGAGGTCTGCGCTAATATAAAATTTAATTGTGGCAAGACATGGCAATTATTAATGTGAAAATGGTTTAATTTGTTTTTATAGCATAATTTGTTTTTTTTTTGTTTTTTTAATTTTTCTTGTTGCTGTTGTAATTATAAAATTTTTACGATCTTATGATTTGTATGTACAATATTTTTTTTTTATTCAATTTTTAAAATTATTAAAATAAGATTTTTGTATTTATTTCACTGTTCATGTTGCTACATTGAACACTTTTGATAACATCCAAAATAATTTTGTTTGTGTTAATTTTTATTAGACGATTTTAAATACATACTTGTGTAGTATGTAGTACATTTTATATTTGTAATAAAATTAGAATCGCGTTTAAAATTAATATTTGAACATGATTATTTTATGGCTGAGTATAACACGTGCTGTCTTGGAAATGGTCTACGAAATTAAAAAAAAAAATCATTAATAATAGTATTAATTAGTAAATAGCTTTAAATATGATTAAAATTTAAATACGTGCATATACAGTAAAGAAACGAAAAGAAAAATTGTATCAGTAAAATAGTATATACATATATGTTTATAATAATATTCCGTATTTATTGCTTTACGTTTTTGAAAATAGTCGATCAATAAAATACCTTTGTATTCCTAGAAAACCGTTGCCATGAACTTACCAACCGCTTGTACAGTAGTACTGACAAATTCTACTACTTTTTATTATTCGATAGTATTGAGTACTTTCAGTTAAGTAATCAATACTATACTTGATACTTGTAACGGAATTTTTTGAAACTTTAACATTTTCAAAAGTGGAAAAAAAGATTCGAGTATCTCGAACTTTTATTACTTTTGCACATACGCTTAATTAAAAGTAAACTTGACTTCCGATTCATTAATGAATATTATATAAGTAATATAATGAACATAAAATGATTAAGCATAAGTAACTTCAAGTTGTATATAAAATATTTAAATTGATTCCGAATATAAATTTTATTAATAAAATAATAATCTTAATATATAAAAACGTTTGTGCCGGGAACGTGTTACAAAAACTCAAGAACCGCTGGACCGATTGACACAAAACTTGGACAATATATAAGTTTAGTCAGGAGCCAGGTTTCCCTTGAATTTAACAGCGATAGGTGGCACTATTGTCGTAATATTTCAATTTTTTTACTTATGGTACGATTTGGCTTAAAATTAACAAAATATATTTATTAAACAAAAATAAGTATCCTTTTCTTTTATGGGCATTCAAAAATAAAAAAATTGTCAATATATTAAAAATTTTCTTAAAACAATTTGTAAAAGAATTTAAGCTTAAATAAAAAATAATAATAATTCAAAATTCCGGAAAATCAGGGCAAAACAACGTTTTCCGGGACACTATAAAAACTGTATGCGCTTTATTAAATCTTATTCGTTAGAAGGTTTACGTTCTCGACAATGTTTTAATTCTTTCATTATTATCTGTAAAGGAGGGTTTATACGGTAGAGAATGAATAGTATCGCGTAAACTTAATATGTAATGAGAGCGTACGACATTGAGAGAAAATACGGATAAAAATTTGACAGTCGTACGGCTCTCTTTGTTTTTGAAATTTTTTAAAAACCATCACATTTCATTAGATCAGGGATGCATTTTTATGTGTTTTTTGTTTGTGTTAAATGTTTTCACAATGCATGTAAATTTTTATGCTTTCATTTTACTTTGTTTTGGTATTTTACCAACCGTTTGGTATTTTACCGTGTTTGTGCCACTTATGTATTTATTGTCAACTTCCTTATAATAATGTGATTTTATAATTAGTTTTAATACCTTGTTGTATGTTTAGAGATAGTTTTGTTAGGTTTTGGCTGTTGAAATTTAAATTTTCACACAATTTTTAAGAAAAAAAAAAACAACTCTTAAATTATTGAGTAGCAATTTTTATGTATTGAGTACCCAAAAATTAGTACAAATTTCCAGCACTAGTGCGCAGTGTATACAGTGATGAAACAAATGACAGCTCCAAAAGTTAAAAGAATTAGCTGTTTTAATTGTTGTTGTATGATCTGGACATACGAGTTTTAATCCCAGTAAGAGTGATTATTATTTTAAATTAATTTAGTTTCGTCAGAAACTCTTTAATTAGATTAAAAACAACATTTATAAGTATTTTTGCTAATATTTGCTATCTCTTTCATTTTAAATGGTAGTAAAATTCTATTCTGTTTTTCTTGTTATTTTTGTTCAAGTTTCGTCATTGTATTTTTTGTGCTTCAGTGTCATGTTTGTCTCTGGCGTATAGTTACGGATCTCTGTTTTATCAAAATACTAGCTGGGGTGAACCCGGCAATATTTTTAGTAAACCCAACTCTGATACATATATATACATGTGCACAGATGTCAGGACCTCGCAAATATATGTTCTCAAATATCATATTGTTGCTAACTTACCGTTTGAAAATAGAGCTGCACACCAAAATTACCAATGAAATTAGCAGCGAATTTGAACTGTGGCCGTTTGCCAAAAAATTTAAAGTTAACTATTTTCCAAGATTTTTGAAGTCCATTATATTTTTATAAGAGATCGGAAATTATTTAGAAGCCCTCAGTTGAAAAAAATACGTTTAACAAAATAAAATTATATTTTTTATTTAATAAAAAAGTAAATCAAATTTTGACAACAAATATAAAAATAATTAAACAATTATTTGTTTATTCATAAATCCTTTTCAATAAATATTTGACAGTGGACTTCTATTTAAATTAAAGGTTTTTTTAACTTAAGCGCTTAACATACCCATGTATAGTTCTTTAGTCCGTACATAAATAAGCTCAATTTCTATGCTTCTCTTCCGTTCGGGCTTAGCAAGATTATAAATAATATAAAATTTAGTATTCCTACCAAGTTTGAGAGATTTATGAGCAACAAACTAACGACAAAACCCACTTTCTCGGTACGGGGATACTCTCCCCCAATTTTGATAAGGTAGATCATAAAATATATAATTGCAGTATTTCTATTTAGTTTGAAAGCGTGATCTGTAATAACACTTTAAGCAATAATGACCATTCCAAATTGGTACGAATCATCGAAATCGGTCCAGCCGTTCTTGAGTTATAAGCGTAGTAAATAACGCCACTTTCTTTTATATATATAGATATATAGAAGTATTGTGTGAACATTGTATAGTAACTAACGCCACTTTCTTTTATATATATAGATATATAGAAGTATTGTGTGAACCCTGTATTTTAAAAATATGACGTCATTTTTTTTTTTTTTGGAATATTTTAGAATTTTTTTGCTATTCTTCTTACTTGGCCAGAGACCATTCCAAATTGGTACGAATCATCGAAATCGGTCCAGTCGTTCTTGAGTTATAAGCGTAGTAACTAACGCCACTTTCTTTTATATATATAGATTTATGAAACGATGCATAAAATCTATTTTATTTTGTTTAAATTGATCTAAACAAGTTTGATAAATATTAATATGAAATATTAGTAAACTGCTAACAAATGCGACAAGAATCTTGTAGAAAGCTTTTTCATCCGCAAAATAAGAAGTAGTCTATACTTTGATGTATCACTCACTTTCACACGTCGATCGTCTAATACAATATCATGTACTTCAGCTATTATTTCTGACGTTGTTGCAGTCTTTGGATATCCACCTTGTGGTTCATCTTCCTCGCCTAAATTCAGTAAACCAATTTTTTACTGTTGCGTTTCAACGTGATTTCATTATGAATTGTTTATCCTGATAAACCTTTCCTTTACAAATATTTGATCACACCATGAATATCTAATATTTATACTCCTATTGCAACAAAATTAATGAAACGTCTTTATGGAGCACCTGCTAGTATACCAATGTGTTGCCAAATCTAAACGAAGTTTGGCATGTGGTCGTATGACAAATGGAAGCTTCCATTATACAAGAACATTTGTAAGAAAATTTTGTAGTCCTCGCATATACCATGAAATGTTAGGTTTATATATATATATTTTTTAAGACCAATACTCAGGGTTTTATACCCCTATTCAGGCTGTTCATTGTATTGGAATGAGCATGATATTGATAAAGAGATACTTTCTCTCTATTAAGCGTCTTATGTCAATGAGACAAGCTGTTGTTAGATGATCACTCAAAGGCCAGTGTTACAGCATCTTCCTTGAAATGAGCAACAACAATTGCCTCATTTGTGTTTTTAAGTATTATAACAGGCAAAATAACTTCAACATGCGAAAGTCGAGCTACCAATGCATAACTTTTAGGCAACGATTTTCTATTTAAGTTGTAAAAGCATTAACCCCATACTAAATTTAATCTATTCTAAATTTGAACAACTTTTTATCTCTGTATTTTTTTTTTAAGAAAATCATATTTTTTTTTTTGCTTTATAAAACTCTCATATATTTTTCCAGGAATTACGAGTATTATTCTTGAATGAAATGAAAAATTCTTTAAACTTTTCTCATGTTTAACGCATTAGCAACTCCCACTCAAAAAACCAGTGCAAAAAAATTAACAACTCACATATTGTATATCCGTTTCCGTAAAATAAACATAAAAATATGAATTCAAAATTAAATCTAAATACAACTGCTTGGGAAGCATATCGTAATCTTTCTTTAAATGGTACACGACACATAAAAAATGAACTTAAAGATAATTAACATGTTATCTAAACTATTTTTATGACACTTGTCAGTCGGACATGTAGTCATCAAAAGCTTCATAAAATATTTATTTAATGAATTCATATTCAAGAATTTCGTTTTGAAATAGAAGAGGGAACATAAAATGATGTACAGGCATATGTATGTATGTATGTATATGCATAGCGAGTGAGTGTTTATTTTTATAACAAACATAGATCAAAACTAAGATCACGATCTATATTTCGAAAAAAAAAATCAAACTGTGCTCTTTTTTTCACTGTACTTTTAACAAATTAACGCAGCAACATAGTGGAGATATAAAAACAATTAAATGAACGCGTCAATTTGTCTGCCGCTATAATACTAAAATATTTTAAGAAATATATGTAGCAGCACATACCACTATAACTAACACTCGTAATATATTTGTCAAAGTGTTGTTATTTAGAAAAATTTAAATTTGTAATTATTACGACAGAACGCTAATTTCTATTTAACTCTAAATACAGTTATTAATGTGTAGTTCTATCGTCTATATTGTAATTCTAATTGTATACGCAGTACCCCAAACTCTCAGCAAAACGCAAAAAAAAAAAAATTAAAAAAAAACCAACAAAAGATCTTGATCCCAATCACGAATGAACGTTTATTTTATAATTACGAGTATAAGTACGAATGAATAAAAAATGTTCCTTACAATGACCACAACCAGACATGATATCTGTTCAATGTACGAGGGGCATACACAATAATGAGAATATTATTTTATTATTCAAAAAAACTTCAGACGTTTACACTAGAGGCTACCGGAATGTACTCGTATCTATGTATGTATGTTTTTCTTCCATATGGCTTATTCGTGTGAGTAATATCTGCCTGCATCGGTGTGAAATTAATAATAAAAAAAAAATTTATACAAAGTGTCGCGTTGATTTATTAATTAAATGCTCATGCCACAATATGCCGCTGGCAACTAATGAAGTATTTAAGTGGAAAAATTAATTGTTTTTTCTCTGTGCGTTTTCAGCACAAACTGCGAAGAAAACAATCCAACACAAAGAGGTATTTGTGAGTGTACAAGTATGTACAACTGTGCTTAACAGAAGTTTGACATATTGCCAGTTGAAAATACATAAACCATATGCTGTATAAATCAGGGTGAAGAAATATTATGAACTTATAGTCTAGTATTAGTTGATAATATAGTATTGCTTCCATAAATAAGTTATAGTTTTGTCAGTATTAACCATCTTTGCAAGTAGTAGTTTAGTCATTTTATCTTTTGTCGGTAAGGAAATAATAGCAATGATCAGTGGTTCGAGTCGTTCTAGTGGTCGGCGTGGTATAGTATGCAGAGTGTTGGCTTACTAAAAGAGAGTTCCGGGTTAATCTCAGTTCTGACATCATGAATGAAAGATATGTATATGAGCGACCACCTCTTAGAAGTCTACTGGCAAAAGCTCTGGCAAAGTAACTTCTTCTTAAGCATGTCGTTCGTCGACTTTAAACTGTAAGTCCCGGTACTCATGGATAAAAATTGACACACACTATATGGGTGCAGTGAGAAATAAAGCTAGCTTTATAACAATCAAATCAAAGAGCTGAATTTTTTCCAGTATATAATCAGAAAGTTAGCTTTAAACTAAGTAGATATGTATGGTTTCTACAATACATATCAACACTAGTAGGCGCTCTGCCCTGTATTTATAATAGGTTAAATTTTGAGTGGCTATGGGTTTTTTTCTTTTAATACCAAAACTCAGGTATAGACTTTATTCATGCAGTGCATTGTATTGGAATTGGAAGGTAGATAGACCTTTTTTTTCATAGATTGTGTACATATGTATTATGAGCCTTTTTTTCTCGAGAGAATGATAATTTAATAGGAAGCACGTATACCATGTGAATTGTCATTAAAAGTTATAATATTCGGTGAGTAGTTGGGGCACAAAATTGTCAAATATGACAGTTATGCCCATGATCTAAATTATTGCGTTCAATGTTGGCCAGAAACCGCTGCTTGCATAATTTATCTTGATTTATCCTGTTTGATTTTGCAAACTACTACAGTTATATTTTAAACACAATATTACATAGTCAAGCCCAGGGGCCAAAGCTTTCCCTTTGAAGGTAACAGAAACCAACTCTTACTTTGTCTGTCTGCGTTTTGAAAGGGGGAAGCAAATGCGTACATGAAGTACATGATCATATATCATTATCGTAATGCTTGATTGTTTATATATCACAGTGGCCAGTAACTTAGACCTCTTGTAAGGAGGAAAACGGATGAAAAAAAAAACGACAACAAAAACAAATAAAGATATGTTTTATTTCGATTTTTATAACAATGACTTATGACCGATCACATCATCATTGTAAACAGTAAAAATATGAATATTTAATGAATAAATGCTGCTGCTGCTGCTGCTGTTAAAGAGCAAACACTTCATTTACTTACATTCTGTTAATTTTCAACTTTTATTTAAAGACGCATTTTAGCTACAAAATTTGGTTATGACTTTATTTAAAAAGAAAAAAAATTATTGAATAGACATTTGTTTCCAGACATCTGTGCTAGACTTGTTGACGTCTTTTTCTGTTGCTATTTGTTTGCTGCCTTTGGGTTTTATAAATTAATTTTTGTGTGTTTTCATATGTAGTCATATACGAGTATTTTTCAGCATATGAAAAGTAATATATTTTTCGTTTTTAAATTAAATAACAAATTAATTTTTCTTCTTAAAAAAGCAAACATTTATTTAAGTATTTATGTTTTCTATAAATTATACTATATTTCTTTAAAATATAATAACAAGGGCATAATTTCAAAATGATTTGCCCACAGCTTGTATTTGGACTGTGTCTATCTGTCTCTATCCCGGGAAGTTGCATAATGGGTAGGCTTGCCTATAGACGGTGCTTACCTACAAAAGATTTCTGTTGAGGTTGTAGATCATTTAGAAAATAATACAGTGTATCTAAATTCATATGCCAATGTCCGTCTTTAACTCGTTCTATAATATCGCAGTCAAATAAAATGGAAGTAGTGCAAAAAGACTGTTAAGTTAGAAGTACATAACATGCATTGCATCAATTGTGTGTTTCGCAAAGGGTTAAAATAGTGAATTATCACAGAGCAAATTACTTAAAAAATTGGCAAAGCATCTAATTTGTAGAAGTTGGACAAGTTTTAACTTTTAGGTGCGTTGACAGTTGAACAGTTGACTTAGAACTTTGTACACTGTAATCGCTGTTAAGGACGTAACGCATGCTATGTACTTCTACCTTAATTGTCGGGAATTTGCTAATTTTTAAATGAATTGAAGTCAGTTTATAGGAGTTCCTAAACTCCAAAACTAGAATAGAAAATCGAATGTAAAATATATCGTCATATTAAAGCAAACGGACGTAACTACACAAAATTTCGAAATTGAGTTTTTTATTAATTATGGTTCGTTTTATCAAAATACATGTTAGTGCAAAATTTTAGATTCCTACGATCAAAACTTGCGATTTTATTAAATTCAAACGGACGCAACTACAAGTGCGTATACATATTTCTAAATGCAAGAAGACATAATTACATACATATTTATATGAAAACCTTAGATACAAACTAATTTGCAATATATAGGGATGCCAGTCCTTATATCTCGATCTTAAAAATTATATGATTGACAGCTCCCACCTCCATATACTGCAATACATTTTGATAGCTTTAACCAGCAATAACTGACTACAACTGATAGACTAACCACACCTTATAATCAATAACCTTGTCCTTATAGTTCTTATTTGTTATTGTTACCTGTTAAATTTCGCCAGTATGGAAGAGTGTTGTGTAAATATAACTTTTTAAAAATTAAAAAGAAAAACAAAAAAAGAAAAACAAATTTTATTTAAAAAAATAGTGAAAAATAAAATTTTTAGGGTACAAATTGGTCTTTGTAAGCTATTTTGGATGCCTAGACACATTTAGATTGTATTGATATGTTCACAAAAGTTGTTCAGATTTACAATGGCTACAATATTGTCATATAGAACACATTTTTACATAAAAGTGCAAGAAAAAATTATTTTTTGCACAAAAAATATTTTAAAATTTGTTTAGTAGAGTCACTACATTATTGACAAACATAGGTAAGCAGTATCTTTAAATTTGAGTTATCTATTGATTAGAAATTGATGACACCTTTTTTTGAGTGAAGCAGTGATTTTCAAAATCTTTTGAAGTCCATAAAAAGAAAATTGCTAGTCAATCTGACCAAACTGAGTACAGGGTTTTACTAACTTTTGATAGTACAATCGAACCTATACTGTGGATTCGTCTTTTGTTCCACTGTGCAAGATTTGGTTATTTTATTGTATCACATATAGTATAAGTTGTCTATGTATAATCACTCGTTATTATTATAACTGATTGCATTTAATTTTATCGTTGTTGTTGTTGTTGTTGCTACTTATGACAACGTTGTTGTTGCAAGTGCTTACTGCCGTTGGTGTTGCAACATAAATTTATGCTATAGGATTCCAAAAGCAACATTATTATGCGTTGTTACCAGAAACTATGACTGGAAATCTTTCATAACTACAGATGCCTTATGTACACAGTTGTTCGTTTAACCAAGTGTTTATTAAAGATGCAACAAAAAGTAATGACAATAAAGATGAGGAAAGACGCAGAAGTGAAAGAAGAATGTTGGTCAAGTGATTGTAATGTTTTGTGTTAATGCATTTAACAACTTAACCAAGAAAATAAAAAAAGAGATAAAAAAAAACAGATAAAAAAAGCTTTAGTTATAACATTAAAAACAGCATCTGCTGTTAAATGATCTGTACATTTTTTAACAGCAGGTATTCTAGTTTTAGTTCAATGGAATTCAATGGGGTTTTTGTATTAATGAAAAATATGAAAAAAAGAAATCCTTCTGAAACTAGATTAAAGAGTAGGTAATGGTAAATTATTTGTTGCCGTAATTCAACTAAAGAAATAAAAAATTGAACAGTAAATTCTTTATATTTTGTATTTATATAACAGTTCGTTTAAAGAAAATAATGAATAATGAAGATTGGTTTTTATCAATTAAGCTAATACTAAATTGTTATTGCATATCTATAGAGCTATTAGTGGGCTTATTTATGTACATATGTGTTGCAAATGCTTGGACTAAACGATGTTACATTTAATATAAATATTTAAATGCTCGTTAAGTCCTACAGTGTTTGCAAAAAAAAAAGAAGTTTAAGACCTTGTATGAATGGTTTTTTGTTATTTTTTTAAACTTCTTGTTATAATGACTTAAAGACATATGAATAATCAAGTGGTCAATGGCACCATAAAGTCTATGAATACTCTACTTAAACAGTGAAAAGGGTATTCACAAATTTTTAATGTAGTATTGATGAAAAACATAGTGTCACTTTTAATAAAAAAAAGTCATAAATTAACATTTTTTGAAAGAAATAAAATTCATACTAAAGTTACTCTAAAATGTATTTCTAAATAAAATTTAAATATAAATACATTTTAATATGAACAAACAATTTTCTTTTTAATTGAAATTTTGTATATTTTTATTAGATTATTAGAAGCCAATTAGGATAGCGTCGGGTTCAAATCTCAGTTCTGACATCTTGAAAAAAAATATGAAAATATTATTTCTTTCGGCGACTACTTCTCAGCAGTCTACTGGCAAAAGCTTTCGGAGTAATTGATTGCCATGAAAGAGCTCTTCAAATCTGTCGTTCGGAGTCGACTTTAAACTGTAGATCCCTATACTTGTGAATGAAAATTAGCACACACAACTTGAGTGCTGCGAGAAGCTAGACCGTAACCCTGATACTGAGTTGTAATGGCCAATTATATATTTATGTTATTAGGAAAGTTAAGCGAAATATGTATTAAGGTTTGTTGAATTGCAAAAACTCAACATGCGTATGCAAAAGATAGTTATTCAAAATTTTACTTGTGATGTAACCATTAGAGCTTTTGTTCTAAACAAAATAATTTGGCAAATAAAAAATACTTATAATCTCAAAGAAAGGTCTATATTACAAGTTTTACTAAATTTATCTCAATATCTACACAAATCAGAGATTTGCAATGAATATCTGAAAATAATTAAAAAAATCAAACCATTTCAATTGAATATAATAATCGATATTGTGAGTTTTGCTTATGTGATACAGACTATACAAAATCTTTAGTAAATCCAAACTATTATAGTCTCTAAAGCATTGAAACGCACTTAAATTATAATTAAAATTGCTATGGTAAAAAAAGAACAATATTAAATAATTGTAAAATATAGCAAGCATAGTAAATACACAAAAACAAAAACTTAAACTGTTCCCAGCGGGAAAAATTGATTACCTTATTATATAATCAATTACATATTAATATCTGTCTTCAGAATTTATTGTGGCTTCCGAAATCAACATTATACATTCCTTGTATTACCTTCTTGATTTTTATTGGTTACCCATTCCTACTGGGTTATTTTTGCTATCATTTCATTTATTTATTTAATCTTCATTTGTTTTGAAAGCATTGAAAAAGCTGAAGAGGTTTGACGCATGTGCAGAAATTTTGTATTTTTAACGAAATATAATACCATGGTTTCATTTGTTATACTAGAGTTCTGTTCAGATTTGCTTATTAGTATTATAATTTCCTAGTATACAAATATTTCTTAAAAAAAAAAACAAAAGAACAAGAGAGATAGTATTTGCAGCTTGTTTATTCAGCAGGATTACTGTCTAAGTGGTAGATATGTGCCCCAACGACACCATTGTCCCCGTAAGGACATACATAAATAGAATGAATTTATCAAGAACCCGAAATTCACACCGCTCCGTGACGTTCCCCTCTATTCCACCTTAACCTTTGACAACAAAAAACAAATGATCAGGAGAAAAGCGCCACCTATTGGAAAGTAGCTGATAACAACTAAAAATCTACTTAGCGAAGGCACTCACCGCAATCAACACGCAACAATGGGACAATTGCTGTTGATCATTCAAGGGTGAAATTATAACACTGACCTTTAAATGATCAATTATCAGCAATTTGTCTCATTCCTAAGGCGCTTAAAAATATAAGAAAACAAACGTACTATCCTTTCCATAAAAATTCCAATACAATGCACAGTATTTAGTAGGGGTTTACCCATGAGTATTGGTTTCGATAAAAAAAAATGTGTTGTTTGTTGTTTCTAATGCTCTGTAAGCATATTCCACAAACAAAGATGTCTGTTATCGCTATTGCTTGTAAATGCTCTCTCAAACTACAATGGTTTTTAACAAAATCTATCAGGAGTTCAAGGTTTGTCCTTCTATACTTGCTCAATTTAAGGACTTTTAATAGCCTTAGAACTCACCAAAACTTATAATTGAAAAGCATTGGCAAAAAGCAGTCTAACTTCATTTAATATAATTTAGTTTTGATCTATTTAAAGCGTTTTATTATGGAACAACATTTTATATAAATGATCACTATTCCTTCTGAGATACGAATTCGGATTTCTAGATCTTTTAGTTATATAAAGTTGTTTTGTCGCATACATTCTAACCACTTCGATTATGGTCATACATGACGTCGACGTCTACTAATGGGTATAATGTGGGCAATACAAAAAAACAAAACTTGTACATAATTCTAATTCAGCGAAAACAGATGATTATGATGGATTGAGAATTTGTTAGAAAGTGTTGTGACAAGACTTTTTCGAAACTCATTACAAAGTACGAGCATGTGAAAAAAAAATATGATTCCAATATACGACTTCTACAGAATAGTGTGAGTTAAATAGATGATGATTGTCATGAATATGTACAAGTCCAAAGAACTCTAATGATACTACTGTAGGTTCAGTTTGGCTGGGGTGCAATTCTTTCACGAATGTCATATTCGTCTTTCATTGAGAAATCATTGCAAAAATCAATCTAAATTTGTTTAATGGAATTTATTTCTGATCTCATTAAGTCGTTTTATGATGACATAATGTTCTATTTCTTTTTAACTTTGATTTGTTTAGAAAATAACTGTTGCTGATTTGCTCTTCGATATGCTTAGGTAAACAGTGTTACTTATATTGCTTCTTAAGTTATTGTTATTGTAAGAATTCAAACAAAACACCTTTGACGTCATGTGCATTCTTACACTGTACTTGAGAAGAATTTTACGGTTGTTTACTCCGATTTAAGACCAAATTTTACTCAGACGCTCTCTGCTTATACTCGTAATCTGTATATACAATATTCAAATAATTTAAAAATTCTAATTAAAATTTTTTAGACGTATTGATTTCTCTACACTGATAAGCATTTTAATGTCTCAAATAATTGTTAAATTTGTTTTAATTCATAAATACGGTTGTCTTTGTTTAATTCTCCACAGATTTCTATTTCTAAGAATTTTTCATATTATTCATACGCAACCAGGTACAATATGCGCCATAATATATAATACCGCCTTTTCTTTTGCATTTTATTGAAGAATTTTATTCATATTTAAATTATTTTTTTCTTTTGTATTAAAATAAAAACCTTTCATTGTAGAATAAATGAAAATGCAAATAATTTTTAATAAAACATTCATAGCAAGCCATCACAAACAAATAAATGTCTAATAATTTGAAAAAATATGGATTTGAAATTTTTATTAGAATATTATACTTTATCCTTACGAACCTTTGTTTTATTATTTTTAGAATATTTAGTTTTTATAACTAACTAATGTCTTATTATTCATGGCTATGAGTAATGTGAATATGGACATAATAACCAAATTTAATGTCCCTTGAAATAATCAAACTTTTGAAATGCAGAAAAAAGAGTTCAAGGGCCTTAGTTATTGGAAAGAAATAATTAAGCCACTATATTCGACCATTATTCAAGCCAAAATAGAATATGAATTTCGTACCCATTAATTTCGTGCTCATTAATAACGCTCTGATATCAATTCTTATTGATTTTTTAGTGGATTTCAGCCATGTTATTTAAAAAGATTAGATTCTTTAATAATAATCACATACATTTGCATAGTAGCCGTACCTCTAAAAGTAAAAAAGTAAATAATGCATCACAGATAAAATTTGTTCTTTAGTTGTGCCGGGGTTCAGTTATGGAATACTAAACCCGTGAGTGATTTTCTTGGCAACAGATTCCAGTTAAATGCCCATAAACACTACACAAATTTCTTTCTTTCCCGTAACCTACTTCGCTAACACTTCTACAATTCAGTGCATGTACAGAATTCATCCCCTCACAACTGGTGTTGTGAACAGAAAAAGAAATTAACTTTTTATTGTTACTTATTAAGAAAACATTCTTTTATGTTATTTTCCTATTAAAATTTATCAATAGAAAACAGTTCCTAATAAATAGAGAATAAAACAAAAATATAATAAATAAATTAAAATACAAATGCACTATGGGCGTTTTAGATCTTTTTGTTTTTCTTATTTATTTTTAAACCCACCTGACTGAAATGTTGGATTTTGCAGTGCATATTTAGTAAAAAAATCCAACTACCATATAAATATTGATACATTTTTGTTTGTTGTTGTTGTTTTATATATGTATATATTTTCAATTCATTGTTTACACGATTATTTTATTCATTTTTATTTAGTTTTGTGTGGATAAATTGTTCTAAAAATAAATTTTATAACTAATTTACATTTTTAATTGCCAACAATTTTTTGCTTTCCACTTCATATTTTGTTATTGCAAATATTGTTTTATATTATATTGTTTAGTTTCATTATTATTTTTATAATTGTTGTTGTTGCTGTTTTGTATCTGTGTGAAACCACAACAATTGATTTTTTTTTGCGGCTTAAAAATATTTTTACTTGAGCTCTCATGTAGTACGAGTATTTAAATTTGTATCAATAAAACGAATAATTTTTACAATTTTTCTAATGTTACTGGCAATAGTGCAGTAATATTTATGAAATAATTTTATATTTTAATAAAGTGTATATTAAATTAGTAGTAATCGGCGTGGTCTAGTGGTTAGTGTGTTGGCTTACTAAGACATGAGCCCTGGGTTTGACACCCAACTCCGACATCTTAAAAAAAAGAAATATGAAAAAAAATATTTCTTTCGGCGACTACCTCTGAGCAGTCTTCTGGCAAAAGCTCTGAGAGTAATTAATTGCCATGAACAAGCTTTTTAAGTCTGTCGTTCGGAGTAGACATTAAAACTGTAGGTCCCGGTTCTCATGGATAAAAATTTACACACACAACATGAGTGCTGCGAGAAGCTAGGCCGTAATCCTGACACAGGGTTATAAAGGCCAGTTATGTATTTATGTATGTATATTAAAATATTAGTACGAGATATTTTTTCGTATGTTTAATTCTGTAGAATACTGTCAGTTGTTGGAAATGTAATTTAAAATTTAAAAAGTAACCGCTCCACCTTAACCTTTGACAACGTAAAACGAATGCTTAGGAGAAAAGCGCCACCTATTGGGAAATAGCAGATAACAGCTAAAAACCTGCTTAGCGAAGTAAGCGCAATCAATATGCAATGATGGGGCAATTGCTGTTAATTATTCAAGGGTAAAGGTATAACACTGGCCTTTGAATGATTAATTCACAGCAATTGGTCTCAATAAAAAAAAAAAACATAAATCCCTAACATTGAAGAAATTTGTAAAACCATAATATTTTCAGTAAATACCAAGTTTTTCTAAAACTTTATTTATTGAAGCCTTAGTACACATATTCTATTTTTTATGAATACAGCAGTATATATGTATATAATAATAACAGTTGGAATTTATTAAATAATAATTTCAAGCAATTTAACTTTAATTAAATAAAATTATTCTCTACACATGTCAGTTCTTATAAATTTTGTATCAATTAATAAATCGCATTGTTTGCATCACTAACTTTTTAATTGTCTAATGTAACACTACAGTAGCAGAACTTTTTTTCTTTTCGAAGTTTTTTTGTTTAGCAAATTATTATAATTATTATGATTTATTGTCAGTAGTTTTGCTATAATACTAAGAAAACTATTAAATATTGTCAGTCATTCAGGTAGAATATGCAGTAGCATGACTGAGTGTGTATTTTAATGATAATTATCGATTTAACTGTAGAATTACTTAATTTGCCATGTATTTTCACACTTGTAAGGAATGATTACCATTAGAAATTAATAAAAGAAAAATAAAAAACCGCAATAGTTATTAAATGTATTCTATACAACTATAAAAAAGCGTGCAATATTGAAGAAAAAAAAAATTAAAACTTAGTCATAACATACCAAAATCTCAGAACTGAATTCAAATATTTAAACTAAGAATTAAATAAAAATTTATTTAAATTGTTGAATAACTATTTGACACATTCGTAATATTTATACTGAAGTATAATATACTTGTAATGAGCACTTGAATTCAAAATGCTGACGATATTGCCTTAACAGCCGAATAAAAACGAAATAAATATGAACTTACATACATACATACATACATACATACATACATACATACATATAAAATTGCCCATTACAACCCTGGTCAGGGTTACGGTCTAGCAACACTCATGTTTTGTGTATTAATTTTTATCCATGACTACCGGAACCTACAGTTTAAAGTCTACACCGAACTACAGATTTGAGATGCTTTTCATTGACAATCAATTACTCCCAGAGCTTTTGCCAGAAGACCGCTGAGAGGTAGTCGCCGAAAGAAATATTTTTTCATATTTCTTTTTTTCGAGATGTCAGAACTGAGAAAACTCTCTTAAACCCTCTTTATTCACAGCTACTTTATGATACGTTCACATGACAGCGTATATTGGTAATTTACTCTCCCATTTGTAGTTCAATCTTCAATTACAGTGGGAACTCGATTTTCGTAACTTGGAAAAATCTATAATTTTTACAAAAAAATCTCTATAACGTAAATTATAGCATGTTTAAAGTGATTATAAGTTATAAATAAGTACTCGTATCAATAGTAAAAATTACTTAAATTAAGAGGCAAAAGAGTTGTAAGAATTAATTATAAAAATGTCTTGTCTGAACGGACTAATACGCATAACCAAATTGCTAAAACGAATAAAGAAATTCAAATAGTTTGTCATAACGTATGAGCAATTTAGATTTGAAATCCTTATTACGTATAAGTCTAAAATAAAGGCAATACAAGTACATACATACATACATAGAGATCTAATAACTGTAAAATTTACTGTTGACATAAAAGGCTTTGGAATTTATATAAAAAAATTAGCTTGGTAAACTAAATTTACTAAAACAAAATAAGTTTAAAAAACTAGAATTTTGCCCGTATTGTGTTACACAATTAATTACAAAAAAAAAAGAGAAAAATAAATTAATAAATTTAAGTTGCATTTAATTCAAAAATATAGATATTTATCTGTTTTATTTCACTGAATATTTGTTGTTTAATAACAATACGAGTTAATAACAATGCAAGCAAATTAACATTTTATAATTAATTTTTTATTGTTTATTGTTTTATTTCCACTCTATGAGTATTCTTACTATCTGAAATTTATTAGCAAAAATATTTTCTATTTCTACTGATGTTTTACTTCTCTTTATTTGTATTAAATTACATAATTTTTTTTATTAAATTATTTGATATAATAAAAAAAAACGTCACGATAAAATATTAAACACAGGCGTCGTTATATTGTTTTTATAGAATTCCAAGTATGCAGCTTCAGCTGCACCTGAGAAACCCAATTTGCATTATTAGGCATTTGTGATAGTTTATTGTTACAAATGCTGTCATGATTATATTGATTAATTGGAATCTGCTCATTTCTACAGAGTGGTATAGTGGTTAGAGCGCTAGCACAAGAACGGCCCAGGTTCAAATCCCAGCAAAGGTGAAAAATTAAAATGTTAGTCTGCGGGTTTTTGCAAAATTATAATTTAAAATAAGGGGTACTTCCCTCCAAGAAGACCATCTACAAAGTAACCAATGTCAACAAAAACGAGTGATCAGGAGAAAAGCGCCACCTATTGGGAAGTATAAGATAACAGCTAAACCTTCTTAGTAAAGGCACTCACCACACAATCAACATGCAACGATGAGGCAATTGCTGTTGATCATTCAAGGGTGAAGGTATAACACCAGCCCGCTGCATATTTTATTAGGTAACGAAGTTATAGGATCGTGAGGAACAGGTCAAACGCTAAGCCTTTAAGAATATAGTGACCTAGCCAACCGATTGGTTGAATAGATTCGGTCAATTCTGTGAGTTTGAGAAGCCATTTAATATTAACCTGAATAATAAGAGTCTATGGAGTAGTTTTTACGGTGTGGTATAAAAAAGACTCGAAGACTGAAAACTGCACAGGAGCTGGGATATTTGGATCTAGTAGGAAATATTTTTTTTACACCATCGGGCCACTTGTCACCGGGCAGTAGTTAATGCCATTAACAGATGAGCTCAATTCAACATGGACAAAGAAAGGGAAGGAGAGAGTCATAATATTTATCTGATAGGCTGCAATTCAAGCACTTGGCTCCTATAAAATTTATTCGAAGTTAGTATGAGACTGTCTGGTGAAAATAAACCGGCTGGAGAGAGACAAAAGGGCATCCAGGAAAATTAAGTGACGGAAAAATATACCAAGATTAAAGCATACATAGCATTGATACGGTGAGAACCCTTTTGTGAAATAGAAAGGGGAGTTTGGAAAGGAATACTGAGAGAATGAGGCGAAAAGAAAACTCAGACAGGTTTTAGACTTTCTACTTAATACCTATACTATGAAGAGATTTGAGTCCTTCATTAGATTCTCTGGGACTCCTAATCGATTATTGCAGTTTTGAGTAGATTGTGCAGATTCTGCGATTATGCATTCGAGTCATCAAAGCACATACTGGGTACTTGTTCAGCATTGATACAAAGTAGGAGGAGGCACTTTAGTAAATATCAAATATCGGATAGGGAACAACATTTTCAATTTCATCACAGCGACAAAACTGGGCAAGATTCTATAGAAACCCTGGATAATTTTACAAGACTTCTACTAACTGGTCATAAAATCTGTAGATAAAATATAATTCTAAAATACGAATTGTACAGTAAAATTTGAGTTAAATAGTTGATGATAGTCCTTAGTGTGTGTAGGTCACAAAGAATTCCGATGGGGCTGTGTTCAATTTGCAAGAGGTCCCCCCCTCTAAGAAGTCCATCTTCAAAGTAACTGCCCCTTGACATTCCGCTCTATTCCACCTTAACCTTTGACATCGTAAAACGAATAATCAGGAGAAAAGCGCCACGTATTGGGAAGTAGTAGAAAGCAGCTAAAAACCTACTTAGCGAAGGCACTTACTGCAATCAACATGCAACGATGGGGCAATTGCTGTAGATCAGCCAAGGGTGAAGGTATAACACTGACCTTTGAATGTTCAATTCGCAGCAATTTGTCTCAAAATGTTTTTATATCTGAATATGTACACATTTTGTTAGGATTTTTCTTTTGAAAGTAACGTTACGTAAAATCAAGTTATACCCATTTTGTACTAAGCCATCGATATGTATATAAAACAATACAATTCATTCAAAGAGTTTTTGAGTAATTGAACAAATATTTGTTACGAGTTGCTAATTTTGTTTGATGTTTTCAAAAACAATTTTTTTTATTATTTTCTTTTAATAAAATAAAAAAGAATAAATTTATTAAAATAAAATAAACTTTTTGCTCATTTACAATTATTTACATGTGTATACAAACTTTTACCTTTAAAGAAAAAAAGAATTCAAGATTCTCTTAAATTAGTGATGATCTTTTATTAAAAACTGATACTCTCGTACTTGAATATACAGATAAAAAAATAAATAAAAAAAATAAATTAAAAACATTATTATAAAAACGTGTTGCCTTTTAAAAGTTGATTTTAATATTGTTGTTGTTTGTATGATTTTTTGTTTTATAATTGTTGATTAAAATAAAAGTCGAAAATCAAATCAGGTTATATTTTATATGTTTTCAGTATTTTATTTTTTCTCACTCGTATTTGTATCTGCTATTATCAATAGAATTTAGAAGAATCGTAGAAAACAAGTTTATTTGAAATATAAATTTGTTTCTTGTTATTATTGTTGCTGCTGTTGTTTTTATTTTAAAATATTTTAACTTTGAGATACATAATCATGGCACCTGTGATTTTAGATAGAGATTGACTTGGCTTCAATTCGTTACGAAGTCAAATATTTGGTTTAAAATATTCGATAATTTTTTTGTATTACATGGAGTTTAAGACAAAAATAAGTATTTGATTCTTTTTTTTTTTTTTTTTTTGGTTTGTTAAATATTCACATTAATTTTATATTAATATTTATATTTTATATTCATTTTATTTAAATGAAGTAATGTTTCTTAAAACAATTCAAAAAATGCACACGAGTATATAAATTTATGTGGATAGTCTCACAGGTCTTTTGTGAGAACAAAACTTTAGCATTCAAGATCTTTAAGACCGCTAGCACTACAAAAAGATTAACGTCAAATGACAGCACGGACTAGTGAAATGCTATCTGGCTTGTATAATACAATACAGTCCCTGTTTGTCATTTTGGTCTGATAAAGTTCTAAAACTTCTGATAGTTTTTGCTGCCCTTCAGGCTATTAAACACGTGTTATAGCAAGTCAAACAAAGTATAAAGTTCAGTACAACGAACGACAGATTAAACAAAATTATTCATGGCACTCAGTTAGACTCAAAGCTTTTGCCAGAAGACTGTTAAGACATGGCGGATGAAAGAAATTTTGTTTAGTATTTTTTCTTTCAAGATCTCCGGTAGGAATCGAACCCACAACACTCACACTAGCAGTTTAGCACACTGCCTACTAGACCACCGGAGCCCCCCTTTCACTTTTAACGTTCTAAAACTGTATAAAAAACATCAAAATTTCACTTTTAACGTTCTCAAACTGTATAAAAAACATCCAAATTTAAATTTGATAGATTTGGATAATTGCCTAGACAAAAATGTCAAAATTTTTGGCCAATTATGCACGGAAGTCATTTAAATGATTACATTTAATTGTTTCTTTTAGGTAATTAAACGAATACGCTTAATTGTCTGTATACACTTCTGTAAATATATGCGAAAAGCAAGTAACTTTATACTTATACATAAACTTGGTACCCTTTAATTGCAAGGTTGTATCAAAAAAGTAGTTTGAAAGTAAATTTAACGAAAATTTTATGCCTATGTAAACATAGTTGAGTTAAGCTGCAGTTTTTAGAAAATTATTATTTTAAATAATTAAACGAGAGAATTTTAAGTGAAATTTCTCTTTCGGGAAAATATATTTGAGGTAATTAAGCGAATAATGCAGTTAAGCGAAAGTTAATTAACCGTGGAATTTTATTAGAAAACGGTAAGAAAAAATATGGGGATTTAGAAATTGAGGTAAACAAGCGTGAAAGGCAGTTAAGTGTGGGGACATTAGCCGGGGAAGACTGTATTATCGACTCTGTTTGGAAGATTAGCACATTTTCTGGTTAGAGATAAACTGCGAGAGATATCGGAGAGAATATAATTCTCTGATTTAATATGGATTTCTCCCTGCTCCTATTTCATACGAGAAACACGTTGGTAGAGTAGGAAGTATAGCGATTGACTGGCATAATTGAAGGAAACGGTTTCTGTAATATTATTGCCCATATACTCGTACTACTTATTAATAATAATCATAAGCACTAGAATTAATTATGGGCACTGATAATGATAAATACAAATTTAGCGTTTCTATCTTTAATTTATTTGATCACTCGAGAATCTAAAATTATATTTATTTGAAAAACTTATAAAAAACAAAAAGTGCAAAAAAAAACCTTGGATAGAAATTGCCCTTCACCCGAAAAAAGTAAATTCGCAAAAAAAATTTCAAAAAAAAAAATTCTGGCAGATATATATTTTTTTGCACGATTCTCACGTTGAAAAGCTTAGCTTTGAGAAATTAAAAATACTCGTATATATTTCTTCAAGAAAATATCTATAAAATGTGCTTAAAGTTCATGAGATGTTACGCTTTTCAATATATTGACTTATTTATATCATTTTTAATAGTTGTTATTGTTTTTATTGTTGGTGTTGTTGCTATTGCTGTGGTTGCTATAGTATTAATAATATTATGAAGTTGGCCTGTGGCAATGTTAAGCAAATGAGTTGAACAAAATATTCATACAAGTACATCGATCGACAACAACAATAGCAAGTAACAGAGCAAACAACCAGTAGCGAACAAAACCAACACGATCAGCTGAAAAGATTACAAGAGCAACAACTGCAAGTACACATTTTTGGGTGTAACTGAAAATTTTTTGGTCGTTAAGCGAACCTTAAATAGTAAAATTTTTTTTATATAATTAAATCTAAAACAGAGAGTTGGATTTGATTTAAATTTAGATCGTCAATGCATTTAATTGAATCGAATGATATTTCTTTGAAAATTCTTTTAAAGTGGTATAAAACAAAAATTGCTCGTTATCGAATGTTGTATTTTATTCAGTTAAATATTACTAAAAAAAAATAACGTGTTAGTAAAAAATTTTCTCCAAATATCTTCAAATATCGCCAATCACCAGTCAGAAAGTGGGCGGAATCGGATAAGTGGGCATGGTACTTCTCATACAAATTAAATATTGATTTTTGATGGTGAACGGTGCTAAAGTTGTTTTTACAACACTTAAGTTCTCATCTGAGTTTAATATTAAAAGCGCACTCAGATAGATTCAGATAGTTTAATTACAATTCTAATTTTATTTTTATTGTTTTTGCCTGAGCTCAGTTGAAAATAGAACATTTTCTATTTTCAAAATTATTGCCGTCCGAGTTGTAACTGTTATAATCTGTTATAATCAGATGAGAAACTTAGGTAGTGTAAATGTAGCTTAAAGAATAATTCAGAATTTAGTGCCAACAATTCGTCATGCGGGAGTTTATGTGCTCTATCCGCCATTTTATATATCTTGAGTCAATGATGCCACTTTAGGTTTTTGACACCAAAATTTTTAAAATCTGCAGTCCGTTTTCGGCTATTTATGTCCGAAACTGCACGAGATATCCGGAAACGGATTGCGGACTTGAAAAACTTGGGATCGAAAACCTACAGTGGCATGATTAACTCGAGATATGAAATGGCGGATATAGCACATAAACTCCCACATGACGAATTGCTTTGCCATTATATGTATCAATCTGGGTCTTTCCATACTTAGTAGAAATTTATACGAAGAAGTAAATGTGTATACAATTTTTTTTTTTTTACATATGAGATTATATAATATTTACTGTCTAAAACTGCCTTCATATATCTATATATATTTGGTCATTACACCCCTGTTTCAGGGTTACCGCCTAGCTTCTCGCAGCATCCATGTTGTGTGTGTTAATTTTTTTCCAAGAGTACCGCGACCTACAGTTTAAAGTCGACTTCGAACGAAAGACTTGAGAAGTTTACTCATAGCAGCCAGTTACTCCCAGAGCTTTTGCCGGAAGACCGCTAAAGAAAAAAGTTACTTTCATTTTTCTTTCTTTTTAAGATGACGGGTTGCCTTCACATTTGTTAAATTTTGATGACTAAAACGCGTACCAACTATATGTTGGCTCATACATACATACATAATTGGCCATTACAATACTGTTTTAGAGTTTCGCGCAGCATCATGTTGTGTGTGTTAATTTTTTTTATCCATGAGTACCGGGACCTACAGTTTAAAGTGGACTCTGAACAACAGATTTGAAAGCGCAGAGCTTCTGCCAGAAGACTGCTAAGAGGTAGTCGCCGAAAGAAATATTTTTTTTTCATATTTTTTTTCAAGATGTCAGAGCTGGGGTTTGAACCCTGTGCTCATGTCTTAGTAAGCCAACACAGTAACCACTAAACCACGGCGACTACTACATGTTGGCTCATGTTATTGTATAAAATAATCGGATGAAAAAAACAATCTTTAATTTTATCAACATTTTGAAATAATCAAGAAATCACGTATTGTTCTGAGAAGTTAGAACTATTTTTTAACGACTTCAACATAAGTATATACATACATATATAACTGGCCTTTACAACTCTGTGTCAGGATTACGGCCTAGCTTCTCGCAGCACTCATGTTGTGTGTGTACATTTTTATCCATGAGTACCGGGACCTACAGTTTGATGTCGACTCCGAACGACAGACTTGAGGAGCTTTTACATGGCAATTAATTACTCTCAGAGTTTTTGCCAGAAGACTGCTGAGAGGTAGTTGCCGAAAGAAATATTTTTTTCATATTTCTTTTTTCTTTTAAGATGTCGGAACTGGGTGTCGAACCCAGGGCTCATGTCTTAGTAAGCCAACACACTAACCACTAGACCACGGCGACTCCAAAGCCCTTTTTTTTTGTAGACTAACAAGGGATTCTACTACTACTTTTTTTTTGCTTTTGTTGTGTAAATGGTAACTTTTATATTATATTTGCAATGTGTTCAAGGGCATGAAAACGCCTATTGTTTTAAAATAAATTAAAAATGTGTTATTAGAAAAATTTAAATAAAAATAAAAATAGTGTACTTTTTAAGATTAACTTAAGCACAATCTTTTGTCTACACCCAATATCGTAAAAACAAAACAGCACAACGTGAAGCTGATACAAACGGTTATTTTAAGTCAGTCATAATCAACAACGTGTGAGACGCGCTCGAGAAAAAAATATCAACTGAAACTAACTTTCAGGTCGTTATTAAAATAAAAAAATAGTATTTAAAAATTAAAGAAAAAATATATATGGAAACAAATATATAAAAAATATATTTTAGACAACATTGAAAAGAAATTTCCTTTTTTTCATAAATAAAAAAGTATATAAAAAAATGTACGCCTAAGAAGTGAGTTTAAATTTGAATATTTGATCAAAAGCATACAAAAAAAGTAAAATGAAATAAAATGATCACTATCATGTCAAACAAATTGTTGATGCACAACAACATAATTTTTTTTTTTTTTTAATAAAAGGAGTTTGAATTTAAATTTTACAAGCTAAAGTGAAAAGTTTAAAAAAGTTGTTGTTGGCTAAGAAAAACGGAAAATGGGGAAAATAAATATCCACTATTTGTATTTTATTCTGCATGCTTTTAATGCAAGTGTTTAAAGAGTTTAAATGGCAGGTGTTTAAATTGTGGAGTTAAAAATACACAACAAATTTGTAGTAAAAATAATATAAAAAAAAATAACCAAAAATTTTAAATATTTTTTTTTTTGTGAAATAAAATATCATAACCAGTTGTATATATTTGTGAAATAATAATAAAAAAAATAATAATATATATATATATATATATATATGTATATACATATGTATAAACAAATACATATGCATACATATGTATAACAACAACAGCAATAACAAAAAAGTGGTTTTACTACTAAATTAAAAAATCTACAATAAAATCTGTGTATAAAAAAAAAATAAATAAATATTTAAATGAAGTTGATGGTAGAAGGCAAATCACTTCATAAATGCAAAATCTAAAATTTCAAAAAAAAAAAAAAAAACAGAAATCAACAAAAATATCAACAACATTAAAGAAAACAACAATTATACTGAAATAAAGATAATAATAAAATATATTTACACATATATACATACATATATAGTATATGTATGTACTACATACGTAATAACGAAAAAAAAAAAAAAAATAAATGTTTACAAAATATCAACCTCTATTAATGGATGATTGTCTTAAAACAACAAAAAAAAATATTACTTTAAAGCTTCCCCCTGCTGTATCTTATCTTATCTCAAACTAAAAATTAAAAAAAAAATAAGTCAAGTTATTATTCTTCTCAAGCTGTGCTTTTTCGGGTCTTTTTTAATTAATTTAGTGACATCAACTGTTATTTTTTTTTAGTTTGAAATAGGAAAAAATTTAGAGCATTTATGAAAAAATAAATAAATAAATAAAGAGCCTGCTTTTAACTTAAAACAAAATCAGTAAATAGTTTAATTTTTTTAAATTTTTTAAAATATACACAAAAAAATAAAAAACAAAAATAAAAAAGCAAAATCTGTAAATATTTAAAATTTTTTAAACTTTTAAAAATATAAACAAAAAACAACGGAAACTACCATCAGTGCTTAAAAATCAAATCTACAAAAGTTTAATGACTCCCTCTCTATCAAATAAATTATTACTTTTCAAACTTATTTTTTTTTCTTATTATAATATATATATTTTTTTTAATATGTGTGCCTATAATCTTGTAATAATTATTAATAATATTTAGCATGTTTCTTCTTTATAAATTTTCTTTTTGTTGTTCTTCTTTTCTTTTTATAGTAAAGTGTAAAACAATTTTTTTTCTTTGTCTTGTTTTTTTTAATTGATTTATTAGAAAATTCCTCTGAACAAGTTTTTCTCAACTTTTCAGCTCATTTTAATTACTACACTGATCAACAGTAATTTTCGATTTATTATGAATATGAAAATTCCTGAACAAAAGCTGACGAACAGAAAAAAATACTATAATATAGAAAAATATATATTGTAGTCACCGTGGTGTAGTGGTTAGTGTGTTGGCTTACTAAGACAATAGCGCCGGGTTCAAATCACAGCTCTGACATCTTGAAAAAAAGAAATATGAAAAAATTATTTCTTTCGGTGAATACCTCTCAGCAGACTTCTGGCAAAAGCTCTGAGAGTAGCCGATTGCCATGAAAAAGCTTCTCTAGTCTGTCGTTCGGAGTCGACATTGAACTTTAGGTCCCTGTACTCATGAATAAAAATTGACACACACAACATGAGTGCTGCGAAAAGATAGGCCGTAACTCTGAAACAGGGTGGCATTGGCCATTTTTGTATGTATGTATGTATGTATGTATGTATGTATGTATGTATGTATGTATGTATGTATGTATGTATGTATGTATGTATGTATGTATGTATGTATGTATGTATGTATGTATGTATGTATGTATGTATGTATGTAAGTATGTATGTATGTATGTATGTATGTATGTATGTATGTATGTATGTATGTATGTATGTATGTATGTATGTATGTATGTATGTATGTATGTATGTATGTATGTATGTATGTATGTATGTATGTATGTATGTATGTATGTATGTATGTATGTATGTATGTATGCTGTATAAATAATTCGATCTTTTTTCAAGGTCATCCGCTAAACAGGAGTAATCCGATACTAAAAATTTCAATATTGTTATTTTCATCCATATAAATGCTACTTCCTATGCACGGCTTAAAGCTTGTAGTTTCATATCACACAAACAGCCCAACTGAATTATATTTTTAGATAAACCGAAATGAAATAGTACTTCAGAAATTCGTCAAAGAGGGCCATATGCCATTTTCAAGTTTTTTTTATATAATTTCTTACAATTTTCGGTTAGTCCACTTTAATTTTTGATATTTTCGTAAAATTTACGTTGAATAAATTTATTTTTAAATAATATGGTGTGATATAACTGATCATGCTTTTTTAAATTTTGACTTTGATCACTTTCATAATTATGGACGCAATTATAAATTTTCATTAATTTGTAAGATTTTATAACGAGCGAAGTAATAACGAGTTTACAAATGGATTTTTATATAAAGATCTTATGACCGTACTACAAGCCTATATATTTACTTATAAACAGTTTGGGTCCTTTGATTACGACATTCATGAATTATAAACCATGTGATCACTACTACTCAATCATCAGTATACTAAACCGAATGCAGAAGATGCCCTGAATACTCACAAACGTTTACATGAGCATCATCCGGTAGAGTTCTTCCCCATATATTTTATTTTTATTTTATTTATTCAATAGATTATAAAACAATATATTACAATATATATGAGGATAAAAATATTATCATAATCTATTATTGGCTATAATTGAGTTGTACCAACATATTATGTGCAAAATAAGGTTTTGCCAAACAACATTAAATTAGAACAAATATTATAAATTATGTTTACAGTTGTTGACTTAAATAAAGCTAACAAAATTCATTCAATATAAGTTTTCTATATTTCAAAGAAATTTCAATATATCGATATAAATTATCATATTCAGTTCCATTAAGTATATTTAAAACTTCATTTAAATTTAAAACTAGTTTCTTGAAGAACTTGCAGCGGATCTCCTTAAAGATAGGACAGACACCAATAAAATGAAACGTATTCTCGGATTCATCCAGGTTACAGAGAGTACATATACCAACAGATGTAAGCCTAAATGCTCGGCTATTAAGATCAAGAAGGCCATCTCTCACTCTAATTCGAAGACTTGTTGCACGCGAAGAAAGCTTTAAAGAGCAAATGCCATTACTATCGTATGTTAAACGTGGATACAAATCGTGAAATTGAGAGTTTCTTGCGCTATTTATGCACTCGTTTATTTCATGTTGCTTTAGCCGATTCAGTATTACCTTCCACTATTCGCTTATAGTCTTTAAAGAGTTATCTGGAATGAACTGGATTCTCTCACATATGTTTTGCCACTCTGAGGTCCAGAGAGTCTTTGTATCTGTGATTCTCTCGGCTAATTGTCTCGGTAATCTCCATTCATTTAGATGTAGAACTCTATTAATGTAAGAAAAATGGTGCTTCAAAGTTTCCGTATACAGGGATCTTAACCCAGTTTCCAATTCAATCACGTAATTAGGTGTATTGTTAGGTAAAAATAACATTTTCTTGATAAAATATCTCATATTTTCTATAACTCCATATTGGTGAACCATTAAACATTAAAGACCTTGAGGCGGCACTGAAAATCTTAAGCTTATTGCTGTTTGATATTTTCGGATGATTAATGTAAGTTCTTCCCCATATATACTTAAATGAGTCAACCTTATTCTGTGTAATTTCCTGTCTGTTCTTTACAATCGTCGTAATAAGTGAAGAACTAGGGGCATCTTTTATCTTTATTTCGCATATACTTATACTTTATTTGGCCCAATATATCTTTTTAACACGCGTTGTCTCGGCTAATGCTTTATAATAATAATAAATTCTCTAGTGAAACGCGTTTGACAGTGTAAATTGTTGTTTTGTTGTTATTTTGTTTGTACTCTTCTCTTTCTTAATATTTTTGCATGCAAAATTGTCGTTTTTGTTGCTATTACAGCTGCAACAACAGCAAAGTTGTTATTTTCTCATATGCTCTACGTTCCTGTTCTACTAAAATAACTCAAGTATATGAATTAAAAAAAAAAAAATAAATAACGAATAAGAAGAAGCAAAGTAACAACAACAAGTGTAATATTTTAATTACGTTTAAATAACAATAAAGACAAAAACAACAACAGCAACAACAAAAACTAGAATAAAAAAAAATACAAGATATCAGAAACACACTAAGCTGAACTTATAGATGACTTGAGATTTCAAATACAAGTAGAGTTACCATATAATCTAAAGCGAATATAATCATATATTTTACGAGTGGTATATAAATTTAATATTCAAAGATAAAATTGGACATACAGTAGTGATCTAAAGATTTGTAACCCAGTAAATGTTTTGAATAATTACTACGAGTATTTATTTAAATCACGAAATTATAAACTGCCTTAATCTTACAGCCTGTTCATAGAACAGGAATGGTTTTTGACATTCGTCTTTTTATATGTATTTATGTGAAACACCAACAAATTTGAGTGTTTAGTTTAGACGATATGTTGACTCAGCAAATTTATGTTTACACTTACTTACTTACTTACTTAGCTGGCCATAACAACCCGTTAACGGGTTTCGGCCTGCTTCAGCACTAGTCTCCAGCCGCTTCTGCTTAGCGCGCGCCTTCTCCAGTTGGTCACACCAATCGATGACAGGGCTTCATCAACCTGGTCCTTCCAAAGTAAACAGGGTCGTCCTCTACGCCGACGTCCAGTGACCTTCGCATCGAAAACTTTCTTCGCTGGAGCAGATTCTTCCATCCGAACAATGTGGCCGAGCCAGCGTAGCTGCTGGATGTTAATACGCTGGACAACACCTACATCGCCGAGGAGCTCATACAGCTCATGGTTGGTTCTAATGCGAAACTCATCGCCATGCCTTAGAGGACCAAAGACCTTACGAAGAACTTTTCTCTCGAACACCCCCAGGACCGCTGCATCGGCACAAGACAGCGTCCATGCTTCCGCACCGGGAGAATAAGCGACTTGTAGAGTGTTAATTTCGTCGCACGAGAGAGGTCTCTATTACTAAACTGCCTACTGAGACCGTAGTAGCACCTGTTGGCCAGTGTGATTCTTCGCCTGATCTCTAGACTGACATCATTTTTGCTGGTAATGGCGGTGCCAAGGTAGATGAATTCCTTGACCACATCGAATGTATAGTTGCCGGCTGTAACCTGGGAGCCGATACGATCAACATCCCTACTCGTCGACAACATGTACTTCGTCTTGCTCTCATTTACCGCCAAACCCATTTTAGCAGACTCTCGTTCAATAGCATTAAAGGCTGCGGTGACATCTCGCTTGGTATGCCCAATGATGTCAATATCGTCTGCATACGCAAGGAGCTGGACACTTTTGTTAAAAATAGTGCCATTACGATGGACACCCGCCTTTCGCAAAACACTCTCCATGACGAAATTGAAGAGGTCGCAGGATAAGGGATCGCCCTGTCTGAAACCTCGCACGGTATTAAAAGTCTCGGAGAGGTCTCTTCCTACCTTGACGGAGCTGCGGGAATTGCTCAACGTCATTCTGCACAGTCTTATCAATTTGGCAGGAATACCGAGCTCAGACATTGCTGCATATACGCGATCCCTTATCGGGCTATCGAACGCTGCCTTATAGTCGACAAAGAGGTGGTGTGTGTCGACTTGACTTTCATGGGCCTTCTCCAGGATTTGGCGCAGTGTGAATATCTGGTCAATGGTGGACTTACCAGGTCTGAAGCCGCACTGATAAAGTCCAATCAGTGAGATGGCGAATGGCTTCAGTCGTTCACACAATACGCTCGTAAGAACCTTATATGCGATAGGGAGAAGGCTTATACCCCTGTAGTTGGTGCATATTGTGGGGTCTCCCTTTTTCAGGATCGGACAGAGGGCACTGAGCTTCCAATCATCGGGCATACTTTCCTCCAGCCATATTCTGCAAATGAGCTGGTGCATGCACCTAACCAGCTCATCGCCTCCATACTTGAAGAGTTCAGCGGGCAGAACGTCAGGTCCGGCTGCTTTGTTGTTCTTCAGTCGCCATATGGCAACCTTGACCTCTTCATGGCTGGGGGACGGGATCACAACGTCATCATTGATTGGGTCCGGCACAGCATCTCTAGCAGCGGAATTTGTATCATCATCGCTTTGCAGTAGATTACAGAAATGCTGTCTCCATAATCTCAGTGCACCATGTGCATCTGTAACCAGATTACCATGTTCGTCTCTGCAGGAGGTTGGTCCGGGTTTAAAACCAGTAGTAAGACGCCTTATCTTCTTATAAAAATTTCGAGCATCATGTCTACTCCTGCACATCTCGATTTCCTCACGATCACGCCTTTCTTGCTCCCTTTTCTTTCTTCTAAATAGGCGTCTCTCTTCCCTCCTCTTCTCTCTGTACACCTCCACAGTTGCTCTTGTAGTGGTGGACTGCAACGTTCTTCTGTAGGCTTATACTTACACTTATATGCTTTAAAATAATATTTTATTTCTTTATCAGCTTATTCAATTTGACAGAATTTTTTAAATTCAATATATGCCAAGAAATTATAGGACAACATAGGAGTTAACATTAAATTGTTGTGTTTACAAGATATGCTAAATTTCCTGTCATTTATTTGAAAATATCAAATAAATTTAAGGTTTAAATTCTCAAAAAGATAAAATTAAAGTAAATTTACTTTAAAGGCAATGCTCAGATCTAATAGATTCCTTTTTTTTTGAGCTTATGCCAATTTTCATCCGAAATATCTGTTAGAATGACTTGAAAACAATACTGAAGTTTAATTTTAAACATAAAAACCATCTTTGAATAATAAATTGTAAATTCATTCACTTTATCTAAATTCAATTTCTCTAAATGAATGATAGGCTAAAGCTAAAATCTTGCATGTTTCACCTAGTCTAGTTGAAAATATTGCAAAACTGGCAACACTGTTCATACAGAATATGGTATCAAATAACAGTATGCTGTACGGCTTTTATACGCCTTTCATCAAACAACATAATAGTTACCATACGTAGGATATTTTTTAGAAAGCAATATATGGTATCTACACGATATGCTAAAATCATGAACTTACCTTTGTTGACATCGTTAAAAAAAGAAAAACAATAATGGTATTCACACCAAACTTGTTAATTTGTTACTCGGTAGATTGTTAAAGTTAGCAACTGTGAACGACCCCCTTTTTCAGACTTTGTTAGTCTGGTAACTTTCGTAGTAAACCTTTTGGTTATCCACTATAAGAACAGTTTATGATTTATTAAAATAAAATAAAAAATCATTTAATTAACATACTTACTTTCAATATACACGAAAATTGCCAAAACACAAATATTTTTTTTAGAAATGTAGCACAAATAACTTTTATTATTTATGAACTGCAACAGCTGTTTGTGAGTTACCAACTAACAACTTTTTTATCAAGGATGTCGTTAATTTGTTAAATGTTAAACCGGTAGTGCGATTAATATACAAAAACAAAAATCTCTAATGATATGTCGGTACCATGGTGGAATTACTTACAAGGTGCTGTTGCCAACCCAGCTGTGTTTTTTTTTTTTTGGTCATACCGCTCCTGTCAAAAGTTTTGTTTATATTTGTATTTTGTTTACATTTTGCTTTGTGTGTATTCGTGTTTTTGTTTTGGTGTAGAGACATGTATGTTGTTAAAAATACACGCACACACTTCTGACATGTGCTGTTTTAATTCACCATACCTGCTTTTGACATTAAAGAGCTGAAAAAACAAAAACAAATTCCCTGTTGTTTTTGTACTATATTCACCTGCCACCACCTTGTAAGTAATTTCACCATGGTCGGTACTGTTAGCAAATTTTTCACCATAAATATGATGATTCAACATATCGTCTAGACTTAGCTTTAGACAGTCAAAATAAAAGAAATGTTAAAATACTATATTTTATTCTGGTTATTAATGTTTTTCATAACTTTAATTTTTCAATAAATTAAAAAAAAGACTTGTTATACTTGAAAGTGGCTGCCAGAAATATGGTATCCTTGCCCAGCTATTTTTTTGTCACCGCGTGTTATTTATAAATTTTGTCTATAAATGTAATTCCCAAAGTCTTTTCCTTGAAATGTTTTTTTTTTTTTGTTTTTGTCTATTTCACTTCCACATTCACTTTATTGGTCAAATACCTATTCAGAGCAAACACAAGAAAAATAAATTTATCCACCTGTTGTTGAGTTATTTACAACCATCTTTTATTGCAATAGACAAACAATATAGACTTACAACATGTTTGCCTGTCCGTCCGTCCATCCATTTATTGGAACGTTCAAATATTATTTTGCAGCCTGTCATTTTCTGTTGTGATTACGAACATTATAAATTTTAACTGGTTTCTTTTCACATATTTTGCTACTTTTCATTGAATTTTTCTAAATTTTTTTCTCAGTTTCAATTTGTGTTTTTCTTCTATTCTGGTTGTTTTGTGATATAAAATTGCAAGTACTAGGTGTACATAGGTACATACATATGTATAACGTTTATACTTAATTATACTTTAATGCCTTCGTTATAGGCATTTATTATAATTTATGTGAAAAACTTTTTTTTTATATTTTTTTTAATATTTCATTCTATTTTTAGCTAATACTGATTTAAAATAATTGGCCATTTTACAACCATGTATCATGGTAACGGCCAAGCTTCTGGCAGCAACCATGTTGTGTGTGTAAATTTTTTATCTATAAGTACCGGAACCTACAGTTTAACGTCGACTCCGAATGATAGACTTGAGAAGCTTGTTCATGGTTACTCTCAGAGCTTTTGCCAGAAGTCTGCTAAAAAGTAGTTTCCGAAAGATATATTTGTTTTTTTATATATCTTTTTTTTAAAATGTCAGAACTAAGGCTTGAATTTATCTTAAGGTTGTATTTACAAAATCGGATATTTGATTTACTACAGTGTTATAAAACGAATTTTGAATATAAAATTTGTTGTGTACACTTTTTAAAGTTTACACTTATTTTTATAATATGGGGAGCTAGTTTTTGATGTACCACTCGTATTGTAAAAGTATTGTAGTCGTAGTATGTAGTGTGTCGGCTTACTAAGACGAAAACAGCGGGTTTTCACTCCAGCTCTGACATCTTGACAGACAGAAATATGAAAAAATATTTCTTTTGGTGACAACCCCTTAACAGTCTTCTGGCAAAGGCTCTGAGAGTAACTGATTGCCGTGAAAAAGCTTTCAAGCCGGTCGTTCGGATTTGATGTTAAATTGTAGATCTCATGGATACAAATTGAAGCACACAATTTGAGTGCTGTAAGAAGCTAGGCTGTAGCTCTGAAAAGGGGTTGCAATGGCCAATTATGTATGTTTTGAAGAAATAACTATTTTTGCTTGAGGAACAACTTTGATCATTATGTTTGACTTACGAGAATAATTTAAGAAAAGTCCATATTTGCTATTTTTGTGAGTATGGTAGTCATACTATAGCTTTTAAGAATTTTATTAAGAGTATGTTTTTGAACTACCGAACTAATTTCTTATATACGGATATTATTTGTTTTTATTTTTGTATTTTATTTTGTTTTTGTTCTTAAGTTATTTTAATATACATACATACATACATACATATATATTATTTAGAAATTAGAGATTGTTTACATTACTCAGAAGAAATATGCTAAAAAAAATAATTAAAAAGAAAATAAACAATAAAATATAAAATTTTTGTTTTAATTACTTGACATCATAAAGAAGTACGAGTATATAGAATACAAATAAAATGTAAAAAATATATGTATGTTCTTACTCATATATGTATAAAAAAAATACCTATAACAATAAAACATGATATGAATAAGTTAAAGAACAAAAAAAAAAAAAAAAAAAATTAAAGACGGTTTAACACGACTATTTGATATACTACACCAGAATACTACCTTTCACTTACTCAAGCATTCAAATATGGTTGTTATTGCATGTACGTTAGTACAAAATTAAATAATGCAAATGATGTTTAAGAAGCATTCATCTTTTTAAGATATAACTGTTTGGCTATTATTTGCTTGTTCTTAGATAATGCAATTAAAAAAAAAAAAAAACACAACACAAAACCCCTATAAGCAGATACTTACAGTAGGGTAGGGTTTTACAAAATTAAAATAATTTAAAATTACAATAAAAAATAAAACAAAAGTAATAAAAAATTAAAATTGTATACATGTTTTATACAATAAGTATTATTAAGAACAAAAATAAGAAAAGAAAAAATACAAATACAAAATAAAAAAAAGAGAACAAAAGATTTAACCACAAAAACTACTTTTATATAGACGCCAGCCTCAGTTTTAATTTCAAGCCAGTCTGTCAGACATCCAAACCAAACCAGCCACCCCCGGCCTTGCGGAATTATTATCTTAGAAATACTCATACACAAATGACGATGATGATGATCATGTTAGTGTTGATATATAAATGCATGAATATCAAATGCTTGTATGGGAATATAAAAAAAGGAAAATTACACTGAAAATTACATAAACACTGTATAAATTAATTACTGATGTTGTATTCATTTATGTGCATACACGTACATACACATGTACGTATGTTTCATTTAAAGAAGTATTTGTGTTCTTTACGCACATACATCTTGTACATATGTACGTATAAGTGATTGTTATTCAGACGCACTTATACTATATACTGTCGTTTGCACTTATTTCTGGGAGCAACTAAAACAGATATTTGAAAATTTAATTTATTACAATAATTAATTTTGTTAGAGCAGAATGGTTTTGCTTTCTATTTTTAGCACACAAAGTGTGTTTTTTTTGCATTTGAAAAAACAATAGCTTTAAAAGTATGAACTCAATCAAATTATATTGGGTTTAGGAATATCTTGAAAAGTAAAGAAATTAATTCAAATAATAAAAGTAATAATTATTATTATCATAGTCGCCGTGGTCTAGACGTTAGTGTGTTGGCTTACTAAGACAATAGCGCCGGATTCAAATCTCAGCTCTGACATCTTGAAAATAAGAAATATGAAGAAATTATTTATTTCTCAGCAGTCTTCTTAAAAAAGCTCTGGTAGTAATGGATTGCCATGCAAAAGCTTCTCAAATCTATCATTCGGAGTCGACTTTAAACTTTAGATCCCCGTACTCATGGATAAAAATTAACAAACAAAACATGAGTGCTGCGAGTAGCTAGGCCGCAACCCTGACACAGGGTTGTAATGGCCAGTTATGTATGTATGTAATAATAATTTTCATTTTAATAGATGCTTATTCTCATAAGAATTCTAAAGACTAATGAAACAAACTCTACTATAGCGATTTGGCGGCTTCACTGTGTAAACTTGTTCTACGTAAAAGCAAAGCCATGTAAACTTATTACAATATAATCCTTATGCAAACAAAATTTTACACAGATAAGTAGCACCGAAAATACTATTTTGGGACTTGATTTCATTTTATTTTTCTTTTGTAAGATTTGTGAGCAATCTGTCTTCAATAAAAATTATATGTGTAAGACACCAATAACAATAATGACTCCTTAAAATCACTGTTTTTGTTCTTTGTAAATTTGTTTGAGGACTTATTTAGTTTTGAAAATTTGCGTCATTGTGGACATTTCATGCCACCAAACACTACAATATGCTAAAAAATGCTAAATATTTTTTTGAAAAATGCTAAAAAGTCCATTAAAAAAAAAATTTAAAAATTCCATCAAATGAAATAACTCCCTAAAATCGTTATTTTTGTTCCTTATAATTTGTTTGTGAACTTATTTCATTTTTGTTTTAGGCATTTATTTCATACGGGATTTATTTCATGTGGCCAAAAACTACAATATGCTAGAATGAATGCAGAAAATTGTTTTCAAAATGCTTCTTAATTATGTTCTACATATTTTAAATAGATATTTATTTATGCCAAATTACTTTGAAAAATGCTAAATTTAGCTTGAAAATGCTAAACTTGAGGTATGAGCTTTATTCGTGTACCTTCAAAGCTATTAATTATTCATCAGATCTGCTAAATCTGTGTACAATATTTAATTTTTTTTTTCAATTTAGCAACAGAAACATTTTAAGTAATTGCAACAATTCTTTTGTTAATTTTTACTATAATTTAAACCTTTTAAGACTCTGCAATTGTACAATGTACCATTAGGCTGTTATTGCAAATGGTTGTCAGCTACATATTTCATTTCTGTGTTATGAATTGCAATGAAGAAGAATGCATACCATTTGGCCTGAAAACATTGTAACAAAAATAAAACGAACTCTTGTTTTTGCAAAAGTTTGTATATATTTTTAAGCACACACACACACACTCACCCTTTCTAATAAATTTTAAAATAAACAGAAAATGATAAATAATTGAAAACTTTTTTCTATTGTTAATGCCGACTTTTTTTTTTGTTTTACTAGAGAAGGCGCTTAAATGCTGATATTGGCTGTGTTGATGCCTGTTGTTGTATAAAACAAAAGTGGATCACTTAAGCGTAAAGTGTCAATATCAGAAATAAAACTTTTCATATTAAATATCAGCACAGAATTAGCAAATTAAACTACATACAAGCAAATAAAATCACACATGCATACATATACACAGACACACACACACACACGCACGATACAACATCCTCGGTTAAAATGTGGTTTCGCAAAACAAACAAAAAATATAAACACAAAACAACGATGACAAAACGATATATTGAATATGATGTACTAGTACGACTATATTCTATAGGGTAAACAATTGTAGATATGTGTGAGTGTTTATAAAGCGCCATCTATATGTCAATTTTAGATTTATTAACAGTCTATGTCTCTTTTTATTATGAGTGTGAGTATGCATGTATGTTGGTGATCCACAGTATAAAAAAATTTTAAACTTTAACTCTCTTTTTAAACGTTAAAACAATAGAGGAATACTGAAAAACAAAATATGAATATTGTTTGCTTTAGTGTTTGTGAGACAGTTAGAGATGTATTTATATGTATGTGTGTATGTGTAAGTGTATGACTTGTTTTAACTAATACAAGATCTTTTCGATTTCATTACATTTTTCATTCAAATCGGTTTTTATATTCACGATAAACGCTGTGTTACTCCCAACGGTGTGGTTTTTTTTTTTTCTTCAATTTATATAATGTTCGTGTTTTCTTTTTATTTTAATTTCTATTGATCTTCTTCGCATTTTCGAAACATCTGAAGATGTTCGTTTATTTAATCGAAATGATCGTACTTTCTTTGCAACTGAGTTTTAAAAATGTACCGCTGCTACATTAACTACTAATTAGAATAAAATATTTTGTTATTGTAATTCATTGTTGTTGTTATTATTATATTATTTTGATCTTAATTTAATTGTTGTTGTAATTTTAAATATATACATATATATTTATACATTTGTATGTATATTTAATAAAAAAATATATATATTCTGTTCCAGCGTTGATCACTTGTTAAAAGCGTGCTCTTTCTTTACATTTTCTCTATATAAATAAAAAATAAATAAAAACTAAAAAGATTTATTAGAAAATTAATACAAATAATAACAAATAAGTTCGTTTTCTTTCTATTCTTTTATAAAAAATAAAAAGTGAAATCAAAACATTTAATGTTTTATTTATTTTCAGTGTAAAAATTCTCAAATAGATACGTATGCCTGTGCCTCAAAGCGCAATCAAAAAAATGGGAAATTTTTAAGCAAAATATGAAACATATATAAAAAAAAAATTAAAAATAAATTTCTGTGCATCGCGTTTAGTATTTATTTAATTACGAAAAAAATAATTTTTAATTTTATTTTCCAAACATAAAAAAGTGATAATGGATGTATTTTTCATAACCAACCTTAATCGAAAGTTATTAAACTTGCAGCCAAAAGATTTGTGGATTTTAACGTTAATTTGAAAAAGGTAAGTGTTTGTTTGGTTTCCTTTTTTAACTAATAAGTGTTTGTGTTCCTCCGTTCTGATGAACAGATTTTTTTTTTAACTTATGGAAGTATGGGAAAAAATATATTATGAATTATAGTATGTGCGTTAGAGTGGTCATTAGTTGGTCATAGTTATAGTTTTCGTTATAGTAGCCGTAGTCTACTGGTTAGTATGTTGGCTCCTAATTCTAACCCCATCTCTGACATCTTGAAAAAGAACAAATATGAACAAAAATATTTCTTTCGGCGACTACCTCTTAGCAGCCTTCTGACAAGAGCTGTGAGAGTAACTATTTGCTCTGTACAAACTTATCAGGTCTGTCATTAATAAAAATTGACTCACAAAAGATGAAGCTATCCCATAACACTAAAACAGGGTTGTAATAGTCAATTATGTCCAATTATGTATGTAAGTAATTGCTTGCTTATTTTAATTTTTTCTTAATGAGTCTTTGTGTTTCTATTTTGGTGATTTAATTGTAACTTCTAGAAATGTGTGCAACAAAAATGCTATGACTAAATCCAAATATATTGGGAAACCTATTATCAAGGTGGAAATGTCCCAATTCACGACCGTTCTAAATAGGTTTTAAATATATGTATGTACTTATATACTAGAGTAACTCAATCCGATGGACATTACTATAGTGTTATTTAAGCTATATTTACACTACTTTAGTTTCTCCCCTGATTATAATAGATTATAACAGTTACAACTCAGACGGCAATAATTTTGAAAGTAGAACATGTTCTATTTTTAACTGAGCTCAGGCAAAAACAATGAAAATAAAATTGGATTTGTAATTAAATTATCTGAGTCTATCTGAGTGCGCTTCTTATATAACACTGAGATTAGAAACTTAGGTAGGGTAAATATAGCTTTAGGAGTTGCTACTTCCATCACAAAAATTCCGCTTAGTTTTCGTCTGATGATTTGTATTAACCACAAAGTACCTTTCCATAGATATACAATAAACCATATTTACTTTGTATGGGAGGTGCTACTCCCAATTACCCATTTCCACTCACATTTTGACTAATGATTTGTGTTGATGGAAAAGTTGTTGGACTAAGTAGAGCAGCTCTGGATAGTACCATATCAAAGATATAAACAAATAAATGAAAATTTTGTATGGGCGTGTTTTTCAGTCCGAAATCCTGCCCATAACTGCATGTGCTGAGATTAACCTGAATATCGGGCTCAAGGGCAAGGCAATTAATATATTTTTAGATAGTCAGGCTACCTTAAAGGTGCTTGACCCTCATCGTATGACATCTCGGCTTGTCAAATATTGCTACGACACGTAGCAAAGATTATTGCTTAGAAACAGGGTGCAGCTGTTCTGAGTACCTCGACAATGTGGTATAAAAGGAAACGAGGAAGCAGATGCCTTGGCTAGGAGGGGGTCTGGCTCCAGGCCTTATATTACTCTAGAGCCTTGCTATGCAGCTCCGCTTTGTACTATTCTCAATCTAATTGGTGAGTGAAAAACTGATAAACGTTTGGAACATTGGTTCGCCCAGTCGGGTTTTAGGCACCCCAAGGCTGTGATTTGTCCGATATTTGGATGAAAGTCTGATGTTCTAAAGTATAGAAGGCTAGACCTGAAAATCCTAATGGATTTTTTACGCGTCACTGCAGTGTGAGAGCATATTTGATGAGAATGGCGATCACAGATGTAAATATTAGTAGACTATGCTTACAAGTATCAGAGACGGCAGAGCACATATTATGTGAATGTGAGGCTCTGAATAGATTTAGATGGATGTGTTTAGGGAGACATATGGTCTCGCTGACGAACATATCCACCACTAAAGTTTTGGACCTGCTGGTGTTCGTAAGAAAGGCAGTTGGTCTGCTAAAGAAACAGTAGACTCAAAAGGACACAATAGATTTTATAGGTCGAAGTGTCTGCATTTGTGTTGGATCTAAACCAGATAATAATAATAATATATATAATATAATAATTTTATTGACCTCTTTTTTTAAATCTCTTTTTCGAGCTGAAGGTCTTTTTATATTAATATTAAGTATTTATTTTTTCAATATTTCGCTGCCCCTTCGTGTAGCGTCTTCAGGAATTATAATTTTTTTTTTTTTGAAAAAATAAATACTTAATATTTATATAAAAAGACCTTAAGCTCGAAAAAGAGATTTATTATTAATAATATATATACATACTTACTTAGGCAAAAAAAAAGTAAAAATTAATAGGCTTTGTGACTTCGTATAACAAAAACATTGTTTCTCTTAAATTCTTTATGCAGTTAAAAAAAAATTAATTAAAAAGCAAATTAAATATCAAAAATATTTAAAACCAATTTATTATAAAACTGATTGTTACCATTAATTTTTTACAGTGTAAAAGTATATAAACGAGAGATAGCTACTAAATGCAGCTTTAACCAAAAATGGTTCTTCCATTCTACAATACCACCATCAATCACTTTTATCTGTCTGCGTTCATTTAAATATTTCGTTACCCAATATAATTTTTTTTTTTTGGAAAAAGAAAATTTCAATATAAAATCTTTAAAATCAGGTTTATGACAACCCGCTGTTTAAGCCAGACTCCAATTGATTTTTATATTGACAAGTTCTCCTCGATGTATCTTATTTTCTTGTTCTGTTTTGCTTTTAAAATAAATAAAATTTTTTTCCATATGTGATTGAGCATTATAAAAACTGATACGAAGAAAGAAATAATCTTAAGCTTTATATTGGGCGTTAATGTGTCAAAATTTTTTGCATAAATGTCACCACTTGATTTAATGAATTAAACAGAGTATTTTCTATTATTATTGAAAGTATATGTCAGATAGATAAATAATCAAGTAAATAAATGGAATAGTAATACAGACCAACTCATGTAGTCTCTGTAGTGATTGAGTACATAAGCGTATGCCCATCATGTGTTTGTTTCATCAAGGCTTGAAAAATGTTAATCATGTTCGATTTAGAATTTTTACGATATATATATATTAATTTTTTTTTTGGCATTTAAACTGTTCCTAATAGTTTTCCTGTAGGGTATTTTATGAACGAACTCCTTTGTAATTAATTAAGAATTTTATATCAATCAACACTCCATTGCACCACCTATAAACCTCTGTAATTAATTTGAACAGCACAACAAATTAATCCAACTCTATACTGTGATTCGATTTAATCTTATTAAACAGATCATAATTAAAAGTAATTTAAAAATGAAAAAAATCGTTGTATTTATTAAATGTTGTACTAATTGTATAAAACCCCAATAGGAAATAAAGATAGCTGGAGTATTATATCAGCAAAAGATAATAAAAAAAAACTAAAAACTTGAAACATTTTTTCAATAATAACCGACGGCTCCAAAGTAGAAAAATATAAACGAACTATGAAAGCAATGAACTTCATTTTAGAAAATTGATTCGAATAGTTATCATTTACACAAATATTTTCCACAAAGATATTTATCAAATTACTTATAAGGTAGAGTCTTCATAAAAAAATTAAATCAATTCTTATTTACCTACCTATGCTTGTAGATATTCAAGTGGTTTTAAAAGTCTTTCAGTAAAACATAATTACCTCAACTATGGCAGGGAAGTACCCAGACTTAATTAATAGATTATGAAATTTTGATACTGTTACACATATAAAGGGTTGGATTCTGTACATGGTTACATTCAGAAATTATAATTCCAAAGAAAAGACGCACATACTACAAAAATAAGGGGCAAAGTTTACATCTTGTTGCCCTTAAGTCTTTCTATGCACTTATGAAAAGCTCCATTACAATATTCAGACATTTAGTCGTTACTGTCTCCGCCAACGAAAGATTCAACAATTCAAAATTTTCAATAGGCAAATTTTGGTATTGACTGCTGTTGGTAAGATTTTCGCTTTTAAGGATATACATACTTAGCTATCCACCAACATCTATTAATTTTGGAAAAATTAGACTGATATTTTCACAGGACATTCTCTACGAATGCCCTGTAGTTTGTAGGCAAAATATTCTCTAGCTTGGTAGCATTGTTGTGCCTTCACATTTATTGTGGAATGCCAAAGCTTAAAAAGTGCTTAATGATAGTCTTTAGTCTTTAGATTCGGTTTATTCAATGTACTTGCCATTTTAAAAATAATTAATTAATAATGAGAAAAAGAAATATATCTAAAGCTGAGGTCGCCTGGTATGACGAATTTCGGCCGATGCTTTGACTATATACGCGGTGTAGTGGCTAGAGCGCATGTACTGAAACTCAAACGATCGAGGTTAAAATCCCAGCGAAGGTAAAAAAAAAATTTTTTCCGTTTTTCAAAAATTATAATTAATAAAATAAGAGGTTCCCCCCTTCAGGAAGTCCATCTTCACGAAACCGCTCCTTGACATTTTTCAGTCTATTCCATCAAGAATCGAATGAACAGGAGTACATTGCCACTTCCTGGAAAGATAACAGCTAACCTACATATATACATGCTCACCAGACACATTCAACATCTAGATAATACAATTGCTGTTGAGCATTCAAACGTGAAGGTATAACACTAGCCTTTGAGTGATCAAATTGACATTAATTTGTCCCATTGACATAAGGCGCTTAATGTCTATCTATGCATATATGTATATCTATGTATTTATTTAACATTCCAAAACAATGTACTGCATTTAGTAAGGGTTTACCCTTGAGTTATGCTCTTAAATAAAAAAATAAAAAAAAATTTAATATAAAAATAAAATATGCAATATATCTGAATATGAAACTAGTTTTCATTTCTGTTCTTGTTAATGTTTAATTTTCTTAATTGCTATTATTTGATATGGTCACCCAATACGACGAATTCAGAACCTACCCGAATCGTTAGAAATAATAAATTTTCATTTGTATTCGTTTTTTCTCTCATTGATTATTTCTAGGCTTTTAGTCGCCGTAGACTATTGGTTAGTGTACTGGCTTACTAGACAAGAGCTCCGGGTTCAAATCCCAGCTCTGACATCTTGAAACTAAGAAATTTAAAAAAAATAATTTTTTCGGTGACTACCTCTTAGCAGTCTTCTGGCGGAAACTCTGAGAGTAACTGATTGTCATGAAAAAGTTTTTCTAGTCTGTTGTTCAGAATCCACGTTAAACTGTAGGTTCCGGTACTCATGGACAAAAATTGACAATTATGTACTACATGGGTGCTGCGAGAAGCTAGGCTGAAACAGGGTTGTAATGGCCAATTATGTATGAATGTATGTAATATATTTAGGCTATCAATCAGCTACTCTTTTACACAAAAGTTTGACAAATCATACGACCTGTTGAATAGCTCGCTCAGGTAGGATCGTGATAATAAAAAACGATTTTACGGACTCTTGTTTTTGTACATAAATTTTGCTGAGCATCGGTAAATCTTAGAGTAGTAAATTAAGCAACGAATTTGATAAGAATAATTTGCGAAATACAACATTTAAAGAGTATTTACTTTGTGATGTACGATTGTAATGGGAAATGTCTGAATGCACTACAACTATAATGGCTCGATTATCGATTGCAACTGGACTTCAGTGGAGTTGCCAGTTGCCAATATTGCATTACAGATGGCAACTGGCAACTAACAGCTGATAATTTCAGTGGCAATGCCGGCAACCATTTTCTTGAAGTGTCTAAATTATTTTACAAAATATTTTCTAAAATTAAAATAGCTTTTTTCGGAAATAAAGATATATATATATAAAAATGGTTAAATGTACAACAAAAAAACAATTCGAGGAACTGGTTCATCATATGGAATTAAATCCAAATATTGGACGAGGAATATGTGCCTTTGGAGAAACAAAATCCAGTGCCGAATTAGTATGGGCTGAAGTGTCGAACAAATTAAATAGCTACGGTCCGCCAGTGCGTACTTCCGAAGAATGGCAGAGAGTATGGATTCACTATAAAAACAAAAGAAATTTTCATACAACTGGTGGTGGTTCGTCAGAAGAAGTAACCTTATCGGCATTGGAGCAGTCTGTTGCAGATCTATTACAAATTGATCTTGTGGTTAATCCTAATGGTAATATATATATATAGCTTCCCTCAGCAAAAAACCTTAAAGCGGCACACACTTTTAAGATAGGAGGTACTGCTGTGACCCGATGGCTCTTTCTAAAGTCGTCCTTTAAAACTTCTACTAAATAAACAACTGCTTCTTTTGGAAGTCTAAAATACGACTTAAAACTAAAAAGGGATTTATTTATTTATCTACCTCAATATACAAATTGACTCACAGGGTAGGTGGTAATTCTAAGAGATTAGAATTATCCCTTAACCGTTTTCTAATGAATGCCACATATTTAACCTCATCTTCTTCGACATCAAAAAAAAGTTCCACGGAACTAATCATTCTTGATTTCATATAAAACAATTATTTTTATTATTGTTAATTTTTTTTTTAAATATATTTTTTGTAACAAAAACACAAACTTTTGATAAATATATGTATTTTTTGCCAAGAAAAGTTTTTTGTTTACTTTTTGTAATTAGAGATGTGCAAAAAACAATAACTTTAGGCAACTGACTAAGGTTGCCGTACATAATAACATTTGGACCATGAGTTGCGTTGCTTGTAAGCAACTCCACTGAAGTTCAGTTGCAATCGATAATCGAACCATAAATTAATGCCCGTATTCATAAAAAATAAAATTGGTTTATAGAGAGCTTATTTGACATATTTCTATGGAGTAATTGTCAAATAAGCAATTAATAAATCTGTTTTATTTTTTATGAATACGGGCATAAATCTAAACTAAATAATTAAAGTGACTTTACTTTATAAAAAAATCTATTACAAAAATTTCCTATTGGCCCTTTTAAACATACACACATAAAGGTAAATTGTTATATTTACAATTACATATTTTCTTAATTAAATCAACTACAATTAATTGTGATATTTTTTTTTTTTGCATTAAATATAATTTAAAAACCCTCGAGACATATCGTTTTATTATTTTTTGTAATTTTCACACTTTACCGAATTAACAAGTCATTATAAAAATGACAATAATTTTTCCAATGCATTTAATTACTTCACTTTTTATATATTTCATTTATAAACAATATAATTTAATATATACATAAACATATATATAAATACATACATATATACGAGTATATAATTCTTAGCCCAGAAATCATAAATACCATGAATGATGACTGAAAATAGAAAAAAAGTCGTTTATCACTGCCTCTTTGTCTATTTCCTATAATTAGCAATTAGAGGTAGAAAACATAATAATAAAAAACAATAATAATAATAAATAAATATGTATATAAAATAATAATAAAGGTTGTTAATAAAACAAATACATATTTATGAATTTTATTGAATGTCATTTGTTTTATTAAAATTAAATGAAAGAAAAAAATATATATTATAATAGAAATAAAAAATATTTACATTTTATGACTTGACAATTTTAACACCTTTAAATGTGGGCTTAAGAGTTTCTTTTCGGCTGGGAAGTAAAAAAACCCATTCAGCAAATAAATAATAAATATTAATAAATTTTTTGTTTTATTTAATTTTGAGTTAAAATTTCAAGTTTTGGCTATATACAAAGATAATAAAAATAATAATAAAAAACATAAAAAGAATTGTAACAAAATTAATGAAATGCGAAAAAAAACAATGATTTTGGCAAATTATTTTACCTACAGTAGTTTTATTTAATTTTTATACGTCATGTAGTTTAATTTTGTTAGGAAACGGGATATAAATCATATTTTAGTTTTTCAAAAGCCAAAAATCGAAAAATGTTTCTTAAATTAAAATACACAGACAATGCCAGTTCCTTTAATAAAGTTAGAAATGATTTCAAATTTTTTTAATTTTTCGTTTTTTGAAAAACAAATAATACTCCAAAAAAAAAAAAACTAAAGTAAATAAAGTTCCCAAATATTATTTCATCTAAACGCAAGGATTAAATAGCCATCACACCGCTTCTTTGTGTAAAAGTTTTCTGTAAAAAGCATTTAATGCTAGAAAGCTGTGTGGCTGGCAGCATACATGGTGTTTTTTATAGAGTGTCACAACTTCGAGTTGGCATCACTGCTTTATTGGATCACCCACTTAACAGCTGATAGTTGCTTTTTGTTAAGTTTGCTTTGAAATTTCGATATGAATCGACTTACACCAGAGCAACGCGTGAAAATTGTTAAAATTTTGAATCAAAATAATTGCTCTATTCTCTTAATGTCGATTTTGATTTTCCATTGAAAATTTTATTTTCCGTTAAGCCCATTTATGGTTGAATGGGTACATAAATAAGCAGAATTGTCGCATTTCGAGTGAGGAGAATTCACAAGCATTTATCGAAACACCATTACGTCCATCGAAAATTACTGCTCGGTGCACTCTAAGGGCCAGCGTAGTTATTGCTGAGAAAAGTTGTTGAAAATTCGTGTACCAGATTGCGATTCCTACGCGCCAGCAGTGGCGGCCAGTTGTTAGGAATTATATTTAAACATTAATTTCATAAAATTTTCTTTTCAATAAAGTTCGGTATATTGATATTCATTACTTTATTATGATTTAAACTTGTGTCATTCTATAAAAAACATCCATTATAACTACTTTCTATATTAAAACAATTTTATACAGGAAGCCGCGGGATTCAGAATCTTTCATTTTGCTTTGGGGGTTATTTTCACTTCATTAGGGCTTTAGTTAAATTCTAAATACAGGATACTATTTCATTAGAAATTAAAGGGCTCTGTTTCATTTTCGATTTAGGGGATTGTCTTTTGGAAACGTTTTTCGTGCCTTACCTATACAAATAAAAAAGTGGACAAAAATTGCTTGACTTGCATTAAAGCTATTGTAAAACTGTACTATTTATTTCTTGTAAGAGGCCATTTTGTGTGAAATAATTGCCTATTTCTAGAATTGTTTTTTTGTTCAACTATGGGAAAGTAGCTTTGAGAAACTGAAAATAATGACAATAACTTTAAATACATATTTAAGCTTAAGTTCTTTTATTAAATTAAAATCATTTATTTAGTTATCGATATTTCTTTTCTTTAGGATACTTTTAAAATAAATATTTCTTGAAGAAGCTACATCCAGGAGTAGCGAAATATCGCTAACTAAATAAAAGATTTTTATTTAATAGTACCTTGAGATACTAAAAAAGGTCGAAAAATCAGATTATTCGAATTTTTTAATAATAACAATACATCGTGTGGGAGTTTATGTGCTCTATCCGCCATTTTATATTTCTCGAGTTAATGATGCCACTTTGGGTTTCTGACACCAAAATTTTTAAAATCTACAATCCGTTTTCGGCTATTTATCTCCGAAACTGGACGAAATATCCGTAAACGGATTGGAGACTTCAAAAACTTTGGGTCGAAAATATAAAGTGGCGTCATTAACTCGAGATATATAAAAAATATTAAATGGCACGTAAACTCCCACACGACGAATACATACTTTTGCAACTGCTTAGCGTGCTGTCAAAATAATATTTTCCAATTGGTTTATTTATTTGTATAGGCATAGGATTTTCTGAAATTCGAATTTCACCTTACGTTCTGGTTTAGTTTAAACTGTCACGAAACTACTATTTATGTAACATATAAGCATAAGTATCACATACATACATATAAGTATATAATATAAATTTTGTTGAAAGTATTTCAAATAATTGCATCTTTTTAAAATGATTTCCTTATGGACAATTTAATTTCCTTAAACAAAATTGCAAAATTATATTTTATTACAATTTTATTGTCACGTTTACCAAGTTTTATAATAAAATGACTTGTTGTTTTTACTATAATATAAGTCTTATAAGTCTTACGTTGTATGTACATTGTACAAATTAAATTAAAAATTGAGATGACAATTGTGCGCAATAAATGTTTGTCAATAATTTGTTGAGAAAAAAAACATATACAGGGTGTCCGCCCGGTAGGTATACTACTTTGTTTAACCGCCATTTTGTTAAACATTAGTCTTGACGATTTATATTTAGCACTCGTGAAGTAGAGACATGGCAAATTTATTATGGAAACTTATTCGGTAAACCAATGTGTTTTAATCGTTAAAAAATTTTATCAAAATCAATCATTAATTACCGTGACGATGAGAAAGTTACGTGAAATTTTTGGGAGAAACAATGTGCCAACAAGACGCACTATTTATCGTGTAGTGAATGTTTGCGAAGAAAGAGGGACTGTAGCTGATAGGCCCAAGCATGGACCATAATGTACTTCAAGATCGGCTCAAAACATTACTGCTATTCAAGAAAGTGTTGTAAACAATCAATAAACCTCAATTCGACGCTGTTCTCAGAAGCTTGGTGTTCGAAGAACAACTTTGGCCACATTTTTGCACAAAAATTTGCATTTGTTTCCATATAAGATTCAGTTGACACAAGAGCTTCTTTCAAAAAACCATTTACGCCGCCGTATCTTCATGACAAAACCATAATGAATGACGAGGCACATTTTCATTTGAATGGATATTGGAATAAACAGAATAGTCGGTTCTGGGCAATGGAAGACCCTCAAATTATTAATCAGTCACCTTTGCAACCATTAAAGTTTACAGTTTGGTATGCAATTTGGTTAGGAGGAATCTTCTTCTTTGAAATTGAAAACGGCGTAATGGTAACTGTCAATAAAGAGCGATTTCGTGATATGATTGAAAACTTTTTAACGCCACAACTGTATGCTTTGGGCTTGATTAACATGTGGTTTCAATAAGACGGTGCCACATTGCATACAGCCAGGATTACAATAGTATTACTGCCAGACCTTTTACCACTACAAGTTATTTCAAGGAATGGTGATGTAGTTTGGCCTCCACGGTCGCCTGATTTGACTGCTCCGGACTTCTTTTTGTGGGGATATCTGAAAAGCAAGGTTTAGGCAAACAAACCAGAAACGCTGGTGCAACTCAAACAAAATATTCGTAATGAAATTAATGATTTACCACATCAAATGTGTGAGAATGTAATGAAAAATGTGTTCAAAAGGGCTCACACTTGTGAGGCTAACAAAGTCTGACATTTATCTGATATTGTATTCCATACATAATTACATACAAACATACATAACTTGCCATTACAACCCTGTTTCAGTGTTACGGCCTAACTTCTCGCAGCACTCATGTTGGGTATGTTAATTTTTATCCATGAGTACAGGGACCTACAGTTTACAGTAATCCAATACAATAACCACTAGACCACGACGACTACATAATTGTTGTCATTAAATAAAACATTTATCAATATAAGATACATTCCCTTACATTTAATAAAAAATTATATATAAACAAAGTAGTATACTTGTCCGGCGGACACCCTGTACATATATGTATGTACATACATATATACAATTGCTTTCAACAAGATTTTAAAGCAATAATTTAAATATTGAGGTTTTACTACGATCATTGTAAGCATATTTTTTGTAATGGCTTTTTTTAACGTTTTTTTTTTCCTACTGTCAATACGTCTGGTAATGATCTTTTAAATAATTTGCTATCTATAAATCGAATATTTGTAGATAAGTGTTTAGGCATTACATTACACTTTTAATATGGGTATATTGATATTGTGCTAATGTTTGTCTCATGACATAAAATAATTTTTGGATCCAATGGTAATTTTTAAATATAGACCTACAAATATTCAAGACGTGTTGAGTGGGTATTTAAAAAGCTAATTTGATTTAGACGAGTTTGTGGACCTATCAAATTGCAATTTGCTTTATGTATATGTATGTATTTATATACGCTATGTGTATATAGGCTAATATCCGAGAGAAATTTGAAACCATAATAGTAGTTAAAGATAAAAAATATCATATGATAAGACTGTTGATTCTGCAAGGAATTGTCAGTTGTATTGAATAGTTTTTGGTGGATGCGAACTTCAAACAGTGACAATTTTGAGTAAAACTGTTTCTCGGTGTAGGATTTCGTAAACAATAGACGTGACCAACCTAAACTTTTATACCTGTTGCAAGTGTAAAAGACAACAATACTTACTCGTAATATCGTTTTTGTTTTTATAAAAATCATTGAATGTTTCACGGGTACACATGTTTAGCAAATTATTAAAAAAAAAAAAAAAAATAAAAAACAAAAACAAATAAAAATATGTTATAAAAATTTATTATTATACGAAATATGACAAACAATTATCATAAATCTTCATTTTATTGCTCTGCTCCTATGGTCATAAATTTTGATTTGCATACTTTTGTAATTTAATTTTATCAATATTAGTAATATATTCATAATGTATATATACATTTTTTATTCAATCAAGTGTTTTACTTAAACAAATATTTGTTTTATTTTTTGCAATATTAACAATAATTGTTTTTACTGTTTCGTTTTATTTCTAAATTTTATTTCGTCTTCTTTTTTCTTTTAGTGTAAATTCAAAGAAAAGTGAGCTGCCAGATTGTTTGTAAAAGTGTTAACGTGATTTTTGTGTTTTCATTTAAAAATAATTTTGAAAAATGTAAAAGTTTCTCATAAATTGTGTTAAAAGATGGCTGTTTTATCTACAATTGCTTAATTTATAATAAGGTATGTAACATTTTTTTATATTTTAAATATTAAAAATTAAGTTAAGTTTAAAATTGTATTGATATCCACTCATATGTGTATGCACTTGATAAAAGGATAAAAGTTTTTAATAACGACCCTAAATAAATTAACTGTTACAAAATGTTGATGTCGGGATTAGGTTTTCGCTACTTGTTAGCGCAGACTAAAAACTGGTTTTAGAGCCAGTGACAATAATGAAGCCGTGTCATATAGCATGATTACTCTGGATAATAAATTAGTTCAAAATTATCTCATTTTGCATTTAAATTGTCTTTAGACCATAGATGCCCAGTAGTGGCTGATATCAGTAAATTAAACTCACACGTATACTTACGCTCTTTTGTTTGATCGCCTATGACATAAAAAATTATTATTGCAATTGTATGGGAAGTACCACGTCCACTTGTCTAATTCGTCCCACTTTAATGCTAATGACTTTTCTTTATCATAATGATTTTCAGACCAACTTTAGCTTAAACCGTTCTCAGGCTCAACAAAAATCAGAAATTTGCTTTTATGGATGGTACTACGCACAGCTTTTATGTCTGATACAGTCATATCCCGCGAACAAGGTGGCCATCCCATATCATCGCTTTAAGAAATTATCCAATCTGAAAATTGTTGTCTCAATAACTTCATCGTTGCACAGGATATATGGGAAGTTGCACCATCTTGTTGAAATCATATGTTAGCGATCGGTGGCAATTGCGAAAATGAAAACTTATAAGGCATTACAATGGTTGAATTTGTCAAACATTGAAACAAAGAAATGTAAAAAAAAAACTTGACGTCAAAGTGTGACTCACAAGCTTTGCCTGTGTAAAATTGTTTATAAATTCTGGCAATAGTGCAAACAAGCAAACCTAATATGCTTCTATAATGCTTAAAATAGTAGGATACAAATTTATAAATTTTGATAGTTTTATTATATGTAATCAAAATATTTCTAATTTTTTAATGACTAACCAAGTATAATCTGGTATGTGATGGAAATCGAATTCTATCGAAATTTAAATCGAATGAAATTTCAAGTGTCTATAACTTCCCAGTCGTAGAAGTTTTTAAACTTTTTTGATGAGTAACTTCACCTAACCAACTGTTGCAACCACTTAAATAAAAAAATTAAAACTTTAAAATAATTAAAGATGAGCTTTATATGACTTTGAAAATATGGACAAACAAAATCCTTTCACACTTTTTATGATATTTTAACTAATTTCTTTTATTTCTTTGTTTGATTAATTTGTAATATTAAAAAAAAATAAATAAAAGATCGATTTTGATGTCTTAAGGTGTCCAAACAACAAATTAAAAACCAGAGAAATTTTTTATTTACTTATATGAAAGAAATGGAAAATGAAAATAAAATCAAATAAAACAAAGTCATAAAAGATTATAAACCCATTAACACATTTCTCCATAAATTAAAGTTCATAATATGGTATGTGATAATCAATCTTTGCTTTTTTTCTTAATCCAAAAAATTCCAAAAATTTTTTTAATAAAAAAAAGTTTAAAAAAAAAATGAAGGTCTACCACTTTCTTAAAACAAAAATAAATACAAACAGATTTACAGAAATTCAATAAATATGTGCAGCAAAAACAAAAACAAAAACTAGAAATAAACTTGTAAGTTATAATTGGTCAACTTTTTTTTTAATATACCCTACAATAATATACATGGCCTAAGTCAAAATTTTAAAAAATTAGTTTAACAGTTATTTCACCTCAAATTATTTTAAACTGATTTTAAACAATGCAATTTTTTCGAACTTGTCTAATATATACTTGTATAATATAATAAAGTAAAGGAAAAATTTTATGATTTTTTTTTTTATTTGAGACCATAACTCAGGGGTAAACCCCTATTAAATGTTGTGTATTGTATTGGAAATTTTTGGAAAAGACAGTGCATATATTATTATTAATTATATTGTTATTCAGAGCCTTAGGAACGAGACAAATTGCTGTAAATTGATCATTCATAGGCTAGTGTTATACATTCACCCTTGAATGATCAACAGCAATTGCCTCATCGTTGCATGTTGATTGTGTGGTGAGTGCCTTCGCTAAGTAGGTTTAGCTGTTATCTGCTACTTCTCAAAAGCTGGCGCTTTTTCTCTTGATCATTCGTTTTTTATTGACATTTGTTAAGGTGTAATAGAGTAGAATGTCGGGGAGCGGTTTCTTTGTGGATGGTCATATTAGGGGGAACCTCTTACTTTTAAATTATAATTTTGAAAAAGCCGCAAACTAACTTTTTAATTTTTCACCTTTGCTGGGATTTAAACCTGGGCCATTTAAGTTTTGGTGCGAGCGCTCTAACCACTATACCACGCACCCCCCAAATTAAGTAAATATAACGAAAAAATGGCACTGGCGCTCCTTGACCCGTTTCTAAACTACATAATAAACTAAATGACAATCATATTTCATTTCAGTTTATCTAACGGTAAAACTCAGCTGTGCTCTTTGATAAAACGACTCTTGTGGCCGGATTTTATTTTAACGACATCACTAAAAGAATCAAAGAATCACTCTGGCCAAATGACATTTTCCATAATTGAAATATGCAATTAAGGACTATCCAAGATGATCAAAATTGCAGGTATGACCAACCATGGACCCAAATGATTTGCCTGTATTACTTTAACTCTAAAAAGACACGCGGAAAAAGTATGCCGTAAAATTCTTTAGTAGCGTTTTAGTCTGCACTTATGCTAGCTTGGACGTTATTATACCGTTGACATCAGTTTGTAGCTGAGAGTCGAGTAAAAATAAATTTCGATGCAAATTCCGATAAACTTTTTCTCTATAGTTTCTGGTGTTTTGTGAAAAAAAAAGTTTAGCTATTTAGAAATTGTCTTAATCTTTATCAGTGCTGACTGTAATAGGTTTCCTACTTAGTGAAATGTAAAAGAAAATGTAAACTTATTTAGCTTTTCTTATATTTAAAGAATTAAATACTAGCATTGCTTTTCCAAAACTTTACATTCATTTGACCAGTTCTATTGGCGTAGGGTAGTGCTGAATATTTCCATATAAAAAATACTCTAAAGATCTGTAGTGGAGAAACGAAAAACACATTTTTATTACCAAAAAGAAAAAAATAATATATATTCAACAATTTTAAAATATGCAAACGAGTTAAATAATATTAAGTATTTAACATTTAATATATAAAACAACGATGTGGACAAAAACACAAAAATTGTTTTGGGTAAAATCATCAAACAAACAAAAAAGAAAACGCTCACAAACTTAATTTTAGTACAGGTAGTAGTTAAACTACAACAACAATCAGCTCTCGTTCATACATACATACCTATCTTCTTTAGATTAAACAGATGCGATAACAAGATGCGCAATAATTTGCAGATGCGTTTTAGCTACTGGTCATTAGCAAAAATAAAAAAAAACAACAATAACAGCAGAAACACCAGCAGCTACAAAAACGGCATCAGCAGACTAACACAAGCCAAAACTTAAAAGACTGGTCTCAGAAATCTAAGAGATTTGCTACTTGTTTTTTTTTTTTTAGTAGTTATTATTAGACTTTGGTTGTTGTATTATTTGTTGCTTTGTGATCATTTTTCTAAAGCAGCTGTAAAGTTAAAGAATAAAAAAAGAAAAAACAAAAATAATTTAACACTTCAAAAAAGTTTTAAAAAAGATATTTTTTACTTTATTTTCATAAGCAAAAAAAATTATTTAGTTATGTGTTAAATTTAATGCTTTCTATAAGGCTCCAACGGTTTTGGGGACATTAACAGTTTCGGTTAATTTAACAATTAAGAAATATATTTATTTTGCCCAAATAATTGAATCCAAGCAGGTGTATTAATGCTCCATAGTTTCTCCGATATAAAGGAAAAACTACTGGATGTTTTTCTTTTAAGCTTACGAGTACATACATACATACATACACAATTGGCCATTACCAATCGGAATCGGATAAGTAGGCATGGCACTTTTCATACAAATTAAACATTGATTTTCGATGGTTAACAGAATTTACTGCAAACAATTGCATTGCCCTTATGTGTATAAATCTGGGTCTTTGCATTCTTAGTAGAAATTTCTACAAAGAGATATACATATGTATGTATATACTAATTTTTTTTATAAATATTAGATTATAAAGTTTTCATTGGTTAAAACTGCCTTGATACGTACATCAATAATTGGCCATTATATCTCTGTTTCAGAGTTACGGCCTAGCCATGTTTTGTGTGTAAATTTTTTTTCCATCAGTACCGGGACCTACAGTTTAGTGTCGAGTCCGAACGACAAACTTCAGACGCTTTTTTATGGCAATCAGTTACTCACAGAGGTTTTGACAGAAGACTGCTAAGAGGTAGTCGCCGAAAGAAATATTTTTTTTTACATATATATATTTTTTTCTAGATATCAGAGCTGAAGTTTGACCCGAAGCTATCGTCTATCACACACCACTAGACCACGGTGACTACAGTTGTAGTTAAGGTTACACAATTTTAAATCATAACAAAACGAGAAAGTGTATTTATATAAAAAATTTGATGATATGTGGGGGCCACGGCTGTTAAGTAAAAATGCAATCTGAAATACCACTTTGCACAGAATTTTCGCATCATATTGGGTCGTATTTTCCATAAAACTTTTTAAGTATTGATTTTTAGGTGTCTCCTTGTCTCTAGTTTATCGCCGGGAACAAGGGACTTACCAAAAAATGGGCTTCAATGGAAAACAAAATTTTAAATTGAAATTCATTATCAATTTGTGCAATATCCCATTCTCTGTATATAAGTACACCCTATATGCCTTTAATTCTTGCACAATTTGAATCTTGAAATCATTTAAGTCAAGATGTTTTCACCGTTCCACTTTATGGAAGAACAAACTCCAGTTACTGGGAAAGGCGACAAATTAATTGATTTTCATCTTTTTCATTACTTTCTTCAGTGCGCACTGTTCGGGGCCTCATGGAATGTACCTTAATAGTGCGGTAATAAGTGGTCCGAAAACTATCCATTGTTATTGGAATTGTCAATGAAATAAACCGAGATCACTATAAATTCTACCCAAAAACATCAATTGTTGCTCTGGTATACATGTATCAAGAATAAAGCAGTATGTGTCAAACATTAAATACAGTCGAACTTCTCTATAGTGAACTTCTACTTCTATCCAATGAAATTTTTTTCATTATGATTTCATTTATTTCAAAAACACAGTTGTTGTGCCTTTTTTTACCAATAATAATGTACTTTCTTCTACTTAGAATTAATTTCTGTAGAGAGACTTTTCCTTTTTAATGAACTAATTTTGTAGGCATACATTTCTTCTTATAGTTTTTTGGTCACATAATGGAAAAAAATGTCAACTAAAAAAAAAAATTAAATAAAATATAACACAAAAGACTTAAGAAGTTTTTTTAAGCAAAGTAGGATTTCTAGTGATAAATGTTATTAATAATATTTTTTGATTATTTTGACTTATTTGAATAGTATTTCCACCAGTTTTGTCACTGTGATAAACTTAAAAACTAAGTTTCGGCAATTTAATAGCTTTGTTCTTTCCTAGTATTCACCAATATTTCACAGGCGCCTAGTATGTGCTCTGAGGACTTCATCTTTGATCTTGATCTTGATCTTGATTATTTTGTTATTAAAACTCTTGTTATTGTAGATTTAATATCAAAAGCTTACACGCAGCCTTTTAGTCCATAAAAGCTCTGAAGCTAATTCTGTTTTCTGTATTTATGAAAAAATCTTTTACAATTATATTTTTCTTAGTGTAACGAAAATATTTATAGAAACCAACAAATGGTATTTTCACTTACAACAGTTACAACAACAGCCACAACACAGCACAAAAATGTTGTTATACTAAACATTGGAACAAAAAATTTAAATATTTGAAGCTTAACGACAAAGAAACAAAAATAAAAAATAAATAACAATAATGAAAATGTAAATAAAAAATCATCGATACTAAAAGAGATCGTTAAAAAGATAAAGATCATCTTAATCATCACCAACTATAGATTTAGTGGTTTACGAGTATATGCAGCATTCAGAGAATTGAGTGTGTTTAACGATAAACATCAAGAGAAGAAAGAGTAGAAAATATTTAAATAGAGATAAAATCATTATTAAATGTACAAGTGTCTTCTTCATATGCATATATTCATACGTATGTATGGATTTGTACTTATAAACTAGGAGATACCAGTTACAAACGGTATTAAACATTCGATCTAAGTAACAGAGTTGTGGAAAGAAAGAGAGAAATCTTATCAAATGTCTATGCAAATTAGACCACGATTACGCATGCGTAAATCTTTTTATTTTATCAGATTCAAGAGCACACAGCTACAAATTTAAATTTTTAAACGTTTTACAAGTACTTTTTTAAGCATCAATAGTGGTTGTAACACAAGTGAGGATTATTTTTTTTTTGTTTTTCTAAAAATATGCAGGCATGACATGCTTGCATGAATGCATGCGTAGCAGTCCGTATGTATATTTGTAATATTTTTTTTTATCGACATGTGCAAAAAAACAAAAAAAGGAAGGCCTATTGCTAATGTTTTGGTAGTAGAATATGTGTTGGCACAGAGCCTGTTGCAAACAAGTTTGTATGAAGCACATGCAACAGCAGTAACATCAAGGCGAGTTAAATATGCGTAAATATTTAAATTTTTTTCTTCAATAAATAGTTAAAATGCTCTAAAGCAGCCTCCTCTATGTCTACACAAAAAACCATATGATTTTGGTTATAACAGATATGTAAGAGAATAAAGTCTTAAATCATAGCTTTACCTTTAATAGACTGCCTTAATTGTAGACGGTCTGAATTATACGAAAAATAAGAAAAATAATTAATATAACATCACTTTTTAATAGCCTTTTTAAATGATTTTAAAATAAAAAAAGATTACCAGCAGAATTCTGACGTAATTACAGAATCCAAAACAATATTTATGGTAATGTCAGCTACCGTGAACTGTTTGTTAGATTTTTGCTATTTTATTTTAACTAAACAGACTTTGTAGATTACAAGTTTTAATGTAAACATTTTTAGTTTAAGAATTCCAACTTATTGACTTAAAGGAAACAAAAAGTGTTTAAATTTTTTTTTTTATTTGAGACCAATACTCAGGGGTAAACCCCTACTAAATGCAGTGCATTGTATTGGAAAGTGGAATATATAAGCATATGTAGATACAATAGATAGATGTGAAGATGTTAAGCACCTTATATCAATGTGACAAATTTCTGTCAATTTGATCACTCAAAGGCCAGTGTTATACCTTCATCTTTGAATGATCAACAGCAATTGCCCCATATGGATAATGAAAGTGAGTGGTGTTATCTTCCCAGAAGGTGGTACTGTACTCCTGATCACTCGTTTCTTGGTGGAATATACTGGAAAATGTCAGGGATCGGTTCCGTAAAGATGGACTTCTTGGAGGAAGGGGGGGCCCTTATTTTTTAAATTATAATTTTTGAAAAATCGCAAATTTATTTTTTTTTCTTCGCTGTGATTTGAACCTATTTCGTTTGAGTTTCTGTGCTCGCGCTCTAACCACTATACCACGACCTTCCAAATTTTATATCGTACTCCAAAATTCTTAATTTTTTTATACCTTTTTTTAGTAAGATTATGGAGTTATCAGATATAACATATGAAAGTTTAAAGCAGTGTCAGTGTTTTTATATGTTAATTTGTTTGTAAAAAATTGTCATGTTCCACGCACATGACATATTTAAAACGCGCTAAATTATCAACGTTATTTATTGCATTGAAAACTTACGTAATTCCTTGATCAAAGACCTCTTTTTATAAAAAAGAAGTTAAAGCTGGTAAAATTGTTGTCTAATCTCGTTGCAATAGTTGCTAATCAATGCCTTTATTTAAATCTCTGCCTCCTAATCAATAATTATAAGTATACTATGTTGCACAAATGTTGAAGGTGCATTACTTTGTTGGAGTACAAGTGTCGGTTTTGGTAAGCATGTGAGCAAACATCTAAGCAGATTACAAAAAAAAAACAAATTCCAAAAAGATTTTAGTTTTTGATCGTATAGAAATTAGTTTTAAATAACTATTTTCCATGTTGCTAGGCATTCAATTTAATCATATTCAATAATTTGTTTTTTTCTTAATATTTTACGCACAGAATCTACTAAAGCCGCAGAGCAGCGTACAACATTTGCCATAGATTTTATTTTTTGTTGTTCCTGCATACCACAACAATAATAAACGAGGGCTGAAGGGAAATCAAGCCAAACTTAAAATAATTAGGATAATGAATATAGGTATAAGTAATTGTATTTACATTTTTAAATAATAATGGAACAATAGTCGCACGCAAACAATTTTTAATATTATCTTATACATATATAAGAATAATTAAAAAATTAGTTGATTGCCTAATGGAAATTATATTTAAGTATGTACATGTATCCCTTGTATTACGTGGTACATGATTTCAATACATGTGTGCACAAACGCTAAAGTCGTTTGAAACTCAAATCAGATAACGCGGAATATTCCTGGAATGTTACCACCACTTAATAATGGGATTACATACATAACATAACTGGCCTTTACAACCCTGTGTCAGGATTACGGCCTAGCTTCTCGCAGCACTCATGTTGTGTGTGTCAATTTTTATCCATGAGTACCGGGACCTACAGTTTAATGCGACTCCGAACGACAGACTTGAGAAGCTTGTTCATGGCAATTAGTTACTCTCAGAGCTTTTGCCAGAAGATTGCTGAGAGGTAGTCGCCGAAAGAAATATTTTTTCATATTTCTTTTTTGAAGATATCAGAGCCTGGATATAATAAGATTATCTATAAATATATTCTATAAATCTATAAGAAATACAGCTTAATTATTTTGTTTGTGGCTTATATATGAAATGGGAATATTCTCATCAACTTCTCATTAAAACATCAAATTTCAATTCATACAATATGGAAAATAATTTAAAGTGGAAACACAGGAAAAAATTTTTTACTTTTTTTGATCGTGCGTGGCATTTTAATGTTTTTATTACTAAACTTTAAAATATCAGCTGGTGTTACATACATGCATACATACATACATAATTTGTCATCCCAGGCCTGTGTCAGGGTTACGGCCTAGCTTCCCGCAACACTCATGTTGTATGTGTTAATCTTTATCCATGAGGACCGGGACTTACAGTTAAAAGTGGACTCTGAACGACTGATTTGAGAAGATTTTTCATATTTCTTTTTTTTTCAAGATGTCAGAGCTGAGCTGCTTTTAATAGTAAACTTTAAAATACTGGTGTTAACAATAGCAATTCCTTGCTTGAAATTTTGGTAATCATCGAGCTGTGTTTGCCTCGTATGCACCAATGTTGCACAATTTCCCAGTATGTGCTCTGAGAAATCGATCATATTGATACACAATATGTATGAGTGACTCAAAACGATTTCTATTCGATTATTCATAAAATTTTTAAATTTTTTACACAAGTATTTTTTACTGTATAGTATTATATATATACTAGTTAACTCGGCAAATGATGTTTTGCCATATAAATTTGCTCTAGGAAACACTTGTTAGTTCAAATATATTTAATATTCTTCACCGAACTGCATAACTTAACATTGATATGAGCAATCAATGCCTGCGTTACTAATTATTGTAATAAATGATTATGCGCCATTTTCGGTACTTCAGTTTGATAGTTGGGGATAGTGAGAAATATCCCCTGTACCGCCCCCTCTGAGTACTTAAAAAAAAGTAAACCATATACATATGCTCTACGGTACATATATAGTTTAAAATTTCATCAAATTTTTCATTCATTATTTAGGTGAGGCATAAATTATTCCTTGGGGCGGGTCACCTTAACGTTTAGAGGTATGAAAAATAGATGTTGACCGATTCTCAGACCTACCCTATATGCACACAAAATTTCATGAAAATCGGTCGAGCCATTTCGGAGGAGTTTGGCAAGAAACTCTGCGACACGACAATTTTATATATTAGATATTGAGTATCAATATCGAAATGGGTATGGGAGCATGGGAGAAAATTTAATTGTTTTTCGGTCTTGGCTCTTTTTATTATTATTATTTTTAGTATTCATGATTCACCACACTTTAAAGAAACAAGTAGTCATCATTTCGTTTTTTTAGCAGTATCTCTGCGTTTTTTTTTTGTAAGGTTTCTTTCCTTCAAAAATAATCAAGTTTTAAGCTAAAAACAATTGGCTTTAGGTGTCAGACCTCGTATAAGTTTTGACTTATTTATTCTATAAACTTAATTAAAAAATCTTGTAAATTAAAGCTTTCTAATTGTTTAAACCAACCTCGTATTTTCATGTAACAACACATAAAGCACACACAGCCAACTTAAATATCTGCTCACACTTAGTTATAAATATACCCGTTCATCTCAGTAAGTTTGGCTGTTGCTTTAAATTGTACTTGTTGTTGATGTCGATGTTGCTGATATTGGTTTTTCTTTGTGCGGTTGTTGCTTTTGTATGTTTGAAATTGCTATTGTGGAAGTAGTTGTTAGATAATTACTAATGACACCACTTTCCATGCAGTTGTGTTTTTTTTTTTTATTTAGATTTTATTTTTAGTTAAACTCTTAAAAAATAAAACGAAAAAAAAAAATGGAACGAACACCTGTTCCAAGTGTTTTTTTTTTTAATTTTGTTTAACAAAAAATATTAAAAAGGTTGTTATCCTTCACAAAGGCTTAAAGAATTTATCTTTAAAGTAGCAAATTTTATAAAATAAATTATTTTTCATATTGAAATTGAGAAAAAATACTGTTTGTTGTTTTATGTTACTTATACCTACAAACTTATTTTGAAACTTCTGTTTTTAATTTTTTTTTTTTATAAATTTTGTGAATATTTTAATTTAATTTTTTTTTTTCTATTATAATTTTGAAGGTTTATTTTTTATATTATTTTCGTGGCAAATGCCAAATCGATGGTTTTCATACCGTAACATGATGCCAATGTTTGTCAGTTGATATCAATCCATGAGGTTGATTGACAGGTTTGTTTAGAATTTGTTTATGAGTTTCTATTTTGTTTTTGGCCTTTTATCTAATCGTATAAATTATATTTAATTCTGTGCTTGAATATTTAAACTTGAGTTTATTTTATTAAATGTTTAAGGTGCTTAAGTATGAGAGTGAATGTAGCTTGTTTTCTTTTTTTTTTCCAGAAACTACAGTTAAAACTGTAAATATTTTTTATAGTTTTGAATTATTCACAGATTCAGTTTAATTTTTAAAAAGCAAATAAATTGTTTTTTGCATTTAATTATCAAACTTGGTGAAACTTTAACCGTATTAACAGCTGATGGTGTCTAAGTTATGTATATGCAACTCTATATGCATATGGAAAAGTGTCTTTAAAACAAATAGTGCAGCCCAAATCCTAATAACAGTTTTTATAAGAATAGAATATAATCAATCTCAATCACTAAAAATAAAGTAGTTTTCAAATATTTTTTAAGTCAAATATTCCATATGCAATATGCATTCGAAATATATTTTAATGTTTTATAAATATAAGTGAGTCACTTAAAAAAACAAAAGAGCTGAGATTAATTTAAAGTACATTAAATTCAAGAATACATGCCACCGATTACCACGACAATATGGCTACAACATACAAAGCAAAATTTATATTTCTGTTGGCAACATTGAACAGGTTAGTGCTGTCAATATAATATCATGAAATTTAACTTTTCAAAACGAAAAAAACTTCAGTAGCACCACTGAAGAAGATCACATGACTTGACAACACTTGTTGCTAATGGTAGTTGTAGTCGTGCAATCAGTCGGTGTCTTGTGTTTATTGCAATAAGATTAGATCCATGGGTTCACATACACGTTTCGTTAAATATCAATAAATTTAAAATTTAAAAGCATGCACGTGCATTTATGTTTTACATTTTCCTACATACCTTATTAAGTTATTCTGAAACAATCAAATGTGTACGTTTTAAGGCTTGAATTAATTTATTAGTACTTATTTAAGAGCTTCGGAATCTGCTGGTACTAGCTTATCCTCAGATTGTTTACTACAGTATTCCACGGATAATTTCCTCTACAAAAATATCAAAATTTTTGGGTAATTATACGTGGAAGTTATTTAAACATATAAGCTTAATTGCCTATATACACCGCCGTCAATACATGTGAAAAGCAAGTATCTTTATACTTATACATAAACTTGGTAGACTTTAATTGTAAGGTTGTATTAAAAAAGTAGTTTTAAAGCAAATTTAACTATACGAACATAGTTGAGCTAGGCTGCAGTTTTTAGAAAATAATTATTTTCGATAATTAAACGAGGGAATTTTAAAGGAAATTTCGATTTGGGGAAAATATATTTGAGGTAATTAAGCAAATGACGTAATGAATGAACCGTGGAATTTTATTAGAAAATGGTAAGAAAAAAAAACAGGGATTTATAAATTGAAGTAAATAAGCGTGAAAGGCAATTAAGCGTGGGGCAATTATAGGGGAATACTGTATATATTGTTTAAACTAAATTTAAAAATCTATATTGAATGATTATAATTATAACTGCTTATTTTAGAGTTTTCTTTTATTTCTAAATATAATACAATTTCCATATTTGTTAACATGTCACTATTAAAAAAAAAAGGAAAATTCGTTTTGAAACTACTCTTGTGAACTAAATTTTAAACGGATAAAAAAAGTAACCCAAATGAGTCATGCAAATATATGTACATATGTATGTATGTATGTTTATATTTCAAACATAAAATTATTTATTTGTTATTCAAAATAAACCGTAAAATGCAAATTTTTTTTTTTAAATATATGCACAAAAATATTCAAAAACACTAAAAAATTATGCTAAATTTTAACATGGGCTTGTCAGATCATATGCAAAAGGTTTCAGAAAAATAGCAAACGAGCTAAAATTTTACTTAAAAAAAAAGATTTGGTAAAAAAATAAAACAAAAAAAAAAAAAAAAACCTGATAATGTTTGAAATAAAATGTCATTTAATTCGACGCCTCTGAATTGGTTGTAGCAATCGGTCCTTTTAATGTAGTTTCCTGCCCATAACTTGATGTATATTAAAATGTTTTTTTTAATGAAGCCAGCACTCAGGGGATGATCTATACTCATGCAGTATATTGTGCTGGTCTAGGAAAGTATGAGGGGAGAAACAGGGTGGGGACCTATGATATAAACCTACTAATATCATAGGTGATATCAGTTCCAAAAAGAAACAAAGGCCCTACTTTAAGAAAGCGAACCACAAGGAAATCGGTTGCTTTTGGTTGATTATTCAATGGTCAGTGTTAGGCCTTCACCACTGAATTATCCAATAGCAATCAACCCCAAAAAGTCCCCACAGGAAAGTTTAAATTAGGGGGAGGAATAAAAGATTTTACTGGTGGCCTTGTGGTTAGTGTGCTGGCTTACTAAGACGATAGGGCCGGGTTCAAACCTCAACTCTGACACCTTGAAAAAAAAATGAAAAAAATCTCTCTTTCAGCAGTCTTCTGGCAAAAGCTCTGAGAGTAATTTATTGCCATGAAAAAGCTTCTCAAATCAAATCATAAGTGCTACGAGAAGCTAGGACGTAACCCTGACACAGGGTTTTAAGGGCCAATTATGTATGTATGTATGTAATAATTCTGAAATATATTTACTAGGAGAAAACAATTTTATTTAATTTAACATTTTTAAACGTGATAGCAGTTATAGCAATTTTATTTTAAAAATTTGTGTATTTTCAAGATCAGTAATTTATTCAATAAGTCTGCGAGTTAAAGTTAACAGAAAAAAATTTTTTTTAAAGAGACTCGTAAGTTATTTCTTCACAACCATTATTGAAAGTTATAACTTTTTTTTTATTTTTTTATAATAAAAGATGAAAAAAAAAGAAATAAAATGATCTCAAGGCTGATAAAGACAAAACTGTTTTTTTTATTATTATTTTCTTTAGAACGTAATCTTTTCTAAAGTCAACATCCTTAAGAGCATTCACTTTTATTATTGATTGTAATATGTAAAATGAAAAAGAAAACATCTGTTACATGTATAAACATGCATGTATGTATATGTATATATACTTTTAATAATCAATTAAAATATAAACAAATTATATCATCTATTTCTATACATATTATTATTACAATACATTGTTTAAAATGAATTATTAGACGGACACAAAATATTATTAAGCAGTAATAGACATGAAGTTGTTTTTAATCGAAATAGAAAAAAGAAGAAAAAATATTTATTACGAAACTGTTCTACATTTAATAATAATATATTTATACATATTTAGTAAAAACTATTAAAATAAATCTTACTTTAAATCAAATAACCTATTTTTGAATTTAATATGAACTGTATCCCAAATGCACCGTAAAGCTGTATTAAGGCATAAAGAAAATTAATAAAAAAAAAATATTTTTTTTTTCATAATTATATCCTAACCTACGTTACACAAAGAAGTCTTGAAATATCAGTTAATAAATTATTATAGAGATAACATCCGTTCCCAATACGGATATTTCTATTAAAAATTAAATTGGCTACACAAAGGAAAAAATTTAAATAAATTACTACTTCATGAAAAAGATCCCTTAAAGATTGAATTAGTTTTTGTATTCCCTATTGCGATTAAGCAGCTGATTTTATGTTAAGTTATAGAAATACGTGCAAATGCTTAGTTTGTTCTATTACGTTGCACTCCGTGTATTGTATTTAAAACTAACTAACTTCTGATGCCCGTAGTATCAGATTAGATAGGTTTCTCTGGTCAGTCCCTCAGATATTCAGTAATAACTTACCAACCTGTCTGCCTATAGCGAGCGCCAGGCCATCCAAAGCTAGGTGAACTCCATATTCCTAGGTGATTAAAAGGCCCCTGGTGTGACGTAAATCACCAGAAGCCATTTACTGTATCCCCGGGGGGGACGAGATGTGGAACAGTTGAAATTTTAACATTTATACTCGTATAGCCTGTAATTCTTTCCAGAAATGCAGAGAGATACTGTAAGAATTTCAAAAAATGTCGGTACAACCTTTAAACCGTCAACAGATTTCAAAGAAATCTCACAACCACATATAAGTAATTGCGCTGTGTCTATAAAATTTTAATTTTTTTTTTTTTTACATATGTTCTTCTGTCCAAAAATTTAATTGTTTTAAATTTTATCGATTACACAGAACAAAATTTTACGGATAAAATTTCAATTAAAAAGCAATTGTTATCATTTAATTTTCCCAATTAAAATTTTAGTTAATACAATTCATTTTTTAATTAAAACACAATTATAATATTAATTGTATCAAACAAATTTTTAATTGGCTTTTTTGTTGTCGCATAATAAGAATCTACTAATTTAACTCGTAAACGATTTAATTGTTGTACAAATTTTTTAATGGAAATCGGTTTTCTATTTTGTATGTTTCTGGAAAAACACAATAGGTAATAAATTTAAAGCACAAATTGTTTTATCCTTTTAAAAAATATTTATTTTTGTGGCACAGTGTAATCATTCATAATATAATTTCTCGTATAGAGCGTATTATGAATTACATTGTAGATATCAATTGGCAACAGTTATTTTCTATTAATTTTTTCTATTGCCATAAATGTGTCACATGTATAAATTACTTCTATAAATAAAACGTATAATTAATAAGTAATTAAAAAATTTAAAAATAAATATAATATGCAATATATTTTACTTTATGGTCATCATGGTTTTCCATATAAAAATAACACAATTTATTCTCGTATTTTTAATTGAAAAAATACAAAATTTTAAAACGAAAAATAAAAATAAAATTGTGAACACTTAAAAAAATTAAAAACAAAAACATTTGCGTGTCTATTTGTAATCTATCTTAATTATACTGAAAAATAATTCAGTTATTTTTTTCTTGATCGTTACACTGTAACTGCAACAACAACAAAAATATATAAATAAATAAATTCACGTAAACAATTGCACCCTCTAACAAATAAAATGCTAAAATTGTTAAAGTTTAATTTTAGCAAATATTTTACCTACAAAAATATAGAATTACATTTTTATATTGTATTTGTTTTTAAGTTTTTATTTTTTTTACTATTATTTTTAACAGCGTGATATATATTTACACACAACTGTAATAATTGCTTTGGTTATTGCCATTTAATTTTTATTTTTGATTTTAATTGATTTAATTTTTGCCCTTTAATTGTTATTTTAATATGGAATATGTTGAATGAATAAATATTAGTGAACGACTGCTAAAGCCTATGAAATAAAATAAAAATAAAAGCTCATAGAAAAATTTCACAAAATTTACTTTTCGAAAATATCTTACTTACAACAACGAAATAACTTACTAGTAAACACTATTTTCTGCTGCGTATTTGCTTATGCCCGTATTCACAAAAGTTAAATAAATTTAAAATGAATTTTAAGTCAAAATTTCCACAATTTTTTTTTTTCTTGAAATAAATTTTAATTTTTTATGAATATGGAGGTTAGACTTTAAACGGAAAAAGTTACAAAAATTTAAAAAAAATTCTACCTGTATACGAAACTAGCTTATCTTGATTAGAAATAAACAAAATTATAACACTGGTCACGGTACAATTAAATAATAAAAATTATAGATATTACATAGATATTCTTTCATTGATTGTAGAGAAATGTTTATTTCTTTTTTAATATGCAAACATTTAAATGAGAACTTTTCAAATATTCTTTTTTGAATTGGCTTAACAGAAAATCAAATATTAAAGAAAAGATGATACAATTGACATATACAAGCTGCGTTGGGAATTCAAAAAGTATTTTTCTTTTTTTTTTTAAGAAATAAAAAGTATGCAAAAATTGTTTCACAAAACACCTGCTGTGCATTTAATGCTGCATAAATAAAAAAACTCGAAAAACTTAAAAAAATTCTTAATCGATTGAATTAAAAAAGTTATTAAAAGCTAAACAAGAACTTAATTGAAATCAAATTTAACAAAATGGCATTGATTATTAAAACACGCACAAATACCAACAAAATATTTAAAAATTTGTTTCTAAAATAAATTTAAACGACTCCACACATCCACATACACTATAGTGTAGAAAAACTTGGTAATAGGCAACCCATTGTGATATCCTGCAGTGTTTTTAAGATACCACGAGCAATTTTGATCTTTAACTTGTTGCGATTGTTTTTTTGTTTGTTTCTGGAATAGCAACAGTAACCAAAAGAATTTTAAAAATCATATTCAAAGTAATTGTGAAAGCCTCTAAATGATGATGCGTAGATTATAAAAGTTAAAAATTCAGTATCACTAAGAAGCGCAACCACTGTTATAGATAATGATCATAATAAAATCATATTAAGAATGAAAATATTTATATAACCTTGACCTTTTTGAAAACATAAGAATTCAATGAGAATTTACAAACAAGAAAATTATAAAGAAACAAAACTTAAAGTATTACATGAAAATATTTTCAAGGTTATTCTGAAGTCAGCCGTAATAAGTACATGAAATTTAACTGAATTTTTAAATGTTAGAAATTTTTTTTAAGAAAAAATTCACCATAAGTTTAAAGGTGACAGTATCATAAAACAAGGAAAAGGTTTCGAACGGTTTCTCATATTTTGTTTAGATTTTAAACATTTTTATTATTTTTTTTTTTTTCTTCTTTAAAGTCCAAACATATTTAAAAATTTAATTGATTGCAATTAATTTCTTAAAATTGTTTTAATTTAAATAGAAATGCCAGAAAATATTTTAATTTTAAATAATTTCAATGAAATAAAACTTTTCAATAGAAATGCCAGAAAATATTTTAATTTTCAATGATTTTAATAAAATAAAACATTTCTCTTAAAAGGAATTTTTATATCCAGGAATTTTTCTTTGCATATACCCAATAGAAAATTAATAAAACTTTGGCGATAATGACTACAGAAAGACGAAGGAATCAAAAAGAAAAAATTAGTAATTTAAACCGGAAGATAATTAAAATGCTATCATAATTGTTTTGCACTATACAGGAGAACCTGTTTTTAAGGGGACTATTTTTGTCAGCTCTGACATCTTGAAAAAAAAAAAATATGGAAAAAGTATTTCTTTCGGCGACTACCACTCGGCAGTCTTCTGGCAAATGCTCTGGGAGTAATTGATTGCCATGAATAAGTTTCTCAAATCTGTCGTTCGGAGTCGACTTAAAACTGTAGGTCCCGGTACTCATGGATAAGGTTTAACACAAACAACATGAGTGCTGCTAGAAGCTAGACCGTAACCCTGACACGGGGTTGTAATGGCTAATTATGTGTGTATGTATGCATGTTTTTATGCGATTTCTGTTTTCATGCGATATATTTTATACGGTTTATTGTGTTTATTTTTACTATAGTTTCTGGTCAATATAAACGAACAAATTATCAGCAGTGTTTTTAAAATGAATATACATATATTTGTATTATTTGTCGATTGTAGCGTTAATCGTACTATGCACTATAGAGAGAACTCAGAATACTATTAATAAATTTAAATTAAATGTACACGAGCACTACCCTATCTTTTCCCCTTCATATAACACATTTTCTTAGACCAGCACAATGTGCTGACTGAGTGGGGGCCAGTGCTGGCCTCAATACAAAAAGGAATTACAAATTTAGCATTATTATTAGAAGTACCACTCTCACTTGTCCAATTTCGCTTACATTTTGAGTGATAACTTGTGTTGACTATGACGCCATCTACACAAAATTTAAAAACTTTCTTCTTAACTATTCTTCAGATATATAAACACCAATATTTACTCTGTATTTGAGGTACCATGCCCATATATCTGACTTGATTGATAATTTCTATTTACTATGAAACTATTAAGATTATATTTAGAGATTCTTATTGTTATTAGTTTAAAGATATTTACAAATAAATACTTACCTTGCATGGGCGTGTACCGTCCAGTTGAAATTTATATAGCCTATAGTTCTCTCCAGACATACAGGAAGATTCTGTTGAAATTTCAGAAAAATTGTCTTTAATTCTAAACAATCAAATAAACATAAAGAGTGTCCCGAAATTGACACAAGACTTGAATTGGACGCCATTTTTATATTTGTCTTATTTTCTGTGTGCAGTTTTCGTAAATTTTTTAATTAACTTTTTCTAAATTTAAGAGATTAAAACATTATTTTGACCATATTTGGTACATAATTTTTGAACTGAGGCCACTAAACATTAATTATTTTTAAAATATGGTTAAATATTGGAAACACGTTATTGTATCATACAATGCTTCAGTTTTTATTTTTCTAACCCTAAACTCTCAGCTATCAAACTGTTGTCTTTTATTAAAAAAAATCTCAAGCGTTTTTAATATTCTACGAAAATTGCTTAAACCGGGTGGTTTATTCCTTATTATTATATGAGTACAGAAGATGGAAAATAAATGGTTATTTATTTTGGCTATAATGAACTTAAAATTGGCAATTCATTGTTTTCATTTAGAAAATACTTATTTTTTAGAAAAATTTATCCTTAGTTATACAAATATCGTAAAATAAATAATATAAATATTTATTCGACCTTAAGCTCAAATAATTTAACTAATAATGAATATACATATGTAATATAAAACTATTCGGAAATTTTCCATGGTATGCATAAGTACAATCTTCGAACGTATGTATAAGAAAATTGTTTACAAAAAATATTTGTTACTTTTCTTTATATCGATTGTTGCTATGTTCACACGATAATATGAACCAATTGGTTCACTGTCTGAACCATGATGGTAGCGAGATGTTGGCAGATTCTTGGAGGTTCTCAACAAGATTCAAAATGAAACTCAATGGTTTGCTCCCATAATTTGTTTGGCAAATCTTCTTATTTCAAACAAGATTCTGCCTTGAACCGTCTAAAAATCTAATTACCTGAATGGTACCTCAAAAATGGCGCAAGCGAATTGGTAACTTTTTGGTGTTGTGAGAAATACTGATTAAAATGATTTTTATATGTAAAATAAGTACACTTGAACCTGTTTTTATGCGGTGTTTTTTTGTGCGGTTTAGATTTGTGCGCTTTTTTTATGCGACTTGTGGATTTTTTTTAAACTTATTTTTTTGTTTTTTGTTGTTGTTTTTTACGGTTTATTAACAAATAACAGTTTAATAACTTTAAGAAAAAATACCAATAACAATTTTACATACAGTCAGGGATAAATTGAGCATAAATAGGTTATTTAGTTGATATTTTTATTAATCTTCAAAACTTATTTAATAGTCGACATAAAGATATATTATTAATGATCAAGACAAGCTTTAGCTTTGACTTTGTTTAAACTGACTATCGTATTTCCTAAAATAACCATTTTTTGTGCCATTTTTTTTGTGCGGTCCCAAGTAACCTCATAAAAACAGGTTCAAGTGTAAATATGTAAATAAAAAAAGTTTAAAAATATTCACATAATGAAGTAAAAACGTTTTAGATTATTTTCGATGTGAAACTTTTTATGCCGAAAAAATATTATTATCAACCGCACTAAAACAGTTTTCTCTGTAATTAAATCCCAGTACATTTGGATGGATGCAACCCAGAATTCAGAGCGCTCGCACGAAAACTCAAACGGCCCAGGTTCAAATCCCAGCAAAGGTGAAAAATTAAAAAGTTATTTTGCGGTTTTTTCAAAATTATCATTTAAAAATAAGAGGTCCCCCCCTCCAAGAAGTGTATCTACAAAGTAACCGCCACCTGACTTTCCACTCTATTCCACCTTAACCTATGACAACGAAAAACGAATGATCAGGAGAAAAGCGCCACCTATTGGGAAGTAAAAGATAACAGCTAACAACCTACTTAGCGAAGGCACTCACCACAATCAACATGCAACGATGGGTCAATTGCTGTTGATCATTAAAGGGTGAAGGTATAACACTGGCCTTTGAATTGATCAATTCACAGCAATTTCTGTCATTCCAAAGGCGGTTAATCTAATATATAAATTTCTCATGTCGCGGTGTTTGTTGCCAAACTCCTCCGAAACGGCTCGACCGATTTTCATCACATTTTGGGTGCATTTCGGGTGGTTCTGAGAATCGGTCAACATCTCTTTCTCATACCCCTAAATGTTAAGGTGACCCGCCCCAAGGGAAAATTTATGTCTCACCTAAATTGCGTACCGACTTCGATGAAATTTTTAACTAGATAGATCTGCGTACCGTAGAGCTTATGTGGTTTACGATTTTTTAAGAAGTACTCAAAGGGGGCGATACAGGGGATATTTCTCCCTATCCCCAACTATCAAACTGAAGTACCGAAAATGGCAGATATTCATTTATTAATATTATTAGTAACGCAGACATTGATGTTGACTTTTGCAGTTCGGTGAAGAGTATCGAAAGTATTTGGACTAAAAAAATTTCTCATAGAGCAAATTTATATGGCAAAACAACGTTTGCCGGGTTAACTAGTAGTAATATAAGAAAACAAAATATATGTTCTGTTGTCATATGTACTGTCCTTCCCACAAAAATTTGAATACAATGTCTAAAAAAAAAAATCGATTCAAAGGTACTGTCAGAATTTCTTAATGCTACTTTGTTTATAATAATTAAATTGATATCAGCTTATAAGTACAAACTACTACAAAAACTTTATTGGATTTCTCGTTTAGAAATAAAAATCATTTTAAATACACTTGTTGCACTTCATTATTATACAAAAATTGGAATAAACATTTTTGAAAATTTATCCAATATCAGACCAACATTAAACAAAAACTTTTTGTGCAAAATATTTTCTAAATTGTAATTAAATGATCCAGTCTAAAAATCAGCAGGTGTCTATGAATATATTCTATATATACATATATATTCATTAAACAAGAGAAAAATATTTTTAATTTTATTTGTAAAATATTTGTATAACTAAGGATAAATTTTTCTAAAAAAATAAGTATTTTCTAAATAAAAACAATAAATTGCCAATTTTAAATTCATTATAGCCAAAATAAATAACCATTTATTTTCCATCTTCTGTACTCATATAATAATAAGGAATAAATCACCCGGTTTAAGCAATTTTCGTAGAATATTAAAAACGTTAGAGATTTTTTTTTTAATAAAAGACAACAGTTTGATAGCTGAGAGTTTAGGGTTAAAAAAAGAAAAACTGGAGCATTGTATGATACAATAACGTGTTTCCAATATTTAACCATATTTTTAAAATAATTAAAAAATTATTTACCAAATATGGTCAAAATAATGTTTTAATCTCTTAAATTTAGAAAAAGGTAATTAAAAAATTTACGGAAACTGCACACCGAAAATAAGACAAATGTAAAAATGGCGTCCAATTCAAGTCTTGTGTCACTCTTTATGTTTATTTGATTGTTTAAAATTATAGACAATTTTTCGGAAATTTCAATAGAATCTTCCTGTATGTCTGGAGAGAACTATAGGCTATATAAATTTCAACTGCACGGTACACGCCCATGCAAGGTAAATACTTATTTGTAAATATCTTTAAACTAATAACAATAAGAATCTCTAAATATGATCTTAATAGTTTCATAGTTAATAGAAATTATCAATCAAGTCAGATATATGGGCATGGTACCTCAAATACAGAGTAAATATTGGTGTTTATATATCTGAAGAATAGTTAAGAAGAAAGTTTTTAAATTTTGTGTAGATGATTTTATAGTCAACACAAGTTATCACTCAAAATGTAAGCGAAATTGGACAAGTGAGAGTGGTACTTCTAATAATAATGCTAAGTTTTTAATTCTTTTTTTGTATTGAGGCCAGCACTGGCCCCCACTCAGACAGCACATTGTGCTGGTCTAAGAAAATGTGTTATATGAAGGGGAATAGATGGGGTAGTGCTCGTGTACATTTAATTTAAATTTATTAATAGTATTCTGAGTTCTCTCTATAGTTCATAGTACGATTAACGCTACAATCGACAACGAAGGGATATGCTTTTCATTAGAGCACCTGCCAAGTACTACCGTTAATGAAACGCACACCTCATACCACCAATATACCTCATCAATGAAATCAGAATTAACTTAGTGATTACACATGCAAGTGCAAGCACTAAAAACTCAATAAACTCACATTTTTTCACTAACACTCTAACATTTTTCGAACTTGCAGAAAGTACTAAAATAGCTGATTAAACAGTGTTGCCAATACTAGCATTAAAAACCCAAATTAGTGGAATATAGAAATTAGTAAATTATTTAATTAAAAGAAAATGTAACAATGCGGACAAAATTGTTTCTTTTAGTTGTTTTGCGCTCTGCAATATTTTTAAAATGAATTTGCACTTGATTGTTTCAAAAAACTTGCAGCACTTTCGAATAATTTTTTAACATTTTCGGTGATAATACGTATTTGCTATTGCCATGCAAACCTTTTGTCCAATTCAAATAGAGGTAGCGAAGCACACCGAGACTTTCCTAGTGATATTATAAAATTGTAGTTTTTTTTGTGTGGACAATCCGTCTGGCAGTAATTCACTATATTGTTCTTTTTTCATTTGTTTATAAACAATTGTAAATATACGAAAACAAAATTGTAAATGTCTACTATATTTGATTTCTAGACGAAGTGTCAAATTTTATTTATTTTATTAATAGTGTGTCCAGGAATTATAAAAAAATATTGCTTATTCTTAGAGTTTCGGTAAAAAAAAAAGAAAAAACAAAAAGGCTCATAATTTGCAATTTTCTTCCCACAAGTCTCTTAATCTTTTTCACCAAGCAACCAGAGCTATACCTGTTAAATATTTAACATTAAGCAAATAACTTATAGTGAGGAGACGCAAAAATGAAAAGTTTTTCTTTTGTCAAACTTTTGAGAAATTAAAGTCGGTTACTGAATTAGTAAAACTGAAGGGAAGTACTCAAAAGTAAATTTTGGTGCTGATAATGTGCCATTTTGTGTACTCTGTCAGGTCACACATCATGAATATAAGATCGTTTTTTTAAGGTTTTTATAAAACTCAATTTATACGAGTATGTATGTTCCATTTTATAAAGTCAGTTTTAAGACTATGATTAAATGTTTTAAAATTTTTGTTATTGCTGTTTATTTTATTGCCTATAAAAATATCTGTACAGGCACCAAAAGTTCACAATTTTCAATATCACTTTGAGGTTCTTTGCAATTTTATTAAAACGATACAAAATTTTACAGGTGGTAAATGGTTGTTGAAATCTAGACACAAAATACTTTTCACACATTAGAAAAAATAAAAAAATAAAAAAAATTAAGAAAAATATAGAGAATTTGTTTAGCAATTTTATTTCACATAAACAATAAATAATAAATTATATTTTCTTTTTATTATTTCTTTTTGAATATTAAATAACACGGTGTTACAAAAATTATTATACTTAAAACAATACCTGGGTAGAGATATTATTTTTGTGATAAATATATAAGTATATTGTATTATGATTAAAAGCCAATATTTTAAGGTTTCTTTCTTCTTCTTTTATTGAGACCATTATTCAGGGGTAAACCCTTACTAATGCTGTGCATTGTATTGAAATTTTTTTGTAATGACAGTACGTGGATATTACATTTTCTTATATTTTTATTAAGCGCCTTAGGAATGAGAAAAATTGCAGTGAATTGATCATTTAAAAGCCAGTGTTTATATCTTCACCCTTGAAGGATCAACAGCAATTGCCTCATAATTTGCATGTTGATTGTGTGGTGAGTGTCTTTGCTAAGTAGGTAAGGCTGTTATCTACTACTTCCCAATAAGTGGCGCTTTTCTCTTGATCGTAAGTTTTTATTGACATTGATTAGGTGAAAAGTCAGGGAGCGGTTACTTTGTAGATGGACTTCTAGGACCATCTAGGGAGGACCTCTTATTTCTAAATTATAATTTAAAAAAAACTTATTGTATGAAATTTAATAGCTTAAGATCCTAATACTGGTATTCTTATGAGAATTAACATCCGTTAAGGAATATGTACAAACACTAGCAGAACTGAACTAGTTTTTGACCCATATTCCTTAACGGATGTTAATTATCATAAGAATACCAGTATTAGGATCTTAGGCTATTAAATTTCATACAATAAGTATAATAAAGATCCATTAAAATATTCGAATTTAATTCGAAAATGTATAATAATTATTTAAAAAAAAACATCAAACAAACTTTTTCATTTTTCACCTTCGGTGGAATTTGAACCTGGGCCATTGGAGTTTGTTCATGTGAGCGCTCTAACCACTATACCACGCAATAATAATAATTATGATAAATTAGTTCAATATATAAAGATATCAACAAACGTATTCGTATAGTTTAAAAATATATATTTGTTTCTATAACGAACAGAATTTAATTAAATTTTTGTCGCAATATCCGTAATCAGTACCATAACATAACATAACTGGCCTTTACAACCCTGTGTCAGAATTATGGCCTAGTTTCTCGCAGTACCATACCTACGAGTATATCTTACTACACTATTTCCAGCTGTATCATGTCAGGCTTTTTCATGATAAATTTTTTGTGTATTTTTTGTCATACATATTTACATACATAATTAGCTATTACAACCCTGTTTCAGGGTTACGGCCCAGCTTCTCGCAGCACCCATATGTTATTCTCAGAGCTTTTGCCAGATAGACGCTGAAAGAAAAAGTTTTTCATATTTCTTTTTTAAGATTTTTTGTCACACCGTGTAATATTTCATGAAAAATTAAAATGTTTTGGTGAACTTTTTATTATTTTGTTTCTTGTATATGTGAAAATAGTAATTTTTTATGTATTTCTTTTAAGCACTTTGAAAAAATTTTTCTTCTGATTTTAAATAAAGCTTTTCAATTTGTATATAATCAATTATTTTGCTATATTTTATAAAAAAAAAAAATACTCAAAATTTTAAAAACAAAATAAAATAAAAAATTTTAAATAAAAAATTGTTTGATCATAACGCAAAAGAGTATATATTTTTCAAAGTTTATTAAAGATATGTGCGAAAAGGCTTAATGTTTCAAAGAACATATCGTCTCTTTAATAAGACAATAGTGTATAACTTTTTTTTGCATTTCAAGATAATAGAGTTTAAAATGTTTGTGTTATTAAACATGTAGAAAAGCAGTAATATTTCGAAAAATAATCGATGTTTCTAAGTTGTTGTCATTTAAATATTTGATTGAATAATCAGGCTACTAGTAGATGCTGTTTCATTAATATATAAGTACTTTAATTGCAAATAAATGGGATTCAAAATACCATGATGTCACTTAAGATATTTTATTTGTTTTATAATTACCGAATCCACAAAGTTTTGTATCGTTGTTTTATGTATTGCATACAATGTTGGCTCGTGAACATCTATTGTATGTATATGAAAGTATTTTGTGTATTAAACGTCAAAAACCAAATAAGAAAGAGAACAACTGTATTAAAAAGTTGATTTTTACAAACAAAATACATTTTTCTTCCATTTTTATATATTTTTTTTTTTTTTAATTTGCTGTTGACAATAAAAAGAATTTTTTTGTGTTTATATGTTTGTCAATATTATTCATTCACAATAACAGAGAAACCAATACAACTTTTTTAAAACATATGAAAAAAGTGTATGAGTTGTATTGAATGTTTATATACAAATTACCAACAACAAGCGCACAGCTGTTGTAGTGCCATACAATCTAACAACGAATACAATGAACACAAGGGTTCTGTGAATTCGGCAAATATGTATGAAAATCATTATACACTATTTTATTTGATTCATTTACACCATTTATATTGTTAAAAATTTGTGTCTATCAGTATAAGTCATTTTTCAAATGTATTTTGTTATGAACTAATAAAAATATTAAATAATAAAAAAAGTGTATACACTATTTTTCTTTGAAATTATATTCAAAGTTAGAACTATATAAAACATCATACCTGCACTTATACAATTATTAATGGAAAATTTCGAAAACTCAATTATACGCTAATATTTCAATTGATCTTTAGACTCACTTTGTGGAAATATAATTTCACCAAATTTTGACCACATTTAGAATCAATTATGTAGATTCTTATTATGCAATAAAAAAATAATGATGTACATGCGTATACATTATTGTTTTATTGAGGGAAGGATATAAAAACAACATATATGATCAAACTTTTTTTTTTATAAATATAAATATAACTACTACTACAACTGATACTCGGGCTTATACTGAAGGCTTGGTAGTCTGATTTTTTCTGATTTGCTTTGGATAACAAACTAAAAACTTAATACTTTTTATCAGTGTCTCTGGGAATCGGCACTTTGACATAAGTAGCAGATTTACACACTCTTGATCTATAATAGTAGATATGGATAGTGGTATGTAGAGAAAGAAATGAATTATTTAGGTACTACAACCTTACATCTTAATTTTTTATTTATTTTATTAATTTACGAGTAGTGATTCAATCTTATTTTGTACACGCCAGACAGTGTAAGATATTGCCTAAAAAAAAAACTAGAAAAAAAAGTGATTATTGAGAAGCTCATTAAACGAACAGAAGAAATGTTGTCAGACATTCTTTTTACATTTTTTTACAGCTAGATTTGTGATATACAACACTGTGCTCCAAAGTTTTGCTAGTTTCTAATTAAATTGTATCAATCAATGTTTTTACAGTATTTTAATATTATTTATAAAATTATTATAATTTAAATTAATACCAAGCATTTTATTATTTTACATACATAAGCACCCATTAAGAAAATATGTAAATAATGAATAATTTCAGTCGTTGTGATAATATGTATTTAATTGTACATTTACGTATAAGTATATGAGAAAGTGTTTTAAATGCTGTTAGCGCCCCTAAACTTCATTATTCATCTCACGCTCTTAAGTATTAAGAAAAAGCGTGTGAAATATTTGAAAAATTAATTATGTAAAAAACAAAGCAAACAATACTCTTCTTACATTCACTCACATTCAAATTGCCACCGTAACAAGAATGTGGCAAGTTAAGTGGCAAACAACAGAAAAAAATCAAGTCTTTTAAAGATCGATTGTCAATAATTTGTAGTGGGCAGCAGAAGTTAAACAAATGATGACTACAAACAAACAGAACCACAAGTGATCAGAAATGATAAAAAAAAGATCCTTTAATTTGCATAATTCTGAGAAAATCTTAAAAGAAATACCAAAATCCGATATTTCAAAAAAAAAAATGGCCTATTGAAATGTAAATTAAATAAATAAAAAAAAAAGAAACACAAAATTGAAAAAAAAACAAACTTTGTGTTTAACAGATAAACAGACAAACAAATCCTTTCATAACTATTTAATAACTCAACAAAAAATCCATATTCATACACTTTGAAAAATATGAGATTTCAAAACGCACAAATCAAGAAGAAACAAAAATATATATATATATATATATATATATATATATATATATAAAAGAAAGACACAGTCAACTAAATAAACAAATAAATCGATGGATATGAGCCTGAGTGGAAGGAATAATTTCATAATGTATAGAAAAAGATCACATACAACAGCAAGGAAAGAAGAAAAAATCTACATTTACATACTCAAGTTCAACAGGTTAAAAACCACTTAACATGTTGCAACACAATGCAAATATAACAACAACGACAACAGAAGCAACAACAAAAGCAACCACAGCAATGGCAATAATAATAATAAATGAAACTGTTTGTAACAGCAGCAACTGTCAAAGAGGCAACAACAGCATCAGTCATAGTGCCACTACTATATCTTGTAGTCTACATGATGAAAAAGAAACAGAGTAGTTACACGCAGTGCAGATGATCATAATGATGAATAAAGTTATTTGTTATGTGCTCACATTTTAATATTCAACTTCATTATATTGTATTATTGGCAGCAAAAACTGAACTAAATAGAGGAATTTATTTATTTTTTTACTTATTTTAAGAGAGTACCTCAACTGGTTAAAGTTTTTTTTTTGTTTCAATTGTTGTATGTCCATATTTCTAAATTACTTTAGAAAAAAGAAAATAATATGAATTAAAAGGAGTTTTATTTTTGAGCAAATACTCTTGTAAAAAGTGTCTTAAAATAAACAAAAAATGCGGCATCATTGACTCTTAACGAGGCCGACATCATCAACAACTTCATCATCCTCATCATTTCCCCATTATTTTTCTTTTATATATCGATTTACATACCAAACCAATACAGCAAATACTAACAGCAGGACAAGTATTTAAAAACAGTGAAGAAAGCACTATGGGTTGATTTTGTTCGTGCAAAATTTTAGATTCCTACGATCAAAAATAGCGATTTTATTAAGGAAATTCAAGCGGACGTAACTACAAGTGCATATATTTCTAAATGCAAGAAGACATAACTACATATATGCTTATATGAAAACCTTACATACAAACTCATTTGTCGTATATAGGGATGCCAATCCTTATTCCCCGTCCTGATAATTATATGATTTTCAGGATGTACAAAATTTTTGATTTTAAGATTTTTTCTCCTCTTGTAAGAAAACAAAAAGTGTAGTTACGTCCGTTTGCACTTAATATGACGATATGTATGTTTTATTTATAAAGATTTAAAATTGGTATAAAATAAGAAGGATGCATCATTGGTCTTACCATTACTTTAAAACTTCTGCTGTCATCATATTACTAGAGCATACTCGGGTGAATAGAACCATGAACTAAGGCAATTACTCGACAGAGATCCAAAAACTTGACTTTATTGAAACATCTTCACGAAGGCGATTTTGCTATATTGTGAGCAATCGCTTATGCATTACCCCCCTTTGCTTACAACTTTCTGATCAACAAAGTTTGCGTCAATCTGCGATGTACTCGTATAGCACTTTGTAAAAACTTGTCATCTAGTTCAAGCACTTTCGGATGACTATCATTAAATATCATTATAGTGTTAGTTTTGTGGGAAAAATTTTCAAAAAGCATGAAAGACAAATACTTTTTCAACATTTTGCTTCATAAGCAACACAAACATTTTCTAAATCAATTTAAAAAAAAAAAAAATTAATTGTTGCACAAGTCTCTAGCAATAATTTGGCTTTTACAGATTTAAAAAATATCAATTAGTTGACGGGTTATAGCCAAAAAAAACCATATAAACCATATGCTGAAAATCGGCATTTGACTGCAAAGTTCGAAGGTCGATTAAGAAAAAAATTCGAACTAACATTAACAAACGTCGCGATACGGGTCTTCTAATTTAGCTTCTATTTTCACCCCTCACTCTCAGAATCGACCTTACTTTTGCTAACCTCAATTTGTTCCACAGTGTTATACTGTGTTCGTCTTAGCAGCTCGTATGGTCTCATTTAGATTCTATTACTTATTATTTTGTAATTATAAACAAAGAAGCAGCCTCCCCCGAGTACAATCCCGCTTAGTTTTAATATTCTTTGGATAGGGATCTTTCAAATGAAAGTATTGAGTTACCTTGCGATTGTCAATTTTTTGTTCCATTTTGTATTTTAAAGAAAAGACAACAAAGTACTAGTAATCATGGAACCTTAAAATTTACAACATCAAAGTAATTTTGTTTTAAATTTTTGCCCTCATTTACATTGTATGTCAGGTCAACTACTTAGTTAAAAAGTACTCGTAGGTAGTGTTTCATGGTCCATAAACTCATTTTACAATACAGGCGATAAAACAAAAAACTATACAGTATTAGATAACTTTTATCTAAAGCTTGTTTGCATATAGTCTTTGTCTGGTTGTTTAAAATACATAACATACCGGTATATTCAAAGTCTTTCAGTTGAGCATAGCGCTCTCTAGCGCAGTATTTGACTTTTTTGATTCTTACACCGGGTTTACACAATATAATCAGTCTGCTAATACAATTCATTCGAAATATGCATTTTCATTATACATTAAAAGTCTGTGACTGATTATCTAACAATGACTTTGAATTGTATAAAAAATGTGATAGATCACACTATCACTCTTTTTGAGTGTAATATCGAACGACTAACTGTAACGGCCTTTCCTATAAAGGATGTTACATTCATCTATGTGATAGTCACCATAGTTAATTTAAAACTCACTGTATTTTCAATGATATATAAAATTTATAAGTCCAAAAGAAACAAAAAGTCATAGAAAAGGAAATCCAAAATCTTGTCAGATTGAAAAATTAATACAATTTCTCTTAGTTTAGATTATCGTCACATACCTGATAATGTTATTATTTTTTATAATTGATTTGTACTTATATATCGTAAGGGATTATTATTTCGATATTTCGCTACTTCTCTGCGTACATTCTTCAGGATTATCATTCTTCTACATTATTTTTATATACTTATTTTGCTCAATAATAAGGTCAACTAAACATATTGATACAATTGTAAGGGATATTTAAAAAAAGGGAAATATTTTCAAGTGAAAAAGAAAACTCGGCCTTAGTTCTTCTTCTTCTTCTTTTTAATGAGGCCAGCATTCAGGGGATGACCCCTACTCATGCATTATATTGTGTTGGGCTAGAAAAATAGGCGGGGAAGAGGAAAAAAGGGTGCGGAACCTTGATTTAAACTTACTAATATCATATATGATATCAGTTCGAAAAAAACAAAACTCCTTCTTTAAGAATGCGAACCGCAAGTAAATTGGTTGCTGTTGATTGATTATTCAATGGCCAGTGTTATACATTCACCACTGAATAATCCAACAGCAATCAACCCCAAGAAGCTCGCATAATAAAGTTGTCATAATTTAACTAAAACGTAATTTTGTTTTTATAAACTTCTATAGCAACCCATTGTGCCAATATGGAGAACATCTCTAGCAGCAGGTTAAATATCTTAATTTTTTTTATAATATTATTGTTCTCTTTTTTACGGCTGTCATAGTTAAATTTTAACCTTCAACAATTAAGAAAACTTCTTTATAAAAAAGTCATGTAAGCAGTTTAACATCATTGCCAACAATTTAAAATTTTTGCAAGATTGTTGCCCAGATTTTATTGTTGATGTAGATCTTTCTGATGGGTATTGAAAACTACAACGTCTACGTATACCACTAAATAACCAATGAAAACTTTAGCCAGATACTACCTACTACTCTGGTTACAGTAGCTGTAGTATTTGCATTTCTTGCCAGCAACAGTAGTTGGGTTCCTTTATTTACCTTATGCGGCCTCCTGCAGTACAAAGCTAAACGTTAGTATGATGATTTTAAAAGAATTGTCTTATTTTTATTGAATGACTGATAAAATACTCTTGATGCCCTGAGCATCACTGTCGTAGGTATGTCTGGTTTGTATGGGATTTTTTTATTCATTTAGTTTTTTATTTTTTCCTTTTCATAAATTAAAAAACAAAACCTCTTATTTAAATATTGACATAGTCATGTTGATTTGTACAAACGATCGATCGATTGATTTAAAAGTAAAGAAAGAAACATTCCTTTCAAAGAGACGAATATATAGAAGAGGTTTGTTTTTTTTTTTGTTTAAAGAGTAAAGGAATTTTAAGCCTGTTGCATGCAATTGTCAGTACCTCATATGATAGATCATATTTGCCAAAGCAATATATGTTTGTAAATAAATAAATTTTTTACTTTCTAATAGCTTGGCTGGCAACTTATCAGATTGTTTGATCATATTTCATAAAATTAATTTTTTTGTTGCGCATAGAATATCAAAATTTTCTTAACGTTAATTCTAGGCTTACTAAAGTGTGCCACTAGACTTTATGTACTTTACTTCTTACTTATTTTTATATTTTGTTTATTTATTTATTTTCTAAATTACAGTACAATATTAAATTATTTTCTAAAAAATATTTACGGGCAGAGTAACTAAGACCATGATCTCGATGTAGTGGGACACCCTTATTTTTATATACGAATATTATAGGTAGGTAGGTCGGTCAAATGGCCAGTTAATCGAAAACGTGATCAACTACAATTAGCACAAGGTGTCGTTTTGAAACCAATCCAGGACCAAACTGAATTCACCCAAGATATTTCCTATCTGCAGTAACAGCCAACCAGAGCTGCCTATAAAGTGGAATAAAGCAAGTTCTCTAGGTTCGCATATTGCGCCAATTTATCAAAAAAAGGCACTCCTGAAATTTTTAATGTTTGGCTGACAGACCTGAACAATCACAAAGGAAATGAACTACAGTCTCACTCACAGAACTATTTCCGCAACTTGTGTAGTGCGGATTAAAGGGCAGACCCAACCTCTTTGCGGGTTTACCGATCAGCCAGTGAGCCGTATACAAAGCCATAAGTCTGGACAGGGACGGATGAGAAATCCCCAAGATTCCCAGAGTCCTACCCCGTTTATACCGAGGCCAAAGTGTCTTAGAAACAGCACAGGAATTGATGGAATTCCATCTGCTTTGTGCTTTCCCAAGGAAAAGCTTGAATATCCCATCTCTGATGACAATCATAAGGCAGTGGATATCTGAGTAAGAAGCAACATACTCCCCTCCGGCAGAGGTGCTCCTAGCAAGCTCATTCGCCTTCTCATTCTCCACGATGTTCCTATGATCCGGAACCCAGGCCAAGAATATTCTCAAGGAGCTTCAGCTCCTCTTTGCAAAAAAGAACTAGTGAAGAGTTTCCCAAGGGTGACGCTAAGGCCCTGATAGCGGCCTGGCTATCAGAAAAAACCCACATCAAACCATTGTGTACTCATAAGTAACAAATTGACTTCAAATGTAATAAACACCAAAAGTATATTGATTTTCTTTAAATTTATAGTTTCTAAATTTTAAAAGTTTGATGCAAACATTTTGAAATTACTTGTTTTAATATAATTTTGTATTTAAAAATAAATGCGATTATATATGTACATATTCCTACAATAACGTCATCTAATAGCTTTTAAATGTAACTATAAATCACTCAACCTTAGGTATAAAAAATTAATTCTTTTGTCACCTTTTCAATAATCTCTATTCAGTTAATACCAACCAATACGACCAAAAAAGACGCCTCTGATAAATTTATGGAAGTAATTAAAACGTCATATAAAAGTTGTTTGTTTTTTTTGCATTTGAAATGTTAATTATTAATCTCGTTCTAAATAGAAAATAAAAAATATTATTGTGTTACAGTTTTCCTTTTTTCTAAATTTATATCCGACTAAGACTCAAATAGTTTTATGTATTTTAATATAAAGAAAGACTATTTAAATTATAATTTTGAAAAATATTTAAATTAAGTAAAGTTTTTTCTACAACTATAGATAGTTCATACCAATAAGGGCCGAAGTGTATTTGACTTTATATATAATATATAAGTAGTATAAGTATAGAAATCTTTGGCTAGCAGCACTTTAAGGCAATTGCTCCTACATATTGCTGATTACAACTTTTGTTTGTCTCGTCTTTAAAACGCCTTAATTAGATCAGCAACTAGATTCTATTAAGAATTTAGATTGCTTTTTTTAAAATCCATTTCCAATTGTAGGAGAAAATTGTACACCAACCTACCAGAACATGTTTTCGACTCCAGCTGAGGAAGTCTCATCAGAGTTCTTTGTGTTTTGTACAAATTTATGCTAGTTTTATTTTTACACAGAATGGAATAGTATCAACAGGAGGACGGTGTCACATGCCACACAGCATTGAATCAGTGGCCCAATTAAGAGGCGTGTGCAGTGCACACTTTATTTAACTGAAAGCCAATATTGCAGATTTTTTTTTTGTGAGAGATCAACCAATCATATAAATCAACCGGATATTTTTTAACTCAAATAACATTTTTTTTTTGTAAAATCTGAAGTCTCTCAAAAAAATCATCCATGATATGCATTTTTCTATAAAAAGAAGAGCTTTGTGCAGTCAAAGCCTGCTAACAAGTTCACACAATAGATTAGTGGGTTGCGTGCGATTTTTTTAAATTGTGATTTATTTATTTAGTGTAACAGAAATATAGAATAAATTTAAATTTATTGCTTTTAAATTATTTTGTTTGCTTTTATATACTGGCAGAGGAGGGTGTGACTATGCTTGGAGCGCCTTCAAACAAGACAGTTCGGATGTAAGGCGGAAACATACTCCAATATCTTCTAATCTTGAGTGTGGAAATACCAGAAATGCTTCCAACTGTCTCGTTTGACCGAAGCCATAGTAACACAATGAACTGTTGTTGATAAATAAATAAAATATATACTGAATGGGATATATGTATGTAATTCTGATTAGGTTAACATAAGAGTATATAGTTTTTAAACCATCTTTGGGAAAAAGTCTCCTGACGAGTCTCTTAGGCAGATTCGAAATAGCTATAGAGATGCCATTAGCAATATATTCTATATATTTTTTTTTTATCTATAAACTAAATTACAATACAGTATATAATTATATTATCTTAATAATTACGAGCACAGTAATAACTAAGACCATAAGTTCTTTGTAGTGTCGTAGATTAGTGTCTCTGATGAGAAGCGAACCACAACCTTAGCACTAGAGTTTAATAAACAACCCACTTAACTATTGGGCCACCCTAAAAAAGTCTTCTAAAATCGTATAAATTTTCTTTATGCATCTTAAAGCATGCATTTTTTTTAAACTTTTCCGTATTATTTATGTTTAAATCCTCAAGTGCAAGAAGCAAAAAGTAAACCAGATATATAAAAAACCCATAGAAATTCATTGATTTTTCATTCTCTCTGACTTTTTTACTCATTTATCCAATAAACAAAAAACTAAACTTGGGTTTTTTAGCTCCTTTGATTAGTCGCTCTTCTTAGAACTACTTACTCTCTTAACTGAACTCGGTCGTTCTTTTAGTTCGTTAGTCCGTATACTATAATTTTATAAAGCTATATTATATTAAAAATTATAACAAATTCATTAGACCGATAAATAAATTTTTACGGCTGTATTCAAACAAATTTTATACGTTTATGATAAGCTTTTTTGCCAAATTTCTATGGAATTCTAAATAAAGATACATTTCTTACAAATTCAGCAGTAAAATTTATTTTTTTCACTTTTTTTTGTCTCATATTTACAAAAATTTTTTAAATATCCTGGCAATACTCCTTACCTTTCACCTGTAAAAAAACTTTTAAACATTCAACGAAAAAAACATTAAATATTCAAAGAAATGCAAATTAAAGAGACACATGAGCCAAAACGAGACAATAAGAAGAACTAACGAATAAAAACAAACTAAGGAACTAAAAGAGGAAATTGTTGCGACCAGCTCTCTTAGTTCAATTGAACTAGGCCGTTCATGTACTACACAAGTCTACAAAAAACGCTTTTATTGTACACATAAAAAAATCATGAAAATATCATGGTTTAAAGAGTGGGTTGATTTGAAAGCTAGTGCTATTACTTACAATCGATCGAAGCCAAATCCAACATATGTTGCTCTAGACAGGCATGGTTTGTTTTTCAAAATTATTTAATAAATGTAGTCTTTTTAAAGGGTTTCAAAAATATATAACATAAACACTTTTTCTTTATCGATATATCAATACATATGGACATATAACACATATTTAACAATACGAATATAATTTTTAATACTGAAAATAATTCTTAATTTTATGACTTAAAAAAAATAGCACATTAAGCATTAAACACATAGACGACAGCAAGCAGCAGGCAGCAAGTTGTCAAAATTAGAATACACACGTTTATATGGAAACGATTATTTTAAAGGCAGCACAGCAAAACCCCAGACAAAAACCTTTGCTGCTGCTGCCCAACTTAGAATAATTTCTATTTTTTGAGGCAGCAAAAACTAATTAGTGATGCTAATACAATATAAAATGTTAAATAAATACGACCTAAAAAATATTTTTTATTACAATTAAAAAAATTTATTTATTCATAAAGATAATAACAAACACTTTTAACATTACAAGGCGGTATTTATTTAATCAAGTTTAAGATTTTAAAGTTATGTTTGGTGATCCACAGGGATCAATATGCATTGTTGTTAAAAATGCTTGTATAGTATGATGCGAAATGCGATAAAGTAGCTGAATGTAAAACAAAGAACTAAATACGTTTTCATGCATCGAAATATCTTTGTGAACAGGAGATTTATTTTCAAATATCTTTTTATTTATTTATTTATGTCTATGGATAATAGTTTCTTGCAGACGAAAGTAAAATTTACAAACAATATTTTATAATTACATAATGATTTAAATACAAAATAATTTTTCTCTTCAAGGAATCATTACTCTCAGAAAGATCAATTAAATGATAAAGATTATTAAACTTCAAACATATTTGACGAAGATTCAGCCGTACCAATTGAGAAATACACATCATTTCAAAATTCAACGGGCAACATTGCCAAATAATTTGAGATGAGAGCAAAATTTAAATTTTTTTTTTAAGAGTATGTGTAAAATTAGCGAGAAATATATTTTGTTAATGAGTTTTGTAAAGTTTTTTAATACTAATAATATATAAAAAAAGTAAAATAAAAAAAAATATATTTACATATGTACATTTCAAACAAGCGATTTTATTTTTGCGATTTTGTACATTTGAAAGTGGTATCACTGAAATATTTTTTTCAACTACAAACACATGTTAATTATTTTATTTGTTTTTTTATTGTTTTGCTGCTGCTGCCTTCAAAATATTTATGTAGCCGATAGCATGGCAGCAAATAATGTCGGCTACATTTGCTGCTTGCTGTCGTGCTGCTTGCTGTTGTCTATGTGTTTAATGCTTTACTCGTACAAGTAAATAAATTAAAATCAAATACGATATTTTATTACTATATTTTATGGTCAAAACATCAACATTTTAAATATACGAGCAAGCATATGCAGTGTTTATATCACCCACTAAATTTAACAATAATTTACTGAGGTCAGTGCATAATTGATGATCTTGTAATATACTCGTACTGCAGCCACTTAAAATTACTGTAAAAAAAAAGAAAAACAAGAAAAAAACAAAAACAATAAAACGATTTTTACAAATTGTATTGAAATCAAATAAAAACAATAATAAATGGCTGATCATTTAATAATAAACAATACAACAGTAAAAATTTAATTATTTACACGCGATATTGTAGAATGTGAAACGCAGCAAAAAATTACCTCGAAAATATCGAATACAATATGTATTAGCCAAGAGGCTTTATAGGCATATAGATTGTGCAACAAATAAATAGAAAAAAAAAAAACGAGAAACATTTCAAATATTGTAAAATTATTGAAACATTTCCAATGCAACACACACTTTTAATTTTGCCTTGTCCAGAATATTAAAATGTTATAGTATGGAAGTATCCAATTAGTGGCAGTGATAAAACACACAACACCCGCCGTGTTAGTAGGAGGACGTTTTCGATTTAATTTTGTTGTAAAAGAGAGGTAACTAAATAGAGAAATGTATACTTAAGTTGTATCAAAATAATATAAGTACTCGTACATACCACACACCCATATTTCGTTTTTATGTAAAGCATGGGCTAGATAGGCGCGCTGCAATCTCTGTAAAAAAAACGTATTCATTCCTTGATGAAGAAGAATTGAAGAAAAAAAAAAATAAATTATATACATACTCGTTCATATACACATACACATAAACGTACATAAGATTTTGCGAATTTGAAAAAAAAACCGAAATTATTTTCACATCTTGATTGTATTTGTTTACACAAGCTTACCAAACAAAAAATTTCTATATCTTTTTTTTCGTTGAGGCCAGCACTCAGTGGATGACCCCTACTTATGCAGTAAGGAGGAAAGAGGGAGTAGTCTTGTGAACATTAGATTTAAACGTGCTAACATCGTAATTGACAGGAAAAAACATTCACGGGAAGATTGTTCTATAAACGAACGGTGCGACCAAAGAACGAATTCTCTATATAATGCATTGTAAGAGTCACTGGACAATTAATCACAAAAGGTTGTGCTCTGAGAGAGGTACGCGTAGTCCGCAAGAATACGCGACCACCCGGAATCAAATCCCTTATTTCATCAGAGCACTTCCCATGGTAGTATCGATAGAACAATGATATGCACGCCACATTGCGCCGATGCTCCAACGAATCGATATATTTGGATACCCTACCGTCGCTGAAGAGTACCTTGGTCCCTTCCTGTACGCGGTCGAGAAGTCCCAAAATAGACTTTGAAGCACCGGCTCATACATGAGAGATGTATTCCATCCTAGGTCGGATAAAGGTCCTGTAAATATTTAGAAGGTAGGTTGAAGTGAAGTATTTCTTGCACCGTTTTAAAAAACCGAGGCACTTGAATGCTTCTTTCGACACTCAAAATATGTGATCATTCCAACTAACATCACAATTATTTCTCATGCCCAGAACATCAAGAGCGTCTGTCTCCTCAATATTTACATTACCCTTAGTCACAGATGGCAGGAATAAATCAACATGATAAAACAACATTGGGTTTTGCGCGTACTAAATTCGACCCTGTTTACGAGACCCCATTCTGAGATATTTTGCAGGTCATTCGAGAGTGTGTCATTTATATTCATATTCTATCTAGTAAAAAAATATATATATAAATAAAATAGAATGAATATAAAAGCCATTGCAAATCGATAATTTAAGAACCTATAACATGTATCAACTTGTTGGACTTAGTGCCGCTGCCAACAGTAGCGAGAAACAAAACTTTAAAAGCTATAGTAAGCATAAGAAAAATTAATACAGAATATAAAACTATTCGGAAAAGTGCTGGCAAAGTATTGAGTAATGGATAGTTGAGTATCGAGTATTTGTACTAAATCTTGGGTACTCAGAAGCTGCCATTCAACCACTTATCTGAGAAATATGTGAGCTGTGTATGTAAATTGAATTGGACACTGATAGAATAAAAACTCGTCTAAAAAAGAACTTTTACGCCGCTGAAGAACTAAAAGTTTTTCTATGGAATAAAATTAGGGCTTTGGAAAACCTATTTTTTTATATGAGACCAATACTCAGGGGTTAACCCCTTCTAAATGCCTTTTTTCTTATATTATTGTTAAGCGCCATTAGGAGTGAGACAAATTGCTGTGAATTTATCATTCAAAGGCCGTGGTTATACCTTCACCCTTGAATGATCAACAGCAATTGCCTCATCGTTGCATGTTGATGGTGTGGTGAGTGCCTTGGCTTAGTAATTTTAGCTGTTATCTGCTACTTCTCAATAGGTTACGCTTTTCTCCTAATCATTCGTTTTTTTTTTTTTTTTTTTTTTTTGTTGACATTGGTTAAGATGAAATAGAGTGGAATGTCGGGAAGCTGTTTCTTTTTAGATGGTCTTTGGAAACCTCTTATTTTTGAATTATAATATTTGAATAAAACCGCAAACTAACTATTTCATTTTTCACCTTTGCTGGGATTTGAACCTGGGTCGTTGGATTTTTTGTGTGAGCGCTCTAACCACTATACCAAGTACCCCTCAAATCTTGAGGAAATCTTAATTTTTGTTAGATAAAATTTATTCATGTCACCGTGGTCTAGTGGTTAGTGTGTTGGCTTACTAAGACATGAAAAAGAAAAGAAATATGAAAAAAATATTTCTTTCGGCAAGTACATCTCAGCAGTTTTCTGGCAAAAGCTCTGAGAAAAACTAATTGCCATGAACAAGCTTCTCAAGTCTGTCGTTCGAAGTCGACATTAAACTGTAGGTCCCGGTACTCATGGATAAAAATTGACACACACAACATGAGTGCTGTGAGAAGCTAGGCCGTAAGGATTGTATGTAAAATTTGTTCATGATATACCAATTTTACATTTACATTTCATACTAAAAACCCAACGTTCCCGGTCTGGTACTTTAAACCTAAATCTTTTATTATTCCAAAATATAATATACAGGACAGAAATTGGCTTCGTAACTCCTATGTCAAAAATAATTAAACTACTTATTGTCTGAGTTTCTTTCAATAAGGCTATCATAGAGCGCGGTCTAAGTTTTTATTGGCAGCCTAAAGAGCAATTTCTTCTCAATAAAAATCCTTGTTCTCTAGACCAAAAACCTTGTTTATTAGTACAATGCACTATACAAATAGGAGTTAAACTTTTATTAAAACTAATTAAATACCTAAACCTACAGCCGTGTAGGGTGACATGAAATCTATTAAATTAATTCCCTGCAGTTCTCTATTGTTAATTAATAACAATACAAGGCGTGTGTTTTTATTTCGCACACTCATTTAATTTAATAAATTATAGAAACACTGTGCAGCAGTTGGTTGCCGGGATATACCTGATTGCCAGCAAGTCTATGGTCTTAAAACAGTGCCTTCTAAAAAACCATATTTTGCTTGAATTCAAATAATATTGTTATGAAATGAAATGTTTGCCTTTTTTTATAGGATTTTGAAAAACAAAATTTATTTATTTGTTTTTTTTTTTTCTTTTTTTTTAATTCATTATTTTATTTGTGTACAATGCCTAATATGTTTACTTGTATGTTAATGTTTGCTAAGTATTTTTTTTAAGTGGCTTCTGCCAAATTTGATTTTTAATCGCAACAAATTTGTTAATGTTTCATTATTTAATTTTAATGTTTTGCTTTTTCTTTATTTTATTGCGATTAGAAGTGCGATTTGTTTGAGGAAAAGTATTTGAAAAATAAATAAACACATACGAGTACTGTAGTCAAAGTGAACATGGCATAAAACAGCTATAACAACAACAACAACAACAGCAACAGCAACCATAAAAAACAAACTTAAAACAATATTTACTTCTGTGCAAATTTATATACTTGAAAATGTGAAATATACAAAAATACATTGTATTTTACTTTTTGCACAAATAAATTTATAAGTTTAGTACTGAGAAGCAAAAAACTGACAACTTCCTAGAATTTAATGCTCTTCGAAATAATCAACATATCACAAGATACACGAGTAATTGTTTTACTTCACATGGCCAAAACCAAATGTGATAAAAATGAGTAAATCAGCAATACCTGATTTGCAGTAGTTTTCAAATAAAATATCAGAGTTTTCTTAATATATAAAATATACTTTTAGAATTATAAACAGTTCAAAAATTATGGCTTTTAACTTACTGTTATCATACCTACATATTTGTCCAAAGTTTATTAAGGTGTTGAATGTAGCACTGGGCCAGTATGTATTTCAGATTATTCTACTTAAAAATCTATTAAAAGTACAAAAAATTTATTTTTTTTTTTCAAATACGAATATCTTTCAACACCCCCAAGAACATCAAAAAGAAATAAATAAAATTTCAAACAACTTGCAAAAGACTTCAAAAACGTAAACGAAGTGCTTGAACAAAATGCGAACGTTAACAGATTAATTTGCTTTAAGAAAGCAACAGCAAAAAAGCGTAAATAATTAAAAAAAATGTGTTAAAAATGTGGCCACAAGTCTAGCACGCGTTTAAATAATACCAGATGTTGCTTGAAAAAAAAAACGTAATTTTCCTTCCTGAGTTTGTTACACTCTACATTACATTACAAGTGTGTGGTATATGTGTTTCGTAATGCGGCTTGTAATGCTTTAAATGTAAGGAGAAAATATTGAGTAATTTTATGGATCAAATACATTATGCTTATCCACCGATTTATCTGGTTGAGTGGTTCATGTAAATCTTGACTTCTAACTTCTAACTACCAGTACATTAGTAGTTCTCATAAGTTGTTGATAATAAAGAATTTGGTCAATAACATTGATCAAAATAATTTTGTAACAAAAAACATTTCTTATCAATTTAGTGTTAACTATCTAACCTAATTGTAACTCCAATTTTATTTTGTTTTCATTATGCAACCTATTCTTTAATTTTCTTAATGTTACATTTTTGATTTTTTATAATTAGCTGGGCGTTCGAATACACCAAATTACAAATTTATTTGTGACCTGGAAATCGTATTATTTTGTTTTTGTATAATTAAGATGTTTAAAGACAAAACAGAAATTACTTAGTAAAAAATATAAAAAATTTAATGTGATTCGAATTTGGATTGTCTGATCATTAATAAAAAAATTATGTGTAGGAGCTTCCAGCCACGACGCACACTTGTTCAAGAGCGGCATTAATTCATTTTTTTCATGCCTTCTGATCTACCTGATTTTTATAAAGTTTATAATAGACAATCTAATTATCATGTACCAAAAATATTAGACTTATATCTTTATTACTTTATTTTCCAGAGACATTCAAAGTTGACCTAAGTGAATGCGTTTGAAATGACCGTATTATATGTGTTACATTCTATCGCTTCATGCTTTTAAAATACTCTTCTAATGACACTAAAAAGATCTTTTTTCATACAATTGGAAGTTTTTTATGATATACTTATGTATATGCAAATGCAAAAAATTTTCAAATTTAAAAAAAAAATAATTTTTTTTACTACAAACATTTTTCCAAAAATATGTATATATTTTCTCCAAATTCTATGAATTGCATCTTCTGAGCTCCAACGAGCTCCGGCCAGATACTTATATCAAATTAAAGCCTAAAGTCTCATCTGATTGTTTATTAAAAATTCAGCTGCCCGTTTTTACCCCTAAGCAATTCCGGTTTAAAAAACTAAAATTAGTTAGGAAAAACTTCCTTCACAATCATGTAATTGCATGTTGCATACTCTTAGGATTGCACTTGTCTGCAATAGATTTTATTGCAACTTGTCTGCAGTTTTCCCGGACATTTTAGAAAAATTAATAAGTTTGTTTAACGATCTGTAAAAACTTGTGGATTTTTTTTTTGGGTAAATTCGAAGAATATGCTTTTGGGGTTCATTCGGTTCCAATAATACAGCCGGACCTATCTTTTATTTAAAAGAAAAACTGCAAATTTTGAGGCTTAGAAGGCAATTTTAATTCGGTCATATCTCATACACTTCATACGCAATCTAAACAACTTTTTCTACAAATTATAAAGGAAGTACTGTATTTCAATAAAAACTGCATTGGAAAGTTATCAGTTAAAATATCTGGCATATGCAAGCTACTGAACTGTGAGAAAATTGTCCTCAGTTTTCGTTTTATAATATTTGAGTGACTTCAGTAGACTTTTTCTAAGACAAAATATTTCTTTTTAATCAAATAAATTATGAATTTCTCTCAGTGAAACACTCTTCTTTGAAACGGAATTATTTGATTTGTAAAAAATAGTTTTAAAAAATCGAATTTTAGTCACCAAAATACCGCCTATACAGAGTGCAAGACAGTGCGATGGGCGTCTCAGATTTCAATGAAACTTGGCATGCTTCTTTTCTTTTTTCTAAGTAGTATATGTACTAAGTTTTAAGACTTTTGCTTTTATACGAAAGGTTTTATATGAAAATATCCAGTTTGATTGTATGGGCGGTGGGCAATGGGTGTGGCTGATTTTCATGAAACTATTTTATTTTCTTAATTTAGTCAATATAATACTCTATGCCAATTTTCAAGTTTCTAGGTCCATTCCTTATATTTTTTGCACAAAAATGTATGAAGCCGAACCAGTGTGCGCCGTCTAGCCACCGCTGTGGGCATATTTATCGTCAATATATAATTATATAGCAGATTAAGATTTTTCCAATCACCACGCAATCGAAATATTATAATACCCCGCTTTCATTATCTGACTTCAGAATGGCAATTCTATATCATTCAGCTCGCCTCTGGAATATTTTCCCACTCACTCAACAAATGAATAGCAATGTTAATAGTTTCAACCAATTTTTTTTTAATTTTTTTTTTTTGTAATTCGTAATTGTCCCTTATGATATGTGAAATCCTGTAATTTGTCTTTTATTATACTTTTTCTTTTTTATATATGTACATTAATCTTAAATTGCACTAGTTATATTTAACATATACGTTCCTGTACTGTAAATATAAGACCCTGTCTTGTTGTGCAGGAAATAAGAAAACACTTGAATAAATAAAATCAAAATATCGCCTAATATGAAAAATGACAAAAGTTGTATTTCTGATTTTATTGAACAGAATTAATAAAAAAAATGCAATGATGTAGAGCATGGGATAATATGTCTGAATCCTGTAATGACTTGGTTTGTTATATAAAAATTATTCCAAATTTTTTTCAATATAAAATATTTTTTTTTTACTTCTTTGAGTAGCATAGTTATGATATATGTACATATATATAAATACATAATTGGCCATTATAATCCTGTTTCAGGTTTACTGCCTAACTTTTCGTAGCATCCATGCCATGGTGGAATTACTTACAAGGTAGTGTTGCCAACCCAGCTGAGTTTTGTTTTTGGTCATGCCGCTCCTGTCAAAAATTTGTTTATATTTATGTTTTGTTTACATTTTGCTTTGTGTGTATTCGTGTTTTTGTTTTGGTGTAGAGACATGTACGTTGTTAAAAATACATACACACACTTCTGACATGTGCTTTTTTAAATCACCATACCTGCTTTTGACATTAAAGAGCTGAAAAAACAAAAACAAATTCTCTGTTGTTTTTGTACTATATTCACCTGCCACCACCTTGTAAGTAATTTCACCATGATCCATGCTGTGTGTGTTAATTTTTTACCCATGAGCTACAGTTTAAAGTTGACTCCGAATGACAGATTTGAGAAACTTGTTTATGAAAATCAGTTACTCTCAAAGCTTTTTGCCAGAAGTCTGCTAAGAGGTAGTCGCCGAAAGAAGTATTTTTTCATATTTCTTTGCTTCAAATTGTCAGAGCCGGGGCTTGAATCTCGTCGTAGTAAACCATTACACTAAAGCTGAAGGTCTACACCATGCGTTTGTACGTTTTTTTTTATGCATACATACATACATAATTGGCCATTACATGTCAGGGTTACGGCCTAGCTTCTCGTAGCACCCATGTTGTGTGTGTCAATTTTTATACATGAGTACCGGGACCTACAGTTTAAAGTCGATTCCTTTTTATGCATCTGACAAAAAAGTAGAATCAGCATAATTGTATGTGACAAGTTACACAGCAAAACGCATAGAATGCATAGACGTATCAAGACAACAAAGAAGGTTTACTTTCTACTTTTGTATCCGTAGCATGATTGGTGAAAAAATGTCAGCTGTTTTTTGAGAGTCATGGATGAAAAATTTATTTTTTATTTTAAATGTTACCGATAAATATGTGTGTGTGGTGGCGTCTTTTTAACATTCTTTCTGTATAAAAAAGTTTTTAATAAAAGAAAAAGCTTTCATTAAAAAAGTTGCAGTAACTTTCAAGGAAAAAAGTAAATAAAATTAATTTTAAATACGATTTTTATATTTTGGTTTCTTTTTATCGATTTGTATTCTATTCATCGATTGCTTTTAAGTACTAAGTGCCATCTCTCTTGTTATCTCTCTTATTATTATTTAAAAAACAAATTTTAATGAGGATATGAAGTGAAAAATCACATAAATCGTGGCCCTTGTAGCACAAAATATTAAAAATATAAAATCGATAAATTCTATGAATTCTTTTAAAACCTCAATTTCACTTTTCATTTTGTCTAAATTGTTTTTATCAGATAAAAATATTCATAAAACAGTTGATCAAAAAAAAATAACATGGCACATAAGACGCATTGCATGTAACTTGAATTTAGAAACGCATAGAATGCATAAAAAGTATCATACGCATCTATGCATGAACCTTAGCCTCTAGAACACGGCGACTACATATTACTATTTTTTTATATTTATTCGTTGTTTAGTTTTGTCCTTACTTTGTTTTGAACTTGGCTGCTTTCGATGGCGTTGTGGATATTATACCATACCACCACTATAGATATTCAAATTTTAGTTCAATCAATCAAGACTAATTTCGACAAAATCTCTCTTACGTGTTTTTTGCTAGTAATCTATCGGACAAGTCCTAAAAAAATTAACAAAAGAGCTGCGATAAAAACAAGACTGAAATATTATTATCGAAACATTGGCGACATGAAGACCAATATAATGTTCATTTAATTCGAATTTCTGGCCAGGCCGGGCTGTTGAGGTTTAGGGTATCGCATGTATTGGCTTGAATTAAAAAAAAAATATTTTCTTTAACAAAAGTTATTTAAAAACAAATTTTATAAAAAAGCAACAAATTTGTTTCAATAAAGAATATTAATTTATAAACATTAATTTAAACATAATTAACAAAACATAAACAGAAAAACTTTATTTAAATAAATATTGTACTTGAAAATAATTTAAAATAAAAATAATAAAATTTAATCTCCTAGAAAATTTTGAAAAATAAATATGTTCTTTTTGTTTCATTTTGTATATATTGTTTTTATTAATTGTTCTTTTTGTATTTTGATAAATTTACATAAAAATCCCTTGAATTTTATTTATTTATAGACTTTCTAATCTTTTTTTTTCAATTTTTGTGTTTTATTATTTTTTTGTTTTTGTTTTTTAATAAAAGTTGTGAAATAGAATCTTTCGCAATAATTACTCATATTAAGTTCTTGTTCTGTTTTATTCTTATTTTGTTCTTTATTTATTTATTAAAAAAATTGTTGTTGTTGCAGGCAAAAGCGTGCCAATTGTATTGATATCGCTGAAAATAATCTGTTTAAAGTAAACAAAAACAAAAAGTTTTAAAGTATATGTTGTTCTTTATTAAACATACATACATATGTATGTACAGAAGTATACATATATTATTGTTAAATGTAGTTGCTTTTTTGCTAGTGATACATTCATACATACATGTAGTATGTATATACTCGTACATAAAGATTTGAATTTGAATTTATGGAAAAATTAAATTTTTTTTTAAGTAAACAAACCTTCAACAAAATTAAGGAACTAAGTATAATGGCACACAAAGCACACGAGGGCAGTTCACAATGTTCTTAGCCTGTTATAGTGATAGAAATGCAAATTTCTATTTGTCTTATAAACACATGCTTAATTTCATTTAGATCTGGCAACTCAATCGCATAGTAGCAGGTGTTAAAAAAAGGCACTACAGTGATTTTTTTATAATAAAATTATTATAAATTCGATGTGTTTTAAAAAAATATTTACATAATAAATGTTTATAGCGACAAACAATTCACAGTGATATGGCGAATATTTTAGGTTAAAGTGCTCTTTTATATGCAACATTAAACAATTGGGTTGCTGAATTTAAACGTGGTCGTATAAGCATTGAAGATGAAGCCAAGTGGATATTAAAAACCTGGAACAATGCAAAAAATAAGAAAAAGCTAAAATACATGATATGGAATTAGATGATCGATGAGTGAAAGTACGTGAAATAAGTAACGCCGTAGGCACTCAAAAAGATAGAATAGATATTATTTTATTTTTCATTAGTAGTTACCTATAAAAAAGCTTTCTGCAAGAAGGGGAGGTGTCGTGGTATAGTGCTGGTTCAATTCCAGCAAAGGGCAAAATTATAAAATAAAAATTTGCGGTTTTTCTAAATTATAATTCAAAAAATAAGTGGTTCCCCCCTTCAAGAAGTCCATCCTCAAGAAACCGCTCCCTGACATTTGCAGTCTATTGCACCAGAAAGGAAAGATGAGGAGTATTGCGCCACCTTCTGAAAGATAACATCCACCGACAGGTTAGGTAATTTCTGTTGATCATTCAAAGGTGAAGGTATAGCACTGGCCCACGCAGAATTCATATACATAGTATGTATATCTATGAAAAAAAAGTCTATCTATCCTCAAATTCCAATACAATGCACTGCATGAGTAGGAGTTTACCACTGAGTATTGGTCTTTAATAAAAAAGAAAAAAAAGAAGGGTGCAGAATTTGGGAACAGCAGACCAAAAACGCATTCGAATTAAAATTTCTTAAGAAAGTTGGGATCGATTTAAGTGAAAAAAAAACTGGATATTTTATCATGGTTTCATGACTTTTGATGAAATTTGAATCTACACTGAAATCTGTAGAAGCGAACCAAAGAAATCAAAACAGTTTAAACGGTTGGTAAGGCCACGGAAATGGTTTTTAGAGATTAGAAAGGTACTTTATTGATCGACTATTTTTTGAAAGATATAACCGTAAATAAGAAATATTATTGTAAACTTTTAAATCAATTATTTTTAAAAATTTGATAAAAACAACTTAATTTACAAGACATATAAACACAAAAACTATGTTTCATCAAGGCAGCGCAGCTTACTACAACAGTGGTTCTTCTGTACTCGCGGTCCACCGAATATTTTATAATTTGTTTGCGACCCATTTATAATAATTATTATTATAAATAATTAAAACCTACCACATAAAAAGAAAGAATTGCCCAACTTGCCGTAAGCATTTGAACTATAAATGAACGATTTTGTATTATAGTGTCATGACAATTATGTTTTACCAATAATAAAACTTCTTTTTTCACTTTTCGTAATAGGTGTACACAAATTTAAGATTATCCGATATAAAACGACGTATACACAGTGTATATATAAAAATTTTTGTAAACAGTTTCTACACGCAAAGTGTAAACATACATAAATGCATGCATCCAAGCAAACTCCAATAAAAAAATCGCTGCAGTTTTTATTAAATGTTTGATTATTTAACATACATCCTATACAAAATTTTACATAATTTGGCGGACCCCCGGCCCGGGGGTTCGCAGCTCACCGGTTAAGATTCACTGTACTATAAGAATGGTTAAAAAATGAGAAAATTTATGGTATCGAAGTACAAATTACTTGACTTGCTTCAAAATCTATTTAAAAAAAAATTCTTAACGTTATACGTCCTACCTCGAATAAAGAAGTAATGGCAAATGGCTCCTCAAAAAATTATTTTGAGGAGCTTCTGCAAAATTCTTTTTGATCAGAAGATACACTTCTTAGAAAAATGTAAGTCAAACATTGAAGTTTATTGAAGTTTCAGAATATTATACTAGCTGTAATCACTCTTTGTTGCAAGCACATCTGCAAGTGTTGCAAACGTAGCAAACCATTCTTGTTTTCAAGACTTGCAAAGGCATTTGCAACGAAGAGTGATTACCGCTTTTGTAAAATAAAAAAAAATTATTTTAATAATTTAGCTCTTGCAGCTAGACTACGACGATTGCGAACTGCATTTGTAGTGTGCTGTTTAATATCGTTGACAGACGGCGGCGTTAATGTGAATGAAGTAGTTGAGTTAATTCGAATTAACTTGCGCATTATCTCAAAACTGAAGTTATGCTGCATCAAGCTTTTTTAATATGGTAACATCGCATAAAATTAGTCAGTTTTTGGCTAATTATTTGCTATTGGTAATTAAAATGGAAAGAGAGTAAGCAAAGTTACAAACCGCTCATTTCTATGGGTCTAAAAGCAAATAAAAATAGTTCACAAGCAAATTAACGTTGTCGTCTGTCTACGGTATAACATTTGAAAATCATATTTATGGAAATCTGTAATAGTTTTTAATATTTTATCATTAATTTAAGACTAAAATGCCTACTGTATTGAAATGAAATCTTAAAAAATAACAAAGAACATTTTCACAAACCCAAAATTAAGGATTTTTTCTAAAACTGCAAAAAAAAAAAGTATTCAGAAGTAGAAAAAAAAATATATTTCGCTATATAGGAAAATACATTTAATATACATAATATATGAAATGTATTGGGAAAAAGTCTCCTGACGAGTCTCTTAAGCAGAGACGAAATGGCCATAGAGACATTCTTATCCCCAAAGCAATACATTTCATATATTATGTGTATTCAGAAGTAAATAAATGTTTTTTTCAAAAATTTTAAAACAGTTTTATATCTCATGAACAATTTTTGTGCATCAAACTTTGTTCGTTTAGCAAAGTTTGAACCAAATTAGTACACACTGTTGACCATGACTGATAGTTTTGTTCAAATTTACTTACTTAATTGTTTACTAAACAATTTTTATCAGCCAACAGACAACCACAAGCAATAACCTTTGTGGTTGAGTGACAGTCACATGCCATATTTCATATTTGTCTTTGATTAATACTTTAAACCAGAATATGTCAGTTAAGAGTGCTTTGTTTGAGACTCGTATTTTTACGGCTATGAAGTCTAATGTTCACTCAAATACAATTAAATGGTGTTGAAGAAAATCAGTAGTACTCGCACGGTAAATTTTCTAAAACTTTATATGCCAACTAAACAAATCAAGAAAAACAAACTTTTTAATTTCAATAAAATATAACAAAAAATGTCACTAAAAACTAACACAAATTTACATTTAATTTTCATTGATTTAACTGAATCGTAATTAATATTCCTTCATTTAATTCTACTGAACAGATGTTACTGAAATATATAAATTCAAAAAAAAAATTATTTCTTGAATTTCCAATTGGAATTACTTACTGGATCCTTGTTTTGTAGATCTATTTATAATTACACTGTTCAACACGAAAACAAATTACGGGATTTTCGCGATTGATCCTGGTAGAGGAGGTTAAAAAAAATATATACGTGTGTTGGCGTTTTGACAGATAACATCGGAATTTTATTTTAGAGGCGGTTAACGTTTTCCATCTCTGGCCAACTCTTGCAGCATATCGGTTTATAAAACTATGTTTTTCTTACATCTGACGTTTATGGTTTGTTCAGCGACTTTGCAGAATGTATCACGACAAAAATTTTCGTAGAATATACATATTCCGTAACGGATGTTAATTCTCAAAAAGAATACCAGTTTTAAGATCTTAAGACCAATATAATAATTAGAAATAGATTTGAAAAAAAATTTTTGCAAAATAAATTTTAAAAAATCTTTTTAATTTGTTTATTATTAACGATCTCAGAATCTGAGTTTGAATCCTAGAAAGATTGTTGTTTATTTTCATTAATTAATTTCTGTTTCCTCATTAAGTGAATAGGATACGTTTTCTCAGGTTGTTGCCCGTAAAACTATTTATTATGATTATTCTTTTTTGTAGATTTGAAATTTAATTCGCCTCTAAACAAGACAAAAAAAAAATTCAAATTTTTTTGCAATATAGAAATAAAAGAGAATTAACAACCCAACATGCTTACTTTTTAAATTTCCTAGATTGAAAATTGATTTTTAAAAGTGTTGTCAAGGAATTAGAAAGCAGCAGTAAATTGGATTTCAATATTGTTTTTCCTTTTCTATAATTTAATTTATTTAGAATTTATTTTTCCGTATCCAAAGAACACATACATGAAAACCATTTGCATCATAATAAATAAATTCTCTTATTTCGTGTGATCTTGCCGGTTTTTTTTTTTTTTTTTTGAATGTCAATCTGTCTACGAAATCATTTAACAACGTCATTAGTTCTGTATACTACTTCTGTTCCTTACTTTAAATTATATTTGTATACTCGTTAGTAGTTGTTTTGTATATACTTTTTTATATATGTATATGTAAATGTGTGTGTACGTATGTATATACAAATGACTATTTGTTATTATTTACTTATGCTAATATTTGGCATTTGTTTATTGGTTTTAACTGAAATTAAATATACAAATACGCACTCAACTGATTACAAAAAAAAAAAAAAAATAAATAAACACTCAGGTTCTTAAAGGAGTAAAAACAGTTTTGGGTTAAAAAATATATACTTATATATACATATTATACACATTTCAGTAAACGATGCATAACGACTTCTCTTTTTATTGTCGGCTTTTATTTCTTTTGAGAAAGTCTTTGCATGAAACAAGTAACAAAAACAACGTGAATTGAATCAAAATCTGTAAAATCTTATTTTTAAATAACCAACTCCAAACCAAAAATTTTCTATATTAGTTATTTTAAATATATGTAGCTTTATTTAAGTACGCTAACTAGCTTTCTTTCCGTGGTCTAGTGGTTAGTGTGTTGGCTTACTAAGACATGGGCCCTGGGTTCGACTCAAGTCTCTGACATCTTCAAAAAAAGAAATATGAAAAAGATATTTCTTTCGGCGACTACCTCTCAGCAGCCTTCTGGCAAATGCTCTGAGAGTAACTGATTGCCATGAACAAGCTTCTCAAGTCTGTCGTTCGGAGTCGACATTAAACTGTAGGTCCCGGTACTCATGGATAAAAATTGACACACACAACATGAGTGCTGCGAGAAGCTAGGCCGTAATCCTGACACAGGGTTGTAAAGGCCAGTTATGTATGCATGTAACTAGCTTTCTTAAAATTCTAATATGTCTCTGAAATCTTCGGGTTCTCTAATAACATCTTTAAACTCGGCAAGAATTTCGAAATAATTAATATCTTCTTTTGTCTTTATAAATATTGCAACATTCGTTCTTGAAAGAATTTCGTAAGACAATTTTTAATGTAAAAATGCTTTCTATTTTCGTAATCCAGATATACTTATATGTACTCGTATACATATATAAGTAAATGACTTTATACGTCTGCTTGTTTGTCGTTCAATCACACCTAAACGATTGAAGCAATTTGGTTGAAATTTCGAATATAAATTGCTTCAACCATCGAAAGTATAATAGAGTATATTTTATTAAAAAATTGGACCTGGGCGAGGTACCTTCCATCTGAACAAATTTACGATTAAGGTTAAGGTACCTCCCATACAAGATAAATATTAATTTCTTTATATGTATATGTATGTGTGTTGAAGCCAAAGTTTCTAAATTTGGATGAATGATTTCGGAGTTAATTAAAATCATAAATGGGAAAATGAGCGGAAAATTTGGATTGGTAACTCGAACACAAAATAACCATTGTCATCCGTATATCCTGAGGTCTAGTGGTTAGTGCATCGGCTTACTAAGACAAGCACCCCGGGTCAAACCCCAGCTCTGACACCTTGAAATAAAAAAGAAATATTAAAAAAATATCTGGCAAAAGTTCTGAGAGTTACTGATTGCCCTGAATATGTTGTTCGAAGACGACTTTAAACTGTAGCTCCCGGTACTCATGGATAAAAATTTACACACACAACATGGTTGTAATGGCTAATTATGTATGTATGTACAATATCTGTTAAGTGCTATTTTTCTGATAGGTATTGATCATTTCAAAGAGAACTCGCAACCATCAAATAATTATTATCTTATAAGAATGGCAAGAAATTGTACTTTTTTAGATTTTGCTTTAACACCAAATCTTAATAACGCATTCAATTTCTAACAGACATAGTAAGTTTATTTATTTTTGTATACATTTTTGATAGAAATAAAATTTTTTGTATGGCAATGCTGTATACAGTTATTTGTTACTCGTAATTGGTAATGTGCATGAGTAATTGGTAATTATCAAGAACTTCTGATTAATTTTATAAATGTTAATTAGCAATTAAAGATAATTGATTGCAAAATGTATGATATATACGTACATACTCAATTAATTTTTGGTTTAAATTCCTTTGATGAAAGAAAATTGTTGAAACAATTAAAAATTTGATTAGTTTTCTTTTAACACTTAGAAAATTATTTTTTTGATTCAATTGATTATTAATACAATTAAAAATTAAAATATTTATTTGTTTATAATTTTAACATCATTACTGTAACCAGTGCTTCTCTTCTCTCACATCGGTTATTTAAGTAATTGGTAAATAACAGAAAATTCTTGTTAAATACGGTTTCATACAAACAAGGGAGAGTTCGGTTTTATATGTAATTGGCCTATAATTTTTCGCTCAATTATTATCGTATTTTCAAGATATTAATATGCTTGAATTCTATTTAAGCTTTGGTAGAATTTCAAAAACTCCAAAAAAATTGATTTTTTTATACTCAAATAGTTGGTGAAAATTTAGGCCACAATCGAAATCGAAGTACAAGTGATGGATGGCATTACTTACTTCCCAAAGAACTCTAAAAGTTGCCTGAACTTCAATGATAATTATAATAAAAACCAATAAAAAATGTCGTTATAATTAGCATCTAGGTAATAAAATGTAGTAATCCATTGCCGTAAATAAAACAAGGCAACACTTTTGTGTCGTCAGAGTGTCTTTTAAGTTTCAAACTGCCTCCATCTAAAAACCCATATTGTGCAGACGATCAATCAATTCAATCCCAAGCGTAACATATTTACATATGAACACATATATTTTCTAATTGTCTAGGTTGTAAATTGCTGTAAAAACAATAAACAAAAAAACTTAATTTGTTTAATATTGTTCTCAAATTTTTTTTTTTAATTGTTGTTGTATGTTGTAAATCACTTAAAATCTGTCATTGACTCATCATTTGCAATGAACCAATGTTTGGTTTTCTTCTTTTTCTTGATGGATTTGAATGCATTTTTTGTTTTTTTTTGGAAATTAAATCCAAAATGGTAGTAATTTTAGTGGAGTTTTAAACACAAGTGCATACAGTTTTTGGGCCCACCCATGTTGTGATGTTTTTTTTTGTTGTTTTCTGCTTTTGGAAATATTTTGATCAAAAAGCAAATGCCGCTGGTAATTAGTCATTTTTGAAATGCAACTATTTCGTTGTTTTGTTATTTTTGTTCTGTCATCACCATGTTAGCAGGTTGTTTTTAGAAGTTGTTATGATCGTTATTTAAAAGTTTGACGAATGAGTTTGAGCAATCAAATGCAAGAGGTATTTTTAGTGTATGTAAGTATACACGCGTATAAGTGATTGGCTATGCTGGTAATGCAAGCACGACATTTCAATTTTTTTTTCTCTAGATAACTACCGAAGACCCTGAACATTTTGCAGTGAGTTATTAAAAAAATAAATTTGAACTCAAATCGGCAGTACCATGATCAGCAGCTAATTATTCGCAAGAAAAGTAGAGGTAAACATATTAAGTTTAAAGTCTTTTTTATACACACTAATTGTAAATGGTTTTGCCACGCCCACTACTCTTATGTATGTCCTCAAGAATTCGCTTAGTTTTAAGATTTTTCCTACTACAGGGGCCTTATTCTGTAATTCTCTTAACTTAAAATGCTAAAATTTTGGGTTTTTGAAATAGGCTAGGCGTTAGAATATATATAATTAAAAATTTTAGAGGTAATAGGCATGAAGCTTTTAAATTACTTACAATAAGCGTTCAAGAATTCTTTTCGTAATCAATAAGTCTTACATCAAGTTTATAAATTTTTAGTTTTAGCTTAGGAGAGTTACAGAACAAGAACATTGCAATGCACATATGCAGTTCTCCTCAGGTCCATATTTCGCACAAATTCTTTGTGTTGACAAAAATAAACTTATTTTACTTGTTGTGCTTCCATCAAACTGCAAAGAAAAGTGAAATTTACCAAAACTGAAGACTTTTTATCATTCTGATTATTACTGCTTTGTGACACTATCAGAGCCTTTGTTTTTACTCTCTTTTACTCAATAACTTTATTAAAAGAGCTGACTATACCTAGTAAAGCGTTTCTTCATTTCTCTTAAAACCATTCAAGCGAAGATTTTTCCTAAAAACTAAAAATAAGCCAAAATGTTATTTAAAATTAAAAACGGACTATATGATTGTTAAAAAAAATTCCAAGCACCATTGATATACAAATATGGTAATAGATAAAGCATCGTAAGAAATGGCCACGCATTTAAAAAATGCAACCCTGAATATTATTGCACCGACAGCTACTAACTTTAACTAGTGATGCAATAGATAGGAATTACTGCATAAAACCTGTAACATAGAGTGTACGAATATACTTATTACGTAGTCGCCGTGGTCTAGTGGTTAATGTGTTGTCATACTAAGGCATGAGCCACAGGTTGAAACTCCAGCTCTGACATCTTGAATAAAAAGAAATATGAAAAAATTATTTCTTTCGGCGACTACCATTCAGCAGTCTTCTGGCAAAGGCTCTTAAAGTAACTGATTGCCATTAACAGGCTTTTCATGTCTGTCGTCCGGAGTCGACTGTAGGTCCCGGTACTCATGGCTAGGCGGTAACCCTGACACATTGTTGTAATGGCCAATTATGAATGTATGTAGAGTGGACAATAGTTTTGGGCGCTGACAATATAACACATACTTATAAGCATAAAGCCCTAAGTTCCTTTTTTATATTTAAGCAATAGTGTAATTTGAATTAAATTTTTACAATAATATTATCTAAATCAAATCATTACAATAAAATTTGAAAAATAGAAGGCGTTTTTAATAAAAACCCACTCAAATTATTTTGATTTTTTTTAGTCTAAGAAGATTTCACGCATATAATTCTTTTAAATTAAATTCTTTTTATTTTCACAACCCATTATTTATTAATTAAAATTGTTTTTATTTTTCTTTCCAGGTATGCTTATTTTTCTTACAAAATTATTGAACTTCCCACGATAATTTGTTTCTTTCGTTTTCGTTTCTAATTAATTTAAAATTGCATTTGATAAAGCGCAGTAAGTACTGCTTAATGTTTAGTTGAACAATTTTGAAATATTCTTTGAAATATAAACAATGCTTGGTAAACAAATTAAATTTAATTAGAAATTATAAAAATAAAATTTCAGTTTGTGTGGTATGAACTTTGAAACAAAACAAAAAATAAAAAAAAAATAATAATTAGCATTAACGTGTTATAGGGGTAAGAACCCGTATTGTAGGAGACAGCCTTTTATGAAATTATTTATATAGTGATGACCCGATTTTTTTGGTAAAAAAACTTAAGTATAAAAGTACATAGCATAATCGTTTACAATGCACAGCTATGTTAGTCACAACTATAATTTGATCTTAAAGTTACACTCAATTCACACCATGATTTTTTTTTATGCTTCAGTTGCATGACTTTGTACATGACTTTTTTCTTGCGGGCGAAATGTGTAGAAAATGCAAAGAGGCTGAAAAAAAAATCACCAATTCTGTTTTTTTTTTGCATGTTTTTATATTTTATCTTTTTTTAAATTTTGTATTCTTTTGAAGTGTCAATTATGCTTTTTTTAATATGAATTCAACATCCAGATTTTTCAAGGAAGTATAAAAGATAGCCATGCTTTTAAAAAATCATGATGTGAATTGCGTGTTAAAAGTTGCCCTACTTCTATACGTTAGATAAGCTGCCGAGTAACTTACTAACTTGTACGAAACGCACTATTGTAGCAATGCATGTCAGTATCATAACTTGCACTGTTCACCGAACTTTTCTTTTTTCAAAGTACTCCTGCCATCAGTACATCAGGTCGGCTAGTTATAGGAATGCCCTTGTACATAGATTACATCATTTTATAAATCAAGCTAAACATTTCCAGTTGTTTTTTGCGAATTCTTTCTTACAATTAGCTTTAAAATGTATTTTTAAACAAAATCTTTTATTAAATAGTCTTTTTGAAATAAGTTGGCGCATTACTACCCTTCGCTGCTACTAAACTGAACTCTTAGTACGTTTCCGCGTACTTATTATGCGGCGTTAAACTAGTCTTGGGCCGGTGCTTCACAATCTATTTTGGGGCTTGTGTTAATTTTTATTTATGAGTACCGGGACCTACAGTTTAAAGTCGACTCCGAAAGACAGACTTGAGAAGCTTGTTCATGAGTAATAATTTTTTCATTTTTTTTTCAAGATGTCTGAGCTGGGGTTTGAACCCTGGGCTCATATCTTACTAAGCCAACACACTAACAACTAGACCACGGCAACTACAGACTCAGAGCACATCTCGCAATGCATTAAAGTAAAAAAAAACAAGTATTGCTTACTTTCCCAAACATTTTTTAAACTCGAAAAACACAACCTAAAATTAGTTTTGCTGCAAAACATGTCGAAAATTGTCAGTGCAACACTGTGTTGCTGTTATGCTTACAAATGCAACTATGGGTCATCCATTCCATTCAAAAAAAAAAATATTATTAAACACATCAAAGATCATGTTATTGTTATTGTTGCGGCAGCAACCTAAATGAAGCGTGTTACGGCAGTAACTTTTGGAAGAATAAATAATAAAACGCAGCTTTATTTTGAAATAAAGTTCAATACGTAGAATTTGGTTTTATTATCTAAAGAAAAAAATATTATAATATATTCACAGTAATACTATATTCATTAAAAAAAAATCTTACTTAATTCTATTCTTCTCGGCGTTTTCTCTCGAAATGATTGTTAAATTTAAAATTGCAAGCGATTACCATTCTGCACCGAGTATTAAATTAATATTTCAATACTGGTTTAGAATAAAAAAAGATTGCCATATTAGTATATATGAATAAAATTCAAATTAACGAACTCTAATAACTGAAATGCACTTAATTCATAACAGTTACTATAAACAATATAATTTGACAGAAATTCTATTTTCTTTTTCATTTTAAATAAAAATTTTTAAAATTTATTTTTAGTTTTTGTACAACACAATTTTTGTTCTGCTTTTTTATTCGTTTACAACATATCGCCGTGCGGGAGTTTATGTGCTCTATCCGCCATTTCATATATCTGGAATCAATGATGCCACTTTTGGTTTTTAACGCCAAAATTTTTATAATCTGCAATCCGTTTTCGGCTATTTATCTCCGAAACTGGACGAGATGTCCGAAAGCGGATTTCTGACTTGAAAAACTTTGGGCCGAAAAACAAACGTGGCATTATTAACTCGAGATATATAATAAATATAAAATGCCGGACGATATGTTTATGTCTAATTATTTTAGAAATTTCGAAAACAGAAGCTATTAAAGCATAATGGAAGCGCATTAATGTGTTTTGTGAAAAACAAGTAGTTTTAGTTTAAGTGGAAATGTACGAGTACTATTATAATGCAATAGGCACAAACCAGCCATAGTGTAGGGTATAATCAGAGATTATAATTGCAAGAAAAAAAAAACATATCTTTTGCTCTAAACAATTTAAATTGCTTAGAAAAAAACACCAAATCATACAATTTGATGCAAACAAATCAATTTTGAAGAAAAGAGCAAATATTACGAAACTTTAGAAAACAACAGAAAAAGTATTTCTTTCTTTTTTTGCAATTTTTATTTTTAGATTTGAAAAATTTTTGTTTTAAAATATTTTGTAATAATTATAACATTCTTACACGATAAATGAAAACAATAAAGCAGACATGTTGTCTGGAATGTGTTGGAATTCATGATTTCTGTTATTTAATATTTTGTAAGAAAGGCAACCAACTAAAATGTAGTACAAAAATTCAATGTCATTCGGTTAAAATTTTAAAAATAAAAATAAAACTAAACAGCTTGTTTATGTTCTTAATTACTTATAAAATCCATACTCGTTAAGAGCAAAAAAAAAGAAAATAAGAAAAATGAATTTATTATTCTGAAATATTATTTTCTGAAAAATTTAACTCAGTACTCAGTTTACCTTAAAATATGTTAAAAATCGATTATTATTACAATGGTACGAGTAGTTTTCACTCTGTTTCTACAAAAGAAATATGTAGGACTTGAATTGAATTGAAATGCAGTGCTGCTGCTGCTGTTGGTGACTTTTCTTGAATGACTTTGTCTGCATTATTTTAAAATAATTATGAATTAAATTTTAAACGACCAGACACAAAAGTTTCTACCAAAAATGGTTACAATCATGCCAGTAGACATGCCGCCAATTGTAGTCATCTAGAACAGTGGGAACAGTGCTTAAAGTAAATGAAAAGCATTTCAGGTATAGAAATATACCAATTACTTCATAGACTATTGAAAAAAAAAACTATTAATGATTTTTTAGAGTATACATGAAATTTAGTTATATTTAGTTCAATTAGTGTCTGCAGAAGAGTACGTGGTATAGTGGTTAGAGCGCTCGCACAAAAACTCAAACGGCCCAGGTTCGAATATCACCAAAAGTGAAGAATGAAAAAGTTAGTTTGTGATTTTTTCAAAATTATAATTTAAAAATAAGAGGTCCACCTCGCCCTCCTCCAAGAAGTTCATCTACAAAGTAACCGCTGCCTGACATTCCACTCTATTTCACCTTAACCTTTGACAACGAAAAACGAACGATTAGGAGAAAAGCGCCACCTATTGGAAGGTAGCAGATAACAGCTGAAAACCTACTTAGCGAAGGCACTCACCGCAATCAACCTGCAATGATGGGGCAATTGCTATTGATTCAAGGATGAAGGTATAACACTGAGCTTTGAATGATCAATTCACAGAAATTTGTCTCATTCCTAAGGCCGAGGCCACGCAATGAGCGATATTTCTAAATAGAACTTGTTCTAATTTTTAGTTGATTTCTGAGCGGGGAAATATAAATATGGGAAAAGTGAATGCATATATACATACATACATAACTGGCCTTTACAACCCTGTGTCAGGATTACGGCCTAGCTTCTCGCAGCACTCATGTTGTGTGTGTCAATTTTTATCCATGAGTACCGGGACCTACAGTTTTAATGTCGACTCCGAACGACAGACTTGAGAAGCTAGTTCATGGCAATTAGTTACTCTCAGAGCTTTTGCCAGAAGACTGTTGAGAGGTAGTCGCCGAAAGAAATATTTTTTTCATATTTCTTTTTTTTTTGAAGATGTCGGAGCCTGGAATCGAACCCAGGACCCATGTCTTAGTAAGCCAACACACTAACCACTAGGCTAACCACTACTTACTTACGAGTATTTACAAATATTTCATTTTATGGAATTATAGGCTAAAGTGTTACTATTGACAGCATATAGTCAAGCGGGAGTTTATGTGCTTTATACGCCATTTTATATTTTTTGTATCTCGAGTTAATGCTGCCACTTTAGGTTCCTGACCACAAATTTTTTAAGTCTGCAATCCGTTTTCGGGTATGTCACCCAGTTTCGGAGATAAATAGCCGAAAACGGATTGCAGATTTTAAAAATTTGGGGTCGAAAACCTAAAGTGGCAGCATTAACTCGAGAGCTATAAAATGGCGGATAGAGCACATAAACTCCCGCACGACATTATGTAATTGTAATTTTCTTTCCATCTTGAGCCCGAGTTAAAAAATTCAAATTATTCTTGGTTTTAAACCTCTAAAGTTGTTTAAATCAAAATATATTCCGATTAGAGTGTTTCAATTTTTTTAATTTTCTTACATGCTTCAAGTTACTGTTTTTTTTTCGGGTAAAACAACACTAAAGCCCACTGTGCAAATACGTTGAGCATGTGTAGCTTTTTTTGTAGTATGTGTTGTTTTATTCTGTGATGGTACTTTAAAAATTATAGAATAACTCTACGATTTCTATTATGCACTACAGCATGCACACACATGATGCTGCATAAAAACCGTTGACTACTCGTGCATTACTATGTGAGGATGTATGAGTACATTGATTGATCAATATGCAAGAGTCATAGTTTAATGTTGCATTCCCGATTTTGCAACTACAAACAAAAAGAAAAAAACCATTATTTTTGCAACATGTATGACAATGTTTTTTTTTATAATCTTTTATTTTTACTGATGCTACTCATCAAGAGCATCAGCAATATGATTATGCGGTGATGTTGTTGATTTTATTATTGCACAGATGCAGTTACGCATATAAAATTATTGTTGACTATCATGCAATGCATTTACGCACAAAAATTATAAGAAAAATATTGTAAAAAAAATGCATTTGACAGAAATCATGAAGCAGATGGTTTCATATGGCTGTTGGTGCATTGTCCACACGTCAAATGACTTGTTGCCAACATTTATGGCATGTTGTAATGTGACGCATGACAATGAATCACTGGACAATCGCCTCCAAAAGATTCTAAATATTATTGAGAGTAACCATTCAGTAATGTATTTGGTGAATGGCAGTCAATGATTGTAAAAGTATCGTCTGCTGTTCTGTTTATACAGAACCAAAAGGCGCTTTACTTATAACCATCTTTGGTTGCCACAACAAAATAGCATTTCCTTATACATAGATGGTATGGCGGGAGAGAAAGAAAAAACAAAACAGTTTTTTGCTTTTATTGATGAGATGCTGTGGTAGAATTAAATGATCGCGTGTATTTGCCTTTTATGGTTTTAGCAGAGTGAACGTTTTAATTAGGATAATGAGTTGTTTCCGGTTTATAAAATATATTCGTTCGGTGGTTGTGTCAGTTAGTCAAGTTTGCCTTTGCCAAGCTTTAACTATTTACAAAAAAAAACATAAAAATATGCCAACATAAGTGCAACTGCTCTCGAAACATGTTTCCACTTACATGACACTATTCCACTATTGTTATGCGGTGTGTCTAAGAGAGTTTGTATCACACAATAATGAAAAAAAGGCCACTATTAATGAAATTCATAGAGTTGATATTAAAAAAATAAAAACACTGAAATGAATGAAATGATGATCATTTCAAAGTCCTCTCGTGGCATCCAGATTTCTTGTTTTAACCGCTACCATTTATGGTTATTGTATGTGTATGAATAACTACTACTGCTGCTCTTCATACTTTATTCTCTATTTCTTTTCCAAGACCCTCATAATACTAAACAAAAAATAATAAAAAAATAAATAAGATCTGTTGGTTACGAGTATGTTTTGAATTACAAATCACAAGAAAAATAGTTCTCCTTTTGCAGCTTCTTTGCCAGCGCCGTCATTCGGCCACATGCCACAACATGCCTATGACAAGTTCAAGACATTGTCAATAATAGTTTAATGGACAATAGTGATGAATTATTTAATGAAAAACTGGCTGTTGTTTGCTTCTTTTTTCTTCATATTTTTTTTCTGTTTCTTATGCTTTTCATTCATTGAAATCACTCGAGTCTCGAGTAAAGACTTATAAAAGAATCATTAAATCAATAACAAAGTAAGAGTATAAGAAAAAAATAAATGTTGAGCAAAAAACAAGAACTTGTTAAAGGTTTTTCATCATGATTATTGAAAAATTCAATTTTATTTTTTTATTTTTCTATCAATTTAATTTATACTTTCTTTGTGATCAATTCGTATAAAAAAATAAAATGATTTTTCTTTTGAATATTTGAAAACTGTTGACTCAAAAAGTAATCATACAATTTAAATAACATTTGCAAATTATTGATTTAGTATTGTAAAAAAGGACTAATACTACAACTTATTGCCTGACATGGTCCAACAATATTTGAGAAATATAGAAAACGTTATAATGATGATCTAATCGTTGAAATTTTTTTCTTTTAAAAATGTAAAGTTTTGTTACATTTGCTTGGCTGAATATTGTCGAACTGTAACCACAAAATCAGATTTAATTTCTTAAAGTAAATTTAAAACAGTTGATGTCCTTTGATGCCAGAGAACCATTTACTCTACCAAACAAACATAAGCCTCGTGATTTCCATGGTTTAATACTCTCTTACAGAGAAAAAAATTGAAAATCGATTTGAATTAACAAATTTACAGCATCAATTACACTTTTTACTAATTTGGCTGTTTGATATGTACACCAATACCCCGATTTGCGTCGCTTCGAAGTTTCGTCTTTTTTTAAGTTTCTGGAATTTCAATGTTGCGTCGTTTTTGTTTCAGTTTACATCGCATGACTTCTAAGTTGCGTCGTAAATGCTTCAATTTGCGTGGTTGATATGAAAATGTTTTTACAAAGTTAAAGCAAAAAAAGGGGATTTCCCGTTTAGTAGAAAGCAAATTTGCAGGTGTGCGTTGTTTACATGTTAAGCGTAGTTATTAGTTTCGAATTATATCAGTGGTCTTCAGAATTGTTATATTTTTATTTTAATAAAATCTGTTATTCAAAAAATAATAAGAAAATATATTGATTTAAAAACCCTTTTTCTAAGCTAAAATGTTTAAAACCTGTATTGACTAAACGAAAATCAAATACGTAAAAAATTGAAAATTCTGCTTCAGTTTGCGTCGTTTCGGTTTGCGTCTCATTTTTTCAGTCCCAATTAGCAACGCAAACTGGGGTATTGGTGTATAATATTTGTGGTATAATTTAATTGATTTGTAATTTTAATAAGAAAGGTCAATTAAAGTTTTAATTGCATCAACTAAAATTTATTCACTTGAAGAAATAATGGTGCTTGTGAAAAAACAATCATATTTTATATTTGTTTTTTATTTGAGACCAATATTCAGAGGTAAACGCCTACTAAATGGTTTGCATTGTTTTGGAATTTTTGGAAAGGACAGTACATATATATTTTTCTTATATTATTATTAAGCGCCTTACACAGAAAAAAATGCGTTTCAGTTAAAATATTTGTGATACTAATTAAAAAATTACTTATTTTTTCATCAGTAAACAAATTAATGCTATCAATTAAGCTGATTGTAATATTAATTAAAAGTGTTTAAAGTAAAGTTGTATAAAACATTAAAAAGTTAATTAAAACAATTAATTATTTAATCAAAACAAAATTTTTTTTCAATTAACTTGCTAATTAAAAAAGATATATCAATAATTTTTTCTGTGTAGGAATGAGACAAATTGCTGCAAATTGATCATTCAAAGACCATTATTATACCTTCGCCCTTGAATGATCAACAGCAGCTGCCTCATCGTTGCATGTTGATTGTGTGGTGAGTGCCTCAGCTAAGTAGGTTTAGCTTTTATCTGCTACTTCCCAATATATGGCGGTTTTCTCCTGATCATTAATTTTTAATTGACATAGGTTAAGGTGGAATAGAGTGAAATGTCGGAGAGCGATTTCTTTGTAGGTGTAGATGATAATGGATAAAAAAATTGACACACACAACATGGGTGCTGCGAGAAGTTAGGCCGTAACCCTGAAACAGGGTTGTAATGGCCAATTATGTATTTATGTGTATGATATTATAGTTTATACGAATGTGATTCCTTTATGAAGATCAATAATGCCGTGCCTTTTAAATTTCAATACTATATTTTATCCTGGTCATGTTAGTTTTCACCTGGAAATTCTTTTTTTTTTCTTCTTCAACAAAATACTTATCTTGTATCTTATTTTGTCTGACTTGCATGGTCTGAAATATTCATTTTATCACTGAGTTTCTTCACCATAACTTAGAATAGTATTTTTTATGCCTTTGTGTTTTTTGTTTTTTTGTTTTGTATTGTTCAGTTTGTATTATCGTCAACCCCGACAGAATTGGGGTTTGCTTAAAAATATGTTGCATGTTTTCTGTTTCATCTATAACAATAATTTGTTCAGCTAAACTTGATCGACAAAATTTTTTTTTTTTTGCTTTTTTTTGTGTTGTAACTTTTTGATCTCACTGTATTTATTAAACTATGTTTATACGAACAACGCTAACTACTATATTATGATTTCATTATAGTAGATCAACTTTCATAAATTGTTCAACGACACATATATACTGGCAAGTACACCTGCTTTGAAAACCAGACAGACGCATGCATGGAATGCTTGCATTTCTTTTTGCAACTTTAAAAAAAATATACATATTTTTTCTTCAATTTTTATTTCGTTATTTTTCTTAAGAATTGTAAATTTATACAATAATTTTACATTTTTTTTCTATAATTCGATTTGTTGTTGACTGGCATGCAATTAAATGACCATCTAAGGAGACCATTTGGCGTCTTAGCACAATATAAGATTTTATATCCCCTGTTTATAAATTAAAACTGTCTTTCGTTTAAACAATTGCTCTAGAGTTTTAAGATTTCTAAAGAATCTCGTATTTATAGAAAATTAAACCATTATTTGAAAAGGTATTTTAGAGTCATTGTACGTATTGTTGACACTTTGAGGGAGGGGGTCTTCTTCAGTAGACAAAATGACTTCAAACGAAAGAAATTTTATAAAGAACAGTGTTTTATAAATTTTGAAACAAAAAAAAATAAGAAATATTTTTTTCTTCTAATTTTGTTGAGAACTGAAATGTCATAATTTACGATCATAACAGTCTTGGAACTGTGTAATTATAAACAAAATAAAATATTTATATTTCGTATTTTATAATTGTTATGGTGTCGTTATCGTAATTGTTAAAATTGTAAATATACAATGTAATGTTTATAATAACTCTTTATAATTTTTTTTATTTTTATTTTAATTTCCTTACAAATATAAGACATTTTTGTGTTTTGTAAATAAACACATGAACAAAGGAAAAGTTTTAATGGCATTTTAAACCATCAAATCCCCTATATTTGTAATTAAGAAATTCAATAAAAGGTTTAAGTCTTTGATTTTTGTGTTCTCTATTTGCTTGTTTGAGAGAAAATCATAAAATTTGATGTTTCCTTCTTTCCATTTATAAAACTGTTGCTTTTTTCATGCCCCACTTGATTAAATCACAATTTAGTAGCGTGTCAATTGATTTAACAATTGACTGTAACAATCAATTCACAATTATTATTTTGGTAATAATTCACTGGCAATGAGTAAACAATGAGGCCTATTGGATCTACCAACAGTAGTCTTTTATTTTATTTATTTTTTTCCATACAGACAAACTCACTGACTGGCTGGCTTACTGACAGGTTTTTTATGTCATTTGAAGTATTTTGGTGTGGCTGATGCTTGCTGTTGGTTGATTGGTGTTAATGATGATTTTGATGATCAGAGTAACGATTATGATGACGATTACATTGAGAGTATTGATGATTATCAGAATGGTTATTGGTTGCTATTTATCGATATATTTTTATAAATAAACATTGATGTTGTTTTTTTTTCTGTTTTGGTGTGAATCAATGATTTTTATGGTTTTTGCCATGCAGAGGTCTTGTTTTATAACGTACGAGTATGTAATTGACGAATTTGATTATAACTCTATGGCATGAAAGAATGGGAATGAAACAAGAAGATAAGTCTTATGAAATAAGCCAAATATGTAGTTTTTATAAATTTAAACTTTATTTCGCACTTGAGGTGTATTATTAATAGTTTTCTTTTCTTAGGGCGCAAAGTTAAACTCATTTAAAACAAAACATCAACAAAACAGAATAATAAGAAATAGTTTACTCTGCATAGACATACATCATACATAATTGGTCTTTACAACCCTGTGTCAGGATTACGGACTGGCTTCTGGCAGCAGACATGTTGTGTGTGTAAATTTGTATCCATGAGTACCGGGATCTACAGTTTAATGTCGACTCCGAACGACACACTTGAGAAGCTTGTTCATGGTAATTAATTACTCTCAGAGCTCTACATAGAGGGCTTTCTATTTAAATGATAAAAACAATAAAACAACGGTGGTCGCATTATTAAATATCGTCCGTCTTGGGCCTCATCTCAATTAAATTGCATATGTACTAAATACTTGCTACAGCCCACGCTGCTTCGTCACCCTTATTTGAATTAAATAAGAAATAAATATTGATAAGGTATAATGAAAACAAAATTAAGTCCACATAACGCTCTCAATATTAATCCACTTTCCGATTCCGTGAAAAAAAATTTTTTTTTTTCAAAAAAAAAAAAAAAAAAAAAAAAAATTCAGGAAAATCTGAGAATTAATAAAAATCTATTTTTTAAAATAAATTTGACGTGATACAGACATTTCCATGAGTCTGCCTGCAGAAATTCAGCTCGATTGGATCACGAAAAAAGGGTTAAAAATTGATCCAAAGTATTTTACACAGGCAGAAAGACGGACGCTACGAGCTTTATACTTTTTACATAAAAAAAAAATTCTGACGTGTAAATGAAAATCGCCGATACACGTGTATTTTTATTTTTTCTTCCCTTTTCGAAAAAGTGTATTTGGTTCATAGGACAGAATGTATGTAACGCGGTGTAATGATGTTGAACATTGTAGATATTACTGTTGCTTCTGTGGCTGTTATTTTTGTTTTTTTTTATATATACTCGTATATACTTGTATAAATATTTCCATACTCATTTCAGTGCATGTTTGGTATAATATTCCATTTGCTTTCTGATATCTTTCCGATTATTTTCTTATCTCGACATACATATAACAAACATCAAAGCCTTTTCAATTAACACTAGACTGGCACTACTATTTTTCTCTCAATTGACTTCTTATAATTTGGTTTTTTATTTAGGGCTTAAGGTAATCAAACACAAGAAGAAAAAAAGTGGCCTGTTTTTTCAAGATTTTTTTCAGCAGTTCATTTCACACCTAATTAGTAATAAAATTTAATGTTACAACGAGTGTGGTATGTTTGATTTGATTCTGAATTTTTATGTTTGAATTACTTTCAATATTTGATTAACAATTTACAAAATTCTCTATGAAATAATTTCCATTCGTGCACGACGTACGATCGTTCAAACGATCGATGTGCCTAAACAAACTATTTCAATACCATTAATTTAACAGTTATTGTAGCCATTAAGTTTTATTGGATTTTCACTGGAGCATTTCGTAAGTTTTTCTGTTTTGCCTTCAAACTTAGCGCCACTAAGTGTTTTTCATGAATCAAGTAAAAAAATATAGGCCCTTTAATAGATTGAAGAATTTTTTTCTCTTTCTTTTTGTTGAATTTTCCCATAAATTTATCAGTTTTTGAAATTTGTCGGCGGCTTTTATTTTCTTTTTTTTTCTGAAAAAAAAAATTTCATTGATTTGTTTTGCTTTTTAATTTTTATAATTGTGCTGCAATTTATTTTGACGTAAATGATTATTGTTATTGCATTTAAATCTTCTGGTAACCAAATGAAAAAAATTCCTCTTAAATAAAAAGGAAAATTTAAAGTTCATTTAAATTAAAATTAAATACTATATCATCGTGCGGAGGTTTATGTGCTTTATCCGCCATTTTATATATCTTGAGTTAATGATACCACTTAAGTTTTTAACACCAAAATTTTTAAAATCTGCAATCCGTTTTTGGCTATTTATCTCCGAAACTGAACGAGATATCCGAAAACCGATTACAAATTTTAAAAATTTGGGGTCAAAAACCTAAAGTGGCATCATTAACACCAGATATATAAAAATATGAAATGACGGATATAGCACATAAACTCCCGCAAGACGATATATATAATTAAATAGGAAATTACTTAACATTTGTTTAAAAATAAAATTACATATCGATGATGATCATCATTAAAAACCAAAAATTGGTTAATGATGTGAGCAGGTCAAAATTTTACTACTAAATAAGCTGCAACACTAATTTGGTACTTTTTTAATTATCACTACCAAAACAGCAATGCTATATAGGACAAATTCGTTAAAATAAAATTTTTTGGAATTAAATTAAAATCGGAAGAAACTTAGATTTAAGATTTTAAATGGTAAATTTTTAGTTTTTTTTTATAGCCCTATATACTAGAAATCGAAATTATAATTATAAAAGCTTTGACCTTTGACCATTGACATAATTTATTTCATTATAATGACGTTAAGAAATATGCTTTGGAAAACCAAGAAAACAAACAAAATCGCAAACCCAAAAACCTTCAACTATCAATTTCTGATCCTTCAGATTGATATCGAGTAACTTTAGATTTTTAGTTGTCTTTTAAAGCTTTAAATTTTAGTCGTTTTTGATTTCCAGAACAGGAAAAGAATATGTTTATAAATACAGTCAAAATTTCATAGTACAAAGTAGAAAAACAAATAATAGCGTAGCAAACCATATTAATCATCAACAAATTCTATCTATAATGTATTTTACAGTTATCTACATATATCAATCAACTATAAAAAGATGTTATCTACTTCATCAAATTATCTCCTATGATAGCACCGCTGAAATAGTTTGGTTAGAAATTGAAAGAAACTTAAAAAAAGAGTAGAAGGCAGAATTAGACCTCAACTTTTTTATAGCGAAAAAAAAAATGACACCGAAGACATCACGACTTTACAGACATACATAATTGGCCATTACAACCCTGTGTCAGGGTTACGACCTAGCTTCTCGCAGCACTCATGTTGTGTGTGTTAATTTTTATCTATGAGCACCGGGACCTACAGTTTAAAGTCGACTTTGGCTTTAATTCCTACACAAGTTGAATCCTTTAATCTGTTAAGCCAATAATTTTTTATAAAATAGTTCTTAAAGTGAAAGGAAATAAAGTCAGTTTCTGAAAACAGCAACGAATTGATTGACAGAAACTACAGCTTTCAACAATTGCAAGCCTGGCTCTTGTTTAAAATTGTCTTCACAATTTTTTGATAAAAGAAATGAAAACACTGTTTTATGCAAACATTATATACAAACATTTTGTTTTAGGTAATCGTTAAGAAAAAAAAACAAGAAAAAAGATATAAAACCTCTTTTTAAAACAATAAAATTGTGGTGACATTTTTTGTTTAAATATTTGCGTAATGTGAATAAACTTATTTAAAATGTCAAACCAAACTCAACAAAAAACAATTATTAGCAGTTAATTCGGTTGCCAAATAGAGCAGAGTTAACAATTCAAAGTTGTAAACCTACAAGTATAAAAAATATTCTTTAGTAAAGACGGAGACAAAAACTTATAAATTCTTATGTTGTTACGTTTTCCAGCGGGCCCTTTCTTTCTTAAGTGGGCCACGTAGCCCCATTTAAGAACCTCTGCTCTTGAGGTATGTATTCCTATTGTTATTTATTATTTTCTGTATTCGAAATATATATTTTATACTCACAAGTACTACATTTTTGCTTTCTACAGCTTTAGAATTAGGTATTCTCTTTTGCAAGTACTTAAATAATGTTTTGGTTGTATGACTTCTTAAAAGATAATTTCAAAAACAAAAAGACAGCCTGTCTAACAATTTAAAAACAAAGTCTTCAAACAAGAATATCAATTTAATTGAACAATTCCGGTTTAGAAAGGTGTTGTCTGTATTTAAAAGAAATAAAATTATGTATTGCAAAGAATTCTTTTTCTAAACTGGATTTATTTTTGTTCTTCTAAAAACAATAGCTCATCAACATTAAACAATTCTTAACAAACGCATAATTTGATGTCTATCAATATAAGTAAGAGTATAATATACAGACAATAGAGATTTTAGAGAAATTGTCTGTTTTTCTGGCTATTGTGGTAATTCAAGATGATCAAAATGTATTGATTATCTCTATGTTGCAACAAAATATCTTTTGTTTAACAAAACCATTAAAACTGAAAAGGAGTTTAAAGGACATTTTCTTTTAACAATATAAAATAAATTAGTGTAAATAAAATACCACGTGCTTCACAATATAATATGAATAATATAAGACGTAAGTTTTTTGGGGTAATTTTTTGCCTGAAAATTTTTTTTTTTTTTTAAACAGCCAGCAATTCCAGTATTAAAATAAATACTGCAAAATTAGCAGTATAAGACTCGGAGGTCAATTGGCAACACACTCTATGATTAGTATTGAACTTTATAATCTACAAAAACCTTTCCATTCCAATCGTTATCAATGAAACAAAAGAAACCTAAGTGGACACCACTTAGAAAGGTTCATAAGCCAATGACAACCCATTAGTTTTTGTGTTCTCCTTGATGAATACAAATCACATTATGGATTTGTCATTCAAAATAAAATTATTTTTTTTTTATTTATTATTCCATATACATACATATATATTTATATATATAATCCTTTAGTGAATACGCTTTTTCCGTCAAATGTTTGCTAAATGTGTACGTAGTTTGAGATCTCTTTCATGAGGCTGATTTGCGCAGTTTTTAATTCAATTTGAATTATTCTTTATTTACATTCTAAGATCAGTAATTATTCTTAAAAAAATAAAAAACAGGCTGAACTAGCATTTTGTATAAATTATTAAAATAATAATAATAGTTCGAATTTTCTACGTCAGTTATCCTCAAAACTGATGAAACGCAATATATAAAATTTTGAGTGTAAAAGCTTGATTTTTAAGACCTTTCATTTGATATAGGGTTATCCATTTTGCGGTTTGGAAAGTAAACGTAATTAAAACGCATATAAAATATTTTTTTCATGATATTTCTTTTTTATTATAAAGTTTGAACGTTCACATTATGTGTAAAACACTACATCATTTAAATGATATCCACGCGAAGTGTTGCAAGCATTGATTCTTTTGAGGTAATTTTTGACCACTTTTTGACACATATTGGGCGGTATCTCAGACATTACATGACGAATGCTGGTTTTTAACTGCTCAAGAGTTGAAGGTTTTTTATCTGCATAAACAAAGTCTAATGCTGTCAAATCGCATGATCTTGGTGGCCAGTTGATATCGCCACGACGAGAAATTATCCGGCCAGGATAAGTCTCTTGCAATAAAGCCATATTCGCTCGAGTTGTGTAGCGTGTGGCACCATCTTGTTGAAACCACATATTCTCGAAGTCGTATTCTTCAATAGCAGGCAAAAAAAAGTCGGTTATCATATGACCATAACACTCCGAATTGACGGTGACAGTCGTTCCATCGTCGTTTTCGAAGAAGTAAGCTCCAATCACAGCTTCGGACCAAAGATCGCACCAAACAGTGAGTTTTTCTGGCTGTAATGATCTCTTTTTAACTACTTGAGGATTCTCAGAACCCCAAATACGACAATTTTGCTTATTAACATACCCAGCGAGTGAGAAATGTGCTTCATCGCTGAAGAAAATTTTGTTCGAAAATTGAAATTATGTGGCTGTGACAGAATCATCGTTTTTGTAGTAAGTTTTGATAATTTTTTTGCGTTGTGTGATAGTTAAGCTATCCATTTGCGTCAATGTCAGACTTTCAAATGAAAAGAAAAAATTGGTTTAACAACTTAGTTTGACAGATTTCGAATTCCAGTCCCATACGTTTGAAACCACGAAATGGATAACCCGTTACAATAAGTCTAAATTTACTTTCTAATCACTTTTGGACATATCCAAACACCCCAAAGAAAACCATCATTTTAGAATATAATTGTTTATGAAAATTCAAAATCAATATTAATTTGTTCTTTGTATTCTGCGAATTGAGGGGGAATTTACTTTTAAGCCAAAATCATTTCGTAAAATTTAGCAAAACTCCTGATGCTGGGAACGGCGACCAATTGATTGATTTGGATCTTATGCCATACCTGCCTATATAGCAACTGTTAATCCTTCAGTGCGCAGTGTTCTACACCTCACCGTGTAAGTTCAAAAATTGTCAATCATTGATGCCAATAAAACAACAATTTGACTGTAATTACCCAGCAAACATGCAGATATGGTTTCGAATTGAGAACTATTCAAATTTAATAGCTTTCAAAAATGATAACAGCTTGAATAAAATTTTAAAAAAATATTGGTAATAATGGAAAAATACAAAACATATCGTCATATTAAATGCAAACGGATGTAACTACAGTTTTTGTTTTTTTTACAGAAGAAACAAAAAACCTTAAAATCAAAAATTTATATGATTTTCGAGATATAAGGATTGACATCCCTATAAACAACAAATGAGTTTGTGTGTAAGGTTTTCATATAAATATGTATGTAATTATGTATTTTTGCATTTAGAATTACACTCACTTGTAGTTACGTTCGTTTGAATTTCATTAATCAAATCGCCATTTTTGATCGTCGGAATCTAAAATTTTGCACGAACATGTATTTTGATAATACGAATTATAATTTATAAAAAACTCGATTTAAAAAATGTTGTGTAGTTACGTCTGTTTGCATTTAATATGACGATATGTAAGTTTTGCAAATAGCCCAGATTCAAGAATGGAGAAAAATTAAGAAAAAATATTTTTTCGGTGTTTCGAAGTTTTAATAGAAAGAAAGGCGATCAGTAGAAATCGCCACCAACTGGAAAGAAATAAACAAAGATCGTCACTTAACAACTTAGCAAAGATCCTCACCCACTATATCCTCACTACTACAATATACATAATTAATGTCGAAAGATAAAGCAATTGCTGTTGATCAGTTCAAGGGTAATGGTATAACACTGTCCATTGAGTGATCAGCTGACGGCAAAAATAAAATTATAATACTTTGCGGCAATCATTTTATTCTAAATCTACAAGTAAGTATGATTTTAACTTATCCTGCATATAAAAGGGGACATAAAGTGTTTGATTTTGTGTTTGCTGGGAATTAACATTATATTTATTATCTAACAGATATGTATGTATATATGTATTAAATGAGAAGGTTTAGATTGAAGGTTAAAGACACATAGCGAAAGAAAACCCAAGGAACAGCTTGAGACACCAAAGGTGATTTTTCACCATAAATTGCAATAGTGTAAAACATAACAAGAAGAAAGGTAACATAAAATACCAAATGTTTGTTTTCTAGTACCTAAGCGGTTGTCGGTATTTTAGTAAAAGAGAGAGAGAGAAATGAAAACACATAAAACATTCATATTGACAGAATAACAAATACAAAAACAATGCCACAAAAGTCAAAAGCCTACTCTAATCAAACGACAAATACATACATGGATGACATACATAGATGATCATAATACAGAGAATACATACTCTATGCGGGTGCTAAGAGCAAAGATGAGATTGACTTGCAGACATTGCTGTAAATAAAATGTGCAAATGTCGTGCGACGACAACAATCAAAACTCATTTACTGACGCCTTTTGTGCTACAGCAAGGGGCATCAAACAAAAATTGTTTAAAAATGAGTGCAAATGCTTCAGAAAATGCATTTTTCTTCTAATCTTCCTTCAGAGATCATGCTGTGATTTCAAGTACTTTGCCAGCATGAGGTGCCATCATTTGATAACAATTTACTTAAAATAGTAAAAAAATAATACTATTTAATTTTCTAAGGGATTGTATTTTTTTTTTATTTTTTTTTTGTCTTAACTATTCCATATGCTCATAGATAACACAAAAATTTGTTTTACTGTGATTCAAAAAAAAAAAAAAAAAAAAATAAATTTTATGAATTAAGAGTATTGAAAAACAAAAAATAAATGGAAACTGAAAAGATAAGAAGATTTAAGCAAATGATAAATGAATTTGCGTTCCTTTTACACTCTAATTAATTCAGTTTATAATGAAAGATGGGTTTGGGTGAAAGTGTTTCTTAAGAAAGACAAAATTTAGCAAGTGCAAGTAGTAACTTGAAAGAAAAAATGTAAAAATTTCTGCATCATTTATTTTCTGGGAGGTCTTAAAAAAATTCTCTGAATGAAGATAATTTATATTGCAGAAGTAATTTAATTTAGTGTTTCTAAAATGTTGTTTATCTATGAAATACATTTTTTTTTTCATTACCCTGAGAGTTTCGAAAAAAGTAAAAAAGTAACGAACAGCTATGGCTAAAAAAGAGCTGCAAACGTTGTACTTTAAGCCTTGTTTTGCTTCAGCCCAAATAACATAATGTGTCAGCTGTTTTTTTTATTTTTGGTAACGTAAAAAAACTCTCACGAGCAAGCTGTAGAAAATTGGAGTTTACAGCACCGTTCTGTGACATTTTTTATACAGTAATGTGCTGTTTATATGCTGAATATTTTCGGGTTATTTGGAATTTATTTTTTTGTACTTGTTTTTAAATCATATTCGTGGATAAATTAACGCAGCGCATTCTTAAAAGAGTTAAAACTATTTGTTGTTGCTTTTATGTGATATAGAAAAACTAAAATTGTAATTTTAAAATTAAAAGACCAATTTATTGGTATCTATTCAGGGTTACTCGGCTCACAATGCCCTGAAATTTGGGTAATTTTATTTTGTTGGTGTGAATATTTCCGAATAGCCATCAATTATTTGATTTATTTGTAATATACAATGAATCTTAATCCCAATTGAATAATAATACATTGTAATTCATATGTACTCAGTCAGCATATTTATCCAATTTTGAGTCTTTTTTGACTCCTCAGGGCGATTGCCGTGACTCCTCTGAACGAACGAATCATTTGCGACTTCCCAGAACAAGCCATTTGTGACTCCGCATACTAAACGATTATGGCTCATGTTTAAAACCTTTTGCAAAGCATTGAGAATCAATTGCAAGTCTAATTCGAGTACCAATACGGCCTTATTTAAATCGTTTTTTCAATTATTTTGATTTTTTTCGGAGTCATTTTAAATTTATATTTTCAATCATAAGAGATTTAATTTTAATTTAAAAAAAAATCCATAGTATTGTAATACCTAAAGTGACGCAATTGCACCACAAACTCAACTGAAGGAATTCTTTTTTTTTTGTCATAGATATTATGCGCCTTTTTGTTGATGAGACAAGTTGCTGTTAATTTGACCACTCAAGGGCCGTCTGTCGGTGGTGGATGTTGAAATGTATGTGGTGATCGTCTTGAGTAGGATTTAGCTGTTATTTTTCCAGATGGTGGCGCTATACTTCTGACTAATCGTTTCTGGTGGAATAGACTGGAATATTAAGGCGTGGTTTCTTGAATTATAATTCGGTTTTTTTTTTAAATTATAATTCAGAAACATCGGAAATTTAATTTTATAATTTTTGTCCTCACTGAGATTGAATCTCGGTCGTTTGAGTTTCTCTGTTAGCTTTCTAACCACTTTACCACGACCCAACAATAATAATATAAAAAGACATAACTCTCTTTTATTCAAATAAAACAAATGCAGAAGAAAACAATAAAATAAAAGAAGGGAGTCCTAAAAGACTCAGTTTGGTGATATTTGAAAAAACAATCATCCAATTGCTGACTGGGATATAAATACTATAAGGTATGCATATGTGTTTGCACATATACATATACGTACAAACATAAAAATGGGTTATGTTTGTCTCTTATTAGAAATCAAATCGCACGATCATGATGACGAGTTAACAACGAACAGAACAACCATATAGATAAAATAATTTTATTAATTCCACATGTTATTGAATAGTAGAAGTAGTCGCTGTGGTATAGTGGTTAGTGTGTTGGCTTACTAAGACATGAGCCCTGGGTTCGACACCAAGCTCTGACATCTTCAAAAAAAGAAATATAAAAAAAATATTTCTTTCGGCGACTACCTCTCAGCAGTCTTCTGGCAAAAGCTCTGAGAGTAACTAATTGCCATGAACAAGCTTCTCAAGTCTGTCGTTCGGAGTCGACATTAAACTGTAGGTCCCGGTACTCATGGATAAAAATTGACATACACAACATTAGTGCTGCGAGAAGCTAGGCCGTAATCCTGACACAGGGTTGTAAAGGCCAATTATGTATGTATGTATGTGTGTTATTAAATACTATAGCCATCCACTGTATTTTTGGTAAATCTAACTGAATCAATTACAACTTCTTTGACAAATGTAGCTTTAACAAGACAGTGCCAAAGTTTCGACATGGCTCTCACTGTATTCTAAGAAAATGTAATATTTTCATTAAAATTGCGAAATTTTTCTTTTAGAAATATTTGAATTATTCAACAACATGGTTTTATTTTTATTTTATTTAAAAACAATCAGAGGCCTTATTCTGTAAGTCTCCTAAGCTAAAACTCTATCGCTAAAAATTTATAAACTTGATTCGGAATTTTTTGGCTGCGAATACAATTCTTTAAGGAGTATTGTAATTTAAAAGCTTCATGCCCATCGTATTTAAAATGATTAATTTTATTGATTCTAACGGCCAACCTGTTTTAAAAACCCAGCATTTTAGCTTAAGAGAATTACAGAATAGAGCCCAGGTGTATTATAGTGTATTATAGTTGTCGAAATTTGACACAAAAACAAAACGAAAAATCAATAGTAGAAAATTTTATTATTTTTTATATATATAATTTTTTTTTTACAATTGCCGTCTATATTTTGTTTAGTCTACGAGTTGTATTCTCGTTTCAAAAATTCGAATCGAATTTCATAGTATTTTCTCTTGGGTTTTACTTACTTCATTTCGTACAGTTTTAACTGCCTTTTAGGTTTAAAGTGATACATCAGACAGACAAAAAAGTATATCGGCAGTAGCTATCAGTATTTTTTGTCTATGGACCCCTATATAATCAATTCGATTTAGTCCGTTCTACTAATTTGTGGAAAATTTAAGCTTAAACAAAACATATCTTTAGATGGATGACCTTCAACTACTAAAAAAAGTAATTATTGTATTTGATAATCTCTACAAAGGTAGGTTTCCGATATAAGTATTTTATGTAAAAATATTTTTGAATATAAATTTTTTACATAAAACGTACTTTCTTTAAATTCTTTTGGCTACCATTTCCAGCACGCCAATTAGTCTCTGAATAAAGATCAAAATAATGCTGCGGATTATTTTTCATTTCATTACTACTTAAAAATTTGTTTTCTTTAATTTCGTTTTTATTGTATTTTCGAAAATTCACATTTAATTTGTAGTTCTCATCTGGTTCTTCTTTGACTATTACTTTTATCTGTATTTTTTTTTTTTTTGGTGTTAAAATGCATGATTCATGCTTATTGGCTCTTTTTAAGATTTAAACAGGAGGAGCTCCACTCCATTATTTTTGTTATGAAGAGGCGTACAAAAAAAAAAGAGTGAATGAGTTTCTTTGTTTGTGGTTATTGCCGTATTTCACAGTTGCTGCTGCTGCTACTGCTTCTGCTAACGTGACTGTTCTGTGCGTTAATGATCATAAAGATGATCCTTTATATGTTAATGGCCCTTTAACAATAACGAAACAGTGCTTGTAGGAGTGAATATAGCTTCTTGTTCTTTAAGGAATGTATTTCTGTTTCATTTTAAGATTTTTTGGTTTGTTTTATAAACGAAATATTTTTTGGTTTTTTCTTTAGAGTTTTCGTTTCTGCGGTTTTTATAAAAAAAAAACAAAAAAAAAAAAAAAAATAATGGGGCGTCTTTAATGCATTATCAAGCTGCTACTGATCTTTATCCATTTCGTTGCGCTTACCTATACCAAAGGAAAAGGGCGGTGCATTTGAATGCTTTAGTTTTTGAGTTTTTTTTTTTTACTCAATGAAAATTGTTGAATTTTTTTGAAAATGTCTCGATTTTTTTTTTATTATTTGAGGAACAACTGATTGGTGTTTTGTGTCCCAAAAAATTGTTTCAAAACTATCTTCAATAATCTCTTATTTTTTAGTACAGCTTCTAACACGATTGAGAGTGCTCGTACATCGCATTATGTTTGTGCTGTATCTTAAATAAAAATATACAGGGTGTTAAAATTTTAAATAGTTACATTGAAACCCATTTTCAGATTTTTTTCTATCACATTTAGGCTGTTTATTTACACGGCTTGCCTAATATTTCGCCCTAAATAAGGCGATCATAAAATGAAAGCAATTTGTCTGATATCCGTCTTGAACAAAAGTTCATTTAAATCACTTAAAATATGTTCTTTTTATAATTTCATTTGTTACGGAGGTTTTCTCTAAATTCGGCACCACCAATTGTCCCGCGTTTTCGTTTAAATGAATACCACTTTTTTAAAGCAAGCGCCTGTTGTTTATTTTGCCCCTGGTATTCATTTCGAATAATTGATGACAATTTTATTGAAGATGATGATGTTGTTGTTGTTGTCCTTGATCCAGCCTCTGGGATATTTCTTACTTCTCAACTGCCTTTCTGGCATGGGAGACCTTGCCAGAAAGCTATTGCTTTTCACCGGCTTAGCTAGTTGAGTCTTGTAGTGCAAGTCTCTACACCTCTACACACGACAAGGTGATTATTCCCCATAGGGGGTAAATAAATCAAATATACGAGTAGTAAAAAATTAAAATTATCAATTTTGTATTCTCACTAGTCATAAAGCCGACCACAGTCGGAAAATCAATAATCTGGCTCCGTCTTGAACATGTGAAGCAAATGAGCTTTAAGTATAAAAAATTTCAGCTTTCTTTGACGTCAGACGGCTTCAAAAAGCTGCGAAAAGAGAATTGGACATACATTCGGACAAACAACGAAATTACATATATAGATATGTATTCTATTAATGACAGTGGGCTACCAAAGTATACTCAGCAGCTCCTTTTCAAAATATTCTAACTGAAAACAAAGAAGTTCTATAATAAACTTAATAGAACTGCCAAATTCAGCTTCGTTATAATTATATTCGACTGTACTTGTTAGGAAATTCAAAAATTAACAAACCTTTTATCTGTAGCAAGTGCAAAAAACTACTTGTCTTCAAATTTACAATTAAAAATGCATGTATCCTTGAAAGAAAATTTAATTTTTTTTTTTTTGTTTGTTTAGATTTCTGTAAAGAAATCGATCTGTAGAAAAGAAATTATTGAGGCGCCAGGAAAGTATTTTTCAATAAAAATTTGTTTCCTTTCTACCAAAAAAACAAAAAAAAAAACGAACACAACATACACTGGTCATTGAGAATACAAAGACGAACAAGAATATTGAGTTGTATGGCATGAGTACAATTGCCGTCTGACATGTGAGATGAAAATTGAAAATGACAACAATAGATGTGTATGTTTAACGATTTGGCCGGTTAGTAAAATTGTCTTTAGAATCTATAACCACACGCACACACACACCTACCATATACAACCTACCATATAGTACATACGAATATAGTTGATGTTTGTTTACAATGTGAAGTGATGTGATGTGAATAACGGTCGTCATATTAGTGGTAGTCATGATAAAAATTTTTTTTTCTTATTCATCTTCATCTTCTTTTTTTTTTTTTCTTTGGCTCTTTAATGATGTTGGTTGGTTAGTTGACTGGTGGTCCACTTGAAACAAATTTTGACTAATTGCCGCATCAGATTTCCAACTAATTTAACCAAACGTAGAGCAGAAAGTACATATACAGTAAAAAAGGGAATATCAAACTAATGTAGTGGAAAATCATCAATACAAAACTCCTCTTAAATTGTAAAAAAAAGAGAAAAAAAAATAGCATCTGATACAAACTAACAGAGACGAAAGGACAACCCAACAAAAAACATGCTTTTGAAAATTTGAGCTCAATATAAAGTTAAGCTATTAAACCGGAAGCAATAAAGTGTAAATTTCATAGGAAACGAAGATTATTATTTGGCAATCTTCAATAAAATTAAGCTTATCATAATTGTGGCCATTAAAATTGCCATACATTATTATTGAATTAAAAAGAAGAAAAGTTAAAGGGTTATAAACAAAACTTAATTGTTTTTATGTACTGTTATGTACTGACCAGTGTTCTACAGTAATGTAAACTGAATACTGAAACAAAAATTGAAATTTTTGCAATTTTTTGAAAATTAAATCTGTTTGAACACAACAACAGTCTTAATATTGAATATTGACTCACCTCTGTAGGCACATGCTTTTAAAACAATAAATTACTATTTAAAGTAAAAAAAAAATAATCTATTAAATTTTTCTAATTTTCTGTTATTCCACGAGTATAGAAGAAGAACATCTGTTCTGTAGGACATTCTCATAAAGTCTGACTATTTTAAAAGCAGCATATGCAGCCTTAGATCGCCATTACATACATAACTGGCCTTTACAACCCTGTGTCAGGATTACGGCGTAGCTTCTCGCAGCACTCATGTTGTGTGTGTAAATTTTTTTATCCCTGAGTACTGTGACCTACAGTTTAATGTCGACTCCGAACGACAGACTTGAGAAGCTTGTTCATGGCAATTAGTTACTCTCAGAGCTTTTGCCAGAAGACTGCTGAGAAGTAGTCGCCGAAAGAAATATTTTTTTCATATTTCTTTTTTTTTAAGATGTTGGAGCTGGGTGTCGAACCCGGGGCTCATGTCTTAGCAAGCCAACACACTAACCACTAGACCACGGCGATCGCCATTATCTTTCCAGGTATTAAAATATGTCTAGTTTATCGCTGTAGACAAGAAAATGGGATTAAATCACAAGTTCTTGGACCACAACCTGAAATTTTTCATTCATCAAAAGTCCGAAAAAGTATCTAATCCAGTCCCTATATCGTTCACAATTGACAGTTACATTCTGACCATCATAATTTTTAAAGACTGTGGATATAGTGCTGTTTTGGCAAAAGCTTATGAATTTAAATACAACAATTTTGCATATCTACACATCCATTCACCAAAATATGGTCTTTGTTGCAAAACAAAAATTTGAATATAAAATTCAACATTAATATGGGGGACAAATAATTCGCCTAAGAGGCTAAGCAGTTGATGATCGTGTATTGAAACTTGAAAGCTTCTAAGTTAAGATCACTACTCGACCTGTTGAGAACGGCGATGAATTGATTGATTTTAATCTTCTACAATGCTCTCACGTACAGACGGTACAGCTGCTCAATTATTAGCAAGAGTAGAAGCGGTTCGAATTTGAACGATTTTCTTTCAGCGCGGAGTTCATAAAATTTACAAATTGCACGATAAGTTTAATGAACAAAACCATTATTTTAATAGAAAATTCCATGAATTTGCAAATGTTGCTTTGGTGTATGTAAGACTAAGCATAATGAAATCTCGAAACGAAATTAGACGAAAATATTAGAAGTGTTATGAACTTAAAATTGTGAACCACTAAAAATACTCATTATTATATATAATACGATATTTTTATGGGCATTTCCTCAAAATGGTAAACCAGGATCGAAAAAAAATATGTTGATAATCATAGTATTTTTTTGCTTATAATTATAAAAAAGAGTCTATATTTTTATAATAAATTGGATTCTTAGCATATCTCACGTGTTTTACTTGAGAAAATTGGGCTAGAAACTGAAATATTTACAATTTCATTTTTAAACTACTTCTAAAGACATTTCTATATTTATTTATTTTACATGCAAAAAATGTATTATGTTTGCACTCTTTCTTCAAAATCTTTCTTTTACAAACAATTAAGAAGGGAAATGTGTAAGGAGAAAAAAAAATAAAGTTCTATTAACGGTTAATTTTTGCTTTGTTTCTTGTCTAAGTTTTAATCGTACGTTCGCCACCGAAAACATCATTTTGTTGTTATTACTTTGCATAAAACGTCAATAGATTCCAAGATATACCACAATTTAATTAATTTCAGTGTCAATAATTTGTAAATAATTAAAAAAAACTTCTGGGTTACCATTAAATAGACTTTTTTTGTTTGCAAAGTTTCGTACGTTCGCGACCGTAAAAAATTTTTTTCTATAAGCAATGAGTTTATAGTTGATAAGATGTCTCCAACTTTACTTTAAAAGTGAAATGATATACAGAATATTCCAGTATCAGAATGATGCATTGGATTTTCTGTGACGAGTACCTAAAATAAGCGCAATTTTAACGGCCTGTTGAATAAAAACGATAATATCATAAATATTGTTAAAATTTCATTATTTCATATTGAATAATGTTATTAATAAAATAAATATACTTAATTTGAAATGTATGCTTTTGGGGATAAGCATGTCTCTATGGCCATTTCGTCTCTGCTTAAGAGACTCGTCAGGAGACTTTTTCCCAAAGGTATTATTCAAAACTATAAATACTTATGTTAAAATAGTTATAGACTAAATGCGAATCATATCCCATTTAGTATATAAAAACCAAACAAAAGTATTTACAAAGCAATACATTTCTGTTTTTCAAAAAATTTAAATTCTATTTCTCTGTTCCACCACAGCAAGCTAACCTGCGGTTGGCATAATGTCTGTAGCAAATGAATAGAAAAACAAAAAGTTTTTTTTTATTAAAAAACAAAAAATATTTTTCGCCTCTATGGCCATTCTTATCCCCAAAAGCATACATTTCAAATTAAGTATATTGAATGTATTTGCCAATAAGGCGAAAAATATTTTTTGTTTTTTAATAAAATAAATATTAAAAAAAAAAACACGGTAAGTGCTTTACTGAAATCTATTTATCAGAAGGATAACGTTCTCGAGAAGTTTTCTTATTCTTTTATCAGTATCTGTAAACGAATAGTGGCATGCGCTAACTTAATTATATTGCAAAAATATCATATGTATGTATGTGTCACCACTTAATAAAAGGAAAATATAATCTTAGTAAGTGAATTTTTGCAAAAAATTTTTATTTAGCTTGTTGATCTATACTTTACTGTAATAACGTAATAAAGTATTTTTAGACGGAGTTTTGTTTTGCTGGTTAAAATTTTAATTTTTCACACAACTTTAATGTAAAAGTACAAGTACCCAAAAATTAGTAAAAATACTCGATACTTGGTACTCATTACTCAATACTTTGCCAGTAATAGTTACCACACACTATAAATAGTGGATTAAGTTTTTGGTTAAGGAAATTTGACGATATTTATGGGATTAAGAATGGTGATAATACAAAAAAAAAACCTATGGAAATATCGTAGGTTCGCGACCGATACTTAAGCCAATTAAACGAAAACCAATAGAGATATTTTATTGGGTAAATACTGGATGGAGACCTACATTAGTATGCTTTAAAAATTATTTTATCGCTTTTGAATATTCCGTTGCATTTCGCAGAATTTTACATTACAGCTGAAATCAGGGGCCAAATCGCCGCATTCGTGATCGAATGACTTTGATCGAAATTTTAGTTTTTGAAATCGCGGCATACGTTATCGAATCTCTTCTATCGAAATTTAGGATTTTGGCATTCGATAACGAGTAGTTGATCGAATGATTTCACTCGAAAAGTTATACGATAGATTTAGAGCTTTCGTAAAAATAACACAGTGCTACAAATGAGCAGCTTTTTTTTATACTTGGAAAGTGACCTAGTGTAAGTTGTAGGCCTTATTGAGTAGATCATAAATTAATTTTTAAAAATATCAAATATCAAATATCGGAGTTATTCCGAAAAAACTATTTTCGGGTAGGTTCGAGTACTTATGAACACGTAACTCAGTTGATTTTAATTCGACTTTCAATTTTTAAACGGTTTCGGAAAGAAGAAATATGTGCCTTTTTAAATGTGTACACATTTTGATACATAAGTATATTAAATTTTTGCAGTGTTATTTTAATTTATATCCGACTTTAATTTTATTTTTTCTAAATTTTTTAACTTTGGCGCCATTTTTTTAAATTAGATTGTTTAGAAACATACCCTTATGTATAAGTTTATTAAAGCTAATTTAGTTCTCAGTTAAACAAGCTTGCAATAAATAAAATCGAGTAAAAAATGAAAAAGTTATTAAGGTTTTTCAAAAGTTAAAAATTTTGCTTTTACAAATATGTATTGATCAAGGTACTACATTTACTTTAATATTTAAGATATTTATTGAAAAAATTGACGCACACAATATGGGTGCTGTGAAAAGCTAGGCCGTAACTCTGAATAAGGGTTTTAAGCCCGATTATGTATGTATGTCATATCTTCCCATTTTGTATGTTTTGTGGGTTAAACCTCGTTAAAACTATGATAAAACACACAAAATCTAGGTTCTTCTGTCAGATCCAAATTGGTATCCTAACAGACCCTCTAAACATTAAATTTGTATGGTTCTGTGTTCGTTTCTATTTTTCTAATGCGTCTAGTAAAACTACTATACAACAAAAACTGCTCATTCCAAAATATGTAATGAGTGTGTTATACTGGGTTTGGATTTATTATGCGTGGGCTATATACAAGTATTTACTTAAAAAGTATTTTTATACAAATTTCATTCAGGTCTGAAATAAATTTAAAAGGTTTTCCAAAAAATTTTTCTTAAATCGGCTTTTAATTGATCAGTATCTAAGTTCGGTTTTTGTTGCAGTTATTTTTTTTTTGTTGTTGTTGTTTGTTATTTAAAATTGCATAAAAGACATCATGTCGTCGTTATTGTTGTAGGTTTTTTAGTATTACACATTATGTATTGTTGTTGTTTTAGTTTTAGTTTCAATTGTAGTTTTTGTATTTCTTTTGTTGCGCGGTAAAGTATGGCTTTAGTAAGACTTTAAGTCGTCATTGTCTATAGCAGTTGTTTTTTTTGTTTTTTTTTTTAGACTAACTGAAGCCTCAATAAACAAAAATAAATATATGAAATTTAATGTTGTTGCTGTTTTTAGTCTTTTGTCTTTTTTCCTGATTTCGTTTTACTCCTATAGTTGTGCTTAAAGGCCATTAGCGCAAAAAGTAGGTGGAGTTGCAGCCACAACGGCTATGCTACAAGTATTATTGTTGCCTTTGTGGCCAGCATATGTTTTTCTCTTCTGTTGGCTTTTTCTTAAAACCTTTTTTTTCACTCGCATACTATTTTCAATTTGACCAGCCTTTAAGACGTCGATACTTTAACTGAATTTTGAACTCGGTCTGAGTTTTTGTTTGTTTTACTTTTAAGCCACATGGTAGCTAATGTGGCGTCTTTTGGAGCCAGGTATTCTGGCAGAATAAAGACTTCTTAAATCAAAAAAACAAACAAACAAAAAAAAAAAAAAACGAAAAAAAAAATCCAACATTTTTTGAGTTGCTTTTTTGTCTTTTTTATTCTTTTTTCATTTCAATTTTATTTTTATGCCATTTTTTGTATTCTGCCTTGATTTTAAGTTGATGATTTTTTGTTTTGTTTTAATTTTCTTGTTTTTTTAATGACTTGAGTGTAGATTTTTATTCTGTTGTTGTGTTTTTTATGGCATGCATTGGCCTGGTTTATGAGTTGCTTCATATGTCTATATCTGAATTATTATGTATATACTTAGTATATATGTTTCCCTTGATTGATCGTCATTTTGTCTGCCTGTACTTTTTGATAAACCAGACATTTAGTCTTTAGAAATAATGAAAGTTACAGAACTTTGTTTTAAGTTAAGCTCTGTAATTATGTAGTAATACATGCATGTGTATATGATATAGAAATTACGATGCAATTTATGCTGCAAAAAAATTTCAAAATATACTTAAAATCGTAAAAGCAAATTGGCAAATTACGGCATTCGATATAGAAAGAAATATTTATCAGAAATGGTTGGAAAATCGTATAAAATTTCGTTCGATATCGTCCGTTTTTTCTCTTTAGAAAGGCTCAGACTATATATTTGTGTTTAAAAACTTTTAAATACTATTCGATTAGTTTGGACACATATTGTATTTCACCATAGGAAACTCAAACAACACAGGTTCAGGTCCCTGCAAAGGGGATAAAATAAAAATTTTGTAAGATTGTAATTTAAAAAATAGGAGTTTTTGTTTTCTTAAATTCACTTTTTGAGGCACTTTTTTTTCAAATCCCCTATTTTTGGGGGATCTTTTTAAAATTCTACACGGTAACCCTTCTTATAGGCCTCACAGTTTATGTGCTTGCTCGCATTTGTATATCTGATTTGGTATTAAAAAAATAAAAAAAAAAACAATTTAGACTTAAACGTAATATTGTAGAGCTCGTTTATGTTGCTATTAACCGGGATCTGAATGGCTATCAAACTGACCGGCACTTGCACTAACAGGTGTTTTTTTTTTTAGCTGTACGAACTAAGGCTAGGGAATCCTCATAAGATATTGGCAGCCCGGGCAGACAATATGCACGATTCGTCTCGAGACTTATCCACGCTCGCAAGACGACTACATGCTAAACCCTATCCTCGTTCGTCCTTCTTCCAACCAGTCATCCCCCCGGAACCACTGTCAAGTATTACTTTAGGGGGTGGTGTTTAACTAATGCTGCTTTACCGTTGTGCAGATCTTGCCTCTCCGCTGTTTTCTGTTGTAATAGCACTTCCTTTGCAAAGGCACAAACATAGTTCCAGTTTTCCTTCGATGTTAACATTAAGTCAACAATGTTGCTTGGCGTGATCGGGGATTGTGTAGCTCTCTCCAGGGAACTTCGTTGTCTCTCATATCGAGAGCAACTGAAAAATACATGCTCCGCTGTTTCCCTTTCGTTTGGGCACTCTGGACATATATCACTATCGTCATGCCTGTATTTGAAGAGGTATGCTCTGAAGCATCCATGCCCGGTCAATAATTGGGTCAAATAAAAATTTAGCTGCCCGTGTTTCCTCCTTGTCCAATCCGCTAGACTCGGTATGAGTCTATAGGTCCATCTTCCTTTTGTGGAGGTGATCCAATCGTGCTGCCATCTTTCCATTGCGCTGTCGCTTGATTGGTCAGAGTACGCTACACCCGCTCTTTTTGCAGTATATTTGTCCTTTTCGATGTCCGCTACAAACTGTAACGGCATCATACTTGCAACCACAAAAGCTGCTTCTGAAGACACTGTGCGATAAGCACAAGCGACTCTAAGAGCGCACCTTCTGTAGGCTCCGCTTAATCCTATTCTATAGGTCCTCATGCCAAAAGCCTCTGCCCATATAGGGACTGCATACAGGGCTATAGCTATAACCACCTTTGACAGCAACAGCCTCTTCTCCTGTTTCGGGCCTCCCAGGTTAGGCATAATTCTCGCAAGTGCGCAGGTTGTTGAGGCACATTTCCTACTAACATATTCCATATGCTCCCTGAATGTTAGCCTGTGATCAATCATGATTCCCAAGTACTTAATTGCCTGCTTAGATCTTATTCGCTGATCACCTACAGTTATCGCACTAACAGGTGTGTGTGTGTGTATACATACATCTACAATATGGATATGCTCAAATGTGTGTTGGTAAATTTAATTTAATTTTTTTTGTGTGTCTTTTTTATGGTGGTCGCTGTTGTTAATTGTTGGCCCAACATTCTTTGTCTGTAACAACAAAATCGTGACTTTTCGATTTAAAGTTTTTATTTCTCATTCTGTTCGTTTTTTTTTTTACAGAAAAACAAAAATCTTAAAAAAAACAAAATTAAATAAATTCAAAAACATAAAGGTTCTTTAAACTGTAGCCTGTAAGACAGAAAGTGACAAAAGAAACTTTTGATTTTGGAGTTTAGTTTTTTCCCCTTCCTTAAGAGATACAAAAATTCCAAAATTTTGACCAATAAAATGTAAGCCTTCGTACTTTGTTGTAGAATGAAACATATTTTATTGTACTGATTTTCTTATAATAATGGCTCAAAACATACTCGAGTTTTGCTTTCAGTTAAAAAGTTTCAACACGTAATTTTCTAGCAAGAAGAAGGATGTATTGAAAAAGGGGAAATTATGTTACTTTTTATTTTTGATATCCCCTTTCCCATACTGGTCATTGTTTTTAGTTTGTTAAGGTACCATTTCTACAATATCTTGTTCGTTAATTTAATTTTATTTTTTTTTTAATCATGAGTTGCTTATTTTTTTTTCTTTAATTTTAAATCACGCGGGTGGTCGTTATATTGTCCGTCTCTTTTCATACACTTATTTATTGTCTAAATAATTTTGCGTTTTTCTTTTTGTTGTTTGATTTTGTTTAAGATCTTGTTAAATTGTTCATTTTTTAACTTTGTTATGCTGTAGTTTTAGCTGTTGTTGAAGCAAAAAAGTTCGTTTTCAGCCAGACAGTTTGGTTCTCTAGATGTTTTGTTTTTCTTACTTTTTTGTTTACTCTACCAGCACCATTTCTTTTTGAACTTGGTAATGAAGTTTTGTTTATATTAAAATGTGGGTTTAGTTTTTATTGGCTGGTTGATTTCTGTATTATGATTTAATGTTTTTTTTTATTTGTTTTTTTTTTTAGTAGAAAGAGTTATAAATTTGTATAATAATGCGACGAAATTGGACATTTAATGCACTGCATTACAGTCGGTTAGTTAAAAAAAATTTCCCATCTACAATTGTATCTCCTTTTCTTCTCCGTATAATTGCCCTTATTCCTGTTGGCAACGTCGTTGTCGTCTGCCGACATTTTTGTAGCAGAATAAAGAAAAAATGTTTCCCTTATCTTTAATCTATTACAAAAATGTCTTAACACGACGATGACGTCGCCAATTGGAATACGGCTTAATATTCATGCTAACTGAGTAGTTATTTACTCAGCAGCAATACAATATAAAGTTATATTCTAGTTATTATTAGAAGTAGAATGACTAAGACCATATGCTCAGTGTAATGTTTCTATTAAAATATGAGTTTTTCTGCTCCTTTATTCATATTTAAATTTATGATTAATATGTAATCATAATTAATTTTTTAATTTAATCATCATTAATTTTAAAAAGATTTTAATAAAGCACGGGAAGAAAATACGAAAAAGAAAAAATTCTGTAAACTTTGATAATTTGGTTATCTTGAAAAAAATTTGAAGATTCCATTGACAGAAAATGGTGTATATCATTATTTCATACTCATATAAGATTCTAAAATCTATTATTATGTCTTAATATTTTAAAAGTCTTACCGAGTTTCAAAAAAAGTTTTATAGCTGTATAATTTTTGGTTTTATTTTTTTTTTGAAAATACAGCTGGCAGAGAACTAGATACTAAAGGCAGTATTTCATATTATGTTTGCCCTATTTTTGGCAACAATATTTGCTGAAATATCTTGAAAAAAATAATCCAAAGAATTTTTGAGAACATTCGATTTTATAAAAATGCATTTTTTATAAGAATAAAGATATTAAATAAAGTGCACGCATATGTATATCCATTCCTGCAAAATGGTTACCGATTCTTATGAAATTTCGCGTGAGAATTGACCATCAACTATTTTTCATACCCTTCAGTTAAAAGAGCAATCCAAGCTTATACACAATAAATATTCTCTTTGGTATATCTTGAGAACGATAATAGTAGAAGAACTTAAAATTTGTTCAAATGGTTTCAAAGTTAACCCAGGTCTTAAGAAAAAATAATAGGCGAAATTAGACAAATGCGAATAGTACCTCCCAAACAAAGTAAATATAGATATATTTTTTTTTTTAATTTTTATGAACGGTAAAAGCAGATATTTCTGAAGTTGCTCTGATTAACTTCAGTTAACAAATAGGCGTGTACCTCTATAACAAAGTAAATATTGATTTTTCCATATCTTGAGAACTGGCACGGCGAATGTTTTTCTAATTGGCTTAAATAACTTCAAAGTCAATACAAATCATCAATAAGAAAATGGTATTTGAAAGTGGCTCTTCTTACTTTTATTAAACTTTTTATTTATTTTAGCTATGTACATACATATGTATATGCAATGCACATTACAACGTATATGTAATTCAAATTTTTTATTTTAATGGAATTAATAATTATATTAATTTGCAATTAAGATTGCCACAACTCCTCGATTGATTTAAGGAACAAAGTGTATCTAAAATTATTTGACATTTTACTTTAAACTTTTATATAAAAAATAAAAAAATTTTTCCAATTGAAACCAACCACCCACTTTCATTGAGACACATTTTAAAGTGATAAAATTTCATACGATTTTACATTTCCTGCCAATTGCTTTTAAGCGGTATTATCTGGTACGCTTACGGGTTTTAGTCGATCATACTGGAGTAAGACAATAACATTAGAGCAACAACCAAGGCAAAATTTTCAAAGTAAACAATATAAAGTACCATAGCAAATCGATTGAAAAATAATACAATTTTACTTCCACTTATTACGCAAAATAAGTACAACGCAGCAACTACAAAATAAAAGCAAAAAAATTTTAAAAACATACGAAAATAAGAGAAACTATTCACTCAAACAAATATTTTTACTTAATTAAAAAAAATAAGTAATATTCAACAGGTATAATGGAAAATGAGTGAAGAAAAAAAGTCTAACAGGGTATATGAGTGATCATTTTTAGGTCAGAGTTAAAATTGCTAAAGAGATATTTAGAGAGTCTCGATTTTTTAAGAGCACTCTTATTATAAGAAGTATGGCTTCTGTTACTTTTTTTATTTAAAGAAACAACAATTAAAATGAAAACGTTGGATGTTGTTAATACTGCGATTGTTTGACAACAATTATGTCGATGAAGAAGCCTACGAAAACATGTGTAACCTGAACATACAAAAAACAGAACACAAGGCATATGAAAACATATTTAGACAGCCATTTGATTGGCGCTAAGTCACTGCCATTCTAAGCGCCGCTATTTAATAAATATCTCTTTTTCCCTGTTCCATAATGTTGTCATGTGCTTGTGGATAGTATGTATATATGTATGTATGTATGTATAGGAGAGTTATTGTTTGCTGTGTTGAAAAATCTTAAGTTCTAAGTAGAGTACATACGAGTAAATCATAATGAACTTGAAACACTTTTGTGCCTTAAACGAAATCGTATGATGTGAATACAACCTTTAAAAAATGTCACCGTAATCGAAATACGGTAATTATAATGGCTGGGAAATACATACAAAATTTTAGTTAGTTAATACAATGTGCATCCAGAATACTGTACATGTGTAGACATGGGTTTTAGTTCAGAAGCCAAAGCCGCATGTTGCTCCGTATTCTTTAGTTCTTTCACAAAATCGGACTAAACCTTCTCAACTTTGTTGAACGTAGCAAAAGAGCCCCAGTGCGAGTATTCCTAATGCATTACATACATACAGTCGCAGCTTCGTTTGGTTGTATTTTGGTGCGTAGTTTTTTAAGCACGTTTACATAGATGTTTCCTTTGGATGGTTAGACAGTCCACAGCTTTCGGCTTACTCCGTCTTTGACGATGTCGTTTTCCCTTCTTGTTTTTAGCATCCGCTGTTTGGTGTTCCCTTTCTGATGTCATCTTTTTACCACGCTGTCTTCCAACTACTTGCAACGAAGTCGGCTCATTTTCCTGAATCCTCTTCTCTGTGCCTGTTGCCTTCTCAGCGTGGCTGGTGGCAACTCCCTTCCCCCGCGTGAGTGGGGTTTCAGAAACAGTATCAGCTTTGGCTTCTATTGTCGGTACTAGAGAGGGCTTATTTTTCTCCGCGTCTACTGCTTTTCAGCTTTTTTGGTATCTCTCAATCACGTGTAGCTGGTCCTCAAGTTCAGAGATTTCGTCTTTAATGTCGTTACTGACAGTTTTTTGCCGTCTCATGAAAACATTCATTTTTAGTAGGATTACTTTGCACTGTTCAAAACAATCCTGCCCTAGAGTTCGCGTTTTGTATATACATTCCAAACGGGAGGAACTGCTACATCGTGCTTTGCTTGACTAGACAAAAGGAGTGTTCTGCTCAGCAGTTGTAACAGCTGCGCTCTTGGAAGGCGGAGTAAATATATAAAAACAAATTTTACACATTTAAGTCGAATGAAATCGATGGATCTAATCTAGATATAAAATCATTTACACATTTTTCAGACCATGCACATGTTGATCGTACATATTCTACTAAATCAGAAAAATTTCAGCATCCAATTTCTCTTATAATTTTCTCGGCTTTCCGGTAACTCGTGTGCACCCTGATTATTTTTACGATAAACATCAACCAAAAAAATAAATGTGAAAAATTCTAGTGAGTAATCCGATCTGATTTCATGAATCCATTGAAGAATTGCATACTATGCGGACCTATAACAACAAATTTTTCTTCTCCCTCTGCATTCGTTGGCATTGGTAACTCTACACAACTACTATTAGGGTTGACATCAGATCTTGAAATGGGAGATTAATAACTTGAGCCGATGTGGAGGCTATTTTGAGTCACTGTTATTACTAATATTTAAGGATGTTGGGGGGATAGATATCTTTTCTTCACTGGAGTCCATTGTCCTTTAAACAAAATTGTTTTAATCAGAGTTTTATTTATTTCATTAGACTTAATTATTCACTAAATTTACTGGTATCACTAATGTTTAGTGATAGTGAAAAACTAGTGCATTAAATAAAACGATTTTTTGTAGGCTGGTGTAATTTATTTTATTTCGTCCAACAGAAATGTTGACTAGGTTGTTCCTTATGAAAATAAAAATTTTGACAAAAACTTGTTGCGGCTAGAAGAACAAGAACAAAGTACTACTTTAGCAATATTATTTCACAACTATTTCATACTTGACAGCTTTTCGTGACAAATATTGAACACAGTACCAGGCTTAATTTAATAGCTTTTCGCACGAATTTTCGAACACAATACCAGGCTTTATGCGCATCTCTTTTATATCAAATATTTAAATGATTTCATATAACTGTGACAAAAGAGTGCTAATAATACAGTATTACAACACACATACATACATATGTACATATGTTTTGAAAATGGATAAAAAAGGTATTTTAATATATTCAATTTACCCTTTTTGATTTTAAATTTAGGCAAATCTGGGGTTTTTTTTATTAAAATGTAAAAAAATGCTCACAATAACAGATTAACAAATATAAACAAATTAATATCTTAACATTAAACAAATTGAAGAAAACAAAAGTAATAACCGTAAAAACTCATATCGGTACATACCAAAAAAAATAAAAATAATTATTAACAACAAAAAAGGATTAATTCCTTTCCCCCTATATTTCTTTTTTCAAATTACAGTTAACCAAATACATATATTAATAATATTTAACAACCAACTTATCATCATGCATCTTCTGAAAATCTCTTTTTTTGAAAGTGATTTCAAATCAGGGATGGGAAATTGATTTTTACAAATTGTACTAATTTTAAAAAAAATTTACTTTTTCCAACCCGGTTGTACTAAATTCATTTTTGTTTTTATTTTTATTCTTTAACTGTTTGTATTAAAAATTAAATAAAAATTTATAAATAACAGTTAATTTTACATATCGTCATATTAACTGCAAACGGACGTAACTACACTTTTTGTTTTTTTACAGGAGAAGAAAAAAACTTTAAAATCAAAATTTTTGTAAATCCTGTGAATTATGATTTTCAGGATCAAGATATAAGGATTAGCATCCCTATATACAAATGAGTCTGTATGTAAGGTTTCCATATGAATATGTTTGTATTTATACCCTGCAGGCAATTCAGTTAGCTTTCAATTAATTTAAAACTAAATATTTCTCAAATAGTTGTGGTTGACACTTGTATTACTTTTATATGAAAATAACCAACTATTTTAACATTGCGATTTCCTAGGAAATAGTCAATTGTCCGACTCTGCATTACTTTCAATTAACTTTAAAGTTAGTTACCTTGCCGTTAACTTAAAGTTAACGTTTGTAAGTTTTGGATTACAATGTAGTTGGCTTATAGTCAGCCCATAAAAGTGAATTATAAGTTAGCTTTATTTGTAGTCGACTACCAATTTGCTGGCAGGGTATCTTCTGGTATTTATAAATACACGCACTTGTAGTTACGTCCGTTTGAATTTCGTTAATAAAATCGCCATTTTTGATCGTAGGAATCTAAAATTTTGTACATTTTGTACATTTCTACTAAGTACTTTACATATACACATGTATGTAGGTATGTATAATAGACAAACTTAACAACTAATATTAATGTTTAACTATAAAAAAACACAAAAGTTTATGAGATCTAAATTTTTGAACCACTATTTAAAAAAAAATTTTTTTCTAGCAAACTCTTTGTCATTTCAAAATTGTAGCAGCACAAATTACATAACTTCAATAAATCCCTTGTTTGGATTACATTGGAGACAGTCGAAGCAAACAGTATATTTCTGTCTTTGGTTTTTATTAAATTTTGGGTGGAGAAAATTCTATCTATATTTGCAAATGTCAGAGAACATTGGTTAATATAAGTAGTTCATTTTTTATTTGCGATACCTTTAACCAAAAGGTACATATGTTTTAATTTTTTAAAGCTATACTAGTTTTTAAATCTGACAGGACCCGAAGAAGTTTTACAACGTTCTCTGGTATATACATACATATTTCATAAACCATAATAACATTATATTATTAAAATTAACTTTCTCTTTTAAAACTTCATAGAAATATGCTCGCTATCAGTCTCGGATTGCATTTCTAAATTAATATTGTTAATAATTTTCAGGCCATATTGTAAAAATTAAAATACCATTTTATAAAGTGGATTCAAAAGTTCGGATAAGTCAGATATTAAGAAAACATATAAAACTACAGAACACAATATGTAGATGGCTAACTCTTATTAGTAGGGCAACCAAAAATATGCTCTATAAAATTAGTTTTAAGCGCCTAAAATACGCATTGAAAAAACACTTTTAAACGTTAAAAATATGCTCTATAAAACTCTGAATACATACATATGTTGAAGTAAAATTAGCCACTACCAACCAGATAAAATAAAATTCCTTTATATTTACATATCGCTCATTTGTAAGAAGAGTGACATAACTCAAAAACATATTTTTTGCGTTAATAATGCAGAAATATGAGACGAACTGTGGTTTTAAACATATTTAAAAAATGTATTTTTATACCTTTTTTTCACTGAGTGGCGACCAAATATGTCTTGTACTTTTCCTATTAGTTTGGCTAAATTAAAATGTTTAAATGCATTTATCTCAGAAACGCTTTTTTGAGTTATGCCATTCTTCTCGCAAATGAGCGGTATATTTATTTCAATTCCAAAATTACTAAAAGAATAAAAAAATGCCAAAAAAAATTTAGGCTGTACAACGTTGTAAAATACGTAACTTTTAATTGAGAATTCATTATTAAGCAACTTTTTTTAAACGCTGACTCCCCTAAATGTAAAATTTGTATCCTTTGTATTTAATTTGATTTTTGCTTTGACATACATACATAACTGGCCTTTACAACCCTGTGTCAGGATTACGGCCTAGCTTCTCGCAGCACTAATGTTGTGTGTGTAAATTTTTATCCATGAGTACCGGGACCTACAGTTTAATGTCGACTAAGACTTGAGAAGCTTGTTCATGGCAATTAGTTACTCTCAGAGCTTTTGCCAGAAGACTGCTGAGAGGTAGTCGCCGAAAGAAATATTTTTTTGTTATATTTCCTTTTTTGAAGATGTCAGAGCTTGGTGTCGAACCCAGGGCTCATGTCTTAGTAAGCCAACACACTAATTAAAATTAAATAAGAATACCTTTATTATTCAATAGATTATACTTAAGTTATGCTTCAGTACGTAGTAATTATTTTGAAAAAATTAAATTTGGTTATACACGTAAATTCTTCTAACATATCGTCGTGCGGGAGTTTAAGTGCTCTATCCGCCATTTCATGTTTTTTATATTTCTCGAGTTAAAGATGCCACTTTAGGTTTTCGAACCAAAATTTTGCAAGTCTGCAATCTGTTTTCGGATATCCAGTCCAGTTTCGGAGATAAATAGCCGACAACGAATTGGAGATTTTAAAAATTTTGGTGTTAAAAACCTAAAGTGGCATCATTAACTTGAGATATATAAAATGGCGGATAGAGCACATAAATTCACGCACGACGATATTTAAACATTTGTAAAATATGCCATAGAAGTATGAAAAAAATTAAAAAATCATTGATGCATTTATAACGAAATATGCAAAAATATGCCGTAAAAACGTCATAATTTTTCTTAAAATGAATTAATATTTTGCTTGTTTTCTTAGTCAGAAAAAAAAATGCTAATGCATACCCTTGCCCTAATTATTAGTAAGACATTCATAGTGAAAAGTTAGCAACGACTTGCCATATAAAAATGAAACGAAAATAAGATAGTAATGAGACAGAAAGATTTAAAGAACATTTAAGTAATGTAATAAAGTAGCGAAAATTTTTAGATAGTGCTAAATAAAACATTGAGGTGCTATGGTGTTTTTGCCTTGCAAATAGTGCTAGACGAAAGTACAATTGTACCAACTTTTCCATCCCTGGCTTTGACAGACTAAAACCAACCATAACATGCTTTGACTTGTCTGGAATGTTTTTATATTTTTTCTCTTTAATTATATTTACTCTCTCTTTCACTCGTGTTCTCACGGTTTCTCTCACTCTCTATCTCTCACTCTCTCTCTCTCTCTCTCTCTCTGAATGTTCTTCTTTTTGAGTTTTTTGTTTTGCTTTTGGTTTTTATTAAATTTTTCTTTCTTTAATTTCGTTTCGTTATGAAAATACCGACAATTTCAACCAACGACGACGGCGATCAATAGATCGAACCACAGCATTACTTTGTGCTGTTGTAGTTGTTGCTGCTGTTATTATTGTATCGCTGTATTGGATTTTATATTGTGTAGCAGTTGTATTTTCATACATTTTCGAACTGGGATTATTTGAATCAGGTAGACAGTGAGGCGTTAGTCGTTCTACGGCAATGAACGAGTTTAAAACTATTTTAAATAATTAAAAAAAAAAAGAATTTTTAGTTTTGTTGTTTCTTTTGTTAGCTTTTTGTTTTAAGTGGTTTAAAAAAATACAACAAATTTAAGAAATAAAAAAGTATAAACAGACAGTAATAAAAAAAATATTTAAATGATTAAAAGAACACGAAAAACGTTTAATTAATACACTAAAATCAGAGTAATCAAATCAAATACGAGAAGAACGGCAAACAGAGAGAATTAAAACTAAGCAAATATTAAATGGAAATATCTATCAAAAGCGGGTAATTTAATATATGTTCCTACGTCTGTATTTCTTTGAACGAGTACTTAAAAGAATTAATTACAGTTACCTATGAAGAATAAAGAAAATGTTAAAAAATTAAATGAACTGAAACAATAACAATAAATATTAAGACATACCTATACACATAAAATTGGAAATTAAAAAAAAATTAATGTAAAGAAAAAATCGAGCAATTCTAAAATATATGAAATGAAAAATATATGAAAAAAAAGAAGAAAAATATTTTCATAAACATTAATAAAATCATAATTCATACCTAATTGTACGAAAATAATTCCTTCATTTCTGGCGATGCTAAACCTGAAGGAGTACAATATTAAATTAAAATTTCATATTCCATTGAAACGTCTCTTAAGAATTAATTTATTTAATTAGTACCTATAAAAAATATGACAAATTTTGTTAAAAATAACCTAAAATCACAGGTTTTCCAATATTGTTTTAAAGGTGCTATATACATACATATCTTCATATTAAATGCAAACCGACGTAACTACACAAAATTTCAAAATTGAGTATTTTATTAATAACATACATGTTCGTGCAAAATTTTAGATTCCTACGATCAAAAATGGCGATTACTCGTATATTAACAAAATTTATACGGACGTGCGTGTATTTCTAAATGCAAAAAGTCATAACTAAATACATATTTGTATTAAAATCTTACATTAAATGTAATGATGCCAATACTTACTTATATCTCGATTCTGAAAATGAAATGATTTTCGGGATTTACGAAATGTTTGATTTTAGAGTTTTTGCTTGTCCTGTAAAAAAAAACAAAAAGTGTACGTACGTCCGTTCGCATTTAATATGACGATATGTACATATCTCATATTACCAATTCTTACAAATTTGAATTATTATTGGAGCTTTATTATGTAAATTTATTATATAATTTGTATTATTAATCTTAAGATCGCACTACTGGTATTCTTATGAGAATTAGGTTTTGTTGAGGAATAAGTATAGAACTAGCGAAACTAAACTATTGTCTGACCCTCGCTACGAAGGTCTCAACAGAGTTCTTTATAGTATGCATATATATTTTTTTTTGTGTTAGACAGAAGTATGTATGTATTAATCAAGCTTAAGTTTATTTAAGTTCGTGTAACCCTATACTACGTATGTATGTTTAGTCAACCAAAAGTATAGCGGTAATCTCTCATCAATGCAAACGCCTTGCAAGTCTTGCAAACGTTATAGGCCTTGTTAAACCATACAAAATATAAATATGTATTCTACGATTGCTGGTTTGCAAGGCAAGGTATTTGACTCTGTGCTCTATATTCAGAGTGCTATCAATCCATGCGGAAGTATAAGATTACTTGAAATCAAAAAAATCGGAAATTTGTCTTCGTTAAAATTTATAAACTAAATTAAAATTTAAAATTTATGAAAACTGTTGTAAATAAATGAAATATGAAAGAAAACATTTTAAATTATGGCTTACAATTGATATTTTAACACTTCAATGATGTTTTGTTTAAATAAATGTCATTTGGCTTTGATTTAACTAAAATTGTCATTCACAAAATAAAACGAAAAAATTCATTCGGAAATTTAATTCTAAATTATAGGCAAACAATGTAGAACATTTAGATTTCGAGTAAAATATTTCTGATCCGTAATACAGACTATATACATAGTTTTAATTGTACTTGGAAAGCTTTTTACTCTGAATAAATGTGAAGCATCTTTTGATTTTAATTTTCACAAACAAATTAAAAAAAATATAAATACATATAGACAAGCACATTTGATATAAATCTACGGTCACATTACTCAAATATTTGACCAAAAACCGTGACCAATATTTTAGGATTTTTTTTTTTTTTTTGCAAAACTGTCGTTTTATGTAAATATTTTCGTAAAAATTGTTTAAAAAGAAATAACAAATAATAATATTTCGTGAATCATGCTTAAAGTCAAACTACGAAAATAAATTAATTTTTTCAAAATACAGTAGAAACTCAATTCTAGCACATAATGAAAACCAGGCTCAGTGCAAGTTTCGAGGTTATCGCAAGTACCGTTTACTTATTTCCCATACAAAATGAAAAGCACATTTTTTTTTCTGAGACCAATACTCAGAGGTAAACCCCTACTAAATGCAGTGAATTGTATTGGAATTTTTGGAAAGGACAATACATTTATGACAGAATGTAAATTTTTTTTCTTATATTGCTATTAAGCGCCTTAGGAATGAAACAAATTGCTGTGAATTGATCATTCAAAGGCCAATGTTGTGCCTTCATCCTTGAATGATCAGCAGCAATTGCCTCATCGTTGCATGTTGACTGTGTGGTGAGTGTCTTCGCCAAGTAGGTTTAGCTGTTATCTGTTACTTCCCAATAGGTGGCGCTTTTCTCCTGATCATTCGTTTTTTTTTTTTTTTTTTGATGGCATTGGTTAAGGTGGAATTCAGTGAAATGTTTAGAATCTAAGTTTAATATTTCAATTCAAAACGCTTAAGTTCAAGGCATTCGTATAGCAGTAGATACATATTTGTGTGGAATTAAAGCAGTTTAAAATTTTTTTTGTTTTGTACGCTTGTCGCTTGTTCAGTACTACACTGCTTCTTAATCTCTGGAGCATTAAAATATCGTTCAGGATCGGATTCAAAATGCCCCACAAATTTCTTTTCATTTCTCTTGCAATAAATTATTGTTGATGTATGCATATGAAAGCTTTTGGTTAAGGTATTGATGGAAAATCCTGCACTTATTTTTTTTTAAATCTCAGCTTTGTCTTTAATTGTCAGCAACGTAAATTTTTTCTTTGCTATTATGACACCGCTTATAACTGATTCAAATTATATACAACATTTAATCAGCAGCATCAAACCGAAATGTATTCAGTCTAAGAAAACATAAAGAAAGCGGCACGCAAGTGTAATACAAACATTTTGCAAGTATCGAGTTAAAAATGTTCGAATATCGCAAGTATTGAATGCGTAATGAAAAATATTTCTATGTTGCAAGAATCGAGGTGTGCAAGTATAGTGGTGACGTGCTTTAAATCAAATATTTGTCTAATGTGACCGTGGCTTAATAGTAATGGAAAATTGAATTTAAAATTTAAAAACTGTTGATTTAATTTCTTATAATTTTTTATACAATTTTTTGTAAAATAAATTTTAAATCGGTTATAAATTTTTATAAATACCTATAAGCCTGTATTCATAAAAAATATTAGAGATTTATTAAGGGTATATTTGTCAAACAAGCCTAAAATATTTGTTATGAATACAGCAGTGTGATAATTCTCATTTAGTTCCTACATATGTAAAATTTTAATTTATATAGTTTTATTAACATTTATTTAACATATAGTTTATCTGCACAAAAATACATTTCGAATTATTATTAATTTGAAAACTTAGTTTTATTATTAGTTTTTTTTTATTTTTTCTTAATACTGTAATGAACACAATTACAATCCTTTATTTTCTCTTCTTTTTTTTACAGATATTTTCATGCTAATTATGTTGATTCAAAATAAATTACAAATAAATATTTTTACAACTACTTGTGGCATTATTTCAAACTATAGATGCAATTTGTATGCAACTGCAACAGAAAAAGCAGCAACTATAACATTTATGACAACAACAGAAACAGCAACAACTATAGAAAACAGCCAACAAATACGAAAGAATTTCATAAAAAACGCCATCATTATCACAAACAACAGAAAAACCAAAAATCAAAACGAAAAAATCAAAAGAAATTTCTAAACAGAAAAATTTTACAAAATAAAAGAAATTTTCAAAATAAAATTCAAATTAATGGAAATGGAAAAAATAAAAGAATAAAAAGAAATAAAAATTTTATATATTTCATATACAACTACAGAAGAAAAGAAAAGGAGATTTTATTACTTACAAGTGTTTAAATATTTAATTAAAGCTTGACAAATAATAATAATTATAAAAACAAAACTAAAAGTAATCTGTTTTATAATAAAAACAATTTCAGTTTAAATCAAAAAAGAAATAAAATTAACAAATATTTTATATTTTAATACAAAAAAAAAATAAAAAAATAAAAGTCTTAACTTCCAAAACCAGTGCCTGTTAAGTACATAAGTATTGTACGAAAAAAAAATAGAAACAAAAAATATAAAATAATTTATAACTTTATAAAAATACAATAAATCTATATCTATATAGAGAGTGATTTATTTCGTTTGTGTTTTCCGTGTTTGTTTGAAACATAATTATTATCTTCTGCTGTAATAACGTCATTAGAGACCACAACAAACGTTTACATCTTTAAGTTTGTCATTGTTATTGTCGTTTTTCATTAGTGTCGTCATTATTATCATCGTTATTATTATTGTTATTGTGATCATCATTATTAGCATTTGTGTAACCAAAAACTTTAAAGACTGAGGTGAGTGCATAAGCCCTGGTTTTTAATTCTGGGCTTCTTTTTGTTTTTGTTTTTTGTATTATTTTAATTTTCAATATTTATTTATTTGAATTTTATTTATTTTTTTTTTATTATTATTTTTTATTATTTATTTAGTCTTTTTGTATTAATTTTATTTTATTAGTAATTTGATATTTTTTCTGTTTAAATCAGCATTATTGTTAAAATTTTTTGTTAAGAAAAAAAAACTGCCTTTTATTTATAAAACAATTTAAAACATATGTAGCAAACGATATTGGGTCATCTTTTTAACAAACCAGAGAAAAAAAAAGAAATAGTTTTGTTTAACTTTTCGTAATTTTATATCCATATTAGACACTTGTGTTATTTTATCCGCATATTTAACATTTTTTTTTTTTGATTTTAATAATTTTATGTGATTTATAATTTCACAAATTTTTACTTACAGTGGTAAACAAAAGTCATAACTGTTTGTACAGTTATAGCTCGATTAATGAGTACTAGAAAACTTCGGGTTGACAATATTTGTTTAACCCCGTCTTGCTCGATAACTGAAAACATTAATAAAATTCTTAGAAACTTACTCTGTGCGTAATAGTTTTTAAGTTGAATTACTTTGTGTAGGATATTTTAATTTAAAATAAATTAGAAGGGGTTTTTTTTAATCAGATACTGCACTTAGGAACCTACTGCTTTAAAAATAATACACAAATATTTTGTCAAAAATAAAATTCCTATACAATGTGTAAAAGATATTCACTGAAAAAGAAAAATTAGAAATTTACATTCATTATCTAGTTTTAAATTTTTTACTTTAACATACTTTTTCAATTCTATTCTACGAGTATGTGCTTGGAATATGTCGAAAAACTTTTTTGAGGTAAATGCGCGTCGAACTCAGAATAGTATCAACTGCTAAGCCAACAGATTTCTTATAGTTTATTTCGGAATGCTGGTAGAACTTTAGGTTGTTAAGATATCCCCTTTTTTATTGAAACCAATACTCAGGGGTAAACCCCTACTAAATTGCTGTCTGTGCATTGTATTGAAATTTTTGTGGAAAGGACTGTACATTAACAACAGAACATATATTTTGTTTTCTTATATTATTAAGCACCTCAGGCATGAGACATTTTGCTGTGAGTTGATCATTCAAAGGCCAGTGTTATACCTTCATCCTTTAATTATCAACAGTAATTGCATCATCATTGATTGTGTGGTGAGTACCTTTGCTAAGTAGGTTTTTAGCTGTTATCTGCTACTTCCCAATAGGTGGCGCTTTTCTCCTGATCATTAGTTTTTCGTTGTCAAAGGTTAAGGTGGAATAGAGTGGAATGTCCGGGAGCGGTTACTTTGAAGACGGACTTCTTGGAGGGGGGGGGGGGGGGAGACCTCTTATTTTTTTATATTATAATTTTGTGAAAACCGCATACTAACTTTTTAATTTTTCACCTTTGCTGCAATTCGAACCTGGGCCATTTGAGTTTTTGTGCGAGCGCTCTAACCACTATACCACGCACCCCCTCTAAATGTCAATCAGACAAAACGAATAAATTTACCTTTTAAAAACACTCTATAAGAATGTGTAGGAAGATATGGAATCATCTTCTAATCAAACAGTGTGAAATGCTTGTTGTAAACATATAGCAATGGCCTCAATTTAATGAATGCCTATGTTAGATAAACTTGTTTTGTCATACATGCATACATACACAACAACACTGTTTGAGAGTTACTGCCTAGCTTCTGGCAGCATTCACGTTGTGTGTGTCAGTTTTTATCTATGAGTACCGGGATCGACAGTTTAATGTCGACTCCGAATGACAGACTTTAGAAGGTTGTTCTAGTTACTCTTTGTAGTTTTGCTAGAAGATTGCTAAGAGGTAGTCGCCGAAATTTTTTTAAGATGTCAAACTTGGAATTTGAACGCAGAGATCGTGTCTTGTAAGCCAATACACTAACCAAATTAGTTTGCCTTTTATAAATATTATACAAGAATGTCTACCAAATTATTGAATCATCTCCTCATCAAACAGTCTGAAACGTTTGTTGTAATAGTACTGGAAAAGAGAACCTGAAATGAGGCCATAGTTTAGCGAATGTGATTATATGGGTAAGCTTTTTTACACTTCTTTATTGTTTACGGATTCACGTACAAAAACAAGTTTATAAAACAATTAAGAGGATTTTGTCAGAGTTGATGATTTTTACTGGCTTTTGATATGGCAGCTGTTAGTATTTCTTGATGAGTGTCTAGCAGCACTGCGTATATATAAAATAGCCTATAGATGTAGAGTGTATATTACTTATCGTTGATTTAAAATTCACTACTTTTTTGTGCATTTTTTTTTTCACATTTCCTAAAACATATGTTGTAATCCTGTATTATCAGCATTTTTTTTTTCATATAACTGAAAACATTTAAACATTTGGTAGAAAAAAAATTAAATTCTGAACTGATATTGTACACCTGCATAATGACTAAAATTTTCAAAATAAGCTAAACGTTCTTAAAAGTATAAAAAGAATGTTTTAAAACGGCCGGTTTAAATTGCTTAACACATTTGGGGTTTTTGAAATACAAGGGAATATGATAAAGAAACTAAAAAAGTTTCAATTTATATTGACTTTTTTTTAAATATTCTTATATCGTATAGTATTATAATTTATTAAACTATTATATGCGCTTATATGATGAGTGCAGCCACTCAGCAAAGTTTAATTATCGGAAAACTTTTTAAAAATACCGATAGTTTTTCTTTTTTAGTTAGTTTATCACAAATAAACTTACACTTGAATTTTACAAATAAAATTATTATTTTTTTATGTCTAAATTTAATTTCCGACCTGTAGTCACTTAACATTTAGTCGACAGAACATTTAAAATAATATTTCTTGATTGACAATGAAATAAAATTTGACGTTGACATTTTGTAAAAGAAATGCCTACTGTTTTAAAAATATTTTTAAGATAATAAAAAATAATAATAAATTTATAATCTTTAAAAGAAAAAAATCGTATTACATGAGCTTAGAAGTAAGCCGAACAAATGAAGAACAAAAACAAATTTATTTAAACAAAGGAAATTAATTTAAGTCGGAAACCACTTAAAAATATTTGAGAGTTAAAGATATGTATGTATGGATATTTTTGTAACATTTAAATATATAAAATCTTTTCAAAGCATATATCGAACTGTTCACTTATTAAAAAAAAAAAATCATCACGCTTGTGGTGACAAGTCTTTAACACAAAATGTCGATATACTGTGCAAGAGTTAAACTGTATAAGAGTTAAACTGTATAAGAGTTAAACTGTATTTTTAAATTTCTACAATTATATTACAAGGCCATAATGTTTTAATGCCGAATTTTTATATAAGCTATACCTTCACCTATATCGTAATCCGAAAAATGTTTTTCTATATGACGAGTTGTATGTACATAGATAGATTTATTAATTTTTTTTTTTATTATGCGCCTTTTTGTTAATGAGACAAGTTGCTGTCAATTTGACCACTCAAAGGCCAGTGTTATACCTTCACCCTTGATTGATCAACAGCAATTGCCCCATCTGTCGGTGGATGTTGAATGTGAGTGGCAAACGTCTTCAGTACGTACTCCTGATTATTCGTTTTTGGTGGAATAGTCTGGAAATGTTAAAATTTTCCAACCTTCAAAATAAATAAATTTCAAAGTATGACAACTTAATTCTTCACACGTCACCATATATACTTTTTAACCTCAAACTTGCTCAATTTGTATTTAAAAAAATACGTACAAAACACATTTCACATATATTTTATTTTTTGTTATAACGTTACATACCTACATACATACATAATTGGCCATTACAACCCTGTGTCAGGGTTACGGCCTAGCTTCTCGCAGCACTCACGTTGTGTGTGTTAATTTTCATTCATGAGTACCGGGACCTACAGTTTAAAGTCGACTCCGAACGACAGATTTGAGAAGCTTTTTCATGGCAAACAATTACTCTCAAAACTTTTGCCAGAAATCTGCTGAGATGTAGTTGCCGAAAGAAATAATTGTTTCATATTTCTTCTTTTTTTAAGATGTCAGAGCTCATATTTGAACCCAGCGCTTTCGTCTTAGTAATCCAACACACTAACCACTAGACCACAGCAACTACGTTATAACGTTACGGTCAAATTAAACATGACTGCAATAACTTTATTTGCAGTCTCAAAAAAAGCGTAATAGAAAAACTAAAATACACTCCTTTATATTTCTGCTTACAAATCAATCACTGTTCCAAGTAGTTCTTCTGATGGTAATCACGAAAAGTAATAGAATTAAAGCAAATGTTTACATTTCATGTGCTTATATGTACGTGTGTGTTCAGCAGTAGTTAAAAAGTAATATATTTACGAATATCTGTCCAAACTATCCATTCTATTCCTAATTGTCTACTGTTTCATAAAAAAAAAAAAATTTAAAAAAAATGAACTCGTAAGTAAAGACAACTCGAAATAACTTTAGAAAATGAACGATCATTACAAAGACCAACAACAATATTGATTGAGGTAAAAAAAAACCGTTCAAAAAGAAATATGTACAACAAATTACATGTTGTTTTTCACATAAAGATTAAAATCTATCTTATCACACACACCAAACTCATGAATACCTTCAAGCATGCATTGCTGAACTAAAACACAGATATCTACTAAATAAAATGTAACTCCACAATCGACTATTTTAACTACTGCTGACAATCGAAGATACAGTAACATACTATGCGTTTGTTTTTTTCGTATTCTCTTTTTTACGAAAATTGTTTAAGAAAAAATGCAACTTTTAGACAAAATATTTAAAAGATTTTGTAGTTTGATTTTTTTGTTAAACCAATAAGTGGTATTAGAGTGGAAACTAATATATTCAAAAATTAAAAACAGAATGTAAAAAATGAATAATTTTTGTTTATTTTATGTACTGGAAGTAGGAAAACAAATCAGTATTGGCTGGGTGAAAAAGTATCTTTTGATTAATTTAAATGTCAATACAATATTAATATGGTACATATACACATACATACATCCATACATACATACATAATTGGCCATTACCACCCTGTTTCAGAGATACGGCCTAGCTTCTCGCAGCACTCTTGTTGAGTGTGTTAATTTTTATCCATGAGTACCGGTACCTATAGTTTAAAGTCGATTCTGAACAACAGACTTGAGAAGCAGTCAATTACTCCCAGAGTTTTTGCCAGAAGACTGCTTAAAAGTAGTTGCCAGAAGAAATATTGTTTTTATATTTTTTTTTTTAAACCCGGAGCTATTCTCTTAGCAAGTCAACGCACTAACCATAAGACCACGGCAACTATATTAATATTAAAGGTGATAAAGCCTTAAAATTCATGATTATAAAATATAATCCGGCTCAATTAAATAATTATTATAAATGTGTACGATAATTAATAATTCAAATGTAAAATGTGCTCAAATTTCTATAACATTTTTCAGATGAAGTATAAAATTAGAATTCTCTTGTCGCTATTACTTTCGTTTGAAAAGGCTGAAACTCAGTATTATTTTTTAATGATTTTGATATTTCATTGTTAAGAAAATCAACAATTTCTCTGGTTCTGATTGTACATCTTTTGGGTATCAATTTGGCTTAAAAATTTGCATTTACGTATGAATCCCTAGAAACTAAATTGATTGATAAAAAATGTATTAAATTTTGACCAAGATCTTCAAATCTTGTGTTTATTTTAGAAATAAGTATTTCTTTTAATATATATTGTGGGTAAATATTCATGGAAAAAATGTATGTTTCTTTTTTCTTTTTTCAATTACGAAATTTTGTTAAGTTTATTCGCTTTAAATATGAACATAATGCGGAGACAAATGTGAGCATTCGCAATAGCCCTATATCAAGCGTACAAAAATAAAATCAAAATAAAATTCTGAAACTTCTGATAGATTTTCTTACGATTCATATTTCCAGAGAATGGCCATTACACATACATATATGTAAATATATGCGAATTACGTTTACAGAGCATTAGAGACAACAAAACTTAGATTTTGTAATTGTAGGGAACTCCCAGACGCCAAACTGCCTTCTAGTATTTTATCAGTTTCTTAAACTTTTTTTAATCATAATAAAAGTTTATTGCTTTTGAAGGAAAATATAGAACCGCTTGGTAATATTAATATTTTTTTTGTTTTCGTTTCTTTTTTTATTGTAGTAAATATTCTTAAAATATTTTCAGCTAATTTGTTTAAATGTTTCCAGTATTTTAGTTTATATAACAGTTCAAAATTGTTTATATTACAAATTGGCATACAAAGTTTTAAATTCGAGAGAAAAGAAATTAAAAAAAAAAATCTACGATTTAAGTTTAAATAAATTGATTTCAAGATTTTCATTTCAATTAGTTTTTGTGTTTTTTTTTTTTTTTGTTGCCATTCGCTGCTGTTTTAAAATAATTGTTTATAAAAAAATTTTGTATTTAATAAACAAATGATTTCTGTTTAAGTACACAAAAAAAAAAAAAAACAAAAAAACTTAAATTAAATTTATTTAAAATAAATTCCACTTTTATAAAACGATGAAAAAAGAAAACTTTGAAAAAATCAAGGTGCTTTGGAATCGCAAAAAACAAATGGATATTAAAAGCCAGTTCTCTCAAAGTATGTTTTCGTCTTAGGATAAGCATATAGGTATAAGTGTTGTACTCTATTGATTTACCGCAATAGTTTTATCAAAAAATTATGAATTCTTTTAAACATACAAAAAATAAAAGATATTTTTTATTTATCCATATAAATATGTTTGTCTGTTTATCTGTTTGTTTGTCGTTAATCACGCCTAAACGACTCAACTACTAAAAGTGCAATAGGGTATTTTTTTTCAAAATTGGACCTGGGTTTGGTAATGATTTTTGTATATTATGAGAACGTTTAAAGCTAAATTTTCAGAATTGGGTCTGAATGACTTCATGGTCAAGGCAAATAGTCAGTTATAAAGTGGGCGGAAATGCACAAGTGGGCGTGGTACCTCCCATTGACGTAAAATATTACTTTCTTTATATTTTGAAAAGTACTAAAGCTGAATTTACTGTAATAGATTTCGTAGCCATTAAAAATCATCAATCGAAAAATGGGGGCAAAAAGTTGTAGATGTAGTGTAGCACGCCGGGTTTAGGATAGTTATTATATACATATATAGCGTTTTTTTAGTCAACATAATAAAAAAAAAATATCCAAATTTAAAACATTTTAAAGAAGCCGTAGTCTAACGGCTAGTGTGTTGGCTTACTAGACAAGAGCTACGTGTACAAACCTCAACTCTGACATTTTGAAAAAAGTTATTTAAAATATTTCTTTCGTCGACTACCTCTTAGCAGTCTTCTGGCAAAAGCTCTGAGAGTAACTGATTGCCATAAGCCAGCTACTCAAGTCTCTCGTTCGGAGTCGTATTTCAACTGTAGGTCTCGATACCCATGGATAAAAATTGTCACACACAACATGGGTGTAATGGCCAATTATGCATGCATGTAAAGTAGCCTCTATATAGTATTTATTGTGTGAATTAAATTAAATTAAATGTTATATAAAAGATATTCTTGTTGAAATGATTGAATATTTTTATAATTTTTGGCCACCACGGTGGGTACGTGGTATAGTGTTTAGAGCTCTAGCACAAAAACTCAAAAGGCCCAAGTTCTAATCCTAGCAAAGGTGAAAAATGATAAAGTTAGTTTGCGGTTCATCTACAAACCAACCGCTCCCTGACATTCCACTCTATTCCACCCTAACCTTTGACAACGAAAAACTAATGATCAGTAGAAAAGCGCCACCTATTGCGAAGTAGTAAACAACAGTTAAAAACCTACTAAGCGAAAGCACTGACCGCAGTCAACATGCAACGATGGGGCAATTACTGTTGATCACTCAAAGGTGAAGGTATAACATTGACCTTTTACAGTATTTTGTCTCATTCCTAAGGCTCTTAATAATATAAGAAAACTACATATATGTTCTGTTGCCATAATGTACAGTCCTTTTCACAAAAATTCCAATACAATACACAGCCTTTAGTAGGGGTATACCCCTGAGAATTGGTCTCAATAAAAAAATGTTACTAAATAGCTTATTAAGCTACAAGCGTATATTAAATGTTGAATATAGAATATAAGTATCTGTAGCAGTATGAAAGAATAGCTTAAGTCGCCAAGAGGTCGAATTAATTGCTGTTTTGGCGACCTTATAGAAGGCAGGGTAGTATACACAGAGGAAAAAAAGGCGTTCTAAAATTATTAACCAAGGGTATCAAATTAAGAACAAGTTGTGTGTGTGTGTAACAAATCAAGAACAACCGGTAGTAAAATCGTGAACAGTTGTATAAAAATATCATAAGTTAATATATAAAAAAAAAAAAAATAGATACCACCGTTAACGAAGTAAGCACAAACGGACTTAACTCAATTTTAATACCAAATGGTATCAATTTCGGTAGTTTTCTACCACTTTTTTTTTTTGAGTGTACTAGTATAAAATATTGTAGTGTGCAAAGGTTGTTTATTAATATTTCAAAATATCATTTCTAACTTAAATTCTTCTTGCATATCGACACAGACACAAATATAGAGAGAATTCTATTTTCTTAACGAATCTCATATATGCCAATTTTTAATTAACACTTAATGTTTCATTTATAATTGAATTTATAATTTTAGGCATGATTTTTTTCTTCTTTTTTTTATTTGTTTAATAAAATGTTTTTAATACATTGTGGTAAAGGGTTAATTTGCTCGTACATATGTATTAAATAAGTAAAGCGTTGACTTGTTGCCCTCATGTAAACAAATACAAAATTTATTGATTTATATGAAAGCAAAAAAAATTGTATAAAAAGAAAATCATACAAAAGCAATAAATAAAATAATAAAATAGAAATCCAATATATTTTGCTCTAAATTATATAATAATGATGATTAAATTGAATATGATAATGATGATTGAAGTATAGAGATTTTTTGTTTTTCTTTTTGTATACATATGTACACATATTAGTACATACTTACATTTGTATATTATTTATTGGGTTTTTGTGTATGATTTTTTTTTTTTTTTTATTTTGAAAATTTATTATGAAATCTTTTTTTTTTATTATCAATTTCTTGTTTTATTTTATTGTAGAGAGTGTGTATTCTTTATTCTTTTTGTTTTACTACACTGTACATATGTACATACATATGTACACATAGATTTGTAAATTGTTTTTTTTTTTTTTTGTTTTGTTATAATTTTTTTAAAATTTAATAATTCCATTATTAACTGTAATGATTCTTTTTTTTTTTCTTCTGAGAATATTTATTTTATTTTCAGAAAAGTTGTTAAACTGAAAACAATAGAATTTTTATTTTCAAAAGAGATCATAAGCATTGACTTTTTGTAATACAAAAATTATTTTCACACCTAACGAGTATTTTATGATTTGGTACGAGTACAAGTATTTTATGATTTCTTTCTACAATGTATGCGTACACGCACATACATGCATTCTTTTATTTCTAATCCTCTTTTTTTTTCTTCCTATCGCGGATTTAGGAAAGTTTTTTCCTTCTTTTTTTAACCAAAATTGCCGTTCTATAAACAAAAGACAAAACAAAGTATTTGAAAATTATTACAAATGTTCTTCTTATTGTTCTGGGTATACTCGCACACATTCACTTTATATTTACTTTTAATAGACGCACGTTTTCGTCACAGTTTACAAATAATAATTCACGTGTGAAAATATTAGTGAGTTTTGTCACATTTGCTATTTTTGCTTTTGTTGTTGTTATAACTTATGTTTTCCTATAAGATAAAGCAATAATTGTCTGATAACCGAGAATTCAATTTGTTTGTAGGGATAACAAACATAACACATGCAGATTGGGGAAGTTCTCCTGTATTACATTACATCTCTGACTTTCTATTATTATGGGTATAATTGCTTAAACCATTTGTTTTGGGAACTATATATCAACAATAGATTATCTCGATACATGCATCAACTAATTGTTCACGTAAATCTATAGCCTTTTCCTTGCTACAAAACATGTGGCGTTTATAGTCAAATCTAATAGATATTTTTCACTATTTGGAATCTACGATTTTTCACTTTTTATGATATTCGCTAAAAATGTAATTACGATTTCTTTTAATTTCAGTCAAACCTACGATTAAGCTTTTTGCTCGATATACATATTTTCACTTTTTAGCGATATGGCCAGACAAATTCCGGCGTGCTCTGGTACTCCTATTTGCATTATTATTATTATTTGGGGGGTGCGTGGTATAGTGGTTAGAGCGCTCGCACAAAAACTCAAAGGACCCAGGTTCGAATCCCAGAAGAGGTGAAAAATGCAAAAAGCTAGTTTGCGGTTTTTTCAAAATTAAAATTTAAAAATAAGAGGCCCCCCCCTCGAGGAAGACCATCTGCAAAGAAACCCCTCCCCGACATTCCACTCTATTCCACCTTAACCAATGTCAACAAAAAACGAATGATCAGGGAAAAAAAAGCGCCACCAATTGGGAAGTAGCAGATAACAGCTAAACCTACCTAGCGAAGGCACACTCACCACACAATTAACCTGCAACGATGAGACAATTGCTATCGATCATACAAGGGTGAAGGTATAGCACTGGCCTTTGAATGATCAATTCACAGCAGTTTGTCTCATTCCTAAGGCGCTTAATAATAATATATAATAATATATTGTAATATATGTACTGTCTTTTCCAAAAATTCTAATACAATGCACAGCATTTAGTAGGGGTTTACCCCTGAGTATTGGTCTCAAAATAAAAAAAAAATAAAAATTAAATAAAGAGTTTAATATGAAACATATATGAATGCAGTCATGTACTTGTTTATATATAGCCGTTTTCAAGATTAACAAAAATGAACTTTTACCAGATATACAGACGGTCACCTCCAAAAATCTAATATTTTCTCGGCTGATAATGCAGTCAAATTCGATTATAAGAAAATGTTTTTTCGTTCTCAACGGTTTTTCTTTAAAACGAATTTTCTCTTAAACAAAGTTAAATGCACACATACCTACATAATTAGCCATTACAACCCTGTATCAGGGTTACGGCCTAGCTTCTCGCAGCACTCATGTTGTGTGTGTTAATTTTTATCTATGAGTGCCGGGACTTACAGCTTAAAGTCGACTCCGAACCACAGACTTGAGAAGCTTTTTAATGGCAATCAGTTTATTCTCAGAGCTTTTGCCAGAAAGACTAATGAAAAGTAGTCGCCGAAAGTAATAATTTTTTCATATTTCCTTTTTCAATATATCAGATTTGAACCCTGAGCTATCGTTTTAGTAAGCCAACACACTAACCATTCGAGCAAGGCAAAGTTAAATACCTTTGAATTTAATAGAAAACAAAAGTTAATACATTTGTTTTGCAATTATCACATTTATTTTCATTTAAACTGTGTGCTTATATCCAAATTCGACTGTATGTGGAGTTTTTTATTAAGCGCTTCCTATCAGTAAATTTTAATCAAACAAAGTATGCATGTAAGATATCATCCAAATTCTTTATTAGTTTTTACAAAGCTATTAATGTCATTATATACCGATGCAGATTCTTTAAGTTAAAGGCATGCAAAATATCAAATTTGTCATGACTCTGGCATAAAAGTCACCGTCAGTCCAAAATTCACACCAAACATGGTGATTGGTCTCTTCCCAAACTCGATGATTCATTCAGAAATGAGACTCATTGCCGAAGGTGATTTTTCAATGAAGATAAAACATATTTCAAACGAAAAACCTGGAACTAAGAATTGCCATTAGGAAATTGCTGTTAAAAATAATGAAAAAAAAAATCATTCGAGAAAGTTAGAACACCAAAAAATTCGTATTGATTTCAAACTCATTTGAATTTAAATAATGAAACATGGGAAATATTGTAGTTTAAAAATAGCAGTAACACTGTATTACACAAAAAGTTTAATTATTATTTTAATCGTATGTTTTCGTTTGTAAAATTCACAAATAGATATGCTACGATTTGAAAGATAAAGTCTGCGCATATTCTAAACAAATAAATTACAGGGTAGGACAAAAAAAATCTGGAATTTTATACTTTTTTCCAGTTAGCATTGCGGAGTATAGATTAGGATAGCAAAAACTGATAAGTTTGTTAGATGAAGCTCACATGAGATCAAATATTATGGTACTACACGAGACAATGTTTCAGATCACAGAAAAAAAAAGAAAAATCGATTTCAATTGACAAATATTTTCTACCCTTATTCTGCTATTTGATTTGATTATTGGATTCGTCATTACAAAACAGTATTAATGATACCAATTAACAAATTACGAGTGTCGAGTTTTTGATAATTAAATTAATTAATTATTAATTAATTCCCAATTTTAATTGTATCAATTAAAATTTTAATTTTATTTACCAAAACAAGGTTACATACGCACAAACATTTCTATTTATGTATTTCAACTAAAATAAACTAATTGTATTAAATAAATACTTAATTGAGCATTTTAAATGATATCAATTAGTTTTTTAATTCAAATTTTTAGGAAAACGTCCACTTACTTACTTTTTCCACAAATTTGACATTTTTGTTTTTGTGCTACCAATAGAGTTAAGAATCAATTAAAACCCTCTGTGAGATATGTTCAGTGATAATGGCAATTCTATACAATGTATGTTTAATAAAGGGAAAAAAATATTAAAATTTTTGGGACAAACTTGAGTCATTAAATTTTTCTTTTTAATAGAGGCCCTTGGTTAGGCCTTCAAAATAATTACTAAATTGAAAACTTTTAATTACCGCAGGTAGCTACTTCTTTGTTTACATTATTAAATTTATTTGAGCTGTATTCAATATAGAGCATATCGTCGATGGAATTAAAGAACGCTGTAACTGACAAAACCTTAAATGTTCACCAGAGCCAAAAAACTTTCATAAATGTAGAACAAATACACTGATATTTTTCATTTCGCAGACGGCGTAATTGAATTTATTTTCATCGTAGAAATCTGGGACCTGAACCAATCGACGCGTATTTTTTTGCTAATAAAAATGATGCAAAAAACGTATTTTCGATTTTTTGTCAGTTACAGCGTTCTTTCATTCCATCGACGATATGAACTTGCATTTAAGCCACCACAGAAAAAACTAATACCATATCTATGTATGTACAATATATCCAAAAAATAATTTTAAAGGGAAAAATATAAATTAAAATACCGGAATACTAGCAATATACATAAATATGCATTAAATATATTTCTACTACTAATCTCAGAAGATACAAACACATAAATGTATGCACATAAAACAGCATCTTTATGTATTTGTAGTGCGCAACTGCAACTTCTTGGGACATACAGTGCACATCACTATACTGTAGTAAAGCAGGTACTCTTTTGTTTGTATAACCTTTTTTTTACATTGATTAAGTGCGTTTGTGTGTGTTTGCGTGTTTAGGGTGAGGGTTGGTGGTGGAAGTTGATTGAAAAATATCAAGGAAGGGGTTTTCCAAAAAAAAATCAACGCATAAACATAAAACTAAGGAAAAATGTAATGAGAGGAAAAAAGAGAATATTTAAAGAAGAAGTTGAAAAGAGCCTAAATAGATATAAAAGAGAAAACTATTTCACTTAAAGAGATTGTAGGAAATTTTAATTGATTTTTAAATGAGTGGATTTTGAGTGTTTTTTTGGTTTTCTCAATTTTATAATTTTTATGACAGATGTTTTATGAACGTGTGTGCTGTATTTTCAAGATACAAAATTGTTTACCTGTTGTGCTATTCGATGTGTGAGTGAAGCTAAAAGAGATAGATTATTTAATACTCTTAAGTAGCACAATTTGAGAGTCATTGAGTAATTGAGTTGATTTTGTTTTTAATTTGAGCCTGTATTTTTGTTTAGTATGGGCTTAGTAAACGAGCTGAAAATAAATGTGTGGCCAGTAGTCGTTTGCTATTCAAACTTAAGTTTATACGATAAATTTTTATAAATTTACTTTTAGTTCTTGTGTGTTAACCCTTTGACTAACAACGCTAAGTTTTCATGTTTTTGTATCGTTTTAGAGTTGCAAGCGACCATGCGCGCATGGCTTCTACTCCTCGCAGTGCTGGCGACTTTTCTAACGATCGTACAAGTTGCTAGCACCGAGGATAATAATAATAATATATCGTCGAGTTTTATCACAGCAATACAGCCAATTAGAAAGGTAAAACAAAAACTAGTGCAACAACAAGATTTACAAGAATTTAATACGGCGATAAATCAAAATCAAAACAGTAATAAAAATATTTTAATTGAAACAAAAAATACTGAAAGAAATAGAAACGTTTTAGAAAACGAAGTGTTTGACAAAAATCAACAATTAAATAACGTGAAACAAGTAAAGAGCTATAAAAATAGCCAAAATATTTATAATAAAAGTGAAAAGAGTTTTAAAAAGAATAAAAATACCAAAATGGCTTTAAATGAAAGTGAAACAGAACAACAACAACAACAAAAACAACAGCAACAAAATTTAAAACAAAACCAAAAATTACAACAAAACCATGTAGAAGAGGATACAAGATTAAATCAAAATAAAGAAAGTTCCTCAAATCATAAACAACAAATTTCTCATCAACATAAACCCCATCATAAGCATCAAAATCAAGAACAACAGCATCATCAACATCATCATCATCATCACCAACAAAAACAAAACTTACAACCTGCCTCTCAACAACAAACTAACAACACAATTAGTGATAATTTAACATCAGCAACAGCAACAGCAACAGCGACAGCAGCAATATCATTAACAACATCGTCTTCATCACCATCAGTGCCATCATCTTCAACAAAGTCTTCCTCCTCTAAACTGGATTTAGATATAACTGTTACGGAAAATGATGATGGCACCATTGTTGTGGAATCTCAGCAGCCTCAATTAGATGCTGTCATACCCGATGAGGGACCACGCACTTACAGTAATCAAGAGATTATTGCCGAAAAGGTAAAACCAGATCCCGCAACTCTAGTCGAAATTGAGTATAGCCTTTTATCAATATTCAATATGAAGAGGCCGCCAAAAATTGATCGTTCCAAAATTTTTATACCAGAGGCCATGAAACAATTGTATGCCCAAATAATGGGTCATGAATTAGATTCTATAAATATACCAAAACCTGGATTATTAACAAAATCCGCAAATACAGTGAGAAGTTTTACACATCAAAGTGAGTACAAGAATATCTATTTAATTAAACTTAAAAATAAAAACGTACACCTAATTTTCTTCTTACACGAATTTGATTTAACACAACACAACTTAAAAAGAATTTTTCTTGAATCTAGTGAATTAAAATGTGTTGCCTCAAAATCAATTAAGTCATCTCTAGCAAAAATGGTTAAATATTCTTTGCAACAATTAATCTTTTTACACGAAGAATGTGGGAACGTACTTGTATATAACTTGTAAAAACAGAATTAGTTGTACGACTTATTTGAGAAGTTTTAAAGAACTTACCGACGTATTAAAGAAAAAGAAAACATATTTTTAAAAGAAAATTTTCCTTAAGCGCACAATAAAAATTTACTTTAATTTTTTTTTTTTTTTATGAACGCTTGTGAAAATTCAAACCTATCCTTAGTGTTAAAAATATTTATTGACCACAGAATAAGAAACGAATATCCCAAAGTTATTGTACAGTGACGACAGCATAGCCGTCGGCTATAACTGGGGGCTAATTCTTTGTCGAAAATAGCGTCACCACTATGAGAAAATTTTAGGCAAAAAACGTCCAAATATTTCTTAAAAAATTACTTAAAAATTTAAGACAATAAATTGAAAACAAAAATCTAGTATTTTAATAAAATTAAAAATAAAAAATAAATTGTAGACATAAAATCGATAAATTAGTCTGAAAGTAGTTAAAGTTCACTTTATGCAATTTCCAGAGAACTACAATAATAGTACACATATTAGTTTTCCAACTAATTTCAGCGACTAATAAACCAAATTAGACTAAAGCTATAAAAAGTACCTTAAATAAAATCGTCAACGTTGTGTCAAGAGGAATAATGTTTACTTACCTTGTTTGATAAAAACCGCTTAAAAACCATAATAATAAATAGAAATAAAATCACAAAATTGGTCTGAAAGTAGCTAAAATGTCATTACTTAATAACAGTTGTTTTGAAACTAACTTCACTTCTTTACGCGCTTTCCATATTTGATTTTCCAATTACGCTATCTTATTTGGTCTCATACATTATGTATCGGCACGACAGTTTTTGAAATATATTTTCCGCTTTATGTACTAATTTAGGTTGGCCTGTAATTTTCCAAGGGCATATAATTGAGAACGCACGCGCTCTTTGTCATACATTTTGTATGGAGATAAGAATTTGTTTGTACTCTATAATTGGTATCAACGTTATAATTTTTCAATAATAAAAATACAATATTTTCTTTTAAATTACTAAAAGAAAATTCAATATGAAAGTAATCTAATACTACACACAGAAGATAAATTGCTTGCAAAAATACTTACTCGTGCCCATAAATAACGCATGATTTTTATATAAAATGAGCAGCTAAAATGCAGTAGAAATGCAAAATTTATTGCAACCAGTAAGCAAATAGTACAAAAAATCCAAAATAATACTCTATTCTGTAGCATATTTGGAAGCTTTAAGGTATGAAAAACTATAGATTGCATACATTATTGCTTCCAAATTTTAATAATTTTCTGCTGGGATATTAGGGCAATTCAAACCCCAGCTCTGACATATGAAAAAAATATTTCTTTCGGCGACTACCTCTTAGCAGTCTTCTGGCAAAAGCTCTAAGAGTAATTGAATGCCATGAACAATCTTCGGAATCAACTTTAAACTGTAGGTCCCGGTACTTATGGATAAAAAATAACACACCAAACATGGCTGCTGCCGAAAGATTAGGCCGTAACCCTGAATCAGTGTTGTAATGGCCAGTTATGTTTGTCTGTAAATTTTCAGAAACTCCAATTACATATGATTATTGTAATTAACTTTTAATTTAAACCCCTCTCTTACTTACATATTATATTTTAAATATATCGTCGATGGAATTAAAGAACGCTGTAACTGACAAAACTTTAAATGTTCACCAGAGCCAAAAAACCTGTATGAAAGTAGAACAAAGACACTGGTATTTTTCAAAACGCAGACGTTGTAAGTGAATTTATTTTCATCGTAAAATACTCGGACCGGGACCAATCGATGCGTATTTTTTTTTTGTTTTTTGTTAAAAATGATTTAAAAAACGTATTTTCGATTTTTTGTCAGTTACAGCGTTCTTAAATTCTTACGACGATATATTTTATATCCGTATTTTTTGCTTTTAGGTTGTTGACGCCATCAAATTCTGTACTACTATTGGGCCAATTATTAACATTACTAACTAAAATATAGTTGATGTTCCAAATAGTTATTTAGAGTCTGAAAAAAAAAAATTAATACAAAATTTTAAAACAACAAATATTACATACGACCATCAAATTCGATTGGCCAAAAATCGGTTGCTGTAATAAAACTGCTTCCTCTGGGTGACATTTTTTTGAGTTTATTATTTATTCAATCAAAAAAAAAAAATTCTATAAATTATTTTCATAAAAAAGAGTGGGGAGATACTTTTCTCGTCACGTATTTCTAATGTTATTATATCGCTACATTGCAGAGAAGTGTTTTAAATATAAAAATTTGTTTTCTGAAATTATTGTGATAAGTATGCTGGTAAAAATGTAATACAATGTTCGGATTATAATATAGTTTAGCTTAATAATACAATATAAATTAAATATTAAAAAAAATGGAAAAACCAAAATTTAAAAAAACAAAAAAAAATGTTTTGTCACAAGTGCCGGAAAATATGCGGTATGCAAATGCTACTACCATTTAAATACCTGCACAAGTATACACATTAAAGAAAAAAAAAAACAAAAAAAAACAAATGGTATTTGTCCACTCAAAATAAAGGACCGTAACAAAGCATTTTATGAGTACTTGAAATTGCACCCTCTCTCGCTTATTTTGTGGAAATTTCAATCAGTGTTGCCAATATAAATATTAAATTTTAAACAGATGAAGTATGAACGTTTTCCAAAATTTTATAAATTACACAAAATTGATTTATTATTTGACACGTAGCGCTTCTGATTTACATATATTTATATGCAAACATTCATCATTTTAGTGCTCAAATATTTGCATAAATGTGTGTTTATTATATATCCTCTAGGATATGAAGTATTAATGGCTTTAAACTTACTAGCACATCTGCTAGCAAAGCGTAAATGGTATAAAATATTAATATTATTATTAATATAGACAAATATTAGTGCTGTTGACTAGTAAAACTTTAGCTAGTTCAATGGCAGCGCAGTTTAAATTAAAAAATATCGACATCGTACGTTTTCTACACTAAAAACGCAGGAGTAAACACCCACTAAATACTGTGCATTGTATTGGAATTTTTTTGTTTGGAATGGACAGTACATATATATTTTTTCTTATATTTTTATTAAGCGCCTTAACAATGAGACAAATTGCTGTGAATTGATCATTCAGTATTATACCTTCAATCTTGACTGATTAACAGAAAGTGCCTTATCGTGGCATGTTGATTGTGTGGTGAGTGCTTTCGCTAAGTCGGTTTAGCTGGTTTAGTTTAGTTTAGCTGTTAGCTGCTACTTACCAATAGGCGGCGCTTTTTATCCTGATCATTCGTTTTTTATTGACATTGGTTAAGGTGGAATAGAGTGGAATGTCGGTTTAAATACTTAACAAATGTATCTCGTATTTAGGTGTGTTAACATATTTAATAATATCGTAATATTGTTGTTATGCTTATGCATCTTTTAACTAAAAACCCTTTTAGAATACAATTGAATGTCATTTAATAGCCAGATGATGTGATCAGATATTTTGCGCCGATTTGACATAAAACAGTTTTATTATTTACATTTCAAAATGGGGAATTTGGAATGGACAATTGTTTTTAAGTTCAGGCTCCTTGACAAATAAAAATACTTGTTTACAACACACCTTAACGAATTTTCGTTGTCAATTTGTATGCAATGATGCCCCTTTTAGTCGACATGATTTTTGTCATCTGACATGTCAAATAATGCCCGCTCAAAATAAAAACATAAGCTCTTAACATTGTTTCTGTAAAAGTCATCTGTACATGTTGTAATTTCATCTTACCTGCTTATGTTTCGTAGAGACCAAAGCCATATGAAAATATTTGGCGTTTAAAGTTAATACCTACTGACGGTGTCACAACGCGTAAATTTTGTGATAAATACAAAACAATTTTATTTTTATTTTACTTTATTTAATATTTAGTTTTTTTTTTTTGTACTTACATATAATAAAAGAAAATTACAGTTTTAAGCTCTAAAAATATGCTTTATAAAGCTCATAATGCATACATATTTTGATATAAAATTACGTGAAGTTTTTTTACAAAAATTTTAAAACATTAAAAGTAACAAATAAAATTAGCCACCAACCAAATAAAATTAGATTCCTTTATATATACACAAATGTATTATATTTTAATTCTAAAATTAGGCAAAAATAAAAAAATTTCACAAATGTTAGTTTTAAGCGTTTTCAGATTATACTTAAGTTATATGTCAGTAGGTAGTCATTATTCCAAAAAAATAAAAATTGCTAATACTTGTAAATTATTTTAAAATGTATAAAAATTTGTACAATATGTCATACAAATATGAAAAAATTGAAAAATGCAAAAGTATGCATATATGGTGAAATATGCAAAAATATGCCGTAACAAATAGGGTTTAAACGTCGTAGTTTTTCCTAAAATTAATTAATATTTTACTTGTTATCTCAGTAACATCCAGAAAAAAAATGGTAATGCATATATTTGTCGTGTAAAAAGGCCTTAATATAAGTGCAGAAATAATTTTCGATAAAAATAATAGACTTTATATACATTTAATCACCTTAAAGATATTGGAGAAAAATTGAAATATAATTATTTCCAAATCAAGGCATTTTTATTAAATACCAACCTGGTATTGCTAGAAGCTGAATTTAATATTATAAAACCCATCTGCCATAGCTAAACAAATACTATTAAGCATCAGTTTTGCTCACTTCCATTCTATGATAACCATATTTCAAATTTATTAGGGATTCACCAAATATAAAACTACCTGAGGTTTATTTCATCAATGATTCCACTTTTGAGTGTTAAACTCTTTGTTTGCATGGATATTAATTAATATGCCTGAATAAAGTATAGTTTTCATAATAGATAATATAATATTTGTTTATCTTTTTTTGCCTGTAATTTCATAGAAATTGGCAACACTGATTTAAATATACCAAAGATTTAAAGGCTATAAAAATACATAACAAGACTTGCAAGTGATTTTCGCAATTAAATAAACAAAACCTTTTTAAAAATCGTGTATGTACTTATATATTAATACAAGTATATATATGTATGTATTTAGATACACGTATTTGTATAAGAAATATCTAATGTGTGGAAAAAAGACAACTATAGTAGGCAAGAACTTAAATTAACAATTGTTAAGTGAGTTCTACTACCTAAACGCTTATGTTATCGTTGTAATGACCTTGAAAATATTCACCTTTTTCAAGTGGTACTTAAATTTTAAGAGATTATTTCTTAGAACGGTATTATATTATTTATCCAAATGTTTAAAGAGGGCCTATAAAACCATAAATGTTTAGCGAAAATACATATAAAATGCGAAAAAGGCACTTACTAGTTAGTATTGAAAAGAATTTATTAGTAAAACCAAAAAAAAAAAAAAAAAATAGGTACCTGTTGTTATTAAAAGCAAACTCCGTACAAGATTTGGGAAATTTTAGAATTTGGAAAGAAAAAAAAAATAAAATTGTTTTCTTTCTTTTAATACGTTTCAAAAAAAGGTGTGTATTAAAGTAAAGTAAACCAACTACGTGTAAATTTAATATTTTGGTATTTAAAACAAGTGTTGCATTTATTTAAATACAGGCGTCAGAGTTTTAAAATGCTAAAAACTAGACAGAATGGACAACGAAAAAAAAAGTGTAGTTTAAAAAAAACAATTATATATTTATTAGAAAGAATAGTTGTTTTTCTTTTCTCTACAAATTTGTATGTGTAAGTGAGTTTAAGGTGTAACCCTGAGTAGCTGACATTTTTAAGTAGCTTGTTCAGCTACAAAAACCAAATAAAGTATTTTCAAACGGTATATGGCAAGAACTGAAAGCGGATTAGTCTTTATAGCGCTAACATTCTTATATATTCTTTCTTATTTATATATTTTTTTTTTAATTTTCTTTTCCTATAACAAATTAAACATAATTTTATAATTTTTCTATTTATTCACTGCATATTTGTATTTATTTATCTTTACAGATAGTAAAATCGACGATCGGTTTCCGCACCATCATCGGTTTCGTTTATATTTTGATATAAAAAATATACCCGCCGATGAAAGACTTAAAGCGGCGGAATTGCAATTAACACGTGATGCTATTAGCCACGCCACATTAAATCCCCGTCTGGCGAATCGTACCCGCTATCAAGTTCTGGTGTATGATATTACACGTGTGGGCGTGAGGGGCAAACGAGAGCCGAGTTATTTATTGTTGGACAATAAAACGATACGTCTGAACAGTACAGATACAGTTAGTTTAGATGTGCAACCTGCTGTTGATCGGTGGCTGGCTTCACCGAAAAAAAATTTCGGTCTTTTGGTAGAGGTAAGAACGTCACGTTCGTTGAAACCAGCACCTCATCATCATGTACGTTTACGCCGCAGTGTGGATGAAGAACATGAAGATTGGCAGCTTAAACAGCCCCTACTATATACCTACACCGATGATGGCCGTTATCCATCGCGGTCCATACGTGACGTGAGTACACGCAGTAAACGTGCTGGTGGCCATCATCGCCGCACGCATAGACGTAAAAGTAATGATGAAATTTGCCGTCGGCACTCGTTATATGTAGATTTTGCCGATGTGGGCTGGAGTGATTGGATTGTGGCGCCCCCTGGTTATGATGCTTACTACTGTCATGGTCGTTGCCCATTTCCCATAGCGGAGCACTTGAATTCCACCAATCATGCGGTGGTACAAACTTTAGTCAATAGCATTGATCCACGAAAAGTGCCAAAGGCCTGTTGTGTGCCGACTCAATTAGAAGGCATTTCAATGCTGTATCTTAATGATCAGAATACCGTGGTGTTAAAGAACTATCAAGACATGACTGCAGTGGGCTGTGGCTGTCGGTAAGATCAACTTTAAAAGGCTTATGCCAGTCAATGTTAATGGGTTACTTGTCAAGTACTACAAAATAAAACGAAGAATCTAAGAATTAAATAGAAATCCATTAAAAATGAAGCCAAATATTAACTGAAGACTTTCAGAGGAACTTTAAAATTGTTAGAAACAACAGAACTCTTGAATTAAAGCATCGATTAAAGCTTTATTCCAATGATTTTAATGAGAGTTTTCGTTAAAGTGAACATTTTAAGGTTAAATATGGTTTCAAAACTAATGCCGTGATATTTAAGCGTTTAAGTGTTCAACAAATATTGCACAACAAATCGAGTTCAGGGCTTATGAGACAGCAACAGAGCTGAAAGAACACAAGCCCATAATTGCTTTATTGTATGGTGTTGTTACGATAATTAGAGAGAAAGTTTGACTCTAAACGCTTTAATAAGTTTTATATTTTTTTTTTTTTTCATTTACTATATATGTTTGTCTCTTTAAAACATATAAACGTTTAAAAAATACATGTTTTTTTTTTTGTTTATAATTAATATTTTTATTTGTTTTTGTGTAGAAAAAAAATGTAATTTTAAAACAGAAAACAAACGGAAACTAAGTGGACTGAATTATTGAATTTTTTTGTAAGTGTAAATACTAGTTTTAAAAAATAAATAAAAATTAAAAATTTTTATATATAAATGTAAATTAAAAAAAAAAACAAAACAAAAACAATAAGATTTTTAAATAGTCGCTTAATAAATTAAACAAAAAACAAAAACTAACCATTTTGACAGCTAGGCTGTCAAAACATAGGTCTAGTTTAAAATCAAGCCCCTCTTAGCCTTCCGTAAAAACAGTTATTTTGTGTATTGAAAAGTTAATACATTGTTCTAGAATTTCTCAAATAGTGCCATTTTGTTTTTTAAAACTCTCTGTTTCATACTCGTTTCAGATACAGAAAAAAGAAAGAAAAAAAAAAGAAAAACAGAAAAATCTCGTGAAACTTTTGCTCACTTCCTAAAGATACTCTTGATTTTGTGTATAAAAATCCTTTTTTTTTTTGAATATTATTTTTTTTAGAAAAATAACTCGCAATTTGTTTGTGTTTTTAAAAAGAAAATACAACTCGACATAATAATTAGAAATTAAAAACCAATGTATTTAATATTTTTAGTTTTTAATTTTATTTTTATAAATTATTTATAAGTTACAATGTTTGTTTAGCGAGAATATATCCTTACATTATGGATTCTATTTTAATTATTTTTATATATATATTAAAAAATATAATAAATAATTATAAAGTTATATAAAAGAAAAAATTGAATTAAAATAAAGAAAGTTATATAGACAATATATACATATGTATAAATAAATCGTATATATTTTATAAATGTATTTTACACTTTATAATAATATGTATGGAAAACAGTAAAAATCTATATTTAAAATAAGTTTTTAATAATAATTAAAGCCATAATTGTTTTTATTCTCTACACACTGTTTCTATTTCTTAACCTCTGTTTCTCTTTCTTTTGCTCTCTCGCTCTCACTTTCTCTCACAGTGTACATTTTATTCATGTCTTCCTCTTCTAACTGTGTAAATCATTTCATTTCCTCTTTATCTTGTTTATCTTTTAATATCTTTAAATTTTTATGTTTAAATATCGTTTTTAAATATAATAATTTCTATGTAACTCTGTGTATGTATAATTTTTTTATTATTATTATTATTATTTATTTATAAAAAAAAACAACAACAAAGAAATGAATTCAAAATTTTATTAAAATCAAACGAAAACAAAATGATAATAATTCTTAAAAGAACAAAACAAATAAATTAAAAACAAAGAAACAAAAAAAATAAAATAAAAAAAAAAAAATTTTTTATAAAAATACAAAATTTTAACATTTTTAATTATTTTTATTGTTAATGATTGTCAAGTAAGTACATATTAAGTAATTTGAAAATTGTTCAAAGCATGTTCCAACCAGAGTGGGCAAACAAACGAAACATATCGCAAAAGTTACAACAAAGTCATACACTTTTCAAAATTTTTTTAATGGTATTGTACATGAGCAAAACCAAAACAAATACTTTCTAAATGAGAAAGAGCGCAAATGAAACAATTAGCTTTTCGCTCTTGTGTTGCTTTGTTATTCCGCCACATTCATATAGTTTGTTCTTTTTTCTCTTTTTCTTTTCTTTTTCTCTTTTTCTTTCCTTTTTCTTCTCATTCATTTTTTGTTTTACCTACACACATTTGAGTTAGTGTATTTGTAGTACTCAAAACAAAAACAATACTTACTTACTTACTTACTTAGATGGCCATAACAACCCGTTAACGGGTTTCGGCCTGCCTTAATACTAGCCACCAGGCGTCTCTGCGAAGCGCGCGCCTTCTCCAGTTGGTCACACCAATTAACGACACGGCTTCATCAACTTGGTCCTTCCAACGTAAACACGGTCGTCCTCTACGCCGACGTCCAGTGACTTTCGCATCGAAAACTTTTCTCGCTGGAGCAGATTCATCCATCCGAACAATATGGCCGAGCCAGCATAGCCGCTGGATGTTAATGCGCTGAACAACGCCCACATCGCCGAGGAGCTCATACAGCTCATGGTTGGTTCTAATGCGAATCTCATTGCCATGCCTTAGAGGACCAAAGATCTTACGAAGAACTTTTCTCTCGAATACTCCCAAGACCGCTGCATAGAGAAGCACCGGAAGAATAAGCGACTTATAGAGTGTTAATTTCGTCGCACGAGAGAGGTCTCTATTACTAAACTGCCTACTGAGACCGTAGTAGCACCTGTTGGCCAGTGTGATTGTTCGTTTGATCTACAGACTGACATCATTCTTACTGGTAATGGCGGTGCCAAGGTAGATGAACTCCTTGACCACATCGAATGTATAGTTGCCGGCTGTAACCTGGGATCCGATGCGATCAACATTACTACTCGTCGACAACATGTACTTCGTCTTGCTCTCATTTACCGCCAGACCCATTTTTGCAGACTCTCGTTCAATAGCATTAAAGGCTGCGGTGACATCTCGCTTGGTATGCCCAATGATGTCTATGTCGTCTGCATACGCAAGGAGCTGGACACTTTTGTTAAATATAGTGCCATTTCGATGTACACCCGCCTTTCGCAAAACATTCTCCATGAAAAAAAAAAACAGAAAATTAAATAGGACAATCTTTCTCACTGTTTCTGTTTTATTTTTGTTTTACTTATTGTAAAGAATACAACAAAATGAGATCAAATGTTCAGTTTTATTTATTTTCCTACTCTGGTTCCAACAAAGTAGTAGTAGTCTGAATTGTTAAGCTAGCTCGCAATGAAATCTAAAGGGTATAACAAAAACAAATTTTAAGCGAAAATGTTGTAAAATGCCCCCTAACTATCATTCCTACATAAAAGTGACAAAAGATTTCTGACTGTCAAAATTTCTCTTGTTCGTACAATTTGTGTATAGTTATGAAAAAGCGTTTATAGTGACCATGATACAATGATCATAAGGTAGTCTCGCTTTACTAAAGCAAAAAACGGCTGTATAGGAATATATTGTAAAAAAAACAAGTATAATATAATAGATTCATTAAAATATTTGAATTTAATTCGAAAAATGTATAATAATCAAAAACAGTTGTTTACTTACGATTGTCAGAATCTTGTTTCTGCTTCTTACTTAATTATGTTAACGTTAAAATTTTTTCTATAACGATAAATGACAATGAACAATAAGGAATAGATTTTTTGAAAGAAAATTTCATATTGTGGAATTGAGGGTTCCTCTATAATAGTAATGTCGAAATTCTGGTAACACTTCCCCACATCATTAAAATTCACCTCTCAAATGCACCGTTATGGATATTATTCCGTTGTTCTTTTTTTCTGTTGACAAAATTAAAAAAAATAAATTCACAAAAATAAAGCAGAGCAAGAATTTGTTTACAATAAAATATTTATTTGCATACAGCAGTTAACCACAGTGTAGCAGTCATTTCGGCAAAGAAACAGGTTTGCAAACCCACAGGTTTGCATGCTATTTCAAACCAGGACTACCTTATGATGATTATACCATGATAGTAACGTTAGTTTTATTTTTACAAAAAAAATATTTATATATTTGTCAATAGAAAATGGGGGTAAGTCAACCTGTAAAAATAAATGTAATATACAAAGCTTTAAAAGGGTATAACTTGAGAACGGTAAAAGAAAAAAATTTTTTTTCTGCTAACTTACTTAAACCTTGATAATCTTTTAAACTGCATCATTAGATTTTTTCGTCTTTATACAAATTTTAAAAGTTATAAACCATTATTTTCGATATTTGTTGAAAATTTAGGAAAAACTGTTATATAATGTATCAAAATGTGCAAAATCATTGCCGAAACTTATTATTTATGCACATAAAATTAAAGACCGGAATATTTTCTTTAACAATATTGACTCAAAAGTCGAGAGAATATCGATTTGTTACGAATTCATAACCAAAATTTAAATAAAGCCCAAAAAGCTCGATTTTTGATTAAAAATCAATTTGCGCGACCTCTAAACCACTTCCGAAAAATCTGAAAAAATTCTCAAAAATACTTTGCCTCATAGTGGTTCAAAATAAGCTTGATCCCCAAAAAAATTTTTTTTGGGACACACTAGTGTCTGAAATTTGATATGTTTGTACAAATTTGGGTCCGTTGATAACTGAAGTTCAAAGTGAACTTGATACATACTGATTTTATATTCAAATAAAAACTTTATTTTTCATCCGATTTTTTTCAAAATACGCTTAAAATATTGGTAATTAAATGAACTATTTGGTAAAAAATAAAACATTCCAGATTTTCAATATAACGTAGGAAAAAATTTAAATGAAAATGAAAAATTTTGAAAAAAACGTAAAAAATAGGCAAATTTTGAACTTTGAGGTCCCATATCTCAGCGATTTCTTATCAGATCAACGGAGAAGGCATTCAATTGCCTTTTAATCGATATGCGACTTATCTCGATCGGACTTTTCCGTTGGACACCACAAGGGTTTGAGTGGGGCCATACACCGAAAAACACAAAAGTACCGTTATCTAAAAAACGGTACTTAGGATAAAATAAAAAATGCGTTTTTCGTGCTCAAGAGGTCAGTTTTATCATTTTCTTAAAAGAATGCCCAGAACTTCGAACTTTTCAGAAATTCGAATTATCCTGAAGACGCTACACGAAGGGCAGTAAAATATTGAAAATAAATAAGTATTTAATATTAATATAAAAAGACCTTAAGCTCGAAAAAATAGATTTATTATTGTTAATTCAGATGTATTTGCATAATGTATACATATATAGCTGCCGTACATATTATTAATATTAAATCCGATGTATTAGTTAAATTAATTTCTCTGCAAATTTTCAAATGATGAATACCGTGTCTGGTATTAAATATGTTGTTTGAGAGAAAGTTGCCTGTTTAGAGTGGTATGTGGACTCTGAAATCAGATTAATAATATAATATTAATTCCCAGTTGCCAAAGTGGTATTACAGATAGCAACTGGCAACTTAAAGCTGGCAACTACATATTTGTGCTTGCTGTGTAGGTATTTTTAGTCATAAGACGTCAAAAACTAAAAAGTAAGTATATTTTTTGATTTCATTTAAGAAATTGTACCACAAACAACGTGGTTTAAGCAATTCCGTAATTAATATCGTTGCCTTGTGATTTATGAAAATTGCCTTCTGCAAAAAACCTTACAACCACACATACTTTTTGTTGCAGTAGACTAGTTTTGTCTTCAGTCTTCTTATAAAATCTCTAATAAGTAGCTGACAGAATCCTTCTTTACAGCTACAAAATGTAAATATAGTATTGGGTGGGTCATGTCAGAGTGGTTAGAGCGTTCGCACAGAAACTCAAACGACTTAGATTCAATCCCGGCGAAGAACAAAAATATAAAATAAAATTTGTGGTTTTTCTAAAATTATAATTAAAAAAATAAGAGGTCCCCCCCTCTCTAAAGTGGACTATCTGCAAGGAAAACCGCTCCCTGACATATCCAGTGTATTCCACCAGAAACAAATGATCAGGAGTACAGCGCCACCTTCTGGGAAATATAACAGCTAACCTAAAGAGTGAAGACGGTAACCACTCACTATTAACATCCACCGACAACTGGGGCAATTGCTGTTGATCATTCAAGGGTGAAGGTATAACACTGGCCGGTGAGTGATCAGCTGATAGCAACTTGTCTCATTGATACATGGCGATCAATAAAATTACAACAAAGCAAAAAAAAAAAATCTATGTATCTCTCTGCTGTCTGCAATATTCCAATAGAATGCACTGCATGAATAAAGGTTTACCCCTAAGTATTAGTCTTAAAAAAAACGATCTATACTTAAAACAAACTATACATTTCTATACTTACAGCCTTATTTATAATAAAAAATTAGCACGTCGTTGCACAGAGTGGCAAAGTTTGTCATTTCTATACATGGAAATTCTTACTGAAAGGTACAAGGTATTTAATTTTTTAGATTCTCTGACTAGTTATAAAATAGAAGGTATGAAAAGTTTTAATAATATCAGTCTATAGCGGGTGATAAACTTGCCAGTTTTTTGTCCCACATGCTCAAGGGATTACTAACTTTTCATTATACATACTGCCGTTAGAGGGCAGGCAGTAATTTAGTGGATTAGAATAGTCACTTACTTGTCGCCTAATAGATGCTATCTTCATTTTTTCCTGGTTGTCACCGAAAATGTATCCAACGAGGTCATTTTCGTAGCGATAGCTACGAGTACTTGCTGATTCTAAAAGACATTAGGATAGACGATAAGGGCAGCATATGAAGTACACCGTACAATTAGTTCTTATGCATTTAATGCTTATTCCTTAACGATTTACGAATTGTATTCGCTCTATACGAGTACTTTCAGGTGCCATTGAATCAGAAAAACTTTTGACGAGTGAGTCTAAAATGAGACCAACACCAATAATAGACCCAAAAATTAACCGAATGATTAACTTTCATCATTTACATCATCATAAACAAATTTAGCTCCTAGAGGCTATTCAAACTAGTGCTTGCTTTAGTAATGGGTATCAAGTATTTGGATACTCAATACTTAAAAGCAGGGACTGAAACCCTGAAAAAATTGGGTTCGGGTTCAGGTTCGGGTTAATCAAAATAAAAAGTTTAGGTTCAGGTTCGGTCCAGGGTTCAGGTTCGGGTTCAAAATTTAGAAAAAAAGTACAATATCAGTGGTGTTTTTTTCGATACCCATAGCCGCTTAGATAAACTGCTTCGAAAAAAACGACATACGTGCTTAAGAAATTAAATTGGGCATTACTTATAATTTTTATAAAAAAATATGTAATTATTTTTTTAAAAACAATTCAAACAATATAAAAATAATTACATTCCTTCGCCTCAGCCATATTTACAATGTTTATTCTTTTATTAATTTATGAAATGTCGTAGAATTTTAAAAAGATAACGTCAAGATGAAAAAATTCCAACTTGGCAGCATTTTTATATGTGCTTAATTTTTAAGCAGTTTTAAAATTAACCACTTATATAAGCAGATATAAACAAAAATTTGTATGGAATATTTATATTCGGTTCGAAAAAACACCACTATCATTTATTTATTTTTAAAAAAAATTTTTATTTAATTTAATAATTAAAATATTCTTTAAATTTTCTTCTTTTAAATTTGATCTTTGTGGTGATAAAATAAATTTCAAAGCTGAAAAAGCCCTTTCTTCGCTTACTTGCGCTGAAGGAACTGCGAAGATGATCTGTGGTGCGATTCAGTAACATATTTTTACGATAATCGCATTGTTTTCAACAGTAAACAACAGAATTGTCGATATTGCTATTCATTATTTTTTGTTTACGATGGCTGTTGTCGTAAACTAACGCCAAAAATGTTTATGCTGTTTATTCAGTTGGAAAATCGTAAATTTTTTATATTGAAATTTTATAGAGAGATGTGCCTACGCTATTAACTAGTTTGTTTGACAACCATTTTTGTGTGTTTGTATACTCAAAGAAACTAGAGGTTTGTAGCATTGCTAACTTTCTACCCAAAAACTGACTAATTTTATACAGTGCTGCCAAATTATAGCAATTTAAACATAAAGAAAACTACAGTTGTAGACTGTCGATAAAACGTACTTAGTGAATCACATAATCGTTACTGCAAACAATAAAAACTGTCGACTTCTTTTGCGAATATCGTATTGTTAAAAGTTACTGAATCCCGGTACTGGGCCACCTGATATAATAATGGTGTTTCCATTTTATGTTGCTCCCAAAATCCTAAAATATTTTTTTCTTTTGCCAGCCTTTGATAATTTTCGTATATTTTCATCTTATTTTTGTGCAAATATGTGCAAAAATAATTTTTTGAAATTTATGAACCCGAATCTGGATGAGTTTTGGGGTTCAACGGGGTTCGGGTTTATGGTTATAAAAGCACCGAACCCGAACCCATTTTGGTTCGGGTTCGGGTCCGGTTTCAGTCCCTGCTTAAAAGTAACTACTCAATACTTTCAGGGTTGTAATCTTCTTCGAAGTTGTATGGAAAATTTTAATTTTAACGGCTAAACAAATTTCTGTTTAAAAACACAATATTTTATGAAATTGTTTTCTCTTAAATATAAAATCCGTTAAAAGTATTGAGTAGTATTGGGTACCCAAATGAAAGTACTCAATACTATCGAGTAATGAAAAAAGCAGAATTTGACAGCACTAATTCAAACTGCTGTATGAAAACAGAATCAATCTTAAGAAATTTTGTTACTTGCAGGTAATGAAAGAGTTATAAAAATACTGGAATAAATTTTTTCAAATTTAAAAAATAAATATGGGTATTTCCTGCGTTGCGGACGCACGTTTTTATTTTTTCTATTTTAGTTTTCTTAAAAAGTTGAAATATTTTGAAGATTATGTCCATATTAAAAAATGTTGATTTTGGACAGTACTTTAATGTGCTTTTATTGAAACTTTACTTAAAATGTTGTACTGAAAATTATTACTAATACAATAGCGCGTTACGGACGCACAAAATTTTCCATATGTATTTGAAGTGTCCATGAAAATTTGGAAAATTTAGCGAAATTTCTTATGTGATAACAATTATTATTTTTGTTTCTTTAAAGAAGACATGTTGGGGTTTTATAAACAACTTACTTTACATTAAAAATACTTTTACCTTTTATGCACATTCAATCTAAATGAGCGTTGCGGATGCATATTGAGGACACACACATTTATCTATGAATAACAGTATTTGAAAACCTATTTTTTTCTTATTTTTATTTGCAACTCAGTTAAGTACGATGTTAAGTGCGTTTCAATTTCATGGACAAGATCCGCCAAAGTTGCCTCTGTGTAGTCTAAGAGTAACAGATTGTCTGCTTGTCGCCAATGCTTCCGTTTAACAGTTTTGTTCAATTTTGGTATAAATTCTCTAGGAACCAATGCATCTTTGATGTCGTAGGTATATTTTTGCATTCGCTCACCATACATAAATCATTTTTCGTATCACAGTAAACATTTTTCAAAATAATTTAAAATTTGACGGAAAACATTTTATTACATTGGAACAGCTATCCAACATGTACCGAAGTTGATAGCACAACGTGTGATGGACGATTTTCAAAGAAGACACTTTTACCTACTCGTTCCTCAGGAAATTCTTCTTTATACAGAACAAAAGTTCCTGAAACTGTTACTATCATTAAGCGCTTAGCAACCGCACTTTTTGCCAGCCGCTTAATCGCTTACATCATCTCGACAATAGAAATTAATAATTTTTGTGCAAACTGGCTTACTAGACATTTTCTGGCATAAATATTTCTCAAATATTTCTTTATAATTTCATATTTTTTAACCGGATTTTTTGGAAAACTATTTTCGGCTTTTTTTAATAGTTTCGCCAACGTCTGCTTACAACTGCAAAGCTTTTGTACGGTACTTTCTTTCCTATTTTTTCGCAAGTTTTTCATTCGTAAACGATTTTTTCTTTTATTTTAATTGCTTACAAATTAGTTTCCTTCTTACGAATCATTCGATTTCTTTCTGACTCCCTGTTGCAAAATGCTTTCCATTTTTCTTCATCTGCTCTTATCCCTCAATTTTTTCGAACGAGATGTAGATTCAGTATTATGATTTATTTCCATCTTACGATACGATAAAAATTATAGAAAAAACTAAATTGTTTACTGAAAAAATTATTCCTGTTGCGGACGCACAATTTTTAAAGGCTATTTGTACTTTAAAATGACAGGTAAACTAAAAACTTTAATTTTAATGATTTAATCTATAAATTTTTACTCTAGTAAAGAAGTTGCGAAAAAACACATCCGCCGTTTCTAATATTTTTATTTGTACTGACATCAGTAACAAATACAAATTTTGCGTTGTGGACACACGAAAAACTTTACATAAAACCAATCATGAATTTTACCGTTATGCAAACTCCCTGAATTTTTTCTTCACACTGAAAGCAACAACTACAACTCATTAAACATTATAAATGCAATGTTGTTAAATTTAAATTTAAATATATGGTAAAAAAGAGAATTCGAATACTGAAGGCTGTGAAAAGCATTAGAAAAAAGGAGCTAACTTTTTAAGCACTATAACTAGAGTCGCCATTATTTTAAATGACTGATCCGTTGTTTTGTTAAAGTTTAACAAATTGGCTATATGATTTCAAAAAAATCGGTTAAAAATATAGCAGTTGTAAACTATGAAATATTTCGTCCATACTCTGGAAATACCCATATTCCTATTTAGACTATTTATATACTATTGAAGTTTCTAACGAATTTTTCTTCATTTTTTTTTTCTCTATTTTTATGAAAAGTCTATTGAAATCAAGTCAATTGGTTTATTATGATTTCCTTACTCTTGTCGACATATTAGAAATTCTGATTTGTTTTTTCCCTTTACCTGGGGAAAGATTTTCTTAGGCAATATTTGTTTTTTTAATCCAAGATTTATTAAAATTTCCTCTTATATTCAATAAGTACATGAAATTTATATTTAAAGACTATTTAAAAAACGTTGACAACAAATGTCAATAACTTATGTTTTAGCTTCACTTGCTTTACCATTTTCATTTTGACTTAAATTAAGAACTTAAATCCCTTATAAATATTTACCAAAACAAATTGATTTTCTTGTAAACTAATTAAAACACATTAACAAGCTTTATGTTCTTATGAGAATAAGAATTTGTTCATATAACAAACAAAAGACTTAAGATACAAACCTTATAACATAATGTAACCCCTTTAAAAGAACAACAACAAAAACAAGAAACAGAAAAACAAATCTGGTAAATTAAAAACAAAATAATAATAATGCAAATGTTTATTCTCAAAACACATTAACTATTATTCTTTCTTTTATTAAATAATTCCATTTATTGGTTTTCTCTTCAATTTATGTGTATTTCCCATAACAATATCAACAAGAAACTTAAATTTCATTCAATTATTGAATGAAATCCCCCCCAAAAAAAAAAGAAATCATTCCCATAATAATGGAGTAATGACTTGCATTTCATGGCACTTAAAGAGAGTAAAGAAAATAAAAAATAATCAAATAACACTCGAAAAGCAAGGATGGGGTGAAACTACCATGAAATATGAATATTAAAGCGGTATTAAAATGTCTTTGATCAACTGATATTTGAATGAGTATCGGTACAAATATGTTCTTCCCTTTTTTTCTTTTTTTTTTTTTCTTTTTCTATTTTGATAAATTGAAATCTGTTTTTTGTTACAAAGGTAACCAAGAAAATGCAATTTTGACAGCCTAATTGGTGCGGTCGGTGTAAATGATAAAAGATGTTGGAAAGAAAAGGCAACTAACCCACAACAGAATACAACAAACAATTAAATATTACTATAAAACTAAACGTCATCATCATGATAATCGTCAGCATCATTCATGCCATCATTTGATATTGTCTTTCAAACAATACAAATCACAATAGCAAAATAATATAACAATAGCATTAAAAAGTAATAATTATTGCTGCTTAAGTAGCATTTTAAAGGCAACAAACACCAACAACAGAAACTGAATAATAATAATAATGAGGATAGAATTGTTGGCTGGCAATGAAGATGATGATGATGATGATGAGGATACAGTTGGACACATAAGCAACAACAGGTGAATGAATCAATGAGTTTTAATAAGTCAAGTCAAGTCAAGTCAACTCATTTTATACAATTCATAAGATTTCAAGTGATTCTTCAAATTGAATGAACAATAAACAAAACAATAACAGCAACAGTAACAATAATTATAAAAAAAATCTTTATTATGAAAAAAAAAAATCAATTGTGTGGAAATGAAAAACACGATCGATCGTTTTTGATCGATATATAAATGAAATCAAACTGAATGGAAAACAACATCTCAATGAACTTCTCAATGTAAATAATTGTTAAGATACCCCATGATTTGTTATATTTTTTTTTATTTCCTTTTTTATATTTTATTTTCTGTTTAAAATATTTTTATTACATTCTCTTCGAACTCATGAATATTGAAGAGGCATGAGTGTTTTCATTTCTTTTATTAAAAAAAAAATAGTTTTTTTTTTCTTTAGAAATATTTAAAAAAACAATATGAAATAAAAGTATTTTGTTTTTATGTAAAAAAAATATAATAAGAGTACGAACAGCTGTTAAGATTGTTTTTGGTTTTATTGCAAATAAATTAAATGATATATTTTTGTTAATTTTAAAAGAAGTTACAGTCAAATATTAAGCCAATGTCGTTTTCTTCATTTAGAAAAAAATACCCTATTAAAGTACACATTTCTTTACTGTACTAAATTTATCATTATTAGTGGTTTGAACAAAGGCATACATTGACTCAGACGATCTTTTGTGTTGCACTTTATTCATGCATGATAATTCATATAATGACCATCAACTCAATCCTCAGCATTATGCCAGTAGCACAAGATGCTTGATTAATCACAACCGTCCACTTGCATCAGCCATCCTAATTTTTCCCCCAAACAATAGTGTGTAGGCTGAGAGTCATGCCTAAAATAATATTTTCTCCACTTTCCAATTTAGCTCAAGTAAATCGTCAAGATGATGAGATCTCATCTATACCAGACCTTTCTTATTGCGATTAACAGAGTAACAGAGTTCTAGTCAGTGGCACATAGCTGCACAGATCGCTCCTTAAATTCAAAAGCACCACAAGTCAAAATAAGCAAATTATACAGGAGCGTCATTTTTAAAAATAATTTTAATTATTTGATGATTTTTGTAAAAACTATGTGTATTACATAGATTTTTTTGGTATCAAAATGTGCGTAATTAAATGGCCTATTTTTCAATAAAACAATCTTAAACATACCTCGAATGGGTTCTCGAAAAAATGCAAATAAGTTAGTTTTGTATATAAACTTTGACTTCGAGAACATTAAAATATTAAAAACTAAACAACCATAATTAGGAAAATTTGAGTTTTATTTTAAACAAATTGAGCGTATTGCTCGTAAAGGTATAAAAAAACTTAAACTAAAACACTAATAATCTGTTCCCAATAGTAACTTAGGAACTAATTTAGAGATTAGCATAAAAAGATTCATAAACTCTTCACTAACTTAATTCAAAATATGGTAGTATTCTAAACAAAAATAAGAGAAAATATCAAATTTATAAATGCAAAACTAACCTATTTCGAAATATTGTACAATTGTACATAAAAATTATAAGATACTAACGTGTATGTGATCTGCAACACAGGTAGTACTTTGGAATGTGGTAGTTTTTTACAAAAAATTCGTGTGCTTGTGGCGAATGACTGTTGACAACTGAAAATGTGGTACTTTTGCGCGGAACTCAGTTACAGAAACGGTACAAAACAAAACTAACGGTTTTGGGTTTACGGGTGTTTTCGATCATAAAATGACGGCTGTTTTAGCGAAACATGAAAGTTTTATCGTTTAAGAAGCATTTTATGCAAAAAAATAATTTTTGATATTTTTTGAAATGTGTGACTTTTGTATTTAAGGAGCGAGATGGTTGCTTCCTCCTCAAGACAGAGCCCGCAGTCAATCTTGTTCAGGAAACGTGACCTATTGAAATAATATATCAGGTAGAAGTGTTCCGATAAGAAGTCTACTACTCTACTGATACTTGACATCCGTATTCTATTGAGTCTTTCTCCATATGAGAAAAGCTCTGCCATTGGTTTGGTTTGGCACCAAAGAGTCTTCCCCTAAGGTGAGATTCTAGCAGGGTATTCCTACAGGTCCATCATCAACCTGATTTTCGCCCAATTAAATCCAGAGTAAGGTTTTGGACTAATAAACTACGCCCCCGACACTTTTTCTTACGCCATTCTACCAGATATTTTATAGCTTGATATATCAGAGTGAATCTCTGGTCTTCTTATTTTTTAATTATAATTTTGAAAAAACCGCAAACTAACTTTTGAATTTTTCATCTTTGCTGGGATTTGAACCTGGGCCGTTGGAGTTTGTGTGCGAGCGCTCTAACCACTATATTACGCAACCCCCATTTAACCAATTTCAATGTACATGAAGTCAATGCCCTAATCCCGGCCTGAAACCAAGTTTGGGTGGAGTCGTGGTATAGTGATTAGAACGCGTGTACAGAAACTCAAACGACCGAGGTTCAAATCCCAGCTAAGGAGAAAAATTAAAAAATAAATATTCGGTTTTTCAATAATTATAATTAAAAAAAATATGAGTTTCTCCCCCCCTCTAAGAAGTCTATCTTCACGAAAACAGCTCCCTGATATTTCCAGTCTATTCCACCAAGAAACGAATGATCAGGAGTACAGCGCCACCTTATGGGAAGATAACAGCTAATCTACATAAAAAAAAGATGTTCACCACTCACATTCAACATCCAGATGGGACAATTGCTGTTGATCATCCACAGGAGAAGGTATAACACTGGTCTTTGAGTGATCAAATTGACAGCAATTTGTCCCATTAACATAAGGCGCACAACATCTTCACATCCATACATCTATATCCATATATTCAACATTTCAATATAATGCACTGCATTTAGTAGGGGGTTTACCCCTTAGTATTGGTCTTAAATAAAAAAAAAGTGTCCATTAGGTCTAGTTGATTAATATTTGGAAAAATAATTCATTTTACATGGCTTACTCGTAATAACTCTGAACATTCAACGTGGCGATAGCTGTGAGTATTTGCTCAGTTCAAAAAGCATAAGGATTGACGATAAAGGCAGTATGTGAAGTACATCGTACAATCAATTCTTATGGTTATTCCTTAACGACATACGAATTGTATTCGCTCTATGCGAGTACTTGCACGTGCCATTCAACCAGAAAAAATTCTGACGACTAAACACAATTCTTCGATAAAAATTATTATCCTCGGTGAGTCTTAAATGAGACCAATACCAAACAACCGACGCATCGATGGTCATTTAGTTGCAATCCATATAGGAGCTGTTTGAGTCGTAATTTAAGCAAACGAAGATCAACAAGTTGAGAACGACAACAAATTGACATTTCGGATTTGGATTGGATTGGATTTGGATTTTTTTTAAATTACAGTATTTTTTTCTTATAGTACTTATTATTAAGCGCCTTAGGAATGATCAACAGCAATTGCCTCATCGTTGTATGTTGATTGTTTGTGGTGAGTGCCTTCGCTAAGTAGGCTTAGCTGTTATCTCTGCTACTTTCCAATAGGTGGCGGTTTTCTTCTAATCATTCGTTTTTCGCTGTAAGTGGTTAAGGTTGAATAGAGTGGACTTTCGGGGAGCGGTTTCTCTGTAGATGAATTTCTTTTCAATTTTCTTCACCTTCGCTGGGATTTGAACCCACGCCGCACAGTGTGACAGCCCCATAGTAACAGCGGCAAAAAATGGTTTTTGGCGTGCAGTCCAATTTAGATGAAATTTTCACAGTATATTAACAAGTATATGAGTAACAATTCCCTGAAATTACAGTCTCATAACTTCATTACTTTTTGGTCTAGAAAAAGTCAAATTTGAGGTATGCCAACGCGCTTGAAATATGTTAGTTCAAAATGTAATATTCAACAGCTTATTAATAAAAAAATACATAATAAATATAACTTTAAAGTATTTTTTTTAATTAATTTAGTTGTTGTAGAATAAGTAGATGAAAAAATAAATTTAAAAAGAAAAACACAAACAAAAATTTTTAACAACAGAATTGTGGTGTAAAAATTGAACATTTTGCATTTTCAATGGACTAGGAAATGTAGAGCAGCCCCTAGCCCTAGGTGCAGACTTTTATGAGATGAAAGATTGAAGTCTCAGCTTTCATTTAAAGTAAAGAACATATAGCAAAAGTTTGCAAAAGTACTCTAAACACACAAAAAACTACAAAAAATACGCATTCTGTCGATATACGTATGTTAGCATGCAATAGCATATTTAAAACTTTTATTTTTTTTTTTTAATTGTTTACAATTTTTTATATTAATTCACTTAGAATGAGAATGAAATTGAAAAAATTAGAATACCATGATGATATTAAAAAATTATTGATAGAATGAAAAACAAAATTTTTCTTTTTTATTGCATTTCAATGGGAGGTGGGCGTAATAGTGGGCGTATTATTGTTATTTTTGCATGAAACATTTTAAATGATATAAATTACAGTATTATCAAATTTGAAGATTGTACCTAAAATATTTTAGAAAATATGGCACTTTTTATGTTGAGGTTGTATGGGTGGTTGGGGTAAAAGTGGGCCAAAGTTCAAAATTTTTTTTCCGATAATGTTTGTAACAATATAACATTCAAGTATATCAAAATTGAAAGTTATACATAAAGTATTACGGACAATACGGCATTTTACATATTTCGATTGTATGGGAGGTGGGCGTAAAAGTAGGCGGATTTTCTTGATTTATTTTTAAACTGGAATTGTCTCAAAAATAATGTGTGCAAAATTTCAGAGCTCTACAATGACTCCTTGTATTTAATGCCGGAGTTGTCACACTGTGCGCCGTTCAAGTTTTTGTGCGAGCGTTCTAACTACTATACTATAGATTTTAAAATAAATAAAGTTCTCTGTGAACATCAGGAATTCATACAATTGGGAAGTTTTGTTCGATACTGATAGTTCCCAGGCAGTAAAAACAAATATCCGTTAGTGTAAGTGTATCAAAAAGAAAAGTTTATTTGATAATTTCTATATGTTTCCTTAAAAACATATTGGTTTTAACGGATTTAGATATTAGTATTTAATATTTGTTCTCAAACGAAATGTATATTTTCTTTTAGATTTATTTCAACTGATAAGAAATTAAACTGAAAGTAAAGCACCATTTACAAGTCTAATGGAAACTAAAGAAAGAAAAAAAAATTGTATATATTTTTGGGAAGCACCCTGTTGTTTTGCTAAGAAAAGATAATCCAACTTATAAGGGCCAGCTTAAAAATTTGTAGAAAACTAAAAACCAATCAGCTGGCTGGCCACCAGTTACCAGGTATTCAGTTAGTATAGTATGATTTACATTAAAACACAACGTAAAAGACTAAAAGTTGTTCATAATTATTACAGCCATCATAACTAAGGTGGAAAAAAAAAATGTTTTTCAAAGTAGAGTGCGTGTGTCTTTTACCAATAGAAGAAGAAGAAAAAAAAAGAATGTTTCTGAGTTTTCTTCCTGCTGGTTTCTTATCTGATTTTAAACATCTTGAGAATTTCGAAAATATCCAATCTCATAGAAAACAAAAAAACACACAAAAAAATAATAAAAATAAAAACCAAATAAATTTCTCTAAAATGATTTACATTATTGAGCTCCATAATTACATGTTACCCACCAAACACACACATTTTTTTTTTAGTTTCAAAGATAATGATCATGTGATTTAATTTCATGCCATATTGATCGTGATTAAAGATCAAATGTATGAATGAAATTGAAACAACTTTAAAGTGACAATAATTTGTTGTTTTCTTGTTTTTCTGTTCCTTTTTTTTTTTTTTTTTTTGTTTTTTGCTCTCCAAAAAATTAAAAGATGATTTTTTGTTTTTTTTTTTTTTTTGATACTGATATTGATCTTTAATAATTGTTTGAATATATTTTCTCTACATCTCTAACCCCGATAAAATAGTTACTTCTTCTACTTTTTTTTTAATCTGTAGAGAATTTTAATGATTTTTCTTGGGAATTAACAGCGGTAAAGCAAAAAGTATTGAATAATTTTTTCTTTCTTTTTTTATAATTTACAGCATAAGGTCGTAATGAAAGAAAATTGATTTTCTTTAAGATTTCGGCAATTTAATTTTCAATTTTTTATCTATACATATTATAAAATGTCATTTTGACACTGTGTGCCTTAAAGTAGGAGTACTTACATATACGTGAGTCATCTGTTAAAAAAATAAAAAATAAAAACACACAAAAAATTAGTAGACCTTAATTATCTTGTCGTAGATTTTTCATTTCATTTTATTTCATTTCATTTCCTTTTTTTTTTGTCTTCAACTTTTTTTTAGTCCTCCATCTTCAGGCTGATCCGAAGGTAAATTTATTTTAAGCCAATATTGGTTATACATTCCAGATTGTACCACGAGTATGATTATCTTGAATGGTTTTTTTGTTTTTTTTTTAAGTAGAAGAGATTAAATGTTTGTGTGTTTGTTGGCTTTACAAAAAAAAAAAAATCAAAATGTTGCATTTCCAACATCCTGTTTTAGTTGCTTATATTGTTTGGCTTTAACTTTAAGTGCTATTTAGCCCAACATTTATTGTTTTATTTCAATTTGTTATCATTTATGATGACGTTCTCTTTTCCTGATACTTTATTTTCAACAAGAATTTTGAAAATTTTTCTTTTTTTTTAGACTCAAAAATAACTAAAAAATGCGTCATCTCGGTGTAGATGCTTTTCTTTAAAACAAAAAAAAAACAAAAAAAACAAAAAATGAAATAAAATTTGAATCATCACTGAATTTTGTTAATGGCAGAAAAACTATACTACAATCAATAGTTGAGTATATACTAGGGAATTCAAACGATTAATCGTTAATCGATTTATCGAACAATTGTGTTCAAATAATTGTTCGAACAATTAAAAATGGTCAAATTTCGAATAACGTAATTTCCTACGATTAATCGATTAATCCATATAAAAAAAATACTTTATTTATAGAAATAATAAATGGTTTTAATAAACTTCCTAAGTGTTGTAAAATATTTAATAAATCTAATGAAAAACAAAATAAATTGCAAACATATGTTATGCTGCAAAAAAAAAAAAAATTCTTCTTGTACATGATGTAAAGCATCGATGGTCGTCTTTATCTACGATGATTGAAAATTTTCTTCGTATTTATAAATACGTAAATTACGCTCTATCTGATTTTGGTTTGACGACTTTTACAGATATGGAAGTTAATGTTTTATCAAATTTGAATAAAGCCCTTAAACCATTTGATGTCGCTATTAAGGAAGGAGCTCGGCAAGGATTCTGTAACATTGATAGATTTAGAAGGCATTATACAATTTGTTATTAATACAATGGAAAATGTAAACAATCCCTTTTCAAATTAATTATTAGAAAGGCTTAAGATTCGAATAAATGAAAGACGTTTAAAACTAATTAGTACACTTATTTTATATCTAAATTCTGGTACATTTTCACTTTTTTAAAATATTGCACAAAATCTGAAACAAAAGTTTTGCAAAAAAATTGTTTTTGAGAATGTTTTTAGAAAATATGGAACAAAATATGCTAGATGACGACATGATTGCAGAAGATTTAATTGAAATAAACGAAAATAATCTATTATCAGAATTCAATGAAGCATTTAAAAGTGTAACAAAAAATCAAAAAACCTAAAAGAGGCTGAATGATTTAATGGATGATTTCTTATATTTAGAAAAAAACCAAAAACAGAACCGAAAAATTATATATTCTTTTCCATGCACTTCTCTCAATTTCTCCAACATCTACAATCAGCGAGAGAGTGTTCTCAAAATCGAACTAAAGAAAACAATCGGTTGAAAGCTAAACATATAAATTACATTACAAGACTACTTTAATAGAAGTGCATAATTTTTTTAACTAATTTTTAACTCATAATATAAATTATTTTTAATTACTTAAGTATTTAATATTTTTATAGCATACGAAGTAGTAATTTATTACTTTTATATAATAAATCGTTATATATATGATATCAAATATTAAAATAAATTAATTAATGAATTATTTATGGTTTAGTTTTTCAATAATATGTTTCATTACGTTTTCTACACTACATATTACTATGTTTTTGGTTATTATTATTTGTTTTTTTGAATAAAATTTTATTCGATTAATCGATCAAGAAAAAACCCGAATAATTACTCACTCGATTAATCGACCAAAAAAAAAAAGTCGAATAATTGAATACCCTAGTATACCCTAGTCGCCGTGGTCTAGTGGTTAGTGTGTTGGCTTACTAAGACGATAGTGCCGGGTTCAAATCTCGGCACCGACATCTTGAAAAAAGAAATATGAAAAAAATATTTCTTTCGGCGACTACCTCTCAGCAGCCTTCTGGCAAAAGCTCTGAGAGTAATTAATTGCCATGAAAGAGCTTCTCAAGTCTGTCGTTCGGAGTCGACTTTAAACTGTAGGTCCCAGTACTCATGGATAGAAATTTACACACACAACATGAGTGCTGCGAGAAGCTAGGCCGTAATCCTGACACAGGGTTGTAAAGGCCAGTTATGTATGTATGTATGTATATACCTAAGTATAGTAGATATATAAAATTATGTAAGTAAAGCTGCGGTCACATTAGTCAAATATTTGACGAAAAAAACGTAACCACTATTTTTTTGAAAATATATTATGCAAATATTTCTTTTTATGTAAACATTTCTCCAAAAATTTTTTAAAAACGATATTCAGCAAAATTATTTTTGTATAATTAATTAAACTTTAAGAATTAAAAAATTAAAAAATTAATATTTTCATAAAATAGTGGTTACGTTTTTTTCGTCAAATATTTACCCAATGTGACCGTAGCTTAAGTATACATATATTATAAATAAAATTATTGCAAGAATATACAGTAGCGAGAAAAAAAATGTAACTCGATGTCATATTATGTTCAACACCATGTTTAACAGTTGACAACTGATATCTGGGTGAATATCTTTGTTTTGGGGGCCGACAAATATAATTTAAACCATCAGAGCTCCACAACACTTTGGCTCACTGCTCCTTTGATCAATGCAGATACCGTCTCACAAAGTCAAGCTGTTTTTTCTTATTTACCTGGCTTATAAGTGGCTTTTTGGCTGGTCTTCTAGTTAATGAGTTGGCCTCTTTTAACAGATTTCTGGCTGTTTGGACGCCAATAGAAACCCCTAATTGCTCGTTTGCATAATTAGTTACATCTATTGCCGTTTTCCGAGGATAAATTTTAACTATTTTAACCTTTCTTTCGACGTTTTTTTAGTCGACGATTATTTGATATAATCCGACAAACCCTTGATTTAATTGACGAGCAATTTCATTCATTCATTTTCCTTCTCTCTATGAAATTTCCCTCTCATAAAAAGTGTCAAATTTCAAATATCAGATTTCTGAAGTATAGGAAACCTCTAACATTTAAAGTTAAAAACTATAAAACCGGGAAATTCTTATAGAAAACTCATGATGCAGGGGTATTCTTTAGATCTGGCAAACTATCGATAGTCGCGTCATTCGATGTTTTCGATAGTTGATTCAAAAACTATCGATATTATCGATAGTATCGAATTCTTTTAGAAATGTTAAATTTCAAGTTCCTGTTAGCACATAGACAAAACAGTCATACGAAGAACAAACGTGTTTCATATAAAGTAACACGTTACGGTAAGTTAGATATCCTTTTCGCATGAGGTCCACAAGTCTGTTGTAATAGCTCCGATTTGCACCTCTTTGTATTGGTTGTATTGGACAAATTTACCATCATCACATTTTTTAAAAATAGCGCGATTTAAAAAAAAATAAGGTTTTCCCTGCTATCGTACAATTTCTTTAAATCACGGAGCCATCTATCCTCCACATTCAAAAAAATAACTTCTATTATCAATATAAACTATCATTTATAACTTTCATGTTACATATATTTCCTATATTTTTGTCCTTATGTCAAACACTAAAATCTAGGAAGCAAGATATCTGTTAAAGAACGTAAAAATCAATGCCTCCATATTCCTCAGTAGAATAGCGTATGGTCCAAACAATATAATGGTAGATTTGATTCCGCCAGAGAACATATTTAAGGATGAGGAAAGGTCTGAAGAAGAAGAAATACCTAATCTAAAACCTGGACCTTTTGTGTTAATTGGGGCCATTTTTCATTTTTAAGAAATTACTTTATTTTTAGTTATTTTTCTTTTTTCGAACCTTGTTTATTTTTGGGGTAATTTTTCACTTTAGTTTGGGGCCAAATTTCATAATGGTTGTTGGGGCGATTTTTCATTTTGAAGGATTGGGGCCATGTTTCATTTTATGTGTTGGAGCCTTTTTTCTTTGGGGTCATTATTCATGGTGCCGTTTTTTCCATTCGGAATCCCTTTTATAGGTTTTAGACTCTTTGACAAAATATTGGATTGTATTTGATTGTTTCGGCAGTTGGTTATGAGATGGATGGCCACGTTTAGGTTTGATGTTTGATGCCTCTAGTATTGTAAATTTTCGAACACAACCGACATTGTGCATTTTCTTTATCTTTTGCTTTTAGAAAAAATTTCCAAACTTCCGAATTACCTCTGCGAGTTTTTTCAACTGTATAGCTTCAGTATCAACCTCAGTATTTTTGCTTTATTTATCACGATTTTTCTTCCTTGTTTCTATAAGGAGATGCAATTAAAAATATGTACAGTGGGTGGTAAGTTATTGCAACTTGAAGAAATCTGGCCTATTGCAATTGTTGAAGTGATGATGGTTTTAAGCTAGATAAAAAATAACATCGATAGTCTAATAAAAACAGAACTATCGATTGTTTGCCAGTATTGTTGTATTTAGATATCGTCACATTAAATGCAAATGGACGTAACTACACCTTTTGGTTTTTTACAGGAGAAGCAAAAAACCTTAAAATCAAAAATTTTGTAAATCCTGAAAATCAAAAGTTTTAGAATCAAGATATAAGCATTAGCATTCCTATATACAACAAATGAGTTTGCATGTAAGGCTTCTTGCATTTAGAATTACACGCACTTGTAGTTACGTCCGTTTGAATTTCGTTAATAAAATCGCCATTTTGATCGTAGAAATCTAAAATTTTGCACAAACATGTATTTTGATAAAACGAACCATAATTAATAAAAAAAAACTCAATTTCGAAATTTTTGTATAGTTAAGTCCGTTTGCATTTAATATGACGATTGCCGAATTCACAAAGTTTTGTATCGTTATTTCATGTATTGAATACAATATTTGCTGGAGAACATCTATTGTATGTACATATATGAAAGTATTTTTTATGTATTAAGCGTCAAAACCGTTGATTTTTACAAACAAAATAAATTTTTCTTCCATTTTTATATTTATTTATTTTATTTAATTTAATTTGCTGCCGACAATAAAAAGAATTTTTTTGTGTTTATATTTTTGTCAATATTTTTCATTCACAACAACACAGAAATCAATACAACATTTTTAAAACATATGAAAAAAAGTGTATGAGTTGTATCGAATATGCAAATTATCAACAACAAGCTTACAACTATTGTAGTGCCGTACAATCAAACAACGAATACAATGAATACAAGGGTTTTGTGAATTCGGCAGATAAGTATGTTCTTTTCATATTTCGGTAGTTTCGGACGTACGAAAATTAAATTTAAGATACGTTGTGCATTACATACAAACGTAATATTGGCCTTTACAATCCTTTTTAGGGTTACGGCCTAGCATCTCACAGTACCCATTTTGTGTGCTTCAATCTTGTATTCATATGTACCAGGACCTACAGTTTAAAGTCGACTCCGAACGACATATTTGAGTAGCTTTTTCATGGCAATCAATTACTCCCACAGCTTTTGCCAGAAGACTGCTGAGTGGTAGTCACCGAAAGCAATAATTTTTTCATATATCTTTTTTTTTCAAGATGTCAGAGCTGACTTACTATCGTATTAGTAAGCCAACACACTAACCACTAGACCACGGCGACTACATTTATAATAATAATTGGGATTTTTAAAGCATATCCTAGAACTAAACTTTTCAAAACTTGTTAATGTTGTATTAAATTAATTCTGGTATGTGATGAAAATCGATTTCGATCGAAACTGAAATCTATTGATATTTCAAATTTATATAACTTCGTAATCCAAAAGGGTTTTAGATTACCACTACTTTCTTTAATATTAAAAATTTAAAATAATTAAAGCAGATAAGTTGTATATGACTTTGAAATTACAGACGGAATATCTCTGTGCACATATTTATAAAAATACTTTAATAAATCATTCATGTTTAGTTTTTACGGTCACGATTACAATATTTTGGTTGTAACATTTCCACAAGTTACATTGGGACTAGTATGATTAGAACAATTGTCACAGAATTGCCCCCAGGCTTAGTTTAATTAAGTAGGTTTTTTTTGCTTTTCATGCTTCTGAGTTGTCTTTCATGCGAAATAGTGTGTCTTGTTTCTATTGGTAAACGGACTTGCCCTTCGTAGGATTGTATTATTTGTGGCTTCGACCATGTTGCTTCTTCCTGAGTGAGTCAGTTTCAAATTGGGTGCTAAAATTTAAATTTTTAACTAGCTAATTCTGAAAAAAATATATTCCGGTTAAGGCATTATTTAATTAACAAAGTATTTTGTATTAAAAAAACCCCCAATTTTTTATTTCATTTTTATTGCCATTTTGTCTAACAAAAATTTTCCTAAACATTTCATTTACTGGGTTTAAATAATCATTCTGAATGGTATGAAAATATTTGTTTTTTACTTTAAGTCCATTTTAATTTCAACGTTTTAAATGCACTTATCATGCTTCAGCAGTGGGTTTTACGTTGTTAAACCTTTAAATTTTGAACCATTAAAACGCAAAGAATAGTTCTGGTTTGTTCTTTTTTTTTTTTTTTTTTTTTTTGATAAATTGCCACTCACATTCCACAATTAACTCATTTCAATGACTCACTCACCATAAAGTGTTGGCCAATGATAAATCTTCTCATAAATTAATTTTCTAAATTGAAAATCTATAAAACAAACAAATTATAAATTAAAAAACAATAAAACGTAAAACGTAAAAAAATCATTGAGCAGCAAGACAAACTTCTTCTTATCAATTTAAGGGTCAAAATGGAATGTTGCAGCCACATATAACAAAACGAATATAATAATGCAACAGCTATCACAATCACATACACTCCACTCTAAATGATTTGGTTTAAAAAATATAAAAAAAATAAAAGAAATGGACTAGAATAATTAGCAACTGATGAGGGGAAAATATCAAGAGACCAATATAAAGTGCTGATAAGAAGCCACACACGCAGCACGAGACAGAGCATTCTATTTCAATAGTTAACGTTTGAAAAAAAAACAGTATGTGGAACACCATAAAAATTTTAATTTTTATGGAAGTTATTTTCGACGGTGATTTTTTTTTTGAATACAAAAAAACCTTGAAAATAATGTAAAATATTAGTGAGACAAATAAGTTATTAAGAATTAAATGTGAAAATATTTGTAAAGTGTGTTACAAATTTCAATTTTTCAATATCTTTTCAAAACAGATAAAATTGCAAAATGACACAAAATTATTTGCAACAATTTTCTATGACAGTAATTAAGGTCGAACGCTTTGGTTTCAAAAAAAAAAAAATGAAGGGTCTCACGCTTTTTAAAAGCCCTCTATTTTACACTTTAGGTGCTAAAGAGAGAAAGTTTGTTTCTTAAGTCCTTAGTTTTCAAATAAGAAAATACTAACAATCTAATTCATAATAACTTCTTAATTTAGGTTTTATTCATACATTAGTTATGAGCTCAAAATAAAAAATCTTATTCATAAACCTTTCATATGAGCAAATTAACTAATAAACGATTTTAATGTCATTTTGGCAATACCATGATGTTACTTCAGCATAGTGATGCACAATAAAACCTATCGGTTACTTAGGTAATTTTTTAATATTCATAAAAATAATGTAATAGTAACACAATTATAAATAAAATAGATCTGATTGAAGTAATATTTACTGCTGTTAAAAAAAAATAACTAAAACAAATTGAAAAATTAAAAAAAATGTTTCCTTTGCAACACATTTTTTTAATTTATGTATAAAGTAATCGAATACTACCATTCTCTTTTTGGTTTGTGCATCACTATTCTGTTTACATTTTTTTACCTCAAAATTTGGTAAAATGGAATTGTAAACTGGAGAGAAAGAGAAAGAGAGATTTACATTCGTAATTTCTACAGGCACTGATAACAGAGCCTGTACCGGAAAGAGATGGGATATGTAATACAAAATAAAATCAATTTCTTGGCCATTTAGAAATTTTATTTTGTACAGAGACGGCAATCATTTGCTATTATACGAAAATTTTTAATTATGTGAATTTAAATATGTACATACATATGTACCTATAATTGCAATTATATTAGTTGTATTCATTGTAACACTATATTATTTCACTTTTATTTATACAATATCCAATCTAACTCACAAATGTCGTGTTATTGTACAGTTAAAGTACCTAGAAACCTACAATAAAAATTTCTTATTTATGATGAGAGCGTTATGACACTGTTTCTTGTTTATGAATACAAAATTAAGAGATTTTGTTTATAAGGCTCTAATAAGCACGTTTTATCTCATTATGAATTAGACAGTAAAGCTTTATTTGGACAATTACCAGACATTAAAGTATTATCAATGAAAAATTGTCCTCGAAATCACTACATTTAATGTTAGATGATTGCCAGGCAATGTTGTCAAACAAAAAATTATTTAATTTATACGGTTGCCAAATATACTAGAAAGAATAAAATATGAAATTTTAAGTGCATTGCTTGTGGGGATAAGCATGTCGTCAGGAGACCTTTTCCCAAAGATGGTAACCAAAACTATAAACTCGTTTATTCCCAAAAAAAAAAAAAATAGAAAAATCAAATTTGTATTTGAAAAAACAGGACTGTATTGCTTTTAAATTCTTCACATACATAAATAATTGGCCTTTACAACCCTGTGTCAGGATTACGGCCTAGCTTCTCGAAGCACTAATGTTGTGTGTATTGATTCTTATCCATGAGAACTGGGACCTACAGTTTAAAGTCGACTCCGAACGAAAGATTTGAGAAGGTTTTTCATTTCATTAAATTACCCTCAGAGCTTTTACCAGAACACTGCTGAGAGGTAGTTGCCGAATTATTTAAAAGCTTAGATTTTAACCCAGCGCTATCGTCTTAGTAAGCCAACACACAAACCACTAGACCACGGCGATTTAAATTCTTTATCACTTTAACCTTTAACTACTGAGGCGGTGGTAAATTTTACCCCCTCCTTAGATTTTTTAATTTATTTTCTTCTGTTGAGCGCTGTTGAGTCCCTGTTTTGTTATACTAAATCTTCGATTTTTTTATTTTTATAATCCTATTTATATAAAAATGTATTTTCTTGTTCTTTTAAAAATAAATTATTAAAAAAAAATTTTTTTTTTGACTAATTTTGTTTGTAAAACCAAAGGTGGTAAAATTTACCCAACGCCAATAATTATGACAAAATATTTCACCTCAGTAGTTAAAGGTTAAAATTGCTGAAAGTTCCTAAAGTTTTTTAAAGTTTTCTGAAATTTGGTTTTTTATTTTCACTTTCCCGATTGAAGCTCCCCCCGGGGTTACAGAAAAGGCTGCTGGTGATTGTCTCCATCAGTGGCCTGTTTTCTCCGGGGAATATCGGGTTCAACCTAGCCCTGAGTGGTCTGGCGCTCAATATAGGCAGATAATGTTGGTAATGTTGGTGCTTGTGTGGTGCATGGCCGTAATGCCACGCATGCTTGGGTTGCTTGTCCCTTAAGTGCGCATGGCTGGCATTTCTGGAGTTCTCAAGGACTGACCAGAGATGCCTTAATCTGGTACTACGGACAATAGGAGCCCCCAGTTAACCTGGGACTCCTTGTCATTCGGGAAGTGAGGCCTGATGGTTTGGGTGCGGTCCCTCGGGAATTACATGTAGTGGTTGTGGTAGTGCTAGGTAGAAACCCCTCAGCAAGAGGGGGTGTCACTACCCAGACAGTGGTGGTGCTAAATTGCCAACTCGGTGCTATGGGCTCTCTTCTGAGCGCTGTGTCTTCGGGCATGGTGAGATTAGAAGGTACCGGCATCGGGTGACGCACAGTGTGACAACGCCGGCATTAAATACAAGGAGTCGTTGTAGAGCTCTGACATTTTACAGAGGTTATTTTTGAGACAATTCCGGTTTAAAAAAAAATTAAGAAAATCCGCCCACTTTTACGCCCACGTCCCATACAATCGAAATTTGTGAAATGTCTTATTGTCCGTAATACTTTAGGTATAACTTTCAATTTTGGTATACTTGAATGTTATATTGTTACAAACATTATCGGAAGAAATTTTGAACTTTGGCCCACTTTTACCCCCACCACCCATACAACCTCAACATAAAAAGTGCCATATTTTCTAAAATATTTTAGGTACAATCTTCAAATTTGATATTACTGTAATTTATATCATTTAAAATGTTTCATGGAAAAATTACAATAACACGCCCACTATTACGCCCACCTCCCATTGAAATGCAATAAAAAAGAAAAAATTTTTTTTTCATTCTATCAATAATTTTTTAATATCATCATGGTATTCTAATATTTTCAATTTCATTCTCATTCTAAGTGAGTTAATATAAAAAATTTTAAACAATTACAAAAAAAAAAAAAAAAAAAAAGTTGTAAACATACTTACTATTGCATTCTAACATACGTAGAGCCACAGAATGCGTATTTTTTGCAGTCTTTGTATGTTTAAAGTACTTTTGCTATATGTTCTTTACTTTAAATGAAAGCTAAGACTTCAGTCTTTCATTTGATATAAGTCTGCACCTAGGGCGAGGGGCTCCTCTATATTTCCTAGTCCATTGAAAATGCAAAATGTTCAATTTTTACACCACAATTCTGTTGTTAAAAAATTTTTTTTTGTGTTTTTCTTTTTAAATTTATTTTTTCATCTACATATTCTACAACAACTAAATTAAATAAAAAAATACTTTAAAGTTATATTTATTATGTATTTTTTTATTAATAAGCTTTTGAATATTACATTTTGAACTAACATATTTGAAGCGCCTTGGCATACCTCAACTTTGACTTCCTCTAGACCAAAAAGTAATGAAGTTATGAGGCTGAAATTTCAGGGAATTGTTACCCATGTACCTCTTAATATACTGTGAAAATTTCATCCAAATTGGACGACACGACAAAAACCATTTGCCGCTGTTACTATGGGGCTGTCACACTGTGTGGCGGTGGTCGGACGCATTAATTTCGACTACCGCTCCGGCAACGGGCGGCATGTGATTAAGTCTACGGACATGTGCGCACGTTAAATCAATACACAGTTTCCGATTGAGGCCAGCACTCAGGAGATGACCACTACTCATGCAGTACATTGAATTGGTCTAGAAATGTATGAGAAGAAGGGAGAAAAATTGTGTGGATCTTCGAGATAAGCTTACTAATATAGCTAATTTCAGTCAGAAAAAAACAAAGGTCTAACTTTTAAAATAGGAACAGCAAGAAAATCGGTTGCTGATGATTAATAATTCAATACCCATTGATATTTCAATGTTATACCTTCACCATTAAATAAACCAATAACAATCAACTTAAGAAGCCCGCACAGTAAAGTTTGAATTAGGAGAGGAATGAAACATGACAATGATAATTATTATAATGTTGTTGTTGTTGTCCTTGATCCAGTCAATGGAATAATTTTTAATTACTGCTCCTCAACTGACTTTTTGACTTGGGAGACCTTGCCAGATAGCTATTGCTTTCCGCCAGACATTCTTTTATACCGGAAAGTTTTTTTTTCTTTAGTGTAAACCCTTACTAAATGCTGTGCATTGTATTGGAATTTTTGTGATAAGGACAGTACACTATGACAACAGAACATATATTTTTTGTTTTGCTTATATTATGAAGCGCCTTAGGAATGAGACAAATTGCTGTGATTTGATCATTCAAAATCCAGTGTTATACCTTCACCTTTGTATGATCAACAGCAATTGAACCATCGTTGCATGTTGATTGCTGTGTGTGCCTTCTTTAAGTAGGTTTTTTTATATGTTATCTTCTACTTCCCAATAGGAGGCGCTTTTCTCCTGATCATTTGTTTTTTATTGACATTGGTTAAGGTGTAATAGAGTGGAATGCCAGGGAGCGGCTATTTTGTAGATGGACTTTTTGGGGGGGGAGTACCTCTTATTTTTAAATTGTAATTCTGAAAAAACCGCAAACTAACTTTTTCATTTTTCTCATTTGCTGGGATTCAAACCTGGGCTGTTTGAGTTTTTGTGCGAGCGCTCTAACCACTATACCACGCACCAGCCATACTGGAAGTTTGCTCATTATTATTTTTTTTATTTGCCAATTTTTTTCTTCTTATCTTGTAAAAATTTCTTACCCATTTGAGATTTAGAATATTAAAATTCTTTAAAGGCGCCTATTTGTTAACCACCTGGTAATTTTTATCGAAAATAACAGTAGGCCTATTAAGCTTTATACAGATTATCTAATAATTTCACAAATATTTATAGACACAGACACTTAAAATTATACTTTAATGATGGCAATATCCAAAAAAGAATTTACACAATAATTACCAGCACCTAATAAAAAAGAAAACAATTTTATAATAAAAACTTTTATTAAACAATTAAATACCACGCGCAATCGTAAAATTAATTATTTGCACTTAAATATCGAATTGTATTATAACAATAAATGCCTATTGTCACTACTTGTACATGTGGATGCAGTAAAAAGTATCTAAAAAGAAATTCCACAAACCACAGGAATTTGAGTTTGTCAGAGTTTGCATAGAAAGAATTTAAAAAATTTCAATATTCTTATACAAGACGATCTTGAATATGAAATACAAGAATGATAATATAAACCAATTGGCAGAAAAGAAAAGCAAATGCTGTAGAACATGCCTGCATGAAATGAAAGATATGATGTGAAACGGGCAAACAATTTGCCAAAGGGGTTATATAGAGAGCTTGAAGAAAAGCTGATCTAAATTCTTGAGTAATGAAAGAAGATCTCAAATTCAAGATGATGACAATAATCATGTTATCAAATGTTAATGAACGCCTTAGGAATGTGTGGAAAGCCGAACTATAAATATATGGAATTTTAATTACCATAACTTTATTGTGCACGTGGAGGTTTTCCATGGTTTAACACTTATGCATGAAACATTATCAACCACATCACACATTCACCACCACCATCAGCAGTAACACACAGCAGCAGCATCTGCAAAAACCAGCCAGCCCCGCAAGTTGTATTTGCCTAGTTTTATGATTTTGTTTTATTTACAAGTATTTTTATCTTTTTCAACCGCAAAGAGAGTGAAAATAACAAAATGTTACATGAAAATAAAACAAGTTATATATGTATGTACATACACATACCTATACATACATGAGTAGGTATAAATGAAATTTATTTTTAAGTCAATTCCTACTTGAGACAACAAGAAAAATATTCATTTTATTCGTTTTTGTTTTTTTTATTATTTGTGCAAGAAAATATATTAAAATATAAGCACAGTTTAGGGCGTTTATATTTTTTTTTAATTTATTTTTTTTTTCTTAATAAATATTTTTCTTTAATTAATATGGAAAAAGATTTTTTTTACACTTACTGGTATCTTTTTATTAAACAGTGATGAATGAAATAGAAAATATTTTATTAACAATTGAAAATTTATTTAAATATTTTGTGCCACTCTTCACATTCCGAGTTCCAGGTTTCAATTTTCAATGGTTTATTCACGCAGATAAATGGACCTACATAACCCCATAGAAATTAATCCAACCTAGGTGGCCAATTAATTGAACGATTTGATGTGAAATTGTTCCTTTACTGAAAGTTTTTTTGAATAAATCAATTATAGCACGCACTCTGTGACATATATCTGCCCTGCATATAAATTGTTAAGTAATAGAGATACGGAAAATTTTTAATTATTTCCCTATAACGTTCATTATTCACAGTAACATTCTGACCATCATCACTTTTGAAAACATAGAAACCAATTCTCCGATAGCCGATAAAGCGCACCAAGCAATAGGATAGGATAGGAGGAAGTGGCAGCCTTGCACTAACAAGGCACACTTGTGCACGCATAGCGACCTGTTGTGATACCACATGAGGTAGGAAGTTCTGATAGCCAGAGGTTCCCCACAAGAAGCACTACTTTTCCCAGAAAATTATGCTGGAAGCCAGCTAGGATCGATAGGTCAATCAAGCTATTGAGAAAAGGAGATCCTAATGTAAGCAATTTGCGTCGAGCCAGGGATGGGCACTGGCAAATATAGTGAACTACAGTCTCTTCTTCCTCAATTGACCCACGGACACGACAGAAGTTTTTTGCGTGTAAGCTCAGTCTCTCCACATATCTGCCCATCAGTTGATTGGTACCCGTCAAGTTCAGCTTAGGCCAGGTAAGTCTAGCAATATGACAGGACACCTCCCCCGTCTAGGACAGGTCCTCGTCCAATCAATATTTTCTTCTAATAAGGAGCCTAACAGAGGAAAGAGGTATACCCATTTCCACATGAGGATGAGTAGTAATTTTCTGTAGAAATAATGGTATTTTGACAAAACGTTGTGCATAATCACATAATCCTTTGGGGGGGGGTCGTGGCATAGTGGTAGAGCGCTCGCACAGAAACTCTCACGACCAAGGTTCAATCCCAGCGAAGGACAAAATTATAAAAATAAAATTTGCGGTTTTCTAAAATTACAATTTAAATTAAAAATTAAATTAAAAAAAAATAAGAGGTTTACCCCCCCCTCCCCCTCCTCCCGTCCAGCAAGACCATCAGCAAGAAACCGCTCCCTGACATTTCTAATCTATTCCACCAGAAACCAATGATCAGGAGTACAGCGCCACCTTAGGGGAAGATAACAGCTAATCTACTGAAGACTTTCACCATTCACATTCAGACATCCACCAACAGATGAGGCAATTGCTGTTTGATTATTCGAGGGTAAAGGTATTGTAGTTTAGTGGTTAGTGTGTTGGCTTACTAAGACATGAGTCCTGAGTTCGACACCCATCTCCGACATCTTATAAAAAAAGAAATATAAAAAAAAATATTTCTTTCGGCGACTACCTCTCAGCAGTCTTCTGGCAAAAGCTCTGAGAGTAATTAATTGCCATGAACAAGCTTCTCAAGTCAGTCGTTCGGAGTCGACATTAAACTCATGGATAAAAATTTACACACACAACATGAGTGCTGCGGAAGCTAGGCCGTAATCCTGACACAGGTTTGTAAAGGCCAGTTATGTATGTATGTATGTATGTATGTATGTATGAAGGTATAACACTGGCTCTTGAGTGGACAAATTGTCAGCAACTTGTTTCATCAACAACAAAAAAAGGCGCAAAATATACATACAAAATTCTATGGAAAAAAAACACTTCTATCAACCATCTCCACATTCCAATACAATGCACTTCATGAGTAGAGGTTCACCCCTGAGTATTGGTCTTAAAAAAAAAAAAATAAAAATAATAATTTTCCATATCTCATCGTATGGGACTTTATGTACTCTATCCACCATTTAATATATTTCATATATCTCGAGTTAATGATGTCAATTTAGGTTTGAAACCCCAAGTTTTTTAAGTCTGTAATCCGTTTTCGGATATATCGTCCAGTTTTGGAGATAAATAGTCGAAAACAGATTGCTGATTTTAAAAATTTTAGTGTCAAAAACCTAAAGTGACATATTTAAATCGAGATATATGAAATGGCGGATAGAACACTACCGTACGACGATTTGCATACAGTTTCAACTATAAATAGCGTTCATCAGAGATCAAAAATTTTAATGGAGAAACAGTATCGATAAAACCTTGTATTTCAGCTCATTTGCCAAATTAAAGACGCATACGATGGTATTTTAGCTTTAGTCACTCCGCAGCATTAACTTTGAAAGCTTCTATGCCAAGATCCTTTCGTAAAATCTGCCATAAATTGAAGGATACAGCTCAGTTGTTGAGAACGGCGACGAATTGATTAACTTGAATCTTTTTCATCGCTTCTCCGTACATCGGCTATCGTTCATCTGAACGATGTTGATGTCAACTAAACACTTATATTCTCTTATTGATCTGAATAGGGCAAGAGCTGGCGAGAAATCGAATAGTAGTGACACAAATTACACTGTACAGAAAAAAGCAAATAAAAAACCATAGCTAATCGAATCTGCACTCTGTAGTATGAAGTAGAAATTTGACCTTTCGATTTCGTTAAAAGTTTCTTATAAAATATTTTGATATATAAACTCAACTTATTTATTTACCAAATTATACTACAATATTATATTATATGCAAATTATTAGGAGGGGAGTAACGAAAACCATATGCTCTGTATGATGTCACAGATTATGGTCTGTGTTGGGAATCGATTCCACAACCTTGGCAATAGCATTCTAAAACATTAGCCACTACATCAAGTTATAAATAAAAGCAATTTAAAAAAAAATTGATATAAAATTCAGGTTTGTTTCTTAAGTCTTTTGTTTACAGAAATTACAACTTAAGAAAGATCTTCTCTGTACATACTCGTAAATTTAGCAAATTTGCATTTTTTTATGAATTAATTCTTATACTTGAAGGGGTCTTTTGCTTAAAAGCGTGTGTTGTTTTGTGGAATCAACAAAAATTCGAGACATAAACTAAAGGTCAAGAATTTTTTTAATCTAAATACAATTCTTTATAAAAAAAATGCCATTGGATAGAGAAATTTTTCTTTATGCCTTTTTTTCTTTGAGCCTTCTATTTTAATTATTATTTTTCTCTTTAAAACGTTTGCCTTTCTCTGAATGCCATATCCAGTAATTAAACAATCTTTTCTTTGGCGTGTGAGGTAGGGTTAAAAATGCCTTCGCACTTACAACTGGTCACCGCCAGTTGGGTTGAGTCGTGAATCCACTAAAATATTCCCTCCTCCTCCTCTGGTTCGGGATTACTACGGGAAGGCCCAGAGCGACGTCCTGAAAAGGTCCGTTTACACTCTCCCATGTCTGGGAAAGCCATTACTGTAGCCAGCATCAAGCTATCGGCTCATCTTCTTATACCTGATTTTGCAGCAGAGCATCGAAGTTTCTCTTGTTTTCACTTAATATGCGCTCGACGTATTCTCTAAGGCATTCCAATTGCCCGCACATTGAAGCATTTTCTCTACTATATTCTCTGGACTGAAGTGCCTACATTTTCTCCTTCAATATGTTGCTCTCAATTTGCCATCTGGTGCACTCGAAGAAAGTATGTTCATCATCGTCGCTTGTTAAGTCGTAGTAAATGCAATCTGGTTCCCTCACGTTTCCACATCCGTGGTTGGAAAAAAACTGGATCAGAAAATAGTTGATCTCCCCAAAGTTCTTCCAATCCTTATCTCTACGTTTGGGATAAGTCTAGCTGTCCATCTTCCAGTTGCCGCTGTACTCCATCGCTCTCGCCATTGTTGCAATGTCTGAGACCGCAGTTCATCCGTACTAGTGTTGAGGTTTCTTATCTTCGCATTCCATGCCCTCCTTCGCTCACTTGCCAGAAAGTGAAGAGGTATCTCACCACTAATTACAAACAATAACTGTTATTTACCTGTAGTCTACCATCATCAACTCAAAGATTATTATGATTAGGCAAAGAAATTTTCCACCTAAAGTCGGTGCTAAAAGCGTCTTGGTGTCTGCGGAATTTTAATATGAAACTGCAAAAAATAAATATTCAAGATTAGAAGAATTTTTTTATAATAAAAAAAAAAATAAATATCAAAAAGTATTTAAATAATATGCAGCTTTTCAGGCAACCATTAAAATTTACAATATATTCAACAAGAAATTATACTCACACACAGAAGAAAGAAAAGCAATAAATACAGATATTAATTAAGTATTTACGCAATTACATACTTGATATAAAAACTAGAATTACAATTAAGAGAAAAAATAAACTATTAATAAATCTAATAAATCATTATGACACCATATAAATGACAATTTCTTATGTAAATGCAACAAATTATATGAAAACTATGTAATTTCTATAAAATTCTTTGTGATTTTCTATGGAAGTAAAACAAAAACTTATGTCATCAAATCAATGAGATAATTTCCTGAATAAACTGTTGTTCAGATATTTTCAAGAATTCTGTTTATTTTGCCATGCTGTTGATCAGTCGCTATATCAAACGGTATGTCATATATATATTAGCAAGATAATTAAATAAAATAATTGATGATGTTGTCAATTAGAATTTAAATAATTAATTGAGTTGTCATATCATGTATATGCGATTTATTCAACAAGATTTATTGTTTAATGCAAGCAATATAACAACTAATTGAAATTAAAACAAAACAACAAAAAAGAAACACAAATGTTGTAAAAATACTTAGTAAGTTACTAAGCCTTGCACACTTCTATTGCAGTTTGAATCCGTTTATTATTAAAATTAACAAAACGAAAGACTTAAGCAACAAACTTGTATTAAAACTATAATATGTATTTAAACACAGCTGTCATTTGATAAACAAACAAACATATCAGTCTAAAACAGCAATTTTTTTTTATTAATTCTTGTTAACTTTTTTTTATTTAAAATTAAAACAGATTATTTAATTTGCTAGAAAACAAAAACTTTAATTTTATAAACCAGAAATTATTAAAGAAAATTTCATTAAATGCTTAATTGTTTAGCCAATGAAACTCAAAACAATTTTTTTTTTGTTGCATTACTACACTAATTTGACAGTGAGTGATGATTTTCACTTAACTCTGTAATAAAACTTGTTTTAAATACTCGTAACATTAGAAAAATGTAAAACAATCAGCAAATGTGTCAGTTTATAATTTTTATTATTTCAAAACATCTGTGAGAATTATAAAAATATTTTATTAAAATTTAAAATCACTTAAAATTGTGCAAAAAAATCTATTCAAAGGCAAACTTTAAATCATGATAAGACATTTAGTGCACTGAAAATGTGTTACAAAAATATTAAAATATATTGAAATATTAACTTTTTGTAATATAAATCAAATATTTTACACTTGAAACACTTTAGTAATGCTTAAAAATTGATTGATTATTGACTAAGCACTTCAAAATTGTCAATATTCTTCCATTTAGGAAGGCTCCTATACCTACTGAAAAGCTCTGTCGCCATTTTAATCCTGTTATTAAACATCACCTACATAATACTCTAAGCCTTCTTAGAATAATGTCACAGAGAGTGTCCTAGAATTTGACTCTTGGCACACTATATAATATTATTTTGGCCGTCAGTTTTCTTAAGATTTCTTCAACAACCAGGTTCCACATCATGGGCGATAGTACTTCGCCCTGTTGACGGTCGCTAGTTGTACTCAGAATCATTCTCACTTTTCCTGCGTAAATTTCCTAAGATCTGGTAAGACCTTTACATGACATCATGATATGTGTTGTCAAAGACACCTTTTGTACTCAGGGGAGCACATCTACCAAGTTCCTTATTATATAACGATGCCTATATTTGCAACTACGCCACACAGTGGGATTTGTTTATACAATGTTTGACAAAAAATATAAGGAGAATGTTGAAATTTTGCTTTGCGCATTTAGTTAGCTCAATTAAGAAAAATATAAAGTTTCATCCAAATTGGCCACGCCCACTACTCACCGCCCATGGAACCTAAACTTTATTTTTAGCCCAAAGTTTCTAAAATTTGACACAGAGCCTTTATTACTTCAATTAACGTCCACCACTCACCGTTCATATAACCCATATCATATTTTTTCCCACAAATTTTTGTTTCTTTACCAAAACTAATTAAAGTTTATTTCTAAATTTTTAATTTTTTTAATAAAAAATTTCATGAATTTGGAGACAATTTTTTTAATTTAATAAAAGATTATTAATTATTTAAACTTCTTTTTAATTGATCGTGTGGAGTCTTAACTTTCATTTTATTATAGCGGGAGTACCTAGCACAACCGAGCAACCTTTTTTTTTCTCCCAATAAAGTTTGCAATCACTGCCCAGTATGCAATGGTACGTTCAGCGTTGGACGAAGTAAAGAAGCTACGTGATCAATTAGGATGGAATACATATATCGTCGTGCGGGAGTTTAAGTGCTCTATACGCCATTTTTTAAATCTCGAGTTAATGATGCTAATCTAGGTTTTTGAGACCAAAATTTTCAAAATTTGCTATCCGTTTTCGGTTATTTCTATTCGAAACTTGACCAGATATCCTAAAGGGGTTGAAGATTTGATAAATTTAGGGTCGAAAACCTAAAGTGGCATCATTAACTCGAGATATATAAAAAATATGAAATGAAGGATAAAGCACCTAAACTCCCGCATGACGATATGGGCCGGTGCTTCCAAGTTTATTTTGAAGCTTCTCGACCGCGTACAGGAGAGGGCGTAGGTGCTTATCAACGACGGTAGGATGTCCAATTCTATCGATTCATTGATCTATCGGTATTAGAACAGGAGGTGTTCTGGTTAAATAAGGAACTTGATTCAGAATAATCGCATATTTTACATACTACTCATACCTCACTTAGAGCACATCCTTTTGTAGTTGATTGCCCAGGGAATCGATATTGCGATATCAGTAAGTTTGAATTAAATGTCCACAAGCACAACTTCCTCTTTCCCCCTTTCCCACCATATTTTACTAACCCAGCACAATCTACTGCATGAGTGGGGTTTCAATAATGAAAAAAAAAATTAAAGTGATCAATTAAAGTGTGAGTTACTAAATTTTGCCACTGCTATAAGAAATAAGGGAAAAACTGTAAGAGGCTGCTAAACACAAGTTTTTTTTACATGTCAGGAGTAAAGAGTGATGTGCAGCTTGTCCAGTTAGCTTAAATTAATAAAAGAAAGAATCACCAAACCTAAAGCAAAATCAGAATGTACTTATTTGGTGTAGTATATTTGAAATGCTTTACGTCACAGTCTTTAACTGAAAAATTTTCACGAGCATGTAAAGAAAAAGCGTGCTTCTGCTAAGGGTTATATTGAAGCTGATACAAAGTTTTTTACACTTTTGTAAAGTTAAGTGAATGTTTGCTAAGTTTCTTAACGCTTATAATTTAGATTAGTTGAGGCTTAAAAGCAACTTAATCACAACTTTTAGAATAAAAAGAAAACGACATACTGGAAAGTGTGTTTGTCAATGGCTTAAATTACAATTTCTCAAATACAAAAGAGCATATTTTTTTTATTAATTCGTTTCATATTTTATAAAAATCAAACACCTTAAATAAAGGCAACGTAAACCAAAGGCTAACTGTTTTGATTTTCTGATTGTAATTAATTTGATCCAATTTTTAAATTACACCTCCCACCCCTAAAATAATGCTTGAGAATTAAATCAATTCTTGCCTTTATTTCTTAACTTCTTTGGCAAACATTGAGGTGGTCAAAAACTGGAAACAAAACAAACTTCTTTTAGCCAAAAATAATAATAAAAAAAAGTAACAACAACAATAGATACAATAACAATGAGCGATAACAATTTTTGACCAACGGCTACAAACTTAGCACTCAGGGTGGTCCTTATTTACCAAAAAGTAAGAACAAAAAATAAAAAAAAAAATAAAACAAAAAGTACTTTTAAACAGGCAGTCAGCCAGTAAACGGACAAACTGTAATAACAAAACAAAAACAACAAGAACAAGAACATTAAGTTTTCAAAATAAAAATATTTTTTATGTTGGTCGTATTTGTAGAAATGCTTAAGATCTCATCATCATCAGCATTCCAATAAAAGCTGATATTCTTGGGCCACCAATTGTAATGCTGGTGCTCTGTTGCGCCAGTTAAAAAACCATGACCGCTTGTTGGGCCAAGACTGTGTGGCATTTGTGGTTGTAAAATAAATACGTACGAATGTATGACTTGGCTGGCACGCTCACGAATTGCAATATGAGAAAAATGAAAATTCGAAAACGAAAACTAAGAAATAAAACTTAAATTGCAATTTTAAGTGCACAAAGTTCATGTCAGGCAGAACAAAAAACAAAAAAGAAAAAAAGAAAAACAAACAAAAAATCAAATGAACAGTATAACGCGCAAGTAAACTCAACTAAAACAAAGAAATCACAGGCATAATTGTAAAAGACAACAACAACAACAACAACAAAATGCAAGCAAAAATCAAAATGAAACGCCATTTTTTCTTTAAATTTTTGCGTTATAAGATGGTCACCAGAACGGTGTCTAAGAAAACAAGTGCTCTGTTCTTTAGCGTTGGACATAACCACGATTTCAGCGCTTTTTGTCGTGTTGATGTTAAATTCTATGAGATTCCTTTTTTTAATACTTTTTTTTCTCGTTTTGGGAATGCTGGCAGTAACAACTTCAGCTGGTGATTTTGTTATGTTCTTGCAAAATCTGGAATTGAAAGTTATTTATTTCTTTATTGTTTTAGAAAATTTACATTGCAACATTTAAACGAATGAACAAGAACTTGCGGCAACAATTGATTTAAAAAGAACAACAACAATAACAAAAAAGAAATCTGCAGCAGCAACATCAGAAGCCTGCATCGCCACCAACACTGTTGTCAATAACAGCAAACAACACCAGCAACAGTCAGTCAGTTCACCAAAACAATCGAAGCCGCTAAAGTAAACGAACTATATGACTGAAAGGGAAAAATGCAAAGGGATAAATAACTACGTTCACACAAATAAGTATTTCTCCATCAAAAGTGAATTAAAATTTTGTGTAGGAAAATTATTTTCTATTGAAAAGTTTACCTTCTCTTTTTTTACACATTAGAGACCAAATCATTGAGTTCCAGTGGATGAACGTTTCTTTACACCAAGACCCATGTCCAGGTTCAATGAAGACTAAAATTTTCATCATATTTTTCAAAAGAAATAAGAATCGATGGTTCCAACGTGTAAACCGCAACAAACAGTCAAATTTAATTGATGTAATAGTGAATTGATTATGGTGTGGGGGTGTTGCCCATGTTACAGATAGATAAATCAGAATAAATCCACTCCAGCAGAGCCGGCATTCCGCGGTAAGGCACTTAATACAACCGACCTTGGCCGGGCATTGGAGGGGACTGTTAGAGACTGATTGTTTTTAGACACTACCAGTCATTCTGCCCTTGGCACTGGTACCTCAACACCTCTGCTGAAAGTATCTGTACCTGTATTACAGCATGTTTTCATACACTATACACTAACAATAACGTAACAAATTAGGTTTCTGTAACACAGCAGAATATTTTTGTCTGGCTTACTTTATGTTACGTTATACAATTTTATTTTGTCAAACCTAAAATTGCCATTAATTTATTTTCTAGTTTTTGTTTACATTTTTTTTTTTTGTAAAAAATACTTTTTTATGTTACAAAATGGTGACCCTATAAGTCAGCTGGTAAACTATTGTTTAAACCCAATATTTTAATAAAATTAAGTTTTTTACACCAGTACATCACCTAAATGCATAAAATTTCATTGAAATATTTAGAAATTTTTTTTATTGTTGCACGAAACCGTGACATGGGTCAAAGGATCACCCCTGAGTCTGAGCTGGCGAAAATAGGTCACTAATAGGCAAAAGTTTCGTAACAATAAAATGGCTCTAGCATTGGCATTGTAATTAGCATTGGCATTGGCATTGGAATTAGCGTTGGAATTAGCATTGGCATTGGCAGTAGCATTGGCATTGGCATTAGCATTTGAATTAGCATTGGCATTGACATTAGCATTGGCATTGGCATTGCAATCAGCATTGGCATTGGCATTGACATTGCAAATAGCATTGGCATTGGCTCTAGCATTGGCATTGGAATCAGCATTGGCATTGGCTCTAGCATTGGCATTGGCTCTAGCATTGTCATTGGAATCCTCATTGGCATTGGAACTAGCATTGGCATTGGAATTAGCATTGGCATTGGAATTAGCATTGGCATTGGAATTAGCATTGGCATTGGCGTTAGCATTGGCATTGGCATTGGAATTAGCATTGGCATTGGCATTAGCATTGGCATTGAAATTAGCATTGGCATTGGCTCTAGCATTGGCATTGGAATTAGCATTGACATTGACATTAGCATTGGCATTGGCTCTAGCATTGGCATTGGAATTAGCATTGGCATTGGCATTAGCATTGGTATTGGAATAAGCATTGGCATTGGAATCAGCATTGGCATTGGCATTGGAATTAGCATTGGCAGTAGCATTGGAATTAGCATTGGCATTTGCTTTAGCATTACCATTGGCATATATAGTAATATTGCTCAGTCATTTAACCAAAAAGTTCTTAGAAAAAGTTCTCATTTTTGAATGAGCCCAATCAGAAAAATGCAAAGCAAGGATTGTCATTAGGCTACAAATATAGAACGAGTTGTATTTTGTAGGCATGTAGACCAAAATCGTTATGTAATATTTTTTATTTCTACTTTTAGACTTCGGTCTAAAACCATAAACATATTTCTTTATGTTTTCAATGGTTTTGATCTAAGAAGTCTAAAATTAGTGCGAAAATGTTTAGTAACTGCACAAATTGCTAGCTCAATACGCCGATTATGTCGACTGTGAAATATGCAAAGTGAACTGGTCTATGAACTTCGTAAATAAATTTATATTTGCTGAGTAAATTACTTAGTTCAATTTGTAGGCATTGGTTTGGCGTCAATCAATTCTCTATAAAATTCAAAAACTGAATTATGATATGAATTCCGCTTCCGAACTGAATTGGTCTCAATGACATGACTCAGTAGTTACATTATCATGACAATATTGTTTTTAGGGAAAACAAAAAAAACAAAAAAAAACTGCAAAATTATTTAAATGTCCGTCCATTGACTATCAAAAGGTATGACTAAGGGCACACCATAAAAAAATTCAAATGCGTGTGGATATACAACTTTTTGTTCTTTCTTATATCTCTTCAATATACATTATTATGTATTTTTATTTTTGTTTTTGCTGTAGTGGTGGTCAGAAATACTGCCAGATGCTTCGACTACAGCATCACTGACACAGCAGCAACAACAAGGATGAAAACAACTTTATGGTATAATAGTTTTGTTGGAATTCTATAGGGTTGCTACAGGTTTCGTTAAACAAAAAAGAAACGAAATAAAAAGAACTACAAGAGTACCGCTCATGATCATCAGTGTCAATGTTAAATAAACTCCCATGTATTGCACAAGCTATTAAATGTTGTTTAAGGGACTTGTTTGTTTTTCTCTTGTGTTGTCTGTATTGTTATATTATTGTCTAGTTGTTGCAATGTTGATGACGTTGTTCTTAAGTTGCCATACAACACATGTGTGTGGCAACTTTAAAGCGCCCACCATAGTGTAGTAAATATTTTCTACAAATATGTGTATACGAGTACTTTAAGGCAAAATTTATATACTAAATAATCGTATAATAAAACCTTTCGAAAAATATGTATAAAAGAGCAGCAACAAAACGTTTCTTTTTCACTTGTATAGATAAAGACAAAGAATATATTGTACTTCTAAACACACAAATACAACTAACCATCGATTAATCGCCCTAAGGAATGCGTTCGAAATGCAAAATGTCAGCTTTTTTAAAATTCTTTAAACGTTTTGTGGTATTTCTTTTGTTTTCTGTGAGAAATTTCAAGCCAACAAACATAAATTACTTAAAACACTGACATCTTTAAATAAAACAAAAAAAAAAAACTTAACAACATTAACAACAACAATATGTATGAAATAAAAATTTTGTGGCAGAAACTAAATGTACTGGTAACATCAGCGAAAAGAAGTATATCCATATGATTTTTTCCTTTCCAACAAACTGACAATAAGTTGTTTGAAAAACGCTTTTATTCTTTTGTATTAAGTAAACTTTTCTTTTCTTTTTTTTTTTCTTCATTGTATAACATGTTGCATGCTACTTATCGCTTTATGTTGTTGTTTTTGCAGTTGTTTTTAATATTGTTATTTGATTTGAGCTCGTGTTTTTCTTTAAATAGTGGCTGTGTGGCATTAATACTGTAGACAAAATAAATATTTAAAAAAAACGCAGAAAAACGCAAGTTTATATCGCAGAAACCATTAACATTTTTTGTAGCGGCAACGTTTTTTTTTTCTTTGCTGTTCTTACTGTTGTTGTCTTCAATTTACGTTTTACCAATAAATTTTATATTGAAATTGTTTTGAAAATGAAAAAGAAAATTTATTATCGCGTATAGTTTTATTGCTATTATTTAATTTTGTACAAATTGTTGTTTTTATTGTTGTTGTTTTAATCGTATGGTAAAAGAATTTCGTGCACAGTTTAAAAATTTTTTGACAAATAAAAGTCTTAAGACCAGAACTTGATTTCAATAAAATGTGAGGCGTTATTTTGTATAATAAAACAAACGACTTAAGAAACAAACTTGAAATATTTATTTTAAATCACTTTGAGTTTTAAGTAATTCTAATAATGTTGTAGAGTATTTTATTGCCAGTAATTACATAGTTGTTTATAAAATTTTAATAAAAATTTATTAATTTAACATTAATTAATTAATAAAATTCATTGAATGGAGGAAAGAATCAATAATAAGTGACAGAGTTTTAGTTGCAAAACTAAAGCTACGGTTACATTAAATAATCATTTAACCAAAAAACATAATTATTATTCTGAATTTGTTTGATTCTTTTAGTATTTAAATATTATTTCTAATTTGTATGGCTTTTTAAATAATTCTTAAAGAAATTTTTACACTTAATAAACATGTATGTACTAGCTTAACCTGCTAAATGTTCAATATGTATAAGAGTCGTTTAGCCAATTAAACGCATACTCTTATTCAATACATTGTGATTAAAGCCACAAAATGTCTTAGATCACTATATCCTTTACCCAGCAAATGGTCCTAATTTAATTAAAAACAGTACATTAAATAACTAGTCGCTACAATCTAGTGGTTAGTGTGCTATCTTACTAGACAACGGCTCCGCTTTCAAACCCCAGCTCTAGCATTCCAAAATATTTCTTTCAGCTACTAACTGATTGTCATGAAAAAGCTTCTCAAATCTGGCTTGAGAAGTTAGTTTTTGTTAATCAGTGAATGTCAGAGCTTTTGCCAGAAGATTGCTGAGAGGTAGTCACCGAAAAAAAGAATTTGTTTATATTTCTTTTTTTTTTTTCAAGATGTCAGAGCTGAGATTTGAACACGACGCTATCGTCTTAGTAAGCCAACACACTAATCACTGGACCACAGTACAATGGTTCTTTAATACAAAATTAGAGTATGGGGACTAAGTGAAAGTTGTTTCCACTTTCGATAGAAAAGGTCACAAAGTGGTAAGAATACCTAGAATTTTTTTAAAACTGAGGCACTTGAAAGATTGATTCGTTGCACCATAACTATTTTGTTGTAACCATATATACATATTTCTTTAAACTTACACCTAAAATAGCAAAGGAATCTAAAAACTCCACTGGTTTATTGTGATAGGAAGCTTTTTTATTTTGTATTAAAGAATAATGCTCAGTGGTGTTGGAATTTGAAGGTACATTTATAGATGATTTTTATTTAATTTTGTTATTATGCGACTGTTCTGTTGATGAAAGAAGTTGCAGTCATGAGTGATTACCAGCAATTACCCCATCTGTCAGTAAATGTTGAATGTGAGTGGCGAGCGTCTTCAGTAGGTTAGCTGTTATCTTCCCAGGAGGTGGAGGCGCTGTATTCCTGATCATTCGTTGGTGGAATAAACTGGAAATGTCATGGAGCAGTTCCTTGAAGATAGACTTCTTGGAGGGGGGGACCTCTTATTTTTAAATTATGATTTTAGAAAAACCGCTGATTTTATTTTATAATGTTTGTCCTGCGTTGGGATTGAACCTCGTTCGTTTAAGTTTCTGTGCGAGCGCACTAACCACTATACTACGACCCCACACTAAAGTGACCGATAAAGTTATTGAGATTAATTAAAGTTATTAAGATTGCCTTACCTTTAGGTTAAAGTTTACTTGTAATAACAAAAAGCAGTTTATCTGTCTGATAAAATAGTACTTTTAACTATCGGCAATTTGTAATATTGGGCTTTAATTGTAAAGACATACTTGTAGCTTGAGTTTTGATTCTAAATTTAATACAAAGCCAAGAGTCATAAAAAAGGCTAACCAATATTAGTAAAAAAGTTTTATTTAGAAAACTATACAAAAAAAAATGTTTATTTTATTTATTTATTTGTTTTTTGTTTTTTTTTTTTTGTTTCTTTTTAAACCAAACAAAATATAAATAAACAGTCACAACGCAATTGTTGTTAAAAAAAAAATTAAAAACATGTTATTCATTTGCGCACTTTTGATTTGTTTGTTTTTTTTTTCTTTTTTCTGACTTCATTACTCAAATTAAAATAAATTTAAAATTTTTGCACAAAAATTCAACATTTTCTGGTTTATTAAAAAAACAAAAAAAAAAAAAAAAACACAAAAATTAAAATAAAACAAGCAACTACAGCAGACTTACAGACTCCAAAATATCCATGAAAGCAATACTGTTGTACATGTAAAAAAAAAAAGATAAAGAAAAATATGAAACAAAAAATTTATTAAAAAAAACAAAATCGAAAGGAAAAATTGCAAATTAAATTAAAACATAGTATATACGAAATATCTAGTGCAATAAACAAAGTGGCGCTGGGGTATGCTAGGTAAGACACTCTACTTTTAATGCCTAACTTAACTTTTAACAATTTTCTATATAAAAAGTGACTGGCTATGAGAATTCCACTAGGAAAATTTCTCTGGTGCCGTAAAGCTGAATAGGGCACGGCACACAGTGTGACAACGCCGGCATTAAATACAAGGAGTCATTGTAGAGCTCTGAAATTTTGCACCCACCTCCCATTGAAATGCAATAAAAAAGAAAAATTTAGTTTTTCATTCTATTAATATTTTTTTAATATCATCTGGTATTCTAATTTTTTCAATTTCATTCTCATTCTAAGTGAATTAGTATAGAAAATTGTAAACAATTAAAAAAATAATAAAAGTTAAAAGTTGGAAACATGCTATTGCATGCTAACATACGTATAGTGAAAGCATGCGTATTTTTTGCAGTTTTTTGTACTTTTGCAAACTTTTGCTATATATTCTTTACTTTGAATGAAAGCTGAGACTTCAATCATTCATTTGATATAAGTCTGCACCTAGGGCAAGGGCCTGCTCTATATTTCCTAGTCCATTGAAAATGCAAAATGTTAAATTTTTACACCACAATTCTGTTGTTAAAAAATTTTTTTTTGTGTTTTTCTTTTTTAAATTTATTTTTTCATCTACTTATTCTACAACAACTAAATTAAATAAAAAAAATAGTTTAAAGTTATATTTATTATGTATTTTTTTATTAATAAGCTGTTGAATATTACATATTAAACTAACATATTTCAAGCGAGTTGGCATACCTCAACTTTAACTTGCTCTAGACCAAAAAGTAATGAAGTTATGAGGCTGAAATTTCAGGGAATTATATACCTGTTAATATACTGTGAAAATTTCATCCAAATTGGACGACACGCCATAAACCATTTTTTGCCGCGGTTACTATGGGGCTGTCACACTGTGCGACACTTCCCAGCAGAAAGTTTTTCAAATTTGGAAGAAATGAATAAAATTGTAAGTAATAATGGAAGCATTGCGTATATAGTTTTTCATACATTAAAGCTACAGAATAAGATAATTTTTTTTAATTTTCTGTACTATTTGCTTACTAGTTGCAATCAATTTGCATTTCTAATTTCATTTTAGCCGCTCATTTCATATAAAAATCATGCATTATTGATGCGCACGAGTAAGTGATTGTTTACAATTTCTCCCTTACAAAATAGCTTATTGGTAAGCACTAATTTCTGCTGGGTGTACGAATTCAATCTACACCGACAGAGACACTCAGAAATTTCTCCATTTCTTTCATACTGTCTCCATTGATAGATATAAATTGAACGGCAGCGGTGGAGCAGGAATTCTAAAGGTTTTTGACACCGTGCCATACTTCAAGCAGAAGTGCTAGCAAAGGGGGACACTGGGAGCTAATTAACCCAGATTTCAAATTTAAATAAAATAAAGGTATCTTCTTGAATAGCCAAAGTGCAATGAATTCAGCTAAGAGGTTTTCTTACCTGGTGTGGCAGACCAGTACCGCGATTCAGTAACTCTTAAGAATACGATATTAGCCAAATAAGTCTAAGTACACTTTATCGACAGTCAACAACTCTAGTTTTCTTTATATTTAAATTACAATAATGGGGCAGCACCGTATAAAATCAATCAGTTTTTGAGTAGTTGGTAATTAAAATGGGTAGAAAGTTAGCAAAGCTACAAACCTCTAGTTTCTTTAGGTATAAAAACACACAAAAATAGTTCCCAAACAAACGAGTTAATAGCGTAGGGACATCTCTCTACAAAATTTCAATATAAAAATTTACGATTTTCCTGAACTGAATAAACAGCATAAAAATGTTTGTCTTTAGTTTACGACAATAGCTATTGAGACTATCGTAAACAAAAGATAATGAATAGCAATATCGACAATTGTGTTGTTTACTGTTGAAAACAATGCGATTATCGTAAAAATATGTTACTGAATCCCGCTACAGAAAGACTCTTGACATCTAACGAGAAAACCATATTAAGGCTTGTAAGATGGCAGACAAACTGGAGTAACGTAGATTTTTCATGGACATTACTCATGCCGAATTGATCTTCTCACCAATTTATAATGTTATTACGAAAATTTGTTTCGAATGGTGGACTGGTCTCACAATTCGCAGCGTCAGCAGCTCGCTTTAGTAAAAATATATCTAACCTAAAAAAAACTTAAAAGTTGTTGAATTTAAACAAAAGAAAATCAGTAAAATCACAGCTGTGATAATTGGTTTTTAAGCTATTTTCAAGCAGGCAGTTAAAATGGTTATTTCGTATAATACATCCAGCCACAGTTGTAGCAAAGGGAGAAAAGGGGAATTTTTTTCCATTTCCTATGCGAATGTCTAGTCCTGTGCAGGAAAAGAGTATTAACTTCGGGCAAATTGTTTTTCGATAGGCATATAATGTTATACGAAGTGGTTATAGTTGCATAGTATACATGTCATGTTTATGCACGTTTTGAAAACGTTTTCATTCGCACAAACCCATGGCATAAACAGCTGTAAAAACAGTTTTGAAATTTCGAAACGTTTTCTCTGAAACAGCTTTTCAAACCTATTTGAGGCAGACCAAGCGTTTTCAAAATTGAGTATAAACGCATACCGTTTTGAAGTCTTTATGAAAATAAGCTGTAAAACAAGTTCTGTCAAATATGATGTGGTTGCCAATGTCTTCCATTGGTTATTTATATTATTCCTTGTGTATTATTATAGAAAATATTAATAAATTAGAATTTGAATTATTTAGAATCAGCTGTTAGTTAAAACAGTTTGAAAATTGTTCTGACTCAAAACATAGGCATAAACGCATATGAAGTTATCGATATAAGTGAAATCGTTTTGTGTCGAATTGATTACAAAACAGGCATAAACTAAGTAACAACCGCTATAACTTGTTGGTAACAAGGATATGTCATCAAAACCAGTGTTATACATTCACCCTTGAATGATCAACAGCAATTGCGTCATTGTTGCATGTTGATTATGTGATGAGTGCCTTCGCTAAGTAGGTTTCGTAGATTTAGCTGTTATCTGCTACTTCTCAATAGGTGGCGCCTTTCTCCTGATAATTCGTTTTTTGTTAAAATTGGTTAAGGTGGAATAGAGTGGCATGTCGGGGAGCGGAGGGTGGATGGTATAACACGGGTTTTTTGAGTCATTAAATTGACAGCAATTTGTCCCATTGACAGACATAAAGCGCTTAACATCTATCTATATATACATATATTCAACATTCCAATACAATGCCCAGCATGAGTAGAGGTTTACTCCTCTGAATACTGATCTTAAAAAGAGTGAAAACAAACTTTCTTTAAAAATTTCCAGTCTGCTTGTGCAAAAATCGAGGATATGATTTTCAAAGGAAGAGCCACCGGTCAGAAGTATACAACCTGTTGCAGGATTACGGCCTAGCTTCTCGACCTGCCACATTAGTATGGTTTCTAAAGAATTTCAGATTAAATTCCTGTTGTCACACTTACCTTAAAAAACCTAATTTAAACGGCCATAACGTATTCTTACCATCTTTTAACCTTTTCTATCGAAAGTGGAAACAACTTTCACTTTTAGTCCCCATACCTGATTGATCACTAAGGGCAGATTAGAACAGCCAACTCTAATTTTGTATTAAAGCACCATTGTACTGTGGTAGTGGTACTTTGTAGTCGCCGTGGTCTAGTGGTAGTGACATGAGCCCTGGGTTCGACTCCAGGCTCTGACATCTTCAAAAAAAGAAATATGAAAAAAATATTTCTTTCGGCGACTACCTCTCAGCAGTCTTCTGGCAAAAGCTCTGGGAGTAATTGATTGCCATGAACAAGCTTCTCAAGTCTGTCGTTCGGAGTCGACTTTAAACTGTAGGTTCCGGTACTCATGGATAAAAATTTACACACCAACATGAGTGCTGCGAGAAGCTAGGCCGTAATCCTGACACAGGGTTGTAAAGGCCAGTTATGTATGTATGTATTACGTAGGGTATCACTGACGTAAACTAAACTTTTAATTCAATGTTTTTTGTTTGCAAATATTGTCAGATTAAAGAAATGAATGCACTGTTCATATGTATTTCAGTTTTTTTTTTTCACAATAAAACAGAGTTGGTTTTATAAATCCTATTGAATTACAAAAAAAAAACTCCAATTAAGTGGCAGATTTTTCCAGCTTACTACTATTTTTGCTTTATTGTGCTTTTATTTTTAGTACAACTAAACATTGCAGTGTTTTAACTGAAACACAAACAAAAAAAAGTATTTAGTTTTGCACTAAAAGCAGCTAAAGTGTTAATAAAATGAGGCTAAGACTGACTTATGTGACGTTTATTACTTTAAGACAATAATCACATATTCATATAGAAATTTTGGTAAAAACAAAAGGCAAAAGATCAAAGCTTTGGTACTTTATACCCTGCACTTTATACCCTGCACATGAAATTTTGAACGCTTTTTATATGAGAGTGATTCTACAATTTGTCTGTCTTCAATTTGACTGCTCTATGTCTGCTGCTGGTAACTGATTGCTTTCCCGCCTGTTTACTGGATTGCTTCAATTTTGTGTTTTTTTTTTAATTTTTCATGCTCATTATCATGAATTTAAAATTTTAAGCTGCTTTACTGCTAATGCTGCTTGGAGAGTTTTATAATCGATTATACTTCTCGTTGTGTCTGCAACTTTAAAGAGCCACAGTAGTGGTAACACGACAAACGTTTGTGTTTTTTTGTTTTTTTTATGTACATATGAATATATATATATTTAAGCCATGACAAATTAAAAAATAAATAAGAATCTGTTTAAAAGACAATTAAAATTATTTAAGCTGTTGCGCCTGTTGCACATCACACAATCACTTGCTTACAAAAAAAAAAATAATAATAAAAATAAAAATGAAATTGGAAGGACGGACAGACACGTAGACAATTAAGTTTGTTTTTTTTTTTTGTATTTTCTTAAATACCGATAATCATAATTGTGTGTGAAAGTTTATAAATATTTATATGGTATAAATTTGTTTATTATTTATTATTTTTTTTTTTTTGTGTTTTAATCTTCAATAAATTACCAGATTTTTCTTTCAAAGTAATTCATTATTTTTATCTGGGAGGGAATTTGTGACTTAAGTCTTTTGTTTATGGAGTGACAATTTGTGAATGTCATTTAAGTCAAAAGCTTGTCACTACATATGTGTTTCTATATAGTTTGCTTATGATGATACATTATTTAGAAAGTAATTTTAGTTCTAAATATGTCAACAAGAATGTTAAACACAGGGAAATCCCGCTAAATTTGAATATAAGAAATGTACTTATTAAAAATTAAAAAAATATATATTGAGCTTACGATCTTTATTAAGGACATGTCATGGAAGTCAATTCCGATCGGAAGGAATCTTCAATCTGAAAATAAAGGTTTTTTAAAAAGGAAAATCTTTTTGTTAAATTTTAAAGTAACACCATTATATTCAAAAATTAAACTTATAAAAATTTGCATATATAAATACTATTTTTTTTTATTATTATTTAAACCAGGGGTGAGCAACCTTTTTAATCATCGGGCCACTTATAAATTTTAAAATTTTTTGGCGGGCCGCACATAAATACTAATAATTTACAAAACTCTATTTATAATAAAAATTAGAATAAAAAAATATAAAATTTAATGCCAAAAAAAAAAGTATTTGCTTGAAATTTTTAATGAGAGATTTGGCACTGTTTTTTCGATACAACCTGATCAATATCAGCCGGAATTGATGAGGTAGGTACACATACACAAGTTTCTAATCGTGCATTACTCAGTCTTGACCGGTGGTTATTGGTCGGTGGTCGGATTTATAAACATTCTCGATGTTTACTGAGAGAAATGCATTTTTTACATCAGTATTATTCTGCATGTCCATCACTTCCCTTTGAAAGTCTTCGGGAACTGTATCCACATCGATAATTAATGGTTAGGAAAACATTTTCATGGAAACTGCTCTCTTCTCAGTTTCTTCGTAATTGAAATTCGTTGATTAATGTGTCTATATACTATTATGTGTATTTTTGAGAAGCAGCAACATTTGTTTGGCGGGCCGCATAAATAGGTTGAAAGAGCCGCAAGCGGCCCGCGGGCCGCGTGTTGCTCATCCCTGATTTAAACCAATACTCAGGGGTAAAACCCTATTAAATGCAGTGCATTGTATGGGAATGTTGAATATATAGATATGAAGATGTGATGTTAAGCGCCTTATATCAATGGTACAAATTGCTGTCAATTTGATCACTTGAAGGCCAGTGTTATACTTTTACCTTTCAATGATCAAAAACATTGATCAATCCCATCTGGATGTTGAATATAAGTGGTGAGCATCTTTTTTATGTAGGTTAGCTGTTCTCTTACCAGAAGTTGGCGCTGTACTCCTTCGTTTTCTTGGTGGATGAGGCTGAAAATGTCAGGAAGCAGTATTCGTGATGATGGACTTCTTGAAAGGGGGAGGGAGAGGAAACCTCTTTTTTTAATTATAATTTTTTAAAAAACCGCAAATTTATTTTTTTATTTCTCTCCTTCGCTGGAATTTGAACCCTTTTTTATTGTAAAAAATAAAGTTTCACTATTGATTCGTGATGGCTGATAACACTGTGGTAAACAAAAGACCAAAAATTCCTTGTTTTCTGTGATTTTTTTTTTTTTTTCTGTTTCTATATCAGAATGATGTGTATTTTTTCCATATGTCAACAGTTCTTCTGTAACAGCTCTTGTTTTTAAGTTATAGCTAACTGCCCTCAAATGTTGCTTTTAATTAGATTTTGATTATTTATTGAACATTAAAATGTACACTACTGTTGTATTTCAATATGGTTTCGTCAAGAATCGGTTGTCTGCTTAATCCTGATTGCTTTTTGTTATATCTGTGGTGAATATACATTTAAAAAATATCGAAAATCTATATCGGCCTCTGTAAAAACTGCGTATCATGAATACTTTAAAATAAAATTATGTAATCAGGACAAGCCGTGGGTTCCTCATATTGCATGCCGGAAATGTGTGGTATATCTACGGTTATGGTTCAGTAGAAAAGGAGATACTGTAATGTTCGTAAAATTCATGGTTTGGCGTAAACCTGGAAACCATCCTGACGACTGCTACTTCTGCCTAACGAAATTAAGTACTTCTTCAGAAGCTCAAGAATTTAATCCGAAAGATCTAAATAACTTAGTAAGAGCTCTGAACTTACAGAAAGAAGCTTCTGAGATTTTAGCATTCTCGAATCGAGAGCTTGGCATTCATTTGTTTTGGTTGTGAGTAATTTCCTAGGCAAAAAGAAATCTGACGATCATGTCGAGCTTGCAAAGTGCATGCTATTAATCTTACAAGAGCTAGGGTGCAACATGAGCATAAAATTACACATCCTTCACACGAATTTGAACCGAATTTAACAAAGTCTTGGTGATTTTAATGAAGAAAAGGGTGAAAGGTTTCATCAGGATCTTCGGACAATTGAAGAGCGATATCAAAGAAGTTTGGACTCACCTATCGTCGTGCGAGAGTTTATGTACTCTATCCGCCATTTCATAGGTTTAGGTTTTCGACCCTAAGTTTTTCAAGTCTGCAATCCGTTTTTGGAAATCTCGTGCAGTTTCTGAGATAAATAGCCTAAAATAGATTGCAGATTTTAAAAATTTTGTTGTTAAAAGCCTCAAGTGGCATCATTAACTCGAGATATATAAATTGGCGGATAGAGCACATAAACTCCCGCACGAGGATATGATGGCAGACTACTGCTGAAGTTTAAAATGAGATCTAACTAAAGTCGTTCTGTCAAGGAAATGTTATAAAAGATCATCTGGTAGTATTGCATAGAAATTTTGTCCTTTTTCATCACAATAATAAAACAATGTGGAAACACATACCCCAGCAGAAATTAGTGCTTACCAATAAGCTATTTTGTAAGGGAGAAATTGTAAACAATCGCTTACTCGTGCGCATCAATAATGCATGATTTTTATATGAAATGAGCCGCTAAAATGCAATAGAAACGCAAATTTATTGCAACCAGTAAGCAAATATTATACAAAATCAAAAATAATACCTTATCCTATAGCATCTTTGTAAGCTTTAAGATATGCATAAACAATATAATCCTTCCATTATTGCTTACAATTTTATTTATTGCCGCCTAATTTGAAAAATTTTCTGCTGGGTACATACATATGTAGAATCCCATAAATTAGTACCACTTTGTGCACCGGGTGATTCAATTTTCTGAAAAGTTCGAATTTCTGGACATTTTTTTCTAAAATGATCAAATTATAATAAAACTAGTTGTGTAAGCTGTTTTTTAACACAAACAGAAAACAGTTTTTTTTAAGATTTAATTAATGGAACATATTAAATTCATAGAAAAACTTTCAAACAGTTTTTTAATTACATGCATACATATTTGGTACTAAATTTGTTTTTAACATAAAATCAGTATGCATCAAGTATTAACACATTATTTTGTACTTTAGCTATCAAAGGTCCCAAATTTGTACAACCAAATCAAATTTCACACCCTAATGACCAACTGGTACACACCGTGAATAGCTCGGTGATTCCCCTTTTTTTTAATTTAATGAGCAAGAAAAGTTTGTTTTTAACATAAAATCAGTATGCATCAAGTATTAACACATTATTTTGTACTTTAGCTATCAAAGGTCCCAAATTTGTACAACCAAATCAAATTTCACACCCTAATGACCAACTGGTACACACCATGAATAACTCGGTGATCCCCCGTTTTTTATTTTTTATTCTAATGAGTAGGAAAAGTAATTTGTAGTGAAAATACAAAAAAATGAATACAAAACATCCAGGAATTAGAGCCTGTAGTTCTAATTTCAGAGTATCCAATACATTGAAATGGCAGATTCTAATTTCTGGATGGTTCGAATGTGTAAGGATTCGAATTTGTGAGATTCTACTGTTTTACAAAAAGTAGAGCTGTTGGCAATATCCCAGTATTTTTTATAATCTGTGATTCCCCGTTTTTTATTTTTTTTTTATTCTAATGAGTAGGAAAAGTAATTTGTAGTGAAAATACAAAAAAAAAAATGAATACAAAACATCCAGGAATTAGAGCCTGTAGTTCTAATTTCAGAGTATCCAATACATTGAAATGGCAGATTCTAATTTCTGGACGGTTCGAATTTGTGAGGATTCGAATTTGTGAGATTCTACTGTTTTACAAAAAGTAGAGCTGTTGACAATCTCCCAGTATTTTTTGTTTAATCTGTGCCACAGAAGTAGCCAATAATAGAAAAAATTAAAGGAAACATAATTTTTTTTTCAGTTCTGCTAGTGTTTGTACATATTCCTTAACGGATGTTAATTCTCATAAGAATACCAGTATTAGGATCTTAGGCTATTAAATTTCATACAATAATTATTTTTTTTTTTTTTTTTATTTTTAAATAATATTGATTTATTAGTTTTTATAATCCGGAATTAATTGCTGAGGAAATTATACTAGACAGTAAGGAAATATCGACAAGTTACATATTCATTATAAAGAATAAAGACCTTAAGCTTAATGTTTAGATTGGTGCAGAAATTTTTCGAATTTTTCAACTAAATTTGAACTCGGAACCAGATATAAAACATGTTGTGTCTTAACAGTTATTCTATTCTTATTAAAAACAAAAGACTTAAACAACAAACCTGCTATGAATTTTCTATAGATATAATTTGACTAAAAATTGTAGTCTTAACACACAAAGTATAGAGTTAATATTTCATATCAGAAAAATCAATCTTGTTAAACATCTTTGTGAATTACAAAATTTGTTAGTTTAGGCCAGATTTAAAAGATTTTAATCATGTTTATTTTATCCGAAACAGAATCACTTCTTTTTTTTAAGTTTGTTTTTTGTGTGTTTCAAACAATTTAAATTTTATTTATTTGACTATAAAAATCATGTTGTTAATTTTTTTTTTTTTTTTGTTTTTTTTTTTTTTAACAAAAATTCTTTTGATTGTTTAAAAAATTTTGTTTTGGTTGATTTCTTTTCTTATTATTATTGTTTTTTTTTTTTTTTTTCTTTAAATTTAATTTAATACAAAGCACCTGCTGTGCGAACTCACACGCCTCACTTGGCGTTATTATCAGATGATATCATCACTTGAAATTCCTCAAAACCAAATAAATCCTAAAACAAAAAAAAAAAAACAAATTTTAATAATTTTTTTTTTCTCTTTTTTTTCAAAAATAAGTCTTAAACTCAAAGAAACAAGAGAAAAAAAAAAGATCAACACCGGCTTATAATAAACGCTAGATGATGAGTCGTATAGTAAAGCTAGTGTGGCATGATCAGCTAATATTTTAAAACAAAATTAGAAAAAATAAAAATTGAATTAATTACGCTTGTATTTGTTTATTCAACAATATTCTTAAAATCATAAAATATTAATTAATTACATTTTTATTTGATAAAATGAGATTAAAATCTACTGATAAAGCGATAAAGTTTGCTTTGTTTTTATTCACTTCAGTTGTTTGTTTGTGGATTTTGAATTTGAATAAAATAGAGTTAAAAAATGAATATGTTTCCCTCACTTCTTATTTTTTTTTTTTGGAAACAAGTTAAAAACGTCAATGAAAGTTCTAGTAAATAGATAGGTTTGTGTATTGTATGGATGTATTGTGATATTTTCAGCTGTGGTTAAATCATAAATGCCTGTTAATTTATGATCATTTCTAATTCAAGAAATCAAATAAATTTTAAAAGGCAGTAAAAAATTAATATTAAATTTAAATCAAAACCAAAACCAAAACGAAAGCGTATAACATTTATTGTATTGTATCAAAAGTCAATAAATTCTAATGTAGTTTAAACAAGATAAACGGGAATAAATAAATTATTTTACTATTTTTTTTATATTGATTATTTTATCTTGTTTTTAATGTGATATGGATAAAGATAATTATTGTATGATTTATTTTATAAGTATATTATATAATAATTAAAATATGTAATAAAAATTAAAAAAATTTTAAAAAAATAAATCTTTCTCTGATCGAAGGCAGCACTTAGGGAACGACCCCTACTTATGCAGTACCTTGTGATGGGAATTACTTTGTATTTCAATTCAAAAAATCAATAATAATGAATTGCAAAAATTTTTCGAAAATTCATAAGATTTTAGATTCGAATCGAAATATAAAGTAACCCCCCTGGTCTAGAAAAATATGAGGGGAAATAGAAAAAAAGGTGTAGGTCTTTGCTTTAAACCTATCTATATCTTATCTGATAACGGTCAGAAAAAACTAAAGGTTCTACTTTAAAATGCGGTTGCTGTTGATTATTCATTGGCCAGTGTTATACCTTCACCACGTAATAATCTAACAATCAAGCCCAAAAGGCCCACACAGTTAAGTTTAAATTAGAGGAGGAACACAAGATCATAACGATATGGAAGATGATGTTGCTGTTGTTCTACTTGATCCTGCCCCGGGAGTAATGCTTAATAAGTTCTTTTCAACTGCCTTTCTGGTATGGAAGGCCTTGCCAGAGCGCTATTGCTCTTCGCCAGCTTAGCCAGTCCTTGCAGTGTAAGCAAAAAAAAAGTCCTCAACTCGAGTTGATATGACTGCACCCTGTATTTAACAATAAAATATTCACTCAGCCAGAAACGTCGCAGATAAGAAGAAAAAAAAGCAAAGTTAAGAAAACCAAAAAAAAAAAAACATTTTCAAAACGCTTTGATGTCAAACACGGCCAACAAAGTGGAGTGAAACTTTCAGCGAAAACTTTTTAAATGCTGTGGTTTTGACTTGAATTTGCAACAAATTTTCAACTAATCGATATAAAAAAAATATTTCTTTCGGTGACTACCTTTTAGCAGACTTTTGACACGGGGGGTGAGTGGTATAGTGGTTAGATCGACAAACGTCCCAGGCTCAAGTCCCAGTAAAAGTGAAAAAATGAAAAAGTGATAGTGATTTCTTTTCTACCATAAAAATGCCGCCCTGTTAATAGGGAAACTTAAAAAAGGTTTAACCAACCCTGTAATAATGGCGTTGATTATTTGGCGAGAAAAAAAAACAAATAAGGAAAAAAGGGAGCAGCATTGTTTTGATTGATGACTTCGTTGAAATAAAATAATTAAATCGTCTTCATCAGACGAAGAATATGAATCTAGCAAATGATTCAGTTTAGTCTTTGCACATACAATTGATTTTTATTAAAATTCTTACAAATGCTTCTTAAATTCTGCTGTTTCTTTAAAAAATGTAAACAAAACAATAGCGTTGCCAGATTGCTGATTTGATGGCTTAAAATTTGTAACGCTTTTTTTACAAAAAATTTAATTTTACAACACTTTTGTAACACGAAATATAATTTGTTTTATAACAAAGATCATCTGGCTTTTCCGATATAATAATTATTTTACAGAATAATGAAAAAAATTAACTTTAAAATTTAATAAAGATTTATAGCGATTTTTTCCAAACTCTGTATGGTAGCCTTATAAGTAAATAAAAATCATCTGTTTTATAGGGCAATACCAACACTGTCGATTTATTCAGGGCGTAAAATGCAATGCCTTTCACCATTAGTAAGTGTGAATTTTGTTGAATAAAACATGAAACCCTTTCAGAGAGCAAAACATTTTTGAGAAACAAACACAAAATTGCAAATTTTAAATAAAATGACGCACTTTTTGGTTTGCGGTTTTTTCAAAATTATAATTTAAAACTAAAAGGTTATCCACCCCTCGCCCCTCCCTCCAAGAAGACCATCTACAAAGGAACCAGTCCCCGACATTCCACTCTATTCCATCTTAACCAATGTCAACAAAAAAAAACGCCACTTAATGGGAAGTAGCAGATAACAGCTAAACCTACTTAGCGAAGGCACTCATCACACAATCAACATGCAACGATGAGGCAATTGCTGTTGATCATTCAAAGGTGAAGGTATAACACTGGCTTTTAAATGATCAGTTCACAGCAATTTGTCTTATTCCTCAAGCGCTTAATAATATAATAAAACAAAATCTGTTGTCATAATGTACTTTCCACGAAATTTCCCATACAATGCACAGCATTTAGTAGGTATCTACCCCTGAGTAAAAAAAAAGTCTTAAAAAATCACCTTTAAAATCTGATATAACTTCTTACTATAGAATCTTCAGCTTTTGTGGACTATGCGTTTAATATGGACCAGGGAATTTGTTTTGCAAAGAAAGTCCAAAAGGCCCGGGTACAAAGATTTTAAAAAGTTTTGAGTTCAGTTTTGGTTTCTGTCCCTGATTACATAATTGGCCATTACAAGCCTGCTTCCGACTGGTACATCAAGTTTTATCCATGAGTATTGAGACCTACAGACAGACTTGAGAAGAGTGTTCCTGACATGCCGAAAGACTGCTAAGAGATTTTCGCCGAAAAATTTATTTTTCATATTTCTGTTATATCGATATGTCAGAGCTGGGGCCTAAACCCGGAGCTTGTGTTTAGTAAGCAAACACACTATCAGTAGAAATTATATGTACTATGGAGAATATGATAAAATGTGTTGCTCTAGACTTTGGCTAATTCATTGGAATGAAATGAAAGAATATAATTCTAATATATGATTTCTACACAAATTGTGGGTTAAATTGAACATATATACGGCCCCCATATGCTCGAAAAAGTGGTTGAAAATTGGACCTGTAGAATTGGCTTTATTCGAGCTAGCAGCGGCGGCTGCATGCCCGAAATCATATTTAAACATTAATGGCATAAAATTATCCTTCCAATAAAGCCAAATTGATGGACATTAAAACGATTTTCTTGTGTTTTATTTCAATTCGAAGTTCTATACCTCTAAAAAGAACACCCTTTAGCACACAATGAACTCTGATGAAACTATCGTAGTAGCCGGTGACGAAAATATGTTCAGTTTGGCTAGTGCACTATTCCTTTACGAAAACAATTTTCTTCTTTGATTATCAAGAAAAAACTAAACAAAATTAGTTTAAAAAGTGATTACTCTCACTGGGACTCAAACTCGTATTGCCAGATCAGGTAACAATCGAATACAATTAATTTTCAAGACAGTTAAAGTATAAAATTTTAGCACATACTTTAACGAAATGTTTAAACAAACAAAAAAAAAAAAACTTCAAAACACTACTTTAATAAAAAGTGTGTCAGTGTAAAAAGTATTAAAACGATAAAAAAAAGAATATTTGTATTTTAAACACTATTTATTTTTATTATTTATTCATATTTAATTTGAACTGTCAATATTTTTTAAGGAGCCACTCCGTCTAAGTATTAAAGCTGTTGAAAGAAGAAAAAGTCTTAGAAATAAATGGTAGTAAGCAAGTAAAAGCGAAAAAAAGAAGAAAACTGCGATACCTATACCATACCAGACATGTCAAGACAAGAAATATTTATGTTGAAATCACTTAAAGATTAATGCCAATAAATAAACTTATACAAAAGGCCTCAACTCGAGTTGATATGACTGTACCCTGAATATTAATTTTGAATTCAACAATAAAATATTCACTCACCAAGAAACGTCGCAGATAAGAAGAAAAAAAAAAAAAAGCAAAGTTAAGAAGACCAAAAAAAAAAAAAGAAAAAAAAAACCTTTTCAAAACGCTTTGATGTCAAACACGGCCAACAAATGCCATTAGTTAAACAAATAAATCAAAAACAAAACAAAAAAAAAAGTTTGGCATTAAATGACAACAACAGCAATAGCAATTACAAGAACAACAATAACATTAATATGTAAATAAATAAATAAACATCCATCAATTGACAATTAATAAAACCAAATAATATTGAAAAATCAAAGAACTAAAAGCAAAGGCAAAAATTGATTACAAACAAAGGCAATCAAACATTTTGACATAAAAAAGGTGTGACAATAATTGAACAATAATTTATCATTATTAATTAATAAATCAGTAACAACAGCAACAACAGCAACAACAACAACAAATATGAACAATATGAAAAAGCAACAGTATAAACCAGCATCACTAACAGCAATAAAACAGTCACAAAACATACAAATAAATTATAAAGACAACAAATAATTAACATTTAAACAGCAACAGAAATTAAATCAATTACACTGAGTACATATAAACTTTACATATACCCTACATTTATACATATGTACTTTGTAAAAAACACATCAATAAATGAAATAAGAAATTAATAAAATACTTATCTACTGAAGTCTTTTAGAGAGTAACGAAAAAACAAAAATAGATATCGGCTGAGTTTTCTATATTATTCGAATTAAAAGGGCTCTCTAAATAATGACTTCAAAACAACTGGGCTCTAGGCAACAACTAAAAATTAGAGCTTTTACATACTGTCGCATAAAATAAAGAACACTGTAAATGACAAAACATTTCATGTTCACCAGAGCCAAAAAACCTGTCTGAAAGTAGAACAAAGACACTGGTATTTTTCAAAATGCAGATGACGCACACAGGGTTAGAATAACATGTTTTCTTGGATTAATTAAAAAAAATTTCATGTACCCGGTTAGAGTATATAAAATTCTACATCACTTGTCGTCAAAAGTGCTCTGGTGTTTTTCTAGTGAAACTTCAAAGTCAAACTTTATAAAAATTTTTGTGCAAAAAACGCTAAAAAAAAGTGAAAACTTTCCCGTTGAAAATTTTATTTATTTTTAAAAGTATTGCAAAATTTAACAATTTTTCAATGGAACCATCAAGTTCAGGTTATTTTGCAAATATTTCGTTAGCACTTGTGTATCAAATTGTGTGTGGAAGTGTTTTAGATTTAGTTATTTATATTGGAAATGCCAAAAAAATTAGCATTTTTATATTTTAAATGGATATATGTGCCCATAATTATGAAAGTGGTCTAAGTCATAAGTATATATCATGTTTCGAGATATTTAATGATTTACATTTGAATAAATTAAAAAAAATGTTTTTACATTATATGCCATTTTAATTAATAATTTCATTACATACATACATACATACATAACTGGCCTTTACAACCCTGTATCAGGATTACGGCCTAGCTTCTCGCAGCACTCATGTTGTATGTGTCAATTTCTATCCATGAGTACCGGGACCTACAGTTTAATGTCGACTCCGAACGACTCATTAGTCTTAATTAATGGAAATTTATTACGAATATGAAATTTTGTGTGAATTTCATACAATAATATTGTTTTTAAAGTTGGAATTGACTTAGACCATTTTGAAAATTAACTGAATGTCCTATAAATGACTTAAAGCAATAAAGAACTTTGAGTTTTATTTAAAACAATAATTTAACTGAACATTTGTTAATTATTTTTCAACAGCAATCCATTTTTATCAATATTGCGAGTAATTTAATATTTCCGTATATTTTTGGTCATTCGGCAGAAAGGAATGATCCGATATCAAAAATTCGTGGTCTAATTTTTGACTTAGACCGCTTTCATAATTAACACTAAATGAATTTCATATAATGTTGAAATTAGAACCACTATCTAATGGTTAATTTTTGACAATTTCGTAAAAATTACATTGCACAAATTTAGTTTAAAATAATGTGGTATGAAATAACTGATAAACTAATTTTTTTAAAATTTTGACTTAGACCACTTTCATAATTATGGGCACATATAGTTATTATTCGCCAACATTCATGTCAGAATTTTTAGTTTATATTTAAGAGGGCATAAATCTCTATTATATTGCAAAATTTTACGCTGCCTTTTTGTGCCTTTTAGAAGCTATGCATTGTTTAATGCAAGTGTTGCAGCAGTCAAATAGCTAAAAATCACATTGACCTCGCGACTGCTGCTCGTCGTTGTGTGTTGTGTTTTGTTGTTTTTCATGTTATTTTTTTCTTACTGATCGAAAGACCTGTACATGTAGACAATTTATGATTTGGCCTTTCCATTCTTCATGGCACAATACAGGACGACTTTTTGTTGAAACGTATCCCTGGTACAATATGTCTCCCACTTTGCACAAGTATTTTATTCACGGGCCCGAAATTGTGTCAAATGGCATTTTACTTATTAGGCAGTTATCAGAAGAAGCGCAAGAAGCTCGAAATAGAGAGTTTCATTCACGAAAGTACTTACTTACTTACTTAGCTGGCCATAACAACCCGTTAACGGGTTTCGGCCTGCCTCAACACTAGTCTCCAAGCGTCTCTGCTAAGCGTACGCCTTCGCACACAATTGATGACAGGGCTCCATCTACCTGGTTTTTCCAACGTAAACATGGACGTCCTCTACGCCGACGTCCGATTCTTCCATCCGAACAACATGGCCGAGCCAGCGCAGTCGCTGGATGTTAATGCGCTGGACAACGTTTACGTCGCCGAGGAGCTCATTCACGAAAGTGCAGTTGCGTAGAATCAAACCAAGATATTTTTAATATGTTTTTGATAACCTCTGACCCAATTATTTCAAGCATGCAAAAATTGCCTACAAAGAAGGTTTAAAGCTTGCCAGAAGAGGCAATTGATTTAATTGTAACTGCAGCTTCGAACAGGAACTATTTCAGTGATATTCAAGTTGCTGATGCTGCTGACGATGATGCTGCTGATGATGACGATAATGATGATGGTGTTGATGATGTTGATGATTAACTTAAAGATGTATAAAATATAATGTTTAAGTTCTCATACTGTACTCCTTGCGCTGTATACCTACATTGATATTTGGCATTATTTAATAAAATTATATTCAAATATAAATGGTATTAACTGAAAAATAAAGAAAAATTATCCGAACATGGCTTCCCTGATTTGATCCAAGAAAACATGCTATTCTAACTCACTGTGAGGCGTAAGTGAATTATCTTTTCATCATAGAAATCTTTGACCGGGACCAATCGACGGGTATTTTTTTTTTCTGATAAAAATGATGCCAAAAACCTATTTTCGATTTTTTGTCAGTTACAACGTTCTTTAATTCTTGCGATGATATATAATTGGCCATTACAACATTGTTTCAGGGTTAAGGCCTAGTTTTTCGCAACATCCATGTTTAAGAACAATTTATAAATACTACTCTGCTATAAAGAAATAAAAAGTACTTTTAATTTTTTAACTAAAAAAAATTTCAAGTTTTATTTTTTTTCATTAAATTTATTAACAATTTCATAAAAATACTAGTTAACTCGGCAAACGTTGTTTTGCCTTATAAATTTGTTCTAGGAAACACTTGTTAGTTCAAATATATTTAATACTCTTCACCGAACTGCAAAACTTAATATTGATATGAGCAATCAATGCCTGCGTTACTAATTATTTTAATAAATGATTATTAGCCATTTTCGGTACATTAGTTTGATAGTTGGGGATAGTGAGAAATATCCCCTGTACCGCCCCCTCTGATTATTAAAAAAAGTAAACCATATACATATGCTCTACGGTACATATATAAGTAGTTTAAAATTTCATCAAATTTTACATTCATTATTTAGGTGCGGCATAAATTTTCCCTTGGGGCGGGTCACCTTAACATTTAGAGGTATGAAAAATAGATGTTGACCGATTCTCAGACCCACCCTGTATGCACACAAAATTTCATGAAAATCGGTCGAGCCATTTCGGAGGAGTTTGGCAACAAACACCGCGACACGACAATTTTATATATTAGATTGAAAAACTTTTAAATTATATTCTAAAATATTGTATAATAAATTAGGTATTCGGGATTACCTAACGCATTTATAATTATAAAATATTTGTGATCTCCATTTTTGTCAAATAAGCTCTCACACAACAATAACCTGTAAAATATTCCATTAGATATTTCTGACCTGGCTCTTTATAGTTCAGAATATCACAACTGCTTTAAAATTAGATCAACTTGAATGTTCCAATGTTTCCAGCATTTCCAGAGGAAGCGGTGCTGAATAGTAGCAATAGAGTCGTAAAAACTAGATTCCTTGACTACTTTTCAAGATGCTGCAAAAATCTACTTAAAAGTAACATACCGCTACATATGTAACTGCAAAGTCTTATGAAAGCTAAGCAAATGCTTTTCAGAAACTAAAGCGAACGAGGCAGAAGGCAAGTGGGAGTGCTTAAAATAACCGACAATAATTTTAAATCACATAATAATAACGAAATAAAAATATCTATTATATGTAAGTAAAAATAAATAATAATATTTTCTTTTTATATAAAAATGAAAGAGAAAAATATTGAAATCAAATGCAAACTACAAGTAAACTATTAGAAAATGAATTAAGGAAGGCAACAGTAATAAATAAACTTAAATGCAGTCTAAGATATGCACGTATAATATTTTAAAACTGAAAGAGAAAAATGTGTTCACAAAAAAAGAAACATGACATTTAAAATTTATACTCATACTCAGTAATAGATTACCACCTTCAACATCACTCTGTTGGCCACAATACTAACATTTGCAAACCTTGTAAATGATCATTTCCAGACATACATGCGCCTTTTCTTTGATGAAAAAAAAACGGGTGAAATTATATACAAAAAAAAACAGCAAATCAACAACAAATAACAAAGTCTTGTATTTACTTTCTGTTATTAGAAAATAAAAATAAAAAAAAACTAAAAATTATTAATAAATAATAAATTTGCATATTAAACGGTTGATACGATAGAAATACAGTACAACACAATACATTTTATATTGTTATTGAAATTCAGGTATGCAGATGATACTGACGACAATACAATGATGCTGTGGTTGTTGCTGTAGTTGCTTTTGCTGTTGCTGATGCTGATCATGCCATGTTATTTTGTCAGTTTTTTTTTTCATTTTTTTTTTTGAAATGAAGTGTATTTAAAGAATTTTAATGATGAAATTTTTTATTGGAATTTCATCAATTACTAGTGAGATAAAATGTCAAATTGACACTGTTAATGGAGAAAAATTATTAATGCTTTTAGTGAGTGTGGTGTAATCAAACAAAAGACTTAAGAGGGAAACTCTAAAATATGAAAATATTTCTAATTTGAGAATACAAATATAAATAAATAAAATTATTAAAAGAGCAAAATTATAAACGTTGTAAATTTCTACTACATATTAACATATTATTTTAGAATAGCTGTAAAGAAAGGTATACACATTTCTAAAGTTTCAAAATAAAACTGCATTTTAGTTTTGAACACAAATAAATAACTATTTATATATACATACTTAAACGTAGTAAAAATATTTATAGAATTTGACTTAAAATTTGAAATACAATTTCATATCAAACTAGTTAATCCGTCAAACATTGTTTTGCCATATAATTTTGGATTAGGAAACATTTTTTTTTTCGTTCAAATATATTTGATACTCTTCACCAAACTGCCAAAGTCAACATTGATATCAGCAATCAATGTTTGCGTTACAAATAATTTTAATAAATGATTATCCGCCATTTTCGGTACTTCAGCTTGATAGTTGAGGATAGGGAGAAAGGTCCCCTGTATCGCCTCATTCTACGGTACGCAGATATACATCTAGTTTAAAATTTCATCGATATCGGTACATTGTTTAGTTGAGGCATAAATTTCCTCTTGGGTCCGGCACCTTAATGTTTAGATGTGAAAATTAATATTTCTTAAACGAAAGTTGTGTTAAGACGCCAACAAAATTTAATCAAAATCAGTTTATTAGTAGGAGATAGGCAGAAATAGTCCTTGTACCGCCCCCTCTGAGTACTTAGAAAAAAACGTAAACCATTTATGCTCTACGGTGCGCAGATCTGTCTAGTTTAAAATTTCATTGTATTCGGTACGTTATTTAGGTAAGGCATAAATTTTCCCTTGGGGTGCGTCGCCTTAACATTAAAGAGTATGAAAAATAGATGTTAACTTATTCTCGGACCTACCCGATATGCATACAAAAGTTCATGAAAATCGGTCAAGCCATTTCGGAGGAGTTTGACAACAAACACCGTGACACGAGAATTTTATCTATTAGAATTAGCAATATGAGTTTTGAAAATGTCTGAAAGTGTGAGAGTTTGATTTTGTTACCCCCTTTCATTTTTTCTTTATTGAGACCAATACTCACGGGTAAACCTCTACTAATGCTGTGTATTGCATTGGAATTTCTGTGGAAAGGACCGCATTTACATTTTTTTTTTTTCTAATATTATTAAACGCCTTAGAAATGAGACAAATTGCTGTGAATTGACCATTCAAACGCCAGTGTTATACCTTTACCCTTGAATGATCATTAGCAATTGCTCCATCGTTGTGGTGAGTGCCTTCGCTAAGTAGTTTTAGCTGTTATCTGCTATTTCCCAATAGGCGGGAATCATATTTGCAAATGATGATTTAAATACAAAGCTAGAATTCCAAAAAATTACTTGATGCCAAAACTTTACCATAAACCGAATATGGATGATGTACAATTCTACGCTTGCAATGCACTATGGCCGAAATTGGGATTTTAGTAGCAATAAATCAATCAGGTTCAGAAATTCTAAAATATTTAAGTTTCGGTTGAGAAACAGCTGGAATGTTTTGAATTACAGATAAGGAAATATTCCAAAAAAAAATTGATAAACAATCCAGAAATGAGAAAATATTTAGAAAATATAATATGGAATGGTTGGGTTGAGAAACAATTTTTGTTATACCGAAAAGGATTAATGCTACCGGGTGACCAAAAATGACTTATGCTGATAGCTGTGAAAGAAATACAAGGAGATTAGCTTACGAATCGGCTTTCCAGTAAGGAAACAATGCACAATTATTAGTTCATGCTGTCTCTATATCTGCCAAAAAATCAAACGCCACGGATTTGAAATGTCCTGCAATAAGTTGCTAATCTTCAAATCGGCCATCCCAAGTTCGAGAAGCTCTTAATACTAGTCATAAAGAAGTTACAACAGTATCATCTGATGAAGCTCTAATGTTTTTGTTAGAAAACGGAAAAGCAAATAGCAGCGGCCACACCAACGGTTGCCGTGGTGTAGTGGGTACTATGTTGGCTTACTAAGACGATATCCCCGAGTTCAAATCTCAGCTCTGACATCTTGAAAAAAAAGAAATATGAAATAATTATTTCTTTCGGCGGCTACCTGTCAGCAGTCTTCTGGCAAAAGCTCTGGAAGTAATTGATTGCCATGAAAAAGCTTCTCATGATGCGGACGCTCTTACCGATCCTGCAAAGTCTCTTCATTGGACTTGCAATGGTTGTAAAAAAATCAAGGTTGACTTTTATAAATTCTTTAAGAGCTATAAAGAGGGTTTTGATGTTCTTAGCAAAGAATTTTTATCTTTACAAGGTAAATTGGCCAAGTTCGGAGAATTATTCTCCAAGTTCTCAAGCTTGGATAACTTTATAAATGCTGAAGACAACATCTCCCCAAAAAAGAAGAAAAAAAATAATAAATTACTAACGATTCCTGCTAGTTCTGTAAATCCAAACACCGCTAATAACTCTTCGATTAATTCTACGCCTAATTTACAAAATGCAGCTAATATCGTTGTATCTAATAGCAGCCAAAATACATCACCATCTAGTGTTAATCAAATCGACCTTTTTTCAACGCCAGAAATATCTACTGAAAATAACCCATCTTTTCAACATCATCTTAAAATAATACCACCTCGCAAGTCAATATTTATATCTCGATTTGCATTCGATACAACTAATGATGATATCCACAAATATATTAATTCTAAAATTAAAAATATCTCAGATATCTACATAAAAAAATTTACTTACACTGAGCCTAGAAACGTAACATCATTCAAGTTGACTGTTCCTTTCGATATTTATGACAGGATTCTCGATCCCTCATTCTGGCCTCCCAATACGTTTGTTCGAGAGTTCATTACAAAGAACAGCCCAGGCTCATCCAATGTCGTTCGTCTCCCACCTAAAGATAGTTCCTTTCCAAAAAACTAAATTTGTCTTCTGATATCAGCCTTAACATTATTTATCAAAATGTTCGGGGCTTAAATACAAAGATAACAGACTTATTTACGAAAAGTTTTAGTTTTAACTACCATCTTCTTATTTTCACTGAAACTTGGCTAAGAGAAAATGTTTTTAACTCGGAAATTCTGTGTAACGAATTAAATATATACAGGAGAGATAGAGGTAATAATCGCATAGGCGGTGGCGTGCTTATTGCAGTAGCAAATCATTTGCCTTCTGAATTACTTTTTTCTGGAGACGATATTGAGCTAATTGCAATTAAAATCAAACTTTTAAAGAAAAATTTATATGTCAGTTGTTCCTATATTCCACCTGGCTCTGACAATGCTATATATGAAAATCATTTTCAATCTATTAATCATATGACACAATCTGCCAACCCTAATGACTGTATTTTTGTTTTTGGAGATTTTAATCTACCTGCTGTTTCATGGAATTTATCACCTGATTCTCCATTTTTGGTCCCATTAAACTCTAATGATTTCATAAACAAAATTATGGATTTATGTCTCTTTCAAATAAATATGGTGTATAATATTAACAATAAACTTTTAGATTTAATATTCGTGAACGAGCCTTCTGAATGTTCTACAAAGAGATCTTATCCAGTTACTGAACCTGAAGATTCATATCATCCTACTCTTGAAATAAATTGCTCTTATTTTCTTCCTGCTTCGCGTTGTGCTTCCATTAATGGGAAAACTTACGACTTTAAACGCGCCAATTACGATATGATGAATTTGCATTTCAATAGAGTTGACTGGAACAAAATATTATCTATAGATGATGGCAGTCCCGCAAATATTGAACTGATGCTTGATACTTTTTATAATCAAATTTTTTATGTAATGGATATGTGTGTACCGAAACGTTTTGTTTATAAGTCCTCGGGCCCCCTTGGAACACTAAACAACTCTCTGTATTAAAAAATAAGAAAAATAAACTTTTTAAAAAATATAAAAAGTTCAATACAACAACCAACTATGCAAACTACTCTATTTGCCGAGCTAATTACAATCGATTAAACACAAAACTATATACCAATTATATTAATAAAATGAAATCCAACTTTAAGAACAATCCGAAATCATTTTTTAGTTTTGTAAACTCTAAAAGAAAATTACGTAATTTTCCACCTGTCATGAAATTCAATGATAATGAATCTGACGACTATACTCTAATAGCCAATATGTTTGCAGAGTATTTCTCTACAACTTACTCAGATTCTAAATATTGCAATACACCCTATCCCTATAATATCAATTCAAACTCAGTAATTAACTTTCATCACTTCTGAATTAAGGAAACTAAAGCCAACCACCAATCACGGACCTGATGGTATTCCAAACTGTATTTTAAAGCACTGTGCGTTAAGCTTATCAAAACCATTATCTCGAATATTTAATTTATCAATAGGACGTGGATATTTTCCAAGTCAGTGGAAGTCCTCTTTTATCATTCCGTTTTTCAAATCTGGTTCAAAGTCCGATGTTAAAAACTACAGGGGGATTGCGAAACTAAACTCCTTTCCCATGGTTTTGGAAAAGCTTATTACAAAGTTTTTAAGCCATAACTTATCACATTTATTATCACGTCACCAACATGGTTTCAGAAAAGGACGCTCAACCATTACTAATTTATTACATTTTACCACCCTAATTAATAATGGATTTGTAAATAATCAACAAACTGATGCTATATATACAGATTTTAGTAAGGCTTTTGATAAAGTCAACCATAATCTACTTTGTCATAAGTTGTATATGCTGGGTTTTTCTCCAAACAGCTTAAATTGGATTCACTCTTATCTGTTGGATAGAAAACAAAATGTTCTTTTTCAAAACTGCATTTCCAAACCCATTAAAGTTCTTTCTGGAGTTCCACAAGGGATTCATCTCGGACCGATCCTCTTTTCGTTATTTATAAATGATTTACCATCTGCCTTGGAACATTGCAGTATTTTAATGTTTGCTGATGATGTGAAACTTTTTTATACATACAATAATACCTACCATCACTTACATCTACAACAGGATATCAACAATTTCTACGTGTGGTGCACTATTAATCTAATGGAACTAAATTCAGGCAAATGCAAGCATATGAGATTTTATCGAAACACCTATATCCCAAATACATTTCTTATGAATGGACAACCCTTGGAATTAGTCAACTCTTTCCACGATCTGGGAATTATGCTTGACGCCAAACTTTGTTTTATTCCACATATAAATCTGATTGTTAATAAAGCCAGAGGAGTTCTTGCCTTCGTTAAGAGATGGAGTAAAGAATTTACAGATCCGTACGTTACTAAAATCCTATACACTTCGCTTGTAAGGCCTATACTTGAATATGGTTCTGTTGTCTGGGATCCTGTTTACAATATTCACATCGACCACATCGAATCTATACAGAAACAGTTTCTTCTATTCTGTCTGCGAAATCTACGTTGGAATCCTATATTAATTTTACCGTCTTATCAACATAGATTAGCTCTTATAAAGCTACCTACACTTAAAAGCAGAAGAACCATGTTAAACGTTTCCTTTTTGATTAATATTATTAATGGTGAAGTCTACTCTGAATTCCTTTTGAGTAATATATATTTTAATGTGCCAATTAGGCCAACACGATACTTTCATCCACTAGCTATTAAATACTTTCGTACCAATTATGCCAATGCTGATCCATTAAGAAGAATATGTTTAAACTTTAACGAACTTTATCAATTCATTGATTTCTCCTTAAATTTAAATTCTATCAAACGCAATATAATAGTTTTTCTCAACAGATAAATTTTCTTTATATTTAATTGCAATAACATTTTTAAATTAATTTAAAATTTAGTACAGTCTGTGTAAATTTAGTTTGTAGACTTTATTAAGAAATAAATATTTAAATCTGTCGTTCGGAGTCGACTTTAAACTGTAGGTCCCTGTACTCATGAATAAAAATTAAAACACACAACATAAGTGCTGCAGGAAGCTAGGCCGTAATCCTGACACAAGGTATATATGTACACCAACACAGCTAAAAGAGTATTTTCTCCCCCAGACCTTTTAGCATCTATTACTGGTATAAACATTGACATTTTTTTAAATATTTACGCATAATCTTAATTGCTTTCTCCTGAAATTTATTTTTTTTTGTTGGTAAAACTCCGTATACAAAATTTGATGAAACTAACTTTTTGGTAAGTATGTTTGCCTATAATTTGGGTTTTGGGCCCAGAGGAAAGGGGCGTGGACTGCTCATTTTTTTCTCAAGTTGCTTTTTTGTCAGTAGAAGTCCATATAACCATTTTGGTGAAGCTAGCTTGCCAGGAAGTACTATTTGCCACTACTTTGAAAAGAGGGGGCGTGGCACGCCAATTTTTCTCAAGTCTCACTTTTTGTCATTAGAAGTCTACACAACAAATTTGATGAAGCTAGCTGGTTGGGAAGTATTATTCGCCGCTAAATTCGCGATTTCGGATATAGTCCAATGCCATAAAACTGTGTTGAACTTAAATTGTTGAACTGAACTTAAGTATTAAAAAATTCTGTTGATATGAATCTATTCGATTTTAAAGTTGGTTCACTTCCAGCGAATTCTTATTCCAAGGAAATTGCGTAAACCTCAGCTTCGTAGCCATCTTGGAAAGGAAAATTTGCATTTCTCAGACAAAACGAATTAAATCCGAATGAGAGAGCGAATAAGGAAACTTTAGACTTTTATATAATCTCTTGTCATTTTTTTATTTCTTTAGAATACACGAGTAAAAGACGAATTCAAACCATTTGCATATTATTAAAGTTTTTTAGTTATAAAATTAAATTTCAAAATTTCGGTTGTTTGTTGTTAACTGGCACCACAACTACGTGTAAAGTCCGTCTATTATCTTTACAGACATACACTCCGGTTCACTTATTTAAAGGTACAAAAAATCCCATATTCAGGACCAAAAAAAATACCACATTTTTAGATTTTTTTTATAAATTCCTCAAAAAAAAGGTTCCTTAGTTAAGAAACCACCATTGTCATGATTTTGTTTATATCTCAAGATGTCTAGCTTCCATTTCTATTTTAAAATTCTAGAATCGGTTAAAAATTGCAAAAGATACCGGCTCCTGAATATGGGATTGTTTGTGCCTTTAAATAAGTGAACCGGAGTGTATGTATATAAATTATTAATTTATTCCTATAACAAACTGCTTTTGATTTTTAATAAAAATTGTGAAAGAACTTTATCAAAATACTCGTTGGCCATGTTGATCTTAAAATTATATAATTTTTTGGTATAAAAACTGTATTCTCATATTTATACTTCGTTCTATGTGACATACCCATATAGGTATATATGCAGATATTCATTATTTTCAAAGTAATTTTTATATCAATTTTACTTTTCTAAATAATATTTTGCTGTGATTCTATGAAATTAAACAAAAATATTAAACTTTTCCTTCAGAGAGAAATAAAACGAAGAAAGCAAAATTAAACTGAATTCAGAATTTTAAAAACTTGTGCTCTGCGCCAAGGTTTTGACTTTGAATACTGTTTTAATTACGTTTCCACTTCTATTTTTTAAACACTTTAAAAGTGTTTGAATTGATATTCGAAAACCCATAAACAGATACTATATTATTTTTTTATATATTTTTATTTATTTATTGACTTTAGAAAAAACACACCTTCTTATATATTTTGTTTTTTTTTTTTTTTTGTTTTTTATTCAAAATCATTTATAAAATAAAACTTATAATGGTGCCATAATGTCTGGTAGAGCAGCTTAAAGTTTTTTGTCAAATTTTTAAGTATATAGTGTATAAATTTGCATATTTTTTTTAATAAGTACTTGACTAAGTTTTCAAAAATAATTATTTTATAAAAGACAACTTTTATCTTCAAATTTTGTTTACCTTCATTGCGTTTTTTTTTTTTCTTTTTCTTTTTCACTAATTTTATTGCCTCTTTAAAAGCTGCTTAAAATCATTTTGTTGTCATGTCAACTTTTATTTGAATTTCAGTTATAAAAAGCTTTGAAAAACAAAATTGCTATACAAAAAATGCTAATTTTTGTTAAAGAAATGAGAGACCCACAAAACTGATGTTGTTTTTTTTTTAATTAATATTTATTTTTTCGATATCATAACTAAGTAGGTTAATATGTTTGACATTTATTATTCATTTGTGGTTGGTTTTCTTTCAAATTAACGTATGAAATATAAATTATAATGTTATAAATAATAATTAAGAAAAAACAAATTAAATACAAATATAATAGAATTAAAAAAAATATTTTTTAAAATAATTAAAAAAATGATTTCACTAGTCGTTTTAATCCGACTTTCATTAACCTTACAATGCAGCAAAATTGTGCAAAATTGTTTAGGAAATTAAGTTTTTTTTTAATAATTTTAATTCTGGTTTTTCGACCTTTATTATTTAATGTAAAGAATTACTCAAGCTTAAGGTCTTTTTTTAATAAAAATCGTTTATTTATTTATTGATATTTCGCTACTCCTGCGTTTAGCGTCTTCAGGAAATATTTATTTTTAAATTATTTTCAAACTTCAAATACAGAAATTATGTATATGTAAATTCAAAAAATTTTTTTGTAAAAAAAAAAAAATTAAAAATCAGAAAACATTCTACCCAACAAACAATAATAACAGTGATAAAATCAATAATATAAAAATTTTATAAAATCATGAAATAAAGTAATATTAGTGTAAATGTGTAACAAATTAATTTAAAATATTAAATAGTAAATCAAAGTAACAAAAATTAACAATTTATTTTCTGTGTATTAAATGTCTGTATACTTGTGCTATGTTATCTGTGTCAGCCTTGAAGTTAATTCTGTGTGTTGTTGGTACATTAATAATTTGTAGCATTTCTAACATTAAACGTTTTTTATAACTATTTTCTACATTTAAGATAGAAACATTTTCAAAATTTGGATAGTGATTGAATTTTGAACGATGTGCGGATAAAGCCGTCTTTTGTGAATTAATATCACTTCGTTTCTGGTCCGATTTATGTCCAGCTATTCTAGTTTTCAACTTATTCTTGGTCGTACCTACATATACTTTATCACAAATTTCACTATCATTACCATTACAAGGAATGCTATAAACTAAATTTGACTTGTCCCATTTCTTTACCTTATCCTTTGTCTTGCTAAATAATCTTCCTAAAGTATTATATATCGTATAACTAAAATTATACTTATCCTGATTAAAAATTCCTGACATTTTCAAACGGTCTGACAAAACAGGTATATAAATTATAGATTTATAAATTTTATTCGCTGTTGCATTATCACTATTCCTGTTTCCCTTACCCTGAATATTATCATTAAAATTGGCAACACACCTCATATTATCTCTACATTGTCTAATTAATCTATGAATAATACTTAATGGGAAACTATTGTCAATTACTATATTCTTAACTTTAACAATGTTGTCCTTATGAAATTCCTTGTCACTAATTCTAAGTACTCTCTCTATTAAATTTTTAGCTGTGTTAATAATAACACCCTTATTGTGTTTTGAAAAATAGTTAAAAAGCCTTCCAGAAGCTGTTGGTTTTTGATACCAATCAATCACCAGTTTCCTACCCTTTCTAATTAATAGTGTATCTAAAAACGAAATCTTAAAATTAAATTCTCTCTCCATAGTAAAGTTAATAAAAGGATTAAAATTATTGAGTGTGGTCAACATTCTTTCAATTCCACTTTTTGGAATAATACAAAATAAATCATCTACGTATTTCGTCATAATCCTAGGTTTAATTTCCAATTCACCAATACAATCATCTAATAATCTCTCCATAACTATATATGCATAAGACTAAAGGCCTGGTTAGCCAAACGTTGATGTTGTAAAACAGTACGTACGTACGTATGTGCAGTTATACAAACGTGTCATATGTCAACAGAAAATGTAAATAAAAACAAAACAAACAAAAAAATTAATATTAATAGTAATATTAATTTTTCGTCGTCCACTAAAAACAAAATATAATAATTTTTAATTTTAATAATATTGATTATATAATTTATTATATTTTTTACTTACATATTTTTCACAAAACACAGCACAAATAAAAAATTTTGATTTTTAAATGGCAATATGAAGCCAACTGTTTAGAGCAGTGATGAATGTTGTTAAATTAACACAAAGTTAAAAAAGGTACCAGAAGTACCAAAATAAGAGCATATTATAATTATGTACTTCTTATATTTTATGCTTCCTAAATTTTATTCTTATACTACTACGGAATATTAAATTTTTGGTTTAATGTCATTATTTATTGAATCGGACCCATTGCTCCAATGTGGACCGGAAACAAAAAAACTTAATTTTTAAGTAGAACTTTTTAAAAAAAAATTGTAATTATCTCGGTAACTAGCTAGCACGTAAATCAATCATGCATCCCATATGCTTCTTTTTAGATAATCGAATAATTTTTCATTTGGTATGTATATAACTCGTCTGTCGAAGATATGTTAAGTAAAACATCGGACTTTTAAATTAAAAAAAATTAAAAACAAACTTTATATTCACATAAAAATTTAAGGTCTTCAAAAATTATAAAGTCTTTTTGTACACATATAAAAGAAATTGATTTGCAAATAAGCATGAAAGTACCAAAAAGGGCATTTTGGCCACATTGCCATTTAACATACAATAGTCCCATCACTCGCATTGTAATAATGTCACCTAAAAACGTTTAGAAATTCTATTTTATACAGATTGTTCCGTTCCATCAACGTGACATTTATTTTGGATAACCATTTGCATTGTTTTCATATGCTAGAAACCAACGTACGTTGCGTTACGTTACATGAACGTTTGGCTAATTCTACCTTAACACTGAAGGAAAAACTCTTACTCATGAAGTACATTGTGCTGGTCTAGGCCATAGATGCCCAGTAGTGGCTGATATCAGCAAATTGAACTCTCACGTATACTTGCGCTCTTTTGTTTGGCAATCAACCAATATATATATTATATATTATATATTTATATATATAATAAGACACAGAAGTTCTGCAAGTGTAGTTTGTCTCTCCCACTCAACATGCTGATTTCCTCTTGGTTTATTGACGATCAAACAAAAGAGCGTAAGTATACGTGAGAGTTTAATTTGCTGATATCAGCCACTACTTGGCATCTATGGTCTAGGCAAATATGTTATAGAAAGTGGGAAAGAGAGAGAGAGAGAGAGAGAGAGCTTGTGAACATTTGAGTTATGCTTTTTGATTTTGTAATTGGCAACACAAACATTCACTGGAAGATTGTTCCATAAACGAGCGAAATAATCGTGGAATTTTACTCAATAACTAATTCGCTAAGCTCATATAAATTATTGAAAAGTTTACCTAGCCAGGTTATTTCTTTAATAAAGGTTTTTTTTTGCAAACATTTTGAGAGCAAGTGGAATAATTGATAATATGGGAATTCAGTAACTTAGCCAAGCAGTAGAATAGACCAACACTGGCAGTGGTAGTTAGTGTGATGCAAATTCCTAAAATATGTAAGACCAAGACTCTTGAAAACTATCGCTTTTTTATTAATTAGATAAATACAACCGCCACCCTGTGCAGTAAATATCTGAACGTGATCCAATATTAACTTAATATTTATACTCGCTGAGAAGTGCAACATGTTTAATAACATTGAACCTGGCAGTGATTTTAAGGCTTTTAATGGTAAGATACAGAATGATATCTTAAAACTTACTATACTGATGATGGCATTCGACTTAGTGCTTAGACTACACACAATACAAACTGTTTTGTCTAGAATAGACTGGTACTTTATCTAGAAAGCAAAGCACCTTCATGGTCTGACAAAAAATTTAATTCTCTCACCATGGGCACTGGAACAATATCAGCTGTGAAAAATGCGGCAAAGAAGTATAGGTTACACAAAGGCAGTGGAAAATTAAATTTCAATTCTAGAGACTTTTAAATCCCAAAAGGGGTATTGTACTCATTATGCAGTGAGAAAAACATCAGGTATTGTGGCCTAGCTATATGCCTATAGTTACCCGTAAGTACATACATACATACATGCATACATACATACATACATACATACATACATACATACATACATACATACATACATACATACATACATACATACATACATACATACATACATACATACATACATACATACATACATACATACATACATACATACATACATACATACATACATACATACATACATACATACATACATACATACATAACTGGCCATTACAACCCTGTGTCAGGATTACGGCCTAGCTTCTCGCAGCACTCATGTTGTGTGTGTAAATTTTTATCCATGAGTACAGAGACCTACAGTTTAATGTCGACTCCGAACGACAGAGTTGAGAAGCTTGTTCATGGCAATTAATTACTCTCAGAGCTTTTGCCAGAAGACTGCTGAAAGATAGTCGCCGAAAGAAATAATTTTTTCATATTTCTTTTTTTTTTAAGATGTCAGAGCTGGGTGTCGAACCCAGGGTTCATGTCTTAGTAAGCCAACACACTAACCACTAGACCACGGCGACTACTTACCCGTAAGTACTATAATATTTTACAGTTTTCAAGGGAAGGGAACTCACCGTCGAGTATCTAAGCAAGCATTTAAATGTCTTGATTTTTTTAAAGAACATAATAAATGCTGCCGCCCCTCTGGGAGCAAATTCTGTAATACTCTATAGGTAAAATATTTTTGAGTTTTAAAACAAGCAGAGCATTAAAATATGAAAAACTAGCAAATCACGGTGCTTTTCGCTACCCCTTTTTGAAACGAACATAGAGTTTAATTTTAATCAATTTAAATGTATTCGCAATCAATTTAGAGGTATACAACTAGTATGGGATGTACTACGCTCACTTCAGTAGATTTAACCGTCATCAACACTCAGAAAAAAAGTGTTAGAAAACTACCGAAATTGATACCATTTGGTATAAAAATTGAGTTAAGTCCGTTTGTGCTTACTTCGTTAACGGTTGGTATCGATTTTTTTTTTTTTTTTTTTTAACTTATGATATTTTTATACAATTGTTCACGATTTTACTATCGGTTGTTCTTGATTTGTTAATTTATGGTATTTTGTGACATTTGTTCTTATTTTAATAAAGCATTAAGCTTGATTTGGTACCGTAAGTTAACGAAATATTGTTCACAATTTGTTCTTAATTTGATACCCTTTGTTAATAATTTTAGAACGTCTTTTTTCCCTCTGTGAAGATATACAAATATTGGTGAATAATTTGTATGAAAGGTACCAAGCCTACTTTCTATTTTCGTCCACTTTCTTATAAGAAACTTATCGGAGATATGCCTAATAACTTCCCAAATTTTCCCGGCGATTGGTTGTATGGTTTTCGAATCTATTGAATACAAACAGATAGACACATATTAATTTTAATATATTGTATACATATATAGGTAAATTAGTTTAAAGAATTTAAGTTATCATAGAAGCGAAGATGCAATTAAAATAAGTGCATGGTATTTTGGTTAGAGTACTTGAACCAAAATTCAACGGCCCAGGTTCAAATCCCAGCAAAGGTAAAAAGTGAAAAAAAGTTAGTTTGCGGTTTTTTTTTCAAAAATTATAATTTAAAAATAAGAGGTTCCTCCCCTTTAAGAAGACCATCTACAAAGAAACCGCTCTCCGGCATTCCACTCAATTCCACCTTAATCATTGATTGTCAATATAAAACAGGGGTTACCAAAACTTTTTTGGTTGTGTATTAGTGAGTAAAAGAGAAAAAAGAAGTTGGGAGAATTTATTTGTTTACAGTCATAGAAAAATTTTAGTTATATACGCTATTCTGACATTTATTTCATCAACATACATACCTACAAACATAAAGTAATAAATGTTTGAATACATTTAGGGCATTTTTTTTTTATATATATTTGCTGGGAAATAAAAAATCCATTTCTTCTTCTTGAAAAAATATTCTTTAAAAGTTTAAATATATGCATATATAACTGGGCTATAAGAAAAAATTTTCTACATTTATACTCATATGACAGTTTCGTATTTGTAGAAATTTGTTGCGTTGCTTTGAACAAATATAGTTTAAGTCAGAAAATATTTGTATTATAATTAGGCCTTTTCCAAATTTTTTTCAACAATTGCTTAATAAAAATACCATCATCATCTACCCTTTCTAACAATTTTTAAGCTTACTAAGCTTGAAATCGAGATTTTCAATTTAGGATCTAATTTAGTTCATAACCTACTAACAAAGCTTTTAATGTTTCTAAAAAAATTTAATTTTTTAACATAAAACATTTTTTGAGTGTAACCGATCAGTTTTTTTTTTTTTTTTGAGTAAACCTGAAAAAAATTAAAGAGCGTAAGCAATATGTGTGAATGTTTTCTGCACAATTGTGCTATGAAAAATAATAATGTCCTTTAGTAGGGTTTTAGCCCTGATCAAATAAAAAAAAATAAAAATAATACAAAAACAAAAAAAACTGATGTTCCCACTATAGACACAAGATACATACATATAGCTTTCTGGTCAGATATAGCATATAACTTTTGTTTCTGGGTCTATGTTAAAGGTGGTTTTATTTTTTGCTACTTCGCTACTACGTTAAAAAGTGAACGAAATAATATATTTTTTTATTATTCTGCTTTATCAATTAGTATGTATGCATAACAAAAAGTGTTAAAAAAAAAATCAGGTAACTAACCCCAGAATATCTTTATCACTATCGAGCACTACTCTGTCTGACAAAAATATATTACGAGAAAAATTCGTTATATGATCGTATGATTTCATTTGCTTATATCAGTTAATCAAAATTAATTGAAATTTTGATTTGAGAATGATTATATGTACAAAGATAAAAACAGAATTAAATTATATTTCGTATTGTGTTTAGAACCTGTCTATGCTTATAAATATTTTGTAGCTATTTTTTTAATAGAATTTATAGGTTTTTGTAAACAAATGACTTCAGAAATAAACTTTCTCATTTAGAAATAGTAATTTACGCAGTTATAAATGAATTAATTCTACATCTTCTTATTACGTATTAGGGTATAATTGATTATAAAAATATTTCATTTTTAATTGTTTAGATATTTTAATGATTAAGAAATTAAACAAAATAAATTAATCAAAATAATAGCCAGTTATATTACTTAATTTTGTATGAAAAAAGGCAAATGTTCTAAAATTCTACATAATGGTTTTGCATACAGTTTTGATTTTTAACAATTTTCTGTACAATTATTGAATGAATGAAATAAAAATTGGTTGTTTTTTAAAAATGTTTATTTAAAAATAAATAAAAACTTGTCAAATAAACTATTAATAAATCTTATGAATACAGCCATTAAAATAGTATAGTGGTTAGAGCCGCTTGCAAAAAAACTCAAACGGCCCAGGTTCAAATCCCAGCAAAGGTGAAAAATTAAAAAGTTAGTGTGCGGTTTTTTAAAATTTATAATTAATAATGAGAGGTGCCCTCCCCTCGTCGCCCCTTCCAAGAAGTCCCTCTAACAAGAAACCGCGCATTTCTTACAAGAAATCTCTTTCTATCCTGTACTAAGTATATCATTCTCTACTTCATTAGTATCATTATAAATTTAATTTATAGAGACTTCACATTTTTTTGTCGTTATGTCGCTTGCCAACTTTCATATTGTGCTCGGCATTCCACAGTAAACTCAGAAAACACAAGCTTACTGTTTTGGCTGTGCTGCCGCGGTTGACGCGTGATCGCTTGAGTTGTTTATTAAGATCTGAGGTGAATTTTGTAGCTCATTGTTCCCTTAAATTTTGAACGGTTTGCTACCGATGGAACCAAACAGAGGAAAAAAAGTTAAAGAAAAAAAACGACAGAAGTTTTCTGCGATTTTGGTTTTGAGGGTGAAATTTTTTTGATTTTATATGTTCACAATTTTTGCTCTTCATGACAAGAGCGTTTGACTCAGAAAGTATTTCAAATTTTCGAACGGTTTGCAAGATATAAGCGTGAGAAAATGATGGGGGCAAAAATTTTGGCGGCCCATAAAAAATTTTAATGATTTTGGGCAAAACTGGGAGACACGGGTTTTCTTTTTTTTTTTTGTCTTTTATCACGTAGTGGTGCCCCTATATGGTTATATTTCCATGACTTAAAAAATTAATTTTCATCATATTTTATTATTTTACTTTCAATAACTAACTGAAAATCAATTTTTATTTTATTCTGCCATAGGAAGTACAAGTAGCATTAAAAGAGAAATTACATTTAACATTTTTTAAAACACTTGAAAATTTTTTATATACTTTGCTTACGAATATATTTGTTACTAACTGTGCATATATCATTTGCTTAAAAATGTACATACATTTTGTATTGTTTCAAAAAAAAAAACTCGTTTATTGACTATAAAAATTAAATTTCTTGATTTAAATCTATAAATCTCTTCCACGATTCTATAGATTAAAGAGAAAAACTCATATGTAAACAATACTATAGCAAAAACTGTTGAAAACAATTAGTAATGGAATTTGTTTAATTAGTACACCTGCCAAGCGCCTTAATTAATCAATCAAAAGCATTCAAATAGACGTCATTTGTAAGTGAAATAAAGTACTCCTACCTCTAATACGTTGTTAATAACCATATAAAACTGTTATTAAAATTTAAAATAAAATAATAATTAAAATTACGTTTCTAGAGAAAAAAAAAACAAAAAAAATTTTTTTTAATAATTCTTTAATAATAACACTTTCAACTCTGTTTCAGGGTTACTGCCTAGCTTCTCTCTGCAGCCATATTGTGTGTGTTAATTTTTTACCCATAAAATCCGAGACCAACAGTTTAAAATCGACTCTGAAAGACAGACTTGTAAAGCTGTCTGTCAGAGCTTTTGCCAAAAGACAGCTAAGAGGTGGTCGCCGAAAGAAATATATTTTCATATATTTTTTTTTCAATATGTTCCGACACTAATCACTAGACTATGGCGACTATGAAATACTAAATAAAAATTTTATTTTTTGTTTCGTCAGAAACGCTTTAATTAGATCAAAGTTAACTGCAATGAATATTTTTGGTAATTAAAGGAGAAATGATGGGGAGTGGGTATGTACCTGCAAGGCAACGTGTCTGACTGGCTTCAACTGGGCGAAGCGCAGCATTATCCTTGCAGATACATATCAAGTATCTCACTTCCTCCGAGTTTCATCTCAGGCACTCCCTGGGTACTGGTCCCCGGCGCCATGCTAGGGCCCTGCTAACGTGAGAAGGCGCCGCTGCTGGCTGCTGCAGTATTCTGTTACCTGAGTAGGCAGGAGTGAAATCCGGTTGAAATGGCTTTCGGGCTAATGCTGCAGCGCCTTCGTACCGTTAAAACTTTGGCAAGCCTCGAGGTACGTTCCTAATGCGTCGCCGTTCAGTTGGTGGTGCAGGTTCAGTTGAGGAATCCTGATTAATTCCCGTCCTGGCTCTAAACTCTATCGCTCATGAAGCATAGAGTCAACCCTTGCGTGGCCTCCCTGCTTCGCATAGATAACCACGGGGACGTCATGGAGAAACTGCACATTCGCATGTGGATATCGGCCTGGAGTCGGGACCCAATTGCAGTGAATCCTAATATTAGTGTGAATGGCGGAAGTGTGGGTGCAGGTGGAGTTGGACCCAGTGGGGGTAGGATGAAGGAAATTTTAGACGATCGTGGCGGTGATGTCGTAACCTCGGAAGCGGCTTTTAAGAGAAGCAGCTTGATATAGATGTTGCCACCGCTTGTGTGATCTTCGGTTTTGAAGGAGACCAACGGTGGAGTATCCAAGTCTCCACTGGGAGCTGCCGGGAAAGGATCCGGTTGTTATGGGCAGGTAGATACTCCGGGTGCTTGTGCGGGAGGCACTCCAAAGGAGGGAGCAGGAGCGGCACGGTCGCTACACGGACCGCCGCAGAATGCGCATGAGTCGCAGAAGGGGGACATCATTTTGGAGGCGACGGACGGTGCGGTGGTTACGGAGACCGCTACCCCGGCGGAGTCCCTGGCGGATATGCCTGCAGGGAGTTCGCCCAGACTGGAGCTTATACGAACGATGAAGAAGCTGGAGGAGCTGGAGTCCCCTGGGGCTCGAACTTAGGGCCTCCAGCACATAAAAATTTTCTTATTATTATTTTTAAACAAATTGAAAGATTGTTTTTTATTATTTTAAATATTTAAAATTATTCTACATTTTCGAACTAAATTCGAATATTTTAATGGATCTTTATTATACTTATCGTATGATAAAATATTAAAATATTCGAATTTATCGTATGATACGATAAGTATAATAAAGATCCATTAAAATATTCGAATTTAGTTCGAAAATGTAGAATAATTATAAATTTGCTGGCCACAGCACATAACCCATTACTGATTAAAAATTGGTAATAAAGGGTAAATTGAAAAATAAATATGTAATTCCGGTTACTTAGAATATGGTAACACTTACATTGAAAAATATGTTGAATTTGAATAAATTTCAACAAATAGTTGAATAGTTGAATTTAAAAGAATTTTCAGTTCAGTACTGGTGAAAATAACATTCAAATATAATTCACATAATCTATTTCCAATAGATTGTGCTTTAAATAGAAGTATTAAAAATATGAATATGTATAACACAAAGAACTCTGATGAGACCTTTCGTAGCTGGGTCGAAAACTAGTTCAGTTCTGCTAGTGTTTGTACATATTCCTTAACGGATGTTAATTCTCATAAGAATACCAGTATTAGGATCTTAGGCTATTAAATTTCATACGTTAAATATTTAAATTTATTTTCTCTCATTATCGAATATTTCTATTACATTTTATATTTAGACTATCCCAATGCAACTCTTCCACAACAATATTTGGCATATCATACGATTTGTTGGATAGTCTAAAACCCCTTAAGATGATGTCTATCATTTACCATTTTACAAAATATATGAAAATAATCATATAGGTAACTCTTAGCACTACATTAGACTTAAAAATAAAAAAAAAATTTAAATTTTTAATTTTTTTTTTTTTTTTTTTGAGAACAATACTCAGGGGTAAACCCCTACTAAATGCAATGCATTGTATTGGAATTTTTGGAAAGAGCAGTACATATGCATATATTTTTTCATATATTATTATTAAGCGCATTAGGAATGAGACAAATTGCTGTCGATTGATTATTCAAAGGCCAGTGTTATACCTTCACCCTTAAATAATCAACAGTAAGTGCCTCATCGTTGCATGTTGATTGTGTGGTGAGTGGCTTCGCTAAGTAGGTTTAGCTGTTATCTGCTACTTCCCAAGATGTGGCGCTTTTCTCATGTTCCTTCGTTTTTTTTTTACATTTGTTAAGGTGGAATAGAGTGAAATATCGGGGAGCGATTTTTGTCGACTCTTTACATATTTGAAATAACACTTATCAGTTGCCAGTATTTCTGGTTATATTCGTAGAATATCTTCTTCCATAACAAATTCAACTCCATCAAAATTTTATGATTTTTATTTAAAGCATGTAACTTGTGAGTTCCATATATATAAAAAAAAACAATAATATTTTTCATTTAACCACGTTTCAATTACAAAGGCATTTACGAATATACGCTTGCCCATGCCTTAATTGAAACTATAAAACTCCCGTTAATGTTTTAAAACAACGTAATAATTTAAATAATTTATAGGCCAGTTAAACCAAATAAAAATGTATTTTAAATGGAAACAAAATACTTTAGGAAATGCATACTAAACAATTACTAAATGAGATAATTAAACATTAAAAAAATCAACAAGAAAATGAAACAATAACAAAAGACTTAAGACACAAGCTTTACATTTAAAGCACTCACAATTATAACGATTGTTAATAAAGCAATTTCTGTAACCTCGAAGACAACAACAAGACGGACAACAATAATGTTTTAAATTAATTAAAACAAAAAAAAATTATTAACTGCCTACACAAAAATTCAATTTTGCCTTAATTATTAATTACGTGTAAATTATTAATAATAATCCTGAAGAAATGAAATGAAATGAAATGAAACCAAAAACTAAAATGTTTTGCTTTGTTTTATTTAAACATTAAACAAAATCCCAGCGGTAGGAAATATTTTTTTATTGATTAAAAACAAAATCATGCAAAATTATATAAAAATAAATATACAATATTAAAGTAATACGCGGCATTTTAGTATGGCTGTGGTAATGGCAAACCGCTGCTGACCACATTAATGCCTTAAAAACCATGAAGCGTTGATTGTTTGTGGGCTATTTAAAAGCTCATAAATTTTAAGTCTGTTAAATGAAAATGTCGAAATAATATGAATACCGCCTGTTGCTCATAATCCAACTCGTTGTGTATGAAGTCAATGGAAAAAAAAGACGGAACAAAAAATTGTATAAAGAAAACCAATGTACATATTTAAAGTGACATAAAATTTTTGATCAATTTTACAACAATGCAAGCTTAATAATTGCTTGTGTTAAGTAAAATTATAAATATTTGTTGTCATTTCACAGAATATTAAGAAATTCAAAAAGTATATAAAATTATTTTATAAAAATTTAATAGTGTTTTTTGTTTACTTTAATTTGTTTAACTTTATACCCTATATCCTTATACTGTGGGTCATATCTGTTACATTTGAAGCATACATACATACATAATTAGCCATTACAGCCCTGTGTCAGCCTTACGGCCTAGGTTCTCGCAGCACTCATGTTGTGTGTGTTAATTTTTATCCATGAGTACCGGGACTTACAGTTTAAAGTCGACTCCGAACGATATTTTTAAAAAGATTTTTCATGGCAATCAATTATTCTAGGAGCTTTTGTCAGAAGACTGCTGAAAGGTAGTCGCCGAAAGATATAATTTTTTTTATATCTTTTTTCTTCAAGATGTCAGAGCTGAGATTTAAACCCGGCGCTATCGTCTTAGTAAGCCAACACACTAAATACTAGACCATGGCGACTACTTATATTTGAAGCGCCTAATTTAAAAAGAATAACTGGAACATACATACCTTACTGACCATTATAATTTCTTTTCAGAGTTACGGCCTAGCTTCTCACAGCAGCCATATTGTGTGCATCAATTATTTTTAATGAGTTCTGCGGCTTAGCATCTATAACATGCTCTTAGCATTGTTAATATTGTTCAGTTTAGGCCCAGCACAATTGCAAGTCCCCATGTTGACAAGTTAGGGATTTTTACCCTAGATTTGGGGTAGTTTTTTGGCCTTTGGAAAGGTTTGGGGGATAAAAATCTTTTCGAGAAAAATTAGGTACCAGTGAATAAGTTTTTCATGTAAAGCAAAGATATAATGTTAACATATGTAGAGAATTAAAAAAAATTTTATATTTCGTGCGAACATTTTTTAAAGGACAAGAAACCTGATATACCAGATATTTTAGTCTATTTTAAAAGTATTTGTGATCTCAAATCAAAAATACGAGTAAATTACGAAATCGAATGGTTTTAATGGCTTTCTTTATATATATCTTGATTAAAACACCTCTTGTTAACTTCGTGGTTTAATTTAGAATAATGTTTTATTTCATCTCTCTCTTAAAATTAAATCTTACATTTTATATATGTGTATAATACCTTATACTATAGTTGAAATAATTAGTATTTATCATTGATGGGAGTTTATTTATATTATTAATATATAAATATTTTTGTAATAGAACAGAAGAACGTTTAAAGTCTTATGTATGCACACTTTTTAGGGTTTTTAGGATTAATTTTTCTTCATTTACACGGGCAAGACCCTGGCACAAGACTATAAGGTGTATTGTATCCATTTTCATATGAACATCTACAAGTCTGTAACTTTACTGGTGAATATGTCAGCCAGCGAGATCATATGCCTTCCTGGACACATCCATCTAACTACAAAGAACACCAGACTCATATAATATGTATTTTGCTGTCTTTGATACCGGTAACCACAATCTACAAACATCTACATCTGTAATCGCCATTTTCTTTTTAAAATTGATATTGTAAGTTGCAGTGTAAATAATCATGTCAAGTAAAAAATCTGTTAAAAGTAAGATGATCTGAGTCAAAGTGGCTGTGTTAAAAGTTGGCTCATAACTCACCTGTACCTATTTCAAGACCTATAAAATGCATGGCTAGAAATATAACCTAGAGATGAGTCATGAGAAAAATTATCCTTTTTCAAGAGTCGTTTAACTCGATGAAAAATTACAACAACAAAAATATCAGTCACTTTCAACTCGTTAGTTATATGGCTTGGCTTACATAGCTGCCTTTAGTGTAGTGTAGTGTTCTGAGACATAATTATGAAAGTAAGTAAAACTATTTCAATGACAAAGAAAAGACCAGAGTACTAAAAACATATTTAAAGTATAGTTTTATTTGTTGTTATTAGAACAAATATTTTTTTTTTATTATAAAGACCAGCACTCAAGGACGACCCTACTAATGCAGTACATTTTGCTGGTCTCGGAAAATATGTTATGGGAAGGAGGGAAAGAGGTAATAGTGCTCGTAAACATTTGATTTAAGCTTACCGATGTCTTAATTATCGCCATGGTCTAGTGCTTAGTGTTTTGGCTTACTAGGACGATAGCACCGGGTTCAAATCTCAGCTCTGACATCTTGAAAAAAGAAATAAGAAAATATATTTTTTGGCGACTACCTGTCAGCAGTCTTCTGGCAAAAGCTCTGAGAGTAATTGATTGCCATGAAAAAGCTTCTCAAATCTGTCGTTCGGAGTCGACTTTAAACTGTAGGTCCCAGTACTCAGGGATAAAAATTAACACACATAACATGAGTTCTGCAAGAAGCTAGGTCGTAACCCTGACACAGGGTTGTAATGGCCAATTATGTATGTATGTATGTATGTATGTATGTATGTATGTATGTATATCATAATTGGGAGGAAAACATTTGCTGGAAGATTGTTTCATAAACGAGCGATGTGGCTAAACAACGAATTCTGTTTATAATGCATTGTACGGTTCATTGGATAATCAACTACAAAAGTAGTACGTAAAAATATTAGATTATTCGAAATTAAGTCCTTTATTTCATAAGAGCTAATTCCATGATAGTACGATAGAACAATGAAACGCAAGCCACATAGCATCGATGCTCCAACGAATTGATAGAGTTGGTCATCCTAACGTCTTCTGTTCATGTACACAATCGAGCATACCCCAAATAGACTTTGAGGCATCGGTTCATACATGGGAGAACCTAGGTCGAATAAAGGTCTTGTAAATATTAAGAAGGTCAGATGAAATGACGTCTTTCTTGTACCGTTTTAAAAACGGAGGCACTTTTTTTTATATCCAATTCTCAGGGCTGAACTCCTACTCATATATTGCATTGTATTGGAATTTGAAGATAGATAGAATTTTTTTTTTCGTAGATTGTATGTTTGTACTATGTGCCATTTTCTTTATGAGACAAGCTGCTTTCAAGTTTGACCACTCAAGAGCCAGTGTTATACCTTCACCCTTTGAATCATCAACAGCAATTGCCTCCATCTGTCAGTGGATGTTGAATGTGAGTGGTGAGAGTCTTCGATAGGTTAGCTGTTTTGGTCCCAGAAGATGGGACCATTTCATTCGTTCCTGATATAAAAGTCAAGGAGCGGTCTATTCAATTGGGACTTCTTATTTTTTTTTTTTTTTTATTATAATTTAGAAAACAGCCAGTTTTTATTTTATAATTCCTTGCCTTCGCTGGGATCGAACCTCAGTCGTTTGAGCTTCTGTAAGAGCACTCTAACCACTATGCTTCTTACAAAACTCGAAATATTTAAGTGATCATTTCAATGCACAAAACAATTAATTATCATGCCCAGAACATCAAAAGCGTCCGCCTCCTCAATATTTACATTACCCAGATGACAACATTATGTCATCACCACCATGTCTATGCGTGATAAAATAGTAATAGAAAGAATTGAACGCATTAAAAGGTAACAAAAGTACTTTAGCATTTAAGTTTTATTCTAAAACATATGAATTTTAATTTAAAAACGCATTTAAAAAAATATTACAGAATATTTGAATATTTAATTTTTTTAATTATAGGTAGTCAGAGACCTTATTCTATAACTCTCCTAAGCTAAAACTTTATCCCTAAAAATTTGTACACTTGATTTAGGACTTTTTGGCTACGAATAGAATTCTTGAACGCTTATTGTAATTTACAAACTTCATGCCTATTATCTTAAAAATTTTTAATTTTATATATTCTAACGCCCAGCCTGTTTTAAAAACCCGAAATTTTAGCATTTTCGCTTAAGAGAATTACAGAATAGGACCTTAGTCTGTAACTTATTAACCTTAATAAGAGTACTAAATAAACAGTTTTTTTTTATAAATTTAATATTAAACATTTTTGTTTTGCCATAAATTCATAAAAGAAAAAAGCTGCTGATAGAAAATTAAATTTATGGCAATAATTTTTCATTTCAACACAAGCGTGCACAAACAGCACTACAGACAGACTTAGACGGTAAAGGAAAAATTTTAAAAATAAAACAACATAAAAAAGACCACCTTTTAGATCGTTTTACTTAATTGAACAGTAATAAAAAATTCCAAAGAAAACAAAATAAATATGTATGTATGTATGTATGTATGTATGTATAGGTATATAAGTATACTTCACAATTTATGTTACTCATATCAAGGATACAGAAACACCGTACCTCCATATATTAAAGGAAGTTCACCAACAACTGAATGGTAAAATAAAATAAAAGAAAAGAAAAAAACAGAATCAGAATGTGACAAGATAAGCCAGGCTAATAAGCCATTAAAAAAACATAAATTGTATTGTTAACACTTTTAATAAATTTTCAACAATGACAGCTAAGTTTTGGCTTTGTAACTTTATGGGATTTAAAATGTTGTCGTTTTATGCATAAAATGGATTTTAATACAAAAAAAATTTTTCGAAAAATATTTTTTACAGATTTCTTTAATTGTTACTTACTAATCTATCTAAATATGATTCAAAAAAATTTTAAAGGTTTCAGTTTATTTGAATCAATATCGTTAATTACCTTCCATTACACATTTAATTTTCTTTTTATTATTAAAAAGGAGTATAATTTTATGCCCGTATTCATAAAAAATAAAATTGGTTTATAGAGTGCTTATTTGACATATTTCTATGGAGTAATTGTCAAATAAGCAATTAATAAAATAAAAAATAAAACAGTATTTTTTATGAATACGGGCATTAATATTTAAATTAAAAATGTTTTTCTTTCTAAATAAATAAAAAACTTTTTACAATAATTATTTCGTGCAAACATTTCAGGTTTTTTATTTTTTTTGTTAAAATTTCCAATATTGGTATCAAGTTTGTTTCTTGAGTCTTTCTGTTTTTTTCCCTATATATTATCCGCTGGGCTGTTTTATTTTCTTATATTATTAACAAAAAATAACCGAAAAATAAATATGAAAAAATATTTGCCTTTAAGCTTTAAATGCTTGTTGCCATAATGTCTAGCAAAAATTGTTAAACAAATAAATTCAAAAAAAAAAGATATAAAAAATATGTGTAAAATCAAACATGAAATATTTATAAGCCAAACAGTTAAAAACGTGAAAAATAAAATTCAATTCAAATTTAAACAAAGAAAAAAATGTATGAAGTTATTATAACTATATGTATGTATGTATGTATGTATTGGTTACGATTTTATTATGTACGAAATATATTCCAAAATAATTTGACGATGATGTTATACAATATAGAAATAATATTGTTTTTTTCTTTAAGTATTAAAAAAAAACGATTAAATTAAACTGAATTTTAAATAATGCCAACAAGTCTGGCTATGTTTTTTAATTTATTTTATAATATTAAAAAAGCTAAATGAGGAACTTGTAGTCGAGCAATAATGACTTTTTAATACCCTAAGGCCCAGTTTTTAGCTTCATATTTAAATGTGAAATTAGTTAATTTTCATATAAACTTAAATGGCATTTAAATACATTTTCAGTTTTTCAGTCATAAATTTAAGTTAGTATTTAACTGTGACAGAAGTACGGTAGCACCACCAAATGTAAACAAACTTGGCAGAATTTTTTCCAGAAACAGCTGTGACGTGCTGAAACAAAATAAAACACAAGAAATAAAATAAAAGTACTATTGATGTATATATAATAACAATGAACGCAAATAATATATATTAATTTTATTATTTAAGACGAGTTTTATTCATAATATGCCCATTTTTTATAAAAAAAAATGGAAAACCTTGTTGATTGTTTTATTTTTATTTGCAAACGTTAAAACAAGATGGCGAGAACACGTGTTTATATGTAAAACTTAAATGAAAATTAAATGTAGAATTTAATTTTGATTTAAATGTCTTTCAACTTTTACTAAAAAAATGATTTTCGTTTTTAAATGGAAGTCAATTATTGGGCCGAAATTTTAAATAATGATGTTTACTTATACACCAGATCTAAAAATGCATGTTCAAATGCCTTATGGCTTACATTTTTTTTAATTTTTTTTTTTTTTCTTTTTTTCTTTTTTTCTTTTTTTTATAGCAGCGCTAAAATTAATGAATTTCTGTACATTTAAGAGATGTATTACAGCCCACATTACTATATTTCAAACAAACTTTAGTCTAAAACAGTCTAATTATTTTTATCAAAAAAAAAATTTTGTTTTTCTAGGTGTTGGCAGCGTTTTAAGAAATCAAAATTTAAGTTGAATAACTTTGATAAGCGAAAATTTCATGAAGTTTACAGAAAAGGTAAAACAATGAAGAACAATGTGCTATTCTGCGTATAACTTACTTTAAGTGAATTCCAAAGAATCATTGGTTAACAGAATAATTTCCTCATTTTATAAGAAAGTTAATTGCCAGGATAAGGCTACAAACAGATTGGTTTTTACAGGATAATTGCAATAGCAATGAGGAGATGCGTGGTATAGAGCGCTCGAACAAAAACTCCAGCGGCCTAGGATCAAATCCCAGCAAAGGTGAAAAATTAAAAAGTTAATTTGGTGTTTTTTCAAAATTATAATTTAAAAAATAAGAGGTCCCCCCCCTCCCCGTCTAAGAAACCATCTACATCTCCATCTGCTGCCCGACACTCCACTCTCAGGAGAAAAGCGCCACTTATTGGGAAGTACCAGATAACATCTAAAACTACTAAACCTACTTAGTGATGACACTCACCACACAATAGACATGCAACGATGAGGGAACTGCTGGCGTTTAACCCTTCATTGCTTTGTGATGGAAATTTCCATCATAAATTTTTTTAAAGTAAAAGAAAAGAAATGTACAAAGACTTTAGTGTAAAGTGGTCGCTGTTGAAATATTTCGGCATTAGATTATACCCAGTGGACTGTAGTTTTAGATATTTATAATAATATAAATAGAAAAATAAAAAAATTCATGCAATTAAGGGTTAAATGACCAATTTGTTTCATTCCTAAGGCGCTTAGTAATAATATAAGAAAAATATATATGCACTGTCCTTTCCAAAAATTTTCAATACAATGCACAGCATTTAATAGGGGTTTCCCCAAATAAATAAAAAAAATATCTTGGTAACTGTACAACGCCAGTTTTTTTTTTAATTGCGAAACTCGATATTGTTCAGTATGTTGAAAAATTAAAATTATTTTTACTCCTATATGTTGTGTGTTATTTATTTAGGGATTAATCTTTATGTAGTAGTGAGTAATGTGCAGAGTTGAGTTTATGGCATTGCATTAATAATGCATTACCGCTTCCACTACCACTAAACGACTTAGAATTAATGCAACAATATTGCAGCCACCACTAAATGCAGATGGAAATAAGTGATATATAGTTCATTGAATAAAACAAATTTAGTGGTTATGGAAATTTAGTGCACTAATTCTGAATGATAAGTGACTGGCAGTATTAACAGTCCGCACCATTAAAATCTGACTTATGGTGAATTGAATAATTTATTACATTTGAAAGTACTAAAATCTTATTAAAACTATAACAACAATTATTTACTTTATACAGGCTGACTCAGTAAATTAAGGAAATAACATTCACTACAATTTATTTGGACATTGACTTAGGCTATGTATGCAGGTATATGATAACGATAGTGGAACTGAGGTTGTGGAACTTAATTTCCATTTCACTATAGTGTCAATGGAGTTCTGTTCCATTACCACATGCACTAAATTTCCACTACCACTGAATTCGTTTTATTTAATGCATTAAATTTCCGCTATTACTAAATATAAGAGGCGAAAATGCACTATTTTTTCCGCTACCACTAAATTTAGTGTGAATTAAATCTAATGCAATAAACCCAACTCTGATAGTCTGTTAGTTTAGGCTTGTACTTTAGGTTCTTAAAAGAGACTCTGGTCTGTTATACTACCTTTATCGTGTAGCTTTTGTCACTCTGCTCATAACTGAGTTGAATATGCTCGTAATATATAATTATATTCCAATATGATCATAGTAGAAATATTTTAGAAATCAAACCCAGTCACTTTAAATAAAAGAGCTTGCTTAAATTTTGGTCTTATCCTAAGGTTCTGTTTTCTGACTTAATATTGATTTCATAATTTAAGTGTCACTTTCTGTGCCATAACAAAGGGAGGTGCTAGACTACTTTTATCTCATGTCTTAAGCAACAAATTAGGGTAAGTACTATAGGGTATAAATTCCAATTGAATATAAATTATTGAATATATTTTTTTGTTGTATACATGATTGAATGTTAATAAAAAAAATATGAAATTCATCTTTAACTAAAAAGACCGACAGGCCGACATTCTTAACAGCCAACCAACAAATGTATTGTAATGAATTCGATAAACAAAAAAAAAAAAATAAAACAAAAAAAAAAAACTTAAATAAATTATTATTAAGAAGTTCGATAAACTAAATCAATGATTTTCAATAATAATGAACGGTTGTTCATTTGCCTTCAGCAATTTAATCTAGATAAAAACTCATTTTTAAATAAAAACATTTCAAAAACGAAAAAAATTGTTTAAATGATCACAAATCGTAATAAAAATACGGGCCATTATTTAGCTGGTTTCTAAACATCAGAGAAACTAAAAAAATTTAAAAACAAATTAAAGCTTTTTTAATGGAATTCTTTTAATGCTGGCTTTTATTGAGTAAAAACATCTACAGAAGCAGCAACAGCAACAACAACAAATGCATATTATTACTGTTATTAATTACTTTATTTACGATACAGTCTTCATACTCTTTAATTATAAATTGTTTTCATATATTAAAAGCACTGGCAAAAAATTGTTCCTCTTTAAGATTTTCAAATTTGTATCCTTCGAAAAACATTCATTTTGTAATGAACGAATACGGTTTAAAGTGAAGTGTACTTTTTACTCTATATGTGTAAAACTAAGGCGTGTAATATATTTGTAATGAAATATTTCTTTTTGCAATAATATCTTCTTCTCTATATGTAAATATTTAACTTACTAGCTCACTAACTGTCACTCTAATATATTTTTACTGTAAAATTATTGACGTTTTAATTTCAAAAACACACCTTAACATATAATTTGTTTACAGTAAAACGTTTAAATATGCGATGGTAGTTTTAGAAATTCTTGAAATTTTTATAAAAATAAAGTGAATTTTATAAATGTTATAAGATTATATGTTTAGCTGAGAGTAATGCTCTGATATGAAGAAAAATTATTATATTTCTTAACTTTTAAATTGCATGCAACAAGTAAATAAATAAATATAAATAAATAAATAAATAAATAAATAAATGGTTAGAGCGCATGCACAGAAACTTAAACGACCGAGGTTCGAATCCCAGCGAAGGACAAATATAAAAAAATTAATTTGCGGTTTTTCACGAAAATATAATTTTAAAATAAAAGGTTCCCTTCCCCCCACCCTCCATGTAGTCCATCTTTACGAAACCGCTCCCTGACATTTCCCGTCTATTCCAGCAACAAACGAATGATCAGAAGTATAGCGCCACCTTCTGGGAAGATAACAGCTAACGTACGTATAAGGTGCTCCCCATTCACATTCAACAACCTGATGGGGCAATTACTGTTAATCCCATTTGTCCCATTGACTTAAGGCGCCTAACATAACATTTTTACAACTCTCTATCTATCAATATCTATATATTCGATATTCCAATGCAATGCACTGTAGTGTTCTTATATAAAAAAATACCTTTATTAGCCCTCATGTGTTCTCTATTAAATACAATACAGTATGAAAAAAGTTTACTCTTGAAAGTCCATAAAATTATTTTCTGCCACTAAAATTTGTCAAATTACCTATAGTGTGCTATTCTAGTAGTATGCGATTTGTATGTTCAGTTCCTACCATTAATACATACATACATAACTGGCCTTTACAACCCTGTGTCAGGATTATGGCCTAGCTTCTCGCAGCACTCTTGTTGTGTGTATTAATTTTTATCCATGAGTACCGGGACCTACAGTTTAATGTCGACTCCGAACGACAGATTTGAGAAGCTTGTTCATGGCAATTAGTTACTCTCAGAGCTCTTGCCAGAAGACTGCTGGGAGGTAGTCGCCGAAAGAAATAATTTTTTCATATTTCTTTTTTTGAAGATGTCAGAGCCTGGAGTCGAACCCAGGGCCCATGTCTTAGTAAGCCAATACACTAACCACTAGACCACGGCGACTACAATTAATAGTTCTAATGACATTTTAAAATAAACGCTGTCTCTTCTGTATTTAATAACAGTCGGCCCTCGATTATCCATAAAGGTCGAGACCCGAAGCATTACGGATAATCGATTTTCACGGTTATTCAGAGAACAATTTTAATTATAGAGTTTTTTTTTAATATTTTTATTAATTAACAAGTGAACATGGGTGTACATACATATTTATATTAAAATAATTAATTCAAGATAACAATGTCATAAACGGTCTGTATCCCAACTTCGTATTTTTCAGCTAGCAATTTAGCATTCATATTATTTTTTGAATGCTCGTTAATTACTTTAACTTTATATGCAATATTTAAAAGGTTTCTTTGTCTTTTTATCATATTAACGATGCCATACTAAATATATATTTAGATTTAACAACCCGCACTTCTCAAAATTCAAAATTATACTAATCAGTGGTAAATGCTTTCAAGTAACTAGGGAATTCCCCGTTTTCATCACGAATAATGGAAGTAATCATGGTTAATCAAAGCAAACAAATAAAAAACACTGCAAACAAAAAACAATAAACTGATCATTGGCCAACACGGGGGTTACTGGTTAACCGAATCACGGATAATCGAGACCCGATTGTAATTATTTCTAATTCAAAAAAGTTTTACTTATTTTTAATAGAAAGCAATTTGTTTTTTCTATGACCCTGTCTATCATAAATTTTTTTCTAGTAAACATTAATTCCTTTGGTAAAAGCTATTCAAAATAAAACTTATTCTTCTTTGTTAATTGAAAAAAAAATTGGGATTTCGATAGAAAAAAATATAATAAATAAACAAACAATCTGTCTAAAATTTATATTTCTTATCAATATGAATATTTTAAAATTTAAAACAATTTCCCAAACCATCTACGTTTTTTTGTTTTTCCTGTAATAAAACATTTAAAACATTTAAATGCCTAAAGCTTTAATTACTGCTCTTAACTAATACCGTATTTTGTTTAGATTAAAAGAAAACTTAATAAATTACTGGATATTTTTCATTTCTATGTATTGCACGAGAACAAGATTTGTTATACTGTGCGTAAAATTCAATAAAATTCTTAAGTCACCTTAAGCGTTAGTCGTTAGCACCAGCAATAACGACATGCAGTCTAGAAAAAAATAATATTTTGATTGTTGTTATTGTAACAGCTATACTGACAATTAAAACGTTTACCAATGTAAAGAGAAAAATATTTTATAGGATTGTTTTCTGCACATGCACATACATTTGTGTATTTGTTTTATTTTTTATAGAAATTCAAAAACAAGCGATATGCAAATAAAATATTAAATTAAATGTTTTTACTACTGGAATAAATAGTTGAAATGTAATGTAATAGAACAACATTTATTTAAATACAATAATAAATTTCAAAAAAAAAATTTCCGTTAAAATCAAACCTCACCTTTAATTTAGAAAAATAGCATTAAAAAATAAATAAATAAATAAAATTATTCTAAAAGAATAAACAAAATGTACGTCATTAAGCATTTTTTTTTTATTAAAAATCACTTTGTTTTTAAATGATTAATTAAAACTAAAAAAAAATTAATTAGAAACTTGGCTTTAAAAGCTTTTTTGTTGTTGTTATTGTTGTTTTAATATAACCTTATAAAAATCGAATGATTTCTTTAATAGCTGAATTAATTGGCGCATATTTGTATTAAGTGACAAATTATAAGTGACACACAGTCAATGCAAAGAAAATATTCACAATCAATTAAAAGTAAGATTTTTAAATAACTACACCAGAATTCTATTAATTTTATTATTGTTTTAATGGTTTTTTAGGAACAGTACTTTTTTATTGTTTTTTTTTCTTAAATAATTTATTATTTAACAATTTCTTTTTTGTTTTTTTTTTCAATCACTTAAACAATTTTACAAACAATTTGCCGCTATTTGTGCAAATTAAATAAAATTTTTCAAATACCTTTTTGTTTTGTAATTAAGTGTTAAATACCAAATGAAATATAAACTTAAATTTAAATTTAAATGCTTGCTGAGGCAATTAAAACTACTAAGTATAGTTAATTGGGTGGTCTATAGTAATATTAACAGAAAAGAAAATAGGTAGGGTTTTGAAATAAAGAAATTTTCTAGAAATATTCATATCAACGCTTGAAATTAATCGTTTGAAATTTTATAAAATAACCGCCAATTTATATATAGAAATGCAAATAAAATAATGAGAAGGTAAACAAAAGAATTAAGCGACAAACTTTATTTACATTCAAATGAAAATTAAGGAATAGACTTAAGCCGATAAAATAGGCAACAACGAGTTTGAAATTTTGATATTAAGATTGATTAAGATTAATTAATAAATAGAACAACGCAAACGATTTTAAAGGAAATTATATCCAGTCGATGTTAAGCTGTAAATTGCTTTCAATGCATATAAAAAATAGAATCTAGAATAGCTTATTTATGTTCCAAGAAGCTTACTTTTTAATACACCTCTCCAATATTAAATATGGTTAACTGTTGGATAATTTTTAAGAAATTTCACATTTTTATAAAAACACTGTTTGTCAACTTTCTTCCAAAAATGTAAATATTTGTTGTACTTTTCTTTTGTGTCTGATGTTCACTTTTTATTCAAATATTTTTTTTTTTTTTTTGTACTGTTAAGATTTGAATTTAAGAAAGTTAGTTTTTTATTTACCGTTATTCAACTCTCGTATAAAATATAGTCGGGCCTCGATTATCCGTAATGGTCGGGACAAGAAGCATTACGGATAATCGATTTTCACGGTTAGTCAGAGAACAATTTTGATTATAGAGTTTTTTTAATTTAAATTTTTATTATTTAATAAGTGAACATTGGTGTACATACTCGTACATACATATACATTAAAATAATTAATTCTAGATAGCAATGTCATAAACGGTCTGTATCCCAACTTCGTATTTTTCAGCTAGCAATTTAGCATTCACATTATTTTTGGAATGCTCGTTAATTACTTTAACTTTATATGCAATATTTAAAAGGTTTCTTTGTCTTTTTATTACTGCTAACGATGGCATTAAAAATATATTCAGATCTAACCACCCACACTTCTCAAAAATCAAAATTATACTAATTACTTGTAAATGCTTCCGACTAACTAGGGAATTCCCCGTTTTCATCACGAATAATAGAGGTAATTACGGTTAATCTAAGCAAACAATTTCAAAACGTTGCGAACAAAAAACAATAGACTGATCATTGGCCAACACGGTTAATCGTGGTTACCGGTTAACCTACATACATGCATACATACATAACTGGCCTTTACAACCCTGTGTCAGGATTACGGCCTAGCTTCTCGCAGCACTCATGTTGTGTGTGTCAATTTTTATCCATGAATACCGGGACCTACAGTTTAACGTCGACTCCGAACGACAGACTTGAGAATCTTGTTCATGACAATTAGTTACTCTCAGAGCTTTTGCCAGAAGACTGCTGAGAGGTAGTCGCCGAAAGAAATATTTTGTTTCATATTTCTTTTTTTGAAGATGTCAGAGCCTGGAGTCGAACCCAGGGCCCATGTCTTAGTAAGCCAACACACTAATCACTAGACCACGGCGACTACACGACGATATGTATACCTTAACAAAATAAGTGTTAAAACTTCTTATAATGATAATTACTTTAAAATAGCCAGATTTGTCTCTAACCGCTAAAAAGAATTTCCTCTTGTAATTGGCACTTTAATAACTTTAGATTTAGCTTAAAAATCTCTAAATTGATAACATTGCATATAAACTCAAACGATTTTGTAACCAGAAGTATGAGAGCTGCTCTGATGAAGGGGAAGAACTAATTTCCAATTCACTCAAATTGTTTCTTATTACCCATACCTTTTACAGAACATATATATTTGTGGTTGTTTGTCTTGTGAATTGAACAATGAGTTGAGAAGAGTATTCACTACTAAGTCTTAAGATTTGTAATGGAAGAATTTCGACACGAATATTTTGTTTTTCTTTGTTCCCATACTCTATTTTTCTAAAACTAAAATGATCCACTGTATCTTCTACTCATACTATATTACGCATAAAGTTGACTTAAAATTATTTTAGTTATAAAACAAACAATAAATTTATGACAATACACTAGAGTATCACACTTTGCGAGTACCTCTAATATGTTACACCTTAAATTTTAATTGAAAAAAAAAAACAGAAAATACGATATAGTACTGCAAAAGTGGCTATAAAATAGCACTTAAACAAAAAATATTAGCTCATTGCCGACTGTCAGGAACTGGTGACAGGCGTAGCTAAAAGGTTTTGTTATTCTTTCAATGAAAGAAATATGTCTAAACTAATCAAAGCATTCAACTCCACATATGATTTTCTAAGACTCCTACTTACACAACAAGTCAACTTTGATTTTTTTTATTTATTTTTTTACCAAAACTCATGAACACAAACGATGCCATAATCCAATTTCAGTAATTCCAAAATATAAGCAATTAAAAATGTTTTATTAGGCAACTCCGCAAAATATTATGACAATTTCATCACTGCTATAACAAATATGTAGTAGTTTTATAATAAAATTAAAAAGTAATCGCACATTAAACCAGTTACATACATAAATATAAAATTTAAATAGAAATAAGAAAAGCTTGTGCAAGTTACAATTATTGAAAAGTGAAAAAATAAACGCAAAAGCAAATTTATTGCATTCGTTAAATAAATTTAAATGTTGACTTATTTATTTCATTGATTAGATACAGTTGCAATCAGTTGTCAAATCAATTTAATATTTTCCAAAAACAAATTCTTTTTTTATTTTAAATTTTTATATTTTCATAAATTTTCATATAAAACTTGAGGCAACAACAAATAACTATAGAAAATATGAAAATATAAATCTACATAAACAAGTGTTTTGCAAGCAAAAAAAAAAACAAAAATAGAAAAAAAAACAAGAAAATCATAACAAAAAATAAACGATTTGCAAAATTTTAAATGTTGGTTACGAGTGGTAACCACGATTTGTTTTATGATTACATTTTGTCTATCTCCTCGGTCTGTCTATCTGTCTGTCTGTCTGCTTTTGTTTACAAACAAACAAATAGCAGTTGTCACACACTGTGCCAAATATTTTTTTTTATAATAATTTACAAATAAAAATTAAAAATTTTTTATAGTTTTTGCTGATTTGTTTTTAAATAGACAGGCATTGAAAATGTCATGTATTGATTAAGTGAAGGGTAAAACATGATTTGTTTGTAACGTTTAGTTAAGGAAAATTTTTACAAAAACAAAAATAAAAATATATAAAGAATTAAACAGTTTTGTGCTTATTTTTATTTTGTCTGTAAAATTGTTACACAAGTTTGTGTCTTAAGTCTTTTGATTTGTATATTTAAAAATGTTTGTTTCCATATACCATTACTTAGATATTTAATCTTTTTAGACTAATTTAAATAAAGTTCTAAGCAATAGTATAGTAAGTATAGTAGGGAAAAAATTTTGTAAAATTGTTATTTTTGCTTACATGATTTTGTAAAAAAAAAAATTCGCTATTTTGTTTAGAGATCAACAAAAGAATTTTTTTCAGCTTTATATCTACAATTTAGCTAAAAGTTACAAAAAGTATTAATACTTTTGGTATTTCTATGGTAATTTTTTTTTTTTGGTTTCTCTGGCCATCTAAAGATCCAATTAGCACCCTATCGTCACTATGATGCAACATTCTCGCTACAAATTTGAACGCTCGCTACAAAAAGATACGATTATTCAACGCTTAATTATATCCAATCGGTGCGATTCAATATTATCGAAAAGTGGTTTAAAGCTGTTATTCTCACTCTCTCTTTCTCTCTCTCTCTCTTTATACACAGGACCAGTGTTGTCAGATTAGGGGATTTATCCCCAAAATGGGAATTTTTTCTGAAATGGGGATAGAAAAATTCATTTGAGGATGGGGATTTAATTGGGGATGATCGACCAGTTTTCGGCGATTTTTAAAATTTGTTTGCTTGCTTAATTATATATTATAAACTTCTTACATTCGAAACATACGATGAAAGAATTTCAATAGAAATTCAATTTTCAAGATTTGCTTATAAACTTATTTAAAACTCATACTTTCATATAAAATTTTTGCAACGTGTGCTCTTGGTTTTAGTTTGATTTATTTTCTCATATAAATAATAGCATCCCCATATCATTATGTTTCCGCAACATTTTTTATGGTTTTCATTGCGGAGAAATTTAGGGTCTTCTTACTGCTGAGTTACTTCTTTTGTAGATAAACAAACTAATTTTAGTTTCGTCCTACCACAATTACTTCTCCACTTATATTTACTTATGGTATGCGAATGCTTTCCATAATATGGCACAATACATCTATTTAGAATTGAGGTAAAATAGATGCCGTATACTATACAAATATTTCCAACGACATCATGATGTCTTATGCTGAATATGAAGTGGCACAGCGATCAGTATTTCAACAAAATAACGACCTGAAGCATACATCGAGGGAGCAAGAGGTTGGTTTAAAAAGAAGGTCCTCAAGATTTTTAGTTGATCTCCAAATTTAAAATTTACATATCAAATAAAAAATATGTACATACATCCAAAATTATTGATGCAGTTTATGTGGGGATTTTTGGGGATGAACTAATGAAGGTTTTGGGGATTTTTGGGGATATGAATTTCGAAATTGGGGATAAAAATTGAAAACTATCTGACGACCCTGCACAGGACAGGGCCGTCTTAGAGAAAAAGAAAAATTGTACTCTTTTTTTGGTTAAGATGGAATAGAGTGGAATGTCAGGAAGAGGTTTCTTTGTAGATGGTATTCTTTGTGGTGGGGGGGGAGGATACTCTTATTTTTAAGTTACTTATAATTTTTGAAACAATCACAAACTAACTTTTTTTTATTTTTCATCTTTGCTGTGTAAACACTATCCACTATACCACGCATCCCCATTTAAATAAATATTAGGTATAATTAAATTTTTGTAAACTTATTTTAGTCAAAATTTAGAAGCTTGATATTTTAAAGGGTACGATTTCAATTACCACCAGCCATACCACACTGATCAGTTTTCCTTCTAATCAGCCTCAAAAATATAGTAAAAAGGACACCAAAACCTTAAGATAACCCATTATAAATTAAAATTAAGTTTAGCAATAATTTTAAGTACAAAATTTGTTCTCAAATTTAATTTCTATCACTTAGATTTTTTAATCCGACACATGATTTTATGTCTTCCTGCTTTTTGGTTTAAAATTAAAAATGTTGAAGAAGGAGAAAAAAGATGACTCAGTTGGAGGAAAAAAAAAGAACGTTTTTAAAGTAAAATAAGTTTTATGCTGAAATTTTTTATTTTTGCAGTCTTAATAAAGTGTTGCGAGCCTTTCTATAGCACACACGATGTGTGTGGTCAAATGGGTTTATCATTTAATTTTCAAAATTTATATCTCTTAATAAAAACAAAAATTATTTTGCGGTTGGATAACAAATTAATTAAATCATTAACAGTAGAACTCCATTTCAAACCTCTTGTTAAGAAAAACTTTAATCATCAAAACTACAAATCACCAAAATCAAAACACAGAATAACACCCAAAGTGTCTATGAGCCAAGAAAAAAAAAACGATGTTCAGTTTTTTTTAAACAGCATTTATAAACCATAAATATTTATCACTTTTTTAAAAAGGGTATGCTTTTCTGACCGCATGTTATTTTTTTTTTTTTTTCTGTTCAACCGCTAATAAATTTTTTGCACATAAAAAAGGTAACACTATGATGATACGGACCTACGAGATTTAACATTTTTATAGAATTATTTTTCTTTAATAATCTTTCTTTAAATAATTGTTACTGTAGAAGGAAACATAAACTCTGTTGGTTATAAATTTAATTTCTTAATAATATTTCTGATAGTGCACAGTGGTTACATTACAGTAAGACATACAAAGTTTATTACTTTTGTATAATATATAATACTAGCTGAACCCGGTGTGCTTCGCTACTCCTTGTTTTAAAATAAAATTAAAAGTATTTATATATTTGTTGTTGTGGGAGAAAGAAAATGGGGCTACTCCATTGTTTTAATTATAATGCATTTCAAATTTGAGGTAAAGCTGTTAATAAATGTAGTAAGGACGTGCATGCAGAAGTGTGCATTATACGTTCCAGGGTCACAGCAACATGTTGTGAAAATTTCAGGAAGATCGGTCCAAGGGTTTGGCCTCCTATGAAGCACAAACAAACTGACAAACAGACAGACAGACATTTTTATATATAGAGATTGAAAGCAGATTAATTATAATTTAAGGTAAAATGGGTCGAAAAATTTGGATTTGGTAATAAAATAATGTATGGCTACCTTACCTGTAGATAAAAAGTGTATAAAACTTTAGGTAAATACATATTGCAAAAAAAGTATTTTGTATAGCAAATATTGTTAGTGGTATAAGTAAGTATCTGTATTTAAAAAAGTGGAGGTGAAGTGGGCGTGGTTCATAGTTATATGACGACGTTAACAGTATTAAGAGCAATATACTACCAAATAAAAAAAGATTCATTGAAAGAAACAAATTTGTACATAGAACAAAAAGTTTAAAACTTTCAAACAAAAATTTTTTTTTTTATTTCTACCTCGCCTGGAGTATAATGTGTATACAATTTGAAGTAAATCTGTAAAAAACTATATGGGAGCAATTACATAATTTTAAAAAAGTGGGCGTGATCGAAAAAAAGCATCCTATTAATCATGCCAGAGTTCCAGTTAAATGTTGTGAAAATTTCAGGAAGATTGGTCCAGAGGTTTGGTCTCCTATATGGTACAAACAAACAAACAAATAAACAAACACACATTCAATTTTATATACATATATATATATATATATATATGAGAAAAAAAAATAATTAATTAATTAAAGGTGTTATCATTACATTACCTAAGAAGTTTAAGGTTTTAGTAGGTTAAGCTGTTATCTTCTACTTCCCAATAGGTGGCGCTTTTCTCCTGATCATTACTTTTTTGTTGACATTCGTTAAGGTGGAATATAATTGTAATTAAAAAATTATTTTTATTATTATTAATTAAAAAAAAATTATACACTAGCAAAATAAATTTTGCTACACATGCATGCATATTTTTTATGAAATGTTTTTAAAAATTTCATAATATTTCCTTACTATTAAAAAACAATACTATACTCAACTATATACAGATCTTTAAAATAAAAATCTTTAAAATTGTTTAAATGTATTGATTTATTGCCTAGTTTTGGTTTTAATATTTAATTAAAACGACATGACTATAACGTGACAATATTTATTTCTTTTTTTTGTTTTTTCATCCAAGCATTTCGTTTCGATAGTCGTACGGGTAATTTTTTCTTGACGATTTTAAATCAATCTTTTGTTATTTTTTCAATTTTATTGACTTTTTTATAGTCAACATCTGCCATATTCCTACTTGATGAAGGTTTGACTTTTTATTTTTTAAATTGTTTATAAATTGTAACCACATTTGTATGTATATTGGCAGTAAAAGTTTAAAACAAACAAAAAACCAACAAAGAAGCAAAAGTAATAATAATAGTTTTCGTATGAGCATAAGCAAATGATTTTTAATTGTTTTGTAAATATTTATTAGGGTGGTTCAACATATAAGTAAGTATAAAAACAAAAACGAGAAATTTACGTAAAATGGATAAAGTCAACATGTCGGTAGCATTGCGCCAAAATGTGGGTAGAAACTGACACTTGTCGAGGAAAATGAGACATCCGTAAGCAGAGGAGAGTATTAAAGTCTTAAATTAGGAAATAGGAGAAATACTAAAAAGATATCCAGCAAACCTTAGAGCAAATGTTACCCCATCTTTTGTTGGAATAGGAGCACATAACAATGTGTCGGTGAAATACTGAAAAGTGGTCCAACGAACCTTAGAGGGACTGTTTTGGTAGTGGATGACAAGTCCAGTAAGAAGCTGAGCGATACCAAGGGAAAGAGCGTATCGCTATCGTTATGTGAGGATTTTAATTTCATTTATTTATTTCAGCCAATGAAATTCATAGATTCTTACAGACTATCTGGATTATTCATTGTATTCTAAACATAATAAACAAATTAATTAATTCAGGTATTTAAAAAGTTCATTATTCTATTTTTAAGAGCAATAAAGTTCATATATACATACGTACATACATAACTGGCCTTTACAACCCTGTGTCAGGATTACGGCCTAGCTTCTCGCAGCACTCATGTTGTGTGTGTCAATTTTTATCCATGAGTACCGGGACCTACAGTTTAAAGTCGACTCCGAACGACAGACTTGAGAAGCTTGTTCATGGCAATTAGTTACTCTCAGAGCTTTTGCCAAAAGACTGTTGGGAGGTAGTTGCCAAAAGAAATAAGTTTTTCATATTTCTTTTTTTGAAGATGTCGGAGCCTGGAGTCGAACCCAGGGCCCATGTCTTAGTAAGCCAACACACTAACCACTAGACCACGGCGACTACGCAATAAAGTTTAAGGAGTAATTAATAAGGAAAAATAGCTATTGAGTTCGGCACTCAATTGACCGGGCAGGATCAAAATTTGAGTAATTTCAGCGGAAGTATTACAGTTTAAGAGGAATGTAATATCTAGTTGGTTGAGTTCTAGCTGAGTAAATATAGTGGTTAGAGCGCTCGCAAAAAAACTCAAACGGCCCAGGTTCGAATCCCAGCAAAGGAGAAAATTAAATATTTAGTTTGCGGTTTTTTCAAAATTATAATTTAAAAATAAGAGGGTCCCCGCCTCCTTAGAAGTCCATCTACAAAATAGCCGCTTCCTGACATTCCACTCTATTCCAACTTAACCTTTGACAACGAAAAACGAATGATCAGGAAAAAAGCGCCACCTATTGGGAAGTAGCAGATAACAGTTAAAAACGTACTTAGCGAAGGCACTCACAGCAATCAACATGCAACGATGAGGCCATTGCTGTTGATCATTCAAGGGTGAAGGTATAACACTGGCCTTTGAATGATCAATTCACAGCAATTTGTTTCATTCCTAAGGCGCTTAATAATATAAGAAAACAAAATAGTATGTGTTCTGTTGTCATAATGTACTGTTCTTTCCATGAAAATTCCAATACAATGCACAGCATTTAGTAGGGGCTTACCCCTGAGTATTGGTCTCAATAAAAGAAAAAAGTCTCCGAATCAATAACTCCGCATATTAAATTATTAATTAAGGAAATGTTGAAACAAGTTCTTCTGCTTTTGAGAATAGGAAGTTTGTAAGTGCTAGATGACTTTCTTAAGATAGTAAAACTTTATTCGGATTCCACTGAAGATTTCTGAGGCAGAATAAAAAAAATGGTTTTTGTACAGATTCAATTTTATTTATATGAATTTCGTATTAAGGATCCCAAACTATAGAAGCATACTCTTATCAATGTAGTGAACAGCTGCTTTAATACATATGGATCTGTGAACTCCTTTCCCCAGCTCCAAATCCCATGAAAAAAAAGTGATGCCATAGCTGAAAGCCGTTAAACAGAACCGACAATACAAACTCCGTAAGACTCTAAAAGATATGTGAATACAGGCAGTACCGGTTCAGCGGATAGTAACAAACCTTCTACCAGTAAAGTCGTACTGCAGAAAAGTTAAAATAAGTTCAGTTGACAACCACAGCTCAAGAGAGTAAGGCACGCAAATCAATGGCAAAAAACAGGAGATCGTACATATGTATGTAAAATGTTTTAACGATAATTTTAGAAAATTATTTTATTTAACTTTTTTTCTTTAGTTTCTATCTAAATATCAATCGACATGCTATGGTAATTTCTAAGTAGAAGATATTGGAATAACATACACATATAATATAGTTGACCATTACAACCCTGTGTCAGGGTTACGGCCTAGCTTCTCGCAGCACTTATGTTGCGTGTGTCAATTTGTAACCATGAGTACCGGGACCTACTGTTTAAAGTCAACTTAGAACGACAGATTTGCGAAGCTTTTTCAAGGCCATCAATTACTCCCAGAGCTTTTACCAGAAGACTGTTGGGAGGTAGTTGCCAAAAGAAATAATTTTTTCATATTTCTTTTTTCGAGATGTCAGAGCTGAGATTTGAACCCAGCGCTATCGTCTTAGTAAGCCAACACACTAACCACTAGACCACGGCGACTACGATATTTGAATAACACTTTATAAAATTCAATTTATATTCAACATTTCAGTATATTCGCCTATTTGTTTTCACTTTCGCTCAAATATCATAACTATTGTGAAATACGGTGAAACCTGTTAAAAAAAAAGAATATTTCGAAGCGGAACTTGTATAAGTTGAGTCATGCACCAGCTGAAAAAATACTCTGTATTACACATATTCCTACCGCGGACAGTCGTATTAAATTTTATTTTAAAAAATTATGACAAACAAACAACCATAATAAAATACATTACAGCCTATCATAACTGTTTTCTTACTGTCTTTTAAACGAAATGAATTTTTAATATTGACAACAATTTTAGTTTTAATAACAACATTGTTGTTGTTATTAATTTTTATTTTTATTTTTTTTTTGCAATGCATTACAATGCGTATTTGCAATGTATTAAATTAAATATAGAAAAATAAAGAAAATTAAAAGTAATAAAGAAAAAATAAATATTAAAAATTGTTACATGATTTGCAAAATGAATTGCAATTCGCTTCACATTGAATTGGATTGTATTGAATGCAGTGCATATGCCAGTGCATACATTTAAAATAAACTTTTCACTCACTCAGTCAGAGTCGTCAGTTGATTACTGTTATTGGTGCACAGGCATTAAATATATTTTGACATTTCATTTTTTGATGGCCTGAATTTGTAAATAACAGAAAAAAAGCAATTGACAGCATGTTTCTGCCACAAAATACTCATGTACGAATATATGTACTCGTGTTGTAATAAAAATTTATGTAAAATAATATACGAATGTAAGCAATTAAATAAATATTCAAATTAATAGAAATTATAGACAATCGCTTTATAACACTCGATGTAACTTCAATACATTCAGCAAGTCTATAATTTTTCTTTTTTGTGTTCTTTTTTCCCCCCTTACATTTTAAAGTAGAAACTACTTCATTGCTTAATGATTTTAATATACGAGTAGATGTCAAAAATTATTAATGAAAATTTCAGAAATTTTTTAATGATTTAAATCTTTTAACCACATAAAACATATTTATCACTTGTAATCGGAAAAAATATGTCAGAATTTAGAAATTTCAATTTATGCAATGCATACAACTTTCTTATTAACTTTGGTTTAACAGTATACAACAATATTGTTTGATCACACATTCAATTAATTAAGAAATTCATATTTTCATTTATTTATTATTATTATTTTTTTATTATTATTATTCATTCTTTATTAAGTAGTATTAAAATACTTAATAAATTTTCTTAACAATTTTAAATCTCATATAATAAATTAAATTAATATATAATTAAATAAATTAAATTAATTAATTATAAATAAACAATATAGATATACATAATAAGTTTTATATTACATTGTTTTTAACAAGTATTACAACATTCTTTCTAAATACATTTGTGTTATGCTAATTTTTTACATTATTAGGCAATTCGTTATATAATTGTAGTCCCTTGTAGAAAAGTGAACGTTGCATTGCCGCCGAAACTGTCCTTTCAATTCTAAAATCGTTGTTATTTCTTAAATGATACGGTTGCATTTCTCCGACGTATGCTATTTGATCTTTTATATAAGTATTGTGGTGCGTTTCCATTTTTTGTTTTGTTAATAAAGTTTAGGGTATTTAGTTTTAGATGCTGTTTAACATTAAGCCATTTTAGAGATTCAAGCATATAGTTTATGGAGGTGTATCTGTTGCATTTAAATATGACGCGCATTGCCTTATTCTGAAGTTTCTGCAGCCTTTCAATTTGTTTGTTTGTGCAACATGAGTACATAATTGTTGAACCATATTCAAAATGAGGTTTAATTATCGTGTTATAAATATTTATTGATGTTAGAGCAGTTGTATTTTTTCTTAATCTTTAAAAAAACACCAATTTTCTTTTCCAATTTTTTGCATATGTATTCAATGTGACTCTTTAAGTTAAGGTTGTTGTCTATAATAAATCCCAAGTATTTAATCTGATTAACTTTTTCAATTTTTTCGTTATTAATTTCAAAATTTATATTGCTGCTAGTTTTTATTTCCATTTATTTTCATTTAATTTTAGTTTATTAATTTTTAGCCATGTATTCACATTATCAATATCTGTCTTAAGTCTATCGTAACATTGTTCTACAGTATCTGCTTCAACTTATATAAGTGTAACGTCTGCATATAATATTATCTCGCAATCATTTAAGTAATACATTTGGCATATCATTGATGTATATAATAAATAGTAGGGCTTCTAAGATTGAACCTTGAGGCACACCATATTCATTATATTCTGATGTCGATATAACATTATTTGACTTTTGTAATTTGTCTTCTATTTGTTAGATATGACTCAAACCACTTTAATTCAATCCCTTGAATGCCGTAATTATAAAGTTTCTGTAGCAGTATACCACTGTCTATCGTTTCGAACGCTCTTTTAAAGTCTAAGAAGATTGCTATAACTTTCTTATTTTTCTCCGTTTTTTTTTTTTTTTCATCTGTTCATAATGTAATTAACAGCTGTCTCGCATGAAAAATTCTTTCTAAATCCAGATTGGTACTTATGCAGTAATGCGTTTGCTTCCATGTACTGTTCCAGTTGGGTTTTAACTACTTTCTCTATTATTCTTTCGCATGTTTTCAATGTATTAATTGGGAGAAACTCCTCGCATAGTTTTGTCTTTGCAATCTTTTGAATTGGAGTTATCATTGACTCTTTCCAATTGTCTGGAAAAATTCCCATTGTTATTGATTAATTCACTATATCTTAAATCTAGAGTTTATCACAGGTATGTAGTTTGAATATTGCACATTTGGTATGGTGTCTCTTATGGATCTATTACTATCAATTAAAAATTTATTAAATTTATCCGCTATTTGTAGATTTTCCTTACATTCTAATTGGTTAAATATCACAGATTTGATTGCATTTTGGTCTCTCTTCAGTATTACATACATACATACATAACTGGCCTTTACAACCCTGTGTCAGGATTACGGCCTAGCTTCTCGCAGCACTCATGTTGTGTGTGTAAATTTCTATCCATGAGTACCGGGACCTACAGTTTAATGTCGACTCCGAACGACAGACTTGAGAAGCTCTTTCATGGCAATTAATTACTCTCAGAGCTTTTGCCAGAAGACTGCTGAGAGGTAGTCGCCGAAAGAAATATTTTTTTCATATTTCTTTTTTCAAGATGTCGGAGCTGAGATTTGAGCCCAGCACTATCGTCTTAGTAAGCCAACACACTAACCACTAGACCACGGCGACTCTTCAGTATTAGATTTTTTATTTCCCTCCTCCTTTGCATTATTAATCCTGTTAGTTATAAACTTTTTCTTTTTCATTTATTGTTAATTAAAAGCTAACATATGGGTATTTCCAGAGGAAGGACGGAAAATTTCATAGTTTAAAACTGCTATATTTTTAGCCAATTTTTTTTGGAATCATATAGTCAATTTGTTGAACTTTAACTAAACAAAGGATCAGTCATTTAAAATAATGACGTCTCTAGTTATAGTGCCTTCAGTAGTTACTTCGACTTCTCTTTTTTACCAGATATTTAATATTAAATTTAACAACATTGCATTTATAATGTTTAATGAGTTGTAGTTGTTGCTTTCAGGGTGAAGAAAAAATTCAGGGAGTTTGCATAACGGTAAAATTCATGCTTGGTTTTAGGTAAAGTTTTTCGTGTGTCCGCAACGCAAAATTTGTATTTGTTATTGATGTCAGTACAAATAAAAATATTAGAAACGGCGGATGTGTTTTTTCGCAACTTCTTTACTAGAGTGAAAATTTAATCTATAAAAGTTTTTAGTTTATCTGTCATTTTAAAGTACAAATAGCCTTTAAAAATTGTGCGTCCGCAACAGGAAGTAAATTATTGATAATTTTTTCAGTAAACAATTTCGTTTTTTCTATACTTTTTATCGTGTTTAAGATGGAAATAAACCATATTACTGAATCCACATCTCGTTCGAAAAAATTGAAGGATAAGAGCAGATGAAGAAAAATGGAAAGCATTTTGCAACAAGGAGTCAGAAAGAAAGCGAATGATTCCTAAGAAGGAAACTAATTTGTAAGCAATTAAAAGAAAAAAAAAATCGTTTACGAATGAAAAACTTGCGAAAAAATAGAAAAGAAAAGCCTTGCAGTTGTAAGCAGACGTTGGCGAAAGCATTAAAAAAGCCGAAAATAGTTTTCCAAAAAATCCGGTTAAAAAATATGAAATTATAAAGAAACTATTTGAGAAATAGTTATGCCAGAAAATGTCTAGTAAACCAGTTTGCACAATAATTATTATTAATTTCTATTGTCGAGATGATGTAAGCGATTAAGCGGTGGCAAAAAGTGCGGTTGCTAAGCGCTTCATGGTAATAACAGTTTCAGGAACTTTTGTTCTGTATAAAGACGAATTTCCTGAGGAACGGGTAGGTAAAAGTGTCTTCTTTGAAAATCGTCCATCACACGCTGTACCATCAAGAAAATCGCCTCACAATATTAGCATATGTAAGTACCACGCTAACGTCGGGTACATGCTGGATAGCTGTTCAAATGTAATAAAATCTTTTCCCTCAAATTTTAAATTATTTTGGAAAATGTTTGCTGTGATACGAAAAATGAGCTATGTATGGTGAGTGAATGCAAAAAATGTACCTACGACATCAAAGATGCATTGGTTCCTAGAGAATTTATACCAAAATTGAACAAAACTGTTAAACGGAAGCATTGGCGACAAGCAGACAATCTGTTACTCTTAGACTACACAGAGGCAACTTTGGCGGATCTTGGCCATGAAATCGAAACGCACTTAACACCGCACTTAACTGAGTTTCAAATAAAAATAAGAAAAAAATAGGTTTTCAAATACTGTTCTTCATAGATAAAATGTGTGTCCGCAATGTGCATCCGCAACGCCCATTTAGATTGAAGTTGCATAAAAGGTAAAAGTATTTTAAATGCAAAGTAAGTTGTTTACAAAACCCCAACATATCTTCTTAAAAAAAAACAACAAAAATAATAATTGTTATCACATAAGAAATTTCGCTAAATTTTCCAAATTTTCATGGACACTTCAAATACATATGGAAAATTTTGTGCGTCCGTAACGCGCTATTGTATTAGTCATAATTTTCAGTACAACATTTTAAGTAAAGTTTCAATAAAAACACATTAAAGTACTGTCCAAAATCAACATTTTTTAATATGGACATAATCTTCAAAATATTTCAACTTTTTAAGAAAACTAAAATAGAAAAAATAAAAACGTGCGTCCGCAACGCAGGAAATACCCATATACAATTTATAGTATTACGAAAATCTAAATATTTTTATTATTAAAGTGGTCTAACTTAATATTAAAAAAAACTTAATTTATACAATTGAACCATTAGCTGGATAGTGGTTGTAATTTTAACATTATAGTGTTCATTCTGAAAGTAGTCAAAAATTTCAAGAAATTATATATTGTAGAAATATAAAATTATGCAAGTAGAAAATGACAAAAAAAGGGGGCAGGAAATAAAGGTAGTTCCGTTGTCATTTTCATATCAATGATAAATTTTAAAAGTTTCCTATCACAACAATGATATACTCTAGCATGTACAATAGTATAGATACATAATTTCCTATCAATGTAATGTGAAATATGAAAAATCAATTAAGAGGTTGTAAACATTTTGGAATGGTTCAACAAAAAAATATAAAACAATCAGGAACAATCATAACAAATATTTTCAAAACAAACATGAGAGTTGCCCGTATAGTGGTATTATTCCCAACAAATTGATGACTAAAGAAGGAAAAATAAAAAAGAAGAGTTCAAACTATTACATTGTTACCACTTAAAAAAAAATTTTTCGTTTTAAGGAAAACATTGCTGTTGTCGGCGATAGTGTGGCAAAAGAGTCGTCAACATTGTCTCATCGTCATGTCCAACAATGGAATATACCACGAACTTCATTATTGCGAACTTTAAATAAAAGTTTGATTTAAATTTGATTTAACAGCTCAAGCCCACTAACTATTTCAAGTGTTGTTAATAACCTGAATTATTGGTTAAACAGATAGATGTGAATGGTGAATTTACAAAGATAATATCGGACTTCTTTTGGCCAGAAATTGAAGACATAAATTTGGTTTCAACAAAATGATGGCACTTAACACACACTAACAAAACAATTGCTCTTTTTCGCGAGAAATTCAATGGCCGTGTTATCTCATATAGTGGTGATGTTAATTGACCGCCACGATCATTGTGATTTGGCACCGTAGGACTTCTTTCTTTAGGGATATTTAAAGGAAAAAGTGTATGTAAATTAGCCAAGAACAATTCAAGAACTAGATAGTTTAGCACATTAACCTAACTATTCAAAATCAATTATGTCTCAGAGTCATGGTAAATCGGGAGGGCATGACACGTCACACTCACACGACCGAGGTTCAATCCTAGCGAAGGAAAAAATTATAAAAAATAAAAATTTGCGATTTTCCAAAACTATAATTAAAAAAAAAATAATAATAATAATAAGAGGTTCCCCTTCCCCTCCAAGAAAGCCCATCTTCAAGAAACCGCTCCCTGACATTTCCAGTCTATTCCACCAGGAAACAATGATCAGGAGTATAGCGCCACCTTGTGGTAAGATAACGGCTAATCTACTGAAGACACACGCTCACCATTCACATTCAACACTCACCGACAGATGAGGCAATTGCTGTGTGATCACTCAAGGGTGAAGGTATAACACTGGCCCTTGAGTGTTCAAATTATTGACCGCAACTTGTCTCATCAACAAACAGGCGCATAATATACACAAAATCTATGAAAAAAAAATCTCTATCCTGCAAACATCTTCACATTCCAATACAATGCACTGCATGAGTAGAGGTTTACCCCTGAGTATTGGTCTTAAAAACAATAGATATCATAGATCCTTCTATCATAATAACAAGGAAAATATTAAGATACTTCTCAGAAATCATTTTCGTGCGTTTTGATGGCACCACCCTTTACTTACTTTATATATTTAAACATAGTGTACTTCAATATTTTTTATAAGTCCTGTGCAGAGTAGTATGTTATCTGTTGTTTTAATTTTAATAATTGTGAGAGCTTAACTAAGCACTAACATCTTGAAACAAAGAAATATGAAAAAATTATTTCCCGGTATACTCATGGATCAAAACTAACACACACACAACATGAGTGCTGCGAGAAGCTAGGCCGTAACTGTGACACAGGGTTGAAATGGCCAATTATGTATGTATGTATGGGAGCTGAACTGCAGCAACTGCAACATTTAAATTCTTATTTAAATGGCTTACCAAAATTGTCTTTATTAATTTAAGTACTTATAATTTACAATACCTTTAGTTTCATCAAAATTTAGTTAGTGTCTAAGTCTACCAAAAGCCTTTTTTCATTCAGAGAGTGTATCAGGGCAATAATCTTTATGATTTTAAAACTATGTATACAATACTTTAAATAGTACTCGGTTGGCAACGGAATTTCAGTTGTGTTACCACTTGGCAAAAAAACTTCTAGCTGCAGAAAAAAAATATGTTAAAGGTGAAATCGTAAAGTAATTTTTTTTTTCGGGTGATGGAAATGCAGTTACGCATACCGTTAGGTTATGTTGGGCTCTAGGCTATGCCTACCTACCAACTAAAACCACCACCCTATTCCGAGGGAATTTCCGCCTCCCCGGAACCACTCTCCGTATTACTTCGGGGAGGCTCCCTCACATTTAGCCTTATTGGCCCTCCAATTTCCTCATCTGCAGGAAAGTGTCATATCGGAATCATCAGTGTGGATTCTTTCATCCAAGTCCCTCTTCTTGGTCTTGAGAGTTTTCCTCCGAATACAGAATCCTCCAGTGCCAACTCTCAACACTGAATGTACCGATCGTGGCCTCAAGTTGAGCTCTTTCTCTGCTCCACCTTTCACAGTAGAAGAAAATATGCTCTGCGTCATCTGTAGCCGCATCCCTATATATACAGCTTGGCTCTGATATCTTACCCATTCGACATAGATATTTGCAGAAATATCCATGTCCGGATAAAAGCTGCGTCAAGTAATAATTTACCTCACCAAATTCTCTTTCCACCCAGCAACTGATTTCCGGAAGAAGTTTCGCCGTCCACCTACTTCTAGCTTCTGCATTCCACCTCTGTTGCCATTTTTGAAGGGTTCGTCTTCTTTCGTCATTCGGCCTTACGCTGTCTCTACTAGAATTCTTGGCCTCCCATAAAATTTTCCGCTCGCTGGCTTGCAAATCTATAGGTATTTCACCAGTAATCACAAGCACCGCCGAGCCAGAAACAGTCCTATAGACCGACGAGATCTTGAGGGCTGCGTTTCTTTGAACCGACAATAAAAACCTCCTTCTACAACCAATCCTTAGCGTGTCCGCCCAAACCTCGCTACCGTATAGCAGAATTGAATTTGTAACGGCCATTAATAGTTTTAGCCTGCTCTGCGTGGGTCCTCCAACATTCGCCATAAGTTTACTCAGTAAACCCTCATTCTGATGCCGAGGTAATTTACCACCATCTTCGTCGTCAGGGTAGTATCGACTATCGGCATATCAATTTCCACGGGTATATGCCTTCTCGTCAAAAGGATCACCTCGGTTTTCTCCGTTGCGAGCTTAAGCCCCTTATCATTGAGCCAAGACTGCTTTCTTATGATAACTTGATTGAGTTTCTTCCTCGCCTGTTCTGTATTTCGAGCCTCAATTACGGCTGCGACGTCATCAGCATATCCAACAAGATATGTGTCATCCGGCATTTCAATACGATGTCATTTGTAGTGTCCTTTTGTACATTTGGCAACTTAACTAAATTAGTTTTTCCATCATTTTGATATTTTGTCGAAAAGAATACATATTCCCAAATCACCAAATGAAAAATTTCTCGCCAGGTTTGCTAGCAAAAGCCCAATATTGGTATCCCTGATTTAGAAGAAGAGTAGAACAAAAAAGGTTATTTATTATATTTTTATGGGCCTTAAGCAATTAGCTGTTGTTTATTTTAATTTATATATAGATTTTTTTCTTTTTTTTTTAGAAATACCACCAACTATACTGTTTTATTACATTTAACATATCAATGAACACAGGGTCAAAGGGCGCTTATACGGCCAAATGAATAAATGAATAGATACATAGATAGATGTGTATATCGATAGTGTATTTTTTACTACTTGTACAATTATCTCCTACTAATGGTGGCCTTTATTTTTTTGTCTTTTTTTTATTGTTTAACTCCACTTGAATTCTTTTATGTTCCCATTTTATTTTTATGTTTTTATGTATTTTTTTTTTTTCAAAACTAAAATTGAGCCATTAGTAGTAACGTTAAAAAGGTTAATTTATGTTTTTTCCCCCTTAATTTTTTTAGAGATGTTTTTCTTTTTGGGTAACATGAAATTATGTTTGTCAGTGTTTATAATTAATCATTTAGTTGAGAGGAAAAAAGAAATTATTCTTATTTTCTTCAAACTGGAAACTATTTTTCTTTCCTATATTATGGGATATTGGTTTTTATTTACTACTAATAAAACTTTTTTTTTCATTCAAAGGAGCTGACCTTTTGCTAGGGTCTCGCCTACTTTTCCTAAGGGTCTGTTAGATTCTTTCGATGATGACTCAATTTTTTTATGTTTCTATTCTATTATCTTATCTTTTTGTTATGAAAAATTAAGGTTTTACTAATTGCCTGAAAATTATTCAAGTCATCTGTTTTAGTTCAAATATAACATCCGGCATCGAAAAAGGCTTTTTCTTTCAGATGATAAGAATTATTTAAAAAAAAAAAACCTGGCCTTTTATAACAGCAATAATTAGGGCTTTTAGCACAGTTACTCAATGAAAAAACAACAGGTGTTTTGTAAGATCACAAGTTTAAATTTTGAAAAAAAATTTTTAAAAATTTTATGGATAAATTGATAAATCGACTTCATCAAATTAATTATATAGTTGGTTGCAAATAAGTGTATGTAGATTAAGGGTTTCAAAAACTTTTAATATTAATCAGTGCATTGTCCAAACGCTTTAAATGGGTTTTTTTTAATTTTTCTTGCTTAGAATTTAGTGGCTTGAAAAATACATATTCTAGCTTCTTTATTGCATCTAAAGCATATCTCTAAAAATAAATACTCATAAAATGAAGAGCTGTTCTTGGATAACTGGAATGTTTGTATTAAAAAGTTCAGAATTATATTTCTTGTAGTCGCCTTGGTTTAGTGTTTAGTGTGTTGACTTACTAAGACGAGATCTTCGGTTCAAGCCTCGGCTCTGACATCTTGAAGCAAAAAAATATTAAATATATATATATATATATATATATATATATATATGTATATATATGGGCAATTTCAAAATTGTTCAACATTTGTTGAAACTGAGTTCAGATGCTTATTATTTCTCCAGTTTTTCGAATTAACCAAAACGGCCAAAAGGGAATGGTAGGCCACACTAGAAAACTGGGAAATTCAAAATTTCAGACCATCAGTTCTTTATTTTTAAAAGTTATGGGCACTCAAATATCGAAAAACTCAAAAAGAGGCTTGAAATTTACAAGAGTTTTTTCATATTTCATCACTTTTCTACTTTTAGTTTTAAACTTGCGATGCTCACTGATATAAAATAAAGTCACAAGACTTTGTAGGTATTTACATTATAAAAGTTATGCCAATACTACTATTTGGGAAAAAGTTCATTTTTGAAACCAAAATTTTCCGATTTTTTAATTTTCGCAGTTTTTTCTATAGCGCTTTTGCGCCGTTCACGAAAATTGCATTTCGTCAACAGTATTTAATAGCTGGTGTAATTTGCTAAAATTTGCGCCATATCACGTCGATGTCAGGCTGCTATTTAGTTGCTGAGAACGATGACCTCAAACTTTTAAAGAATTGGCGTAAATTTGTCAAAAATGACAGTTTTTCGCGCCTGACATTTGCAATCTTATTTAAAACTGATTTATGTATTGCGTGATCTAAACTTCTAAATAAATGGCACCTCAACGTCAAGAAGGCGTTAAAATATTTTGAAATACAAAAATTTTATAAAGAAAATAAAATTTTTGCGAAATTTCATGATTTTGTTTCGCGTTTTTTTTTTAGTTAATCAGTGGTTTAAAATCAATGTAAAGTATTGGAAATGAAGTGCGGCGATGAACTAAAGATCATATATAAATACGGTTGAATTCGGTCCATATTTAGCGGGTACAGTGGCATTTTTCTTCAAACACATTTTGCTTTGTGACATCTGCAGTTATGTATGTATAGATTCCGCCGCGATTGACACCAAATGAAATGGTTTTTTAAGCTTGATAATAAAACCGAATAGGCATTAAAAAATTTTCATGATTTTAAATTTTACAGATCAAGAAAAAAATCCTAACCTCAAAAATAATTCTTATATAATTTTTGTTGTTTTTTAAATTTGCAAGTTAAAACATTGTTTTTCAGTAAATTAGTTATGCGTTATATAAATACATATTATAATAATCAGTGAAACATTCATATTTTTGCAAAAATTCGCGTTTTTTAATGATAAGGAATTTTAATTATAATTGATATTTTTTATGTATTTTATCAGTGCATTGATGAATTTGGACTGCACTGATGAATTTGAAATGAGTTTCATGCATCCATATAACATTTATGAAAATAAACAAATAAATTTAATAATTAAGGTAGTAAAATCATATGAACATAAAAAATTTAATAAAGTAATATACAACACAAAAATAATAGTCGACAAAGAAACATATACAAAGATTAAGACAGCGCAGAAATTAAACATTGGTTGGGAGAAACGTAGAACATTTATGAAAATAAACCAATAAATTTAACTTTAAATTTTTTTAAAGAAATTTAAAACTTAAAACCTCCATAACTTTCGCGCCGTTTGCAATAAATGATTAACGCGAACTGTTTTGGTATAGGAAAATATGTTGTGGGAAGGGGAAAGAGGGAGTAGTGTTTGTGGACATTTAATTTAAACCTACTGATATCGTAATTGGCAGGAAAAACATTCGCCGGAAGATTGAAAGTTTGAAGATTGATATGAAAATATACTCGTATTTCTGTCATTTCTAGCTGAAAGAATGCATTTTAAGAATTTTTTAATGCCAAAGTTGGTTGTTTTTATTATGATTAAAGGAGGCTTTAGGCAACAAGTCGTATGATATGCCAAATTTTTGAGTAGAAAAATAGGAGTGCAATCGAAATATTCGATAGTGAAAGAAAATGCATATGAAAAACCGACAGTCAAATGGCTTTCACAGTTTTCTGTTCAGAAAATAAAAAAATTTTTATTTTTTTTTTTTTGTTTTTAAATATTCAAAATAATAAAAATAAAATTTTTCAATTCCTTGAAAAACAAAAAAAAAAAAAAACAGGGGGGTGCGTGGTATAGTAGTAAGAACGGCTCAGGTTCAAATCCCAGCAAAGCTGAAAAAATGAAAAAGTTAGCTTGAGGGTTTTTCAAAATTATAATTTAAAAATAAGAGATTACCTTTAGTCAAAGAAGTCCATTTGCAAAGAAGCCACTCCCTGATATTCCACTCTATTCTACCTCAATCATTGACAAACAAATGATCAGGAGAAAAGCGCCACCTATTGGTAAGTAGCAGATAACAGCTAAACCTACTTAGCGAAGGCAATCACCACAATCGATATGTTACGATGGGGCAATTGCTGTTGATCATTCAGGGGTGAAGGTATAACACAAGCCTTTGAATGATAAATTCACAGCAATTTGTTTCATTCCTAAGACGCTTAATAGTAATATAAGAAAAAAAATATTTACAGTCCTTTCCATAAATTCCAACGCAATGCACAGCATTAGTAAGGGTTTACTCCTGAGAATTGATTTAAAAAAGAAATTTTATAATAATTACAAAATTTTCATATATAAGTATTACTTATTTCAGTTATCTTTTTTTTTTTCTTAAGTAGCCTTAAAGACACGATCAAGATCTACAAACTATTCTTGATATTTTGCTCTTCAATATATTGTATTTGATTGTGCTGCGTTCTGTTTACGATATATATAAATCATTTTCAAATTAATGCAAGACATTAATACTTGGAAATGAGTTAGAACCTATATATCGCCACAAAGACTTATAGAAAAGAGCATATCGTAGTGCGGGAGTTTATGTGCTCTATCCGCCATTTCATATTTTTTATATATCTAGAGTTATTGACGCCACTTTAGGTTTTCGACCCCAAATTATTTAAGCCTGCAGTCCGTTTTCGGATATCTCGTCCAGTTTCGGAGATAAATAGCCGAAAACGTATTGCAGATTTTAAAAATGTTGTTGTCAAAAATCTAAAGTGGCATCATAAACATCATTAACTCGAGATATATAAAATGGCGTATAGAGCACATAAACTCCCGCACGACGATATATTAAAATGTAATGAAAGAAGTGCACATTTTCAAAAACAATTTACAAAAGTCTTTACTTCATTAGAAGATAAAATAAAAATCTATTTTCTTGATGGCTTCACCCTTTATTTGAAGCTTAATTAGCAGAAGAAAAAAAAGAATCCTGCAGCCTAATTCTGTAAGTCGCTAATGCTAAATTTCCATCGCTAAAAATGCATAAAATTGATTTAGCGATTTTTGGCAACATATTCAATTCTGTAAGTTTTAATGCTAAATTTGGCATACCATTGAGAGCGAATTCGCCGCAATTTTAGAGTGTATTCTTCTCATCGCTAAAATCCATTATTTTGTATTCTCTAACGTTAAATAAGCTTCAACGTCTCCAAAAATTGTAAAATTTTAGCTACGAAAATTTTTAGCTGCCAAAAGGTAAGCTAAATATAAATTTTGTTTTATTGATGTTTTGTTATGTATTTAAATATATGTATATTTTTTAACTTTTGCAGAATAATGGAAGACACAACTAAAAGGGTGTCAAAAGAGCAAAAAAACATGCTCATTCAGTATTTGGAGGATCATAGAGAATTTGCATATGCATCATTTATAATTTCTTTTACGTAAATATATAAATTTTTTTTTTAGATTTGTAAAATCTATGGTAGCAAAAAGCCTTGCTGAGCAATTTGAGCATTGAGCCGAGAAAAAATTATGGTTTTTAATATTAATTTTGCTTTATGATTTAGTATGCCTTGCCCACAAAAAACTATCTTATTTACACCACTTTTCTTGACTTTTTCAAATTTATACGCCATAATAAAAATATAAAAATTAATTTTCAAATTCTCGCCTTTTAACTCAACAAAGAACTGTAAATTAATTCGATGCTGTATTACCTTTTCTATCTATAGGGTTGTGCAAAAAGTTTATAAATATGATGATATTGTAGACGAAATTAAGGGAGAAAAAAATGAATTTATTTATCCATTATGCTTCAGAGCGACTACAAGTCTCGCATTTGTTTGTACAACACACAATACACAGATTCAGTTGCATGCCACATAATGCATATGCTCCCATTCAACCAATAGCATATGACAGATGTGGTTGTTTACCTCTTGTTTTTTTATTACATATTACTATTTTATTCTTCAATATTTTGTAAATTTTTTATTGTTCAATACTTGGCAGTAGCCTAAGGATTGTTAGTTGTAGATGGTCGACTGAATGGCTGGCAGTCTGACTAAATTGTGTGTATGTATGTTTGATTATAGTTTTTGTTGTAGCACTTTGCCTTGAAGGCAGAAAATATTATTGCATCAATTTAAATCAATGTTTAAAATAAATATTTTAACAAAACAAATAATAAAAGATTTTTAAACTTAATTATAATAAAATCATAAAGCAAAAAAAAAAATATGCTACTCAGTAGGCTACAGCAACTTAAAAAAAAAACTTAAAAAAACGAAATTTTTAGAAAAAAAAATACATTTTTTAAGCTTTGCAACAGAGGTGAATAAAGCGACACACAGTGTGACAACGACGGCATTAAATACAAGGAGTCATTGTTGAGCTCTGAAATTTTGCACAGGCTATTTTTGAGACAATTCCAGTTTAAAAAAAATAAAAAATTAAGAAAATCCGTCCACTTTTACACCCACCTCCCATACAATCGAAATTTGTAAAATGCCGTATTGTCTGTAATACTTTAGGTATAAATTTCAATTTTGGTATACTTGAATGTTATATTGTTACAAATATTTTCGGAAAAGAATTTTGAGCTTAGGCCCACTTTTACCCCCACCACCCATACAACCTCAACATAAAAAGTGCCATATTTTCTAAAATATTTTAGGTACAATGTTCAAATTTGATATTACTGTAATTTATATCATTTAAAATGTTTCATGCAAAAATTACAATAACACGCCCTGTATCACGCCCACCTCCCATTGAAATGGAATAAAAAAGAAAAATTTTGTTTTTCATTTTATTAATAATTTTTTAATATTATCATGGTGTTCTAATTTTTTCAATTTCATTCTCATTCTAAGTGAATTAATATAAAAAATTGTAAACAATTAAAAAAAAAATAAAAGTTAAAGGTTGTAAACATGCTATTGCATGCTAACATACGTATAGCGACAGAATGCGTATTTTTTGTAGTTTTTTGTGTGTTTAGAGTACTTTTGCAAACTTTTGCTATATGTTCTTAACTTTAAATGAAAGCTGAGGCTTCAATCTTCCATTTGATATAAGTCTGCACCTAGGGCGAGGGGCTGCTCTATATTGCAAAATGTTCAATTTTTACACCACAATTCTGTTGTTAAGAAATTTTTTTTTTGTGATTATTTTTTAATTTATTTTTTTCATCTACTCATTCTACAACAACTAAATTAATTAAAAAAATACTTTAAAGTTATATTTATTATGTATTTTTTTATTAATAAGCTTTTGAATATTACATATTGAACTAACATATTTCAAGCGCGTTGGCATACCTCAACTTTGACTTGCTCTAGACCAAAAAGTAATGAAATTATGAGGCTGAAATTTCAGGGAATTATTACTCGTGTACCTGTTAATATACTGTTAAAATTTCATCCAAATTGGACGGCACGCCAAAAACCATTTTTTGCCGCTGTTACTATGGGGCTGTCACACTGTGCGACATAACAAAGATAATACTGAGGGAACTATATATAGATTATATAGTTTAGATTCAATATGTGTTTATGTAGATTTTAAAAATACTCGTATATTGAAGGTACATATTTGTAAAGTCGTTAAATAGTGCTTAGAGCGCCCGCATAAAAAAATCTCAAACAGCTTGGGTTCAAATCCCAGCGAATGGGAAAAAAGAAAAATAAAATTGAAAATTTTTTCTTCAAAAATTATAATTTTAAAAGTAAAAAGTTCAATCCCCTCCAACCTCCCCTCTTCCCCGCTCCCACCGGCCCCCAAGAAGTCCATCCTAAAGAAACCGTTCCCTGACATTTCATTATATTCCACCTTTGGCATTGACATCAAAAACAAATAATCAATGATACAGCGCCATCTTCTGAGAAGGTAGCTGCTACTCTACTTAGTGAAGACGCTCACCAGTCATAATCAAGATCCAACGACAGATGGGGCAGTTGCTGTTGATCATTCAAGGGTGATGGTATAAAACTGGTATTTGAGTGACTAACTTGTCTCATCGACAAATGCTTAGCATGAGTAGGGGTTTACCCCTTAGTATTGGTCGCAATAAAAAAAAGGAAAAAAATATAACTATTAAGAAAGAAAAATATTAATAACTTTGTAACGCTACTTATAGCAAGAACTATTAAAATTCTTAAATTGCCCTTGACCACTGACTTCGTTTCTGAGCTGACTAATAATAGTCGTGACTCGATGCAAAATGTTTGCAAACAAATCGCAAAACAATTTATTGTTTTTGTTTATTGTGAGTCAAAATGTTAGCCGTCCATATGAGAGGTATAAAGCCTTTTGAAATATCTGTCATATCAGCTGGCTCACACACCTTCAGCCGACCATCATCCAATATCATAGTATACACATCTTGAGTGGTAGACCACTGAGGTATTCGTATTGATCTTTTTTTAATTCTATTACTCAATATTTTGTAGATGTAAACGATGGAGCAGACTGCTTCCAATATTGCAGATCGAGTAGTTTTGAGACCGCCTTTTACTACTAACGAGAGAAAAATATTTAAAAACGCTTCAAAACCTTAGCTATTTCATATGCACACACATAGTTTTCCATTACAACCCTGTGTCAGAGTGACGGTCTAGTTTCTCGCAGCACTCATGTTGTGTGACTCCGAAAGCCAGATTTGAAAAGCTTTTACATTGCAATTAATTACTCCCAGAGCTTTTGCCAGAAGACTGCTGAGAGGTAGTCACCGAAAGAAATAATTTTTTGTTTTTTTTTTTTTTTTCGAGATGTCAGCTGAGATCTGAACCCGACGCTATCCTCTTAGTTAGCCAACAAACTAACCACTAGAACACGGCGACTACTTTAAAGCTATTATCTAAAGGAAATTAGGCTTTCTATGAATGTAATACTGCGAATTCTGCTTTATACTTGCTTTATGAAAGTTCTGCTCTCGACATATGTATGTATTGAACAAAACTGCTATGACTTTACATAATTATACATAAGTTGTGGAATACCAAAACTCTGATAGTTATTAAATTCATTAAAGGCCTTTAAACCTCAGTTTAATATAATACTCATCCAGTCATTTTGGTTGCAGTGCCTCCTGGCTTCTGATAATGAATTTTAAAATTGTTAACAGATCTGGAAATCAAAAAAACCTTACTTTCTAATAGAAATAAACTCTAAGAGACTATAATCAGGCTAATGCACCAGTATATGAAATAATTAAAAATTGAAAAAGTCCATCCAAAATCATGAAATTTTTTACTTAATATACGTAAAAAATGGGTTTCTATTGAAAAAAAAAACTGCTGCTTTAGCATCAACTTGAAACCTTTTTTGAAAATAAGAATTCCTGTGCTTGTTGCTTTAAACACACATTTTGTGGTTTTACTATTTTGCAGATGTTGGTATGTCTGTCCATTTGAATGTCTATCTACCTTTTCTTTGTATATTTCCTTGGCTTATTTTAAATATTTCTTTTTAATGTTACCACATGAGGCAACAACATAAGCATACCTACAATTTATTTATAATCATGTACATATGTATGTAAAATAATATCGTTGTTGTTTTATAATGAATATAACTTTTTAGACAATCAGACGCCAATTGCACGTTTTAGTTGTTCGCGTATTCGTCGTACTCGTTTAGCAATTGAATTGCAAAGAAGGAAAAAAAAAGCGCAAAAATTAATTGAAATTTTTCCCTCCACATACGACAACATGTTGGCAAAAAAAAAAGAAAAAAAAAATCGAATAAAAAATATAAAAAGAAAACACAACAAGTTGTTAATGTTGTTTGTCAGTTGAAAGAAAACAAAGAAACAAAAGATTACAACTCGTAAGGCTACAACTGAGTCTGTGTTTGAGTCTGACTATTTGAGCAAATGTTACATTTACTCGTAAGCAGACATTCTAAAACTTTTGATAGTAAATCTGTGTATATTTGCTGGATGGTTGTTTCTGTTGCTGTGTTTCTTTTTTTTTTTTTTTTGTTCTTAAATGCTTTTATACTCATCTAGTTGTAGTGTGCACTTGTACAAAAATATATATTTTTAGAGTTTAGCTTGTCTTTTTTTTTTTTTTTTGATGATTTTTAGTGCTTTTAAGCATTTTTGCTTTTCTTTAAGCACCCAACAGGAAAACCAGTTGAATTTTGTTTTCAGGCTTAGATTTTTTTTTCTTGATTCCCTACACTAGGTTAGGTTAGGTTAGGTTAAAATTGGCAGCCGCCCCTAGGCAAAGCACACTTGGGTCCAATAAGGTCCCGTTGTGATACCATTATATTCACTAAAACATGTTTATGACCGTTGGCCACTCTCCAACCAACCCGATAATCTTACGAAGGTGTGAATTTTGTTCAAATCACCTCCAGTTAAACAGGATCTGTCGATAAATTAAGGGCGCCCAAAAATTTTCGATTCCCTACACTATTGCTGTCTAACTTGTATTCTTAAATTCTTCCATTATTGAAACACCATTTATAGAATAAAAATAATCATATCTGGATGCTTGAATGCTTTGCTTGTCTTTTGACCTAACAAAGCGAAATATGAATGGTTCAAAGAGAATATAATTTTTACGACTTTTAAATTACAAGAATTAGTGTAAGTCATATCATAAAAATTAACCTGCAAAACAAGCTATTAACTCAAGTGTGGAAATGCCTTTACGCATACCTGCACTATCTTCATCCCCATGTTATATTGGACTCTAGTCAAACTACATACCAATTAGAACCACTTCCCGTCTTCAAGGGAATTTCCGTCACCCCGGAACTACTCACCGTATTACTTCAGCGTGGCTCCCTGAATTGGCATGTCATTATAACAATCATGCCCTCTCCTCGTTGCTATGCCTCATCAGGCCCAGCTTTTTATCCTAGGATCCGGGATTCTGTAGGTTGTTCCTCATCGACATCCTTCTTCTTTTCTTGCAGAACATGTTCCACGCATCGAGCAATCACGTTCTAGTAATTCTCACTTGCCAACATTTTGGACGTTATATTTTCAACAGTTAAGGAACCAATCCTTTTCTTCACATCTGCTCTAAATTCCAGCCATCTTACTTACTTACTTAGCTGGCCATAACAACCCCTTAACCGGTTTCGGCCTGCCTCAACACTAGTCTCCAAGCGTCTCTGCTAAGTGCACGCCTTCTCCAGTTGGTCACACCATCTATTGCAGTCACACAATAAATACAATTCGGACTATTCGTCCTACCCATTCGTTTTAGATACTTGCGGAAATAGCAGTGGGCGGAGAAGTTGCTTAAGGTAATAATTTATATCTCCAAATTTTCTTCCTATCAATGTGGCTATAATTGGAATAAGTCGACTCCATATCTCTCCTTTTGCCATCTTTGCTGCCATTCATGTATGGTGAATTGTCTAACGCTCTGTTCGGTCGTAGAAATCTGTCTTTGGTTCCGTTGCTGTCATTTCCTTCTACCTTCTAAAACCAGCAAACCAATTGGTATTGTTCCACTTATAACCATTATCGCTGCCTCAGAGACAATGCGATAAGCTGATGCCACGCGAAGAGCAGCAGTTCTTTGAACCGATTCTAAGGCTCTCCTTCGGTTATTAGCCTGAATTGCGTCTGCCCAAATTTCGCTTCCATATAGTAAGCTCGCCTGTATTGTTGCCATCAGAAGTTTTCTTTTTCCCGTCGTTGATGATTAGTGATGTGAAAGTATTGAGTATTTGAGTACTTAGTACTCGATACCATGAATATTTACCGGTACTCAATATTGAAAAGTTACTATTCAATATTTATAGAGTTATGTTCTGTAGAATGTTATTCCAAATTTTCCTTAAAAATCCTCAGAAATAACACAAGTCTGTGTTTTAAAAAAAATACCAAATTAACAAAAAGGATAGAAAAGAATAATTTGCAACAACGGATTAATTTACATTTTAAAATTTGTGTTAAAAAGTTTCAAATAAAATGGATTTCAGAAAAAGAAGATAAATGCCGAAGAATTGTACCGAAGCAGGAAAATATGTAGCACAATGTAAACTTTACAAACCGATTATTTCACATTAAGGTATGTGATATGAGCTTGTATTATTTTTGTTTTAAAATATTACGTTTATAGGAGGAGGCAGTTCTAATTTAGAGAAGCATTTGGACTCGAATAACTCATTAGTTGATTTAAAGAAAACAATTGAAGTTAATGCCGTAAAAGTAGAATTAGATTTATAGAACGTAAGCTTTAATTTAATTTTTTTTTTAACTTTTATCTGATTAGAACTTTAGATCTTATTTTTAACTTGCTTCGAAAAGTATTTGGGACAAACAAGACGAAATTTCATTCGTAGTGTCCGATAATGTCGGAAACATTTTAGCAGCTATAAAATCCGCAGGTTTGGTGCTGCTTACCATTTCTTTTACTTTCAAATAAAAAAGAAACATCAAAGTATTGAGTAGTATTGAATACTCAATTTAAAAAGAACCAAGTAGTATTGAGTAGTCAAAAGTAACCGCTTTTCACATCACTATTGATCATCAGCTTCGATAGTGACGCCGTGGCTTGAGCCACTTAAGTAGTTGCATGGCGTATTTGAGGTCAGAACTGCAGTTTTGAGTCCAATGTTATACCTAGGTATTTTATTGCCTCTTTCGTCAGATGATTAGCATTCATGCAATGAAAATTTGATTCTTTTATTTCAAAACACAAGCGAACGATTTTAAATTAATCGCCAATTTTTCACCTAAATTGAATCAATTCAGTACCATTTGAAACTATGATACCACTACTTTTGTTTTTGCATAAAATGTTTTTTTTTTTTATTGAGACCAGGGGTAAACTTCTACTAAATGCTGTGCATTGTATTTGAATTTTCGTGGAAAGGACAGTACATTATGGCAACAGAATATATATTTTGTTTTCTTATATTATTAAGGGCCTTAGCAATGAGACATATTGCTGTGTATTGATCATTCAAAGGCCAGAGTTATATCTTCACCCTTGAATGGTCAACAGCAATTACCCCATCGTTGCATATTGATTGCGGTGAGTGCCTTCGCTAAGTAGGTTTTTAGCTGTTATGTGCTACTTCCCAATAGGTGGCGCTTTTCTCCTGATCATTCGTTTTCCGTTGTAAAAGGTTAAGATGGAATTGAGTGGAACGTCAGGGAGCGGTTACTTCGTAGATGGACTTCTTGGAGGGGGGACCTCTTATGTTAAAATTATAATTTTGAAAAAACCGCGAACTTACTTTTTAATTTTTCACCTTTGCTGGGATTCGAACCTGGGCCGTTTGAGTTTTTGTGCGGGCGCTCTAACCTCTATACCACGCACCCCTAAATTGTAAGAAATTCCTTAAAATTTTTAAAGTATTTTGCTGAAAACATTACTTAGAATTCATCTAGACTTGGCTCTTCTCATAAAAAGATTTCGAATTTCAAATAAATGTTGAAATGAGAAACAGATTGTGGTGTAAAGTGTATTATAAACTATTATTACCAACATAAATTTGTGCGTATTTGTTTATTTTTTGTTTTGTTCGACTAGTATTTCACTGTGTAATAAAAATTCCATAGGGATACATTTTTGTTCAGCAACTTAACAAAACTCATCTTCTTTAAGCCTTTTTTTGTTTTGTGTGTGTTCACGCAAATAGTTGTTTAAAGTATTTAAACGTTTTTCGATGACAATTGAAGTGGATGTTACAATAGTTGTTCTGTAAAATGTTTAAACATTCAACTATTTTAATTTAATGATCAAACCGAACAAGATCAAGACGAGTGGCCACTAATTGATGCTGTAGGATAATCTACATAATAAAATTGCAAAAACACAACAACAGCAACAACTATAAAAATGTTAAGTTTACATAAATATATAAAATTTAGCAAAACAAAAATGCTACAAAACTTTTAAAAGAATTTAATTATTCGTATTAGCATTTGAATGCAGAAAACGGTAATAAAACGTATCATAATACAGCTTTAAATGATTTTATAGAATTAAACAAAAATATTGTGAAAAAAGTAACAACTAGCCAATATCGTCAATTTGGAGATCTGCACCACAATATAATGCAAAGAATGAATGATAATGGTTCACACAAATTTAAATCGTTAAATTTTTGTTGTGCAGAAGTTTGTGTGACAGTTAAAGGCACTTATAATAGAAACTTTAAAAATAAATGTATAATTAAACTCATTTACTTAAATAAATTCTTTCCTAATATATACTTCATCTAGATGTTTATTCAAGAAACGACTGCTACTACTAAAGTTTTTGTTTTTTTTTTATTTAAGACCAATACTCAGAGGTAAACCCCAACCAAATGCTGTGCATTGTATTGAAATTTTTGGAAAGGACAGTACATACATATATTATTATTAATTGTACTATTATTAAGCGCCTTAGAAATGAGAAAAATTGCTGTGAATTGATCATTCAAAGGCCAGTGTTATAATCAACAGCTATTGCCTCATCGTCGCATATTGATTGTGTGGTGAGTGCCTTCGCTTAGCAGGTTAAGCTGTTATCTGCTACTTCCCAATAGGTAGCGCTTTTCTCCTGAACATTCGTTTTTTATTGACATTGGTTAAGGTGGAATAGAGTGGAATGTCGAAGAGCGATTTCTTTGCAGATGGTTTTCTTGGAAGGGAGCAACCTCTTATTTTTAAATTATAATTTTGAAAAAACCGGAAACTAACTTTTTCATTATTCACCTTTGCTGGGATTTGAACCTGGGCTGTTTGAGTTTAGATGCCATCGCTCTAATTACTATACCACACATGCCTCCGAAGTTATTATAATTAATTGTATTTTTTCATATGAGTATTGTATTCATTGAGAAAATGCAACTACTCCATAAAAGTCGTCTTCATATAATTCGTATTCTAACTCCTTACGTATAGAATACAAATACAGTTTTTAAAGTCTACTCACAATAGACACCTTCTTGAGTACTCATCCAAAATGATTTTTTATTTTTAATATTAATGAATACTTTTTGCAGTCTGAAGAATACCCATGGGGAGAATTGTGTTCAAGACCTGGGGAATAGCAGAGTTAACATTTTGAAATGTATATGAGAACCACAATTAAAAACAGACATCATTTTTTCCTTTGACTATTAAAAAATCATTGCAAAAATATTTAAATTCTTAGTAGAATGTAGCTGTGATCTAATTAAAACGATTCTGATGAAGCAAAATTAATGTAAAAAATTATCACTTTTGCTGATATTCGAATCCGCTTGCTTTAGCGATGCACTCTAGCCACCACGGTTACAATCCTACATGTCGTCGATGTCGACTACTGTGAATAAAATGGAATAAGAAGGTAAAAGCCAAAAAGTTGTAATTCTGATTCATCCAAATAAGATGACAATTACAAAAATATCATGATGGAAGATAAGGAGAGTCTGATAGAATGTGTTGTGTTTGGTTTTACTTCTACAAAATCATAAAAATCCTAAATATATATAATGGAAAAGGGAAAAGAGACTCAAATGATTATTTAATTTAAACTTTTTAAAATCATAATTAAGAGGAAAAATTTTCGCGGAGAACTTTATCCATAAACAGGGCATATGGAATGAACCTTTGTTTAGTCTTATATCCTTATCTTTATAAAGAGTGTTGTTTTTATTTAAATTTTCGACTAAACAATCTGCATATATGTGATTGACGACGCGGAGCATACCATTTTCGAATGCAGGCGCTGGCATTGCTATCGAGCGGAACTGGTGTCTGAAGTCGGAAGAATTACGTTTGAGAATATCGTTGATATTATGGCGTCAAACGTGGCGAACTGGACCGCCATTGCAGGATACTTTGAACGTATCCTAAGGCGAAAAAAGAAGGACCTTGAGGCATTTGAAAGTGCGGGTCCTGGACGCAGGACAACATAGACGGAACTGGCCGTGCCAAAGAGGGGTGGGTCCACCTTGAAGTAATGCGAATGTAGTTCCGAGGTGGTATTCTTCCCCTGATGAGGAGATATGGGGGTTTTTAGTCTGTATACCCTTTTGGGCGAGTCCGATATATCATGCGAGGTGACGACCTCCGCGAAAACATAATGCTTTTTCCCTCCTTCCCGCACAAAAAAAATATGCATATATGTATGTGATAGATTATTATTTTTAAAATTTTTTAAAACAATTACCCAATTCACAAAATGTTATATTGTTGTAGATTATACTTATCGTATGAAATTTAATAGCCTAAGATCATTAGGCTATTAAAAAACATTATGTACAATAGTTGTAGTTTGTCATAGTTTCTACCGATCTACGACAACTATAACATTTTGTGAATTGGGTAAATGTTTCTTCCAAGTGATCACTTAGAATGCACAATAACAACTTGTAAAAAAAAATTACAAAATTTTTGTATTCAAAAGAAAAAAACAAAAATATTCCAAAACAAAGCAGAATATTAAGAACTATAACAAACTTTGCTGACATAAGAAGGATAATAAACAGCAAAAGAAAAAATAAGACAAAATATTAAATGTTAATATACAAGTATGAGTATTATAAAGACATCTTGTTGGGTCAAAATGCAACAGCAGAGCATTAATAACAAAATACTGCTGCCACTACTACTGTTAGCAGTGAGTGGAATGTAACCCGATTCTTATTAACTCATCAACATCCTTATGAGCCACCAGAAAAAAAATATGAAAAAAAGTGAAAAACATGAATTTTAAAAGCCAAATTTAAAGCCAAAACAAATTGAACAGAACGCAAGATACATGAAAGCAAACCTTTTAAAACCAAAGGCAAGTTATTAACTTAAAAAAAAAAATAACAAACAACAGCAACAGCAACAACGCACAAGAAATATGTATAAAAAAGACATCATATACCAACAAACCATTATTTGTTTTTTTACTGTTTTTTTATTATTATTTTTGGCCAAATCTTTTACCACAAAAAAAAAAAACACGAATTTTTGTGAAACTTGTGCGGTCCTTTAAGGACAGACAAACATTCATACAGACATACATACCAACATGAAAGAGTTTCGGTTTAAGCATAAAAAAATCTAAAACTAAAACAGAAATCTGTTATGGACAGACAATTTTGCTAATAGGGCATAAATAATAACTAACAAAGAGATCATATAATACTTGTACTTTGAAAGAAAAAATTTGAATCCAACGTCTCATCTTGAAGGGCATTCGATCAAAGAGAGAGGAGGGACAAAAATCTAAAAGAGATTGCAAGAAATGAAAAGTTAGGGACTGAGTAAGACAATTACATTTTTTAAGGAAGAAAAAAACAAACAAAGCGATTGAGATGATCAGTTTACGTTACCATTATTAATGCACTATGGCATATAAGTGTAAATATTTTTAAAAATGCACTTTGCTTGTTTTCTCAGTTATTAGGGTTTTTCCAAGACTTCTAATTTTGGAAGCAGCAACAAAAAAGTTGCAGTCCTTTAAACTTCTTGTGACTAATGCATGAAAATATTTTTGAACAAACCCCCACGGTGTCTGCTATAGCTGTCGTAATACCCAATGACTTCATGATAAGGGAGGATATGGAGGAAGAAACTAGAGAGCACCCTCCAAAGCGGAGAAGAGGAGGGGATAAGAAGTAATACGCTGCAGGCTTGGTAGGCTTTTTATCCGAACATACCTACCCCTGTCTCCACTCCCTGGAGTGGTAGAAACAAATTTTATCAACTTTGTGCTGGAGTCCCCTTAGGGCGTGGAGATAGGGGGTAGATATGTTCGGAAAAAAAGTTGGGGGTAAAATATTAGTGTGGGTCGGTCTTACATTTTATCCCTCTAGGGGCTACTATAGGGCAGTTGTAGAGCTTTATGTGGACCTTTATTTCTTCAACCCAACCTTTGACCCCGATGAGGAGCCATTTGGCCCCATTCCACATCCCTTCTTTTTTGCTCATGTATTTTTTTGTTGAACCTCACAAAATAAGCGGTTCTAACTAATCGAAATTGAAAAATCGTATACTATCCCACCCTATCAGAATAGTTTTAATCTCCTTGTAAAATACCTCCCTTTCCGATTTGATTTGTATTTCTTGATCCAAAATGACCTCCACTCTGAAATATGTCATTACTGTAGAGAAGACAACTTTGGAATCTTTGGAATAATTTTTTTTTTCAAACTTACAAAGGTCGCTTTCAGAGATATAGGCTTCCGGCTTATAGGTAATGAAAATTGACCTTTGATTTTTTAAAAAAAAAAGTCATGTTGCATATTAAGTTAAAGGTTAATACTAGGGTATTCAATTATTCGACTTTTTTCTTTGGTCGATTAATCGAGTGAGTAATTATTCGGGTTTTTTTCTTGATCGATTAATCGAATAAAATTTCAAAATTGTTTGGTTAATCGTATTTTGTTTTATATAAAATAACGTACCAATTTTGTGTATTATTAAAACATTTTATTCTAAAAAACAAATAATAATAACCAAAAACATAGTAATGTGTAGTTTAGAAAATGTAATGAGATCGTATATTTTACTTTCAAACATATTATTGAAAAACTAAACCATAAATAATTCATTAATTAATTTTAATATTTGAGATCATATACGCGTATATAATGATTTAATATATAAAAGTAATAATTTACTACTTCATATGCAATAAAAATATTAAATAAGTTATTAAAAATAATTCATATTATGAGTTAAAAATTAGTTAAAAAAAATTATGCACTTCTATTAAAGTAGTCTTTTCAAAAAAGGATGTAATTTATATGTTTAGCTTTCAACCGATTGTTTTCTTTAGTTTTAATAAAACTCGATTTTGAGAACACTCTTTCGTTGATTGTAGATGTTGAGAAAGTGAGAGAAGTGCATGGAAAAGAATATATAATTTTTTGGTTCTGTTTTTGGTTTTTTCTAAATATAAGAAATCATCCATTAAATCATTCAGCCTCTTTTAGGTTTCTTGAATTTTTGTTACACTTTTAATTGATTCATTGAATTCTGATAATAGATTATTTTTGTTTATTTCAATTAAATCTTCTGCAATCGTATCATCATCTGACACATTTTGTTCCATATTTTCTGAAAACATTCTCAAAAACAATTTGTTTGCAAAATCTTTTGTTTCAGATTTTGTGCAATATTTTAAAAAAGTGAAAATGTACCAGAATTTAAATATAAAATAAGTGTAGTAAGTAGTTTTACGCGTCTTTCATTTATTCAAATCTTAAGCCTTTCTAATAACTAATTTGAAAAAGGATTGTTTGCATTTTGCAATATATTAATAACAAATTGTATAATGCCTTCTAAATTTATCAATGTAGCAACATCCTTGCCGAGCTCCTTAATAGCGACATCAAGTGGTTTAGGGGTTTTATTCAAATTTGATAAAACTTTAATTTATATATCTGTGAAAGTCCTCAAACCAAAATCAAATAGAGCGTAATTTACGTATTTATAAATACGAAGAAAATTTTCAATCATGGTAGATAAAGACGACCATCGATGCTTTACATCATGTACAAGACGAATTTCTTTTTCTTTTCTTGCAGTATAACATATGTTTGCAATTTCTTTTGTTTTTCATTAGATTTAGATTTTACAACACTTAGGAAGTTTATTAATACCATTTATTATTTTTATTAATTAAGTATTTTCTTTATATGGATTAATCGATTAATCGTAGGGAATTATTCGAGTTATTCGTTATTCGAAATTTGACTATTATTAATTGTTCGAACAATTATTTGAACAAAATTCTTCGATTAATCTATTAACGATTAATCGTTTGAATACCCTAGTTAATACCCTTTCAAATGCGAAATTTACGAGATGCGTACCTATCATACATTTACAATTAAGTAAGTATAACTTTGTACATTTTTGTTTTTTTTTCGATTTTCAAGACCTCATCCGGATCCAGATATGTTAGTTAGTCCCCTTTAATTTTATAGATGTCTTAGTTTTATGATATACTTTATTCATACCAAAAAATCAGCAAATTCGGAAACAGTCATTTAAAAAACAGCATATTTTAAGTAGAGTTGAGGTGGTTCAACTCATATGTTTTTAGCCCATTGTGTATAATTAAGTTATTTGGATATTTTAAGTTTTTATTTTATATATGTATTTAAAAAAAAGAAACATGCTTGTTTTTGTTCACTTTTAATAATATTTTCTCTTGCAGGTCCCTAAACGTGGCGGCTTTACACAAATAAATAAAAAAACAACAACTACAGGCTACACTACGAACACATCTTAAATATATTCTACCACATTTTATATACATTTTCCTTTTTTTCTGATGATTATTGGCAAGACCAGAGCAAAAAATAACCACCAACGAAAAATTGTTAAAAAAAAAAGAAAACCAAACAAAATAACTAAATTACGGTTAATGGAGCGAATTAACTTTAAAAGCCACAAATAGATGACGATGCTCATAAACTCTAAAATACAGACAGACACAACTGCATACATACATATACAGACAGTTTTATATGCTGTCATCATTATCATCATCATGTGTAGTCTTGTCGTAAAAAATATATTAATTTTGTTCATGTTTATAAAGTGCAACCAACACACATACAAAAGAAATATAGAACAACTAAATGAAGTTTTAACATTTTTTAAATTGTTCAACCAAAACACACACAAGACCTGACCACCAAATGAGCCTGATTAACTAAATTTTTTTTCATTAAAACCAAAAAAAAATAAAAACAAAAAAGGAAGACTAAAAATGTTTGTGTGTGTGAATGTGATAATTAAAATATTTGGTTTTTGTTGACTAATACTGGGGCAAAATGGTGTTGTCGATAAGTATACTTAAGCCACAATATAGTGTCGCATGTGGCACGTCCTTTTGACCTTTAAAAATAAATTTTTTTTTCTTTGATTTTTTGTAGTTTAAAAAAAACGATGAAAAGTATATATTTTAAAATGGAGCAGGCTATCCCGGGTCTGCAACACTACACCAAGCTTATAGTCTTAGTCACTCCGCTCCCTATAATTAACTAGAGTATATCTTAATTATTTTATAATGTGTTTTTAATAAAATCCTCTAAGTCAACTAGACATTTAAGGCCACCTATTTTTTCCGAAACATTTTTTGTCCGTAGATTTTTTTTTGTTGTTACTCAGATTAAATTAAATATGGCAACACTGATTTTACAAACGACATTTCTGAGGTGAGTGAATTACGGTGCAGCACCAGTGTTCTCAGTTAGGGGATTTATCCCCAAAATGGGGATTTTATTTCTGAAATGGGGATAGAAAAATCCTTTTGGGAATGGGGATTTAATTGGGGATGATCGAACAGTTTTAGGCGATTTTTAAAATTTGTTTGATTGCTTAATTATATATTATAAACTTCTTACATTTAAAACATACGATGAAAGAATTTCAAGAGAAATCAGAGTGGGCAAACAAACAAAACATTTCGCAAAAGTTTCAACAAAGTCATACACTTTTCAAAATTTTTTTAATGGTATTGTACATGAGCAAAACAAAAACAAATATGTACTTTCTAAATGAGAAAGAGCTCAAATGAAACAATTAGCTTTTCAATCTTGTGCTTGCTTTGTTTTTTGTTGTTTTTTTTTCTCTTCTTCTTTTCTTTTTCTCTTCTTCTATCCTTTTTCTTCTCATTAATTTTTTGTTGTACCTACGCACATTTGAGTTAGTGTATTTGTAGTACTCAAAACAAAAACAATATACAAAATTAAATGGGACAATCTTTCTCACTGTTTCTGTTTTATTTTTGCTTTACTCATTGTAAAGAATACAACAAAATGAGATCAAATGTTCAGTTTTGTTTATTTTCCTACTCTGATAGAAATTAAATTTTCAAGATTTGCTTATAAACTTGTTTAAAACTTATACTTTCATATAAAATTTTTGCAACGTGTGCTCTTGGTTTTAGTTTGATTTATTTTCTCATATAAATGGGCGTCGATTGGTCCCGGTCCCAGATTTCTACGATGAAAATAAATACCAGTGTATTTGTTCTACCACAGTGCATACACTACTTTCATACAGGTTTTTTGGCTCTGGTGAACATTTAAGGTATTGTCAGTTACAGCGTTCTTTAATTCCATCGACGATATGTATAAAATATAAAAATTTCTTCCGCTGTTTTAATTTCTTCACTTGCAATATTTTCAGTCGGCATGCTCTTCTTGAACCGCGGTATTAATCTTCAGGAAAGCGCTTACTTCTTCCTAAATTTTTGTAAAAGGAATTTTTTTACATGGATCACAGCCTGTTCCAGTCAAAAGCTGTATATTCTTTGACAGCTTCTTTTCCCACTCTGATTTTATAATCAGTCAATACCTACAGTATAATACAAAAGAAATCAAAGATAAATGAAGAATATTTTTTCCAAATACCGGCATCTCTTATTCGCGCTCGTTGGCTTAAACCGCATGAAATATCTTTCTTAGAATTCATTATACGTATTTACCATTTCATCCAACTGCTGTTTGTATATTTTTCTTATTTTATTTCTAAAAAAAGTCCTTATTATTAACACAATAAATTAAACTTCAAAAAATTTTTTTTTGGAAAAATTTAATATTTTCCCTTACATTTTTCATTTTCATGTTCAAATAAGCGAATAACAATTATTAAATTTTACTTTTTATTTCATTAGAAATAAATGTAAATACATTATAAATTAAAATTTAAAGCACAAAAATTTTAATTTGTACCCTTTTTATTTTTCTTTAATCTCTTTCCGTGAGCTTTCCGTTAAAAAATTTGTGCGTAGGCAAAATGAAGAAAATTATCTATACTGCCGAATCAATAATAAGGCAATACCGCAGTAACGATATGATACCGCAGCACGGAACAATATGGCAACAACGGGATGAATAATAGCAAATTTTGCTTCCGCGCAAAATATGGCTTTCCGCAGCCACGGAACGGAATCAAGAATACCACCCAATAACTGAGATATTCGAATGTCCGTACTTTCTATACTTCCATGCTCTGGTGGCCACTTGTTCCGCCTTAATTTATTACTTAAAAATTATAAATTTAAAAAAGAACAGAAAGCACAAGAAAAAATGCTTACCAAGTTCAATTATATGCCAAGATTTTACGGTTTTTTTTCCTTATGATTAGTAGCTCTGTGTAGCGTAATCATGCAAGATTCGATCTCATCAAGTGTTAATTAAAAAAAAATGGTCCCCTTCCTTGACTATCAATAATGCTTTTCACTCAATCGACGAGTTACTTAAAAGTGTGTATTCCACATTACAATATTACAAAGCTCAATATGCCCCATTATTTCTAGAGATTCAAGTTTTATGTCTTCTTATGTGTGCAAGTTTTCATACGTTTCTGTATAAACATTTTAACTGTACAATAGCTTTCTTAGGTTTGCAACACCATCTTAATGGCATAACATCATTAAAATTTTTTTATGGACCATATTTTTGCTCATCATCAATACAAGAAACCACACAGATGACAATGATTATGAATGCGTTTTTAAAGCCAAGCTTTTGCTTAAAAAAAAGTAATACAAAAGTGATGCATCAATATATCACCAGACTGCCTGTGCTTGCGTTCTGCAGCATTTGGGAAAATGTAGAGAATGTATTGCCTGTAATACCATCATTAATAATATCATCAGCACAACTACCACTACTAAACCAATGTTATATTTATACATATTGCTGTTGTTCGTTGTTATTGTCATCATTTGTTAATGGGCTGTTGTCGCGTTTTGTCATATGGAATGTCAGTAAGTCTGTTAACATATTGGTATTATCCCACTGTATTATATTGCAGGAATTTGTTGTTGTTATGGTAATATTTTGTGTCACAAATGATGTCATTTAACAAAAATTGTTGCCATCGTTAATTTTTTTTTAATAATTTTGTTATGTTATTACAACCCATCCCATTTGGACTCTGGATCGAGCTTCATGCAGTGAGTTAAGGAACAACAACAGATGTCTTAATTGAAATTTGAGCTGTTGTTTCTTACTTTAAGCCTAAATGTATTTCTTTTTTTATTATTATTCTACCCACCACATAAACAAAGCCATCACAAAAAACAAAAAAGGCGTGAGAAAATTTCTTTTTTTGAAGGACCTTTTTCTCCTTGCATTCCAGTTGTTGGCTTTTTGTCACTTTTTTTTTTGTTAAGCTGCAAAAAAAAAATTAACGAATAACTAAAGTGGAGTAATAAAATATAATATTTATGCGTGTTTTGATGTTTATTTTGTTTAATGCTTTTTTATTTGATTTTTGAAAGACTTTTATGAGGATATTTGTGAGTTTTTTAAGGATAATAAAACCTATAATTTTTTGACATTTATATAAGAGGTTTTTCGTTAAATAATAATATAATTTAACTCATAATATGGGATAATAAATCAATTAATTATCGTTGATATTGTACGGTTTTAAAATTTCCCACACCCAACGTCATATAAAAAATTAGTCACAAAGGTTGCAAAAAAAAAAAAAAAGTAACACCAAATAAGTAATTTAAAAAACATAGGCATGGATTCATAGAAAGGAAAAAGGGTAAGCATCACAAAGAGGTACGAGTAGTTAACTTGTCATAAACTTGAAACTTGATGACCTAAAATCAGTTTTAATTGGTAACGAATCTTTTAAAAATAGAACAGAGAAATAGAATTTTTTTTTTTTTTTTTTTGAAAAACCGAAGTGTATTGCTTTGTAAATGCTTTTGTTTGTTTTTATATACTAAATCGGTTATGATTCGCATTTAGTCTATAACTATTTTAACATAAGTATTTATAGTTTCGAATACCAAAAGCATACATATCATATTAAATGTATTTGCCAATAAGGCGAAAAATATTTTTTGTTTTTTACGTACGTACAGCGTACTCGAATTAGTTTTACCAGCAGGGTGCCCAGCTTGTTAAAATTTGTAACTAGCACAGTGTTATCAATAACAGCAGAGTACACAACTTTATCGATTCATTACTACTCGTATTTCTTGAGGTGGAAGTACATAACAAGCGTTCTGAGCGCCATGCGTTGCAAGCTTATATCAAAAGAAGTTAAAACAGTGCATTTTCATAAAGCAAGTTACAAGCAAAGTATGCAACACTGCAAACGCAAGAAAGTTGACCAACTTTTAACTTTTACAAGCGTTGACAGCTGGATGAATGAAAAAAAAAATTAAATCACTAATACATATAAAAAACGTGTTTATGTTTTTATGTAGAAAAAAGAAGATTTGTTGAAAAATATAAAAGAATTAGTTGTGGTTTTATGATTGGGTTGTGAAAAAAACATTTTGTTTAAAAAAAAATTTAATTTTTGGAAAATATATGTACATTAAACTTAATAATAATACATATTTAAGTGGCACGAGTAAAGTATGGTATGTAACTTGCCATTTTAAAAGCATTAAAAGTCTTAAAGTTTAAAACGCGCTCAGCAGTTAACGCTTGTTATGTATTTCTACAGAGCACATCCTTTTGTAGTTGATTGTTAAATGTATCATACAATATATTATAGATAGCTGCACGGTTAGTTTATGATACAATCTTCCTGTCAATTTTTTTTTTTTTTGCCTACCAATTACGATATGAAAAATCAAACAGAAAACTCTAATTTGCTCTAAATACTTCTGGATAATTTTGAAGTGAAATTGGTTGCAGAAAAATAAAGAACTAAACAATTTAATTATTTAAATTTTAATTACACATTTATTTAGAAAAGCAAATTTGATTATAAAACAGGGGTTACCAAAAATTTTTTGGTTTTGTATTAGTGAGTAAGAGAGAAAAAAGAAGTTGGGAGAATTTCTTAATTTAGAGCAGCGACCGGCACACTTATACTAACGCATTTGCAGTTGTATGAGTAATTTGAGAGTCTTATTTTTTATACGACACTGCAAGAAAAAGTTACACTTTTTTTATATAAATCACTACGTACACTGGAAAGAGTGGTTTATATCTTAAGTGTAGGTACATATGTATATGTATGCATATTTTAAAATTAACTCTTAAAATAAAGAAAATGCAACAACAACAAAAATATAACGAAAAATAGGAAAAAAATAAAAAAAAAACAATTATCAACAAAAAAATAATAGCAATAATCAACAACAAAAACAGTAACAAATATCGACCATAAAAGCAATAATAATAATAATAAATAAATTCACCAATAAATAAAAGATATAACAAAGAAAATAACAGAAAACTACTAAAAACAAGAAATTAAAATAAAAACCTAATGTAAATTAAGCTTAAATATTAAATAGAACTTTAAATGACACCATCAATGTATTTCATAAAAATAATATTTTCATATTCCTTGTGACATAATTGAAAATGCCTTTCCATATTTAATTTTTTTGCTTGTACCAACGACCGTTGACACACTAAGCATTCAACTTTACCAAAAAAAAATTTCTGAAAATAGAAATTAATATTCAAACATTCTATTAAACATTTTCTCTCACTGTAATATGCATAAAATAAATAAACTGTTTATTTTCTGCCTATACGTGTGAGTACGTACATGTGAGAGCAAAAGAGAAATTTAGCTCGGAGCTGGCTTTTGCCGGACGCTGATTTAGAGTCATAGAAAAAATTTTAGTAATACACGCTATACCGGCATTCATTTCATCAACATACATACATAAAAGTTATAAATGTTTGACTATATTTAGGGCATGTTTTTTAGGTATTTGCTGGAAAAAAAAATCCATTTCTTCTTCTTAGAAAAAATATTCTTTAAAAGTTTCGTATTTGTAGAATGTTTCTTATATAGGATGAACCTAATTTGTTTCGTTGCTTTGAACAAAAAATTTTAAATTTAAATTTTTTTCAACAATTGCTGAATAAAAAACCCGTCACTAAATGGTCTACCCTTTCTAACAATTTTTAAGCTTATTAAGCTTGAAAGCGCTATTTTAAATTTAGGACCTAATTTTGGTTCATAAATTTAACCTTTGAAGGTTTCTAAAAAAAAATTAATCGTTTAACATAAAATATTTTTCGAGTGTAATCGATCAGTTTTTTTGAGTAAACCTGAAAAAAATAAAAGGGCATAAGAAATACGTGTGAATGCTCTCTGCACAATTGTGCTATGAAATGGTAATCACTGTTATAAAAGCATTTAAAAAATATATACACATAAGTAGTTGCTTATTGGCCATTTCTACCCTGTTTCAGGTTACGGCCTAGCTTCTCGGAGTACCAATGCGTGCGTGCTTGTCAATTTATATAAAGCAGTCTCCGAATGACAGACTTGAGAAGTTTTTTCATAGCCATCAGTTACACTCAGAGCTTTTGCCAGAAGACAGCTGAGAGGTAGTCGCCAAAGGAAATATTTTCTTGTATATTTATTTTTTTCAAGACGTCAAAGCTAGGGTTTAAGCCCGGATCTTCTACGACGACTACTGGATTTTGGCGATGGCGATGGCGGTGTTATTAGTCCAAATTTCTTTAAGAACGAACTTAGCTTGGTCATAACTGTCAATGGCGAGCACCATGTTCGTACATTACCAACTTTAGAATTGGACAACAATGATAAAAAAATATTTGTTTTGTTTAAAAGTTTATTTACATATTTTGTGACAACGGCTGTTTCTCTACACCAAAAGACAAAAAAAACCGTTTGTTGAAAGTTTTTTATTTTCATTTTAAATCATATCTGGTTTTTCGTATGTACATAAACTGCCTTTTATACGCAAGAATCATGGAAGAATGAACATTTCGGATGGGCTTTACCAGCAAAGCTGTGATAGTCATTCGTTTGTATTCGTTTTTGTAACGAATAAAAAATGTCAAACATAATCTCATGCACACTTTGTTGACAACGCGGGTTTTTAGTTCAGCTAATTAGGGCCAAAAAGATCTTTGGTCCTCTAAGGCATGGCGATGAGTTTCGAATTAGAACCAACCATGAGCTGTACGAGCTCCTCGGCGATGTGGGCATTGTTAAACGCATTAATATCCATACTGTTCGGATGGAAGAATCTCCTCCAGCGGGAAAAGTTTCCAATGCGAAGGTCACTGGACATCGGCGTACAGGACGACCGTCTTTACGCTGGAAGGACCAAGTTGATGAAGCCCTGTCGTCCAATTGGTGTGACCAACTGGAGAAGGCGCGCGCTTAGCAGAGACCCCTGGAGACTAGTGTTAAGGCAGGCCGAAACCTGTTAACGAGTTGTTATGGCCATCTAAATAAATAAGTAAGTATTTAAGGCTAATATTTCAAACGCAATATACTACACCACAGTATTAAAAATATAATAATTTTTTTGTTTTTTTTTTTTTTTTTTTTTTTTTTTTTTTTTTTTTTTTTTTTTTTGTTATTCGATATACATACATACAATATGTTCAAGCATTTTTCAGCATATGCTTGAAGATATTTTTGAATATTCAAAAAATATTAATGGTTTTCAAATAATTTGTCCTGCACTAATTACCCCATATCACTGGCTTCTTAATTTAATATTTTTCTCATAATCATAAAAATTTAAAACAAATTGAATTCCATGGAACAAAGACAATTTACCGACAAATGAAATATTATCTTATTAGATTATATTACAAACAAACTAAGAAATACATTTATTTAAAAAAAATTTTTTTTCAAAAAAAAAAGAATAATTTTTGCTAAACGGAAAAGGCCAAAAAAATTTGTACAATTTTTTTAGAAATAAACCAAAAAAAAAAATTTTTTTTTTGAAAAAAAAAAATAAACGACAAAATAAATCAGTAAACGTACTGTGAAAAATTCAAAAATCAAACGAGCCGTAAAACATAATATGATCACCGGTAACAATACTAACAACAGCAATAACAACAAAAACAATAGCAACTAAATGAAATTCATATTGTTTAATTTTTAAAAATTATAATGATCGTTAAAACAAAAGAAGATCTTTTATTCTTTTCTTTTGCATACAAACGAGATTCTCTCAAAAAGTCTAGCAAAAGCAGAATATGCTAAATTGATGGTTCGCTGGCTGGCTGGCTGGCTGGTTAGTTCCTCTTATTTTCGTACCGTCTTTGTTTTAATCATTTAACAAAAAGAAATCTTTGAATGCCATACAAAAAATAAAAAAAAAACTTCATTTTAAAATTGATTGGAATATGCTTAAAGCAAAAGAATATCAAAAAAGGTCCAGAATTTGATTGAGGATGCTCTCTTGTTTTAGCTTTATGTCAGCTTTGACGATTGTCAAGTATTTGAATTTAAAAAAAAAAGCCGCTAAAAGCTGAGAAAAAGGCGGCTTAAAATACTTTAAGCGACAGTAAGTCTACTTAAGCAGCTAATCATACTTTTCTTATTGCTTCAAATGAATGACGATGAAAATAATTACAAAGATGATCATGATTGTGATCTTGCAAAACTGCGCACAATAAGCCATTAATTTCAAGTGATGAGCACTTGTTTTTGACCAGTGGTTAAAGAAAATATGAACAGGCCGCTGAATTGAAGTTGATTGTCGAAAGGATATTTATATAAAGATTACATTTCATAGGAATACTTAAAAGGATAATTAATGACAATATGTATGGTAAATGCACTGAAAAGTATTAACGATGTGAGAAATTTTTTAAAATAAAAACCGAATTTAAAATTTACGGAAATGGAATTTTATTTTGATTTCAGCCGATAGATTCTTGACCGCGGGAAAAATATTTCTTCTTTTCAACATGTTTTTGGAAAAGCAAAAGAACAGTTTATTGTATTAAAAGACATACTTGTTAATAACACTGCTATCCAACAGAAGGAAACTCGATATTCATTAAATAAATTATATAAATACATGCTAGATTTACAGTTTAAACGACTTTCATCCAATAATTCAAACTGCCATTATCGAATTTGAAAAAAAGGGTGGAATAATAAATGTAAGGCAACGAAATTATGGCTCATTAAAGAAAACTTAAATAGCAAAGCAAAGAGCCCCTATGACACCAACTTTTTTCTATATTGAATTGTTATAGAATTGAAAGAAAGAAACAACAAATGCTAGAAAGAGTGGAATATAAAAAATGTAAACAAAATATTTATTTTTGTTTTTGTGTTTATATTTATTTCAATGTTGATACTTTTTATTTTGTAAAAATCACGCTACCTTGAAGGCAAAAATACCCTAAAATCGCTTAATTGTAGAATAACACCATAAAGTTAGCAACACTATAATATTTTAATTTCTAAATGTCAATTTTAATGTAAAATATTTTAACTTGTTTTTGACCAGGGTTGTCAGATAGTTTTCAGTTTTTCTCCCCAATTTGGAAATTCATATCCCCAAAAATCCCCACATAAGCTGCATCAATAATTTTGCATGTACATATTTCTATTTGATAAGTAAATATATATTTTATTTAATAATGTATTCATGTTTATTAGAATAGGATAACTCTGATATAACATCTTTGAGGCCGAAAAAACATTAGAAAAACGTCATTAATATTTTGATTGCTTTCACTTTATTTCAATTATAAACTAAATAATATAAAAAACACAAAATTAGAAAACATCATGTATTCAAATATATTGTTAAGATGTTAAAAAAAATGTATTTACTAAACTTTATGGACTAATAGATAATATTTTTTTATTAATAAAAACAAATTATTCCTTTCAATTACCATGTATTTACTTTGGTACTTAGTGCAATTACCAATATTTTTTATAAGATCCAAGCAACGTTTCTTATTAGAAGGGGTTTTTCCTCGAAGTGCCGCTTCGGATACTGTGCAGATCAACTTAAAATCTTGAGGCCATTATTTTTAAACCAAACTCTTGCTTGCATCGATGTGTGTTTTGGGTCGTTATTTTATGAGTTTTAAACAAGCAAGTCTTGAAAATTGAAATTCTTTCTTTCTTTCTTTCATATATAAATAAACAAGCAAACAAATTTTAAAAATCGCGGAAAACTTGTCGATCATCCCCAATAAAATCCCCATCCCCAAATGAATTTTTGCATCTCCATTTCAAAAAAAAAATCCCCATTTTGGGGATAAATCCCCTAATCTGGCAACACTGTTTTTGACACACCCATCTCATTTAAAAGGCGCTTTCAAAAAAAAAAATTATATTTTTAATTCTGGTTTTTCGACCTTTATTATTTAATGTAAAGAAATTCTCAAGCTCAAGGTCTATTTTTAATTAAAAACTTTTATTTAAATATATCCTGAAGACCCTACACGCAGGAGTAGCGAAATATTGATAATAAAATAAAACTTTTTATTTAAAAATAGACCTTGAGCTTGAGAATTTCTTTACATTAAAAAAAATTATAAAATAAATTAAATTTGTAAACATAATATGCACTTGGCTCTACACATTTTACAGAGTGATATTTAATTGTTGGTAAGTCTTTTACCAAGAGTCTTTACCTAGCGAGAAACTAGGCTGTAACCCTGACACAGGGTTGTAATGGCCAATTACGTATGTATGTATGTAAGTCTTTTACCACCCAACCTTTTCTTCAAGTTTCGAAATAGAAAAGAGAGCAAAAAGATCAATTGGGTGAATAAGGTGCCTGATAGAGTGATTTCTGAAATTCAGTTAATTGATGTTGGCCTTTGTAATAATTGTTGTATGCACTAGTGCATTGTTTCATTGTAAGAACATTTTCTGTTTTGCTAAATATGATATTTATTTACATACTCGCCATTGATTTTTCCCCCATTTTTTAAGAAAATCAATAAAATTTGTATGGCTCCTTTGAACATGATTTATTTATCTCGGATGTGAAATAAGATACTTGTTTCCATCCATGGTTATGAATCGAAGAAAAAACAAACAAACAAAATCGCCATACACTCCATTGCGACTCAGTTTTTATGCCCAGTTTTTTCATAGTCAGTAAGTGTATGTATGCCTACTACGCTCTTTCTGACGACGATCATGGAATTGAATTTTGTGAATTTTCTTAATCACTCTGTTTTTCAGCTTGGCAACTTTTAAATAAAATACAGTGAAAGCTCCCATAGGCGGACACCGACCGTCGAAGCATTTCTGTCCGCCTACGGGAGATGTCCGTCCAGGGGATATTTTGTTAAAATACAATCTAATTGACGGAACTTATAAAATCGTCCGTCTATCGGATATGTCCGCCTATTAGAGCTGTCCGCCAGTGGAGCTTTCACTGTAATGCCTTCTTCATTTTTGCTTTTAATCTTCTATTTATAATTTTCGATTGTTATTTAACGAATGATATATTATTATACATAAACTTTTACTATTCATATCCGCAGAATTGTCATACAACTTATAGTAAGAACTCCTTTCAATTTTGTTACTCAGTATTTTGTAGCTATAAGCAGAGTAACATACACCCCCAAAGTAGAATCTAACTCAGGTATAACATTAATTTGACTGAGACATTTTAAATGAAAATATTGAATGTAACACATAAAAAATGTTTGCCGGAAAAATGTCAATTAAAATAAAATTGGTATCATTTAAAATTCCCATTTAAGCTGCAGATGTATGTGAATAAGCATCCAACCACAGCGGTCTTCATAATATATTCTATGGCCTCGTTCAAATTCAGCCAAAATTATATTTCATACTCATGGAGTATTAGACATTTCAGATGCACTCCATCCAGAGAAGCCGTGACGGGCACTTGCATGATGTTATATTGCACACATGAAGTATCAATTGTTCTTTCAAAGGAAAAAATTCGATGATTTGTTTTTAAGTGCAAATTCAGTAAACAATTTAATTCATTAATTGAAATCGAATATCAGTGTGTAGTAAAATAATAAATAAATAAATAAATATGTTTTACAAGGTAGCCATTATGTCACAATCTACATGTTCATCAGATAGGAATTATTTTGAGATCGCCCTCGTACCCTTATATTTGCTTAACCCATATAGTCTCGCTGTTCGATTTTTCGAACAGTAAATTTCAAGCGTTTTTGAAAAAAATTTTCTCTCCTCAGGGAAGACTACGAACTAATTACGAACTTTCTTTTAACAATTATATATTGTGATAGGTTAGCTACATATATAAAAATAAAAGGACCTACATACTTCACTCGTCTATTTTATTACAAGTAGAAAGAAAAAACACTAATTTTAGCATAATTTAAAATTTTTAAAATTATGCATAAAATACAAAAAAATTAAATTAAATTAAAATTGTAGTTTTATTGAAAAACAGTCAAACTTTTAAAAATAACAAATAAATCGTTTTTGTTTTCATATACATTTTTATGATCTGCCTTCGAAAATCGGTGTTCGATTTGTCTAACGCTGGGCACTATTAAGCACTTTGGTTTTTTCTAAGAATGGCTTTCTAAAACATATTGAATTACCATATAATGTAATCATTTTTTCAAAATGTAACTAACTGAAAAAAGAAAAATACACATATGGTAGCATAATTAGAATTATTCAGACTATTTTTTGATGATGAGGTTTTAGGTATGATAGTCGAGGAGACAAATCGCTACGTTCAGCAGAAGATCTATTCTTTTGTACTAGACAATATCATGCTCCAACGATTTCTTGGCATTTTAGTATTATCTGGATATCACACTTGCCTGCTGCACGCGATTACATTGTTCTTGCTGTGAAATAATGTATGTCAAGAATTTTTTTTTGGATATTAAAAAATTCACTTTAGCAACAATTTTGAGTTAGGCAAGAACGAAAAATGGCAAAGATATTGTTCAAATCAATCAAAATTATTTATTTCATATAAGATACGACCTTTGAATGCAGTTTGGAATCTGGGAGGCAGATTTGTCGATTGATGAACAGAACAAATGGTGCCATATTTAGGACGACACTCATTCAAAATGTTTGCACTCGGTAAGCCAATCCGTTTTGGGTACAAGTTATGGTGTCTTTGCTCTTCAGCTGAATATTTTTACAACTGCGTACCATATGCAGAGTCGGCAGGCAACTACAACAAGGAAGTTGGTTTAGGAGCCGATGTGGTTTTTCGCTTATCAGAAAATATACAGTTTGCAGATAGGCATACTGTATATTTTGATAACTTTTTTTACTTCTTACTACCTCATGTGCCTACTTACTGATAACGATTGTGTGCAACAGGCACTATGCGAGCAAAGAGAATCGGAGGAGCTGAGCTGAAATCCTGAAAAGCTTTGGAAAGAGGCTATCATGATTTCAAGTTTGATAGCAAAAATAAAATTTTAATTTGCCGTTGGCAGGACAATAAAGAAATCACAGTGGCCAACAATTTTGACTAAGTCTACCCAACTGTTCCAGCTAAAAGATGGAAAAAGTAAAAGAAAAATAATGATGGCAGCATTATAGAACACGGTCCGTTTGTGAATTATAACCAACGACAGCTATTGAAAAATTATTACAAAGAAATGGAAGAAGTGGATTTACACAATAATGCTGAGCAAAGTTATAAATAGCTACTTTAAATTCTTCGTTGGTAAATGCTTGGACTGTTTCTGTCATAGCCAAAAAAATGAAAGAATTAGATCGCAAAAGGAATTTTGAGTAAAACTTTCGTATTCTTTAATGACAATTAAAGAACAAATAGATTCAGCTGGTGATGTCAACGCTTTTGATTATCCAATAAATATCCTTCCTGTAAGAAAAACTGTGCATCTTATAGTTAAAATAGAGGAAAACAAGAAGTGGAGAAGTATGCATTGTCATAAACCAAGCTCATTTTTTTTGCAAAAAGTGCAAGGTTGCATTTCATACATGTTTTGAGGCATATCACCAAGAAAAATAATATATTTTTATTATAAATAACTCTGTTCTTGTATTTTGATTTAAATGAATTAAATTCTATTAATGTTTGGTTAGTTTTTGATTTAAATAATTTTAAATCAATTAGTTTGAGTTTAAAAAAAAATTAGTTTTTTTATTGTTTACAATTTATATGAACAATAAAACTAATATGCCAAATAGTGCCCAGTGTTCGATTTATAGAACACCACTTTTCTGAAAAACAAAAAATGTAAAAAAAAATTTTGACTTCAGATTTGTATTTCAAATCCAAGTTTTAAAAGTCTATTCGAAAAAAAATTCTCTGGGACGATATGGGTTAACACCTATCCGCCAAATATATATTAATTTTACTTTTTATATTAAATTACACCAGGCCGTAAATAAAACGTAATCCTTAACTATCTTGGCGATTTCTTCCTTATGTTTCCATTGCCAATCAACATATAACATTAAATATTTAAATATTAATTTATTTTGTTTTTTTTTTAATAAAAACTCTGCTTGCTTCCAAGAACAAAAATCAAACTCAAATTAAAAGATTTAAAACTTTAAAAGTGTTGAAAATTAAATTGTCCATTGAATGAATGAAGAAAAAAATATTGAACTAAATTTACATTTTTATTGCAACTTAATTTGCACTCTTTGAACCACACCAGTATTTTATTAAGACGATATAAGTAATACTACAATATACGAGTATATAGCATACGTTGTCTGGTAAAGGCACAAATTTAACACCAAAACAGAATTCACTAAATTTGCATAAAACTGATAAGATAGTGGAGAACCAACAGCCAAGCTTTCGGCAAAAATGCCAACAGCATCAGTTATTAAATGAATTCATGTGCAGCTAAAATGCATCGAAAAATTTTGAAACAAGTTTCTTTTTTTTTTTTTGTTGAACAAAAATTAAAATAAAAATAATAATTTTAGACTGGATTAGTAGTTGTCACTAAGAAAAAGCAAAAAATAAACAAATGCTTAAATTAAAAAGAAGCAAAAAAAGTGTTTTCATTTTGGTTGGTCAAGGTTAAATTAAATGGATTTTAATTTAAATGTCCATTAAAGCATAAAAAAAATATTTGTTTATTTATTTAAGGTTATAGAAAATGGGCGTGACAAGATAATAATATGCATATGTGTACCTGTGGTGGTTTTGATTTAGTCATGTTCTAGCATAACATATTTTTTGTCTGTAACAAATATTTGATTTAATGTTTCTAATATACCTCACATGTTGACGGCAATTTTCTACTGAGAGAAGACTAATTACAACTAACTTAAGATTAACAAGGTGGTATAAACTTCTTTAAATTACATACTTATGTATGTGTTTCGAAATGGGCGGCGGCGGATGCAAAGGATGAGTTTCACTCTAAACACCGCTTTAGTACATCAACAACTGCAACAAGGTTTAAAACTGTGCAAAGCAAGTTTTTATTGTCACCGTTATTTCAATATGTATAAGACGTTCCATTTCTTGAATAATTTTAAGTCAAAATGTAAATAAGTAAGTCAAGTAAAAGTTCCTTTAATAAGAATTTAAAACTTTGGGAGTTGATAGTGATCATAGTGTTGAAGCTATTAAAGATCAGGGATCTTATTCTGTAATTCTCTTAAGCTAAAATGCTAAAATTTTGGGTTTTTAAAATAGGCTGGATGTTAAAATCAATAAAAAAAAATTTTGACATGATTAGCATAAAGCTTCTAAATTAAATTACGCTTTAAAGAATTGTATTCAAAGCCAAAAAGTCCTAAATCGAGTTTATAAATTTTTAGCGATAAGTTATAGGCTAGGAGAGTTACAGAATAAGGCTGCTGGGAACAAGTTGAGGTGTTCGATATCGTGTAAAATTTCATACAATTTTAAAATACTTTACATAGACAATTTCGTCCTATATCGAATGCTGTAATTTGCCGCCAGAACTTTGTGTGGGAACTTAGAAGAATTAAGTTCATTTGTTGTTTTGTTAAAGAAAACAATATTTTATTAGTTTTTATTGAGTTTGATTACATTTGATTTGATTGATTTCCAAAAAAATTAAAAATGTATTGGACTGTAGGAATGCAATCAAAACAAGTTCATGCAATAATTTAGAAGCCGTGAAAATAATATTATTTTTGAATCACTTCCATTTTATTTGGTTGGATTATTTTAGTTTCATTTCTTAGAAGAAGGACGTTAAGAGCCTCTCAGTTCATAGCACTTATGAAAAATTTTCCACGTGTAACATGAGGGACGACTATTTCACTTGAAGCTGATGTAAATTGGCATCAGAGACTGTGTGGTCTTCATAAAAGCCATACACAGAAAACAAAATTTATGATTTTTACTTAGTTTAATTCAGCTGTTGGTATATATATATCTTAACCGATGCTAATTCTCATAAGAATATGAATTTCAGGATTTTAAGACTAATACATATTAGCTGATTATTCAACTAAACGTATAACTGAATAAATTATAATATATATTGCAATCAAATATTTTTTCTGTGTACCATTTTTGAAGTACAGAATGGCTAACGAGCCACAGTAATGAGTAATTAAGCATTTGGATTGAGTACTGGCTAGAAACCCAGATGTCATGGCAGACGTTAGGATAATCCTCAATTTCTACGGAAAAAGAGGGTACAAACTAAATAGCCTAGTACTCGATAACAAATCATACTTATGTCTCTTAAATTAAAGGCTTTATGAACATTGACAGATATCTTGTTATACATACATAACTGGCCTTTACAACCCTGTGTCAGGATTACGGCCTAGCTTCTCCCAGCACTCATGTTGTGTGTGTCAATTTTTATCCATGAGTACCGGGACCTACAGTTTTAATGTCGACTCCGAACGACAGACTTGAGAAGCTTGTTCATGGCAGTTAGTTACTCTCAGAGCTTTTGCCAGAAGACTGCTGAGAGGTAGTCGCCGAAAGAAATATTTTTTTCATATTTCTTTTTTTGAAGATGTCAGAGCCTGGAGTCGAACCCAGGACCCTTGTCTTAGTAAGCCAACACACTAACCACTAGACCACGGCGACTACATATATCTATCTTGTTATAATGAATAATATTATAGAAGGTAGTCGAGCACAACTGATGCATAATTCCTTTTTTTAGTTAATTTTTTTTTATTGAGACCAATACTCACTGGTAAACCCCTACTTATGCTGTGCATTGTATTGGAATTTATGGAAAGGACAGTACATATATATTCTTCTTATATAATTATTAAATGAGATAAGGGATTTGATTCCGGGAGGTCGTGTATTCTTGCCGACTACACGCACCTCTCTCAGAGAGCACCCATTTGTGGTTGATTGTTCAGCGAATCGCACAATGCATTATTGAGAGAATTCGTTCTTTGACCGCACCGCTCGTTTGTGGAACAATCTTCCGGCGAATGTTTTTCCTGCCAATTACGATATCTATAGGTTTAAATCAAATGTCCACAAACACTACTCCCTCTTTTCCCCTTCCCATAACATATTTTCCTAGACCAGCACAATGTACTGCATGAGTAGGGGCCGTCCCCTGAGTGCTAAAAAAAAACGCCTTAGGAATCAGACAAATTGCTGTGAATTGATCACTCAAAGGCCAGTGTTATACCTTTACCTTTGAATGATAACAGCAATTGTCTCATTGTTTCATATTGATTGTGTGGTGAGTGCCTTCGCTAAGTAAGTTTAGCTGTCGTCTGCTACTTTCCAATAGATGGCGCTTGTCTCCTGATCATTCGTCTTTGTTGTTGATGGTTAAGGTAGATTAGAGTGGAATGTCCGGGAGCGGTTGATGGACTTCTTGGGAGAGGGGGTAGAGGGAACCTCTTTTTTTTAATTATAATTTTAAAAAACCCGTATACTAAATTTTAAATTTTTCACCTTTTCTGGGATTTGAACCTGGGCCGTTTGAGTTTTTATGTGAGCGCTTTAGCCACTATACCACGCACCCCCCTAATCAACTTAAGCGTTAGCAATAAGAACCACACGAACAGAAAGAATTGATTTGTAGGATGTCACTAGTTAGATATTAACCTCCACTATTTCTTATTTTTTTTTTTTTTTTAATGAAGTACTTAGTCGGGTCTAGACATTTTTTTGTGCTAGCTGTTATTTTTGTGATGTCGTGCCTTTTTTTTTAACATACTTTATGCAAATTCAAAACATTTTCTTTTAATTCCCGTTAACTTTATCATTTTCCTGTGCTGTAGAAATGTTAATACACCTGACAAATATGGGTGACTGACTATAGCTTAAATTTTTCTGAGTGTATTCTCTGTGTATGTAAATTAAATGGAGTCCTTGGGTCTCCAAATGTTTTAAATTCTGTCCGTTTTTTATGGTTCTTATTTTTGTGCCTTCATTTTTGGCATATAATTTATGCGCATTTCACATTCGTCTTTACCAGCCGTTTACTGTATCATCTTTCTGTAGTTCAGTAAATCGTATTTGCTACAGTTTATTTTTGTGTTTTTTTTTTTTTTTTCAATTGTAGTAGTCGTAGCATTTTACAAACTACTTTGTTAATCTTTATCAAGATTTAATGATCTACAGACCAGAATCAGAAGAACAACAGTAACCGCATAAAATTCACTGGTAACAACAATTTAAATTGAAAACAAACAACACCAGCAGATAATGATACTATTAAGGCATTCAAAAGGGATAAAATTGTATCATCATTTCAGGAATGAAGCAGTAGCTGAAAGTCAGTGTATCGAAGATCTGATATCATTTTGTCGAATCTTACAATAACAGCTTCATAAATGTAAATTAGAATTTGTTAGGCATTTAAAGGACTTCTTTACCTATGAGCTCGTAAATAAATGTCAAATGATGTTACAATCATTGTTCGAAATAAAAAATAAAAAAAAAATGTTAAAAAAAAATAAAAACTACACTCAACTTAATTTTATGCCACTACCAAAAGACTTTTAGTCTTATTTTTTTAAATTCTGTTTTGTTTAGTTTTTACTTTATTCTTCCCTTCGTTTTTATGGGCTGATGTGTGTCTGTGATAATAAAATGATGCTGTCATTTGGATCTTTTGTTTCTTGAATCTATGGACAATATTTGCAGCAAATATTGTACATTACGGTTCGTTTTCCATAACCATGTCTGCCTTAGCGTCTATGTTTTCTTTGGCCATTGTGTTGCAGGATGATGTGTGAGGCAAGATTTATTTAAATTTTTTTTTTCTGTGCCACACAGATCAAACGTAACGTTATGTTTGATATTATAGAAATATCTTAATATAGCCGAGTCCTTCTTTACTTACATTATCAGATCATCACTTGCATTCAACCATTAAAGAGAACAACAACAACAAATATAAAGAACTTAAAGCTGAATATAAATAAGCAAATAGTGCTGAAGATAACCGCCGATGATAGTGATAATGGCTTGTAAGAACAAAATTAATTGTCAACTAAAACAACTGACATATACAGAGTGAAAATAAAGGATAAAATAATAATAAAAAAACAATACCAATAAAAAATAAATAACAACTTTGATAAAATTAGTTACTTGTGGAAGATGCACACTGAAAAAAAAAATATCATGGGTGGTGAATACTGTCGGTTAAACCCGATTCCATAAATATATAAATAAAGCTGGTTAAAAATGAAATACTCATTTTTATGTTTAAAAATAAAAATTTAAATGGCAGTAAAGCACCCCCATATAATCAAACAAAAGCGGCCAGTTAACTTTTAAATTGATTAATCTATTGGCTTACTAAGACGATAGCTCCAGGTTCAAACCTTAGCTCAGACATCTTGAAAAACAGAAATATAAACAAAACCATTTCTTTCGACGACAGTCCTCTGGCAGAAGCTCTAAGAGTAACTGATGGCCATGAAAAAGCGTCTCAAGTCTGTCGTTCGGAATCGACTTTAAACTGTAGGTCCCGTTACTAATGGATAGATATTGACACACACAACATTAGTGTTGTGAGAAGCAGAAGAGCCAAAACACACATCGAAGCAACCAAGAGGTTGGTTTAAAAAGATTGTCGTCAAGATTTTAAGTTGATCTGCACAGTCTCCAAATTAAAACTTTACATATCAAATAAAACATATGTACATACATGCAAAATTATTGATGCAGTTTATGTGGGGATTTTTGGGGATTAACTAATCAAGGTTTTGGGGATTTTTGGGGATATGAATTCTGAAATTGGGGATAAAAATTGAGAACTAAGTATCTGACAACCCTGCCCAAAAAGTAGAAAAACACATATTATGTAGAACTGCATTACTATTAAGCATACATATACTCATAGTGACAACAGTATTATCATGCAGTTCTATATAAAATATAATTTTTACCAATGAAAATATTAATTTTTCAATTTCTAATTATTTTTCGTCATTAGTGTTAGAAATAAGCTTTAAAATGAGATATCTTTCATTAAATTTAATGCGGTGGTATGGGAGATATTTGCAACCGACAAAAAAAGTGCTTTAGAAATAATATGCATCGTCGTTTTGGTGGTTAATCCATTTCGAGTATACTCGTTTTATATAAAAATGTAATTATTCTGGATAATTAAATAAAAGATTTTTATTTAAAAATAGACCTTATGCTTAAATAATTACTGAAAAATGATAATAAAGGGTTATCCATTTTGCGGTTTCAAAAGTAAACGTATATAAAACACATATAAAATATTTTTTTTTCATTATATTTCTTTTTAATTATAAAGTTTGAACGTTGACATTATGTGTGAAACACTACATCACGCGAAGTGTTGCTAGCATTGATTCTTTTGAGGTAATTTTACACCACTTTTTGGCACATATTGGGCGGTATCTCAGCCATAACTTGATGAATGTTGGTTTTAAGTGTCAAGAGTTGAAGGTTTATCTGCATAAACACGGTCTTTCGCGTAGCCCCACAAAAAATGTCTAATGGTGTCAAATCACATAATCTTGGTGGCCAGTTGATATCGCCACGACGAAAAATTACGCAACCAGGAAATGTCTCTTGCAATAAAGCCATATTCGCTCGAGTTTTGTGGCATGGCTGGACTTTATATGAATGTAAGTGTACATCTAAATGCAAAATACGCCATAATTTGTCGTAAGACAGTCCTAATTCCTTTGAACAACGAGGAATCGACACATTCGGGTCTTCGGCAACACTTTCACTTACAGCAGCGAAATTTTCAGCGGATCGAGCGAAACTATGATGCACTGGCCTTACAATATTTATAACCGCTCCAGTCTCTTCAAATTTCTTCACAATTTTGCCAATTGCTTGCGTAGTTGGACAATTATGTTAACCATAATCTCCTCTTAAAGCATGATATGTGGTTGTAGCAGAATCACCATTTTTGTAGTAAGTTTTGATAATTTTTATGCGTTTTGTGATAGTTAAGCGATCCATTTTCGTCAATGTCAGACTTTCAACTGAAAAGAAAAAAATTGGTTTAACAACTTAGTTTGACAAATTTCGAATTCCAGTCCCATACTTTTGAAACCACGAAATGGGTAACACGGTATAAAAATAATAATTTACTTGCCAAAGAGCTGACATCTGCTTGATTACTAATTTGTTTTGCACAGATACCACACTGGAAGTTTAGGTCTCACAAGATAATCTTAAGGAGATTAGCTTTCAGTTTAAATTTATTTTTATTGTTGAAGAAATTAAGAGGCAATTCTGTTCAATTACAAAACAATCCATATATATATATAGACCAGTTTCTGATTCGATTGGTGCATATACATATATATCTTCTAACTTGTTTTGGTCTTTTTAAATCACTTAAATCACTACAAAAATGCGTTTTGGCCCTATGAAAATGGACAACATAAAACATCTACAAAAATATGTCGATATAGTTAATCATAATATTTGGGTGGCCTAAGCAAACAATACGAATTGTGTACATCTTCTTCACCAAAACTATACAATCATACGGAACACAACAATCAACCAACCATCTGAACCACCGCAAAAGAAAAAAAAAAAAAACAAAGAAATCAGCACAAGAAAAAGGAGCGAATAAAACCAGAAAAAAAGGGTTACAGGTAAATACAACAACGTTAGAACGATAAAATGTTATTAAAAGCCAATAATTTTGGTAAAACACAACACAACAGCAGCAACAACAAAAGACTCTACATCTCATATTGTATCATTGTTAGCATATCAACAACAAAAGTCACTATAAAACAACAAGAAAAATCATCATCTTCATTGTTGGACCATCATCAGCAGCAACTTAAGCAGCCTAACATAAGAAAAAAAAACAAAACACAGGCCATAGAAATTATCTTCAATATCAACATCATCATCACTATCATTGTTGCTTGAATCAGCATTTTTATCTTCATTATTATTAAAAAAATATATATACATATAAATATATGTATGTAATATAGGTATATAATAATAAGAACGTGGTACAAAACTCTGTTTCATTTTCAAACAAACAGACCTTTTGGTGCTACACAATGGTACAGCAAAAAAAAAAACAGTGTGTGGTAGGCGCAGGGCAATAAAGATTCAGATTATCTGACACAACATTGGCCTGAGCAACTCCAAACAGTTTTTTTTTCTTGTGTGTGTATTGAGAGAACAAGATAAGCTATTAAAAGTTTTGAAAACTATAAAGTATAGTAATGTGGCGGTGTATGAGGGGCGTTTATTAAGGGCTGTTCACCCTCTTATAAAAGATATTGTGTTTCGTTAGGGGTAATCTAAGTACAATAAGTAACACCTATATGGGTATTATGCTCTTATGCCTGTGAACATTTTGCTCGGGGCTTTTAATTTTATTACGAGCTTAAATCAATTTAAGTCACTGATAAATTGTAAATTGCTTCGTTTTTCACCTAATTGTGGGCACTAATAGTAAAGTCACATACATTCAGTTTTAAGTTTGTAGACTGTAGAGTTATTTTAAATTCATCCAAGTAAAATTTTCTTCTCTATCAGAGATAACATTACCGTTTTACTCATGAATACTCGATAGTACACAAGCCAAACTGAACATGTTTTCGAAAATATCATTTTCTCCTTTGATTATCAAAAAAAAATCATTGCTAAAAGTCTAAATTCTTAATAGAATTTAAGTTTGATCTAATTATGGTTTTATGATGACGCAAAATTAATTTAAAATATTATCACTCTTACTAGGACTCGAACCCGGATTTCCAGACCATATAACAACAATAATCGAATAAGGTTTGATAATTTTATTCGCTTTCGTTTTGTAGGGAAACCCCATTAAAGTTAAAAATTGTGTGACAAGTGTCACACCTGTTTTTATAACGACGCTCATATTTTAAATCAATTGATGTCACTATCACCAACGTGATATAAATAGAGTTTTAAGATGTTATTTGCTACCGTTTTTTAAATTTCACTTTATATATGTAGTCGCCGTGGTCTAGTTGTTAGTGTGTTGGCTTGCTAAGACGATAGTGCCGAGTTCAAATTTCAGCTCTGATATCTTGAAAAAAAGAAATATGAAAAAATTATCTATATTATATCTCAGCAGTCTTCTGGCAAAAGCTCTGGGAGTAACTGATTGCCATGAAAAAGCTTCTCAAATCTGTCGTTCGGAGTCAGCTTTAAACTGTAGGTCCCGGTACTCACTGTTAAAAATTAACACACACAACATGAGTGCTACGAGAAGCGAGGCCGTAACCCTGACACAGGCTTGTAATGGCCAATTATGTATGTATGTATATAAAGTGTACCAGCCCCCTTTACTTGTCACTACCATCACACTTATACCCAAATAAACAGAGCTAAAAGACTTTCGCTGCTATCTTTGTAGAGATATATCCTATTAACGTCACAAAAATACCAAACGAACAAACATTCGACTCAAACAATTATGCTGTTACAAAACTACACTCAACTATATAAAAAGTATACCACCCAAAAGAAACACTAAATGAAACCTTTTATTTGTTTGGCGATCATTATTAACATAAGCGTGCAAAGTTAATGATTGCGTTGCTGAAAAAAAAATATACAAAAAAAAAAATTTTTATGTCTTTATTTAGGGGCCCACCAAAAGATTAAGACGAAAGTCTAGATAAAAAAATAAAAAAAACAAAACTACACAAAAAAATATCACGGAACCAAATGAAATTAAAAACGAAAGAAGGCCAACAATACAATTTCTAAGAAACTCATTTAAAAGTTTTTAAAAATATATCCCAAGTATATAAATGCTTTCTAACCACAGCAAATTCTATGAAATGCCGCTCAACTTTATAAGTTTGATTTTTACTAATTAAGTGCTGATAATGTTTATTAGCACGTTAATTGGCAATAGGATTCAAGTAATTAAGTTATAGTTGCGAGTGTTAGAAAATAGTCGAAAATTTTACAGAGAAAATAAAAATCAGACAAAATGGCGCCAGAACGGTTAAATAAGTAAGTAAAAGGTTGGTATTATTTAAAAATTTTTCTTACTTTTTGCAGTTTTTTCATTTACTTTACTCAATTTGGCTTTTTATCTACAGTGCAAGCGTGAAATTTTCATAGAAGTACTCGTACGCCATAGTACAGCCATTTGGTATAATGTCGCAGGTGAGCTTACGAATTACTAAGTTGTTTCGCCCAGCCATATAGTAACTCGAAGATGCGATTTTTGGAACATTTACTAATAGATTTAGCACTTTCCTTCATTTATTGCAATAAATAAAATAGGGGGGTGTGTGGTATAGTGGTTAGAGCGGTCGCACAAAAACTCAAACGGCCCAGTTTTAAATCCCAGTAAAGGTAAAAAATGAAAAAGTTAGTTTGCGGTTTTTTCAAAATTATAGTTTAAAAATAAGATGTTTCGCCCCCTCCCCCCTCCAAAAAGACTATCTACAAAGAAACCGCTCCCCGACATTTCACTCTTATTTCACCTTAACCAATGTCAACAAAAAAAAAAAAAACGAATGATCAGGAGAAAAGCGCCACCTATTGGGAAGTAGCAGATAAGAGCTAAACCTACTTAGCAAAGTCACTCACCACACAATCAATGTGCAACGATGAGGCAATTGCTGTTGATCATTCAAAGGTGAAGGTATAACACTGACCTTTGAATGATCAATTCACAAGAATTTGTCTCATTCCTATGGCGCTTAATAATATAAGAAAAATTAAATATGTACTGTCCTTTCCAAAAAAACTCCAATACAATGCACAGCATTTAGTAGGAGTATACACCTGAGTATTGATCACAAATAAAAAAAAATACCAAGAAAAAGCTAAGTGCTAGCTTAGCATTTTTTATAGCTATTTGTAACACTCTTTAACAGCTAATAATGCTTTTTATTTAGTTCGGTTTGAAAATTCCTTACACCAGAGTAACGCTCTCAAAAACTGTTCGTCAAACTTGTCGTGCACTTTATTTATTGTATAGCGTAAATAACACTTTTTAAAGCGGCTAATTCGTACAACAATGGGTCGTTTACGGACCATGTTTACTCTTACTGATAATGTACAGTGTACACCCCGTGAGATATTTGGTGTATCTAAAGCACATATTGATATTAAATCTGCATCTGCAATTAAATAGTTGAAGTCGGTGTCAAATTTTCATGCCTCCGGTCCATACGATACAAGACAAATATAACACGCTGTATATTGTGTTCGTTGGAGGAAGTTGGCTTAGACTCCAGCCATTATTCAATTAGTGGAAAACGGCTTTGGACTACATTACTTATTTCTGTATCTTCTAAGGGGTGTTTTTCACCGATAATTTTTCTTAAAGCACGTGTTTAAACAATTACAAACACGTTTTAAAATTTTTTTAACCTTTTAAAAATATAGAGCGTTGTTTGTTTATTCTACTTCAATATTTGTTTATCACTAATCTTATTTGTGTCATTATTTATAATTTTATTTTATATAATATAATACAGATTTTACGTATACTTCATTTTTTTGGCTTATTTTGTTTTTCCAAGTATAGTAAATGTAGGGTATTTCTTACTGAAACTGTTTAAAAGCTTAAATTTATGCACCATGGCTGTAAAACCCTTTTATGAAAAAAAAGAAAAAATAGTAAAAATTTAGAACAGCATTGAAAATGCAGCAGCAACATATGACTATGATGTATCCAAATAGTCTGGCAATTTCAGACAATTTCACACACCACACAACTTAATTTAGGTTTTTTACCCGCCACGCTTAATCATACAGAGTTTTGCACATGCGCAACCTAACCTTTGCTAAACATTTCATCGCGTTTTAAAGTAAAAAAAAAGAAAAACAAAAAAAAAACGAAAAAAGAAAAGAACGACCAGATCATAATTTTTGGTACACTTTTATTTTATTTTGTGTATCGTTAAAATATACAAAAGTAACATGCAACATTCATCGTTTTCGATAATAAAAGCAGAAAAAAATGAGGCCCTTGGGGGCGAAATGCCAATAAAATGTTTAGACCTACCAGAAGCACAGATAGACAGACAAAAAGATTGAAAACATAAGAAAAAACCAAATACCAGTGCCAGTGCCAGTGCCAGTACCAATATAAGCAGACGGTGAAAAGAACGTATGGATAGTGTTCTTTATATAGAAAAAATTCATATTGCAACACATTTACTCAATTTTATCATACGAAGGCTTTTCAATGTGTTATAAGCAAAAGTAAATAAGTTGTACCTTCATGCCACATTATAGAAGACATGTACGTTCAACTTTTTGGATAATATAGTTGAAAATTGGATTGAAGTTCTTTTGTTTTATGTAGTTTTTTTTTTGTATTTTTTATATGTGCAAGTGTATGTTGCACTTAAATATTTGGGCTAAGTTTGTGGGAGTTTATCTGTTTGTTTTGTGCTTTTTTTTAAATGCCAATAGTTTTAATAGTTCTCATACACAGCAATTCTATATAAAATTCCATAAAAAAACATTTAAATCGTCATTTGGTATGTTTTAAACACAGCACGCAGAAAAAATTATTGATATTTTTTTTTTCCATTAACTTGTTAATTGAAAAATAAATTTCTTTTAATTAATAATTTAATTGGTTTAATTAATTTTTTAATGTATTATAAAGGGTGATTTTTTAGCTATTATCTTTTTGGCAACACTGGTTTAAACAGCTGACGCACGTTTCGTGTTTTATTTCACTGTTAAATATCTTCAGTTTGGTCTATAATTTAATCATTAATCATCTTACAAACGAACAACGCTTGGAAATTATTAAATTTTATTATTAAAATGCGTGCTCTGTTAAGAAAGTTTTTCGCGCGCTTCTTCCATTTTATGGTCAATTTAATCGACCCACTGAAGCGGCTATTCGGGCTATTGTGACTAAATTTCGCACCAAATTTACATTATACCACCAACACGCTTACGTAGAGTGCGAAATGAAGAAAATATCGCAGCTGTATCGGCCAGTGTTAATGATGACCATCAATTATCGATTCGTCGCCGGTGATCGCTACCGTGAGATGATATCCAACGTTTTTTTGCCTTCAATGCAAGAGCTTGATTTGCATGACATGTGGTTCCAACAAGACGGTGCCACTTGCCGCACAGCACGCGTAACAATGGACTTATTGAGAGGTAAGTTCGGTGAACATTTTATCTCTCGTTCGGGACCGGTCAATTGGCCGCCTAGTTCGTGTAATTTAACGCCTTTAGACTATTTTTTGTGGGGCTATGTTAAAGCTCATGTCTATACAGCCCAGCCCGCTTCAATTGACGCATTGGAAAACAACATTGAAGCATTTATTCGCGAGATACCGACCGAAATATTGGAAAGAGTATGCCAAAATTGGACTAAGCGGATGGACTATTTGAGGCGCAGTCACGGTCAACATTAAGTTATATGGACCGTACTATCGATTCAAATAAAGATTTCATTAATGTTGTTGAATATTATATGTTTTTTCTTTTTTAACTATCCTATAGCTCGTAAAAAGTAATACTTTACTACTTTACTTTAAATACCTTTAATTAATATTACAATAAGCTTAATTGATAGCATTAATTTGTTTATTGGTGGAAAAATAAACATTTCTTTATTTGATACCACAAATGTATTAATTGAAACACATTTTTTTCTGTATACTTTGTTTATTATTTAATAGAAAAACTCATCATTTAAAAAAATAAGCTTTACTAAACAATTTAACCGTCAACCTGGACTTATCTGGAATGCAATGGAAATTTAATTTTTACACAAATTTGTATCACTTGTTTTATTATAATAGTTTTGTAAAGTATCACTATGATTTTAAGCACATAAAGAGATTTATGTTATTAACTTCTCTCTATAACCATATTTTTTTATTTTTTATTTTCAAAACATAATGCGTAAAAATAAAATATAAAAAACATAATGCGTGTAATCTACTTTTTTTTTTTGGCCAGGATCGTCATCCCCAGGTTATGTTGGTCCTGCAGGTATGCGTAACGCGTAATCTACTTTACGCACACTCTAATTGAGAGAGACAAAAACTAAGGGACTTGTTTATTTAATTCATAATTGTGTACTATATATAAAGCCGATCGCACTCCATGGTCAGCATTGCATTAAGTGCATAGTTTTATTGAAGTTTTTAATTTATAAAAAACATTATACTGCTAGTTTATTCGGACAAAATTTTCAATTTCAAATATATGTTTTTTTTACAAAAACAGCGATTTTATAAGCACAACTATTTTATTTATTTGTTTATTTCAATTACAATAAAATATTAATATTATATTCTAACTGTCAAATTCATAATAACTCCTTAATTTAGGTTTTATCCATACATTAGTTATGAGACGTTATCTGTCTTATAAGCTCAAAATAAAAAATCTTATTCATAAACCTTTCATATCAGCAAATTAACTAATAAACGATTATCATGTCATTCTGGCAATACCATGATATTATTTCAGCATAGTGATGCACAATAAAAGCTATCGGTTACTTCGGTAATTTTTTAATAGTCATAAAAATAATGTAATAGTAACACAATTATACAAAAAATAGATGTGATTGAAGTAATATTTACTGCTATTAAAAAATAACTAAAATAAACTGAAAAAATAAAAAAAAATCTTCCTTTGAAGCACATTTTTTTAATTCATGTATAAAGTAATCGAATACTACCATCCTCTTTTTGGTTTGTGCATCACTATTCTGTTTACATTTTTTTTTTATAAAAATTTGGTAAAATGGAATTGTAAACTGGAGAGAAAGAGAAAGACAGATTTACATTCGTAATTTATACAGGCACTGATGACAGAGCCTGTAAAGGAAAGAGATGGCATATGTAATACAAAATAAAAACAATGTTTTGGCCATTTAGAAATTTTATTTTGTACAGAGACTGCAATCATTTGCTATTATACAAAAATTTTTAATTATGTGAATTTAAAAATGTATATAAGTACATATTCTTGCAATTATATTAGTTTTATTCATTGTAATACTATATTATTCCACTTTTATTTATACAATATCCAATCTAATTCACAAATGTCGTGTTATTGTACGGTTAAAGTACCTAGAAACCCACAATAAAAATTTCTTATTTATAAATGGTTTATGAGAGCGTTATGACACTGTTTCTTGTTTGTGAATACAAAATTAAGAGATTTTGCTTATAAGGCTCTTATAAGCACGTTTTATCTCATTATGAATTGGACTGTAATAATATAAGCTATATTTCTAAGATCATATGCTCGATTTAGTGTCACAGACCAGATTCTCTGTTAGGAATCGAAGCCACAACAATCGCACTAACAGTCATGTACACTAACCACTGCACTGCTTGGGCACTCAAGCATTAAAATGGAAGTCACGAATATTTATTGAATATTTATTTCCCTATTCACAGCCCATTATTAACACATTTGCTCTTCAAAAAAAAAAAAAAAAAAACTAAAATTGATCACCGTGTCATCACTTTCACAGACCTTAAGGATTGTAAAACATTTTTCAATCCACTTCTAGTTTCAGTATTTTCTTTTATATTGACTTTTTGCTTTTGAATACCAAAGATTATGACAACGGATGTGTGTCAATAATTAACGAGTTTGTATGAATGTTTGTCAAACAAATACCCAACTAATTTGCTACGTTAACTGGACCACCATCAAACATTTCGCTCTAATTTTATAACACAACAGACATTTTAAAAATTTTTCAACAATAAACAAACTTGAGCAAGAGCTCAAACAAAAAAACCAAACAGAAGTGAAAAAAGGGGTAAATAAAATAAATAAAAACGGTATTTAGTTAAAAATTGTTTGAAATTCTTTTTAGTCCTTTAAATTGTAGCAGTTTATAAAAGAAATAGATTTTTGTTTTACACAGTTTGAAAATGTTTGGCAACCTCGAATATGTAATACTCTACTGCAAGGTGTATTTTCAACAACTGGACGACTTACATTTTGGCCGTCTAGCCAAATTTTAATTGAACTCGTTTTTAATTGAAATCATGGCAGAACAATTAAATACCCACTATGCATGCATACTTACCGACTGCTGCTGAAGAAGTATGTATTTAATAAAGGAAATCACTTTTATAATTCCTTACACCAGTTTTTGTTATTATTTCAATTGAATTTTAGTAGTTAAATCCTATAAATGGCGGTTCAATTTTAAGAGCTGATGTTGATTTTGAATAAAACACAATTATGTATGGAACAAAATCTCGGCCAAATCGGCAACGACCCCGGCGGCACACTCCATCTGATGATTCAAATTTTCTCATTCTTTAGCTCGTGAATTGTTGCTGGCTTATCGAGGTACACCTTTTCTTTCAAATAACCCCAAAGAAAGAAGTGGCAAATTTTGCCCCTTTTATGAAGAGACTTCACTTCTATATTACACCATAACTTGTGAATGGTTATTCAGATTTAAAAAATGTAAAACGACAGAAAATTATGCATAAAGTTGCCTTTAAACTGCTTTAATTCAACTTTATGATATTGTTATGAATTGTCCTTTAGAATTGGTTTTATATTCAAGGGTTCATTCTACATATTTATAGCACCTGTTTTGTTTTTGTAATTTGTACTATATTGTTTTTACATGTACAGTATTCCACGGATAATATAAAAAATTTTTGGGCAATTATGCGTGGAAGTCATTTAAACGAATACGTTTAATTGCCTGTATACACTGCCGTCCATACATGTGAAGAGCCAGTAACTTTATTCTTTATATAATTAACCGAATAATGCAATCCAGCGAAAGTTAAATAACCGTGAAAGTTTTTTAGAAAACGGCAAGAAAAAATATGGGGATTTAGATATTGAAGTAGTTAAGCCTGGGGCAATTATCCGAGGAATACTATATAATTTTAAACCTACAATAAAAAAATTGGTTTTATTAGTTTTACAAATCGGAACTTTGGAAAATATAAGCCATGGAAATGGTGTCTCGTAGACTACCACGTCATTAGAATTTTAAGAACTATATCACGTCAGTCGCAGAGGGTTAAATATGTATACTCGATTGTTCTACATGTATTTTGTTTTTGTAATATTGATGCAAATAACTTAAATGCTAGAAATAATAACTGAAACTAAATTAATAAAATGATCTTACATACATACATAATTGGCCATTACAACCCTGTTTCAGGGTTACGGCCTAACTTCTCGCAGCACTCATATTGTGGGTGTTAATTTTTATCCATAAGTACCGGGACCTACAGTTTAAAATCGAATCCGAACGAGAGATTTGAGAAGCTTTTTCTTGGCAATCAATTATTCCCAGAGCTTTTGCTAGAAGACTGCTGAGAGGTAGTCGCCGAAAGAAATAATTTCTTCATATTTCTTTTTTTTTCAAAATGTCAGAGCTGAGATTTAAACCCGGCGCAATCGTATTAGTAAGCTAACACACTAACCACTACACCACGGCGACTACAATGATGATATTGCTTTATAAAAATTATTTTTTCGTAACAATGCGTTAATAGTTTTGGAATTATTCTAAATCTAAAGCCAAAAGTTATTCAGAAATTAAAGCCTCTAGAAGCTTAAAAATAACAAAAATATCAAGGTATTATAAAAACAATTTGGAAGCAGATTTAGGCTGATTTTTACGTTTTACGTTTCCTAAATTCCATTTAGAAAAAGGACAAAAATCAAGAATTATATTACTTTAAAAAATTAATTTCATAGTTATTTTAATTAAAATTAGTTTAAATGTTTGACTAAGGCATGTGAACTTTTATAATATTTTATTTTTTAACAAAAAAATGTTTTTCTTTCGCTAACCTGCTAACCTGTGGTGCAAACAGAAGGTCTGACACAGTGTGATATTCAAAAAGAACATGACCTAACATGAATGAAATATAATTTAAATGTTACGACTTAAACAAGACCATTTGAAATTTATCAACTCAAGCAGAAATAAAAAAAAAAATCAAATTAATAAAAAATAAACAACAAATTGGATATTTAAACTGTTAAATAAATAAGACAGCTTGGTTAACAAGCTACATTCATATGTATGTATGTATATGTACAATATGTATTTGAAAGCTAACAATAGTAATCATTATAACCATAGAGGGACAGACAGATAGACGGACAAACAAAACGTTGGTGGTCTTTTCTTTTTTTTGAGCAAACAAATCAAACACGAAATATAACATCTTCAAAATATTCGTATAGAAATAAATAAATTCCAAATTAAAATTTGTATCACAAAAAAAAAAAATCGATAATATAGTGGTAAATTTCAAAGACATAAACTGTTGTTACTGTAGCAGTTAAAGTTTGTTGGTACATAATATTAAAATTCTATTGAGTCATAATCAAGCAACTACCAAAGCAGCAACCATTAACATCGTTTGCCACCATCATCATCAACATCACCCAAAAAAAAAAAACAAAAAAATTTTTATGAATTTCTGTAAAAAAAAAAGAAAAAATCACTCATAACATAAATGATCATAATTATTAGCATCATAATGATCATTAAACCCAAATGAATAGTTGTGGCCGTAAACACAAAAAAAGGGAAACGTACGTGAAACTCCCATACACCAAAAATTAATTATATGCTCGCACATACCCTCATAGAACATTCTCATTCTTATTTTAAAGTTTACATACATACTTACCTACACACATACATATGTATGCATGTATATTTTAGCCATTTTTTTTTATTTCCATTGGCATTCATATTGTATTGTTGGTTGTTATTTGAATTTTAATGTTCTACTCAGTTCTTTTGGGTTTGTTGAAAACCCTCCAAAACAACAAGAAAAACAAAAATGAAAGAAACGAATTTTTCTTTTTTTTATTTAAACACAGATTCCCACATTCCTGCTGCGTTCATAATGGCCGCCTCTCATATGGTTATATATCATAATCTTAACAACTCTTAACAAGCCAAAACAAATTCCCAAAAAAAAAAAAAATGAAAAAAGTTAAGAAACCAACCAGCCATTGAAGTTTAAATGTTATTCTTTCGTGTTTACACACCCATACCTATATATTACTCATATTGGACCAGGTACCACCACCATTCATTCTGATTTTAATTTTTAACTCTTCTTTTTTAGTTTTTTTGTGTTTTTTTTTCTTGCGCTTTCAGCTTCTCCAAAATTATGACTTCAAATACATAAAACAAAAAATATTTTTTTTAAGAAACATACAGTCTGAGCTGACATTTTTCTGTTAGTGTACACACATATACTGCGAGTATAACAAAAATGATTGGTGTTGCATTTCTTTTATTTTAATTTTAGTTTAAGCCAGTTCAACTCAATGAAATAATAAAATATAGACCAAGAGTAATCCTTCTAAACTCTTAACAAAATATCGTCGCAACAATTAAAGAACACTGTAACTGACAAAACATTTAATATTCATCCAAGCCCAAAAATTTGTATGAAAGTAGAAAGAAGACACTCGAACTTCGAGCCTCCAGCACATTAAAAATGATTGGTGTTGCATTTCTTTTATTTTAATTTGAGTTTAAGCCAGTTCAACTCAATGAAATAGTAAAATATAGACGAACAGTAATCCTTCTAAACTCTTAACAAAATATCGTCGCAACAATTAAAGAACACTGTAAATGACAAAACACTTAATATTCACCCAAGCCCAAAAATTTGTATGAAAGTAGAAAGAAGACACTGGTATTTTTCAAAACGAAGACAGCGTAAGTGAAATTCTTTTCATCATAGAAATCTGCGACCGGGACCAATCAAGGCGTATTTTTTTTCTGATAAAAATGATACAAAAAACGTCTTTTAGATTTTTTTGTCAGTTACAGCCAGCGTTCTTTAATTCTTGCAGCGATATAAACTAAATTATTCAAAATCTACTCTTAAGCTTCATATTTAAGTAATTAATTTTCTATTTTTATAAATTTCATATGTATGTTTATATGCATATACCCTTTGTACTATCACTGTTGAGTTTTTTTCGATATGCTTTTAAACAGAACTGAAATGATTTTCAAAATTTTAGCTGGCATGTTTTTCTCTGAAACAGTTTAGTGATAGAATATTTCTTGCTACCATACCTTCCTTTTGATGCCTATTACGCGGCTTCTGCAAATTACTCATTCCACCTAATATTAACGGGAAGTCAGTCACATTACGGAGGTCAGTCACGACAGATTATCTGATCACACCACATACAATATTGTGAAAAACTATAAGTATGATAATATTCAAAATTTATCGTTGTAGGCATCCTATTTAGCAGTATGGGGAATTACACAGCTAGCTCCTTTCAATGGCTATAACCAGACTGAATTACTAGTTAAAGGTCAGTTTATTTTTAAAACGAATACAACTCTGTGGTTAATAAAATGCAACACTACCCAACAAATACAAATAAAAGTGGTTTACATAAGTGACCATTACAACCCTGTGTCAGGGTTACGGCCTAGCTTCTCGAAGCACTCATGTTGTGTGTGTTAATTTTTATCCATGAGTACCGGAACCTACAGTTTAAATTCTACTCCGAACGATAGATTTGAGAATTTTCATGGCAATCAATTACTCCCAGAGCTTTTGCCAAATTACTACTGAGAGGTAGTCGCCGAAAGATATAACTTTTTTCATATTTCCCTGCTTTAAGATGTCAGAGCTGTGAAATGAACCCAGCACTATCGTCTTAGTAAGCCAATACACTGACCACTAGACCACGGCGACTACACTGATTTACGACTTCAAAACCATTACAGGAATTGAAATCATTTTAAATGCATTTCAAAATTCAAAAAAATATAGTATTTTCCAGTCTTAAAAATTTAAACCAAAAATTCAACTGATTTGCAAAATCATTCAATAAAAACAGACTCAAATTGTTTTCAGCAACTCATGAAAAAATCCCGTTTGACTCATGAATTAGACAAACATATGATTTTCAATAACACACTAATGTTATAGGTTACGCCTGTTTCACGTAAATTGCACCAGTTTATCAGAATTAATTTTTTTTTCATGTAATATTCAAATGGATATTGCAAGAAAAGAAAGAAATGTATGTAAAGGAACAAAAGAAGCAAAAAAGGAAATATTAAAGAATCTTTCTTTTACCATGAATGAATATTTTTTACACAGAAAAAAAATAAAACATATTTCAATTAAAATATTTGTGGTATTAATTAAATTTTCAATTGATTTTAGGCCAGCACTCAAATTTATCATATCAATTAGAACAAATTAATCGAAAATATTTTTTTTTTTTTATTAATGGCAATTAAAAAATTTAACGGAAAATAAAATCCAAAATCGATTAAAGCAAAATCTAATAATAGAAAGTAAAACTTAAAAAAATATTTTAAATTTTATTGAATCAATTAAACAATTATTTTGTCGTATCAATTGTACTTTTAATTGATTTCTGACCAACAAACGAATTTGTCATATCAATTAAAAGGTTTTAGTTGAAAGATTTTAATTGATTTGATTTTAATTTAGTTTAATTTTAATATAATTTTAATTTAATTTTAATTTAATTTTAATTTAATTTAATTTTAGTTTAATTTTAATTTTAATTTAATTTTGATTTAATTTCAGTTTAATTTTAATTTAATTTTTAATTAACTTTTTAATAATATCAAAAATTAAATTTAATTGAAAATAAAATCATAAATAAATAAACGACTTTAATTAAATAAATTAAAAATTTTAATTGGAAACGAAACCAAAAAACAATAAATTTTTGTTTATTAAAGCAATTACATATATTTGTACTATCAATTAAATTTTCAATTGATTTTAGCCCAGCACTCAAGTTTACCATATCAATTAGGAGATTATAATTGAAAATATTTTTTTAATAATGGCAATTAAAAAATTTAACTGATAATAAAATCCAAAATCGATTAAAATAATATCTAAAAATTATTAAAATTGTATGTAATTGTTTCAAATAAAAAGTACAACTAAAAAAAAAAACATTTTAAATTTTATTGAATCACATATTTTGTCGTATCAATTGAGCTTTTAATTGATTTCTGACCAACAAACGAATTTATCATATCAATTGAAAGATATTAATTGAAGTTACATATTTTTAATTAACTTTTTAGTAATATCAAAAATTAAATTTTATTGAAAATTTAATTGAAAATAAATAAACATCCTTAATTAAATAAATTAAAAATTTTAATTGGAAACGAAACAAAAACAAAAAACAATAAATTTTTGTTTATTAAAACAATTACAAAAATACATATTAAAAATCAGAAAACACTTGTAGTGGTATAAAAGAATAATTAAAAAAAGAACTGGATTATGAAAAATAAAACAAAATTTTGTTTGATTAGCGACTATTCGTAAATTCTTTTAAGATAGTCCAATAATCAATTAAATATTTAATTAAAACAATTCAAAGGTTTAATTTAAAATAAATTCAAAATTAATTAACACATATCAAAATTTTTTCTCTACACCTACGTAAATTGTTTGAGATGTTATGGAATTTTGACTTAAATTATACCCTAGAATGAATCAAATTGAATTGTTGTTATTATTGGATTCCGTTTATTCTAGATAGGACTGTTTTTGGTAGCGTTTAAATGCACGCATATATGGTCTTAAAATCCATTTAAAAACCATATTAGGATTGTTTAAAACAGTAAATTTTTAATTTTGATTATTATTTATTACTTTTAATATAATATTTCTGTATTTATTATTATATTTATCATTATCATTATTATTATAGGAATTTTTTTCACATATAAAGCCATACTTTAAACTACATTTGCGATCATTTAACTCAGTAGTGTTTTCCCAAAAATGTACACAATTCTCCTCAAGGTTATAATTATCCGGATTATTTGGAATCCATTTATTGGTAAACAATGGTTGACTATTAGTAATCCAGGCAAATTGTCGGTTAGCACCAACAGCTGCAATCCACAAATGTGGGGCCTTATAGGCACTAAGAAAGTTAGATTATATATGTATGTGTAATCATTTTATAAATGTAATTGATGTGCAGAGTGTAAAACTTACAATTTTTTTTCTTTCAAAATGCTGGCCAGATCGTTATGTTTTTTCACTGTGTCTAGTGTGAGCAGAGACATTTTCTTCATGGAACATTGTAGAAAGGCTTCATACCAAGTATACTTCAAAATATAAACTTTTTATTACTCACTTTAAACATTTTAAAATATAACTTGTACCTCATAAGTTTCCTCAATATTATATTGACAATTTATTATTCAACGTTGTATACCATTTCCCTTTGGCAACTTCTGTAACCACAATTTTTATCAAAAAAAAAAAAAAAATATTAAATCAAGCACAGTTCCTTTCATTGCGAATCTTAAAAACCAACTAAAAGAATTTAAAAATAAATTATTTATAAAATAAGTTGATAAACTATTTCGCACACTGTTTCCTTTTATAAATTATCCAAATAATTTGCATAAATATTCATAATGATTATGAAATTAGAAACAGTGTACTAGGCACTTTAAAAATTTTTAATAAACAATTAAAAGCAGTAGAACAATTTTCTTAGAAAAATTATACAAAATTGCAACAACAAAAAGAGAAGACATTTCTCCGACAACATACTGTAGAGCGTAGATGTCAAACTCGCGGCGCGCAGGCCGCATGAGGCCCACTCGATATAACAGTACAAAAGAACAAAATTAAAATTTAATTATAAGATTTTCTGTGGAATCATTTTTTATATCTGTTACATATAGTAAGTATCATTGAACAAAGAACTAAGTAAACGAAAACCTACAACTTTAGTTACGAAGCGAAGATAAATGTCCTGCAATCCTGCAATGTCCAGTTGTTTTGTCGTTTTGAAAGCGTTGCACGTAAGTTAGGAGGTAAATACATACATACATACTTACATAACAGGCCTTTACGACCCTGTGTCAGGATTACGGCCTAGCTTCTCGCAGCACTCATATTGTGTGTGTAAATTTTTATCCATGAGTACCGGGACCTACAGTTTAATGTCGACTCCGAACGACAGACTTGAGAAGCTTTTTCATGGCAATTAATTACTCTCAGAGCTTTTGCCAGAAGACTGCTGAGAGGTAGTCGCCGAAAGAAATATTTTTTTCATATTTCTTTTTTTTTTCAAGATGTCGGAGCTGGGTGTCGAACCCAGGGCTCATGTCTTAGTAAGCCAACACACTAACCACTAGACTACGGCGACTAACAACAGGTAAATACTAGTTTTTATTAATTTATTTCCAGCCTTTGTATTTCGTATGTCTTTATCGACACCATGTGATAGTAAAACTAAACGACAAATTGCTCAAGAATATCGAAATTTCTAAGAAAAGTGGGAAGTAAACGATAAAATCATCTGCTTGATAGGTAATAGTGCTGTCAGTGTATCAAAATTATATAACTTTAAACGTCACAATGAGCAACATATATCAGAATATGATAATTACAAAGTATTAATGAGACAAGAAAACTTAAAAGAGTTTAAATTGGTACTGAAAAAACAACAGTTCATGTTTACTAAAGAAGACGCTACACGCTGGAGTAGCGAAATATTGATAATTAAATAAAAGTTTTTATTTAAAAATAGACCTTGAGCTTGAGAATTTCTTTACATTAAATAATAAAGGTCGAAAAACCAGAATTAAGAATTAAAAATTATTATTATTTATTATTTCGCCAATGGATTTACAACATATCCTTACAGGCTAGAGATGTCTTAAAATTAAATTATCTCAAAAATAAATTATTTACAACCTTATTTTCTAAATACTGTTTAAAATTTTCACGAGACCATGACAAATCTATACTTAATACAGCATTCATACAATTTAACGTTATCAGTGATCGTACAAGAGGCTCATTCATAGCATAGTTAGTATTATATGTAGACACATAAAACAAGTTATAAGATCTTAGCGATCTAAAAAGAATACAAAAACAGATAGAGTTAGGCCAATAAACACAGTCAGTAATACCATTAATTAGATTAAATATTGTCATTGCAGAATGGGTAATTCGTCTAATATAAAGTGGTTTCAATCCCAAAAGCAAGCAGCGAGCATAATATGAGGAATGTACTAAAAGTTCAAGCTCACTACGAAGAGCATATTTTACAAATTTTTTCTGAACTCTCTCAATCCGTCTGTGGAAGATCCGGAAGATCATTACGGATCCCCTCTGTGGTCATACGTCCCCGTTCTAGGGCTAGACACAAAGCTTCAACGTCCATCCTAGCGGCATTCCACCTAGCTGGTCCATGATGTTGGATGGACCGAGCTGGCGCAATATCACGCACACGGAATGTGATATACTGGTGATCGCTGGCCGTAAAGTCCTCGATCACCTGCCATTCCTGCACGAGTGCCGCTAGGTTTTCAGTTGCCAGAGTGAGATCGATAATGGTCCCCCTTTGGCCAGATCTTCGAAAGGTGGGCACGGAGCCGTTATTTAATACAACCAACCCCGTCCTGGACATAAAGTCCAAAATTCGCCCACCTCTTGAATCGGTTCTAATCTCGCCCCACTCTACTGCTTTTGCATTGAAGTCTCCAGCCACTACCAGATGACCTCCCATGCTCCGTAAGACATCCTCCAAGTCGTCTAACTTGGTTTGGAAGTCCGAAATACCCTCGTTTGGAGTAAGATAGCAGCTAAAGTAAGTCACCAAGCCGCTTCTCACCCAAACGAAACCATCTCCAGAGCCATGGGCCGAAACACAGAAGCGTCTCGGGTCCGGGATCCATATCGCCGCTGTACCGAGGTTGTCCCTAAACCACGTAGGCGCACATCCGTCTCGGTACTGCTCACTGATCAAAATAAGATCAGCTTGTTTCTCGAGACGGATCTGCCCCATCAGGTCGTGAGCAGTTCTGCTGCGGTGCATGTTGGCCTGTAGGATGACCATCATATTGTCCGCTTAGCATCTTCTAATGCCTTGCGGAATACTCCGCAAGCGCCCGAACCTGCAATATGTTTGCGGCCATTTTCCCCTATGTCGGAGCATAGGTAGCATGTCGGCTGGGACTTGCAGTCCTTTGCCTTGTGCCCTTCTACCCCGCACAGGAAACACATATTGCCTCGGTCAGGTCCGCTGCAGTTTCCACTAAGGTGACCGTACCCCAGGCACCGAAAGCACCTGGAGACGTCCACTCTGCCGCGCATCCTGCAGTTGACCCAACCAATTTTCACTGTCCTCCTTTGGAGGAGAACCTTGGCAGCTTTCGCCTCCATCTTGACAATGGCCATGTGTTGCCCCCTCATGTTTGGCTTGGCCAGAAACACTTCCAGAACACCCTTGTATTCTACAAGAATGTCTTGAAGAGCCACTTCCACTTCCTGCACAGAGGTGCACTCGTCGAGATCTATGATCTCTACCTTACTCATAGGGACCAGTTCTCTGACTACACTCGTCTCGCCCGCTGCCTTCTCTAACGCCTGTTTAAAGGCGTTTCTTCCTTCAGTGGAGGACTTTTTCAGCTCCACAAGAAGCTCTCCCGCCTTGGTCTTCCGTATTGACCTAACATCCACTCCACAGGTTTCCGGTTTGACCTTCGATCGGACGGCACTAAGCACTTCCGCGTAGGTCTTACCAGCTGCCGGTTTTAGAACAATCGCTTCTGGCTTCTCGCCACCACGCTTTCTTTTCTGCATATTGCTCCTCTTACCACTCGGTCCATCCTCAGTAGATGGAGGGGTACCCTGAGGAGCACCTTTCCCCTGAGCGCGGTTGCGCTTTTTCCCGGCAGGAGTTTGGGCTACCTTTGAAGAGGCAGCATTTTGAGATGCTGTCCTTATCGTGGGTGCACCGTTGTCAGTCTCCGGTTTGGAGTCGACCCCGCTGGCTTTCGCCTTTTTTGCGCTCTTCTGCGCCTCTACTAATGGTGGACTACCTGCCCTCCTCTTCCCACCTTCCTTGGTGAGACATCCGGGAGCAGCTACATAATCCGGACTTTGCGGTTTCGAATAGCTCATGGTGAGCCACTGCAATTTTTCAACATTCTCCTCCAGTTTTGGAAGAGAATCTTTGATTGACCTGCTAACGTTTGGCTGCTTTTTAACAGCAGCCCCCATCTCCTTAATAATGGACCTCATACATGACAGTCCCTCCTTAAGCTGGGCTAAGGCTTCCGCAAACCACATTTCGGTGTTTCCGAAAGACCCTACTCCACCACTACGGCCTACGAAGGTAGGCTCCATCGTCAAAGGGGCGCCACTTAAAGTGGGCACCGACCCTGACTTCTCCATCCGGAGGTAATAAGTTTCAGTGCTATCCACTTTCCACTTATTACAATGCACAAAACTAATATTAAAGAAACAAAAAAATCGTAATAGGTACCTATTACAAATATTTAAATTTCCTCTATCAAAAATCCACCTATTACTAATCACACTAATTATTATGCGGTCGCAAAAAAAACACGTCTGTACTCGTTAAGAGATCACCAGAGAATCGCTATCAAGAACAATGCCAAGATCTAATATACAGTCAAATTGTTATAGGAAAGTGAAGCAGCGGTGCATGCAAGCTACGTTTTGTCGGAGTTGATAGCTTTTACCGAAGATGATTTCATCAAAGAATGTTTAATAAAGGCTACAGAAATTGTTTGTTCTGGAAGTGTGAAGGCATTTCAAGTGATGTCATTGTTTCGCGAATACCGTTGTGGCAAGACTTACTAATAACACCAAATCATCTTGTTTCGAAGCATTATGTATTGCCTTTTGACGAGAGCATGGATATTGGGTGCGTGCCCAGTTAGCTGTTTTTTTTTTCGAGCGTGCGTCACAGACTTCAACATTTGCGAAGATTTATTGGAACTAGTACCGCTGAATGGCACAACTACAGGAAAAGATATATTTAATTACATATATTCTGCAGAAATACAATTTACTTTAGTCGAAATTGATTTCTGTAGCAACTGATGGAAGTCCTTCAATGACCGGCAAAAGAAACGGTTTTATAGCATTACTGCAAAAAAAACTAAGTGATATATACAATATAATGGGTCCAACATTCATCACACCCATTGTATTCTTCATCAGGAAGTATTATGTACGAAAGTAATAAAAATGGAAAATGTGTTGAAGCCTATAAAAAAAATTGTCAATATCATAAGATCGCGAGGTTTAAATCAACGACAGTTCTCCAGATTTATAACTGAATTAGAAATTTAATGCAATTTTCAGTCATGCAACATGTATTAATCCAGATTAGGAGATTTAAGTTTTTAGCAAACTTAGGAATTACTGACAGTCAGCCCGAGTCAGTTTTAAAATTAATCACTGCAAAAAAGATTCCCCCCAAAGTCGGAAAGATGGTTACAGAAAAAATAAATCTAGTTTAGTTTTCAAAATAAATCTAGTTTACTATTAATATTTAAGTACTAGCTTAAAGCCGACGTGTTTCGCTACACCTACCACTATCATTTGTTCACACTTTTCGACTGATGATTTTTAGTGACTACGGAGTAATACAGACCAGTTTCAAAATCTTTAACTGATTTCAAGATATACTGAACTCAATAGTTAGTTTGTCTGGAAGCTACCACGTCTACTTGTCCGCCCTTTTTCTATGGGTGATGTCACGCCCACTTGTCCAATTTCGCCCACTTTCTGACTGATGATTTGCCTTGCCCATGAAATCATTCAGACCCAATTCCGAAACTTTAACTTTGAACGTTTTGAATACATACAAAAATCAGTATTTCGAGATAAATAGAAAGAAGTGGGCGTAAAAGTAGACGTGGTAAATTTTTCTCTCGATAAAAACTTAAAATGGATTAATACAAACATTTGAAAGAAAAATTAATCAAATCGATGGAGCCGTATTCTGATTTTAGGTAAATAAAAAAAGTGGGAGTAAAAGTTGGTGCAGGAAAATTTTCTTTCCTTAAAAATCTAAGTTGGATCACTACGATAATTAGAAAGAAAAAAAAAGAAACATTGATATTTATTTATATAGATTTATTTTCGTTGTGGCTCTCGTAAAATTTTATATTCTTTATTTGGCCCGTGTTAGAACGAGTTTGACATGCGTGCTGTAGAGTGTATGAAAAACTTAGACGAAATTAATATTTGCAAGTAGGTATGTATGTATGTATGAATCAAAGACATAGAGAGATTTAATTTAAAAGAAATATTCTATTTATAGGGGAATAGCTTATCAAAATATTGAGTGGGTTTCTCAAAATCATTATAAAAGATATATTTAAAACGTACACTTTTGAAAAATTCTTCTGACAATGTTCTTGGATTAGTTCTTTGGGTGTACGTAAGTTAACTTATAAAACTAGGCTTGTGGAAAAATAATGGATTAAATTTTTGATAGACCACATAACTGTCAATATCAGGCTTTCCTTATACTTTATTTTATATTATTTCTTACTGATCGAACAGATTTCTTCAATATCAAGTATAAGTATATAAAGCATTCATTACTTGGTTGTCATTTACTCGTTATTATGTACTTACTACGTCAAATCAAACAGTGTGTAGCAGACAATTTCAAAATTCTATTTTATTTCTTTACTAAAACATAATATTTTTAAATAAAACTGACCATATTATTTTAAAACTTACAGAGTTCTATTATGATTAACAAAAAATTGCAATATATTACTATTGCTACCATTACTAATAGCAGTTGGAGAACAATTTTGTTTAAATGTGTGAATATCACCAACTTTTTTTGTCACCAACACATGCTCCTCACAAATAAAACCTAAATTATTGGAACAGGGCAAATCGTACCACTGCCAGGTATTTTGCCATATTAAAATACAATGTTCGTTATTATTTAAACGATCCGGTTGCCCGGGTCCCCAATTGGTGAAACTGAAAAGTTCTCCAGTGGTAGCCCATTCATAGCGTTTGTCGATAGCATTATCATGGCCAGCCAACCAAAATGAAGGACTAGTAGCTTAATAATAGATATCATTTATAGTTTTATGCTTATAAAATAACACAACACTGTTAATAGACTTACGATAGAGTTTCTTTAAAAGCGTATCAATTTGATTGTGTTTTACCAAAGTGTCAATGGCAATCAAGGACATATTTTTACGTGCACAAATATTCCAGGCATCAAACCAATTGTACTGTAATTGTAAAATATTAATTTAATATTTATAAAGTATAAAACAAAACATTAATTACCTTCGTTTCGGTTTCAATATAGAACAGGCTGTCATCCTCGCTTTTATGCCATTTATCCACTGGAACACAGACTACTAGAGCTATTAACGTAGAATAACATATGAAGTGTTTCATATTTGTTTAAAGAATGATTTAAAAATTTTGTGAACTACTAAAAGATATAAAAAATATTTTGGTTTTTATGCTTTTCAGTATTAATAATAAGAGTATTAAACTTGACTTTGATAAGCATTATTGTGGTGTTAAAAGATGTAGTAGGAGACTTGTCATATAATTTGCAACACATTAGAACAATAAATTTGAAATTAAAATAAAAATGCTATGACGTCATGCCCGATCAGCTGACTATTTTTTATTCATAACGGGTAAGTTTTTTTTACCATATTTGCCTCGACAACACTGTTCAAGCACTGTCAAAGCTCAGCTATTTTCATGTAACAGGTTACTGTCAAACTTGTTCAGTTTTATTTATAATTTAATCATGAATAGACTTAGAAACGAACAACGCTTGCAGATTATTGGATTTTACTATCAAAGTTCATGATCTTTAATTTGGTCAATTAGGCGACTATCTGAGGCGGCTACTCGGTATCTTGTGACTAAATTTCGCACCAAATTTATATTATTGGGTATTAAACTACCTACTCCCATATTTAGAATTCGGACAGAGTAAAATATTGCAATTGTATCCGCCAGTGTTGTTAATAAATGTGAATTATCGATTAGGAGGCGTACGTAACAATTAATTGAGATTCTGTTACTTCACTACGGGAACATTTTTGCGGAAGTTTATGGTAGTCACCGTGGTCTAGTGGTTATTGTGTTGGCTTACTAAGACGAAAGAGCCGGCGATACCTCTCAGCAGTCTTCTGTCAAAAGCTCTGGGAGTAATTGATTGCCATGAAAGAGCTTCTCAAATCTGTCATTCGGAGTCGACTTTAAACTGTAGGTCCCGACACTTATGGATAAACATTAACACACACAACATGAGTGCTGCGAGAAGCTAGGCCGTAACCCTAACACAGGGTTGTAAATTAAAATTGAACCCCCACACCACAACGGCTAACTTTTGGTGAATGGGCCCTGCCAAAGTTGGATGAAGATTCACTTTTTTATCGGAAAATTGTGTTCAGTGGTCAAGCTCATATTTGCAAAGCAGTAGGCGAGCGGTACTGTGCAACTGTGGACTTCTTGGATGGGGGGACCTCTTATTTTTAAATTATAATTTTGAAAAAACCGCAAACTAACTTTTTCGTTTTTCACCTTTGCTGGAATTCGAACATGGGCCGCTGGAGTTTTTGTGCGAGCACTCTCTCACTCCACTCAACAAGAATGTTATCCTTCATATTATTTGTCGAGTGATTTCAATGTAATTATTCATTATTTATACAAAAATATAAAGAAAAGTCTACTGCTTGACTATCGATGTTATAATATAAAAAGGGCGTAACTCGTTTTTTAGTAACATTACAGTTAAGAAAAAAACTTACTCAAATCCGCAAAATTTTAAACACAAATAAAGTTTTAATGCATTTTAGTATAATTTATTGCCTATGTATGTACATATATGGGCAATTTCAAAAATTTTCAACATTTGTTGAAACTGAGTTCAGATGCTTATTACTTCTCCAGTTTTTCGAATTGACCAAAACGGTCAAAAGGGAATGGTAGGGCACACTAGAAAACTGGGAAATTCAAAATTTCATGCCATCAGTTCTTTATTTTTAAAAGTTATGGGCACTCAAATATCGAAAAACTCAAAAAAAGGCTTGAAATTTATAAGAGTTTTTTCATATTTCATCACTTTTCTATTTTTAGTTTCAAACTTCCGATGCTCACTTATATAAAATAAAGTCACTGGACTTTGTAGATATTAACACTATAAAAGTTATGCCAATACTACAATTTGATAAAAAGTTGTACAGCGGTTCATTTTTGAAACCAAAATTTTCCGATTTTTTAATTTTCGCTGTTTTTTCTATAGCGTTTTTGCGCCGTTCAAGAAAATTGCATTTCGTCAACAGTATTTAATATATGGTGTAATTTGCTAAAATTTGCGCCATATCACGTCGATGTCAGGCTGCTTGTTGCTGAGAACGATGACCTCAAACTTGTATAGAATTGGCGTAAATTTGTCAAAAATGACAGTTTTTCGCGCCTGACACTTGTAATCTTATTTAAAACTGGTTTATGTATTGCGTGATCTAAACTTCTTAATAAATGGCACCTCAACGTCAAGAAGGCGTTAAAATATTTTAAAACGCAAAAATTTTATAAAGAAAATAAAAATTTTGCGAAATTTCATGATTTTGTTTCGCGTTTTTTTTAATTAATCCGTGGTTTAAAATCAATGTAAAGTATTGGAAATGAAGTGCGGCGGTGAACTAAAGATCATATATAAATACGGTTGAATTCGGTCCATATTTAGAGGGTACAGTGGCATTTTTCTTCAAACACATTTTGCTTTGTGACATCTGCAGTTATGTATAGATTCCGCCGCGATTAACAGCAAATGAAAGGTTTTTTTAAGCTTGATAATAAAACCGAATAGGCATTAAAAAATTTTCATGATTTTAAATTTTACAGATCAAAAAAAAAATCCTAACCTCAAAAATAATTCTTATATAATTTTTTTTATTTTTTAAATTTGCAAGTCAAAACATTGTTTTTCTGTAAATTAGTTATGCGTTATATAAACACGTATTATAACAATCGGTGAAACATTCACATTTTTGCAAAAATTCGCGTTTTTTAATGTTAAGGAAATTTAATTATATGTGATATTTTTTTGTGTATTTTATCAGTGCATTGATGAATTTTGACTGCACTGATGAATTTGGAATGAGTTTTATGCATCCATACAACATTTATTAAAATAAACCAATAAATTTAACTTTAAATTTTTTTTAAAGAGATTTTAACTTAAAACCTCCATAACTTTCGCGCCGTTTGCAATAAATGATTAACGCGAACTGTTTTGGTATGCTAAAATATCACCCTTCACATGACCAAAGCGTCATTCGTGTCATCCAAAAAAATAAATTTCGAAAAAAAAAATATCAAAATGTCGAAAATTTTTGAAATTGCCCATATACATATGTACAGTCGAAACTCTCTATAACGAACTCCTGTATAACGAAGTTTTTTTTATTGCGAAGCAATTATAAGAACACTGTGTTTTGGGTCAAATTTAAATGTATTATAATCTCCATATAACGAATTTCCATATAGCGAATATTTCCTTATAACGAAGCATTTTTGCGACCGTAACTTCAAGATTGAAACGTTTTCAATCTCCATATAACGAATTAGGTAAAACCGAACGCACGCACACAAAAAAAATCGATGTCGCTTTGTGTTATTGGTGTTGTTATTGTTGCTCTGTGTCTACTTTGTAGCATTCACAAGGCACAAGCAGAGTCTGATGCTTTGAATCGTTTATTTACCATAAAATTAAAAGTGGGGGAACCACCGAACTATGCAAGTGACAACTGCAATCATTACCATCTCTCACATTTCTTACAGTCGCTATCCGTTTGCCTTTGCATTGAAGAAGAAAAGTGGAAAAAGTACTTCAAACCAAAATAACTGACTACTACAAATAAAAAATGTTAAAAGGAACAATATTGTTTTTCTTTTCCATATAGCGAATTTTCTTTATAGCGAAGTAAACATCCAGTCGCTTGGAATTCGTTATAGAGAGTTTCGACTCTATATGGAATTTGTGAACTAGTACATAGTTGGCATTTACAAGTCTGAGTACAAGTTTGCTAAAAAATTAATTATGGCGTTCTAGCATAAATATAAACCAGCACTCTGTGAGAAGGATTTGAAATATTCAGTAACCACAATTAGTCAACGACTCCTTAATTTAAATCAATTTTAAATAAATATTTTTAACAGCTTCTGTTCTAGTAGGCTAATGGATAAATTGGATTTGAAAAAAAATACAATAGAATAATAGAAGAAAATAATAAAAAAAAAACTGAATAAGGTGTATATATTATTTAACGCCCACTTTATATGGGTGTGGCAAAAAAAACACATTCAAAAAACTATATTTTTATTACTTATTTTCGCGTAATTTGCTTTTAATAAACGAACAACAACTTCTGCAAAATAGTATTTGTAACAAAACAATTGAAAATTCTCAGTCAGAATTTTATAAAAATGCAACAGACTTTGTGCAAAATTTTGTGTTTGATAAGTTTGAATATTTTCTTTTTTAAAAAAGAAAAAATTACTGATTCCTAGAATAAGTTGTTTTTTTTTATATTTATAAATATTTCAATTATTTATAATTTTTTTGTCTTACAAATTGTCTTTATTTTGTTGGTGTATATTCAGAACTATATATTTATCGGCAATTTTTTGTTCACTCCCACATTGTTTCTGGTATTTATTCTCTTCACAAACAAAACCCATTTGATCATTACAATTACGATCATTTATATCTTTAGTATTCTCATATAATTGAATACAATTTTCAGCATTTCTAGCATTATCAGGACTACCGTATTTCCAAATAACCGGCTTACCATTTGAAATCCAAGTAAATTTACGTTGAGCACCTATACCACCTATCCACAGATGGGGTGGCTTACGTGTACTAAAAAAATATTTTAAAATTTTAAATAGAGGAGTTATTGTTTTATGAAGTAGTTTCTATTTATGCATGTTTTTCAATTTAAATAATTAATTGTATTAACGAAAAAATTAATTAAGAAAATTATCTGATAGCAATGAAATTTTTAATTGTAATTTTTATGGCAAAAACTGTTTCTATGTATTTGTGAGTATAAGAACAACAACATACTTACAATTTACCACTGATTAATATATTATAGAGATCATAAAAGGTATCTTCATTTTCTATAGTGAATAAAGTCATGTTTCTATTGTAACACTCAATATGGGCCTCAAACCATTTATACTTAAATTACACAAAAAATTTATTTTTAATTTTGAAATTTCAATTTTAGTTTAAGTAAAAACTTACACTATAGTTTGGTTCCACATAATACACATTATTATTGGCAGACGTATAGAAATTGCCCGCTTTTACAGCTGAACTGACAAGGAGTGTTACAAATAAAACCGAGTATTTCATATTTCGAATGCTAAAAGTGAACTGTTGAAAATCAAAACGTTTTTACAAATATTTATAAGTTTTATAAGCATGATAATTATGCGGTCAAGTGAAGTGAAAAACTGTAATGAAAACATAAAAACCATTATTTATCAGTTTCAAAAGGAATATTTATGAACTTATCAGCAATAACTTTATGATTTATAAATAAATTTTTTTATTTAATTTCTGAAATGTAATGGGAATTTAAGCAAGTCTTAATACTCTTTAAGTCAAATATTTTTTAAACTCCATTTACAGTAAAAATTCCATTATCAGTGAAGATTAAAACCAAGACTAGTCTGGATTATTGATTTTTGCTGTTAACAGAGAAATAATTTTGTAGACAGTTTTCTAATAAAAATTATTTATTTCGGACAAAAACTTCAAAGAATGCATGTTTCATTGCCACTCTAAATTTACTCATTTCTTTTAATTTAACCACAAATATTATAGCAGTTATCAGTCAGTCAGCTAAAGTCTAGCAAGAAGGTAAGCCGTAACTGTAAAACAGAGTTGTAATGGCCAATGCATGTAGTTATCAATTAGTCAACAAAAGATTTAAGTTTGACAGTAGCCTTTTGACAGTAACATACTGAATTTACGTTTAATAAAAATGTAGAAAATATTTTAGTCCTAATTTTATTTATTCATTGAATTTCTGAACATACACATACATAACAGGCTATTACAACCCTGTGTCAGGATTACGGCCTAGTTTCTTGCAGCACTCATGTTGTGTGTGTTAATTTTTATCCATGAGTACCGGGACCTACAGTTTAAAGTCGACTCCTAACGACAGATTTGAGAAGCTTTTTCATGGCAATCAATTACTCCCAGATCTTTTACCAGAAGACTGCTAAGAGGTAGTTGCCGTAAGAAATAATTTTTTCATATTTCTTTTTTCAAGATGTCAGAGCTGAGATTTGAACCCGGCGCTATCGTCTTAGTAAGCCAAAACACTAACCACAAGACCACGGCGAACAACAAGAATAAATTATGTATATAGAAAATATAGAGTTGTTTAATAACAATAAAGTTATTTTATATAATATTTAAATATACTATATAATAATATGAAATGGGGATAAGCAAATATTAATAGCCATTTCCTCTCTTCTTAAAACAGAAGTCAAACAACTTTTTCCCAAATTTGCGATTAAAACTATAAATTGTTATATATAAAATTGTACACACTAAATGAGAATTATTCCATTTATTATATAAAACTGTAGTGTTATGGTTAGAGCGGTCGCTTACAACACAAAGCAGCCCAGGTTTGAGCCCAGTCCCAGCACTGGAAAAAATGAAGAGCAAAAATTTGTGCTATAGCATTTCGAAGTTTTAATTAAAAAAAATTAAGAGGTTCCCCGCTCCCCCCTCCTCCCCTACTCTAAACAGTTTATCCTTAAGGAAGCCGCCTCCTGAAATTTCATCCTATCCACTTTTGACTTATCAAACGAATGATTATGAGAAAGCGCCACTTGCTGGAAAGTAATAGAAAAAACTAGGGATCGAGCTTTTTACGATTTGTTATAATAAAGCCGCAAAACGCAGTTATGCGGGGGAGTTAGAAAGTTAGTATGTTCTACGAAAATATTTTTCGTGATATTTTCTACGAAGTTGCTGAACATTCCTTACACCTCAAATGTAAGGAGCAGATAGTTTTATACACCGATATGCTGCAAAAGTTGGCCACAGATGGAAAATTTTAGCCGGCTCTAAAATAAAATTCCGATGTGATGTGTCAAAACGCCGAAACACGTGTATATTTTTTTAGTCTCCTCTACTAGGACCTAAAGTCGAAACCCCATAATTTTTTTTTCATGTTGAACAGTGTTATTAATGAATTCTTTTATTAAGGCTGCTATTAGTTCACAAACTGAGTGCTGTTCTCCTTGCGGATTTTCTTACGACTTATTACGGTTTAAGAGCGCAGTAACAGAGAAAAGCGATGATCAAAATGTATATCTGTAGATATTTGTAGATTGCGCTTACAATTTTCATAAACAGCTGAACAAATATTGTGTAAATGTGAGGTTCTTAATCTGTTTAGTGGATACGTTTAGTGATAAAAATTTACAAAATCATTTTTTTTTTCGATACTAGTCTTCGAATATTTCTAAAACTGTTAGCAAAATTTAAAATTCTTTCTCTGAGTACGATGGTAAGTGCAGAAATGTAGGCGCCTTGCTAAGAGCGTAAAATTTTCCACGCGCAATACCTGAAATCTCGACTTAATGCAAAAAGAAACCAAAAACGCAGTTTTTCTTCATGACATCAAATCTTTTAAATGTTTATGATTTTTTTCTTGTGATATTTTTTTTTTACCGGTGTTATGGAAGGTAACCAACAAAAATTAGTATCAGACGAAATTTCCCAGTTTCTTTTTTTTTCTTTTTGCTTCTTAAATAATTATGGATTGTAAACTTTTACTCTTTCGGGTAATTTCGAGTTAACCTTAACTTGACTCCTATGAAATGTAATTTTCTTCTATATTACAAGTATACTTATTTCAAACTAAACACAGAAAATCAAATTTATTGCAATGGAAACAATTTGCATGGCTTTGTATTACCAATACATTGTATTTTCTTATATTACCTTTGCACAAGTGTAGGGTATTTTTTTGAAAAAACGATAAATAATTAAATTATCGCTTGAAAAAAAATATTTGGTTTCAATTATTAAAAACCCCATAAGTATGATAAGAAATTTTTATGAAAATACGGTTTAAAAAATAAAATTGCGAGTGAAATAGCAAAACAAAAATCAATTTTTAATTCATTTCATAAACAAACGTGATGAAATTAATATCGTTATTCGTAATTGTGGCCGTAATTGCTACAAAATATAACAGCATTACAGGAGCTCCTCTCACAAAATGGTTTAAAACCGATAATAACACCTATTATATTGAACCAGAAGAAAAGGTACATTTTATTGAAGAAAAAAATTATATTCATTTTTTAATTTTTTAATTCTCTCTCTCTCTCTCTTTAGTATACCTGGCAACAGTCCTATGAAGAATGTCAGAAGAAGAATTTACGTTTAATTACCCTGAAATCCTACAAAGAAGATCAACTGCTGCTGCAATATTTAGCACAAACTTTTAGTAAGTTTTTGTTTTCTTTTTATATTTTATTTTATTTAAAAGTATATTGAAAAAAAGTTAGACATGACATTATTGTATGCTTGGAAAAAGAGGAATTGTAAAAATTATAAAGGCCTTATTCATAAAAATATTTTTTAATTCATATGGTTTCAAAAAAGTTAAGAAAAAAATTTAAAATCTACTTTTGAACTGATTATGAGAGACCGTATCATATTCCTGCAAAATTTTACACTCCTGAGATCAGATATGACGACTTTATGACTAATATTTGAATTGATTTTCTATGTAAAAGTATTACTTACTGAAAAGTTTTTTGCTTCTCCTGCAGAAATTTTTTTATTGTACATTAACTGAGTGTGCCATAAAGACGCTCTTACATACATACATACATATCTGGCCATTACAACCCTGTGTCAGGGTTATGGCCTAGCTTCTCGCAGCACTCATGTTGTGTGTGTTAATTTTTATCCATGAGTACCGGGACCTACAGTTTAAAGTCGACTCCGAACGACAGATTTGAGAAGCTTTTTCATGGCAATTAGTTACTCTCGGAGCTTTTGCCAGAAGACTGCTGAGAGATAGTCGCCGAAAGAAATAATTTTTTCATATTTCTTTTTTTTTCAAGATGTCAGAGCTGAGATTTGAACCCAGCGCTATCGGTTTAGTAAGCCAGCACACTAACCACTAGACCACGGCGACTACAAAGACGCTCTTAGATATATAAAATCTTAACATTTTGTGTGCGTAGTTTGGGTATTATTATCAATATTTTATTGTATGATAGAGGTTAAACAAAAGGGGTGTGGCATATCCTATTCCAGCAAATATATCAATTAGATATATTTAGAAAACTTTCCAACAATTGGCCTTAAAGTTAGTACATACGTAATTGTATTATTTATAGTCACAATAAATAGGAGTAATATGAACATAAACAGTATTATGGGCATGGTACCGTTCATTTCAAAATTTAAGAATTCCATTTTTCATTACAGAGTACGGGAGCGTTGCTAGTAATCGTTGATTTTTTCAGAGTTTTCGGATTTGAGTTAAAAAAAACATATAAAATTTAGAGATATGTACGAAATCTTTGTTTTTTTTTATTATTTGAGACCAATATTCAGAGGTAAATCCCTACTAAATGCTGTAAATTGTATTGGAATTTTTTGGAAAGGACAGAACATATTATATTTCTTCTTATATTTTTATTAAGCGCCTTAGGAATGAGACAAATTGCTGTGAATTTATCATTCAAAGGCCAGTGTTATACCTTCACCCTTGAATGATCAACAGCAATTGCCTCATCGTTGCATGTTGATTGTGTGGTGAGTGCCTTCGCTAAGTAGGTTTAGTAGGTTTAGCTGTTATCTCCCAGTAGAAAATTTTTGAAATTTGGAGAGCAATAAATAAAATTGTAAGCAATAATGGAAGCATTATATTGTTTATGCATACCTTAAAGCTTCCAAAGATGCTATAGGATAAGGTATACTATCATAGTATTGTCTTTAATGATATTTAAAAAACTTTTTAAATAAAACCAATTCTTTACCGAAATGTTTTCATAAAAACGTGTGGTGACATTTTCTAATGTGTTAGCTCGTAATTTTACACTTTGATATACTTGTACAAAAAAATTTTAAAAATCTATATTATAATTTTATATTTTTAGATCCCAAACCGGAATTTTGGTTAAAAGCTAATGATAATATTGATTTGAGTGACATCAACAAATTATTGGGTTCCATGTTGGCAGGTGATTTTCTCAATTTAAAATTGGATGGATTTAATGATGCTCAAATTATGCAAACTAATAATCCCGATAATTGTGCTTTAACGTTAGATGGTACTGTTAAGGCCTGTGAAACTTTACATGGTTTTATTTGTTATCAAAACAACACTTCCGGTAATGGTGGTCAAAATGTGCAAAATATTGTGTTGAAATTCAATTAAAAAACAAATTAAAATTGCAAAAATAAAAAGTGTAAAAAAAGTAAATTAAAAAGAACATAAGTTTAACAAAAATTGTTGATTTACAAATATTTATGCATACATACATATGTATGTGGTCAAATTAATTAAACAAAATTTGTTCAGTTTTTTGTAAAGTATTTGCTACCTTTTCACTCTTTTGAGGTCTTTGAGCTTAACAGTTCTTCTCCTCTCCTTACTGAAAGTTTCTTTACTTTTAATATCTTTAGTTTTAAGTATTATTTTAGTTTAACTCAAGAGTTTCATGTAAATAATCTTGATATTTAAATAAACTTCGATTATTCGAAGACAATCGTTACTAACTTACTTATGTTGTCGTTGGGATTCTATCTCCATTGCTATGTACGGTTGTAGTTACCATGTGGGCGCATAAACGAATCAACGTAATTGGTTATGCTGCAGCCTAATTCTGTAATTCTCTTAGCTAAAGCTTACGCTAAAATGCTAAAACGCTAAAATAAATTTACGGCAAATATTTTAGCAAAGTAGCTAAATTTGTATTCTGTAAGTCTAACAGCTTAGCCAAAATATAAGTTTTTCGCCGTAGCTTATTTGCTATCACTATACTATTCTCTTCTCTCATTGTTATTTCTTATTAGAGTTGCCTATGTTTAAAATTTTTTTTTTCTCTCTAAATTGATTTTTATTTTTTTTTTTTTGTAATTTATTTTGGATTCAAACGTGAATTTTTAATGATATTTTTAAAGTATTTATCTAAATTGTACATATTATAGTTTTGCAACATGCATATGCATATGTATACATAAATGATATTTAAAAATATAATTTATGTGAGGCATTTCGCCAGTACAAGTGTGAATTTTTTTATTTGTTGAAATACAAAGAATTTGTTTACTTTTGGGTAAATGCCTAATGTTGTTTTCCCTACAATTTCAAAAAATAAGAAAATATGAAATTGAAATTTTTTACAGTATTAGTTTTGAATATAATTCTTATAAAATAACTTAAGGTTTTAATAATTTATCTAATTTTAAGAAAGTCGAAAGACCGTAAAATTAATAAATATTGTAAAGTCTTCTTATGGTTCCATTAGAGCAAGATGGTGTGGAATCATTAAATTCTGATGTTAAAGAAACATTTGCTGTAAGTTCTACGTCTCTCTACACAATAAAAAATGTATTTATTTAAAAATTAATAAAACAAATTTGGTAAAAACCTACCAGAGGTTCGCCGACTTCTTCTTGTCCCACCAAAGATTCCTTCCTCATGATGGCAATTATGCGATCATCCATTTCAGTTAACTTGAAATTTTGAGGGCCATTTATGCCACTTCTCTCTAAAGAGCTTTTATGCTCTTGGAACTTTTGTTTTGCCTTGCTTCTGTTAAATGAAAAAAAAAATTGAATAAAATGCTTAAACATAAAAGTTTTGTACTATAACTTACCGCATATTTGTCCAATCCTCTCCACTTTTGAATACACCTCCCAATGAGTTAAGCTTCTCGGCTCAATGCTCCCATTGCTCAGCAAGGCTTTTTGCTACCATAGAATTTACAAATCTAAAAAAAAATTTATATATTTACGTAAAAGAAATTATAAATTATGCATGTGCAAATTCTCTATGATCCTCCAAATACTGAATGAGCATGTTTTTTTGCTCTTTTGACACCCTTTTAGTTGTGTCTTCCATAATTCTGCAAAAGTTAAAAAATATATATTTAAATACATAACAAAACATCAATAAAACAAAATTTATATTTAGCTTACCTTTTGGCAGCTAAAAATTTTCGTAGCTAAAATTTTACAATTTTTGGAGACGTTGAAGCTTATTTAACGTTAGAGAATACAAAATAATGGATTTTAGCGATGAGAAGAATACACTCTAAAATTGCGGCGAATTCACTCTCAATGGTATGCCAAATTTAGCATTAAAAGTTACAGAATTGAATGTGTTGCCAAAAATCGCTAAATCAATTTTATGCATTTTTAGCGATGGAAATTTTGCTTTAGCGACTTACAGAATTAGGCTGCTGATGAAGTTGTCATAACGAACCGTGAGAATTTTGAGAGTACATTGTGTTACCTTATGAATGATACATTTTAAATTGGTGCTCTCAAAAAGGACTCTCAGTGAATCCTTCAAGGAGAGTATTTGTACCTTTTCGAAATAAATATAAGTGTGACTGTATTTTTATTACGGGTACGGGTACATTATGTGTTCTAGGGAAGTTAAATATCTAAGTGACATTCTGTATTAACACTAAGTTGAAATTTCCATATTAGTGTCGTCCAGGCTAAGGAGACAAGGGCCCTTTGGGCATGTTGCACTTCTAACGATAAGATATGGCGTCTATCGCCAAAATTAACACTCTTGATTTATAGAGCCATTGTTTGGTCCATATTCACTTATGCGGCAAGAGTTTGGTGGAGAACGGCTGAAGAGGCTACCACCATAACAAAATTAGGTAATTAAATCGGTGTAACCGAGGTATTGGGAACATGTGCAGTAGTGGCTTTGGAGGCTCTGATTAGATTAATATATTCAAAAGCAAAGGTTTTCATCATAATTCCTCTAAAGGCGTTGAGAAGTTGGACCATTCCTCACAACGTGACCAGAAACCCAATTTTTGGTTGATATGCCTCTGGAACTATGTTTTGGTAGAAGTTACAAGGTTGAGGTACGGGATATGCAGTGTTGCTCTACTGTGTGTTTGATTCGGAATGAGTTAGATTTGGGGGCTTGCTTTTTTATTTCGTTTTGAATCGAAAATGCTTTCGAAAGTAATTTCCCATTCGAAAAATAATTAATAATAATGAATACAAATTTTTTTCGAAAATTCGTAAATTTTTACGAATTCGTAAGATTTTCGATTCGTATCGAAATACAAAATAACCTCCCCTGAACTGGTACACTGATGGTTCCCAGTCGTGACTTGTCTATTTCACTAGGGAGATCGTTGAGTTCTTTTAGGCTGAGAACTTAGCCATATACGTATATGCTTAGATTAACCTGCATATTGGGCTCAAGGTCCAGGCCCCGCTGGCATAACCGCGTGTGCCTCTCATCACCTCTAAACTTATCGATTGTTGTAACTACACGTTGCAGAGATTATCGATTATTGAAAATAGGGTTCAATTGTTTTGGGTACCTGAACATTGTGCATGGCTAGGAAACGATCTGCGACACCTTATATTGGTCCGGAACCCTGCTATGCTAGTATTATTTCTAGTATTCTTATTTCGATTTGATTAGAGAATGGGAAATTGACAAATGCTTGGAACCTTGGAACGCTCAAGTGGGTCTCAGGCATGCCAAGACAGTGATGCATCCGCAATTTAGGCGGAAATCTGATGTTCTGAAGTATAGAAAGACAGAAAATCATAACGGATTTCTTGCGGGTCATAGTGGTGTGAAAGCGCATTTAAAGAGAATGGCCATCACACATGCAGATGTTAGTAAACTGTGCTTAGACAGGCATCAGAAACAGCGGAACATATATTCTGTGGGTCTTGAAAGGCATATGGTCGTACTAGTGGACATATCCATCATTAGTGTTTTGAACTTGCTGGTATTTATAAGAAAGGTAGACTCGAATGAACACAATATACTTTATAGAGCCCAGTGTCTTACAATTATGCGGGGTTTAAATTAAATAATATTTCCATAAAGGGAATAGGTCACAAAGTTCTTTATTTTCCAAAAAAAATGTTATTTCGTCTTCTCTTTCTATATCTGGTTCAGATTCATTTATATTTAATTGCAAGTGGCAAAGAATCACAACGACTTCCATGGAGCCTAAGAATATATTTGCGCAGCGCTGGTAGCGGAATTTAAAACTTTTATTATAAAAATTATAATATAATCTAGTGAAGGATAAGATCAACTGTCAGACATTCCTTTTTATGACAATGCCAATTATTTCTTAAACCAAACTAAGAAAAAAAATCAATTTTTTTCTCTAGTCCCTAGTTACTTAATTTGATTGGGCTCATCGCTAAGGGATTTAAAGTATTTCAACATATTTTATTGTGCCACTACTGATAATGAGGTTGATGATAATGATGATGATGATGGGATATGCTTTACTAATGCTGCTAATTGTTTCACTGTAATTTCCTAAAATAGTTGCAACATCTATCTTATATTTGTTTCTTACATGTCGCACATTTCTATAGACAACAAGTAAAAACATCATGTCATTACAAGATGTGACATGTTCAGAATTAATAGTGTGGAAAACGGTGTGCGCTCTATACAAAAAAGGCAAATATTTTTAACACCTCATACCAATGTGTTTAAATTGTCAGTGATTATGTTTAACTCCATAAAATGAGCTGTACGGACTACATGTTTTACGTTACATACTTCAAAATCAACTTCAATAAACTGAAAAAAAAAACAAAGAATCGTATAAGCCAAACAAGAGGAGTAGAAAAGCACCAAAGTTACGATAAATAAAAACCATAAAAGGAACACAACTATCAAAAACAAACTCGTCTAGTAATTTAATTTTTGATTATTATAGGCAATCATGGGGGACTATGTACCAGGTATATAAAGTAATTGATTCTCTAAGGAATAAAAAAATATTTGCTTTAAAATTTCATTGCCGTAATATCACTCTGAAACTGTTAAATCACATTTGATGACGAATTGTGGTTACATCGTTAAGACAATGTAAGACAACGGAAAATTTGGAAGTAGTGAAGTTTTAAAAGTGTTCACTACGGGATCGTTCCTTAAAGTGGGAGTACATTTTTGAGTACAGTTTGCAGGCAGTAATATAAAATGAAATAAAAATTATTGATCTGCTTACGGTGATCGGCGTAGTCTAGTATGTATTATGTTGGCTTACTAGAAGAAAGCTTCGGGTTCAAAGCCCTGCTCTGGCGTCTTAAAAAAAAGATATATGAAAAAAAATTTTTTTTCGATAACCACATCTTAGCAGTCTTCTAACATAAGCTCTGAGAGTAACTTATTGTCATGAACAAGCTTCTCATGTCTGTCCTTTAGGGTCGACACTGTAGGTGCCGATACTCTTTGACGCACACAATATGGGTGCTGTGATTCTGAAAAAGGAGTGGAGGAAACTTTTGTTTGAGTTACGGTCTAGTGTGCAGTATCAATGGCAAAATTACATGATTCATACCCCATATTCTTCGGATTCAGCCCCCAGTGACCATTTCCTATTTCTAAACTTAAAGAAATGGCTCGCTAGAAAGAGATATAGCTCCAACGATTAAATTATTGTTTATACAAGTGCCTATTTTATAGACCTCAAAAAATCTTATTTCTTGAGCTAAAAGAAGATTATGTTGATATATAACTTTTTTTTTGCAAAAAAAAAAACTGTTTTATTCAAAAACTCACGAACTCATTACATACGTACATACATAATTGGCCATTAAAACCATGTGTCAGGGTTACGGCCTAGCTTCTCGCAGCACCCATGTTGTGTGTGTCAATTTTTATCCATGAGTACCGGGACCTACAGTTTAAAGTCGACTCCGAACTACAGATTTGAGAAGCTTTTTCATGGCAATCAATTACCACAAGAGTTTTTGCCAGAAGACTGCTGAGCGGACTTTTTGATTCCTGTCAAATATGGGAATTAGTTTAAATCAAATGTCCACAAGCACTACACTACTTTTCCGCTTCCCATAACACATTTTCTTAGACCATGTACTGCATGAGTAGTCCCCTCAGTCTCCCTCTGAGTGCTGACCTTAACCCTCCATTACTAACCTCTGGGTCGAATCGACCCAGACACGCAAACTTTATAAATTAAAAAAAAAAAACCTGACGATATTTTAACTCAAGATATATGCGTAATCTAAATTCGTTTATATTTAAACGTTTATAAATAACAAACATAAGGAAAATTTATGATATTATGCATATAAAATTATTGTAAAAAACAGCCTTGGTCGACTAGACCTATAGTTAGCAATAATGTAACAAAGAGTATGGGTCGATTAGACCCAGGTTAGTTATACCGTTATACAAAAAATATATGTTCATTTATTCATATTGTAATAAATTAAAACGCAAAACCAAAACTACGTGCTCTAAATGTGGAAAATGTATTTGCCAGAAGCAAATATTGTATATTGTGCCATTTATGACGATATGTTCGATGATGAAAATTCCGAATAAAAGGTAACATTTACAGTACATAACTGAAAAATGTTTGCTTTAGCCATACCAATTTTTCTTTCTAATATTTTACTATTACATTTCAGGTTTCAAATGCACTTTGTTTAAAGTCAATATCTTAAAAACTTATAATTTTATGCGCATTTCGGCTGGATAACTTTTTTTTTCACTTTTTTTATCTATGTTGTAATGAATTCATACTTAATTTTAATTTAAATATATTTTTTTTTTAATTTACACTATTGTATACTAAAATTAAACAATAAAAGAATAAAATCTACCAAAAGAAGTACATATACATACGTTGTATCAATTTATAAGTTGAGACGATTTCAATGGATAATACAATTGAGGGTCGATAAGACCTATGGTTAGTAACCATGCGACATGATATAAGGTTAGTAATGCAGGGTTAATAATAATAAAAAATAAACAATGCGGAGGTGTGTGGTATAGTGATTAGAGCGCTCGCACCAAAAACTCAAACGGTCAAGGTTTAAATCCCAGCAAAGGTGAAAAATTAAAAAGTTTGTTTGCCTTTTTTTTTCAAAATTATAATTAAAAAAATAAGGGATTCCCCTCTCCAAGAATACCGTCTACAAAGAAACCGCTCCCCGACAATCGACTCTATTCCACCTTAACCAATGTCAATAAAGAAAGAATGATCAGGAGAGAAGCGCCACCTATTGGCAAGTAGCAGATAACAGCTAAACCTACTTAGCGAAAGTAGAACTACTTTTCATGTATTTTTTTAATAACACCGGTAGACAAAATAAATGTTTTTTGTGGGGGGTGCGTGGTATAGTGGTTAGAGCGCTCGCACAAAAACTCAAACGGCCCAGGTTCAAATCCCAACAAAGGCGAAAAATAAATAAGTTAACTTGCGGTTTTTTTCAAAATTATAATTTAAAAAATAATAGGTTCCCACCTACAAAGAAACCGCTTCCCGGAATTCAACTCTATTCCACTTTAACAAATGTCAACAAAAAACTAATGATCAGGAGAAAAGCGACACCTATTGGGAAGTAGCAGATAACAGTTAAACCTACTTATTGGACTTAAATAAAAAAAAATAGTAGATAACAGCTAAAACGTACTTTAGCGAAGGCACTCACCACATAATCAACATGCAACGATGAGACAATTGCTGTTAATCATTCAAGGGTGAAGGTATAACACTCGCCTTTGAATGATCAATTCAAAGCAATTTGTCCTATTCCTAAATCGCTTAATAATAATATAATTAATAATAATATATGTGCTGTCCTTCCAAAAATTCCAATACAGTGCACAGCATTAAGTAGGGGTTTACCCCGGAGTATTGGTCTCAAATAAACAAAAAAAAAGTATATTAGGTATAGCATGGAAAAATGCTAATTTGGCCACAATTATGGAGGATAGAAAGAGAATCTACCTTTATGAGTTAAAATCTTATAGTAATCTTTTTTTTATAATAAAATTAAATGAAACCATTCTTTTAAGCAGCTATAAAAAGTTCCTTTAAGCTTGATTTATTTATTTTATTTCTTTTTAATCAAATTCATTAATCCATAAATTTTTGTACTTTTCCTCTTTAATTCTCTTTCTTTTCTTTTTAATTTTTGTCACAACAAAAACGTACAACTTGTAAAACACCACTTAGTTAAAAGGTTTCGTAAAGAATATATTTTTTTCGAACGTGTCACCATTATTGTCAATCAAACTGTCAGCCATAAACTTGAACTTAACTTGGGCTCGATATTAAAAAAAAGACGATCAACACTCATCATGGCACTATGAAATGTAGGAGAGAAGAACGTTATAAAAAAAATTATTTTGAAACTAAAGGCTGAAAGTAAAAAAATTACATTTTAATATTTGTACCTACACACATACATACGAGTACATATTTATAGGAATAATTCATTAAAGAAATGAATGAGTGAGTGAATAAATGTCTGGACAAAACTTCTCCTTGTGGAGTGGCAGAGTGAAGTGAATATGTACGTAACTGTAGTATATATTTTGAGCCACATTGCAACACGTAACATGGTAGCCATGACAGTGCTATTTCACTAATAGTCCTCTATTTTTTGGGCTATTTAAGCTTAAAAAAAAATTAAGTGGCAAATTTTTGTAATTTATTATTTAGATTTTATATAGAAATACGACTATTATTACACTGACCATTTTTCTTGTTGTTCATGGCTTGTTAAACTGTGTTTAAAAAATTATATATTTTTTTTTCTTTATTTTTAGTTGTTGCAATTATGCTCTATTTTAGCAGCTTGTCCCTTATTTATCAGGCAGTATACTTGTATCAGTAGTCATTCAGTCAGTTTTAGTCAATCATTTCTATCATGATTTTCACCTTTATTCAAATGCTGGTTACATGTGCTGCTTTTAAATGCTTGAATCTTTTTTTTTTTTCTTATTAATTTATATGAATTTTTATTAAAATTTATTAATACACCAGGTGTTAATATCATTTCAAGCTATTAAATCAAATAAAGGCGGTTATAAAGCATGATTATAATTTCAATTGAAAGCCACTTCTTTGTCAAGCATTGTTTTTACATTTTTAAAGCTACCACTTTTGCCAAGAAAGCACGAGATTTATTGTCAAATAATTTTGTGAAATTGGCAAAAGTGTTTCAAATTGCAGAGAGTATTAAAGAAGCAAAACAAGTTAAAGGTCCATAGAACACTAATAGTAGATCGTAACTATAATTTTTAAACTAATGCATGTGTAGGGTTTTTCAAATGGGCACTACAAAAGTAGAGCGACAGCAAACGAAGCCATATTTCTTGCCGCTCTTTTGACATTTCTCTTCAGTAAGGTTTTCCATTTCATGATGGAAAGATATACGAGCCAACAACAGGTCGAAATTATTAAAATTTACTACCGAAAATCGGAGTCAGTGACCTCAGCGTTAAGTGCGCCACATCCAATTTATATTCTGGTTGAATGGCTTCGTCATATGCGTTATTGGTCAGGCAGCAATCCACACGTACTCCATGAGTCATCATTGCATGCCGAAAAAATTACGGTTTGGTGCGGTTTTTGGGTCGGCGGCGTCATCTTCCGTGATGATCAAGACCGGCACGTTACTGTGAATGGGAATCGCTACCGTTAAATGATAACCGAATATTTTTGGCTCCAATTGAATGATATGGACTTGGAGGACATGTGGTTCCAACAGGACGGCGCCACAAGCCACACAGCGAATGTCACAATCAATTTATTGGAAACCCAGAACGTGTTATCTGACGAAATGGTCCAGTCGATTGGCCGCCTCGGTCGTGCGATTTGACGCCGTTAGACTATTTCCTGTGGGGATACGTCAAGTCTATGGTCTATGCCAACAAACCAGTGCAAATAACCTACAGATAATCTCTGAGTGGGGTCGCGCAAATAGGTTTGAATTTATTGCTCGCCAGACTCAATGTGACTATGGGTAATGTATGCGGGCGCTCTTGAGGTTCTGGGCATAAGAATTAGTTAAGATTTTTGTTGGAATGATCGAGTGTCGAAAGAAGCATTCAAGTGTCTCGGTTTTTTTTAAACGTTTCAAGAAATACTTCACTTCAACCGACCTTCTCAATATTTACTAGACCTTTATCCGACCTAGGATGGAATACATACATAACTCTCATGTATGGGCCGATGCTTCAAAGACTGTTTTGGAGATTCTCGACCGTGTGCAGGAAAGGGCGAAGGTACTTATCAGCGACGGTAGGGTATCCAACGCAATGTGGCGTGCGTTTCTTTCTTCTATCGGTGGTACTACCATGGGAGGTGCTCAGATCAAATAAAGAACTTGATTCTGCATAGCCGCATGTTTTTGCGAACTTCTCGTACCTCTCTTAGAGCACATCCTTTTGTAGTTGATTGGCTTCCAGCGAATGTTTTTCCTGCCAATTACGATATCAATAAGTTTAAGTCAAATGTCCACAAGCACTAATCCCTCTTTCCCTGTTCCCATAACATATTTTCGTAGACCAGCACAATGTACTGCATGTGAAGAGGTCGTCCCCAGAGTGCTGTCCTTAATGAGAAAAAAATTCTTGTTCGAATAATTGTATAAATAATATGAAAAATAAAGAAAATCTTAAAAATTATGCATAACAATCAGTGTTTTAACACTTCAGGAAAGTTTTATTAAAAAATATATTTGTTTCGCTGAGGCACATTCGAAAATTAAAATTTTTTATAAAACTAGTGAATAAATCAGGGGGCAAGTTACGGCATTCGATATCGAACGAAATTTTGTATAAATTTTAAAACAATTTACATAGAAATTACGTTCAATATCGAATGCTGTAATTTGCCCCCAGGCTTAATTCATAATAATGGCTTTAAATGTCACTGTGTTTGTGGTTTATTTTCATAAAATTAAGAATTAAAAGAACTTCATAAATTATAAATCTCTGATGGCAATCCATATTACGTTCACGTGATATGTGTCACAAGTCCTAAATGCGGCTGTGTAGAATGTTAACTGTGGTAAGAGACTTATAACATATATGTACATCGAGTCTTGTTGAAGCCAAATCAATTTCGAGCCAAAAAAAATTGTTTATCGTGAACTAAAAGCACTGGAAGTTGACAGTGATAAACCGGCTAACAAACAACGCAAGCCCATTCATTAACACCAACCAATAAAAATTTTATTAAACCCAGTAATGATCCTCCTCAACGTATATAAATGAAAATTATGATCATTATTGAACTTTTTCAAGCTGTATCTATTTTTAATTACCCTTATTAATGTGGTTATTAGACGACCGTATAACTATTACATGAAAATAGTTTCATTTTTTTTTTCTTGAATTAGCTATCAATCCCCATTTATATGCCAGATGGATTGGTTATCATGTTATTAATTAATTCCTTGAGAATCAGAATGCTTATCCTATTTTGCCAATTGTTATCCATTGCCTTTACACTATGAGTAGTGTTACTCCATCTTCTTAAATAAGGCAAGCGGTCCCCGATCACTATATTAAGCCAATAAACTAATATTGATAAACTTCTTCCATTTTATTTTTTTTTTTTTCCTATTTTCAAGTTGATTTAATTTGTAAAATATCTTTTTCTGTCTAATAAACTAAGATGAGTAAGGTTTTCTTTAGACTTTTTCAAAATCCATACGAGGTTTCTCGTTTGAAAAGAATTGACAGTTCAGTGCTAAATACATCAAATAAAGAATATTTGCTATGCTAATGATTAACCCTGCTGTTAGGTTAGGACCATTTGGTCCATTTTTCTTATTATTTTCTTTGTAATTTTTGAACGGTGACATAGAGTGACTTAATTTTTTAGCTCACGTGGTATTTTCATAAAACCATGTTATAGACAAAAATTCAAGGTTCTGACTTAAAACAGGACTGAGAAAAATAAAAAGTTACGAATCTTAGGTTAAGGGACCATTTGGTCCATAATGTATTTTCTTTGATTTTTTTACATTTATTTAAAAAAAATTAGTATTTATTTATTGGTTTTATAAAAATTGTCATTGCATAATAAGCAAAACTTTTTTCTATTAGTTTTGAAAATAAACTTACTGCAAATGAAGCATTTAATATCACACATATGTAGATACACACAACTACAAATTTGACGATTTCGGCCCTCTGAATTAGAAATATTATTTGAAGAGGCCACTGGAACTATGCATGGTTTTCGTATTTCAGTAAATAACTGTACTGGTAACTCTTTTTGAGGTAATCTAGTCCGTTTCATCATATACACGTTAGCCAGAGAAAGTGCTAGTTGGGGCAATAACTCTGGTCTCCTGCAATTCCGATCAGCTGGAACCCAGGAAACGTCGATTTCAGAAAATATTATGTACACATTCAATGCGGATATATCAATTATGATAGCAAATAAAATGTTTGGCCATCGAGTTGTTTTGTGTTTATAGAATGGTACAAAGGGATTTTGTTAAAAGTCAGCAATTTAGGAGGAAGTTTCCTTTCCTGAAGTTTTTTGCCAAAGTGCAAAATGGGAAAACAATTTTTGCCTGTTACATTTTGCCCTTTCAAGCCTTCTATTAAGTCCAATAGAACGCGTTGTCCTTGGTTCTTTTCAGGCTGTGCATTTCTAGGCTTACCAAGTTATAGTTGTAACCTGACCGAGAACCAAAATTTCAAACCATATTTTGGTGGTTTTGATGCCACAAACTGTAGAAAAGTACATCACCCCCTTAATGCAACAAGTTACTCATCAATGGTGACATTTTCGTAACAATTATAAAACTTTGGAAGAGGTTGTTCCCAACTGTTGCACAGTTCACGAATATGAGCTAATTTACCGCAACTACGCATTTGCCGTCGACTCAAAACATCATCGAAACTGATGGTAATCATATGAAATTTTTCTTCAGACATAATTGCTTGGAAAATGGGACGATCAAATTTTGCCTCAAATAAACCATGAACATCTTAATTTTTTCTATTTTCAATAATATATTTTATATTAGCCAACTATTTTGTGCAAATAAAAAAACGAGATTATACATACAGACATACGCCTGAAGAATGAGCAATGCAATATATGCGCTCAACGCGTCTTCAACAATTTCTTTGCACTTGCCACCAAACTCGACCCTGCCATACTTGTTAGTATTTTCGATGATAATTCTTTCTATTGGAGGCCGAAATACAACATAAAAGCTGACAGAATGTCATTGCATCTGGCTGCGTTGAGATAATATTCTCAGCGGTAGCTCCAATAGGCTGAGGTAATGGAATGGCAATCCAAAGCATTTTGTTTTTAGCAATAAAAAACGAATCAACAGAGCTAGCTGCGGATTCCGGTTCAGTATCTGCTTCAGAAGAACTTGTTTCGCTATATTCTGAAGTATAATCAAATTCCGAATCTGAAATATCGGAGTCACTTTCTGCATTGACCAGTTCGCCCTCAATAAATTTTTATATTAGATGTGTTGAGTAGATATTTGCGGTGGTCACGTGATTTGCGTGGTTCGCGTGAATAACGCGTGAAAGTGAGATATTTTATTTTTACTGACGTGAGTAGTGCGTGAGTAAAGAAAAATTCGAGTGAGTGATTCGTGAGAGATTATAAAATTTCTTGCGTCAGCGTGAGCCAAAATTCACTCACTCTCCCATCTCTAGCGTTGAGTAAAGCTTAACTTAATAATATTTAGGGCCAAGTGATCCAAAATAGATACAAATATAAAATTAAATGGTTATTTTGTATGAATATTGAAGTATGGACCAAATGGTCCATTAACCTAACATTCGTAAGTTTTTTCTAACCTAACAGCAGGGTTAAGAATCTTATTCTTTAAGTCGCTTGCTAGTTGATATATATTTACTAAAATAATTTTGATATTATTTCGTTTATTAACACTCCTTTGCAGAGTTATTCCTTTTATAAATTTTTAAATATTTTATTTAAAAAAAAACTTATAATAAATTCAATTAAATATATATGTACTTGCGTTCCTATTAACAACACAAAACACAAAAATTTAAACTTAATCATAAAACAATTTAACATGTTAGCCAAACTTCGAATATTTTTATCGCGTTAAATAAATTGGAAACAAATCTTTCTTTTGAAATAAATCTGTGGCAATATGGAAGAGTAGCTTAAGTCGACATAAGAGAGAATTGAGTTAAGGCGTTTGGGGCATTATAGAAGCAAAGGCGCTTAAATGTGTTTAGTCCGTTTTGAAAAATTCTATTTTTTTTTTTTTTTTCAATGTTATGTACGTTTACTTTTTTAGCCTAAGTTTTTTAAATCAATAATGCATTGAACAAAACAACTTATGTACACATAGATTTGTTTACATATTCAGATTTTCGATTTATCATATAACTTATATTTACATTAGTTTTTTTAATAAAATGTGATTCTTGTATACAGTTATCTTAAGTGAATGTAAGTTCTTGAATAAATCCTCTTATGTTTACTTAAAACTACACAATACATACTTTTTATTTCAACAGAAGCGCTTAAGTTACTTAAGGACCTGTCCAAAGCAGATTTCAGTTTCGAAAAAGCGCTTAAGTAGAAAAGGCGTAAAATCTTCTAAAATAAACCATATTTTTTTTAAATATTCATCCTTCTTCTCTAATGAACATGTTACCAATATATTAACTCATAAATTATTCGCAAAAAACATGCAGAATAAAAATTACACAAAATTGATGATATCCCAAAACTTCAATTTTCGACTCAAGCTACTCTTCCATATTGCCACAGAAATGTATGTGAATCGCATGTATTTTTATGTGTGTGTGATACTGTTCAACAGCATTTTAATTGAGAAACTTTAGCTAAATGACTTTCAGTGTCCTAACTTAGAACGGGTCCTTGTATTTCACGACCCAATGCTGAAAGTTCTTTAATGAATTGATTAGCATTGGTTAAAGTTGATGAGCCATAAACGATACGTTTGGTAACATTGGCAGTTTGTTTTTGACGTATAAAATCGACTAAATTTTGATATTCGATATAATTGCCACCGCCCACAACAAACACAACGGCATCCTGAAAAGGTGCACGATTTTTAGGCATAACATCACCGCCCTTTAACAGTTTAGGATCCAAATACAGATAATCATCAGTTTCGGGATTACTACGACACTCCATAACTTGTTCGGTGATTTTGGTAACAGGAAGACTCTTAAAAGAAATGAAGAAAAAAAAGCAAAGTTATAATAAAATTTTTCAAAGATTTCATGATGTTGTTGGTAGGATTTGATGGTAGTCTTGTTAAGTATTTTGTTATGTATTTAGCCCACTAGGTATTAGATCGTTGAGTAAGAACAGTGAAATGCCTAAAGTAATACACAATTTTGTCGGTTGACTCACTAAGTGTAGTCAGACCACGTAGCACTTAGTGAGTTTTACTTGTCAACCGACGATTTATTATTTCCAATTTAAAAAGCAGTTAAAAAGAATTTCGAAAATACTTTTGAACTATTTTTAAAAAATTTTAATCTTGTCTTGCGAATATTTATTGATTCATTCGTTAATAAAACCATAGAAAAGTTTTCTACTTTTGTTATCCTGTTTTATTATTTCTAAGGTTTTTAAAATCTAAATAATTGTGACTTATTTTTCACACTTAATAAACAATTTTTTTAGAGTATTGTATGCCAATATCTTCCATTTATCACATGGGTAATATCATAACTATACGAAAAAAAGTGATTTGTTTTAAAAATAAAAAACAAAAGTCGAAAAGTTAAATTCGATCAATATAGTGACTGAAATTGTCATAACAAATAAATAACAGTAATTGTTTTATGACACATTTGGGGCAACTTCAGAATAATATTCTTTGTTTAACCATTTTATTCAGAGGTAAGAAATACTAAAACACTAAATCACAGTTATAAAAGAAAGTAACGACCAATTCAGGGGGGTTACTTTGTATTTCGATTCGAATCGAAAAAGCTTTCGAAAGAAATTTCCCATTCGAAAAATCAATAATATTACATACAAAATTTTTTCGAAAATTCGTAAATTTTTACAAATTTGCAGGATTTTCGATTCGAATCGAAATACAAAGTAACCCCCCAGAATTTTCTTTTGAAATAATGGGGCTACGGTTTCGTAGCCATAAATATACATACAAATTTGCATAATTTTGCGCCAGTATTTGCAAAAAATACTTAACACAAAAGCTTAGAAATTTCTTTAATAGCCAATTAAAAATTTCTCAGCATTACTGTGACAATTCTTTTTGCAAAACTATCTGCTTATTATACTTGATAAACATTTTTTGTTTTACTTTTACTTGAAGTACATATAATTCGAGTATTATAAATTTTTTTATTTTTATTACTCAAAGCAACTTTTTCATTTGCTAAGACACAGAATAGTTTTTAAAAAACAATGATTAATTAAAATATATTTCTTATATTGTATTATATTACCACCATATCATTTTAATTACTATCTGTCTATTTGAAAGTGCATCCTGTAAACCTAATTTTTAAACTTTACATAAAACTTTTACATTATCTAAGAAATTAAAACGTTTCTTTTATGAGTAATAAAGAAAAGATATGTAAATACAGAGATTTCATATATTTACTTACATGTTTTTTTACCACCAAATTCTTAACACCTTCCATAACAAACGATGATCCCTGTGATACTAATTTTGAAAACATCGAAACTGTTTTTGTGCCACCACCTTCATACTGTGTAGCCTGCTGCATATTGGGTGTACGATTCATAATGCCTTTCCAACGTTGTATGTAGGCTAGGGCGGATAAATCACAACCAGCTTCTTGCAGTGACTCTTTAAGACGTTCAATCTCAAAATCTGGTACATTTTGTGAACAAATATAGAAAATGATAAAAAGCCGCAACTTATCTTCGGCTGTACCAAATTCAGGATCTTTAAATAGTTCCATTAATGGTTTATCCAGCGTTTGTTTAGACATGATTTTCTCTTCCAATTCAAAGAAAGAATCCAAACGTCTCTGTTTAATACAATTCAATATAGCAGTGGCTATTTTTGTATGCACATCAATAAGACGTTTCTTTTCCATTAATTGGGGCAGAGAATTTACGGCACTTGTTAAACGTGCAGTGGTATCATTGACCATAGAAAAGGCAACTTCATTTTCATCATCAATACCCATAGAAGGTTTAAGACGTTTTATTTCATCTTCAGAACTACGGTAGGATTCTAATTCTTCTTGTATGGCCTCAGCCACTGTGGGAAAGGGGCTACCCTTGTGTGTGCTCCAAAAACGATCGTTGCGATCTAAGTCGCAGGGTTTGGGTTTTTTACGTGTACCTAGAATTTGAAATTTTATAACAAAAATTCATGTTTAAGATTTGTATTATTTAGTATACCTCCCGTTGGATTTTCGTCCTCTACATAAACTAAATTTAAACCCAAATCCAAAACGTCATGCACCAAAGCCTGGTAAGACCATGTGTGATGTAAGGGTGTAGCCAAATCCATATTACGATCGAGTAATAATAAAACAGGACGTTGAAAACTAAATACACCACCACCAGCTTGAGTAGCATCCATATGAAATAGATTTGAACGTGCATCCCATAGATTTTCTCTTAATTTCTTTTCCAATTTTCGAGCCACCATTTCAGCTGCCGTATTACGAGGACAACGTATTATGGGCACATTGCCTAGAGTAACAAAAACTGCAAATAAGGAATCAACTATGGAGTCCATAAGCGCTTCCATTTCATCATCACGTGTATTGGCACGATTAATTGAGTAATATGAGAGTTGATCACTTTTCTGATGTTTAAGAATAAAGAAATCATCCTCTAAACTAATAAAATTCACATATTGATCATAGACTCGATGTATATTGGCTACACAGCCCGCTTGTAAAGCAGCAGCAGCTAAATCTTCTATTTTTTGCCTCGAAATGGGAGCCAAAAAATTCAAGTGATATATATCATAAAGACCATTGTTGAAATCTTGTTGTATGCGATCTAAATTTTCATCTGTAGGCATACAAAAGTAAACTGCAGGAACATCGGGTATCGAATCACGATCGGAATGAAGTTGACTAAAAATAAGAAAATTAAACTTATTTTTACTGCCTATTATATGCAAATATTCAAAACGTCTTATTTTATACATTTAAATATAAAATTTAAACAAGTTTTTTAATACGAATATTATTTGCCAAGTAGGATGATAATTTTTGAATTGCATAAAGAAAGGGCTTTAGAAATTATAAGTTCTACTACAGAACTGACTTAAATCTATTCTTTTATTTTAATTACCTGTTTTCACAAACTTATGAATATTCGTTATAATTTATGTAACGTTTAGCTTTACATACTATAGATTTCCTGGTGTCTTTTACTTAAAACAAGTATTAACACAAGGTCAAATCCCAATGACTGATAATTTTTTCATTTAAATTGATATGTCAATGTGAATGGCCATGGTAAGAGGGCTTTGCCATGGTAAGCGATTACCAATACAGCCGAAACTCTCTATAACGAATTCCAAGGGACTGGATATTTACTTCGCTATAAAGAAAATTCGCTATATGGAAAACAAAAACAATATTGTTCCTTGAAACATTTTTTATTTGTAGTACTCAGTTATTTTGGTTTGAAGTACATTTTTCCACTTTTCTTCTTTAATGCAATGGCAAACGGATAGCGACTGCAAAAAATGTGAGAGATGGTAATGATTCCAGTTGTCACTTGCATAGTTCGGTGGTTACTCCACTTTCAATTTTATGGTAAATAAACGATTCAAAGCATCAGACTCTGCTTGTGCGTTGTGAAAGCAACAAAGTACACAGAGAGCAACAATAACAACACCAATAACACAAAGCGACATCGATTTCTGTTTTGTGTGAGTGCTTTCGGTTTTACCTAATTCGTTATATGGAGATTGAAAACGCTTCAATCTTGAAGTTACGGTCGCAAAAATGCTTCGTTATAAGGAAATATTCGCTATATGGAAATTCGTTATATGGAGATTATAATACACTCAAAGTAGACCCAAAACACAGTGTTCTTATAATTGCTTCGCAATAAAGAAAACTTCGTTATACAGGAGTTCGTTACAGAGAGTTTCGACTGTATTTCTGAATAGACAGAAAATCCGAGTTCGACAAATTAATCTACGTCAACTCAATGAACTTTGTTTCAACTGAAAGATTCTTTCACATGAAGGAACTTTAACCAACAGCAGAGGTGTAAAAACCACAGCAACATTTTTGATGAACTAAGGACCAACATTCGAGTCATAGATATCGGAAACGAAAGTTTAAGAGTTTCAACCGAGTCAACCATTTAAGTATATATCTATAGGAAGGGCAACCACCATATCATTTTTATAATTATTTCTTATTTTTATTTATTATTTTATATCCTTCAATATGGACCTATACTTAAATCGAGTATTGAAAAGATGTTTACAAATTGCTGGCTAATTGAGCAATTTATTTATTTCCAAATTGTGGAAATAAAGTAAATTTAAAATACCCCCTTTATGCCATAAAACTAGATCATATGTATTTCATTTTACTTACACATGCAGTGTTACTCCCATTTCCCTAAGCTCTTTTATCGATATAATTGGCGATATGATATCTTGACCCACCCGATCATAGATCAATATTTTCCATACGGGTTGGGCTGCTAAAACTTTGGGCTGTTGAACATTTAAATTAAGCATTTGCTTAATAGCATCTAAAATAAAAAAAAAGATTACAAATAATAAAACATTTATGATAGATAAATTTCACTACTACACTTTGGAATTTTGCCTCGTCATTTGTTTTTTCTTACTTATTTGTCTTTCTCTTAGAGTCAACATGTTGTTTTTGTTTTTATGCTTAATAACTGATTATTAATGGTTTTTTTTTATAAATAAAATTTTCTGTATTTAATTAAAATGTTTTTAATAAATTTAATGGAATGAAAACATTTTTTTTTCTGAACTAAACTTAATAATTGCCAACTGTCAAGACACGTCATTTGTCATGTTAAAAATAAAGAACAGCTGTAAAAAGGAGATGCCAGTTGTTCAATAAGAAGAAAAAGCTGTGTTCAATATTCATTAGAAAGGCCAGTAGCAATTTTACATCCTGGGTCTGAATGCATTAAAAATCAACGTAAATTGATTTTTTTTAAAGAAAATTACATATACAGTTTTCACAAATTAACAAAAGTTTAGAAATACACAATCAAGTATTTACGATACCAACTGGGGCTCGAACTCGGGTCTCCAGCATATGGTAGACAATATTTTAAATGTATTTCTGGCTTGAGATTTTTCTTTGAATAAAAAATTTGCACATACATATCGCACCCTAAATACAAAAGGGGCACAACTCAAAATACTTAAATTTCGGGACAGATATAAAACTGTTTATGTAAAAATGATTGTAATATTTAAAGAAAATATGAGCAATATTGAATTTCATCATAATGGAGCAATTTGTTAGTTTTTCGTACACATTTGATTGTAGATTTTTTTATTGTGTATTTTATTTTCACTGTGTGGATCAACGCGACCTTTATTATGCCCTTTGTAGAGTGAAATCTGGAGCCTTGGGTGTTGACAACATACCTATTCGTTTTCTTAAAATTATTTATCCGTATGTTTCATCCATCCTTACTTGTCATGTCAACACTATCTTATTAACATCTACTTTTCCATCAGCTTGGAAGATTGCCAGAGTTGTACCCTTGCCTAAAAATAGAAATGTTCGAGGTGTTGAGGATTTGAGGCCCATCTCCATCTTACCGGCATTATCAAAGGCAGTTGAACATATTATGAAGGACCAAATTCTTCTGTTTGTACGCAATAGTTTATCTCCAACGCAGTATGCTTTTCGACGTGGTCATAGTACAACTGCTTTATTACTAGACTTGACTGATGATATAAGAACTGTTTTGAATGACCGTGGTGTGGCGACGATTATATCGCTCGACTTGTCTAAGGCCTTTAATTCTTTAAAATTTTCCGTTATGATTCGGAAGTTGAGGGAGTGCTTTCACTTCTCTGCTACCGCATGCAAACTGGTTTGTTCATATCTATTTGATCGTTACCAATTCGTTGTGGCCAATAATCTATCCTCTGATTTACTTAGATTAACCTCTGGTGTTCCTCAAGGCTCGGTTTTAGGTCCAATTCTTTTTGTTCTTTATATGAATGACCTATCAGTCCATATTGATGGCCTGGGTTGCAAATCTTATATATTTGCTGATGATGTTTTCCTTCTTTTTAGCGGAAACCGTTTGACTATGGATTTATATCGTTCGGATATTAATAGGACGCTTCAACGTTTTTTATGTTGGTCTACCGAGAACAATCTATCAGTAAATATGTCGAAAACTAGAGCGCTTACCTTTGGCATTTCTGATTCACTCTTGTCTTCTCTTGATATAAACATTGGTACATCTAAAGTGGAATTTGTCGACAGCATGAAGTGTCTGGGTATTTTTTGGATAGTCGTTTAAGCTTTATTAGACATATTGCGCATATTAGTAGCAAGGTCTCAGGATTGATTAGACGGTGTTATTCTGCGAATCTATACCTACCACCACAGGTTAAATCGAGACTAGCACATGCTCTTTTGATGCCACAAATTTTGTACGGACTTGAAGTTTTTTCTGGATCTAATGCGGGTGCTTTAGCTACCCTGCGTCGTACAGTTAATATGATTGTGCGTTATGTCTATGGGGTTCGAAGACGTGAACACGTATCTGGGTTTGTTCAACGTTTTTTAGGATGCTCATTTAATGCCTATACTGAATTACGCAATTTGTATTTTTTCTATAGAGTTATTAAAAATGGTTTTCCCGCAACGCTCTATTCAAAGTTCTATTTTTCTCATTCATCCAGGAACACTCAGATTGTAATTCCCCTGATAAATAATTCTCTATTTGAAAAGTCTTTTACTGTGAGAATTGCGCGAAATTGGAACCATTTACCGCTGGAACTTAGGCTTTTTTCTCACTCGAACAATGCTTTTCGTCTCAAATTGATTTCTCACTTTAACAGGACTTGATACCACTATTAATAATCAATGTGTGTTTGTCAGATCATGTTCATGTTACCCTTTTTCGTCTTTGGCTAGTGAGTGTGTGATGGGATTGTCTAGAGTGATTTTTTCTAAACTCCTGCTTCTTTAGCTTTTCTTTTTTTTTCTGTTTGCTTGGGAGCTAAATGGATTTCTGATATTTTATTCTTTTATTATTATTCTTTTATTGCATTAATATTTGTTCTAGTCATATTTATATTTTCCAATGAATTGTTTTCTATCATTATTATATTTTTATATTAAGTATATGAATCTACTGATTGTGAACTGAGGGCTATTTGTTATCTTGTAATATAGTTTAATTGGCCTGATTGGCTTATATATTACTTTGTGAATAAATAAAACTAAAACTAATCATAAATAAGTAAGCTATTGAAACATACAAGTGGTATTAAAAATGCAAATTTTTAAATTATAAAGTTTTTAATAAAACTCTTAAAAGAAAACGTACAATAATCCTTCAAATTAAAAGAAATCATATCAAATTTATATATTGTTAATTTTTTAAAGTCTACATTTAATACAATTAACCAAAACACTCCAGGGTACATTAGCAATTTGAAATCGCTTAAGTTTTAACGTTTTCGTTTCGCAGAACACCTATTTGTCGATTTCAAATCAAAAACGCAAAATCAAGTGTTTTGCGATATTCAGAACATGGGCGATAGTTTTTCATTGTCTTTGCTTTTTTACTGCTTTAAATTTTATACTTTGCTAATTGTTTTTTTTTATTTGCCGTACAAAAAAATAACTGTTATTTTTGTATTGTTGCACCTTGCCACCATATTTATTATTCCGTTATGATTACAACATAAAATAAAAAACTACTATTTATTAAAATTTAAAATTTTATTCAGCAAAAAAGTAAAAAGTTTAAAATACACACGATTTGTATATTAGTATAAAAATCCTTTGTGCCGTAGGTATACATTACATAACTGCTCGTAATGGTCTGGACATCAAAAAGACTAAACTTTCAAACTCTGCGGACATTATTTTTGCCATTCTTTTCGAAGCTAATCTCTGAGCACTGAGGTACTATTAATATAGTGCACAACTGGAGTTGTGCATGGTTTAGAATCCAATCCATAACAATTTGAGCTGTATGCTTCGGGTCGTTATCTTGTCGAAAAATCCAACTTTTATTAAGCTTTAAAACTTCAATGGCCCGTTCCAATTTTTATTCTAAAATACATTTACACAGATATCGATTAGATAAGAACTAAACTTCCTACTCCAAATGAACATGTACACATCGTCATATTAAATGCAAACGGACGTACATAAGTACACTTTTTTGTTTTTTTACAGGAGAAGCAAAAAACCATAAAATCAAAAATTTTGTAAATCCTGAAAATCATATAATTTTCAGGATCGAGAAATAGGAATAAGCATCCCTAAATATATCGTTGGTCCCAGGTAGAAAGGCCCTAACTCGCATTTTTCTAAAACTTACTTTTTTTTAGTGAATCCAATGCATTTTAGAAATATGCCGCTCCTCACAAAGAATGTTTACAATATTATTAAAAATAACGGTATTACAAGCAATTGTACAGCATTTAATAAAAAGTTGTATATTAATAATTACAGTATCTGTTGTAGTTTTACCTCCTTCTGTAAGTTTCAAATTATTTGAGTTAGGGCCTTTCTACCTGAGACCAACGATATATAACATTTAAAAATACACGCACTAATAGTTACGCCCGTTTGAATTTCCTTAATAAAATCGCCATTTTTGATCGTAGGAATCTAAAATTTTGCACGAACATGTATTTTGATAAAACAAACCATAATTAATAAAAAAAAACTCAATTTCGAAATTTTGTGTAGTTACGTCCGTTTGCATTTAATATGACGATATGAATGTTAATAGAAATTTACCTTATGTATAAATGATATCCTTCGGATCTTCCAGGCTCTAGTGTGTACGATTAAAACTCCAGCGTTCCCTATATGAATGTGTGGTTAGGGTGAATGCTTGAACAGCTTGTTTTTTATATGAATGAAAGCAAATTTTGTATAACGGGTTATCGCATTTGTATGTTCTGGTTTTTATTAATTTTGTTTATATTTATATATATTTTTTTATATCTACGGTATTTTTTTTTTTTGGTTTTGCTTTGTCTGGTTTGTTTTTCAATTTGTTGGGTGGGAAAACAAAAAAAGAAAGTATTGTTTAATGACGTCTCAGGATTAAATTAGTGTGCTGCCATACTCCACGAAAAGTGCATTCTAAACCAGTGCTGTATTTTTATTTTCTATCATTTTCTTGTTCATTTGTAGCAAATAGTGTAAGCTCAATTATACAACCGTTTTATTTGAAATTGGTAGAATAATTGTAATATTCCAAAAAAAAAGAAAAAAAATATCTGAATCAAAACCGTATCAATAGCATTAGTTCTTTTTAATCTAAAAATTAAAATTTTAGCTTAGATAAGGCCGTACGTTGACTTTAGTTGGCCGCGGTATATATCTTTTCTATTTTCGCCACCTACGTATAATGTGTATATACTTTTGTTTTATGAACACCAATAATTAAATTTCTATTAAAAAATTTAAACACTTACGCACCACTAAGGCAAGTGCATAAATGTATTGCTCATAACTCGAAGAGTATTAAACTTAATACCAGAGTTACATAACAATTGTACCGTTTTTTCCTAAACCTAATTTTCAGCTTATAAAGTAATGCAATTAAATTTGGTAATTTTCTAATAAAATATATTTTTTGTTTTTTAAGAAATACAAGGTACTTAAAGTAATATAATTAAATATAGCTTTACAGTTAGTGAAACATTAGTCATAACATCTACAAATGCCTTTCGATGAACAGTAACCGCTTCTGTAACTCCTGAACCTACAATGGGCAATGCAAAATGCAGCGCTAAAAGCGCAAGTTCCACGTTTTTGTCTATATAGGCCTACAGGTTCTTGAAAATTCTCCTCGATATCAGTTTGTAGTTCTTGTGGTAATTGATTCAATTGATTCGGTAGTTCGTTAGCTTTCGAGAAGTTTACAATGAACTGCACAATAAAGGCAAAACTGAATATAAATATAGCCAAAAATTTCATCTTGATTTTACTTATTTTTGGTGCAATAAAAGAATGCTGACTGATGATCTCAAAATATCTGCTTACGGTTTTTATAGAAATTATGAATTAAAGAATTGCGTTATCTTGAGTGAAGAGAAGAAATACATATTATACGTCTGCTTTTATGTGTCTCATTATTGCTTGACAAATATTATCAGTTAATTTAATTTATTTTATAAGTCACACTTCGAGGGGGATTCCATTATAACATGTGATAACTTAAATTCTTATCTCAAACGTTCGATCACATTTCACAATCAAAGATTAGAAGAGTTTAATGTGCTTTATGATGTTGTTTAGACAAAGGAAAGAGTTCGGAAAAATTTATTCCGTTTTTTTAATAGAATAAAATGCTTCAAAAAAGCTGAGTCTATGCTGTAACATCATCAATTTGAGAGAGAAATTATACAAAATAAACATTGTGTGACTTACTCAAAAAGTTGATAATGACAATCACAGTGTATATAATGACGAAACTCCAACAAAGATAACAAGAACAACTAGGCTGTTAATAAAAAATATTATATCGCTATTTAATTAAACAAACTTGAAATAATGGAAAATTAAAAAAACAATTGTTTTTATATGTATGTATACTCGTAATAAGTTTAAGTTTTATTGAGCCTTTACATTAATAGTAATAGTGGTTACGCTTTTTTTGCCAAATGTTTGTGTAATGTGACCGTAGCATAACTAAAAAAAGATAATAATAAAGCACGAGAAGACTTGAATAAAAATTCAATGAAATACCGATTCTGTTTATGTGAATCTATGCACTTCTCTCGTTAAATCCCCATTTTACGTCTTAGATTGAATATAAAGAAATTAAAAGTCCGTACTTCTATAGCAAAAATCATACATTTTTGTTTTTTATTACTGATTTAAAATGTTGAGTCAGGTTTTGGAAATTCCCACGACGTTATTTCCAAAAGTGATAAGAAGCTACAGATACTAAACATACGTATACATACTTATCTACATGTCAAATTGTATGCATGCACATAAGTTTGTATGCAATTGTAATTAAAAATTAGAGGGATTTTTTTTTCTTTTGCAAACAAATAACTTTGTCGGTGAATGACACTTGACATTCAATACTTAAAATCAAAAATCCCCTATTCCATATTTGTTCTCTATACAAATAAATACTTCAACCACACTTGTATTAATACAAGTGTTTCACTATTATGTAGTAGCAAAGAATATAAATCATATAGAATGTGCATCACGTACAAGTAAAATTTCTTATGGCGGGTCGTAATGTTGGAACCCGCAAAAAGAATTGTTACTCTCTTACTTAGCAAAGAGAATTCGTTTATTCTCTTACTTTGCACACACAACATTACAGTGTATAAGACGATAGCCACAACAAAATTTTTACTTCGTGTTTTTTTTTTTTTGCTTAAGTACAGAAACGGTTTCATGCTACCAACAATATTCACATGCAATACAATTTATGTGTGTGTGTGTCTTATTCATTGTGAGCTGTTTTCGTTTTTTAAATTTTAAAACTTAGAGAATAATGTTGTTGGTTCAAATATTTTTGTGTATTAAAGAATACAGTGCTCCGATACGACTATGTAAGCTAGTGTAGGGCAAAGCATATGTAATTTGTAGTTGCGCGACGGAAAATACATTAATCTACATCGAATATATAGCGCCCTATTTAATAGCGTTATAAAAGTGTAGTTAAAAATATGTTTTATTATTATTATTATTTATTTAAGATCAACAAGTATTCTTATGTTTATTTGAAATAAAAGGTTAACTAAACCAAAAAATGTAATTCCAAAAATATTAAAAAAAAAAACAAATATAGGTATATTCATTAATGACAAATTTTCGAATGATAAATTGATGATTTTTCAATTATAAGAAAATTGAAAAAATTTTATTTTTAATTTATGTATGTTTAAAATATATAACTGTATGTATATATTCATTTTTAGAAGAAAAGATACTTCAATTTTTTATGTTAAAAATAAATAATAAATAAATAATAATCAAAATTAAAATTATTTCTTAGTTTTTACTTTGAAGCATCAAAAAGTATATTTTGAGGATTTTCATCTCCATGAAAAGGCTAATAAGGTTACTTTTTTAAAAATTATTTATTGGATAGAATATCTATTTTTGGAACTTCCTTTTTCTGTAGTCCAAGAGCAATGCTTTCGAAGGAGCAGCAAATCCAATACCTCTATTCTGTGTTGAGAACAAGTGTTGGCAAACCACTCTGGGGTGATTCGTTTACATGACTCAATAATAAAAGATTTTATACCAATTTTTTGAGGTTCAGATTTAAAGACATTATGAAATATTAAAATGTGTTTTTTGCTTGCATCCATTTAGCTATCATTCTAAATTATTTTACTTCCCAAAATGGTTTATCTGCAGATTCTTTAAGTGAAATTGTTACAGTAAATGTAAATATTTTAAAAAGCATTGGTATTAATGTTTATGCCCTTATATGTGATGAAGGCTCGACTAACCGAAAATGATTTTCCAATCTTAAAGTATCTGCTAAAAAAACGTTTTTTGAATTAAGCGATCAAAATGTTTTTTGCCTTTATGATTTCCCACACTCAATTAAATCTTTGCGGAATGGGTGGCTGAAATGTGACATAAAAACCCCGGATGGGACGGCAAGCTTTCAGGTAATTAGGGAATTGTAAGAAATGGAAGCAAATGCAAAAACAAAAATGTGCCCAAAACTAACACGGCAACATATGTTTCCTAACACTTTTGAAAAATGCTTGTAGTATTTGCCACACAAATTTTCAGCAGGCTTGTTTCTGCTGCTATTAAAACAAGGTCTGAAACCACAAAATTTAAGATATGTTCCGCAGAATTGGCTTTATCAACAGCTCAGTTTATGGAAAAAATGGCCAGATTTTTGATTGTCTTAATAGTGGCTCCCTTTATCGAGATAATTGCTACAGATCTGCAATTCAGATTAACAATGAAGTAAATAAATATATTTAGTTCTTTTTAGAATATTTAAAAAAGGTGGAGTTTGTAGATCAAAACAAGCGTATTTTCTTTTCAAATAAAATGAAACTCACCCTAAATTCAATTCTTATGTTAACAAATGAAATTTTAAGGGAAGGTGGTGATTTATATTTCTTAATGACAAAGTCCCTCAATCAAGACAAATTAGAACACTTTTTCTTTCTTTAAATCTGAACCGCGAAAATTGGTACAAAATCTTTTATTATTGAGTCATGTAAACGAATGACCCCAGAGTGGTTTGCCGACACTTGTTCTCAACACAGAATAGAGGTATTGGACTTTCTATTATTGGTTTTCCTTCGGAAACATTGCTCTTGGACTACAGAAAAAGGAAGTTCCAAAAAAAGAAAATTAGATATTTTATCCAATAAATAATCTTTAAAAAAAATTAACTTTATTAGCCTTTTTATGGAGATGAAAATCCTTAAAATATACATACTTTTTGATGCTTTGAAGTATAAAGTAAGAAATAATTTTAATCTTGATTATTATTTATTTATTATTTATTTTTAACATAAAAAAATTAAAGTGTCTTTTCTTTTAAAAATGTATATATACGTACATATATATAATTCATACATACATATATAAATTAAAAATAAAAATAAATTTATCATTCGAAAATTTGTCATTAATGAATATATACTTGTTTTTTTATATTTTTGGTTTAGTTAACCTTTTATTTCAAATAAATATAAAATCAATTGTTGAGCTTGAATAAATAATAATAATAAAATATATTTCTAACTACACTTTTATTACGATATTAAATAGGGCGCTATATATTCGATGTAGATTAATGTATTTTCCTTCGCGCAACTACAAATTAAATATGCTTTGCCCTACACTAGCTTACATAGTCGTATCGGAGCACTGTATTCTTTAATACACAAAAATATTTGAACCAACAACATTATTCTCTAAGTTTTAAAATTTAAAAAACGAAAACAGCTCACAATGAATAAGACACACACACACATAAATTGTATTGTATGTGAATATTGTTGTTAGCATGATACCGTTTCTGTACTTAAGCAAAAAAAAAAACACGAAGTAAAAAATTTGTTGTGGCTATCGTCTTATACACTGTGATGTTGTGTGTGCAAAAATTTTGTTGTGGCTTTTTTGCTGTGTGATGTTCTTGTTATAGTTGTTGGAATGTCGTCACTGTATGTACTGTGGCTGAACGAAAAAACCTAAACAACAATGCAAAAGAAATAAAACACACATTAGCACAGTGCATACACTGTGACATTAGTTTCTCTTTGGTTTCTCTTGTTTTGTTACGCTCTTTTCTTTTGTTTTGCCTTTTGCCCTTCCTTCCCGCGTCTGAAAAAATGTTGACAAAATATTTGGATAAGTGTTGAGATGCGCATTCTATATGATTTATATTCTTTGGTAGTAGGTATGTTGCAAAGAAAAATAAATGAAGTGAAGCTCACATGGTTTCTTTATTTTTGTCATTTTCTAATATTACCATCAGTAGGCCTGGTCGGAGGCTGTTATTAACCCTGCTACTACGTTAGAAAAAACTTACGTATATTATGTTGTGGGTCATTTTATGACCCGATATATTTTTATTATAAAAATATTAATTTTTACAAAAGAAAAAAGTTTTGAAGACTCGTGATGATTGCAGTAGGTTTTATATAAACTTATGTTTGGTGTTTCGGTGCGATGGACACACATAATTATTACAAGTAATGCATTCTGTAAAGGTCTTTTTCTCTTTACTCGCCGGAAAAATGCAATTTGGGTCATAAAATGACCCTAACGTAGTAGCAGGGTTAAAGATAATAGCAAAGAAATTTCGTTTTAAAACTCAAATGAAAAGCGTGATTCTACATACATACATATAACCAGCAGAGTACAAAATTGTTCAGCTCATTGATTTCTGAGTGAATTTTGAAAATTGTGCGTGAAAGTAGCTTAAAAAATAAGGACTTCTGCATCATTCGTTTTGTCAGTTTGGCTGCATTAATAATTTAGTGGTCATATGAATTGTTCCGCTCAAGATAGATTTCATTACATTTCCCATATTATAACACGGTTATATGTATTTCTTATGTCTGAGGCAAAGTTGTGGCTATTGAATAGAAAAAAAGAAACAAACCTCCTCACCTTAACCTTTGACAACGAAAAACGAATGATCCGGAGAAAAGCGCCATCTATTGGGAAGTAGTACATAACAGCTAAAAACCTACTTAGCGAAGGCACTCACCACAATCAACATGCAACGATGGGGCAATTGGTGTTGATCATTCAAGGGTGAAGGTATAACACTGGCCTTTGAATGGCCAATTCACAGCAATTGGTCTCATTCCTAACTCGCTTAATAATAATAATATAAGAAAAAATATATATACATATGTATGTGTGTACTGTCCTTTCCAAAAATTCCAATACAATGCACAGCATTTAGCAGGGGTTTACCCCTGAGTATTGGTCTCAAAAAAAAAAGTGGATCGAGTGCCTTAAAAATCCACAAAAATTTCCTTTTCTTTACCCCTTTTCCGCTCAATAAGTAGGTTACAAATCCACAAATATGCTATTTTTTTTTCTTTATATCGTTTTCAACTTTTTAATGTCAGAAAGCACTAAAGTCGAAACAAAAAGCTGATATTTAAAAATAATAAAAATAAATTTTAACTTTATAATTACATAACACAGTGCAACAGTGAAAAAATGCACTGAATCTACAGTAGGTCTGTTTCTTTACTCTACATTGGGCGCCCGCGGGATCCCAATTTTACCAAAAAGCGTTCCCGTACACAAAATTTGGGTAAATGAGAGAATTTTTGAGAGAGTAACATTCTTCTTCTTCATGCACGAAATAGCCCGTACTTTTTCTTCGGGCTAGTTTGTGCAAGTAAACAAATAATCAGCTGTTTAAAAAATAATAGAAAAATGAAAGGTTCAAAAACTAAAAAAAATTTCAAAAGTTGAATTAAAAAATATTTATAAACCTGCAGTGAAAGGCTTATAGTATAATTTAATTCAATACTTATATAAAAAAGTTTATCTTTGCCTTAGTTAACATGTATAAGTCTAATTATTGTCGTTTGTTTTTGCGAAAGTACATGTTCAATATGCGTGTGTGTGTGACATAAAGTTGTGTGTTTTCATATTTTTATGTGAATGGGTAAAATCAAAGAATATAAATCATATAGAATGCGCATCTCAACACTTATCCAAATATTTTGTCAACATTTTTTCAGACGCGGGAAGGAAGGGCAAAAGGCAAAACAAAAGAAAAGAGCGTAACAAAACAAGAGAAACCAAAGAGAAACTAATGCACAGTGTATGCACTGTGCTAATGTGTGTTTTATTTCTTTTGCATTGTTGTTTAGGTTTTTTCGTTCAGCCACAGTACATACAGTGACGAAATTCCAACAACTATTACAAGAACATCACACAGCAAGATAGCCACAACAAAATTTTTGCACACACAACATCACAGTGTATAAGACGATAGCCACAACAAATTTTTTACTTCGTGTTTTTTTTTTTGCTTAAGTACAGAACGGTTTCATGCTAACAACAATATTCACATACAATACAATTTGTGTGTTTGTGTTTCTTATTCATTGTGAGCTGTTTTCGTTTCTTAAATTTTAAAACTTAGAGAATAATGCTGTTGGTTCAAATATTTTTGTGTATTAAAGAATACAGTGCTCCGATACGACTATGTAAGCTAGTGTAGGGCAAAGCATATTTAATTTGTAGTTGCGCGAAGGAAAATACATTAATCTACATCGAATATATAGCGCCCTATTTAATATCGTAATAAAAGTGTAGTTAGAAATATATTTTATTATTATTATTTATTTAAGCTCAACAATTGATTTTATATTTATTTGAAATAAAAGGTCAACTAAACCAAAAAATGTAATTCCAAAAATATAGAAAAAAACAAGTATATATTCATTAATGACAAATTTTCGAATGATAAATTGATGATTTTTCAATTATTTATAAGAAAATTCTATTTTTATTTTTAATTTATATATGTATGTATGAATTATATATATGTACGTATATATACATTTTTAAAAGAAAAGACACTTTAATTTTTTTATGTTAAAAATAAATAATAAATAAATAATAATCAAGATTAAAATTATTTCTTACTTTATACTTCAAAGCATCAAAAAGTATGTATATTTTGAGGATTTTCATCTCCATAAAAAGGCTAATAAAGTTAATTTTTTTTTTAAAGATTATTTATTGGATAAAATATCTAATTTTCTTTTTTTGGAACTTCCTTTTTCTGTAGTCCAAGAGCAATGTTTCCGAAGGAGAACCAATAATAGAAAGTCCAATACCTCTATTCTCTGTTGAGAACAAGTGTCGGCAAACCACTCTGGGGTCATTCGTTTACATGACTCAATAATAAAAGATTTTGTACCAATTTTTCGCGGTTCAGATTTAAAGACAGAAAAAGTGTTCTAATTTGTCTTGATTAAGGGACTTTGTCATTAAGAAATATAAATCACCACCTTCCCTTAAAATTTCATTTGTTAACATAAGAATTGAATTTAGGGTGAGTTTCATTTTATTTGAAAAGAAAATACGCTTGTTTTGATCTACAAACTCCACCTTTTTTAAATATTCTAAAAAGAACTGAATATATTAATATACTTCATTGTTAATCTGAATTGTAGATCTGTAGCAATTATCTCGATAAAGGGAGCCACTATTAAGACAATCAAAAATTTTGCCATTTTTTCCATAAACTGAGCTGTTGATAAAGCCAATTCTGCGGAACATGTCTTAAATTTTGTGGTTTCAGATGTTGTTTTAATAGCAGCAGAAACAAACCTGCTGAAAATTTGTGTGGCAAATACTACAAGCATTTTTCAAAAGTGTTAGGAAACATATGTTGCCGTGTTAGTTTTGGGCACATTTTTGTTTTTGCATTTGCTTCCATTTCTTACAATTCCCTAATTACCTGAAAGCTTGCCGTCCCATCCGGGGTTTTTATGTCACATTTCAGCCACCCATTCCGCAAAGATTTAATTGAGTGTGGGAAATCATAAAGGCAAAAAACATTTTGATCGCTTAATTCAAAAAACGGTTTTTTAGCAGATACTTTAAGATTGGAAAATCATTTTCGGTTAGTCGAGCCTTCATCACATATAAGGGCATAAACATTAATACCAATGCTTTTTAAAATATTTACATTTACTGTAACAATTTCACTTAAAGAATCTGCAGATAAACCATTTTGGGAAGTAAAATAATTTAGAATGATAGCTAAATGGATGCAAGCAAAAAACATATTTTAATATTTCATAATGTCTTTAAATCTGAACCTCAAAAAATTGGTATAAAATCTTTTATTATTGAGTCATGTAAACGAATCACCCCAGGTGGTTTGCCAACACTTGTTCTCAACACAGAATAGAGGTATTGGATTTGCTGCTCCTTCGAAAGCATTGCTCTTGGACTACAGAAAAAGGAAGTTCCAAAAATAGATATTCTATCCAATAAATAATTTTTAAAAAAGTAACCTTATTAGCCTTTTTATGGAGATGAAAATCCTTAAAATATACTTTTTGATGCTTCAAAGTAAAAACTAAGAAATAATTTTAATTTTGATTATTATTTATTTATTATTTATTCTTAACATAAAAAATTGAAGTATCTTTTCTTCTAAAAATGAATATATACATACAGTTATATATTTTAAACATACATAAATTAAAAATAAAATTTTTTCAATTTTCTTATAATTGAAAAATCATCAATTTATCATTCGAAAATTTGTCATTAATGAATATATATTTGTTTTTTTTAATATTTTTGGAATTACATTTTTTGGTTTAGTTAACCTTTTATTTCAAATAAACATAAGAATACTTGTTGATCTTAAATAAATAATAATAATAATAAAACATATTTTTAACTACACTTTTATAACGATATTAAATAGGGCGCTATATATTCGATGTAGATTAATGTATTTTCCGTCGCGCAACTACAAATTACATATGCTTTGCCCTACACTAGCTTACATAGTCGTATCGGAGCACTGTATTCTTTAATACACAAAAATATTTGAACCAACAACATTATTCTCTAAGTTTTAAAATTTAAAAAACGAAAACAGCTCACAATGAATAAGACACACACACACATAAATTGTATTGTATGTGAATATTGTTGTTAGCATGAAACCGTACTTAAGCAAAAAAAAAAAAACACGAAGTAAAAATTTTGTTGTGGCTATCGTCTTATACACTGTGATGTTGTGTGTGCAAAGTAAGAGAATAAACGAATTCTCTTTGCTAAGTAAGAGAGTAACAATTCTTTTTGCGGGTTCCAACATTACGACCCGCCATAAGAAATTTTACTTGTACGTGATGCACATTCTATATGATTTATATTCTTTGGTAAAATATTTGCTTTTTTGCGTTCCCGTACTTTTGGGCAAATTTGTCTCTTATAGAGAGAAATTATTGTTTACTCTCTATTTCCCGAACTTTACCCAAAAAGTAAAGAAACACACTTAGTATAGGTTCGATTGTACACCAAAACTTAGTAAAACCCTGAACTCTGTTTGGTCAAATTGACCACCAATGTTTTTTCTATGGGCCTCAATAGATATTGAACATCACTTCATCACTCAAAAAAGGTGTCCTCAGTTTTTGGTACGAACAAAATTTAACTTTTTTTAGAATAACTTACAGAAAACTCGTAATTTTTCACTAACAGTATATGACAATATTGTAGCCATTGTAAATCTGAACAACTCAATACAATCTAAATGTGTCTAGGCATCCAAAATAGCTTACAAAGACCAATTTGTACCCTAATTTAATTTTATTTTTCCATAATTTGTTTTTTTTTATTTTAATTTTTAATCGAAACTCAAAAAGCATCAACTACATAAGTATGTATACTAACTCGAAGGGAAGAATTCGTTCTCCCACCGAGTAGGATTACTTGGCTTTAGTCTTAGTCTCAATGCATAGCTCCCATATCCACATACCTAGTATGTATGTAGTATATTTTTAACTTTCAGATAGCTGAAGCCATTTAAGTTTTTTTAATTTCAATTATGAATGTAGGGAGTGATTTAATACACTGATACCAGTAAACAATTCTCATATTATTAATAAACAACAAGAATTTCTCTATTTATTGTTAAAGTATATTTATTTCTTAAATAAATTTATCTATTGCGACAAATACAAATTTTTTTTTGACTACATAAACCACGCTGAAATCCTTTTAGTCGGCAGTGTAGAACACAAAGGGAACGATCTATATCGCAAGTAAGACGTTTTTGTCTACTTAACTGAACAGGGTCATAAGCACTGGCACCATACAAATCCTCCATGTCTTCTGATAACAGATTCAAGTGATCAGCCCCCGAGAAATTGACAGCAGACAGTAGTAATAATCCATAACCCATTAACCCAAATTGACCGAGAACGTTTTTTGTTTTCTATTAAAATAAATGTTACTAAGTTTATACGTTTATGACCTAAGTAAATGTTTTTACGACCCAAAATTTCTATGGCGCCTCCGGTTAGGGAGAAATAGGGCGTTTCCATATGGGTGCATCAGGCTCTACATAGATATTTTTTTTTTGAACAAAAGTTAAATAGTTATATTTTTTATTCTTTAATATTTTAATAATATTACATTTTTTAGATGGTTCTTTGTATGGTAAACTGCAAAACACTGCACATTAGCCAACATCGCACTTATTGCACGCCGTACGACCACTTGTTTTACAAAGTTCTCCAGTAAATCGTCTTTTTTTAACAGTTGGTATTACAAAATGATCTTTTCCATCAAATCTAAGAGGCCTACGTACCGAATTTTCATGTTCTCTTTTAGAAGTCGGAGGACATCCATTCTTTTTTGGTTTTTCGCCATAGTATTTGCAGTAATAAATTTATATTTGTCCCTTGAAATCAATTTGACTCATACCACCTTTTCCATTTCTATAAAGCTGCCAACCAAGTAAAAATGCAGCTCCACAATTTTTTTCCCCTATATCCAATGCGATAGAGGCTTAAATTTTGATCTAAACCATAAACTCCAGCCATATTCTTATTATATTCAGTCACAATACATGGATGTATACAATTCGGAAAATCGTCAATCATGCTCACCAAAGGACTGCCACATTTTCCAAAGTACTGTTCAGATTTTATATTACACCGCGGAATTTTGCCTTGGTAAATTTCAAAATTAATTAAATAGCCACTAGCTGTCCATAGCGACCAAAACTTATACCCAAATCCTAATGGTTTCCCTTTTATATATTGCTTATAATCATGCCTGCCAAAATATGATATCATACTTTCGTCGAAGAAAAGATTTTGTTCCGCATGAAAATTTTTAATCATATTTACCTTTAAATGGTCTGTAGGTAAGTAGGTCAAATAGCCAATTAGGGCAAGGTGCCGTTTTGAAACCATTGCAGGACTAAACTGAATTTACCTAAAATAGGAAAAGAGCTACAGCCAACCAGAGCTGCCTATAAAGTGGAGTAAAGCAAGGGGGTCTATGTTCGCACATTGCGCCAAGCTATCTAAATGGTCTGTAAGTGGTAAGTAAGTAAGACTAGCATTTAGTAAGTCAATAAAAGAATTTGCATCGGAGTTGCGTGTCACATCCTTTAAAGCTTTTTCAATAAGATCAACAGAATCACATCCCAAATGTTTTCCACTCTTAAAGATAACCTCAGACCTAGACTTAAGTTGGGCCGCACACACATTATCCGGAATTCCTTCTCCATCATCATTAGCATCGTCTTCGCTACTTATATCTCCTTCATTCTCCGGGGGTTCAATACAAATTTTTCCAATAGAATCGTCACTGTCAATATCTAAATCTTCCAGAAAGGCTAATGTTTCGCTAAGCGTAAGTTTTCTAGAAAAAATCAATAAAGGACCCAAAACTTTTTTTATATAAAGGCTTTAAAAAATTTTCTGAGGAATGCCTAGTGCACCCATATGGTAACGCAGATGCTTAAACCGCTTAAAATCGGTAAAAAAGTAAATTTTTTTCTATTTTCTTTTATTGAGATAAAATATTGCTGTGTTATTAGAGAACTACTACAATATTTTTATTTTTACTTACGTAAAAAAACAAAAAGGGGGCCTTACTTTTTCATATAATCCATTTTTTTAAATTTTTACAAGTTTTTTTTTTTACTTTTTATAAAACTACCTTTTGCTCTCAAGCACAGACCGCGACTGATCTCAATATTATCTTACAATGTTACGAAAAGCTTATGTGATGATATCCAAGTAATTTTTTGAATAAATTTGCAAAATTTTCTTTCCTACAGAGCTTTTAATGTTACGGTCAGTTGCGTTACCATATGGGTGCGCTAGGTTAAATTGGGTTAACAAAATGTTTACGAATTGCATTTTTATTGTAATATAAAACTTTGTCTTATATTGTTTAAAGAAATGTAGACTGAATAATCTAAACGAAGCTGATCAAGTATTTATAAAGAAAAGTATTATCATCAAGTATTTATAAAACAAACAGTTGAAGAATTGATTGTTCTTGTGAGCCTGAAATATTTTTAAGGTACTTTTTCAATTTATTTTTTATGTTTTTAAAGAGAGTCAAATAACTGAAATTTCTTAGAAATCATTGAATTGTTTATTTTGCTGATAAAATGATTTCTTTGTTTATATAAAGCATGAATGTACTGTGTATACGAGGGCGGTTCGGAAACTTCTTAGCCTATCAATGAAAGGGAATAGTTAGTTTTTCAAAAATATTTTCATTTTTCAATATAATCTCCTGAAACTTAAATACACTTAGTCCAACGCTTTTCTAGCAATTCTATCCCTTGATTACAATAGTTTTTCTCAAGGTCTTCAAAATAGTGGTTTACAACTGTAATTGCATTCAGCAACCCAATTTTTTACTGTTGTATATGAAGGAGCACTTTCACCTAACACATTCACCATATCATTATGAATTTCTTGTCCCGATAAATCTTTTTTATGTAAGTATTAAATAACAGCACACATTTTTCATTTTGCCATTGTAAAAAAATCGCGGATGCGTCTTTTTTGAACTTATGTAGTTGAAAGTGAAAATAATTCAACACAGAAATCTGTTGAGAATAACATTCGAAAGAAAGAATATAGGTAATTTCAATAAATTGTGAATTAAATAGATAATATGAAAAATTAATACCTATGTATGTGCTTACATAGGCATAACACAAATAACTCTAATGAAACCTTAGTAACAGGTTCAATTCCTCTAGTCTTATACATATCCCTTAAGCTTAAGGTATGTCAATTCTCATCACACAAATTCCAAGGATCTTAAAACCGATATAATAATTATATAATAAAAGTAAATTAATTTAATAATTTATAAAATATATTTTTAAACCAACTACCTATTAAATAATGAAAAGATAAGTCAATACTATGTTTACTTTACATTATGTACATATTACATACATATATTATATACATGCATACAAAATCGTCTTGCCGGCCGGCATCATCTACAACAATTTCTTTAAGTGTAGCCATTTGCCATTTGTTTCGAAGTTGTGTTCTCTTTACATTATAAAAGCAGTGTTGCCACGGAAAAAAATTTAAATTCTACCACAATTTCTTTTAAAACCTACCAAAACTAATCAAAATCTAGCAAAATCCATTTAAGAATACATTTTTGAGATGGAAAGCAATTTTTATTAACACCTTTAGATGTATTGGTACATATAAATAAACAAAAATGAAAAATATAACAAAAGAATTGAGTTCTTCGAAAATATGTACATATAAAAAATAAACATATAACAAAAACAATTCAATTTCTTAACAATACATAATTAAATAATTAATACCCATAAGTAAAAAATAATTCAAAACCTTGTCAGATTTGCAAATTTTAGCTGTTTGAAATTGCAATCAATTTCGAATTTGTTTCTCAATTTGGTTTTGATTAAGGAAAGTGTAAAAATTTTTGTTCAGCTGCTGCAGAACTACGCGAAAGAGAAAGTAAATTAAAAACAAAATTGATTAATTCATCAAAACTTTTTTCATTTAAAATGTTTCCAATTGAACTAACTTTAATATTATAATATTATATATTGATTTGTTTCTGTTAATCGCAACAGATTTCACTGTGTGATAATAATATCAGGATCACAGTCTATAAGATTACATACATATATACATAATTGGCCATTACAACCCTGTGTCAGGGTTACGGCCTAGCTTCTCGCAGCACTCATATTGTGTGTGTTAATTTTTATCCATGTGTACCGGGACCTACAGTTTAAAGTCGACTCCGAACGACGGATTTGAGAAGCTTTTTCATGGCAATCAATTACTCCCAGAGCTTTTGCCAGAAGACTGCTGAGAGGTAGTCGCCGAAAGAAATATTTTTTTCATATTTCTTTTCTCAAGATGCCAGAGCTGAGATTTGAATCCAGCGCTATCGTCTTAGTAAGCCAACACACTAAACACAGCGACATCTATAAGATTAGAACATTTTAAAACGAGAGACAATTTACATAAGCAAGTCTTCTTTTGACAATACTTATTTAGGAGTAATTATTTGTAACAATTTAATATCTTCTCCAATAAAATAAAATCTAGCATTGATTTGGTTTAGTAATTCAATGTAAAATTGCAAATCTCATGTTTAACATCAAAAGCTTTTCCCGGGTTAAGATTTTTAGTAGGATACATTTCGTCTTTTGTACCGATAAAAATTTATTAAACATTAATGTGATTATTAGAATTTTTAAAATCAGTTTAAGTGTTGTGTATTAAATCTTTTTGATGAAATTGCTTAATATGAATAAAATGTTAGATTTTATGCTTGAATATAAATACGGCAATCTTGAACTTTCCGACTGAAATTCCTTATTAAGATTGTTTAAGGTAGAAATACATACCAAGCGTTAGCCGCAGAGCGTTTAAGACGTTTAATTCTTTTAAAATGGCAAGTTACATACCATACTTTACAGGCGCCACTTAAATATGTATACATATATATATGTGTATTATTATTAAGTTTAAATGTATATTTTCACAAAAATTTTATATTTTTTTTAAACAAAATATTTTTCAAACAACCTTCTTTTTTTACATAAAAACGTAAACACGTTTTTTTATATGTATTAGTGATATCATTTTTTTCATTCATCCAGCTGTCAACGCTTGTAAAAGTTAAAAGTTGGTCAACTTTCTCGCGTTAGCAGTGTTGCATACTTTGCTTGTAACTCGCTTTATGAAAATACACTATTTTAACTTTTTTTGACAAGTGCTTGCAACGCATTGCGCTCAGAACGCTTGTTATGTACTTCCACCTTTACAATGGGCAATACACTTCTTTTTAGCTTCTGCTAAAATCTACCAAAATCATATTCAGCCTACCATCCTACCAAACGAAAAATTTTCTACCAGTTTTGGTAGAATTCTACCAGTTGTGGCAACGCTGTATAAAAGTCTTATTAAGTGTGTTTCATGAGCAAAACAAGAAATACCGAAATGTGTAGAGCGTTGCCAAATGTGCTTTGCCTATTTTTTGCTGTTTTTACATGCAAAATATATACGGATTTTTACTAGTTTTCTTTTCTATATTATTTGATTAATTCAAAGAATCATTTAAATACAATACGAATATCAAGTTTTAGTTCTATTTAATACATATACAATGATGTTATTTGTATATTTCATTGGATGAATAATTACGTCTTTTATTCCGTTTTATTATAATAAGTATGTGTTTACAAAATGGAATTCTCTAACACGTTTTTAAAAAGCTTTTTGTTGTGTGAAATCGTATTATACGAGATTTTAAATTAAAACTCAAACGGCGCAGGTTCAAATCCCAGCAAAGGTGAAAAACGAAAAAGTAAATTTGAAGTTTTTTTTTAAATTATAATTTAAAAGTAAGAGGTTCCTTCCAAAAAGACCATCGACAAAGAAACCGCTCCCTGACATTCCACCTTAACTAATGTCAACAAAAAGCGCCACCTATTGGGAAGTAGTGGATAACAGCTAAACCTACTTAGCTAAGGCACTCACCACAAAATCAACATGCAATTCAAGGGTGAAGGTATAACACTGGACTTTAAATGATAAATTCACAGCAATTTCTCTCATTCCTAAGGCGCTTAATAATAATGTAATTAATAATAATATATGTGCTGTCCTTTCCAAAACTTTCAATACAAGGCACTGCATTTAGTAGGGGTTTACCCTGAGTATTGGTTTAAAAAAAAAAAATTAAATTATAAAAGAAACTTAAACAATATCTTCGTATATCTCCTACATGCGCTACCAAGCTTACCATGAAGGGTTTATTCTCAAATTTCTAACCCTATTGAAGCGAATTCGTACTGAAGGAAACTAACTGCCTGTTCATAGAACACGAATTGTTTTTGACATTCGCCTTTTTATATGGGAACCAACAACAAAACCACTCAAATTTTTTAGTGTTTCCCATATAAAAAGACGAAAGTCAAAAACCATTCGTGTTCTATGAATAGGCTGTAACGTGTATATTTTATATACATATTATAACAAAAATAAATTGCTTTTTCTTCAATAAAAATATTTGCAAATAAAAATATGATTTTCTAATTTTCGTCCTAATCAATATAAGCTATTGATATAAGCATTTTTATTCTTTATAAAAACAGAAAATTTAAGAATTTGAAGAAAAATCTGGCAACACTAAGTCTTCGAAAAATAGACTTTGACAATAAATTCGAACTTAATGTGTAATAAAAGAAGTACTGTTTGGAACGCTCTCGCACTAGTCATTTGCAATATGGCGGTCTGAAAGGTTGTGTACGTGGTATTGGATTAATAAGCGTGTGCTGATATATTATATATATATGAATGTGTGTATATGAAATAAGTCTGAATTTTATTTATAAAATTTAATTGTGGATAACCGAAAGAAATGCCAAACGCAATAGCTTATTAAACGAGGAGCTAAAGCTTTCAAATAAATATTTTTTATCAATACATAAGCAGATTTTTGCATGCCAGACATTAAATTAAAAATTGTGTGTTTGTGAGCTTAAGTGTGTGTGCTCTATTAAAAAAAGAAATACGTACATAGTATGTGCATTTAAATATCACGTTTCAAATAGCAGCAAAGTCTAAAAAAACGCAATAAAATATTTCGCCTCCAGTTATCCTATCATATGTATTTTGTTTTAGTTTCTTTTTGTATTCCTAAGAATTTTCAATGTGAAGTGTGTGTAAGAGTGTGCGTCAGTGTTTAATTAGATTTTTAATCACCAGAGAAAAAAAATTGTAATACGAATAGATCTTTATAGAAATTTCCAAATATAAATAAAATTTTTAATCTGTTGTGAGAATCAGCCATTTTTAAGAACTTCTGTGCCTATTGATGACAAAAAATGCTCTTGACAAGATGTACTTATGACATTGCCGCCAGCACAATTTATTCCCCTGACAGTATAATTTCAAATTTTAAATCCTCATCACATCCGCCGTTATCAATATTAAGAACAAAGAAAACTGCAAAAGTGAGAGAATCCACAAGCATATCAAGCACATGCTTTAATAAAATACTTTATTATCAAAGATTGGTGGATAGATTTTGTTTTTATAATTATCATCGTATACTTTTCCTGCATCTTCTTATAAAAAAAGCCGGCACAATATGCCGTTTGAAATGGAAAAACAATTTTTTCACATTTTTTATGCTGATAAATCTAATGCTTCATATATGCTGTGGCCAACTACTTATAAATGTACAGAATCAGGTGAGTAATTTTATTCTGTCAATGATAATTTAGTGCTAGAGATGCCAACTTTTTATTCGTAGTAAATACAGTAATCCCTCGAACTGCGCGGTAGATACGTTCTGAAAAAACAGCGCGCAATCCGAAATCGCGCACTGTGAACCCTATTTTGTATGAAATTAATGGGATACGTTCCAAATCCTAAAATTATCATGAAAATTTTAAATTTAAGCTAAGTAGATAACTAAAAAAAGAGACTTTGTTCAATATTAGCATAAAGGTAAACATTAATATAAACAAAAAAAATATATAAAAATTATAAATTAATTCATAAAAATTAAACAAAAATAATCTCACTGTACATAGTAAGTATATAATTAAAATGTAAATATGTAATTAAAAAAAGTCTTTAAATAAGTTAATTTTCATCTTCTGATGAATTTGTTCTATTTTCCTCCAATGGTTTCGTAAAAAAACTTGTTAACAGTGATTGCTTAATAGTATCTCTTGAACTGTAAAGTTCTTTATACGGCGCTAAAGCTTCCGTCAAAAGTCTACGGAATTTTAAAGCACGCTCTAAATCAGGGTGTAGGTCAATAGCTTTTTCACCAAGTTGATTGCCACTCTTCAAAAATTCTGCCAGTGCTTTGCTACTAAATTTGTTTTTTTCAACAATTTCTACATCTTCACTATCGTCATTTTTATCATTATTATTATCTGTAAAATATGTTATTTCTTCAACAGAAAGATCTTCAAATCATATCATATTTTGCACGAAATATGTAATATGTATGCAAGAAAAAAAAAACCGCGCTGTAGCGAAACTTTTACCGCGCAATGCGAAATTTTGGTGGTAAAAATAAAAACGCGCAAGTGCGAAACCGCGCAGTCAGAAACAGCGCAGTTCGAGGGATTACTGTACAATGCACGCACGCTAATGTGAAAACCGCATTATATGAACACCGCTTAATGTGAACATCTTTTTTGCTTCAATGACTACTCTAAAAGATGAAAATATGTAAAAAGCCCTATAACTAGAACAGATTTTTTTTAATTTGAAACGTTAAATTGTGTTTATTAGTCGCAGGAATCCCCGTTTTAGGTTTATATATATATATATATATATATATATATATGTATATATATGTAGTATATATGTGGTATGTATATGTTCCGTTACAAATTTTGGAAAAAAGAAAGCAAAGGAAAAAATAGAAGATTTTTTAAATGTGTGCGTGAATAGTTTTTGCTAAACTTGTTATTTAACATGTGCATGTATCGTATGATATTCGGTGTAATTTTAAAAATAAAAAAATTCATAAATAATGATTTTTGTTTAAAAGATGATACAATTCTGTTTTAAAATTTTCAGAGTTCGCAAAAGTGAACAACGCCAGTTTTAATTAGTTGACATTAGCGCGCGTGCACTGTACCGTTAAATATTTGAGGCAATAAAAAAAAAAGAACAAAACGTGATTATTACTTTTGTTTTTATTTTAGTTTATTTGTAAAGTAAATAATAAAAAACCATGTATTCATACATATTGTTAGAATCAACTAATTTTACCTCTTCAAAACAAAAAAAAATAATTTTTAATTTTTTTCTATTAAATAAACCAAATTACACTCAGTGGAATTAAATTTTTGTCACGAAGAGCCGCTTTGCCAATTTGTCATGAATCTTGAATAGCTTTTAAGTCTGGCGACTGTGTAGGCCAGCTTAAAACCTTGCCGCCATTATTTTGAAATCAATCTCTTGCTCGCGTTGATGTGTGCTTCGAGTTGTTAACTAGTTAAAACACCCGTCGAAGTGGCATTTCATATATAAGAATAATATTTATATAGTACCTATACGGTATCCATTGTACCTTCAATTCTAAATAGAGGTCCAGTGCCATAGTATGAAATACATCCCCATTATACATACATTATTGATTCGCCTCCGTTTTTAATGTTTTTTTTCAGGTCAGCACTCAGGGGATCACTGCTACTCATGTTGTACATTGTGTTGATCTAGGAAAATATGAGGAGAAGGGGGAAAAAGTGTGTGAGACTTTGATTTCAATTTACTAAAATCGTATCTGATATCAATCAGAGAGAAAAAAAAACAACAAAGGGGATCTACTTTAAAAATGCGAACCGCAAGGAAATCGTTTGCTGTTGATTGATAATTCAATGGCAACTGTTATACCTTCACCCCTAAATAATTCAACAGCAATCAACCCCAAGAAGCCCCCGCACTGTAAACTTTAAATTAAGTGAGGAATAAAAGATGACAATGAAGATGATGTTTTTATATTGTCCTTGATCCAGCCCCTGGGATAATTCTTAGTTACTGATCCTCAACTGCCTTCTTGATATGGGAGACCAATGCCAGAGAACGAAAGCTCTCCGCCAGTTGAGGCCTTGTGTAAGCCTCTGCCACACCACAAGGTGATTGTCCCAGGTAAAGAAAAGGAATTCAGTATTACTGTTTTCTCACACCCCTGATAAAAATGTGGTATAGAAACTATAGGTAGTACGTTTACTATGGTGTTACATACTGCAATATACCTAGTAACACACATATAGGTAGGCATAGATTGTGGTTTTATTTGACATTTGATCATATATTATGAAAAATGAAAAAAAAAAAAAAATAGTTCCTTTTAACGGTATTCACGATGAAAATGAAATGAAAAAGGCATTCGTGGAGAACGCATTTGGCCATATTAAGGCCAGATTCAGAAGAGTTCGAAGCTTCTTGCATTTTGCACAATATTTCCATATTATTGGACATTTTTAATTAATACAATAAACAGCTGATCAAATGGCATGTAATGAAATTTTAGTTCTGTTTATTTTTACTTTGGAAGTGTTTGGAAAATTTATTTTTATTTTTAGCTTAACAATACCACATTTATACTACATACATGAACGTAGTATACGAACTAGCATGGCGCAATTATCATAAGGTGCCTTTGAGATTACAACAAGTAAAACAGTAACAAAAACAACACAGCATTTTGATGCTTGTTAGGGTAGTTAATTGTCAAAAAAACAAAACAAAAAGTATGAAAACAAAAACAATGTACATAAAACAAAGCAAAAATTGACAACTATATTCACAAATTGGCTGAAAAAAAAAGTAGCTGCCATGTCAAATGCACCTTATAATCAATACGCCATGCGAACTAGCTATAAACCAGTTTGTTCGATGGTATAATTGGTATAGGCTGAGACACATTTGGTATAGGCTGTTAGTAAATGTATGTGTAACACATGTCAGTCAGGGGTATAACAGTTAAATTACTTCTTTCGGAGTTTAACAAATTAATTTTAGTTTCGTCCGTCCACAAAATACTTCTTTGGCCATTACAAACCTGTTCCAGGGATACGACCTAGCTTCTCGTAGCACCTATAGTGCGTGTGTCAATTTTTATCCATGAGTACCGGAGCTACAGTTTAACGTCGATTCCGAAGAACACACTTGACAACTTAGTGCATGGCAATCAATTACTCTCAAATCTTTTACCAAAAGACAGCTAATAGTAGGTAGTCACCGCCGAAGAAATATTTTTCATATTTGGTTTTTTTTCAAAGTTGGGGTTTGAATCCGGAGCTCTTTTCTAGTAAGCCAACACACTAAACACTAGACTTAGCCGCCTACAATCATTTTTATATCTACCAAGTAGATATCCGATAAAAAGTGTTAATTTTCCAATGGTACAAACGAAAACAGAGACATAACATACTCTCTGTCTACAAACATAAGTTTGTGTCGGTAGTAGGTATAATGTAAAAGTACATATCTGTGGCATTTTGACAAAACATCCTAAGTCAAATTTAAAAAGTTGAAAAAAATTTTGTTAATGATACGAATTTTTATTCAAAAAACATTTTTGTGTACGTTTTTAAAATTTTGTATTATAGAAGCAATTTTTCTTTAATTTTGGTTTATTTTAATTTTTAATAAAAATAATTTTTTGCCCGAGCATTTTTGAAAAACTTGTTTGCTATTTTATCTCGACTTAAGGTGTTTTGTCAAAATGCCACAAATATGTATGTATAACTAATAGATAATATTATTACAATTTTATTATAACTTTTATTTAAAACTATTATTTTGACCAAACTTTCAATTAATCCATTTTGCATTTGATACATGTAATATTATTAAAATAACTACTAAAACAACCTCCTGAGTGAAATACAGGCAGATATCCTTGAACTTGCACCTGCTTTTCTGTTTACACTACTTTTTTTTTATTATTAAAAGATAAAATAAACATATACACAATCCGTAAAAAAGAAAAACAACGTTAATAAAGAGAGTAAAAAAATGGTAAACATAACCCATATCAAAAACATTAATTCCCTATTCATATGCATAAACACATACAAAAACACTTACTCGTGTAGGTATAAAGTAAGATTTACTGTTATATCCACCATATAACGTAGTAAGCTTTTGTAATAGGTATGCAGTAGTTTTACCACTTTTCACTTCTGTCCCTTTTCAACACTTCGATTTACATCTGATATTTTTTTTTTTACTTATTTAAGAGAGCGTATATGACCCGTTTTGTGTAAATTTTAATTTTCTTTACTTAAAAAGGAACACATTTTATGCGAGAACAACGTATGCATATTTACAAGTTTTTACTTTTAGTCATTCTTGTATTTCTGAAGCAAGTTGAAAAATTTAAGTTTTAGTATTTTTTGACCTTTAGTGCATGAAATAAAATGTAAATGAGTGAGTGCCGATGTATTAGTGCATTGAATTCTATTTGTAAGAATCATGGTAATTTTTAATAAATATCAATGTAGCTCATTTATGCGTTCGTTTAAATGTTCTTTGTTTACATTTACTGGTTATTTTTTGTCTGTGCTGTTTGATAACATTTCTAATGAAGTGCAGTCCCCCATGCAATTATGCTTATAAACGTATAACCCAGCAGAAAATAGTGCTTACTAGTAAGTTATTATGTAAGATAGAAATTGAAAAATAACTTATTCGTGCATATCACCAAGAATAATAATTATTATTATATGAAATGAGTCAGTAGGCTAATGGTATAAAAAATCAAAAATTTAACTTTACCATGTAGCATTTTTGAAAGCCTTAAGGTATGAGTAAACAAACAATATAATGCCTCGTTTATTACATACAATTTTATGTATGTATTACTTTCAAATGTGAAAAAAAAATTCTGCTGGGGATTTCTTTATGTGATTGACGTTTTCTATTACTAAAGCTACATTCACATTTGTCAGATATTTGATCGAAAAACAAAATAAACTAATAAATAAATAGATTTGTACTTAACTTATCTGCCATCTTGTATTTTACATAACGAATTGCAGACTAATCGGTATTGTACAAATTTTAATAGCCAGCTGTAAACTAAAAATTTCTAGATCAGGCCTGTACCAAAAAAACAAAAAAACAAAAAAAAAAATTCATGAGCAATTCAGTGTTGCCAGATTAGGGGATTTACTTCTAAAATGGAGATTTTTTTTTGATATGGGAATACAAAAATTCATTTGGGGATGATGATTTTATTTGGGATAAACGACAATTTCTCCTTCTAATAAGGAACAGTTGTGGGAATTTGTAAGAATTAAAGAACGCTGTAACTGACAAAACATTAAATGTTCATCAGAGCCAAAAAACCTGTATGAAAGTAGAGCAAAGACGGCGTAAGTGAATTTCTTTTCATCACAGAAATCTGACACCAGGACCAATCGACGCATATTTTTTTCTGATGAAAATTATGCAAAGAACGTATTTTCGATTTTTTGTCAGTTACAGCGTTCTTTAATTCTTGCGACGATATGTACATGCATGCAAAATTATTAATGCAATTTCTGAGGGGATTTTTGGGGATAAACTAATCAGGGTTTTGGTTATTTTTAAGTTTATTTAAATCAAAGGTCCACACCCTTTATTTTTCCCCTTTCCCGCCTATTTTCCAATCTAGCACACTGTACTGCGTGATTGGGGGTCATCCCTTGAGTGCTGGCCTCATTAAAAAATATACGTACCAAACATAGCATATTATCTGTCTACATTTTGCTTTTTTGACGTATTTTTTTTATAAAGAAAAAAACCCTAACACAATCGGTCGCATAATTTTGTTCAACACTGTATATTTATTTTGAATATAATACGTTCTCAATTCTTTTATAGTGCATTCTCGTGTTGTTCATTCATATTAAACCTTGCACTTATTATTTTCTAAAGAAAGAAAAGCTCTTATCATGAGAGTAGGGTTTGTGTAATAAAAATATGTTTTTCTTTCCATATGCATACATAGTTTTCTATTACTTATATTGCATTAATGTTTTATTATTCTTTTCTTTCTATTTTTTTAAATGTTCTTTCCCATATTTTTCTATTCTTCTCGTTTTCTTTAGGTTTTGTTTTTGAAACGGAAACCTTTCTTATTTTTGATTAATTCTTCTTTAAGTGGGTAAAGTTAAAAATGCCTTTCAAATATGTTTTGTCGTTATTTTTTATGTAATAGCATACATATTAGAAATATGTATGTATGCATGTATGTATTTACGTTAAAAAAATATTAGGGACATATTTCGTTTTACAGCACATACCCGAGTAATTTAAAAAAAATTGTTTACATTTGTCAAAACAAATGAATAAGAAAAAAAGTGTTTAATATAAAACCTATACAAACAAGTACATAATTTAAAGAACAAATTAAACACGATGAATATTTACTTAAAAAGTAATCAAACTTTGATCAAATTTAATTTGTTTTTCGAATATTTTTTCTTAAAACGCTTATACAATAAAAAACTTTTCGTCAGATAGAAAAATAACAACATTGTTTTGCATTGCATTAAGAGTTTGTATAAAAAAAATGATCAAACTTTGATCCGATTACAATTTCTATTTTTAAATTCGTATGAATTTGAACGTCATACTTAAATTTATTCATTCGTTTCTTTTTGTTGAGAAGTAAAAGTTGGTGTAGAGTAGTTTTCAGTTTCCTTATATGATGAACTTGCGTTTGTCCTCCATATATTTTCTTCGTTCTCTGTCCTTATGTCATTGTGTTTTAATTTTTTTTTTTTTTTGATGGGATTTTCATTTTACTTCTAATTGTGTGTGTGAATTTGTTTTTTAAAGTCATTGGAAGGTCGCGTGATAAGAATTTAGAAACTGCACAAGTTAATAAAGTTTAGAAATTAAAAAAAAAAAAAATAATTAATGAAATTAATATACATAATAATATACATATATAACGTATTTATAGTTCATGAGAACAGAACATTTTGGTATAATCTGTTGCGTTGTTAAACGAAAATTATTTGTCTGATGAGAGGCTAACTGGGCTACAGCTAAACAACATTATTAGACTACAGTTTTAGGTGGAATTATTGCGAATTTTCGCATTCGCATCTGCGAATTAATCAACTATTTTATATATTATACACATACACACTCCGTTTGAAAAAGTTACACATGAACTTTGCACCTCAAATAATTCAACTTCATATGTAACTACTTTAATTCATGTCTTAAAATCAGAATTAAATATTTCAACATCAATCCAACCTTGGTCAAAATTTAATATTTTGTGTATCAACTTATATAAATAACTTTCTCGATATAAATGAAATTTTTTTAGCATAACAGAAAAAAAAGAACTTCTTCGATAAAAAGAAAGTAAAAGTACAATGCGCGATTTTCATGAAAATAAAATTGAAAAATCAACAAAAATAAAATTGAGTTACAGTCCCGAGATATGTACTCGTATATGTACAGTGACTCAAACAATTGACCACGTGTTTGAATGTCCTATCTTCAAATGCTTACAACGCCGAAACTACTTATCTGATATTGTTCATGGTGTACTTAATTTTTGTTATTGTATTTTATTTTAAATGGGTGCATTAGGATAACAATCTACATCCCCAAATGGAGTTAAAAGTAAAATCGGAAGGAATAACTAAGAACAATTTTAACATTGAGAATATGTTGGAGTCGTTAAGAAAATTTCTAATAATTTTTCAAGAAGTTTTAATACATTTATTATTTTTAAAGACAAAAAATGGTACGTTTTTAGCTGAAGAACACTGTGGAGCGTGATACACTAGCTTTAAAGAAAAGGTAAAAGCTGTCGTGCAGAAGCAGCAATTATCGACGTCAGTAAAAGGGTCGTTATAAAATTGCTCTAAAATGTGGCTTTTCCCACTACCTATTTATGTAGTGGGATGGGTTTTCTTTGTTTTACTGCAGAAAAAGCTAGGAAAGCCAAACGCATTAAAAAAAAGTTAAAAAAGCGTTAAATAAAAAAGTTAAATAAAAAAAAAAAAAATAAAAAAAAAAAAAAAATAAAAATAAAGAAAAAAAAAAAACAAATTTCAAACCAAATCGCGAAAAAATATGCTAAATTTGGCACTAAAAAATTTTTTTTAAATTACTTAATTTAAATAAAAAATTTTTATTGGGCACTATTACGTTTCTGACAAAAACTTATGTATACTACCATCCTTAGTAAGTTTTTAAAATGGTGTTTAAAGTAAAAGAAGAAAAACAAAAAAACAAAACATATAAATAACATTGTACATACGTATGTATGACGTTATGTATGTATGTATGTATGTATGTATGTATGTATGTATGTATGTATGTATGTATGTATGTATGTATGTATGTATGTATGTATGTATGTATGTATGTATGTATGTATGTATGTCTACTCTGTTCTAAAGATTATGAAATATTTTTAAAAAGTAACCAGTAATTCAAGTATACATACAGTATACATATACAATAGAATATTTAGTATTTTGAGATGAGTTTTATGAACAACAGTTCAATTTTTTATTACGAGTACAAAGAAAAAAAAAATTTTTATTTATATTTCTCAATCTACTTTAAAATATTTATTTTATTGCACGTACGAAATAAAATTTCTATTGATGTCATTTGGTGTTCTCTCCCATTCTTTTATTTGTTTGCTTTAAAGTTTGTCTTTAAAATTTACGCTTGCTTATGGTGGTGGTTGGCTAACCCAAACCACTGTACAGCTGTCTCAGCTGCTGGAATTATAATTGTTTTACGTTTCGGCTTCATCTTCTATTTTGTTATATTGTATTCTTGCTTTTTGTTTTACATTCTTTTTTTTCCTTAGTTTACAATTTAGTTCAGGGACATTTAGCTAACTGTTCTTGTTCGTGTAGCTGTTGCTGCTGTTTATTATATTTTATTTCTATTGTTTTCAATGACCTTTTTCTCTCCCTTTCTTTTGCTCTTTTGAATTTTCTTCACTTTACTTTAAAAACAATGTGTTATTATATGCTTTAAATATATTTTTTTAATTTTCTTTTAGTAAATGATACATACATACATCTTCAGTTTGGCCACGTGTTTGTAACACCCTGACTAAAGACGTTTCTAAGGGATTTTTTTTTTGAAATATTTATGGTTTCAAAAGTTATCTTAAGAAATCAACCTTGAGTTGAAAATTCTTTTGTATTTTCAAAATTCTCTAAGGTAGGCTACATTTTTTTTTATGGAATTTACTATTTCGTTTATTAGTGTATATACAGTGTGGGACAAAATTATCACAACAAAATCTGCTTATAAATAATTTGCTGTGAAAAAAACTGAAAACAATCACTATTTTGTTGAATTTACTATTGGCAAAATATTCTTGCTCCTTTACAATTTTAATATAATCTATGCTAAAACAAAGAGAATGATTTTTATAATAAATTTGTGTAATGAAGTTCACTAAAGATTTGACCAAATATTCTTATTTGGAAAGATTTTAAGTTGTGAACAGAATTATATTTAAAAACAGTTTCATTATTGATTTTAAAAAAGAAATGTTTCAAAAAACGCTTCGACCAAAGCCTTTTGCAAGTGTTTAAAAATAATAAAAATGCAGTAGTTGTATATCAGTGACGACAAACTAAAGGCAAATGTTCACAAATTTAAAACTTGGCATCACTTATTAAATTTGATTTCAATTTTCATTATAATATTAAGTTTTTTCTTTTTTTTACTACCTTTTTTACTAACCTTTCCATTTTAAATTTTTCAACTAAACATACATTCCCAAGAGTAAACAATTTGCCAACAGATGACTGATTAAGACAATCAGTTGACATAAATAATAAAAAAGCTAAATACAGTTTAAATTTAGTTTCGTTTTATGCAATTAAATCTAAATTAAGGTACATTAGTAGGTGATTATTAACAATTTCATTTGATTTAAGGGCCCAATACACTATCAAGTAGATTGAAACAGCATTGTAGTAGTATTGGTGAAATGTTTTTTATGCTTGAAGCATACACTAGTAACACATTTATTTTTTATTATAATAATTAGGCGAAAAAATAAATAACTATTTTTATATAGACATTATTTTAATTTATAATTTTTATTATTTATTAAATTCGGCCATTTTTTGCAAAAAACAAATTACAAAATAATGCTGTTGATTTTTTATTGTTATTTACTCTATGAAACGATAGAAAAAAAAATGAAAATCTGCTGTTTCCAGCAAAAGAAAAATCAAAATTTTGTCTACGCTATTTACGTCTTGCAACTTTAGAACACAAAGATTTAAATATTTCTGTATACCTATAAATATAAACTAAAATTATGTATTTTATTTCGTTGATATAAACTTTAAACATAAATTTACTTAAAAAAAAGTATATAATCCAGTTTTTTTATCCTTAAAACTTTTTAAAAACTCGTTAAGGGCCATTATTACAACTTGCCTATAAAGTGTCCGATAGTTAAAGGTAACTTTCGTTAACGGGAGGAATAAAGTGACTTTTAATGCTTTTCGTTATTACAACTTACCTTTAAAATAAAAGTTATATTTTTTAAAATACGGCAAAACCAGAACAAGAACCGATTACTTTTTGCATTAAATTTGTTTAAAAGACACCAAGTGGCAACAACGCGCATGTTTACATGAAAAAATAAACAAAAAAATTTTGTAAATTGTGCACTAAAAAAACTTAACAACAATGAAATGTGTTTTACTTTCCATTTTTATTGAATTTACTTCTTTGTTGACAAAATAAATAAAATATTTATGTTAACAACTCAACGAACAAAACAATATGGCAGTCTCAATAAAATATGGTAAGCTCAAAAATTTAAACCTCACGTTAAAAGTTAAAGGCAAGGCAATCTTCCCAATAACTTTATCGGTCACTTTTAGGTTAAAGTTTAGTTGTAATAACCAAAAGCAATTTATCTGTCCGATAACATCCTACCTTTAACTAAAAAGTTAAAGGCAAGGCAATCTTCCCAATAACTTTATCGGTCACTTTTAGGTTAAAGTTTAGTTGTAATAACCAAAAGCAATTTATCTGTCCGATAACATCCTACCTTTAACTAAAGGCAAGTTGTAATAATGGGCCTAAAACTTTTTTTTTTTTCATTCGGTTCACAAATAACAAAATCCCAAGAAACTTACAGATCCATGTAACAATTCTCGTTTGCTTTAATTTTATTTTATTCCTATCTTTTTCTAAAGTGAAAATAAATTTTTGAATAATAATTAAAACGACAGAGATATTTGAAAAGAATTTAAAATAATGGGTTGGCAACTAAGTAAATGCGGATTTTACTCATTGATGACATTATGTAGTTGAATTTTTAGGTTAGATGACGTAATTGAAATATCAAATACATATTGTTATTTGATAGTCGGTACTTCAGCTGTTAATCAGTAAAAAAATTTTTTTGATCTGTTGCATGGTTTTTGTTTGGCGTCTGTTGAAAAATGGAAAATCAAAAGGAACATTTTCGTCATATTTTGCTTTTTTATTTCCGGAAAGGAAAAAACTCTTCGCAAGCTCATAAAAAGTTATGTGCTGTTTATGGTGACGAAGCCTTAAAGGAACGGCAGTATCAAAATTTTCACTAAGAGATGAAAAACGCTCCGGTCGTCCAGTTCAAGTGGACGACGATCAAATCAAAGCAATAATTGATTCGGATCGTCACAGTACAACACGTGAGATTGCAAGGAAACTTCCAGCCAGGCCCACGATATCGAAAGAAAACTTAAGCGAAAGAAACTCAGTCACTCACTGTGAATCTAAACTGCGGCCCACTAATTGTCACTTTATCGTTCGCTTTGCTTTACGTTGCCAACCTAATGCAAATAAGGAACAAAGCTGCCATATCAACATATCAAAAAATAATCGCGAATATACACAAAAAAAGCGCTGAAATGCTTAAATTGTACAGTAAAAAATGCAATCGTGTGCTAGTTTAACTTGACAGAAATGTAGTAAACAAACTTATTCCGATTTTGTTTATTTATGTATATGTGTGTAAAAAAATTTTGTGTTACCAATCGCATTTATTTTTGGCGACACAAAAATTAGTGTGCCGCAAATCAGCTGTTTGTCGCTTAAAACTACACGATTCGATATCGTGGGCCTGGCTGTTCATGTATCACATACATGCATTGAAAATCGCGTAAAGCAACTTGGCTATGTACGCAAACTTGATGTATGGGTTCCTCATGAACTGAAAGAAATTCATTTAACACAACGCACATCTGCGATTTGTTAACTAAACGTAATGGAAACGATCCATTTTTAAAACGATTAATAACTGGTGATGACAAATGGGTTCTTTACAACAATGTCAATCGGAAAAGATCGTGGAGCAAACCAGGTGAACCAGTGCAAACAACATCAAAAGTTGATAGTCATCAAAAGAAAGTTTTGTTATCAGTTTGGTAGGATTACAAAGGAATTGTCTACTTCGAACTTTTACCACCCAATCGAACGATAAATTCAGGAGTCTACATTGGACAACTAACAAAATTGAACAATGCAGTTGAAGAAAAGCAGCCCAAATTGGCAAATCGAAAAGGTGTTGTATTCCATCATGACAATACAAAGCCGGCCACACAGATCTTTGGCCACTCGGCAAAAATTATTGGAGCTTGGTTGGGATGTTTTGCCATATCCACCATATAGTCCAGACCTTGCACCATCTGATTACTTTTTACTTCGGTCTTTGCAGATGATGATGTGAAATCGTACCTTGTTCAGTTTTTTTATGAACGTGGAATTATGATGCTGCCTGAAAGATGGCAAGAGGTCATTACTCAAAATGGGCAATACATTACATAATAAAGTTATTTCGTTCCATGAAAAAATTTACTTTTATTTACAAAAAAAAAAAAAAAAATCCGCAATTAAGTACTTAGTTGCCAACCCAATATTATTTTTAGTTTCATATGAGAATAGCACACATCCAATAATGTAATTTTTTTCTTTAATTTTCCCTTCGTTTTATTACAGTTTTCGTTTATGAGAGATTTTTATTTTGGCACTTCTTGCCACTTTTATTGTTCAAAAAGTTTTGAAAAAGTTCCTGATTTTTTCTCTCTTGACTTTCTACATGTTATTTATGTCTGTTTGGTTGCGGTTTTGTTTTTTTTTTTCTTTCATATGTAACCGTTCAATACATACAAAATTCTTTATAAAAAATTCCATTTTAATGTCTTGTTGGTGTTAAAATTTTTGGCTGTTTTATCTCACCTGTAGTCAATGCGCAAAACGGTGTTATTTAAAACAGGCACAACTTTGGAATGGCTGTAGTTTTGACCACTGCAATTAAGAAAGTGTTTTAATTTTCCACCATAATAAGTTTGTCTGTCTATCCTTCTTTTACTATTGCAGCAAAATAGTACTTCTGAAGCTTAATACTGTGATATAAACAGTATTTTTCTAAATTATGATTTTAGGCCAGAACTCAATGCTGTAGGTATTGGTATAAACTGTTGCTATTAGTGCGTGCATTGCCTTTATGTCGTTTAGAGAGGTGCTTTTAATTTATTTCTTTTTTACTTAAACGCTGTTGCATCCATTACGTTGAAAATGTTAATGCTCAATTTAAAGAGTTTTTAATTAATTTTTGCTTTCCGTTTTTATTTGCATTTGCAGGGCGGTGAAGTTATACAGGAGAGCATTACTTCAAATGTTAGTGAAGATATAATCACACTGGAATTTCAGAAAACCGATGGTACATTGATAACGCAAATAATTGATTTTCGCAATGTGAGTATAAATAATAAACAAAAAACAATTTTATTATAACTCGTATTCATACCAAAATTTTTAGATTTAAGTTGATATTTTTTGTAAACAATTTTTGTGACAGTTTTTAGCAGTAGTATTATCAGAAAACATCTTTTGAAAACTCGTTTAGTTATAATAAATTATGAAATTATTTAGATCGTTTGTATATATTTGGCGTCTCTTTAATTGAAAGGGTATCACTAAACTTTGGAATTTACATCTGTTAATCAATTTTGGTTACTCTAGTTTATTGTAGCGACAATATATTATTTTAACGCCATTAATATGAAAACTTTAATCAGACCACCAATAGGCATACTGACTTCGATTACGACACAATCGAATAGATAAACAGCCTGACATATTTAATTGGACACTTGTACAAAAAATGTATTTATTTTGTTTTTTTTTTCCTTTAGGAAGTACGCATACTTAAAGCCCTAGTCTTGGGTGAAGAAGAGCGAGGACAAAATCTCTATCAAGTCATGTGTTTTGTAACAAAATTTCAAAAAGGCGACTTTATATCATCGGATGCAATGGCAAAATTGCGACAAAAAAATCCCAGCACAATACGCACACCCGAAGAGGATAAGGGTAAAGAATTATTTACAATGACCTCTTGGGTACACCTTAACCGTTCACAGCCTATTACTAGACACCTTATGACAGTGTGTAGTGAAGCTGTGGATGCTACATACATAAGGGATGTAGACTTGAAAGCTTGGTCTGAATTACCTGGTAAGATTTATTATTATGTATTGTTTTTTATTTTTACACCATTGCTTGTTTTACATTAATTTTGATCTTAAATAATTGATTTTGTTTTTTTTCAATATTTGTTTCTTTAAGGTTCCTCTATATCTAGCCTAGAGGCTGCTACTGAAAAATTTCCAGACACGTTGTCGTCACGTTGCAATGAAGTTAGTAGCCTATGGGCTCCATGTATATGCACTTTAGAAACCTGCATCGGTTGGTATCCCTGTGGGCTGAAATATTGTAAAGGTAAAACAACAGTTGGTGATTCATCGGCTGCAGCTGCACAAGCGAATTATCGTTGTGGCATTAAAACCTGTCGTAAGTGTTCCCAATTTTCATATTATGTAAGACAAAAACAGCAATGTTTATGGGATGAATGACGAGAACTGCAACTAATCAATACAATTCCAATAACCACAATAAAAACTAAATTTTTTAAAACAAAATACAATAGAAATCATATTCCAATTATTATGATTTGTAACTTAAGCTCACTGTACAAACTTCTAAAGACAATAATTATGATGGAGAGTAATGTCAACATTATCATCATTATGATAATACTAATTATTATCGTCAAAATCATAGAAACACGTTATTTTTATATTAAAAAACTTTTGCTACGTTTAGAAACAATTTCTGAAAATATTACAAAAAAGTTAGCAATTAAATGTTTCTCTTTTCAAATCCCTAAAACATTACTGTTATTATTGCTGAAATGACATGTAAACTATAAATAGTGAATAATTCGTATGTTGCTTCTTTCATTACTACAACATGTCATGTTATTGGTTAAAATTTTTAAAACTATAATTATGAAAAGAAACGGTTTAAATCAAATTATAATATAATTTCATAAAGTGCTTAATAATATGCGTGTATTGTAAATAGTGTAACATAAATTGTATAACTATATTTTTATATATACTTTATGTTTAATAGTATTAATAATTATGATAAACACTATTTCCTCGTAAACATTTCTATAAGTTTAGAATTTCAAGAGGAGACGCTCAATATTTTTTTAACACTCAAGACCTATAAATAAAGTCAACTCAATTTGCAGGCTTATGTGAATACAACAAGTGTTTGATTGATAAAATTATTAGTATATATGTAAGTTTTTCTTTTAAGCAGCGTTACTATATACATACATATATAACTGGCCTTTAAATTCATTGACAACGTAATTAATACGTCTATGTATGGAGTCAAAGTACTGCAACAATTCGTCATTCTCTGCAGTACCGTCCATACCAGTGTTCATTCACCCTCCACCCCGACCGTCGGTGCGGATGTTATGAATCCACATTATCATCCTGACCATAAAAATACTTATCACCAATCTTTATGACCCCTATTGGAGCACCATAACCAACTTCATCATCATAGGCATAAGCTTCTCTTGTGCCTAATGCAATCCTCCTTTCACTCCTAACCCGATTGGCAATGGACCTTTTCACCCTGTTCAAGCAGTGGATGATACGAGCCTTGTCTGTCGATCCTCCTCCAGATTCTTCCTGGACCCTCTGAAGAGTTTTAAAAAGGTCACCATCTAGATCAACTCTTTGATTGCACCTCAAGGATAGTGTGGGAATACGAGCAATTTGTCCTTTTCCTCCTGCCAGAAAGTCGGTCTGTGAGGCACTTGCTAGAATCTTGCTACCAGAATCGTTTGATTCTATTCCCGAGAGAGCGAACTCCGTGGACTAGACAGTTTTTATCCTGGCTTGCGAGCGAAGCCATTTGCATATGTGCATTTCTATGCGCTGAACAGAACTCCTCGCTATGTTGGTATAACCCCGAGAAGGATCATACATAAACAAGGCCTTACACATCAGCGCAATTACTCCGTTAAGCTCGATTTGTCCCTCGCTGTCGTCGAACTTAACGTCTAGAATTATCTCTCCAGGAAACACAAGAGACAGAAGCCAAGACGCTATCTCGTCCTGCATTTCCGGGCAGTATGTCTTGTTCAGAATATTAGTAGCGAAGGAGCCCTTCGACACTGAAGTTCTACCTGATTTATGAAGTAAATTAGGCGACTACGGATAGTCGTTCAGCGACACAAAAAATCCTTTCTGAGATTCGAGCAGCGCATGCATAATGCCGCGCCATTCGCCGGATCTCAACCTTCCCAAAACAGCATGGATACGAGAATGAATGCACGACTCGAACATCCTATCCTGTTCATATCGACGCGAGTCTGATTCATTGACAACGTAATTCATCCGTCTATGTATGGAGTCAAAGTACTGCAATTGCATTTCTATGCGCTGAACAGAACTCCTCGCTATGTTGGTATAATCCCGAGAAGGATCATACATAAACAAGGCCTTGCACATCAGCGCAATTACTCCGTTAAGCTCGATTTGTCCCTCGCTGTCGTCGAACTTAACGTCTAGAATTGTCTCTCCAGGAAACACAAGAGACAGAAGCCAAGACGCTATCTCGTCCTGCATTTCCGGGCGGTATGTCTTGTTCAGAATATTAGTAGCGAAGGAGCCCTTCGACACTGAAGTTCTACCTGATTTATGAAGTAAATTAGGCGACTACAGATAGTCGTTTAGCGACACAAAAAATCCTTTTTGAGATTCGAGCAGCGTATGCATAATGCCGCGCCATTCGCCGGATCTCAACCTTCCAAAGACAGCGTCGATACAAGAATGAATGCACGACTCGGACATCCTATCATGTTCATATCGACGCGAGTTTGATTCATTGACAATGTAATTAATACGTCTATGTATGGAGTCAAAGTACTGCAACAATTCGTCATTGTCTGCAGTACGGTCTATACCAGTGTTCATCCCGATCCACGGTGCGGATATTATGAATCCACTCACTACCAGAATCGTCTGATTCTATTCCCAAGAGAGCGAACTCCGTGGACTCGACAGTTTTTATCCTGGCTTGCGAGCGAAACCATTTGCATATGTGCATTTCTATGCGTTGAACAGAACACTGAAGTTCTACCTGATTTATGAAGTAAATTAGGCGACTACAGATAGTCGTTCAGCGACACAAAAAATCCTTTCTGAGATTCGAGCAGCGCATGCATAATGCCGCGCCATTCGCCGGATCTCAACCTTCCAAAAACAGCATGGATACGAGAATGAATGCACGACTCGGACATCCTATCCTGTTCATATCGACGCGAGTCTGATTCATTGACAACGTAATTCATCCGTCTATGTATGGAGTCAAAGTACTGCAATTGCATTTCTATGCACTGAACAGAACTCCTCGCTATGTTAGTATAACCCCGAGAAGGATCATACATGAACAAGGCCTTGCACATCAGCGCAATTACTCCGTTAAGCTCGATTTGTCCCTCGCTGTCGTCGAACTTAACGTCTAGAATTATCTCTCCAGGAAACACAAGATACAGAAGCCAAGACGCTATCTCGTCCTGCATTTCCGGGCGGTATGTCTTGTTCAGAATATTAGTAGCGAAGGAGCCCTTCGACACTGAAGTTCTACCTGATTTATGAAGTAAATTAGGCGACTACGGATAGTCGTTCAGCGACACAAAAAATCCTTTCTGAGATTCGAGCAGCGCATGCATAATGCCGCGCCATTCGCCGGATCTCAACCTTCCCAAAACAGCATGGATACGAGAATGAATGCACGACTCGAACATCCTATCCTGTTCATATCGACGCGAGTCTGATTCATTGACAACGTAATTCATCCGTCTATGTATGGAGTCAAAGTACTGCAATTGCATTTCTATGCGCTGAACAGAAGTCCTCGCTATGTTAGTATAACCCCGAGAAGGATCATACATGAACAAGGCCTTGCACATCAGCGCAATTACTCCGTTAAGCTCGATTTGTCCCTCGCTGTCGTCGAACTTAACGTCTAGAATTATCTCTCCAGGAAACACAAGAGACAGAAGCCAAGACGCTATCTCGTCCTGCATTTCCGGGCAGTATGTCTTGTTCAGAATATTAGTAGCGAAGGAGCCCTTCGACACTGAAGTTCTACCTGATTTATGAAGTAAATTAGGCGACTACGGATAGTCGTTCAGCGACACAAAAAATCCTTTCTGAGATTCGAGCAGCGCATGCATAATGCCGCGCCATTCGCCGGATCTCAACCTTCCCAAAACAGCATGGATACGAGAATGAATGCACGACTCGAACATCCTATCCTGTTCATATCGACGCGAGTCTGATTCATTGACAACGTAATTCATCCGTCTATGTATGGAGTCAAAGTACTGCAATTGCATTTCTATGCGCTGAACAGAAGTCCTCGCTATGTTGGTATAATCCCGAGAAGGATCATACATGAACAAGGCCTTGCACATCAGCGCAATTACTCCGTTAAGCTCGATTTGTCCCTCGCTGTCGTCGAACTTAACGTCTAGAATTATCTCTCCAGGAAACACAAGATACAGAAGCCAAGACGCTATCTCGTCCTGCATTTCCGGGCGGTATGTCTTGTTCAGAATATTAGTAGCGAAGGAGCCCTTCGACACTGAAGTTCTACCTGATTTATGAAGTAAATTAGGCGACTACAGATAGTCGTTCAGCGACACAAAAAATCCTTTCTGAGATTCGAGCAGCGCATGCATAATGCCGCGCCATTCGCCGGATCTCAACCTTCCAAAGACAGCGTCGATACAAGAATGAATGCACGACTCGGACATCCTATCATGTTCATATCGACGCGAGTCTGATTCATTGACAATGTAATTAATACGTCTATGTATGGAGTCAAAGTACTGCAACAATTCGTCATTGTCTGCAGTACGGTCTATACCAATGTTCTTCCCGATCCACGGTGCGGATATTATGAATCCACTCACTACCAGAATCGTCTGATTCTATTCCCGAGAGAGCGAACTCCGTGGACTCGACAGTTTTTATCCTGGCTTGCGAGCGAAGCCATTTGCATATGTGCATTTCTATGCATTGAACAGAACACTGAAGTTCTACCTGATTTATGAAGTAAATTAGGCGACTACGGATAGTCGTTCAGCGACACAAAAAATCCTTTCTGAGATTCGAGCAGCGCATGCATAATGCCGCGCCATTCGCCGGATCTCAACCTTCCCAAAACAGCATGGATACGAGAATGAATGCACGACTCGAACATCCTATCCTGTTCATATCGACGCGAGTCTGATTCATTGACAACGTAATTCATCCGTCTATGTATGGAGTCAAAGTACTGCAATTGCATTTCTATGCGCTGAACAGAAGTCCTCGCTATGTTAGTATAACCCCGAGAAGGATCATACATGAACAAGGCCTTGCACATCAGCGCAATTACTCCGTTAAGCTCGATTTGTCCCTCGCTGTCGTCGAACTTAACGTCTAGAATTATCTCTCCAGGAAACACAAGAGACAGAAGCCAAGACGCTATCTCGTCCTGCATTTCCGGGCAGTATGTCTTGTTCAGAATATTAGTAGCGAAGGAGCCCTTCGACACTGAAGTTCTACCTGATTTATGAAGTAAATTAGGCGACTACGGATAGTCGTTCAGCGACACAAAAAATCCTTTCTGAGATTCGAGCAGCGCATGCATAATGCCGCGCCATTCGCCGGATCTCAACCTTCCCAAAACAGCATGGATACGAGAATGAATGCACGACTCGAACATCCTATCCTGTTCATATCGACGCGAGTCTGATTCATTGACAACGTAATTCATCCGTCTATGTATGGAGTCAAAGTACTGCAATTGCATTTCTATGCGCTGAACAGAAGTCCTCGCTATGTTGGTATAATCCCGAGAAGGATCATACATGAACAAGGCCTTGCACATCAGCGCAATTACTCCGTTAAGCTCGATTTGTCCCTCGCTGTCGTCGAACTTAACGTCTAGAATTATCTCTCCAGGAAACACAAGATACAGAAGCCAAGACGCTATCTCGTCCTGCATTTCCGGGCGGTATGTCTTGTTCAGAATATTAGTAGCGAAGGAGCCCTTCGACACTGAAGTTCTACCTGATTTATGAAGTAAATTAGGCGACTACAGATAGTCGTTCAGCGACACAAAAAATCCTTTCTGAGATTCGAGCAGCGCATGCATAATGCCGCGCCATTCGCCGGATCTCAACCTTCCAAAGACAGCGTCGATACAAGAATGAATGCACGACTCGGACATCCTATCATGTTCATATCGACGCGAGTCTGATTCATTGACAATGTAATTAATACGTCTATGTATGGAGTCAAAGTACTGCAACAATTCGTCATTGTCTGCAGTACGGTCTATACCAATGTTCTTCCCGATCCACGGTGCGGATATTATGAATCCACTCACTACCAGAATCGTCTGATTCTATTCCCGAGAGAGCGAACTCCGTGGACTCGACAGTTTTTATCCTGGCTTGCGAGCGAAGCCATTTGCATATGTGCATTTCTATGCATTGAACAGAACACTGAAGTTCTACCTGATTTATGAAGTAAATTAGGCGACTACGGATAGTCGTTCAGCGACACAAAAAATCCTTTCTGAGATTCGAGCAGCGCATGCATAATGCCGCGCCATTCGCCGGATCTCAACCTTCCCAAAACAGCATGGATACGAGAATGAATGCACGACTCGAACATCCTATCCTGTTCATATCGACGCGAGTCTGATTCATTGACAACGTAATTCATCCGTCTATGTATGGAGTCAAAGTACTGCAATTGCATTTCTATGCGCTGAACAGAAGTCCTCGCTATGTTGGTATAATCCCGAGAAGGATCATACATGAACAAGGCCTTGCACATCAGCGCAATTACTCCGTTAAGCTCGATTTGTCCCTCGCTGTCGTCGAACTTAACGTCTAGAATTATCTCTCCAGGAAACACAAGAGACAGAAGCCAAGACGCTATCTCGTCCTGCATTTCCGGGCAGTATGTCTTGTTCAGAATATTAGTAGCGAAGGAGCCCTTCGACACTGAAGTTCTACCTGATTTATGAAGTAAATTAGGCGACTACGGATAGTCGTTCAGCGACACAAAAAATCCTTTCTGAGATTCGAGCAGCGCATGCATAATGCCGCGCCATTCGCCGGATCTCAACCTTCCCAAAACAGCATGGATACGAGAATGAATGCACGACTCGAACATCCTATCCTGTTCATATCGACGCGAGTCTGATTCATTGACAACGTAATTCATCCGTCTATGTATGGAGTCAAAGTACTGCAATTGCATTTCTATGCGCTGAACAGAAGTCCTCGCTATGTTGGTATAATCCCGAGAAGGATCATACATGAACAAGGCCTTGCACATCAGCGCAATTACTCCGTTAAGCTCGATTTGTCCCTCGCTGTCGTCGAACTTAACGTCTAGAATTATCTCTCCAGGAAACACAAGATACAGAAGCCAAGACGCTATCTCGTCCTGCATTTCCGGGCGGTATGTCTTGTTCAGAATATTAGTAGCGAAGGAGCCCTTCGACACTGAAGTTCTACCTGATTTATGAAGTAAATTAGGCGACTACAGATAGTCGTTCAGCGACACAAAAAATCCTTTCTGAGATTCGAGCAGCGCATGCATAATGCCGCGCCATTCGCCGGATCTCAACCTTCCAAAGACAGCGTCGATACAAGAATGAATGCACGACTCGGACATCCTATCATGTTCATATCGACGCGAGTCTGATTCATTGACAATGTAATTAATACGTCTATGTATGGAGTCAAAGTACTGCAACAATTCGTCATTGTCTGCAGTACGGTCTATACCAATGTTCTTCCCGATCCACGGTGCGGATATTATGAATCCACTCACTACCAGAATCGTCTGATTCTATTCCCGAGAGAGCGAACTCCGTGGACTCGACAGTTTTTATCCTGGCTTGCGAGCGAAGCCATTTGCATATGTGCATTTCTATGCATTGAACAGAACACTGAAGTTCTACCTGATTTATGAAGTAAATTAGGCGACTACAGATAGTCGTTCAGCGACACAAAAAATCCTTTCTGAGATTCGAGCAGCGCATGCATAATGCCGCGCCATTCGCCGGATCTCAACCTTCCAAAGACAGCATCGATACGAGAATGAACGCACGACTCGGACATCCTATCCTGTTCATATCGACGCGAGTCTGATTCGTTGACAACGTAATTAATACGTCTATGTATGGAGTCAAAGTACTGCAATTGCATTTCTATGCACTGAACAGAACTCCTCGCTATGTTAGTATAACCCCGAGAAGGATCATACATAAACAAGGCCTTGCACATCAACGCAATTACTCCGTTAAGCTCGATTTGTCCCTCGCTGTCGTCGAACTTAACGTCTAGAATTATCTCTCCAGGGAACACAATGGACAGAAGCCAAGACGCTATTTCGTCCTGCATTTCCGGGCGGTATGTCTTATTAAGAATTTTAGTAGCGAAGAAGCCCTTTATGAAGTAAATTAGGTGGAATAGCTGAAACGTTAATAGTGTTACCATATAGTTTTCCATATAATTGAGAATTTTCTTTATTTTAAAACCGGCAACTCTGGCTGTTTTTTGACAATATCATCACTGTCACACAACAACAAAAAACCTGTTGTTTTTTATGTGGTTGTATTTACATACATACTTATATGAAATTGAGTTGACCTTAAAATTCTCTAAAAGATCTATGACGATTATGTATGAAAAAAATGTTGAATATCTCTCTTGTTATAAAACATTTCCAGTCTAGCCTTTCTTAATAAATATTTATTTAGTTTCTCTAAAAATGTGGCCTTAGTATCTAAAAATAAATTATATATAAATTATATATATATATATATATATATATGAAATTATATATATATCTATATATATGTATATAAATGAGAAAACTCTAAAATAAGATAAATTACTAAAAAAAGTTAAAAAAAGTGTTCAAAATATATGTAAAAGAGCCATGCTAAACCTTAAATATGAAACTCGTTTATAAAAAATATTATCTATTAAAACTATGCTTAAAGAACAAAATAGACTATGTCGTTAAAAGTGAAAATCGCTAAAGACTAAAATTGAAATCTAATCAATTGGAAATTACGATATTTTTAAAATTTCTTTTATTATTATACTATTAGCCTACCTTTAAAACAGCTGTTGAAATTCAGTTTAAATTGGATTTGAAAACCTACTTAATTTATTTTTAATTTAAGTCCATTTCAATTTACAGAATTTACTCGTATGTTTTTAAAAGGTTGTTTAAAGGCCTAGTGCGTTATTCACAAAAATATTTTTTCCGTTTGGCAAGTAGAGTATATAGCTGTTTGTCTAATAAGCCCTTAATAATATCACTTTATTATTGGTTAATACGCCAGTTATTTTTTTTAAATTTATTTTAAACAAATGTATACATGCATATATTTTCTTTACTATAAAATTTTTAAACGTACCCTACAGAAATCGAGACAACTCCTTACACGCATGTAAAGAGTATTCCACAAGAGACCAGGACTAGTCCAAAAGTAATCTGAATATATGGGAAAAACATGCTCCATTTTATATGTAACCATGTAATTCAAAAAATATTACGCCAGAGTAATCCAAAAACTAGTCCAAGTAACTATTTCGCAAATTATTAACACAGGGTTAGTCTTGAAATTACTTCATGTCACTACTCCATGGATTACAACAGAAAACTAGTTTGGAAACCATTTTACACTATTACCTATGTGAATACTCCATGGAACACCACAAGAGACTAGTTTGAAAACGATCCTTTGGCAACATTTCTTGTTTTTCCAAAAAAAAAAAAAAAAATCAAAAGAAATGAATTCAGAAAATTTTTCGTATAAAATGTTTTCTTCATTTATTAAAAAAACTATGATAAAACAAAAACAAGTACAGTGGAATCGCAATAGAGTGAACTAATTCGTGCAAGGCCAGTTCACTCTATTGGAAATGTTCACTCTAAAGAGTCAACACTTTTTTATAAAAAAAAATCTATATTTATTTTGTATTATTATTTAATTGCAAAGAAGTAGAGTAATTTTCAAGAGTTTTTTACTTTGTACAAGCATTTTTAGTCTATTAATTTTCCAAATAAAAATATGTGTATATTTTTCCACTCACCACCGCATATTTGGGCTAAAATCGTAGTTGGTTTTTCTGTTTGCTGACATTATGAAATGTTTACAATTTTCTGTAATATATTTGCCGGCTTATTGACCGGTTCTTGCTGTTGTTTTTTCCTTGTCAGCCTGTTCCATTCTTCCACAGCAGCTACAATGTTGTTGTTTATACAACGTATTATTTAAAGAGGCAATGCTCACTAATGTTAATTACCCGTTGGAGGTCTCTACAGACTCTTTCGAACCTGCGTTTTCTCCCTCCTCTTTTCTTGGGCTTCGTGAATATATTCACCTTCTCTGCTACTATATTTCTATTCTTTTGCCTCCTTTTATATTCTTCAATAGTTATAGGCTTGGGACCAACATTTAATGGTGTTGGTTTATATATTGGAGGTTTTGTCTCCTCTGAAGACGTGGGAACGTATTCCAACTCTCGCTCCCACTTCTCGAAAATCCTGTTTATTTCCTCTATCGAGGACATTAATGAAAGGTATTTTATATTATTATTTATTTTTTTTTTTCAAAATAAAATATTGCCAGGATTTGGCAGGATCGCCATGTAATGTATGGGATGTTGTTTTGTTTTAACCGGCAGGACTCCGATGGATAAAAATTGATTTGATGTAAAAAAAGCTTGAGTATTGTCGTAGCACTCCTGCCGCATTAACCGAGCATCAAAATGCCCTTTTGAGAATCAATAATTAAAACAACGTGGAAGTTGAGTGTTCTAATTAATTCTGATTTATTTAAGAAACTTAGTTGGCTTATATACAACAATGAGAATTATGCTTAACCACCTACCCTTAACCTAGGTTTGTGTATGTGTATATTAAATTTAAATGCTCAAAACACATGTACATTCATAATGAGAAAATAGAATATTTTCTCACAGTTGGAAAGTGAAACGGGTTGCATTCTTGCAGTCAAACCAAAGTGCAGTTATAGTATTTATAAATATTTTGGCCTTGCGTATCCAATGTGTGAATGACGACGGTCAGCGGTATCACATTCTTGTAATCAAAACAAAGTGCAGTTACAGTATTAATATTTGGCCGTGAGTATCTAATGTGTGAATGACGACGGTCAGCGGTATCACCAAAAGAGGTGTCCTATGTCGTCTGCTTGTATGTTTTTCAAATGACACACGATACTTTTATAAATAGACACTTCAATAATATTTTACAAACATGCACACAACAGGTTGTAACCAAAAACATGCACACAACAGATCGCAACCAAAAACATGTACTCAAAAGAATGCAATCATGCTACAGTGTAATTACAATTGTTGCTATGAAGTTGCAAGTACCTTTTTGTCTGAATTGTTGATGCGAAGCAGGAATCCGTTGACTGGTAGACCGCAAGTACCTTTTTGTCTGAATTGTTGATGCGAAGCAGGAATCCGTTGACTGGTAGACCACCTACTTGTTGTTGTGTTTTACAGTTGGACTGCAGCTTACGGTACCAAATTATTTTTCGTTATGATGATAGGGGTGGTGTTTATCCCTTTTTTATTTTATTTAAATAAAAAGGCCGAATGTTATCCTTAAAATTAACAATTATATTAACAGTCTCTTGCTGTTTTATGAAATACAAAAAAGAAGGTATACAGCTTCTTGCTGTTACAAGTGAGAACTTTAAAAATTAAATTGAAGTATGGTAAATAATGGCAAAAATAGAAATATAAAGTAAAATCTAAATATGTTAAATAATGAAAAGAAATTATATAAAATTATAAAAGTTTGTTGCAGTCACTTCAACCATTGTCATTTCATTTTTTTTTTATCTTTTTAATTAATTATCATTATTTGTTTATTTAATAATTAAATTTTGATATCTCATTTCTCTGACATCAATGTTATATTTTAACTTTTCAAATGTTTTGTTTCTATCAACATTTTCAATAGAAACGTTTTATTTATTGCGGATCCGATAATTGCAAATTTACTAAATGAAACACCATATTTAAATGTCCGTATTAATTACATGTTTATTTTTATACATATTATTTCGCTAAAATAACTTTTGAACTATTATACGCTTACATATACTCGTACATACATCCTAAAGAGACAACGTCCACGAAAGCTCAGTAATACCTAGTTCATCTATAGTTACGTGAGCACGTGGTTACGAAGTGTTGAGTGTTTACTTTTATAATCCATTCGGAAGCATCATATTAAAAAATTAAACCCATCACATCTTGTAAGCTTTTTTTTTCTAAAAGTGAAAGCAAACCCATCCACGTGATCGTTGAATATGATCTTATTAACATCATTTTCAAACAAAATCCATGCGTTTATAGATCTCTTGCTGCCAAGGTCCTTTCAAGTGGCAGAAGGTGTACTTGATGAATAAGCGCTTTTTTCTGTAAAACTGAACTTGAACTGAGACCACTGTTTCCAAGGCTTGCGGTTATTCCGAAACCTTATCAAGATCAACAACAATTCAATCTAATACAATCCAATTCAAGCAAATAATCAATATCAACATCCAAAAATAGCCAAGTCAGCAACAAAATTCCACTTGTGTTCACACAAACAAGTGCCAATTTAATCAAAACCGTAATAAAAATCCAAATCAAGTACCAAAACCAGCAAATTCAGCAAAAAATAAAAAGGCCAGAAACTTTCGAGACGACCCTCGCAAAATGCCAGAAACTTCTCAGACTACCCTCGGACACTTCGCCTTAATCGATAATTTCTCAGACGATCCTCGTAGGGTGTGGTCAGCCGACGCCAGACACTTACCCGAAATTATCTCGCCAAACCAAACGACTGGCAAATTACCTTAGCCAACAAGGTTTTTGACTGGAGCAACCAAATACCGTTCCTAGTGTAATTTGGTGCGCTGAATTCGAATCTGTAAATGGTTTTTCTCTATCACGTCAGGTTTTCGAGATATAAAAAAAGCGTTTATTGGTTTTTTCCATAAAAAATTATTAGTTTATTTAAAAATCAGTGAGCTGTCAAAAGTGAATAGCGTTGCATGATTGTCGTTTGTATTTCGTTGGTTCAGTTTCACGTATTAGAGTCCAGCAATAGTCGCCCAGCAAACTTTTATTCCAAAATCCTTGATAGTTTCTTTCAATTTTCGTTAAATCTTGATGGGCGCGCTCCTCTTATTCGTCGCTAATAGTACCTAGGTTTTGTGGGAAAAAATCTAAATGCGAATGATAATTTTTCAATAATTCAGCAACAATTTGTCTGTAGTTTTCACTCTTATAGTTTCCAAGAAAACTTTTCACGATGCACTTAAAAGACTCCCAGGCTGCATATTTTTTCTCCGATAAACATTGAGAAAAATTATGATCATTCATAAGCTTCCTGATCTGAGGGCCAACAACTATCCCTTCTTTGATTTTAGCATATGAAATTTTAGGAAAAACTTTTAACAAATATTTAAATGCTGCTAGTGAAAGATATTTCGGACTCACTGCTCGTAGCACTGGGAATGACTGGTAGTGGATCAGTTGACAGACGTTGAACTGGTTTAGAAACTGATAGGACATTAGGGTAGGTAATACTTTTTTGATTTTTTATATTGAATCCAGCAACTTTTATTAAACAGAAATAACAAGCAGTTTGGTGGTTACTTGACTCTCTGCAAAGTACTGGAATTGAAAAACTAAATAGATTTTCTCGCCATTTGACCACTTGTATAAAATAGTTCTGCAACGATTGCAAAACATTGTCGGTGTCCACCGTTTGTCCAAGTTTCCGACAGCAAAACCAAAATAATGTAGATATGCATATTTTAGTGATTCTGATATTACATATCCTTTTTTTCTAATTTTTTTGTACCCGTGGCGTTTATTAGCGCCGGTACACTATACGTTAGGCAGGGATAATATATCTATTCACATTTTTTATTTTTACCTACAACACACTACATTAAACTCTATCTTTATACAAATTTGTAACGAATATAGGCTTTTGTCAAATTAATAACTGTGAAATTGTAGCGTCAGTATTAACTATTTTACAGTATTGCCAGCATGCGATAAAAGACGAACTGGACGTGATGGCCCAACTTTGTTGATAGATTCGAATTCAGCGCACCCAGATTAGCTAAAAAACATACTTCGTTTCCACAGTCAAAAATTTTTGCCTAATTTGTTGGCCAGTGTTATCAAAACCACGTTTTGCACCAATACAACTGCAAACACACAGCACCAGCAGAAAATCAAATAATTACGGCAACAGCCCGTACGCTTACGTATACACAAAGTTCAAAGAATATAGAGATTTTCATCCAGCTATATCTCAGCAATCCTTACACCGATTTTCACTTCGGATCACAGCAGCGCATCTCCTATGTAAACTTTCGACTAATGCCATGCACCGTTCCTGTAGAATGGCATACCAAGCTTTTTTAATTTCTTTCCATAAATCGCTCAAATTCTTTGGTTTTACTGCTCGTAAATGATCCTCAATATCATTCCACAAGTTCTCAATTGGATTGAGATCCGGGGATTGAGCTGGCCACTTTAGAACAGTGACAGGATTTTCCTCTAAGCAACTTTTCACTAGGCGTGAAGTGTGCTTAGGGTCATTATCATTCATAAACTTCCACATTAGAGGCACGTTGTCTCCAGCAAAGGGTACCATAATGTTTGTAAGTATATCTTTGGTCCATTTTAGTGTCAATCTAGTGTATAGGACCTACACCATGCCAGGAAAATGCTGCCCACACCATGACATTGCCACCACCATGTTTAACGGTTTTAAGGGTGTACTTTGGGTGATGCTCCATGTTTGGAGGGCGCCATACGTACCGTTTTCCATCAGAACCAAAGCGGCAAAACTTCGATTCATCGCTCCAGAGTACATTTTTCCAAAAATTCGTCGGCTTATTCTGATGTTCTCTTGTAAACTCAAGTCGGGATTTAATGTTTTTTTTTTTACTCTAGTGGTTTACGTTGTGCAATACACCCACGTAAAGTTTTTTCATTGAGACGTCGTCTTATTGTCCTGGACGATATGTTAATACCGAAATCCTCTGTTGCGTATCGTTCTCTTGCATAATTTACGTAAGGATTGATCTTGTTTGTAGCAAGATAAGTAATGTTCATGGCATTTTCGTAACATGTCGACAGTCACGTGCGCATCAAACGTCTGGTGGTCTCCCTCAGTGAAATACTTGTATTTTTGGCTGCATCAATGTATCTTGGCACCAATCTCGTCGTAAGTTCCCTTGCCGAAGTTGTCACATCCTTTGTTGTGTTTTTCAAGTGGTTTGATGTAACAAATATAAGCAATGTTAAATGTTGGGTGCTTCGCTTGGATAAGTTTCGGAGCCTTGTATTTATTAGATCCCATTTTCTCGAACTTAGTGAAAGGAGTAATCCCACTCGAGATCTTGGATCCACTTTCAAAGGATTGTTGAGCCCGGCTATAAAATCTTCGTTTGCCGGGACTTTGCATAGAGTTTATATACTCTTCAGCAGTCCAAGGCTTAAGTTTGCACTTGAACCTACGAAGTTCCTTGATGCCCTTAAAATATTCGGGTCGATACTCATCCAGTATGACGGATCCTTTCCTTTTTTTATAGGCTGCATGATGGTGACACGCACATCGAATCAGAGATCAGGTTATATTACAAATATGTACTGATTTAAACACCAGCACGTACTTACTACTCAAAGGCTGTCAACTGACTGACCCGCTCGTCTCATATGTGTCTGCTTATATACTATTTCCTGGCTGAGAACAAACACCAAACTCGTAATCACGGTTGCCACTGGCAAAAATTTTTTTCTACCAAAATTTGACCAAAAAGCTACCAAAAGTTACCATTTTTGAATTTTATTGATAAAAACTTAAAAAAATTCAGTACATATATATTTTTATATTATATATAATTATAATCACTTATTCATATATTAAAAACAAAATAACATAACAAAAACATAAACATAACATTACTTCAGGTATTCTACTTCACATTTTAACGAAATAAGAAAAAAAATTATTTAATATAATCTTTAGCTGACCAAACATAATGTTGGTCTTTGGAACCAGCCAATTCTTTTGCCAACATTATGTTGTTTAATGTTTTATATTCTAATTTATTTCTAAGTTTGGTTTTAATTAAACTTAAATCAAAAAATTTTCTTTCAGCGGCTGCTGAGCTATGAGGAAGGCACATTAAATTAAATATAAAATCAGTCAATTCCTTAAATCTATATTCATTAAGCCCATTTTTTATTAAACTTGTGTTTTCCCAAAAAGAAGTAATATCATCGTTTTGATTGAGATCATTTGATAACAAAGTAAGAAGACTCCATTGAGTAACAATTGTGTCATTGTCACAACTTTTCAAATAATAAAATTCATTTAAAAGATTTAAAATAGAATCTTTAGTTTCATTTAAAATTTTGTTGGGTGTTATAATTGACAACACTTTTAAATCATTTCGGCTAAAATCAAACCTGGTTTTTAATTGATTGAGAAATTCTATGTAAAAATTTCGTATGTGCCCTTTTATTAAAATTTTTTGTGACTCAGAAAATTGGTCAGAATTTAAGTATTTTTCTGATTCGCTCCCCATATATACATTCATTAATGGCAAATAGTACCGGTTATCATTTGTATCACAATCGTTCAAACATGCACATCTTTTTACATACTTTTGTCATCCATGAAGTTACAAGCAATAAGCTTGAAATTAATTTCAAGTTGCTGATACAAATATGGTAAGCGAACTCTTTCTGACTGGAACTCTTTATTTAAGTTGTTAATTATTTTTAATATGTAAGAAAGAAACATCATGTAAACTTTTATTTCTTCATTACCTAACATATTTGAAATTTCGATTGGCTTAATGCCATTTACTTCTAAAGAACATGACAAAAAATATAATTGTAAGGCCTGCCATTGTTCCAAAATTCTAGAAATGACTTGCTCTAGAGCTAACCACCTTGTCAAAGAAACACCCAGTATTTTATGTGGCTCAATATTACAATATTCTTGGAATTCTTTTAGTTCTGAAACTCTTTTTGGGCTATACGAAAAAAAATTATAAATTTTTCTGCAAAGATCTTCTATGTTGGATGGCAATTTTTTGCAAGCATAGCTGGAACAGAGATGCAGAGAATGGCATGTGCATTTCATATAGAACAAATTTGTGTCACGCTTTAACTTAGTTTTTAAACCATTCAATTCGCCTGCCATTGTGCTTGCGCCATCCGTCGCTAATCCAATTAAGTTTTTTATTGGAATGTTGTTTTGATCGAAGAAGCTGTGTATTACTTGATATATTGCATCAGCATTGGTTTTAACCAATTCTAATAGTGCAACAAATCTGTCGCAAATTGTCTTGGAGACACTATCAAAATACCTTACAACTAACACCAAACATTTCTTATTAGACAAGTCTGTTGTTTCATCGACAATTAGAGAAAATTTTGAAGATCTCATGGCAGTAGTAATATTGTCTGACGCTTTTTTGCCTAAAGTTTCGGCCAACTGTGTTGCTTTAGTACGCCCACATTTAATAGATTTTGCAATGCATGAATCTGGACAACATTCTCGAAGCAAATTGGGTAGAAAATCCATTAATAGTAGTGGTAAGTTATGGCAAATACAAAACATTACCAAGGTTAATTCTGCTTGCCTTATCTTCTTTTCCAGGGAACGCTGATCGTCGCTCAAAAACTTGTCAATTTGAATTAAATTTTTCTTTTGGTGTTCGCTTTGTATGTGCGAAGCATTCGTTTCATGTTTCTTTAAATGCGATAAATGATTTGTAAGTGACTTTTCACATACCACACAGAAACATTTTCCATTTTTATCTTGGAGCCACGAAAAAGTTCTTATCCATTCACCTCTAACTTTTCTAATTTCTTTGGGCTTTTCCCTCTCAACACTGTAAATACATAAAATATTATTACAAATTGTTTTACACGATGTCTTTTAAAGTTATTTACATATTTTTTGATGTTTCTGCTTCATCATCGCTGCTTAGCATACATTCGACTTGAGAAAGTCTTGGCTTTTTTGTTAAAAATCTGAAATATAATTTGAAACCGTTTTAAAGGAAAAAAACAGTAAATAAATAATTATCTTACCTATCCATACCAAACAACTGCAATTTTGACAAATTATATACTATGTGTATAACAACAACATAAACAAATAAACAAAAACAAAATGCGATCTAAACACACATGACTTCCACTTTCGTTTGATGTTTGTACTAGAGCGAAAGATAAGCAATGACACAGTTGTTTTAGTAAACTTCTTATTTGTTTAGAACAGTGTTACCATCGGCTTAAATTTGTTTAAGGTAGTAAGCGGCGGAACACAATTTACACGTAGGCGATTTGCACGTTAACAAGTAAGCACAGCAGAACAGAAATTAAAAAAATTAAATTCAAAAAGGTACCAAAATCAAAATGAAGTTACCAAGTTACCAAAGCAAAAAAGAGTTACCAGTTTTGGTAGAAAATTACCAAAGTGGCAACCGTGCTCGTAATATGTTATTTGTTCTCTCTCTCACAAAAAAAAAAAAAAAAAAAAAAAAAAAAAAAAAAAAAAAAAAAAAAAAAAACAGCACACGTAGAGTAGTCCCGTTGGTCAGCCAAAAGCCAAATAAATAAAAAATAGAACACCGTTACTCCATGTACCGTATGTTCATGAAAACAAAAATTCTTCGCCATAAGCTTCAACTTGTTCCATGTCAAGCAGAGAGGCATTCCTACTTTTTTTAGAGTTACGCTGCGTGGGACTATGAATACATATATTGTTTTTAGAACTCTTCTTATCTTCCATATATTAAACATTATAACCTTGTGATTTCGGTTATTGTTCTCGGGTCACTTTTGTTTAAAAGGATTTCTAAATTCTTCTCGGGCCGCTTTTTTTTAAAGAACTTTTTTTTTAATTCTACTCGATCGCCAGTTAAGTATTAAAACATTTTTATTTTTAGTTTTTTGGTCCGACAGCCATATTTTTATTCAATTCTCTTAAAATTATTTTTTTACTTTCTGGTTATACGACCATATATTGATGATTTTTTAATTTTTGTTTGCTTATCTAAATACAAAATATTTTCATACAAAATGCTTATGAAACTTCCTAACTTAAATATAAAAAAGTTTGTCAAATTCGGTTAAATATATTTGCCTACGAGAGTCATCAATGACCAGGGTACTCGAGTACCTCAATACAAAATACCTTATTTTTGAAAAAAGCACGATATGTGGCTGTGGGAGAATCACCATTTTTGTAGTAAATTTTGATAATTTTTAATTTGAATTCATTTATTTCTTCAAATATCTGTTTTGTCTTTCTTATATTATATTTACGAGTATATGTTATATTTTATTGATATTATATTCTATTCTAATATTTGTAAGTATTTAAACTAATTTTGCGTTTTAATTGATATTGGTATTGTTTTAGTGGTATAGTAGTATATAGTTAATAAATTTCTATATGCATGGACGTCCTGTTGCAGTTGCGCTGCGCTATAATCAGAAGGATATATATCGTCCTGATTCATCAATAAATTAGCGACTACTCTAGCACCAGGAATGCTATTGTGCTCAAAGTATAATTGGCACATGGCGCATGTGGTCGCAAGTAAAAATGTGACCCATTTTACATTGCTATGTCTTAGGAGAGGACCAGGTACAGCCAGATATTACATAAGTGTAATCCCAAAACAACTCTGTAACTACTCCATGAGTTATCCAAATGAGATTAGTAGTTTTATCTTTATTAGTTGAATCCACGAATCGGACTGATTTTTAAAATGTTACAGGTCTTAATATTAAATACTTAAAAGTGTTTTAAAAAAAAAAAAAATGTTTATTGCTATATGTATTATTATTGTTGGTGAGAAACTGAAAAACGGAATGAAATACAGTGACACAGAAAAGTCTAAATACCCACTAAGTTATTTCAATTTTGAGTAATGTAAGGAACCAACTCCCGCTCTCCTTCTCGGCTATTGTTATCACTTCTTTTGCTGGGTCTAAAAGGTCATCCGACCAAGGTTTACGCTGTGTTATTGCTGGGATAGATCTAGGAACCCACCCTCGCACACTGTTTTCATAAGTGGTGTTACGCAAGAACTATGTTGTCTAATAGAAAACTTCCTGTTGTGGCCCACTACGCCTAAATAAGCATAAGCAAGCCTCAAGTGAAGTTCTACTACTGTATCCGCTAGTATATAAGTGTCGTCTCCCCTGATACCCCTCCGTATCCTAGGTTGGTAACCAAGTACATCGGCAACCACACTTATAGCCATGTCAGTAACAATAGCATTCCATACGTTTCCTATCAGGCTAGTAGTTCTTTGTCCTGATTGAAGACCATCTCGTATCTTGAGGGTTAGTTTCGTAGCTAAGTTTTTTAATGTCGCCTGGCCATATGATGAAATGACACATTCCCATTCAGGCTGTATCTCGATATGGGAATATTCGGCCATTATGCTCAATATGGACTGGATGTCTGTACATGAAACTTGGTGATCAAAGGAAGCAAAATCCCAGGGTAGGGCGTACTTCAGCTGCTTTATCGCCTTCTGATCCTCTTCTGTCCTCATTGCTTCTTGGGCTGTTGTCTCGTCTAGGGTGATGCAAAATTGATCGAACAGAATTGACTGCATGATTTCTTTGTAATAGGTGAGAATAATGTCGTCAATCGGGAAAACAGACGTCCCATAAAAGAAGATGACCCTCGCAATGAATGGATCAAAGGATCCATCGAACCATCTCCTCCAAGGGGTAAGTGCATTCGTGGGTCTAGGGAGGTCACTCGCAGTGCGAGTGAAATATAAGGTACCGCCGCGGAGGCGGCTAATAAAACAAGAATGCGAAGCGGAAGACTTGGCGGCGTCTATTGTTTTAAAAGTCTCATCGGGTATGGTCGGTAACAAAAAGTTGTCACCACCAGCTTTTATGTCATAAGCGTCAAGTATATTAGAGGCGGTTTTATTATTCACAGAAAGCGATCTAGCCGTTTCATTAGTGGCTTCAAGGGTCTGATGGTCAATACCCTCAGCAGCCTCTATTAATCGTGTAATTGCTTCTCCGGTATTAGCGCGTGAATAATAAGTCAATTGACGACGATGGCGCGAAAAAGCGGTAATAGCTTGACACTCATCATCGAATATTTTCAGAGGATTCGTCTGGGTCCGTACGACATAGACATTGTCATATGTCAGGCCCTGAGCCTCAGCGATGGTTAAAACAGTACATTTGGAAGTCTTTGCACTATGAACAGTAATGAGTTCGCGCTTCTCAGCCTGAGTGAAGGTCATGTACAAGGCAAACTCTTCGTAAGGCATCTCCATACCGCGCCTGAACCTGACCGAATTATGAACCTTACTAGTAGTGTACAATCCAGGATATTTGAAATTTCTCAAAACGTAAGTAACGTCCAAAGGACAACGATGAGTAACGCGTAATTCAGGTAAAGGAGTAGATATACAAGCAGGATTGACAAGCTACAGTACACCAAGGTGGAAACGATCGACAAATGGAATCTGGTTACGATCACCAACCATAAACACCTGTGGAACACCAGGCAATCTAACAACCGCGTAAACTATCTGTCCAGGGTGCAACATCGTGGCCTCATCAACAAAAACTTTACGCACCGAAGAAAGTTCACACGCGTCAGAATCGCGAATCAACAATAAACTGGAAACTGTGCGGATAGCAATTTCCGCATGATTAGCCAGATGTGGGTAGTCAATGATAACTCTCCTCTTAAGATCAGCGACAGCCGAACGTGTAGAGGCGATTATGACTGTAGTGGCAGGAAAATTGTTAATCAACATCGTAGACTTTCCACAACCGGGAGGGCCGTTAATCCAAAAGTAAGCAGGAACAAAGGAGGGGTTTAGATCCATATCACGTGCGACATCCAGAAATCGTTCATCCTACATAATTTCGGTTACCCGGGCGACTAAGACGTTAACCCCAGTAGGCACCCCAGAAAACTGTTGGGTCTTTTCGTCATAAGAGTAAAACTTTCCGTTATAATAACAGAAAGAGACGGCAGTAAATCTACGACCCCACAAATCGGGGTAAATGGACTGCATAGTGCGCGGATTAATCAATGTATACCCGCGTGGAATCAACTCATAGATGCGTGTAGCGTCGCGGAATTCTCTATAAATCGGCTCAAGTACGGCGACCAGACTCGAACGCAATCTAGACTGCATAGCATAAAACTCCGCGGCGGCCATTATAACCAGTTCACGAAGAGTAGGTGTCATACCAGATATATCTGGAATCAAAAAGCCACTTTGTCCTCTAGCACTTTCGGTTTGAGCGAAAGCAACGTGGTAATCAGCGGCCTCCATCTTCAAAGGTTTAAGGTCCTTTAGCACCTTCAAAACCGAACCCAATTCAGGGTCGATAAGACGACCACCACGAACAAAAGTAAACTGAAGTCCAGTAACGCCCTGACAAGTGGTTGGGAACACCCTCTCAGTACCCCGAGGAAGCACATCGACCAGAACGTTGTATCTTCTCCCGGTAGGAAGAGAGGCATCTGTTAATTCTTAAGAATGATTTTTCTTTTTAAAAATAAAGAAAAATACATTCTCAAAAGAATTAAAAATGTTGTGTTTACTTTGGTCAAATAATCAAATTAATACGTTAATGCATTGTTTGCATTTAATATTTTTTTGTTTGTTTCTTTATTTTTTTTATGCAAACCGTGAGAATTCACATGTCAGCGTAGTTGAGTGCACTGTGAAATTATTTTTACATGTGCTACTCGAGTTACTGGCCAGACAGTTTGAAATTCAATCAATGCTCTAGTACAGTGTATGTATGTATTATGTATTTTATTTTTTATTTGTTATTTTTATTTTATTAAAAATTTGCTTAGATTGTAAGTTTTTGCTATAAAAAGAAAAATGTTTAATAAAGTAATTTGCCATTCTATTGATATCAATTGATTGTTGCCCATCAATTTATTTTCATCAACCGCTTCTTGGTGTATCACCCTGAAGCAAAAATTACAACTATTTTTTATCCGTTACCTTGGTGCATCACCCTGGTAACAACTCTTAACTAACCGAGGCAAACGAGCCTCTGATTGAACATTCTCCTATTTTTACTCTTTTGAGTTAACCGAGGCAAACGAGGCATATTTGGCGACCATTTTTTTTTTTTTTTATTAAAACAAAACATTAATTAATTCATAATATCAAAGGAAATTAAAAGGCAAATGTAATTTCAAATAATGGATTATTATATTGATAATTTAACACTAAGAAAGGATATATTTAATAAATTTTTTGTTTCACTTTTTTGAGATTTTGCAATTAAAGCTTCTAACTTAGATTTCATACTCATACTACTGGGTATATTATTGTTTTTTGATCCAGCAGAAGAGGTGGTAGGTTTGTCAGCTAATGGAACAAATGCTGGTGCTGTTATTGTTACTTGAGGAGGGATGTTTCCTAAAGATAATTGTTGTGTTTCTAATCTTTCCAACTTTTTAGTAATATTAATTAACAAATCTTTTACATCAGATCCAAAAGATTGGGGTTTGGGGAGTATTTCAGAAATAGCTTCTTTAATTTCTCCTACTAAAGGGTTCTTAAAATTGTGTTTGAATTTGAATCTGGACTTTCTTTCATCAATATATTCACAGAAAAATTGATCACAAGCTCTCCATGCCTTGTCATTAGGTAATTTGTTTAAGTCAGTTATCATTTCTCCTACCACCTTAGTTTTTATTATACATTCTATTACATCTCTACCTAAACCTCCTCCGAAAAGATCTGGAGGAGGAGATGCTAAGAAATTTACATGATGGTGGTTTTTATTAGTATCCCAGTTATCAAAATAAGACTCTTTCTTTTCGACTGGAGTATCAAAATCCGAGTTTTCAGACCCTGAACTCTCAGATTTTTCTCTTGATATCAAGGTAGATTCAGAATCAACACATTCATTCCATGATGTTTCTAAAGTATCAGACGTAATCGGTTTCATGTGTACTGCATCATCGCCACTCCGTCCTGCATCCAAGAAAGCTGTTGTTGCGTTTTTCCACAATTCCATAAGATTTGCATCTTCATCATGAATAAAGTGATATAATATATAAGCTAGTTTCTGAGTTACCCATACATCATCACCTCCTGCCACAAATTGATCAATTTCTGGATAAGATTCTGAATCACAGCATAAAAAATACAAGAGAACATGTCTTCCAGCTTTCTCTGTTAATCTCCTAGAAGACAAGAAAGAATTCCAATCCGCTTTTAATCTTTTAAAAGGCGGGAGGTCCTTTTTTATAACATCAGTATACTTTTTTGCTAGATTATAAAATTTTTCAGTTATTTCTAAATTATGTTTTTCCAATTCTCCATATACTTCTGTAAGCCAACCTGAAAGCTGAGAATAATTGATACTGCTCCTTGTGTTGCTCAGCAAATACATATCCATGTTACTGGCATATTCTCGTCTGCATACGGCATCATTGTATCGCTTAGTATTCTTACATATTGGAACTTGTCCATGTTTCCGTCAACTTTGTGCAGCGGTCCAACACCGCGTGACGACATAGCATCCCAAAGCGTAATCGAACTTCCTCCATGCTTTAAAGTGGCCCGGGTGTATCTTGGATCAAATTCTTTTAACTTTGGCCGGCGAACATATTTTTTTCCATCGGGAGAGACTCTATTAATTTTTGTTTCGTCCGAAAATAACACTCTTTTCCATTCCACAGCGGTCCAATGGCGGTATTTTTTTCCAAACTCTATTCGCTTCTTCCGGTTACGCTCAGACAACAATGGTTTTTTTCGGGAAATTCTTCCAAAGAGGCCAGCTTCCCGCAATCGACGTTTTACTGTGTCTACAGATGGTTTTGCTCCATTTTCACCAAAGACTGCTATCCGAATTTCATTTGCTGATTTATGCGGATTTTTTTTCGACTCGCGGACAATCAGTGCATCTTCACGCACTGTCGTAATTCGGCTTCTTTGTTTACGAGGCACCTTTTCAGCTGTCGAATGTTTTTTGAAATATTGCACCGCTTGGAAAACTATTGTTTTAGAAACTTTTACGGCTGTTGCGATCTCCCTATAAGAGCTTCCTTCCTGATGCATTTGAACAATAATCTTTCGAGTACTGACGTCACAGGACTTATTTTTACCCATGTTTAGCAATAAGCAAAAGTTTATCAAATTCTAAAAGGCTACGGCTGAACTAGAGCCTGATAGAAGACTGATGGTTTGGCTTGATTCATTAACCTCATTCATACCCTTGCAGAAGATGTTTCCGTTAGCAGCGTGCATCTTCTTGTGGTGGATGCGGGCACTGGATTCTACATAGGCCAGGTTGACAGAGTCGAGTATTATAGCCTTTACAGTTAGGGAACCCGAGGCTGTAGGAGGTAATCCGGTCTTTGGGTTGGGTCTAGTGTGAGAGTCACAATCTATAATAGTGCTGATGACCACATCGGCAGACATTCTGGGCCTATAAACACCTGTATCTCTGTGTGAAATTTTGGAGCTTCACCCGGATTTCTCGTGGGCTGCAAGAGTATCCCTGCTGGCTGAGCTCCTCGGACATTTCAGCTTATATGTGGCCGTTTTTCCGGTTTCCTCGCAGCGCATCCACTTTACTTGGCCATAAATCAAGTACGGCTGCCTCACTGGCAGCACTATACCCCTTCCTATTTTTCTTTTTGTTTTTACCTATTTAAAACATAAATTCATCATTATTTTTTATCGAATTGGAAATTTCATAAAAATAAACTTACCTTCCACCTGACTAGCCATCTTTTATTTGTCTTGTTTACATTAGAGTTGCCAACCATCAACGAAATTTTTTCGTTTTTATTGGTAACGTAACAGTGTTGCATTTTAAATTTTACTCAATATTATAAAAATATTCGCATTATTGCGCAATAAATAATATTGGCGTTTATTGCGATTTACGCAATAAAGGTGTATACCTGAACATAATATAAGTGTGTCCATTTCATTATTATTGAGTGTGTTTGCAAAATTGACCGTTACCTCTCCATCGTTCCCCTAATTAACACTTTTTTTTAGCCATATTAAGTAGGATGATTTTATCAGAGTCTGGTATCTGGAGAGACTTTTTCAATGTCAGGAGGATAAATGCCGGATGATATTATATTATGAGGTATTGTAAACTCCCATTCTCTGGGTTTATTTGGGCTTAATTCTAGAGGTCCTACTGTCAATGCATCATTTGATGAAGTCATCCAGTCCATATTAATAAGAAAATGGGGCCTAAATAGGGGAGTGCATTCTATTTCGGAGCCGATTTTTGAAAGGAGTTTTGTTCTGGGATGTATAAAGAAAGTTTTATTTTTGTAAGTTACAAGAATTTCTTGATAATGTTTATTTGGTTCTGGATAGTAGTCTACTGATACAGCCTGACATTTTGTGACATAGATTACCTCTCCAGCTGTGCGTACAGTATAGCCAGAAGAACCGCAATAATCATATGCAAATTGGTTTGGGGCAACAAAAGCTGTTGTTTGTAGTTGTCGTAAAACTTGTATCTCAACCCGATAACGTTTCTCAGTCACAATACAATATAGTTGATCAACTTGTCCTTTATTATGTCTGGTTATATATATTAATTTTGAATTAATGTGTGTCATAATATCGATATCAGTTTGTCCAACTTTAGTCTCTATTGTATCTAATAATGTATTTCTTGGCACCTCCACAAGGAGTATAACTGGATGTTCGGTTTAATATATGGGAATATAGTTACAATACTTTGTTACCTTGTTAATTATTAGTGCAAAGTCTGAATCTTGATTTGTAAATGAGTACATCATGGTATCCATATTCTCTATACTACTCACAGTTTTGATTGAGTTCCCTTCGTAGATGACCTTAATCGGTAGGGAATCTGCACAAATCTGATCTTCTACCAAGCGATTCCGAAAAGAATTACCAAACTGAGGTGTGAAGCATCGTCCATCTGAGTAAGAACAGTATGACCCAGTGCGCATGGCAATGATACCTTTGCTATAGTCTATTGTTGCTTCATGTGTCTGATATGTTATTTTAAAGCTTGTTTGTCTAACCGGTCTATCGAATCTCTTTCCATTTGCCATGAGAGATGTCCCAGGCTTACAACTACCATCAATTATAAAACCGTGTGTTGTTGCAGACTTTCTATTTATAATATTTGGCTTAAGGCCTTCCAACCGGACACCATTAGACGTCCAATTTATGTTCAATATTCCATATTTATGAAAGTCATTACAATCTTCTAGAGAGATGTCATAAACTTCAGAGTAAAAGCCTTCATCATATGCAGTATCAATCGGTTTACCGTACACGCCAATCACCAAAAATTGGTCAATTTAAACCAATCATGTCGGAATGGAAACTTCTGATATACTTTGAACTAGCTCCATTTCTTAATGAACTACAGCTGTTAGCAATCGGGACATGATTTTAAGATTTTCAACTTCTTCCCCTTTTTTCAATTTTTCTCCTTTATGTTCTGTCAATAGCTGAATTGCTATTTCTCTCAAGTCCCTAAATCGAATAATCTTTTCTTCTCTTAAAGGATTTGCTAAATGTCCTACTAATTTTCCAAATCTTTCACTTAACTGTTCTATTGACCTTAGTTTTTCTTGTACAGTTTCCTTTGTATATTTTTTTGTTATTGATTTTCTAGCGTTCACAATTAATCTTTCTAATTCTTCAAAGATCTGATCTTACTTTAAATTTCTGTTTTATTACTCATACATTATGTGCAGATAACTGTGTGGCTCGAGACTCTCGTTGGGTTTCAGTGAGAGAGAGGAATGATACGTGAGAAGCGCGGAGTGTCGTATACTAATTGATAGACAAGTAGTCATTTAACGCGACAAAAAATCCCTTTTGAGCTTCGAGGAGTGCGTAAGTGATACCACGCCACTCACCCGATCTTAGACGACTGAATACGGCGTCGATACATGAATGGATGCGAGATTCGCAGAGCCTATCATGTTCATACCTGCGAGAATCAGACTCGTTTACCACATAGTTCATTCTCCTATGTATCGAGTCAAAATGTTGCAATAACTCGTCATTATCGGCCGTGCTGGGAATTCCTGCGTTCATCCAGCCACGTCCCCTACCATCAGTGCGAATATTGTGAATCCATTCGCTTCCCGAATCCTCAGATTCAATACCAGCAAGAGGAAATTCGTCCGACTCGACTATTCTAATCTTAGTTTGCGACTTCAACCATTGACATATAAGGGATTTAATATGTCTAGCTGAAGTTTTCGAAATGTTGGTATAACCCCTTGAGGGATCATACATAAATAGAGCCTTGCACATGAGAGCAATGACTCCGTTCAACTCTATTTGGCCATCGTTGTCGTCAAAATTGACGTCAAGGATGACTTCACCTGGAAAAATCAATGAGAGAATCCACCCCGCAATCTCGTTTTGCATTTCAGGGCGATAAGTCTTGTTCAATATATTTGTAGCGAAAGATCCCTTGGATACAGATGTTCGACCAGATTTGTGAAGCAAGTTCGGGGGAATGGCCGACACGTCAACTGAGGGAACAATGAGACCTGAAGCAAGAGAAACTCTGATCGTGGAAGATGATTTCAAATTGTCAAACATCCCACGCAACATGGTAGAAAATGGAACGTTGGGATAATAGAATGTGTATTGCTGAGGTATCAGAAAAGCAGTTTTCAACAAACCTTTCCTAGCTCGAACAATTCTTTCAACGTTAAGATATGGTATCATGGTTGAACGAGCGCGAGAGCGAACTGCTGAAAGCAATTCCTCGCGGCAGGAAGCTCTGGGACGATAGTCCAGGCATCTACCTCTCGTTATCCCCATTGCTGAGAAAGGAAAGCATAAATTTTCTATGATTCGTCTTGATACCCTATCCGCAGCAGTATCAAAATTAAAGATAACTGGACAATATCCCAATGAATTGGGATCGAAGGTTCGTGTAGTTTCATAAACCACACGGTCAGGCTCCTTCATATATGTCGCTGAGTTAATCATTTCGTCTTTAAATTCACAAATCCTAGCTCGAATGAACTCAGATTGTGTTGAAAAAGAAAGTGGTGAAGTGATCTTGTATATCACATAATGTTTCCTATTATAAACATCATAATGTGAAGTGTAAATTGGAAGAATCGCGTTGATCCTTTTCATAACGACCAGGTCACCCCCCTGGAGGGTTAGCATTGATACTAAACCAGGCATGTTTTTTATAGCATGGCTGGTGGTCAACACTATGTTTAAATTGCTGAGAATGTCGATTATCACCATTTTGCCCTCCGAGGCGTCGCCTTCGAGCACAGGCTGAATTTCAGAAACCAGCTTATGCTCTCCAGCCGAAAGGGAACTGTTATCATCAACATTTCTTGTTTCCATTTTACCTTCAAATTAGAAGCGAGAAGAAAATAAAATAACAACTCTATTCAAGCAGTAATTAGTTCCTTTAGCAATCACTATTTCAAACGCAGCAAGAATCAATGAGAGTTGTATGACGTACACCAAAAAATTGGAGACTTTTCAAGTTTGTATTCAACTGTGATATTACGAAGATGTATCGGCAAATTCGTGTTCATCCAGACCATACTCCATTTCAGCGGATCCTTTACAAAGATTGTAGGAGTGAACACCATTGTTTTATTTGTAATCAACGGCATCATACTTTGCTTCATCGTGGCCCTACGGCTGTTAATTCGACTTCGTCGAATGGGGGTTCTAATTCGGGAACCACTGATCATGGTGTGAGGGTTGATCCACAAATGCCTTCGACTTCGGCTGCCGCTCGGGCTTCGGCGGGTCGTCAAGTTTTTCATGCTTCACGCAATTCTTCGGTATTGCTAGGGACCGCCATGGTTTCTATTCGTTGTCACGGTACTACGTACCCTGCTAGGGCATTGATTGATTCGGCTTCAGAGGCCTCCTTTATTTCGGAACACTTGCGGAATCAATTACGACTTACGTCACATTCTACGAATGTTAGGATTTCCGGTGTCGATAAGGGAGTTTTCGCTACTTCGAGGGGATTATGTCCTATTAAAATTGGTTCGCCTTTGGATGAGAATATTGAATTGTCTACGTTGGCACTAGTTTTACCGTCGATATCGGGTAATTTACCTTCGTTTGCTTGCCCTGAATCCGTGAGGGCTGAATTACTCGATATACCATTGGCTGATAGGTTCTTTTATGAGAGTAGGCCAGTGGATATTTTACTTGGAGCGGACTTATACCCTGATATTGTTCTTGGTAGTGTTCGTCGGCATATTTTTGGTACCTTAATGGCTCAGGAAACCATTTTCGGGTGGATTTTACTGGGTCCTATTGATGCATCGGTTGACAATACTGTCAATGTATTTCTATCGGGAGTTAACCCTATGGGGGAGGACTCATTGAACCAGACCCTTTCGAGATTCTGGGAATTAGGCCTTTTGGCAACATAGCAGTGTCCGACCTATTGCGTAATGGAAGCCACATGTCCAGATAGTGACTATCTGAATTGGCGATTTCGTTGAAGTATCTGAACAGGACATCGCTTTCGTTTTGAATGGATACTGCTTCGATTATCCATTTCATTACCGGCGAGGCATGTTCATGTAATAATTTCATCCGCAAGGATGCTGAGTAATGATCTTCGTTACCGAATCTGTTGATAATTCGATTTGATAACTCGTTGAACATCGATAAATCATATACATCCCGCATAAGCGCACCTTCAAGCCTTAAACGAGAAATAACAGGCACAGGAGGACTTATGTTTTGCATTTTAAGAGACTTTATCAGATACATAATAGTATCCGAACTGATAGATAACTGTGTGGCTCGAGACTCTCGTTGGGTTTCAGTGAGAGAGAGAAATGATACGTGAGAAGCGCGGAGTGTCGTATACTAATTGATAGACAAGTAGTCATTTAACGCGACAAAAAATCCCTTTTGAGCTTCGAGGAGTGCGTAAGTGATACCACGCCACTCACCCGATCTTAGACGACTGAATACGGCGTCGATACATGAATGGATGCGAGATTCGCAGAGCCTATCATGTTCATACCTGCGAGAATCAGACTCGTTTACCACATAGTTCATTCTCCTATGTATCGAGTCAAAATGTTGCAATAACTCGTCATTATCGGCCGTGCTGGGAATTCCTGCGTTCATCCAGCCACGTCTCCTACCATCAGTGCGAATATTGTGAATCCATTCGCTTCCCGAATCCTCAGATTCAATACCAGCAAGAGGAAATTCGTCCGACTCGACTATTCTAATCTTAGTTTGCGACTTCAACCATTGACATATAAGGGATTTAATATGTCTAGCTGAAGTTTTCGAAATGTTGGTATAACCCCTTGAGGGATCATACATAAATAGAGCCTTGCACATGAGAGCAATGACTCCGTTCAACTCTATTTGGCCATCGTTGTCGTCAAAATTGACGTCAAGGATGACTTCACCTGGAAAAATCAATGAGAGAATCCACCCCGCAATCTCGTTTTGCATTTCAGGGCGATAAGTCTTGTTCAATATATTTGTAGCGAAAGATCCCTTGGATACAGATGTTCGACCAGATTTGTGAAGCAAGTTCGGGGGAATGGCCGACACGTCAACTGAGGGAACAATGAGACCTGAAGCAAGAGAAACTCTGATCGTGGAAGATGATTTCAAATTGTCAAACATCCCACGCAACATGGTAGAAAATGGAACGTTGGGATAATAGAATGTGTATTGCTGAGGTATCAAAAAAGCAGTTTTCAACAAACCTTTCCTAGCTCGAACAATTCTTTCAACGTTAAGATATGGTATCATGGTTGAACGAGGGCGAGAGCGAACTGCTGAAAGCAATTCCTCGCGGCAGGAAGCTCTGGGACGATAGTCCAGGCATCTACCTCTCGTTATCCCCATTGCTGAGAAAGGAAAGCACAAATTTTCTATGATTCGTCTTGATACCCTATCCGCAGCAGTATCAAAATTAAAGATAACTGGACAATATCCCAATGAATTGGGATCGAAGGTTCGTGTAGTTTCATAAACCACACGGTCAGGCTCCTTCATATATGTCGCTGAGTTAATCATTTCGTCTTTAAATTCACAAATCCTAGCTCGAATGAACCCAGATTGTGTTGAAAAAGAAAGTGGTGAAGTGATCTTGTATATCACATAATGTTTCCTATTATAAACATCATAATGTGAAGTGTAAATTAGAAGTATCGCGTTGATCCTTTTCATAACGACCAGGTCACCCCCCTGGAGGGTTAGCATTAATACTAAACCAGGCATGTTTTTTATAGCATGGCTGGTGGTCAACACTATGTTTAAATTGCTGAGAATGTCGATTATCACCATTTTGCCCTCCGAGGCGTCGCCTTCGAGCACAGGCTGAATTTCAGAAACCAGCTTATGCTCTCCAGCCGAAAGGGAACTGTTATCATCAACATTTCTTGTTTCCATTTTACCTTCAAATTAGAAGCGAGAAGAAAATAAAATAACAACTCTATTCAAGCAGTAATTAGTTCCTTTAGCAATCACTATTTCAAACGCAGCAAGAATCAATGAGAGTTGTATGACGTACACCAAAAAATTGGAGACTTTTCAAGTTTGTATTCAACTGTGATATTACGAAGATGTATCGGCAAATTCGTGTTCATCCAGACCATACTCCATTTCAGCGGATCCTTTACAAAGATTGTAGGAGTGAACACCATTGTTTTATTTGTAATCAACGGCATCATACTTTGCTTCATCGTGGCCCTACGGCTGTTAATTCGACTTCGTCGAATGGGGGTTCTAATTCGGGAACCACTGATCATGGTGTGAGGGTTGATCCACAAATGCCTTCGACTTCGGCTGCCGCTCGGGCTTCGGCGGGTCGTCAAGTTTTTCATGCTTCACGCAATTCTTCGGTATTGCTAGGGACCGCCATGGTTTCTATTCGTTGTCACGGTACTACGTACCCTGCTAGGGCATTGATTGATTCGGCTTCAGAGGCCTCCTTTATTTCGGAACACTTGCGGAATCAATTACGACTTACGTCACATTCTACGAATGTTAGGATTTCCGGTGTCGATAAGGGAGTTTTCGCTACTTCGAGGGGATTATGTCCTATTAAAATTGGTTCGCCTTTGGATGAGAATATTGAATTGTCTACGTTGGCACTAGTTTTACCGTCGATATCGGGTAATTTACCTTCGTTTGCTTGCCCTGAATCCGTGAGGGCTGAATTACTCGATATACCATTGGCTGATAGGTTCTTTTATGAGAGTAGGCCAGTGGATATTTTACTTGGAGCGGACTTATACCCTGATATTGTTCTTGGTGGTGTTCGTCGGCATATTTTTGGTACCTTAATGGCTCAGGAAACCATTTTCGGGTGGATTTTACTGGGTCCTATTGATGCATCGGTTGACAATACTGTCAATGTATTTCTATCGGGAGTTAACCCTATGGGGGAGGACTCATTGAACCAGACCCTTTCGAGATTCTGGGAATTAGGCCTTTTGGCAACATAGCAGTGTCCGACCTATTGCGTAATGGAAGCCACATGTCCAGATAGTGACTATCTGAATTGGCGATTTCGTTGAAGTATCTGAACAGGACATCGCTTTCGTTTTGAATGGATACTGCTTCGATTATCCATTTCATTACCGGCGAGGCATGTTCATGTAATAATTTCATCCGCAAGGATGCTGAGTAATGATCTTCGTTACCGAATCTGTTGATAATTCGATTTGATAACTCGTTGAACATCGATAAATCATATACATCCCGCATAAGCGCACCTTCAAGCCTTAAACGAGAAATAACAGGCACAGGAGGACTTATGTTTTGCATTTTAAGAGACTTTATCAGATACATAATAGTATCCGAACTGATAGATAACTGTGTGGCTCGAGACTCTCGTTGGGTTTCAGTGAGAGAGAGGAATGATACGTGAGAAGCGCGGAGTGTCGTATACTAATTGATAGACAAGTAGTCATTTAACGCGACAAAAAATCCCTTTTGAGCTTCGAGGAGTGCGTAAGTGATACCACGCCACTCACCCGATCTTAGACGACTGAATACGGCGTCGATACATGAATGGATGCGAGATTCGCAGAGCCTATCATGTTCATACCTGCGAGAATCAGACTCGTTTACCACATAGTTCATTCTCCTATGTATCGAGTCAAAATGTTGCAATAACTCGTCATTATCGGCCGTGCTGGGAATTCCTGCGTTCATCCAGCCACGTCTCCTACCATCAGTGCGAATATTGTGAATCCATTCGCTTCCCGAATCCTCAGATTCAATACCAGCAAGAGGAAATTCGTCCGACTCGACTATTCTAATCTTAGTTTGCGACTTCAACCATTGACATATAAGGGATTTAATATGTCTAGCTGAAGTTTTCGAAATGTTGGTATAACCCCTTGAGGGATCATACATAAATAGAGCCTTGCACATGAGAGCAATGACTCCGTTCAACTCTATTTGGCCATCGTTGTCGTCAAAATTGACGTCAAGGATGACTTCACCTGGAAAAATCAATGAGAGAATCCACCCCGCAATCTCGTTTTGCATTTCAGGGCGATAAGTCTTGTTCAATATATTTGTAGCGAAAGATCCCTTGGATACAGATGTTCGACCAGATTTGTGAAGCAAGTTCGGGGGAATGGCCGACACGTCAACTGAGGGAACAATGAGACCTGAAGCAAGAGAAACTCTGATCGTGGAAGATGATTTCAAATTGTCAAACATCCCACGCAACATGGTAGAAAATGGAACGTTGGGATAATAGAATGTGTATTGCTGAGGTATCAGAAAAGCAGTTTTCAACAAACCTTTCCTAGCTCGAACAATTCTTTCAACGTTAAGATATGGTATCATGGTTGAACGAGGGCGAGAGCGAACTGCTGAAAGCAATTCCTCGCGGCAGGAAGCTCTGGGACGATAGTCCAGGCATCTACCTCTCGTTATCCCCATTGCTGAGAAAGGAAAGCACAAATTTTCTATGATTCGTCTTGATACCCTATCCGCAGCAGTATCAAAATTAAAGATAACTGGACAATATCCCAATGAATTGGGATCGAAGGTTCGTGTAGTTTCATAAACCACACGGTCAGGCTCCTTCATATATGTCGCTGAGTTAATCATTTCGTCTTTAAATTCACAAATCCTAGCTCGAATGAACCCAGATTGTGTTGAAAAAGAAAGTGGTGAAGTGATCTTGTATATCACATAATGTTTCCTATTATAAACATCATAATGTGAAGTGTAAATTAGAAGTATCGCGTTGATCCTTTTCATAACGACCAGGTCACCCCCCTGGAGGGTTAGCATTGATACTAAACCAGGCATGTTTTTTATAGCATGGCTGGTGGTCAACACTATGTTTAAATTGCTGAGAATGTCGATTATCACCATTTTGCCCTCCGAGGCGTCGCCTTCGAGCACAGGCTGAATTTCAGAAACCAGCTTATGCTCTCCAGCCGAAAGGGAACTGTTATCATCAACATTTCTTGTTTCCATTTTACCTTCAAATTAGAAGCGAGAAGAAAATAAAATAACAACTCTATTCAAGCAGTAATTAGTTCCTTTAGCAATCACTATTTCAAACGCAGCAAGAATCAATGAGAGTTGTATGACGTACACCAAAAAATTGGAGACTTTTCAAGTTTGTATTCAACTGTGATATTACGAAGATGTATCGGCAAATTCGTGTTCATCCAGACCATACTCCATTTCAGCGGATCCTTTACAAAGATTGTAGGAGTGAACACCATTGTTTTATTTGTAATCAACGGCATCATACTTTGCTTCATCGTGGCCCTACGGCTGTTAATTCGACTTCGTCGAATGGGGGTTCTAATTCGGGAACCACTGATCATGGTGTGAGGGTTGATCCACAAATGCCTTCGACTTCGGCTGCCGCTCGGGCTTCGGCGGGTCGTCAAGTTTTTCATGCTTCACGCAATTCTTCGGTATTGCTAGGGACCGCCATGGTTTCTATTCGTTGTCACGGTACTACGTACCCTGCTAGGGCATTGATTGATTCGGCTTCAGAGGCCTCCTTTATTTCGGAACACTTGCGGAATCAATTACGACTTACGTCACATTCTACGAATGTTAGGATTTCCGGTGTCGATAAGGGAGTTTTCGCTACTTCGAGGGGATTATGTCCTATTAAAATTGGTTCGCCTTTGGATGAGAATATTGAATTGTCTACGTTGGCACTAGTTTTACCGTCGATATCGGGTAATTTACCTTCGTTTGCTTGCCCTGAATCCGTGAGGGCTGAATTACTCGATATACCATTGGCTGATAGGTTCTTTTATGAGAGTAGGCCAGTGGATATTTTACTTGGAGCGGACTTATACCCTGATATTGTTCTTGGTGGTGTTCGTCGGCATATTTTTGGTACCTTAATGGCTCAGGAAACCATTTTCGGGTGGATTTTACTGGGTCCTATTGATGCATCGGTTGACAATACTGTCAATGTATTTCTATCGGGAGTTAACCCTATGGGGGAGGACTCATTGAACCAGACCCTTTCGAGATTCTGGGAATTAGGCCTTTTGGCAACATAGCAGTGTCCGACCTATTGCGTAATGGAAGCCACATGTCCAGATAGTGACTATCTGAATTGGCGATTTCGTTGAAGTATCTGAACAGGACATCGCTTTCGTTTTGAATGGATACTGCTTCGATTATCCATTTCATTACCGGCGAGGCATGTTCATGTAATAATTTCATCCGCAAGGATGCTGAGTAATGATCTTCGTTACCGAATCTGTTGATAATTCGATTTGATAACTCGTTGAACATCGATAAATCATATACATCCCGCATAAGCGCACCTTCAAGCCTTAAACGAGAAATAACAGGCACAGGAGGACTTATGTTTTGCATTTTAAGAGACTTTATCAGATACATAATAGTATCCGAACTGATAGATAACTGTGTGGCTCGAGACTCTCGTTGGGTTTCAGTGAGAGAGAGGAATGATACGTGAGAAGCGCGGAGTGTCGTATACTAATTGATAGACAAGTAGTCATTTAACGCGACAAAAAATCCCTTTTGAGCTTCGAGGAGTGCGTAAGTGATACCACGCCACTCACCCGATCTTAGACGACTGAATACGGCGTCGATACATGAATGGATGCGAGATTCGCAGAGCCTATCATGTTCATACCTGCGAGAATCAGACTCGTTTACCACATAGTTCATTCTCCTATGTATCGAGTCAAAATGTTGCAATAACTCGTCATTATCGGCCGTGCTGGGAATTCCTGCGTTCATCCAGCCACGTCTCCTACCATCAGTGCGAATATTGTGAATCCATTCGCTTCCCGAATCCTCAGATTCAATACCAGCAAGAGGAAATTCGTCCGACTCGACTATTCTAATCTTAGTTTGCGACTTCAACCATTGACATATAAGGGATTTAATATGTCTAGCTGAAGTTTTCGAAATGTTGGTATAACCCCTTGAGGGATCATACATAAATAGAGCCTTGCACATGAGAGCAATGACTCCGTTCAACTCTATTTGGCCATCGTTGTCGTCAAAATTGACGTCAAGGATGACTTCACCTGGAAAAATCAATGAGAGAATCCACCCCGCAATCTCGTTTTGCATTTCAGGGCGATAAGTCTTGTTCAATATATTTGTAGCGAAAGATCCCTTGGATACAGATGTTCGACCAGATTTGTGAAGCAAGTTCGGGGGAATGGCCGACACGTCAACTGAGGGAACAATGAGACCTGAAGCAAGAGAAACTCTGATCGTGGAAGATGATTTCAAATTGTCAAACATCCCACGCAACATGGTAGAAAATGGAACGTTGGGATAATAGAATGTGTATTGCTGAGGTATCAGAAAAGCAGTTTTCAACAAACCTTTCCTAGCTCGAACAATTCTTTCAACGTTAAGATATGGTATCATGGTTGAACGAGCGCGAGAGCGAACTGCTGAAAGCAATTCCTCGCGGCAGGAAGCTCTGGGACGATAGTCCAGGCATCTACCTCTCGTTATCCCCATTGCTGAGAAAGGAAAGCATAAATTTTCTATGATTCGTCTTGATACCCTATCCGCAGCAGTATCAAAATTAAAGATAACTGGACAATATCCCAATGAATTGGGATCGAAGGTTCGTGTAGTTTCATAAACCACACGGTCAGGCTCCTTCATATATGTCGCTGAGTTAATCATTTCGTCTTTAAATTCACAAATCCTAGCTCGAATGAACTCAGATTGTGTTGAAAAAGAAAGTGGTGAAGTGATCTTGTATATCACATAATGTTTCCTATTATAAACATCATAATGTGAAGTGTAAATTGGAAGAATCGCGTTGATCCTTTTCATAACGACCAGGTCACCCCCCTGGAGGGTTAGCATTGATACTAAACCAGGCATGTTTTTTATAGCATGGCTGGTGGTCAACACTATGTTTAAATTGCTGAGAATGTCGATTATCACCATTTTGCCCTCCGAGGCGTCGCCTTCGAGCACAGGCTGAATTTCAGAAACCAGCTTATGCTCTCCAGCCGAAAGGGAACTGTTATCATCAACATTTCTTGTTTCCATTTTACCTTCAAATTAGAAGCGAGAAGAAAATAAAATAACAACTCTATTCAAGCAGTAATTAGTTCCTTTAGCAATCACTATTTCAAACGCAGCAAGAATCAATGAGAGTTGTATGACGTACACCAAAAAATTGGAGACTTTTCAAGTTTGTATTCAACTGTGATATTACGAAGATGTATCGGCAAATTCGTGTTCATCCAGACCATACTCCATTTCAGCGGATCCTTTACAAAGATTGTAGGAGTGAACACCATTGTTTTATTTGTAATCAACGGCATCATACTTTGCTTCATCGTGGCCCTACGGCTGTTAATTCGACTTCGTCGAATGGGGGTTCTAATTCGGGAACCACTGATCATGGTGTGAGGGTTGATCCACAAATGCCTTCGACTTCGGCTGCCGCTCGGGCTTCGGCGGGTCGTCAAGTTTTTCATGCTTCACGCAATTCTTCGGTATTGCTAGGGACCGCCATGGTTTCTATTCGTTGTCACGGTACTACGTACCCTGCTAGGGCATTGATTGATTCGGCTTCAGAGGCCTCCTTTATTTCGGAACACTTGCGGAATCAATTACGACTTACGTCACATTCTACGAATGTTAGGATTTCCGGTGTCGATAAGGGAGTTTTCGCTACTTCGAGGGGATTATGTCCTATTAAAATTGGTTCGCCTTTGGATGAGAATATTGAATTGTCTACGTTGGCACTAGTTTTACCGTCGATATCGGGTAATTTACCTTCGTTTGCTTGCCCTGAATCCGTGAGGGCTGAATTACTCGATATACCATTGGCTGATAGGTTCTTTTATGAGAGTAGGCCAGTGGATATTTTACTTGGAGCGGACTTATACCCTGATATTGTTCTTGGTAGTGTTCGTCGGCATATTTTTGGTACCTTAATGGCTCAGGAAACCATTTTCGGGTGGATTTTACTGGGTCCTATTGATGCATCGGTTGACAATACTGTCAATGTATTTCTATCGGGAGTTAACCCTATGGGGGAGGACTCATTGAACCAGACCCTTTCGAGATTCTGGGAATTAGGCCTTTTGGCAACATAGCAGTGTCCGACCTATTGCGTAATGGAAGCCACATGTCCAGATAGTGACTATCTGAATTGGCGATTTCGTTGAAGTATCTGAACAGGACATCGCTTTCGTTTTGAATGGATACTGCTTCGATTATCCATTTCATTACCGGCGAGGCATGTTCATGTAATAATTTCATCCGCAAGGATGCTGAGTAATGATCTTCGTTACCGAATCTGTTGATAATTCGATTTGATAACTCGTTGAACATCGATAAATCATATACATCCCGCATAAGCGCACCTTCAAGCCTTAAACGAGAAATAACAGGCACAGGAGGACTTATGTTTTGCATTTTAAGAGACTTTATCAGATACATAATAGTATCCGAACTGATAGATAACTGTGTGGCTCGAGACTCTCGTTGGGTTTCAGTGAGAGAGAGAAATGATACGTGAGAAGCGCGGAGTGTCGTATACTAATTGATAGACAAGTAGTCATTTAACGCGACAAAAAATCCCTTTTGAGCTTCGAGGAGTGCGTAAGTGATACCACGCCACTCACCCGATCTTAGACGACTGAATACGGCGTCGATACATGAATGGATGCGAGATTCGCAGAGCCTATCATGTTCATACCTGCGAGAATCAGACTCGTTTACCACATAGTTCATTCTCCTATGTATCGAGTCAAAATGTTGCAATAACTCGTCATTATCGGCCGTGCTGGGAATTCCTGCGTTCATCCAGCCACGTCTCCTACCATCAGTGCGAATATTGTGAATCCATTCGCTTCCCGAATCCTCAGATTCAATACCAGCAAGAGGAAATTCGTCCGACTCGACTATTCTAATCTTAGTTTGCGACTTCAACCATTGACATATAAGGGATTTAATATGTCTAGCTGAAGTTTTCGAAATGTTGGTATAACCCCTTGAGGGATCATACATAAATAGAGCCTTGCACATGAGAGCAATGACTCCGTTCAACTCTATTTGGCCATCGTTGTCGTCAAAATTGACGTCAAGGATGACTTCACCTGGAAAAATCAATGAGAGAATCCACCCCGCAATCTCGTTTTGCATTTCAGGGCGATAAGTCTTGTTCAATATATTTGTAGCGAAAGATCCCTTGGATACAGATGTTCGACCAGATTTGTGAAGCAAGTTCGGGGGAATGGCCGACACGTCAACTGAGGGAACAATGAGACCTGAAGCAAGAGAAACTCTGATCGTGGAAGATGATTTCAAATTGTCAAACATCCCACGCAACATGGTAGAAAATGGAACGTTGGGATAATAGAATGTGTATTGCTGAGGTATCAAAAAAGCAGTTTTCAACAAACCTTTCCTAGCTCGAACAATTCTTTCAACGTTAAGATATGGTATCATGGTTGAACGAGGGCGAGAGCGAACTGCTGAAAGCAATTCCTCGCGGCAGGAAGCTCTGGGACGATAGTCCAGGCATCTACCTCTCGTTATCCCCATTGCTGAGAAAGGAAAGCACAAATTTTCTATGATTCGTCTTGATACCCTATCCGCAGCAGTATCAAAATTAAAGATAACTGGACAATATCCCAATGAATTGGGATCGAAGGTTCGTGTAGTTTCATAAACCACACGGTCAGGCTCCTTCATATATGTCGCTGAGTTAATCATTTCGTCTTTAAATTCACAAATCCTAGCTCGAATGAACCCAGATTGTGTTGAAAAAGAAAGTGGTGAAGTGATCTTGTATATCACATAATGTTTCCTATTATAAACATCATAATGTGAAGTGTAAATTAGAAGTATCGCGTTGATCCTTTTCATAACGACCAGGTCACCCCCCTGGAGGGTTAGCATTAATACTAAACCAGGCATGTTTTTTATAGCATGGCTGGTGGTCAACACTATGTTTAAATTGCTGAGAATGTCGATTATCACCATTTTGCCCTCCGAGGCGTCGCCTTCGAGCACAGGCTGAATTTCAGAAACCAGCTTATGCTCTCCAGCCGAAAGGGAACTGTTATCATCAACATTTCTTGTTTCCATTTTACCTTCAAATTAGAAGCGAGAAGAAAATAAAATAACAACTCTATTCAAGCAGTAATTAGTTCCTTTAGCAATCACTATTTCAAACGCAGCAAGAATCAATGAGAGTTGTATGACGTACACCAAAAAATTGGAGACTTTTCAAGTTTGTATTCAACTGTGATATTACGAAGATGTATCGGCAAATTCGTGTTCATCCAGACCATACTCCATTTCAGCGGATCCTTTACAAAGATTGTAGGAGTGAACACCATTGTTTTATTTGTAATCAACGGCATCATACTTTGCTTCATCGTGGCCCTACGGCTGTTAATTCGACTTCGTCGAATGGGGGTTCTAATTCGGGAACCACTGATCATGGTGTGAGGGTTGATCCACAAATGCCTTCGACTTCGGCTGCCGCTCGGGCTTCGGCGGGTCGTCAAGTTTTTCATGCTTCACGCAATTCTTCGGTATTGCTAGGGACCGCCATGGTTTCTATTCGTTGTCACGGTACTACGTACCCTGCTAGGGCATTGATTGATTCGGCTTCAGAGGCCTCCTTTATTTCGGAACACTTGCGGAATCAATTACGACTTACGTCACATTCTACGAATGTTAGGATTTCCGGTGTCGATAAGGGAGTTTTCGCTACTTCGAGGGGATTATGTCCTATTAAAATTGGTTCGCCTTTGGATGAGAATATTGAATTGTCTACGTTGGCACTAGTTTTACCGTCGATATCGGGTAATTTACCTTCGTTTGCTTGCCCTGAATCCGTGAGGGCTGAATTACTCGATATACCATTGGCTGATAGGTTCTTTTATGAGAGTAGGCCAGTGGATATTTTACTTGGAGCGGACTTATACCCTGATATTGTTCTTGGTGGTGTTCGTCGGCATATTTTTGGTACCTTAATGGCTCAGGAAACCATTTTCGGGTGGATTTTACTGGGTCCTATTGATGCATCGGTTGACAATACTGTCAATGTATTTCTATCGGGAGTTAACCCTATGGGGGAGGACTCATTGAACCAGACCCTTTCGAGATTCTGGGAATTAGGCCTTTTGGCAACATAGCAGTGTCCGACCTATTGCGTAATGGAAGCCACATGTCCAGATAGTGACTATCTGAATTGGCGATTTCGTTGAAGTATCTGAACAGGACATCGCTTTCGTTTTGAATGGATACTGCTTCGATTATCCATTTCATTACCGGCGAGGCATGTTCATGTAATAATTTCATCCGCAAGGATGCTGAGTAATGATCTTCGTTACCGAATCTGTTGATAATTCGATTTGATAACTCGTTGAACATCGATAAATCATATACATCCCGCATAAGCGCACCTTCAAGCCTTAAACGAGAAATAACAGGCACAGGAGGACTTATGTTTTGCATTTTAAGAGACTTTATCAGATACATAATAGTATCCGAACTGATAGATAACTGTGTGGCTCGAGACTCTCGTTGGGTTTCAGTGAGAGAGAGGAATGATACGTGAGAAGCGCGGAGTGTCGTATACTAATTGATAGACAAGTAGTCATTTAACGCGACAAAAAATCCCTTTTGAGCTTCGAGGAGTGCGTAAGTGATACCACGCCACTCACCCGATCTTAGACGACTGAATACGGCGTCGATACATGAATGGATGCGAGATTCGCAGAGCCTATCATGTTCATACCTGCGAGAATCAGACTCGTTTACCACATAGTTCATTCTCCTATGTATCGAGTCAAAATGTTGCAATAACTCGTCATTATCGGCCGTGCTGGGAATTCCTGCGTTCATCCAGCCACGTCTCCTACCATCAGTGCGAATATTGTGAATCCATTCGCTTCCCGAATCCTCAGATTCAATACCAGCAAGAGGAAATTCGTCCGACTCGACTATTCTAATCTTAGTTTGCGACTTCAACCATTGACATATAAGGGATTTAATATGTCTAGCTGAAGTTTTCGAAATGTTGGTATAACCCCTTGAGGGATCATACATAAATAGAGCCTTGCACATGAGAGCAATGACTCCGTTCAACTCTATTTGGCCATCGTTGTCGTCAAAATTGACGTCAAGGATGACTTCACCTGGAAAAATCAATGAGAGAATCCACCCCGCAATCTCGTTTTGCATTTCAGGGCGATAAGTCTTGTTCAATATATTTGTAGCGAAAGATCCCTTGGATACAGATGTTCGACCAGATTTGTGAAGCAAGTTCGGGGGAATGGCCGACACGTCAACTGAGGGAACAATGAGACCTGAAGCAAGAGAAACTCTGATCGTGGAAGATGATTTCAAATTGTCAAACATCCCACGCAACATGGTAGAAAATGGAACGTTGGGATAATAGAATGTGTATTGCTGAGGTATCAGAAAAGCAGTTTTCAACAAACCTTTCCTAGCTCGAACAATTCTTTCAACGTTAAGATATGGTATCATGGTTGAACGAGGGCGAGAGCGAACTGCTGAAAGCAATTCCTCGCGGCAGGAAGCTCTGGGACGATAGTCCAGGCATCTACCTCTCGTTATCCCCATTGCTGAGAAAGGAAAGCACAAATTTTCTATGATTCGTCTTGATACCCTATCCGCAGCAGTATCAAAATTAAAGATAACTGGACAATATCCCAATGAATTGGGATCGAAGGTTCGTGTAGTTTCATAAACCACACGGTCAGGCTCCTTCATATATGTCGCTGAGTTAATCATTTCGTCTTTAAATTCACAAATCCTAGCTCGAATGAACCCAGATTGTGTTGAAAAAGAAAGTGGTGAAGTGATCTTGTATATCACATAATGTTTCCTATTATAAACATCATAATGTGAAGTGTAAATTAGAAGTATCGCGTTGATCCTTTTCATAACGACCAGGTCACCCCCCTGGAGGGTTAGCATTGATACTAAACCAGGCATGTTTTTTATAGCATGGCTGGTGGTCAACACTATGTTTAAATTGCTGAGAATGTCGATTATCACCATTTTGCCCTCCGAGGCGTCGCCTTCGAGCACAGGCTGAATTTCAGAAACCAGCTTATGCTCTCCAGCCGAAAGGGAACTGTTATCATCAACATTTCTTGTTTCCATTTTACCTTCAAATTAGAAGCGAGAAGAAAATAAAATAACAACTCTATTCAAGCAGTAATTAGTTCCTTTAGCAATCACTATTTCAAACGCAGCAAGAATCAATGAGAGTTGTATGACGTACACCAAAAAATTGGAGACTTTTCAAGTTTGTATTCAACTGTGATATTACGAAGATGTATCGGCAAATTCGTGTTCATCCAGACCATACTCCATTTCAGCGGATCCTTTACAAAGATTGTAGGAGTGAACACCATTGTTTTATTTGTAATCAACGGCATCATACTTTGCTTCATCGTGGCCCTACGGCTGTTAATTCGACTTCGTCGAATGGGGGTTCTAATTCGGGAACCACTGATCATGGTGTGAGGGTTGATCCACAAATGCCTTCGACTTCGGCTGCCGCTCGGGCTTCGGCGGGTCGTCAAGTTTTTCATGCTTCACGCAATTCTTCGGTATTGCTAGGGACCGCCATGGTTTCTATTCGTTGTCACGGTACTACGTACCCTGCTAGGGCATTGATTGATTCGGCTTCAGAGGCCTCCTTTATTTCGGAACACTTGCGGAATCAATTACGACTTACGTCACATTCTACGAATGTTAGGATTTCCGGTGTCGATAAGGGAGTTTTCGCTACTTCGAGGGGATTATGTCCTATTAAAATTGGTTCGCCTTTGGATGAGAATATTGAATTGTCTACGTTGGCACTAGTTTTACCGTCGATATCGGGTAATTTACCTTCGTTTGCTTGCCCTGAATCCGTGAGGGCTGAATTACTCGATATACCATTGGCTGATAGGTTCTTTTATGAGAGTAGGCCAGTGGATATTTTACTTGGAGCGGACTTATACCCTGATATTGTTCTTGGTGGTGTTCGTCGGCATATTTTTGGTACCTTAATGGCTCAGGAAACCATTTTCGGGTGGATTTTACTGGGTCCTATTGATGCATCGGTTGACAATACTGTCAATGTATTTCTATCGGGAGTTAACCCTATGGGGGAGGACTCATTGAACCAGACCCTTTCGAGATTCTGGGAATTAGGCCTTTTGGCAACATAGCAGTGTCCGACCTATTGCGTAATGGAAGCCACATGTCCAGATAGTGACTATCTGAATTGGCGATTTCGTTGAAGTATCTGAACAGGACATCGCTTTCGTTTTGAATGGATACTGCTTCGATTATCCATTTCATTACCGGCGAGGCATGTTCATGTAATAATTTCATCCGCAAGGATGCTGAGTAATGATCTTCGTTACCGAATCTGTTGATAATTCGATTTGATAACTCGTTGAACATCGATAAATCATATACATCCCGCATAAGCGCACCTTCAAGCCTTAAACGAGAAATAACAGGCACAGGAGGACTTATGTTTTGCATTTTAAGAGACTTTATCAGATACATAATAGTATCCGAACTGATAGATAACTGTGTGGCTCGAGACTCTCGTTGGGTTTCAGTGAGAGAGAGGAATGATACGTGAGAAGCGCGGAGTGTCGTATACTAATTGATAGACAAGTAGTCATTTAACGCGACAAAAAATCCCTTTTGAGCTTCGAGGAGTGCGTAAGTGATACCACGCCACTCACCCGATCTTAGACGACTGAATACGGCGTCGATACATGAATGGATGCGAGATTCGCAGAGCCTATCATGTTCATACCTGCGAGAATCAGACTCGTTTACCACATAGTTCATTCTCCTATGTATCGAGTCAAAATGTTGCAATAACTCGTCATTATCGGCCGTGCTGGGAATTCCTGCGTTCATCCAGCCACGTCTCCTACCATCAGTGCGAATATTGTGAATCCATTCGCTTCCCGAATCCTCAGATTCAATACCAGCAAGAGGAAATTCGTCCGACTCGACTATTCTAATCTTAGTTTGCGACTTCAACCATTGACATATAAGGGATTTAATATGTCTAGCTGAAGTTTTCGAAATGTTGGTATAACCCCTTGAGGGATCATACATAAATAGAGCCTTGCACATGAGAGCAATGACTCCGTTCAACTCTATTTGGCCATCGTTGTCGTCAAAATTGACGTCAAGGATGACTTCACCTGGAAAAATCAATGAGAGAATCCACCCCGCAATCTCGTTTTGCATTTCAGGGCGATAAGTCTTGTTCAATATATTTGTAGCGAAAGATCCCTTGGATACAGATGTTCGACCAGATTTGTGAAGCAAGTTCGGGGGAATGGCCGACACGTCAACTGAGGGAACAATGAGACCTGAAGCAAGAGAAACTCTGATCGTGGAAGATGATTTCAAATTGTCAAACATCCCACGCAACATGGTAGAAAATGGAACGTTGGGATAATAGAATGTGTATTGCTGAGGTATCAGAAAAGCAGTTTTCAACAAACCTTTCCTAGCTCGAACAATTCTTTCAACGTTAAGATATGGTATCATGGTTGAACGAGGGCGAGAGCGAACTGCTGAAAGCAATTCCTCGCGGCAGGAAGCTCTGGGACGATAGTCCAGGCATCTACCTCTCGTTATCCCCATTGCTGAGAAAGGAAAGCACAAATTTTCTATGATTCGTCTTGATACCCTATCCGCAGCAGTATCAAAATTAAAGATAACTGGACAATATCCCAATGAATTGGGATCGAAGGTTCGTGTAGTTTCATAAACCACACGGTCAGGCTCCTTCATATATGTCGCTGAGTTAATCATTTCGTCTTTAAATTCACAAATCCTAGCTCGAATGAACCCAGATTGTGTTGAAAAAGAAAGTGGTGAAGTGATCTTGTATATCACATAATGTTTCCTATTATAAACATCATAATGTGAAGTGTAAATTAGAAGTATCGCGTTGATCCTTTTCATAACGACCAGGTCACCCCCCTGGAGGGTTAGCATTAATACTAAACCAGGCATGTTTTTTATAGCATGGCTGGTGGTCAACACTATGTTTAAATTGCTGAGAATGTCGATTATCACCATTTTGCCCTCCGAGGCGTCGCCTTCGAGCACAGGCTGAATTTCAGAAACCAGCTTATGCTCTCCAGCCGAAAGGGAACTGTTATCATCAACATTTCTTGTTTCCATTTTACCTTCAAATTAGAAGCGAGAAGAAAATAAAATAACAACTCTATTCAAGCAGTAATTAGTTCCTTTAGCAATCACTATTTCAAACGCAGCAAGAATCAATGAGAGTTGTATGACGTACACCAAAAAATTGGAGACTTTTCAAGTTTGTATTCAACTGTGATATTACGAAGATGTATCGGCAAATTCGTGTTCATCCAGACCATACTCCATTTCAGCGGATCCTTTACAAAGATTGTAGGAGTGAACACCATTGTTTTATTTGTAATCAACGGCATCATACTTTGCTTCATCGTGGCCCTACGGCTGTTAATTCGACTTCGTCGAATGGGGGTTCTAATTCGGGAACCACTGATCATGGTGTGAGGGTTGATCCACAAATGCCTTCGACTTCGGCTGCCGCTCGGGCTTCGGCGGGTCGTCAAGTTTTTCATGCTTCACGCAATTCTTCGGTATTGCTAGGGACCGCCATGGTTTCTATTCGTTGTCACGGTACTACGTACCCTGCTAGGGCATTGATTGATTCGGCTTCAGAGGCCTCCTTTATTTCGGAACACTTGCGGAATCAATTACGACTTACGTCACATTCTACGAATGTTAGGATTTCCGGTGTCGATAAGGGAGTTTTCGCTACTTCGAGGGGATTATGTCCTATTAAAATTGGTTCGCCTTTGGATGAGAATATTGAATTGTCTACGTTGGCACTAGTTTTACCGTCGATATCGGGTAATTTACCTTCGTTTGCTTGCCCTGAATCCGTGAGGGCTGAATTACTCGATATACCATTGGCTGATAGGTTCTTTTATGAGAGTAGGCCAGTGGATATTTTACTTGGAGCGGACTTATACCCTGATATTGTTCTTGGTGGTGTTCGTCGGCATATTTTTGGTACCTTAATGGCTCAGGAAACCATTTTCGGGTGGATTTTACTGGGTCCTATTGATGCATCGGTTGACAATACTGTCAATGTATTTCTATCGGGAGTTAACCCTATGGGGGAGGACTCATTGAACCAGACCCTTTCGAGATTCTGCGAATTAGGCCTTTTGGCAACATAGCAGTGTCCGACCTATTGCGTAATGGAAGCCACATGTCCAGATAGTGACTATCTGAATTGGCGATTTCGTTGAAGTATCTGAACAGGACATCGCTTTCGTTTTGAATGGATACTGCTTCGATTATCCATTTCATTACCGGCGAGGCATGTTCATGTAATAATTTCATCCGCAAGGATGCTGAGTAATGATCTTCGTTACCGAATCTGTTGATAATTCGATTTGATAACTCGTTGAACATCGATAAATCATATACATCCCGCATAAGCGCACCTTCAAGCCTTAAACGAGAAATAACAGGCACAGGAGGACTTATGTTTTGCATTTTAAGAGACTTTATCAGATACATAATAGTATCCGAACTGATAGATAACTGTGTGGCTCGAGACTCTCGTTGGGTTTCAGTGAGAGAGAGGAATGATACGTGAGAAGCGCGGAGTGTCGTATACTAATTGATAGACAAGTAGTCATTTAACGCGACAAAAAATCCCTTTTGAGCTTCGAGGAGTGCGTAAGTGATACCACGCCACTCACCCGATCTTAGACGACTGAATACGGCGTCGATACATGAATGGATGCGAGATTCGCAGAGCCTATCATGTTCATACCTGCGAGAATCAGACTCGTTTACCACATAGTTCATTCTCCTATGTATCGAGTCAAAATGTTGCAATAACTCGTCATTATCGGCCGTGCTGGGAATTCCTGCGTTCATCCAGCCACGTCTCCTACCATCAGTGCGAATATTGTGAATCCATTCGCTTCCCGAATCCTCAGATTCAATACCAGCAAGAGGAAATTCGTCCGACTCGACTATTCTAATCTTAGTTTGCGACTTCAACCATTGACATATAAGGGATTTAATATGTCTAGCTGAAGTTTTCGAAATGTTGGTATAACCCCTTGAGGGATCATACATAAATAGAGCCTTGCACATGAGAGCAATGACTCCGTTCAACTCTATTTGGCCATCGTTGTCGTCAAAATTGACGTCAAGGATGACTTCACCTGGAAAAATCAATGAGAGAATCCACCCCGCAATCTCGTTTTGCATTTCAGGGCGATAAGTCTTGTTCAATATATTTGTAGCGAAAGATCCCTTGGATACAGATGTTCGACCAGATTTGTGAAGCAAGTTCGGGGGAATGGCCGACACGTCAACTGAGGGAACAATGAGACCTGAAGCAAGAGAAACTCTGATCGTGGAAGATGATTTCAAATTGTCAAACATCCCACGCAACATGGTAGAAAATGGAACGTTGGGATAATAGAATGTGTATTGCTGAGGTATCAGAAAAGCAGTTTTCAACAAACCTTTCCTAGCTCGAACAATTCTTTCAACGTTAAGATATGGTATCATGGTTGAACGAGGGCGAGAGCGAACTGCTGAAAGCAATTCCTCGCGGCAGGAAGCTCTGGGACGATAGTCCAGGCATCTACCTCTCGTTATCCCCATTGCTGAGAAAGGAAAGCACAAATTTTCTATGATTCGTCTTGATACCCTATCCGCAGCAGTATCAAAATTAAAGATAACTGGACAATATCCCAATGAATTGGGATCGAAGGTTCGTGTAGTTTCATAAACCACACGGTCAGGCTCCTTCATATATGTCGCTGAGTTAATCATTTCGTCTTTAAATTCACAAATCCTAGCTCGAATGAACCCAGATTGTGTTGAAAAAGAAAGTGGTGAAGTGATCTTGTATATCACATAATGTTTCCTATTATAAACATCATAATGTGAAGTGTAAATTAGAAGTATCGCGTTGATCCTTTTCATAACGACCAGGTCACCCCCCTGGAGGGTTAGCATTGATACTAAACCAGGCATGTTTTTTATAGCATGGCTGGTGGTCAACACTATGTTTAAATTGCTGAGAATGTCGATTATCACCATTTTGCCCTCCGAGGCGTCGCCTTCGAGCACAGGCTGAATTTCAGAAACCAGCTTATGCTCTCCAGCCGAAAGGGAACTGTTATCATCAACATTTCTTGTTTCCATTTTACCTTCAAATTAGAAGCGAGAAGAAAATAAAATAACAACTCTATTCAAGCAGTAATTAGTTCCTTTAGCAATCACTATTTCAAACGCAGCAAGAATCAATGAGAGTTGTATGACGTACACCAAAAAATTGGAGACTTTTCAAGTTTGTATTCAACTGTGATATTACGAAGATGTATCGGCAAATTCGTGTTCATCCAGACCATACTCCATTTCAGCGGATCCTTTACAAAGATTGTAGGAGTGAACACCATTGTTTTATTTGTAATCAACGGCATCATACTTTGCTTCATCGTGGCCCTACGGCTGTTAATTCGACTTCGTCGAATGGGGGTTCTAATTCGGGAACCACTGATCATGGTGTGAGGGTTGATCCACAAATGCCTTCGACTTCGGCTGCCGCTCGGGCTTCGGCGGGTCGTCAAGTTTTTCATGCTTCACGCAATTCTTCGGTATTGCTAGGGACCGCCATGGTTTCTATTCGTTGTCACGGTACTACGTACCCTGCTAGGGCATTGATTGATTCGGCTTCAGAGGCCTCCTTTATTTCGGAACACTTGCGGAATCAATTACGACTTACGTCACATTCTACGAATGTTAGGATTTCCGGTGTCGATAAGGGAGTTTTCGCTACTTCGAGGGGATTATGTCCTATTAAAATTGGTTCGCCTTTGGATGAGAATATTGAATTGTCTACGTTGGCACTAGTTTTACCGTCGATATCGGGTAATTTACCTTCGTTTGCTTGCCCTGAATCCGTGAGGGCTGAATTACTCGATATACCATTGGCTGATAGGTTCTTTTATGAGAGTAGGCCAGTGGATATTTTACTTGGAGCGGACTTATACCCTGATATTGTTCTTGGTGGTGTTCGTCGGCATATTTTTGGTACCTTAATGGCTCAGGAAACCATTTTCGGGTGGATTTTACTGGGTCCTATTGATGCATCGGTTGACAATACTGTCAATGTATTTCTATCGGGAGTTAACCCTATGGGGGAGGACTCATTGAACCAGACCCTTTCGAGATTCTGGGAATTAGGCCTTTTGGCAACATAGCAGTGTCCGACCTATTGCGTAATGGAAGCCACATGTCCAGATAGTGACTATCTGAATTGGCGATTTCGTTGAAGTATCTGAACAGGACATCGCTTTCGTTTTGAATGGATACTGCTTCGATTATCCATTTCATTACCGGCGAGGCATGTTCATGTAATAATTTCATCCGCAAGGATGCTGAGTAATGATCTTCGTTACCGAATCTGTTGATAATTCGATTTGATAACTCGTTGAACATCGATAAATCATATACATCCCGCATAAGCGCACCTTCAAGCCTTAAACGAGAAATAACAGGCACAGGAGGACTTATGTTTTGCATTTTAAGAGACTTTATCAGATACATAATAGTATCCGAACTGATAGATAACTGTGTGGCTCGAGACTCTCGTTGGGTTTCAGTGAGAGAGAGGAATGATACGTGAGAAGCGCGGAGTGTCGTATACTAATTGATAGACAAGTAGTCATTTAACGCGACAAAAAATCCCTTTTGAGCTTCGAGGAGTGCGTAAGTGATACCACGCCACTCACCCGATCTTAGACGACTGAATACGGCGTCGATACATGAATGGATGCGAGATTCGCAGAGCCTATCATGTTCATACCTGCGAGAATCAGACTCGTTTACCACATAGTTCATTCTCCTATGTATCGAGTCAAAATGTTGCAATAACTCGTCATTATCGGCCGTGCTGGGAATTCCTGCGTTCATCCAGCCACGTCTCCTACCATCAGTGCGAATATTGTGAATCCATTCGCTTCCCGAATCCTCAGATTCAATACCAGCAAGAGGAAATTCGTCCGACTCGACTATTCTAATCTTAGTTTGCGACTTCAACCATTGACATATAAGGGATTTAATATGTCTAGCTGAAGTTTTCGAAATGTTGGTATAACCCCTTGAGGGATCATACATAAATAGAGCCTTGCACATGAGAGCAATGACTCCGTTCAACTCTATTTGGCCATCGTTGTCGTCAAAATTGACGTCAAGGATGACTTCACCTGGAAAAATCAATGAGAGAATCCACCCCGCAATCTCGTTTTGCATTTCAGGGCGATAAGTCTTGTTCAATATATTTGTAGCGAAAGATCCCTTGGATACAGATGTTCGACCAGATTTGTGAAGCAAGTTCGGGGGAATGGCCGACACGTCAACTGAGGGAACAATGAGACCTGAAGCAAGAGAAACTCTGATCGTGGAAGATGATTTCAAATTGTCAAACATCCCACGCAACATGGTAGAAAATGGAACGTTGGGATAATAGAATGTGTATTGCTGAGGTATCAGAAAAGCAGTTTTCAACAAACCTTTCCTAGCTCGAACAATTCTTTCAACGTTAAGATATGGTATCATGGTTGAACGAGGGCGAGAGCGAACTGCTGAAAGCAATTCCTCGCGGCAGGAAGCTCTGGGACGATAGTCCAGGCATCTACCTCTCGTTATCCCCATTGCTGAGAAAGGAAAGCACAAATTTTCTATGATTCGTCTTGATACCCTATCCGCAGCAGTATCAAAATTAAAGATAACTGGACAATATCCCAATGAATTGGGATCGAAGGTTCGTGTAGTTTCATAAACCACACGGTCAGGCTCCTTCATATATGTCGCTGAGTTAATCATTTCGTCTTTAAATTCACAAATCCTAGCTCGAATGAACCCAGATTGTGTTGAAAAAGAAAGTGGTGAAGTGATCTTGTATATCACATAATGTTTCCTATTATAAACATCATAATGTGAAGTGTAAATTAGAAGTATCGCGTTGATCCTTTTCATAACGACCAGGTCACCCCCCTGGAGGGTTAGCATTGATACTAAACCAGGCATGTTTTTTATAGCATGGCTGGTGGTCAACACTATGTTTAAATTGCTGAGAATGTCGATTATCACCATTTTGCCCTCCGAGGCGTCGCCTTCGAGCACAGGCTGAATTTCAGAAACCAGCTTATGCTCTCCAGCCGAAAGGGAACTGTTATCATCAACATTTCTTGTTTCCATTTTACCTTCAAATTAGAAGCGAGAAGAAAATAAAATAACAACTCTATTCAAGCAGTAATTAGTTCCTTTAGCAATCACTATTTCAAACGCAGCAAGAATCAATGAGAGTTGTATGACGTACACCAAAAAATTGGAGACTTTTCAAGTTTGTATTCAACTGTGATATTACGAAGATGTATCGGCAAATTCGTGTTCATCCAGACCATACTCCATTTCAGCGGATCCTTTACAAAGATTGTAGGAGTGAACACCATTGTTTTATTTGTAATCAACGGCATCATACTTTGCTTCATCGTGGCCCTACGGCTGTTAATTCGACTTCGTCGAATGGGGGTTCTAATTCGGGAACCACTGATCATGGTGTGAGGGTTGATCCACAAATGCCTTCGACTTCGGCTGCCGCTCGGTCTTCGGCGGGTCGTCAAGTTTTTCATGCTTCACGCAATTCTTCGGTATTGCTAGGGACCGCCATGGTTTCTATTCGTTGTCACGGTACTACGTACCCTTAGACTGGACTTTTTTTGTATGGGAATTTTTTTTTTTCAAAAAGAGTGTACCGCCCCCTCAAATTGTTCCTTTTTACGTAAATAATGAAAATCCAAAAACTGAGACTGATAGCCCTAGGTTAAGGCGTGGCACATGCCCACTAAAGTGGCTAAATCCGGTTTATATGGACTTTTCAGGAGACAAGGCACACAAATATAAGTAAAAATGTTTCATATATATTTGTCATATATTATTTTATTGAAATTAACTTACGTTTACTTATTTCTATGCTTTATAAATATTAAAACTTAATCACAAAGGTCTGATTTATTAATGCTACTGTATTTTTTCCTATAATCAGTTACTGTTTGCAAGATATATTAAGGGTACTCACGAATGGCCTTGCAAACTGTGCAAACGATGCAAAGTGTGTAAAAATACATAAAATTTTTTCTCTGCAACAACAAAATATACGCAATTGAAATTTGCATTAATTGCACTGAAAAAACCTTAAGTAAATTGGCTGTGTATTTTTGCTCAAAAACTTAACATTTTTACAGCCATGTATTTACGAATGTGAAGATAACAACTGAAACCAAAAAATGATATTACTTCATACATACAAAACACGTGCTTTCTTTTTTAGTTATTGCCTTTATTTATTAAAAAAATAATAATTTTTTTCCTTTTCGCAGCATTTAGGCATTTTTATTTGTAATAAACTTATTTTTCTTTTCAAAGAATAAGCGTTGTTTTTGGCATTTTTAGAGGAAGATGCCAGATGTTTTTGAGTCTATAAATCCGGCAGCACTAAGTCAAACAAATACTTCAAAAAATACAATTAATTATAAAAGGACGCTCACGATCTATAGCCATTTGCACAGCAAATTTGCTTAGTTTAGTTTGCACAGATTCAATCGTGAGTACCCTTATTGTTTCTCTTTTTCGTTTCTTGCTAAAGCTGCATTATATTCTTCCATGAGTTTAACAAAACGCTCTGCAGTATCATTAACAACATGTAAGTTTTGTACAATATTCATTCCTTTTTGAAATTCGGATTCATTGTGCCACTTGGAAGGGTCAAGTTTTAGAAAGTTAGTATCAATATTAAATCTTTCAAAGCTCAATAATTTTTTATTAACAAAATCTGAAATTTTTTTTTGTTTTATTTCAATCAAGTTGGTTACTATTCTTTTGTGCTCATTATTATGTTCTTCATTGAGATTTTCAACCATTTTTCTCTTATCTGCAATGTCTACAGCATTATCAAAAAATAAAAGAGCTGCTGCTTCTGGTGTCAGGTACCACAAGTGATTCGAAAACTTGCGAGCTACTTCATTGCTTATTATTGCATTAAATTCATTGAATTTAATGATATTTTTAATAAAATTTAAATTATTTAAGGGCTATTGGCGCCTCAATCCACGGTCTCAAATAAATTTTCAAAATGAATACACTTATATCTTGTATAGCATTTGACTCATCTGAGGACATTGAGAATTGGTTGCGAAAAAGAAAAATCTTAAGCGTATATATAGCTTTAGCCATCCATCGGGCATGATGCATCGGTCCAGGTGATTTAAACTTTACAGGCTCTGTGTTTCGACCAAGAAATATAAGACTTAATTCCAATAACTCCTTGTAGTCTGCCCTGGGATGTTGTTGAGTGACATAGTCATGAGCAAATTGAGCTAATCGATTTTGTTCAGTTTTGTTAAGCGCAAGATTTATTTTTTCATCGACTATTCCACTTGCAAATTTTTGCTGATTGATTTTGGGCCAATTTTTTTTTAAAACGCTGGAATATATCTAATGATGGTCCACTTAATTTTAAATCATATTTTACGAAAGCACTCCTCAGCAAGAGTTCATACACGTGATGACGGCAAGGAAGATATAACAATTCTCTATTGAGGTGTTGTTCCAATAATATACAAGTTCCTTGTAATCTTCCTGTATTTGTCGCTGTAGTATCAAAACATAAAGCTTGTACCTTGTTTGGAAAAAATGTTGGTAATATTTACTGTTATAAGAAAAAATTACTTTTTAAATACCTTTTCTATTAGATTCCATTCATTTAATAGTTTTAGTATGGCGTCTGTCTGTTCTTTTCCAGTACCAGCTGACAAGGCAGGTACTCCAAGTAGATGTTCAATGCCATTTGTTGTTACCACAACTGGTAATCTGTTCACTTTTTCATTTCCTGTGATTGATGGTAAAATCACCATCCCAATGTACCGTGATTTGATTTACATTTTTGTTTTTAAAATCCATCATCAGATTTGTAGCAGTTTCCGAACGAAATTGTTTACGGCAAAGCCGAATCGATGTCTTACTGATTACCAATGTACTGATATCATGTTTCAATGCTTCAGCCACAGATATCAGAATACGTACTGCGTCCCTGTCACTAACCTTGCACTTGTCTAAGGTCGCAACAAGCTTTGGAGTTATAAAATGTGTCATTCCTCGTTTTCTGTTTTTTGGTTGAGAGTTACAGTTAGCAGTTTGATCAGTATTATAGTCACTATCGTATTCATCACTTAGTTCTTCTGTATTGTCACTATAATCATTCGCTGTCAGGAATACTTGGAATTGTTCTTCGCTCTGCTTTTCTTTTCGCAATACCCCTTTCTCAATACGAATATTTTTTCGCTTTTCTTTTTCAAATAATGAACGATCGCATCCTACCATTGCACCAGGTCTACCTTCTTTACGTTGATTTTTCAAAAACTCTTTATCTTCTTCTATTTTAATTAAATCTAACGCATTTCCGTGCGCAATGTCAAATAAGTTATTCATATTTTTAATAAACTCATCTTTTCGCTTTTTTTGAAGTGGTGTGCTGCGTTTGCACGTTTTTTGCAGATTTTTCCATTGTTGATATAAAGCTTCGACTTTTTGAACGCTTCTATCAATTTGGCGAACTGGAATACGAGCTTTATTCCAAATAATTTCAGCCTCTTTGATAACCAGATACGCACTTGAACGAAGATCCAATTTTACTTTGCGCATGTTATAAAACAACACTTTCAAAATTTGGCCATTGGAAGGCACCTTAGATCCAATGATTTGGCTTTCATCATATTCTAATAAATAAATTTTTTCACTAGCTCTTGTGTCCATTTTGCAAATACCATCAAAATCAATTCTTTTAATAGCAATAATGTTTCTATGATTCCTGCTTTGTTTATTGCTTGAAATCAACTAACTGATGGATAAAGAACTTACAATAATATTTTGCTTACTTAAAAGGGACTTTCCCTTTTTTTACATATTCATACATACATACGTACAACACAAGTGTTACCAGATGAGTAAAATTAAATCAAGTAGACATAATTAAGTGCATGTAAGTTTAAAATTCGCTTTTTTGTACATATGGATTTCATTTATCTTTATCTCTATGTATTATCATTTTTTTTAACTTCAAACAAAAAACCGTGTAAGATCGAAAACGTGTAAAACGAGTACCGTGTAAAACGGGGGATGGTGTACTGATCAAATGTTGACTTTCCCCTGTGGTTGCCAACATTTTATTTAGCAATTAGATATTTGTTTACAGAGTTGTATTTTTGCGATTTTTTTGAAAAAAAAAAAACTCATGTTTAAAAACTGTTATACAAATAAGTAGTAACTGATTATAGGAAAAAATACAGTAGCATTAATAAATCAGACCTTTGTGATTAAGTTTTAATATTTATAAAGCATAGAAATAAGTAAACGTAAGTTAATTTCAATAAAATAATATTTGACAAACATATATGAAACATTTTTACTTATATTTTTGTGCCTTGTCTCTTGAAAAGTCCATATAAACCGGTTTTAGCCACTTTCGTGGGCATGTGCCACGCCTTAACCTAGGGCTATCAGTCTAAGATTTTGGATTTTCATTATTTACGTAAAAAGGAACAATTTGAGGGGGCGGTACACTCTTTTTGCGGGAAAAAATATTTTAAGTCCAGTCTAATGCAGCATCCACCTGATCCAGAAGGTTTGTCATCATTGATCGTTCTTGGTGGAATAGCTGGTGCTATTTTCACTACTGATGAGTTTTGTTCTAGATCAGCTATTTGTTGTCTCCTTAGTTTTTGGACTTCAACCATGGTTTCCATTAAACTCTCTGGAGTAATATCGCTAGGTATACCTCCAGTGGCAAAACTGCCAAATATCTTAAATTTATCATGATCATAACCTTTGCCTTTTGCCATGTACTGCCGCAATGTCTTTCTTACAATACTCATAGCTAGATTCCTATCTTTTAAATTTCTAGTAGAGACCAATGATGCACAAATAGCAATGTGTGTTCTGCTAGAACCTAAATAATGCCCACCACTTTGACAACTTGAAACTTTGACAACTCCTCAAGAATAGTTGATAAGAACCTGAAACGCCAGCAATGATCACCCTCTGTTTTCTTTACACGTCTAGCAGCAGGGCCGACCTTAAACAGAATTTCAGCAGCAAAATGCAATGCAAGACTTTTAGATTCCCATATTGGTGGATCTTGATAATCAGGGCACACCTTTTTGAATTCAGCCTCCATAGCCTCAAAATCAAATTGAGCTCCTCCTATAAGGTTGGCTACCTCTTCTGGACTTAACCCAGTGACCAGGAAATCTAAATTGGCTAAATGCTTGGCCAATTCTGAGGGTGGTTGACCACTTACATCAAATTGACGCTGCTGTGCCTCAGTCATTTCCACTTTCAGTATTTCCGAAGCATTTGCTGCTGACTGGAATTTGCGCATTGTGCTGTCCATTGTATATAGTAATAATTCTATTCAGTATATGCTCAGTAGTTAAGTTAGTAATATCAAATGTTAGGTTAATTTCGTCAATTACCTCACTTAAGTTTAAAGATGTTTCAATACAACTATTATATGAAAAACCAATCTTCAAATGTGTTCTAATCCAGATATGCCACTCAGAGGTTGTTTCTGTAGTACCTACTAATTATGGCTTAGGGTAACAAACTTTACAAGTGCAAATCTTAAGGTTGCTTGAAACCACTGTTGATTCTAGAGCAGTAATGTTGATATATATCTTACTATCTGTATCTTTTTGTATTTGGACTAATGCTTTAATAAACATATAAGGCTTTTTGTGTTAGATTCTCTAAAGATTTTATTTTTATATTAGTTTTCAAACTTGAAATAGTACCACTGCGTGCTGCTGCTGGTCAGAAAAAGGTTATGGTTTTTTAATAGTTGCAAGAAGAGTTTGAAAGCATAAACATTATCGGAAAATTTTTGTGTAAAAAATGGCAGGAATTCTGATTTTAAATTAAAAGTTTTAAATGATTTTAAAAACGGACTTTCCCAAAAAGAAATTTCGTTGAAGTACTCTGTTCCAAAATCTACGATTTGCCGCATTGTTAAAAGTGGTAACATCCACACAACTCATAAGGGTTGAAGACCCCGTATTACAACTGTAAGAGAAGATCGGCAAATAAAAATTTTTTTTACTAAATATCCCAAAGCAGTTCCCAGAGAAGCTAAAACTGAACTCTTAATAGATGCCAGTATTTCAACCGTGTGTTGTTGCAGACTTTCTATCCCTAAATATCCCAAAGCAGTTCCCAGAGAAGCTAAAACTGAACTCTTAATAGATGCCAGTATTTCAACCGTGTGTTGTTGCAGACTTTCTATTTATAATATTTGGCTTAAGGCCTTCCAACCGGACACCATTAGACGTCCAATTTATGTTCAATATTCCATATTTATGAAAGTCATTACAATCGTCTAGAGAGATGTCATAAACTTCAGAGTAAAAGCCTTCATCATATGCAGTATCAATCGTTTTACCGTACACGCCAATCACCAAAAATTGGTCAATTTAAACCAATCATGTCGGAATGGAAACTTCTGATATACTTTGAACTAGCTCCATTTCTTAATGAACTACAGCTGTTAGCAATCGGGACATGATTTTAAGATTTTCAACTTCTTCCCCTTTTTTTCAATTTCTCTCCTTTATGTTCTGCCAATAGCTGAATTGCTGTTTCTCTCAAGTCCCTAAATCGAATAATCTTTTTGTCTCTTAAAGGATTTTCTAAATGTCCTACTAATTTTCCAAATCTTTCACTTAACTGTTCTATTGACCTTAGTTTTTCTTGTACAGTTTCCTTTGTATATTTTTTTGTTATTGATTTTCTAGCGTTCACAATTAATCTTTCTAATTCTTCAAAGATCTGATCTTACTTTAAATTTCTGTTTTATTACTCATACATTCTGTGCAGAGTTTCTTAGAACCTGTCTTTTTTATATAGTGTTGCATAAATTTGAATATGGCTACTATTACGAATATTACTAATAAAATTATTATTATTTCCTGGTCTATCGTTATTTTATTTGTATTTATTGTATTTGGCGGTTGCATGACCTTGTACTGTCGCATCTGCGATACCCATTTTGATTTCTTCTAATGTATAATTTTTATTCTATCTTCTTCTGTGACAGATATGTAGTTCCTGATTCATTACTTATTTATAAAAAAAAATTTTTTTTTAGATACAACATGATTTAATTTATTTTTATTAATCTATTAAAAATATGTAAATTTTTAAGAACTTTTCCAACCGGCTTTTCTCAGCTCTATTAGTTGTTGTATCAATCCTTGTTTCTGCTTCCCTTCAATGATGCATATTATGCGCTGTAGGTCCTTGCAGGCTTTTTGAAACTTCAACTTCCTTCCTCATTTCTTCTTCTTAATCGGTGTATGGTTCCTGAAGCCTTGTAATTTTTGCTTGTAGTTTTTCTGCCTAGCCTGATATTCTTCGATTGTGATTGGCTTAGGGCCAGCAGACTTCGGTGTCGGTTTATATGCGGGTGGTTCCTCAATTTGTTTTCCCTCTGAAATGTATTCTTCGTTTAGGAACTTTTCCCACTTCTCGAAAATCTTGTCAACCTCTTGTTGGCTCATTTATAAAATTTTTTTATTTTTTTACAAAGAAGGAATTGAAATTTTGTGGAATTCTCCACCAATTAAAAATTTTTTTTTAGGGAAACGGAAAAAAGTTTCTTAAAAAAAGTAAACGCAAGATAAAAAATTTTCATTCACAGGATTCTTTAGATTGGCAGGATCGCCATGTGGAGTTTATGGTATATAAGGATCGACATGTGGTGTTTAAAAAAAAATATGTTTGGTTTTTAGTATTTGCTAAGCTCTGCAGCCGCTTTTCTTCAGCACCCAACAGTGCCGATTTGAAATGAGAATTGAAAGAGACATTCGTTTGGTGTTCAATTAAATTCTCCGTTTTATTTATCAAAATTTCCAACTTATATACTAATTTATTCTATGGTCAGCAATAATGTGGCACAACGATAAATCAATAGTAAAATTGCTGTTCCCACGGGGTTTTGCAATCAAGCACTTTTTTTGGCGTGTGAAAACAATTATCACAACAAAGGTTAATACAAAATAAAAAAACAACAGTAACAAATAAACATAATGAAATAATTAATACAAAAATCATATTACATCATTTTCATTCCAATAGTTTACAACAAAAAGTTTAATGCTCACTTATGCTGACCAAAACAAAAAAATAAAAAATACAACTTTAGTTCATTGGCTTTAACAACAGAATTTTTAAAAATACTTATCGTAAACAACAAAAAAAAAAAAAATGAATTAAATTTCAAGTTCAACCTTGAGTAAACAGAATTCTTATATTACTACAGTGCCTTAACTAAGTATAGGTACACTACAGTTGTATAAAGAATGTCTTATTTTCGTAAGTTACAGGAATTTCTTGATAACATTTATTTTGTTCTGGATAATAGTCTACTGATACAGCCTGACTTTTTTTGACATGGATTACCCCTCCAGCTGTGCGTGCAGTATAGCCAGAAGAACCGTAGTAGTCATATGCGAATTGATTTGGGGCAACAAAAGCTGTTGTTTGTAGATGTTGTAAAACTTGCATATCAACGTTCTGCAGTCACAATAGATCAACTTGTTCTTTATTAATGTCTGGTTATATACATATATTAATTTTGAATTAATGTGTGTCATAATATCGATATCAGTTGGTCCAACTTTAGTTTCTATTGTATCTAATAACTTATTACTTGCCATCTCCACAAGGAGTATAACTGGATGTTCGGTTTGATATATGGGAATATAGTTACAATACTTTGTTACCTTATTAATCATTAGTGCAAAGTCTGATTCTTGGTTTGTATGTGAGTACATCATGGTATTCATATTCTCTACACTACTCACAGTTTTGATTGAGTTCCCTTCGTAGATGACCTTAATCGGTAGGGAACCTGCACTAGCTGTGGGAGCTAGTTCTTGCCCCTTAGTGGTAGCTCGTTTTAGTTTACCGGAGACTAGTGATGGTTGCTGGTGGTTCATCCGTTTGTTACTTCATTCCTTCAATTCATCTGTTGTTAGATAGCTGATTAGTTTAGGAATCTCAGCCTGCCCGATTTTTGAGGTCTGGCATATCAGCTTTTCGCCTCATTCGCATCCATATACTTTTCTCAGCTTATAAGAAGCTGGAGTATATCTCTGAGTGGTGTAGCCACTCAAACGACCCTTAAAGAAGTCAAATACCTTCACCTGTAATCGAGTGTCAGGGATGACAAAATTATTACCCTTACTTAATAGGTACACGATGCGGCTAACACACTTAGCCGCGGTTGACCAATCTTCACTTACATTACTGATTGAAACGATAGACATTTCCTTTTTGGCATAGCCATAAAGTGAGGCTATGCACGCTTTTTGAGATTCGATATTGCAGATTAAGACTCTGCTTGTTATCCAACGTAATGCATTCGTAGCTTTGTTTTTCTCGGACATCGTTGCCTTTCTGATATGAGCGAGTTGAGGAATAACGTTTTTTTTTTTTTACCTGTCAATAAGAGTTAATTTTGGGCTTCAAACCTGGATTCTATTTTGTTAAACTGTTCCATCATTGCAGCCAGCATTGAATTAACGTCCACGCTGCTCCTCTTTGCAGGTTTACATACCTCTATTTCATTATCCTCAAATTCATAGGCATCGAAGTTAATACCACGCTGCTTGAATTCTTCCAATAGTCTCTTCTGCAGTTTCGCCTTATTACCGGTTTAAGCCGGTCTACCTTCAAATCTTGGAATTTCATGTTTATTATTTTGAAATCCCATTTCTGACACCAATTGTTACGTTTTTACTGTTTAAAACGTTTTATTTCTATAAACCTTTTCTGTAGAAATAATTATTATGTTTATTCTAATTGCAATAACAAACACTTGATTTAATTGTTTATTTACTAATTGACTCTATTTGCACCTAATACACTTTACAAGATATACACTGTTAACCCGGCGTCGGGCACGTGACAAAAGAAACACCGATAGTCAGTTGGGTAAAATATGACCCTAGTTTTTTTAACATTGTATTTTGCATGATTGCATAAAATTTAATAAACGTTTAACGACACATTTACTTCTTGTCAAACTTAACTATTAATTTAATTTAATAGGATAAAATCAGTCCAAGTGTCCACAGAGATCTGTGGGAGGAAGTCGAGTACGTGGTTGTGGTTCTGGTAGACCCCAGCACTTGCACGTATAAGACTCCACCACTAGTGATATGATTTGTATATGTATAGTAGTCAGTATTGACGATGTATCAATCGCCACCCTCAGTACCGACTACCGACAAGCAATCGTTTCCCACGTATGTTCTCTTTGATTTGCGCTAGAGCGCAAACCCTTGAGGTATGATAGCATAGGATCAAGAACAGAGTATTCTCTGTTTCTGATAGCATCAAGAAACTGTTGTTCCTGTTCGGACAAAGCTTCCTGATTCTTGTTCTTTATCTGGATAATCCTTGCCCAGATGCAGAAAGTGTGGTAGTAGTCTATGTACTCCGGTGTTACGTGCTTAACGAATTGCACGTCGTCGGTTCTTAACTGCTGGTAGATATCACGGGATATCTCCATGGATGCAGCAAGATTGGGTTGAAACCCAGTACGCGAATTAAATTCACGTACGGACAATCCACGTCCGAAAATAGAATCGGCAAATGGATCTCCGGTTCGGAGGTTAGCTGTAGAAACAGCTTCCTGGGGTGCTGGCTTTGGAAGTGTAGCCGGCTTGGCTGGTTTCTCCTTCATATTGGCCGATGGTTTGCGCGGTTGGTGGAGGTTTTTAGCCTTAGCGTCACGTTGATTTTCGGGCTTGCTTAGATAAACGCGGTCTTCCATGATGTTTGGTTGCTGGTGTATTTTATTATATAAAATATAATAAAATGAGGGTGGGTGGTTCGAGAACTTCTCAACAGCAATTATATAATATAATGGAAGACCGCGTTTATCATTTGTAACGTGGTTTTGTCGTAGGCTGAGGTCGCTCAACGGTGTCCAGGGTCTACTTACGGGTCCACGAACCTTAAGTAAATAAAAAGAAATTACAATTTCGTTCCCCTCGTGGGCAATAGTAATATCAATTCTTTATTAATACAATAGTAAATAAAAATAACAAAATTTAGTACAACGGCAGGTGGTTATGGTGGTTCGGTGCGGCAGCCAGGTATCTTTAGCTGGATGTGTTACCTCTCGACTCAGTAGGATGTCGTCTTCGGTATAGTGTGACTTTCAGTCGGTTCGGTATGATTCAATAGCAATCACTTCGGATTCGGTATAATTCGGTAGTTACTTCACCTTCGGTTCGGTATAATTGGCTTACGGTTAATTCGGTAGAATATCGTCTTCTTTTATCTGGATAATCCTTGCCCAGATGCAGAACGTGTGGTAGTAGTCTATGTACTCCGGTGTTACGTGCTTAACGAATTGCACGTCGTCGGTTCTTAACTGCTGGTAGATATCACGGGATATCTCCATGGATGCAGCAAGATTGGGTTGAAACCCAGTACGCGAATTAAATTCACGTACGGACAATCCACGTCCGAAAATAGAATCGGCAAATGGATCTCCGGTTCGGAGGTTAGCTGTAGAAACAGCTTCCTGGGGTGCTGGCTTTGGAAGTGTAGCCGGCTTGGCTGGTTTCTCCTTCATATTGGCCGATGGTTTGCGCGGTTGGTGGAGGTTTTTAGCCTTAGCGTCACGTTGATTTTCGGGCTTGCTTAGATAAACGCGGTCCATGATGTTTGGTTGCTGGTGTATTTTATTATATAAAATATAATAAAATGAAGGTGGGTGGTTCGAGAACTTCTCAACAGCAATTATATAATATAATGGAAGACCGCGTTTATCATTTGTAACGTGGTTTTGTCGTAGGCTGAGGTCGCTCAACGGTGTCCAGGGTCTACTTACGGGTCCACGAACCTTAAGTAAATAAAAAGAAATTACAATTTCGTTCCCCTCGTGGGCAATAGTAATATCAATTCTTTATTAATACAATAGTAAATAAAAATAACAAAATTTAGTACAACGGCAGGTGGTTATGGTGGTTCGGTGCGGCAGCCAGGTATCTTTAGCTGGATGTGTTACCTCTCGACTCAGTAGGATGTCGTCTTCGGTATAGTGTGACTTTCAGTCGGTTCGGTATGATTCAATAGCAATCACTTCGGATTCGGTATAATTCGGTAGTTACTTCACCTTCGGTTCGGTATAATTGGCTTACGGTTAATTCGGTAGAATATCGTCTTCTTTTATCTGGATAATCCTTGCCCAGATGCAGAACGTGTGGTAGTAGTCTATGTACTCCGGTGTTACGTGCTTAACGAATTGCACGTCGTCGGTTCTTAACTGCTGGTAGATATCACGGGATATCTCCATGGATGCAGCAAGATTGGGTTGAAACCCAGTACGCGAATTAAATTCACGTACGGACAATCCACGTCCGAAAATAGAATCGGCAAATGGATCTCCGGTTCGGAGGTTAGCTGTAGAAACAGCTTCCTGGGGTGCTGGCTTTGGAAGTGTAGCCGGCTTGGCTGGTTTCTCCTTCATATTGGCCGATGGTTTGCGCGGTTGGTGGAGGTTTTTAGCCTTAGCGTCACGTTGATTTTCGGGCTTGCTTAGATAAACGCGGTCTTCCATGATGTTTGGTTGCTGGTGTATTTTATTATATAAAATATAATAAAATGAGGGTGGGTGGTTCGAGAACTTCTCAACAGCAATTATATAATATAATGGAAGACCGCGTTTATCATTTGTAACGTGGTTTTGTCGTAGGCTGAGGTCGCTCAACGGTGTCCAGGGTCTACTTACGGGTCCACGAACCTTAAGTAAATAAAAAGAAATTACAATTTCGTTCCCCTCGTGGGCAATAGTAATATCAATTCTTTATTAATACAATAGTAAATAAAAATAACAAAATTTAGTACAACGGCAGGTGGTTATGGTGGTTCGGTGCGGCAGCCAGGTATCTTTAGCTGGATGTGTTACCTCTCGACTCAGTAGGATGTCGTCTTCGGTATAGTGTGACTTTCAGTCGGTTCGGTATGATTCAATAGCAATCACTTCGGATTCGGTATAATTCGGTAGTTACTTCACCTTCGGTTCGGTATAATTGGCTTACGGTTAATTCGGTAGAATATCGTCTTCGGTGTGGTACGATTCAGTAGCGACCACTTCGGGTTCGGTATAACTCGGTTATTATTACGTCTTCGGTTCGGTATAATTGGCTTACGGCTAATTCGGTAGAATATCGTCTTCGGTGTGATACGATTCAGTAGCGACCACTTCGGGTTCGGTATAACTCGGTCGTTATTACATCTTCGGATGGGTATACGATCTGGAAAGATAAGATAGGAGAGAAGTAGGTCACGAGGACCCCTTCGGGAGAAGTAGGTAACGAGTACCCCTTCGGGAGAAGTAGGTCACGAGGACCCCTTCGGGAGAAGTAGGTAACGAGTACCCCTTCGTGAGAAGTAGGTAACGAGTACCCCTTCGGGAGAAGTAGGTAACGAGTACCCCTTCGGGAGAAGTAGGTAACGAGTACCCCTTCGGGAGAAGTAGGTCACGAGGACCCCTTCGGGAGAAGTAGGTAACGAGTACCCCTTCGGGAGAAGTAGGTCACGAGGACCCCTTCGGGAGAAGTAGGTAACGAGTACCCCTTCGGGAGAAGTAGGTAACGAGTACCCCTTCGGGAGAAGTAGGTAACGAGTACCCCTTCGGGAGAAGTAGGTCACGAGGACCCCTTCGGGAGAAGTAGGTCACGAGGACCCCTTCGGGAGAAGTAGGTAGCGAGTACCCCTTCGGGAGAAGTAGGTCACGAGGACCCCTTCGGGAGAAGTAGGTAACGAGTACCCCTTCGGGAGAAGTAGGTAGCGAGTACCCCTTCGGGAGAAGTAGGTCACGAGGACCCCTTCGGGAGAAGTAGGTAACGAGTACCCCTTCGGGAGAAGTAGGTAGCGAGTACCCCTTCGGGAGAAGTAGGTAACGAGTACCCCTTCGGGAGAAGTAGGTAACGAGTACCCCTTCGGGAGAAGTAGGTAGCGAGTACCCCTTCGGGAGAAGTAGGTCACGCGGACCCCTTCGGGAGAAGTAGGTGACGAGTACCCCTTCGGGAGAAGTAGGTCACGAGGACCCCTTCGGGAGAAGTAGGTAACGAGTACCCCTTCGGGAGAAGTAGGCCACAAGGGCCCCTTCGGGAGAAGTAGGTAACGAGTACACCTTCGTAAGGTTTTACCAGTCGGCACAGCCAAGTCCAGATCTCTTACGAGTCGCCTCGTATATACAAGGCGAAGACTGCTGCCTGTACCAACTCTGGCTGCCGTTGTCTAAAAATCCTAAATCTTATATGTAAATTTAATTATTAACTTAATGGGAATTATAGTAGTAAAAGTAAATCTATATCCTATGAACTAAAAATAATAATAATTTATGTTGTACCGTGTATGGTTGATACAATCATGTCCATACAATACCTTATTGTAGCAACATAAGTGCTACGTCACAAGTTACCTGTGCAATGAGCCTCACTTCAAACATTATAAAGAAAAAAAGAGAAACATAACGAAACAAAAAGAAAGAAAAGCTCACACTTCGCTGCGTTCATTTAAGCGCAGTTAAAACACAAAAAAAAATATTTGATTCGCGCGTGAACAAACCTCGTTCATACCCTTGCAGAAGATGTTTCCGTTAGCAGCGTACATCTTCTTGTTGTGGATGCGGGCATTGGCTTCTATATAGGCCAGGTTGTCAGAGTCGAGTATCAGTTTACAGTTAGGGAACCCGAGGCTGTAGGAGGTAATCCGGTCTTTCTATAATAGTGCTGATGACCACATCGGCAGACATTCTGGGCCTATAAATACCTGTATCTCTGTGTGAAATTTTGGAGCTTCACCTGGATTTCTCGTGGGCTGCAAGAGTATCCCTGCTGGCTGAGCTTGGCCGTTTTTCCGGTTTCCTTGCAGCGCATCCACTTTGCTTGGCCATAAATCAAGTACGGCTTTTCTTTTTGTTTTTACCTATTTAAAACATAAATACATCATTATTTTTTATCAAATCGGAAATTTCATAAAAATAAACTTACCTTCCACCTGACTAGCCATCTTTTATTTGTCTTGTTTACATTAGAGTTGCCAACCAACAACGAAATTTTTTCGTTTTTATTGGTAACGTAACAGTGTTGCATTTTAAATTTTACTCAATATTATAAAACTATTCGCATTATTGCGCAATAAATAATTGAGATTTTGTATGGAATATTGAGCTCAATAATGGCGTTTATTGCGATTTACGCAATAAAGGTGTATACCTGAACATAATATAAGTGTGTCCATTTCATTATTGTTGAGTGTATTTCCAATATTGACCGTTACCTCTCCATCGTTCTCCCAATTAACACTTTTTTTTTAGCCATATTAAGTAGGATGATTATATCAGAGTCTGGTATCTGGTATATTAATTTTGAATTAATGTGTGAATCGATATCAGTAGGTCCAACTTTAGTCTCTATTGTATCTTATAATATATTACTTGTCATCTCCACAAGGAATATAAGTGGATGTTCGGTTTGATATATGGGAATATAGTTACAATACTTTGTTACCTTATTAATCATTAGTGCCAAGTCTGATTCTTGGTTTGTAAATGAGTACATCATGGTATCCATATTTTGTACACTTCTCACAGTTTTGACTAAGTTCCCTTCGTAGATGACCTTAATCTGTAGGGAACCTGCACAATTCTGATCTTCTATCAAGGGATTCCGAAAAGAATTACCAAACTGAGGTGTGAAGCATCGTCCATCTGAGTAAGAACAGTATGACTCAGTGCCCATGGCAATAATACCTTTGCTATAGTCTATTGTTGCTTCATGTGTCTGATATGTTATTTTAAAGCTTGTTTGTCTAACCGGTCTATCGAATCTCTTTCCATTTGCCATGAGAGATGTCCCAGGCTTACAACTACCATCAATTATAAAACCGTGTTGTTTGTGTGGGGAGTCGGGGGTTCGGACACTCGGGACACTTTGGAGCCAATAGGGGTGATGTGTTGTAACTTGAATATTCCCTTTAAAGTTTCTTCCACAAAAATGACACACACTTGTTAATGTTTTAGTTTTTTATTGTTTTTAATGGGTTTGATATTTGGGCATTGATACCTCTTTTCAAAATACAATATTTCTTTTTTTTCTTATTTATTTAAATATAACACAACGTCACAAAAATAGTTTTTTTTTTTTTTTAATAATTAATTTATAATTATACCGGGTTTTTTCTTCAATTTAATTGCCGACTGCCACTTACTTTTACGAATGCACAGATTATAATCTTTTTTTTTGTTTATATTTTTCCTCTTTACATGAATTTCAATGTTCACATACAAGCGTACATGTGCATGTTAAAAAAAATGCAAGTATTTTATTTCGTTTATGTTTCTTCTCTTTTCGTAAATTTCAAGGTTAAAATGTATGTATGTTTTACTTAAGTATTTTTTCAGCAAAAAATAAATAGCAGAAGACTACCGATTAATATGTTTACGCATGTGTATGTACATATTTTCGCTTTCGGGTTTGATTTGTAGGCTTTTGCTGTTGTCAATCGCGCCACTTTATAACAAACAAGAAAATATGTATGTATATGTTCTTGTTGTTTTGATATATGTTTAATTTAATGTGTTTAATGCAGGTACTGGACTGGACAGCATAAAAAAAGTGATTGTATACTTGTATGTATATTTTTGATATGCTGCTATGCGTATATATTAATGCGAAAGAAATTACTTGTTGCGATGCCAATCGTTGCTAATATTTGGGGTTTTTTTTGATTATTGCATTTTCTTGTTGCTGCTTTTCAAAAAAATCAGGCCACTTGTGAAAAACGCAAATTGCATTGGGTTTTTTCTTTTGTCTGCTAAATGACACTTGTTCCTAACTATATATGGACATATGTATATGTATATGGACAAATATGTATGCATATAATGGGAATGCAAATAAAAATGCAATGCCTGTACTTTAATTGTCTTTTTAAATATGTATGTAAATTATGCGAAAAAAAGGAACATGAATGTTGAAATTATGGTAGATGATGTAGAAGTCAATATGTTTAAATGATGGTAGTGTAATATAGGATGTTATAGTGTGTGTTAATCTGTACCTATAGTACTCTTATTTTATTAAAGAGCCTTAGAGTAGCAGGCGGCTCTATATGATGGCAAAGTCAATTGCCGAAGTTTTATGAGAAATAAAAGAAAACTCTTGTTTTTGAATTCTAAATTATTTCTGATTTTATTAACAAAATTCATGATCTTATATACTAAATTAATTCTATGTTTTCTACATTATTCTCCTACTTATTCCAATAATATCTTATTCTATTTCTCTTACTTATTCCAATATTGCTTATTCTATTTCCCCTACCTATTCCAATAAATTCTTATTAACCATTTAATATTTTAATTGTTTACATGTTAATGACCTACTCTAGTTAAATCTCATATTCATATTCACATTCGTAATGCAAACCCAGCGACCCACATCAGTTGACGCAAGCCACTTGATATTGCATACTCTGCATAATTACATATTTGTTCTTTTCATTTCGGTGAAGTCACTTTGTAATATAATACTAAATATAAATTCTTTTATATTTATTTTGGGCTCTCATACTTTAATAATTTGGTTTTGTTTATATTTGTATGTTTGTTTATGTTACATCCCTGCAGAAATCGAGAGTACTCCTTACACGCGTGTAAAGAGTACTCCCCAAAGGACCAAGATTAGTCCAAAAGTAATCCAAATATATAGGGAAAACATGCTCCATTTTACATTACAATGTCCTATGAGAAGACCATGTAATCCAAAAAAACATTACGTCAGAGTAATCCAAAAACTAGTCTAAGTAGCTAATCCGCATATTATTTACATTGGGTTAGTTTTGAAATTACTCCATGTCACTACTCCATAGATTACCACAGAAAACTAGTTTGAAAACCAAATTATACTATCACCCCACGGAATGTAAATAAAGGGCAAGTTTTTAAATTACTCTAACGTAAATACTCAATGGAGGATCACAAGAGACTAGTTTGAAAACTACTTGGAGTAACCCGAAAAATGTTATTGTACAAAAAAAAACAAGAGTAATGTAATCACAAAATGAGTGTTTTATTATAAATATAAAAAAAAAACAGAAATAAAAAGGAATTGCAAGCATAACAATTTCACTGGACGCCGTTCTTTTACCCAAAAGTCTATATAAAAAATTAAATTCAGTAAAATTAGCACTATCCACTAAAAACATTTGAGTAAACGAACGCGGCTACTTGTAATAATAATGATAATAATAATAAACATTTGAATTCAATTTCATTAAGAAGAATAACTTAAATCTTTGTCTAAAAAAAAAAAAAAATACTAATTATGAATTAATAATTAATACTAAGATTTTTAATCTTTTTGTTTAGACTAGTTTGTCTTAGAACTCAAGGCAAAGGGCTTGAATTGATTTGCTGACTTGATTTTTTTTTTGCACAAATGAACCGGAAGTGTCGTTTCTTTACAACTTGGAGAGCATTCCTCATTTCTTTATGTGCATTTGTACTATAAGAACTAATTGCATCTGAAAACAATTTTACTTCTAGAGATTATACCGCGTTATTTTATACGATAAATACATACCTATAATAGTTTTATAGAAGTTCTTATAATTACGTAAACTCTTTTTCCCACATATTCCGTCAGTATTATACATCACGCACAATTCTCGGGATAATATACATTCCAAATTTTTGAGAGCACTTCCACATAATAAGTCTTTTATGGCCGATATCTATAAATATTTAAAAATTAGCCAATATTTATTTGCTGTACTTTTTAAAAACTCTTTTCGTAATAGTTACATATTTTTCTTCATTAGCTTCGTTTATATCTGCCTCTATCTTCTGCAGATCTTTTTCAGTTTTTATTGGAAATTTTTGGATTAAGGTATTAATACTTTGGCGCACTTTTTGTAGACTTTGTAGCTGAAGTTTTTGCTCAGTCAGCATTTCAACAATTATTTTGTTCTGGTCAACCGTTGTTGCTTTAAATATTAAAGCAAACTTATTAGGATATAAAAAGTAGGATTTTTAACTAATAATACCTTGCAATTTTGACACCTGCCCTTTTAAGTTTTTGTGATCGTCTCTCATTTCTATAATGATTTTGTTTTGTTGTTCTATCATTTCTGAAACAAAGTAACAATGTTATTGCACTGATTGTTTGGCTATGTGCATTGGGGTTATAACGAGATTTTGAAAAATTTCTTCGCCACATCAGACAATGTTGTCTTTATTATAAAAATCAATAAGTTATAAACGTACCTTTAAATTGTATACACTCACAACATGGGGTTTTTTTGGCACCATCTGAAAAAACAACAAAATAGTATATTCTTTATTTAATACATAAGACAGTGGTAATACTTTGTACTTACAATTTAAGAGTTCGCTGCTGGCATTTAGTCTTTTCAGGTTTGAGTGTTGGCGCTCCATTTTTACAGTATGTATGTATATTGTTTTGCTATTTTTAATTTATTGTAAATATTAGTTACGTTTTTATTTAGTGCAACTGTGTAAGATTGGTATTAAAAGAGTTTTGTTTTCAAAGGGCAATGACAGAAGTTTGCAGTGAACAGTATTTACATCAAAAATAGTTTCTTCTTCTACCAAGTTATCAGCAGTACATATGCCTAATGCCGACAGTGAATTCATCGGCTCCTCAAAAAATGGCTGAATATTTTTAAAACGTTTTCCCACTACCATGGTTTCATTATTTTGTCCTATTTTGAAGCCAGAGATTTTAAAAGGCTCATAAGGAAGTAAAAGGCATACATTATTTGGAGCTTTTATACTTAAGTCATATTCGTCGGATGAATAGCTATAAATAATACCATTTTTCTCTTTTAATCCAGAAATTTTTTGTTTTTTTAGTATAGATGAATGATAATTTCTTTTGAACAATTGCTCCAAGATGCAAGTGGGCTTGCGGACGTCTTTTTTAATCATCTGCAAATGATTTTCGAAGTCGTATGCCGAGAAATTGTATAACAAACCATGTTGCCTGACGCACTCACATATATGAAGCATACTGTGTACATTGTGTGTTACACTTTGGGGGCCAAATACGATACTAAAGTTTTCAACAAATAGTCTTAATAAATTTTCTGCAGATTCGATGTTATTTAAAAAATTTTTTGGACACGACAATAACCTTACAGCACAATGTAATTGGAGAAATGTGTAATAATAATCAGCACTGACATTATTTTTTAAAACTAAAATTCCGGTGTATAATAGGAATTGACGAAACTCAGTCGCTTTCCAATTGGCAACTTCCTCCAAACGTCGAGGCAATCTTGTAAAATCATTCGTCATATTTTTCTTTAGAGAAACCAATAAACTTGATATGTTTAGCTTTTCCAAATTCGAGCTGCGTTCATTTAATTTATTTTGCATAAGTTTCTTCAGCATTTTCCTAGTAACACCCAAATCAATTACGTGCATAGGATCTAGGGGAATTTGGCTGACCATATTCAAACCTATTTTTTCCAAAGGCGTTTTAGTATTAAGAAACTTTAATTGGTGCTGATTTTTATATTTTCTTTTAGCAAAGTTCTCATCACTAATAACTTCCGCAATTTCTGTGCTATAAGATAAAACGTTGCATATTTTTTTCGCTGTTTGTGTACATTTTGAGCATCCATTAGATGACGAGTGATAAGCAATGCCACAAACCAATGACTTTGCGGGTGCATCACAAACTACTGCCCGTATTTTAAAAACTATTTCTTTTGTGTCAATTTTTAAATTATTTTTTTGAAAATCAGAAACTTCTTCTATAAATTTTTCCATAAATTCGTTCACATTAAACGGCTTTTGTTTCCCAAAATATATGCCAGCGGCAAAGACCTTTATGTTTTTGATATTTATCACTTTAATTAGAATTGGCCAAAGTTGTGCATTTGAACTTTTAAAAAGTGGTAAACCGTCTACGTTAATATCACAAATTATTTCATCATATTTCTTAAATAAATGTGCTACTTTTAAAAGACTATTTTTTATACCAAAATGCACATATTGCCCAGGATGCACTTTCACTATATCTATTTTGGAGTCCATTGGTTTGAATAACGCAGCTGATGAAATTGGTACATCAATTACATTGCTTTTCAATATACACAATAGATCTCTCATGTGTTTACGGGAAGTTCTGCTGTTCATCTGCCATTGCCCTAAGTCACTAATTAAATTTCTTTGATGGTTTAAATTATTTAATTCTACAGGTGAATCCTGTAATTCCAAAGAATCGTCTCCTCCTAGAGATTCTAATTCTTCTTCTTCTTCTTTTTTGCACTCATTGAACGCATTTGCGTTATTTAATTTATTTAAATAATGGTCTTTTTCTTTTTTAAGAATTCGTCGTCGATGACGAGCACTACACTCCATTTTATTACTTTATTAAAATTTTTATTAATTTTTGATTTTTACTTACAAGATTTTTAGCTTTACAAAATACACAATAACCAAACACGTGTTGACATTAAAGTAAAAGTATGTATAAATAAACAGTGTTACCACAGTTCTATTTTTTTTTTTTTAATAATATGTTGCGAGTATTGCCAAATATCCTTTTTTTATACATCATGTTCCATGTTTACATTACATGGGACCATGTTGTAACTACTCCTTTTTACTTAAAACAAATCATGTACTCCAATAATTTCTGCAGGGATGCACTACAATTTGATTTGGGTTCTTATTATCTATATTTGTTATTGTTTACATATGTTTGGTTGTGTATGCATGTTTATACTACATGCACTACAGTAGATTATCGTAGATATATGTTGAAAAGATGGTAGACTGTATGGAAGTTGATATTTTGAAATTAAGGTAGATTATGGTAGAATATTAATTAAATCTTGTTTTTCTTTCCAAAAAAATTCTGTAGGGCGTAAATCTACAGAAATTCGAAGATAATGGGGTAGAGTATGGGTTAAATATTTAAAAAAAAAAAAAAAAAAAAATGGGGTAGAGTAGTAACTCGAATATGTTTAAAAGATGGGGGTGGAATATTATTCAATATTTTTTTTTAAAAAAGGGGGTAAAGTTTTACTTGAATATTTTGTTTTTTTTAAAAATGGGGTGAAGTATTATTTAATATATTTTTAAAAAAATGGGGTCGAGTAGTAACTCGAATATTGGGTATTGTGCGAAGAAGTATGTATGGAAGTTGGGGCCGCAATAAAGGATTATTGAACGGCAAATATAAATTGGGGTATGTATTTAGGTAGGTATGTATGGGGGGTAAGAAAAATAAGATTTGGTACTTACTTTGTCGTATGGTGTTACCTCTTACACAAATGGGGGGTTGTTGAATCCAAAAAATATCCGAGGATCCGGCTCGAAGGACCAGATGTTTGTGTGGGGAGTCGGGGGTTCGGATTTTCCTCGGGAGCACTTTTGGATTGGTGGTTTCTCGTTGGGCACTTAGTAAAGAATTTTAGTCCTTTTGGATGTATTTGGTGGATGGTGGAGTATTTGTTATGTTTAATAATTAACACACTTTATAATTTGGTTTTTAATTTAATTTATTTAATAATTAAAAGTGTATAAGTGTAGAAAAGAGTTCAAATATAAATATTTTTTATATATATATATATATATATATATATATGATATATATATGATATATATATGATATATATATATATTATGATTTTGCCGCTGACCACCACCTTTCACAATGAATGTATAAATTGTAATAAAAAATTTTAATGTTTGAAGTATGAGAATTACTTCAAACATTATGAGAAGTATGAAGTATGAGAATTACTTCAAACATTATGTTAAGCAAAAATAAAAAACATAGAAAAAGGAGAGAGAACTCACAAAAAGCTCACACTCGGCTGCATTTATTTAAGTGCAGCCAAAAACAATTGGTTCGCGCGTGAACACGTGTGTTGCAGACTTTCTATTTATAATATTTGGCTTAAGGCCTTCCATCCGGACACCATTAGACGTCCAATTTATGTTCAATATTCCATATTTATGAAAGTCACTACAATCGTCTAGAGAGATGTCATAAATTTTAGAGTAAAAGCCTCCATCATATGCAGTATCAATCGTTTTACCGTACACGCCAATCACCAACATCCTCCAAATCCCTTAATTTTGATAACATTAACAACGGTAGAGTATAGGAATTTAATGCCTGCATAGAATAGTAACTAAAGTAAATGCCTTAGTATCTAATTCAGAATAATGGGAAAGTTTTTAGAAGGTTTTAGTACTCTTCAGAGGGGAGGGTTTTAGCAACACTACTGCTGTTCTTAACATGATGGCGCTAATGATGATAACACATACTAAGCCTAGCCACCAGGTGAGAAATTGAAGCATCATGTCCTTCAAAGACATAAAAAACAATCCCATGTTTTCTCGGAACACTAAGAAAAAGTCTGAAGTTGTATATCTTGTTCTTTCGGTGTATGCCGTTTCAACGCCATCAGTTATGACAGGGGAGACAATTAGGAGCCCCTTTATAGTCAACTTGCCCTTGGTGCTGCCAGCTTAGTAATGATGTGAGTAAAGACTAGTTTGATTGTAAAGTTGCCCTATGAGTTCACAACCAAGGGAACTGTCACAGCCAAGCAAGAGTTGGATACTTAGCACAAGCAGCATGGAGATTCAGAAGAACTCCTTGCATGCAGTTATATTAACCCAAAAGTGCATGAGCTTTGATAATGCATGCAGTTTGATCCAGACTATGAATAACTGAAATTGTGGGGGGAGAGAGAGTCTTGCGTTAAAGCTCTCGGATAAAGACTTTGTGTAATAGAAACCAAAATTATCACGCTTGAAAGTGAAGGTGGGAGTGATTAAAGGAACTTGCCTATTTTTAATGACACGACCTACTTTAACATAGGTGATCCTTGGGACCACCTGTGTGAAATCGGTCTGTACAGTAGGGGTAGTCTATTTTTGTAACACCTACTTTACATGGCATAACACGATGAGGAATAGTAAAAAAACGATATGCGTTTTTAGTTTTTCGATTTATTTCAAAAACTTCACGCAGAATTTAAATTGAAAAAAATTCATATGTTATATGCGAAGAAGAAGAAGACAAATTTTGATTTAGAAGCAATAAAACTAATTTAAGTACAAGACAAATACATTTTTATAGTAAATATACGTTTTAGTTCATTATTTAATTCATTTTTATATTATTTGAGATAAACTTAAGATTTAAACTATATTCAGATTTACAAAAAAGGTAAATTTCCTGAATAACTTTGATAACTCTTTCAGCGCAAATATTAGAATGGCAGAATCTTCCTTTACCCAGTGTTTTAGAAAACACTTATGCGCAGTTTCGAATTGCTTGACGGATTTTTCCAATATTTCAAAATCATTGTTATGAAAACGGTGATCCGAGAATCAAACATCATACCATGCGCTGTATATGAATTGGCAAATTGGCAAAAGTAGTATTCTGTGTTCCGGTATTAGTATGAACGTTAAAATCGCTAGAATAGCTCTAGAATTCCATCAAGCGTTGCTGAGCGCTGGTAAAACTCTAAATTTTATGTATGGGAACTTGTTGCTTACTTCATAATATTTAAAATATTGCCCTAGTTCATATAAAAATTGCATGTCATCACGCCATTTAATAGATCTTAAGGTCAACTTTTCTTCGTTTTGTTTGTAGTTTTGTTTTAGGTTTTCGTTGTTCATAATCAATTCGGTAAATTTGTCATAACTGATGTTTGGCGATGTCGACTTTCCACTTAGTAACTCATTCATCACATGCTTCAAAATTAAATCTAATACATGATGTTGGCATCCAATATACTGCGGTGGGGACAAATGTTTTTCCTTAAAACAATTCTGCAGTAAACAAACAACTCCACTTTTAACCCCTGTATTAACGTTTGTTGTGTCACTAACAATCATTTTAATGGAATTCCAAAGGTTAAATTTATCCAAGACATTCCTTATTCCTTAAAAAAGTTATAGAAAGTTAATTAATGCTCTAAAAATATATTATTAAATATTAAATAAATATAAAATCAAAAATTGACAAACTTTTCCCGTTTTCAAGAACCATTGCCGCTACTCTTATTTCCTTAGTTTTATTTGCTAACACATCACCTAATGTAAAATTTATATTGCCATTACTGGCATGCTGCTCCCTATTATGGATGGCCGCACATGCTGCGAGCCACCCTTCAGCGTCTTTTTTCAATAATCTGTTCAAGTCAATAGCTCTAAGCTCATCGAGCCCTTGACCTGAGAAACGGCCCTCATTACGGAGGACTTTGCACTGGTTAAGGCGTGCGGCTATGCCGGTTAGACACATCGATTGAACGATACACCTAACATAGTCACCTTGATTCCCAGTGTCAATGTCCTTGACCATGCTTGCTTTAGGCACCGCAGCTTCTTCCACCGCTATAGGGCCGACTTCTTTGAACTCCCAAGCCCTATCCTAACGTACGCCCCCCAAGGTACAAATCTGGTACCTATCCACCACATTCACAACCGGGAATGGCAAGTGGCACAAGGTCCATACCGAATAGGCAAGCTCCCTATCCGTACTATCCTCGCTGAGGTACACTACAGCCACCTCAGGGTCGGTGAGACGCCATATATTGTGCGCCCCCACAGCAATCCTGTCCTCGTAGACATTCATGCAAGCATCTAGGTAGTTTGCATTTATCCCCAAGTCTATTCTACTGGTCCAGCTGGAACTCTGCAAACCTCTAACAGGCAATGCCCACTCGTGACCGGTAGGCCATACTGTCACAACCTCTCGGCAAGCCTCTAACAGTGCTGCCCTTAATCCCAGCTCCCGCCAATCCACCCTTTCCGTCGTAACCACCCCCAACATAGAGCCCAGTAACAAGTTTGCCCCCGTAGCGTGCGTACCCACATTGTATCCCCTCTGATCATTTACACCCTCACCACTACTACAAGCTTCTCTACTTGTCTGCAGCTTATCAACGCCAGTCTTCGTAAGACTCATCTTCCCATGTTCATAATTAGAAGACATTCCCAGTTTCCACCCGGCACTCTATTCTTGAGGGCCAGTGCACTCGTACTACCGACCACCGGCAGATCGTCATCGACTTCCAAATCTTCGAAGTCCATTCTGAAAGCACCTAACCTCTCCTTCAAGGAACCGCTTATCTCAAGAGCCCTTTCCCGGGTGGCTTCATCCACAGCAGCGGCTTGTGCTGCCTCCGCCACCTCCATCTCCCTCTGCGATCTACGAATTGCCCCATCTCGCCACGACCTAAGACGTCTCACTATAGACTTACATCCCGCGCCAGTCACCAAGAACTTCGACGTTGTCCCCGCCACATCCTGTACCCTAGATGTTCTATTACTGACGGGCACATATGGGAGCCTGCCTATTCTCTCCGCCATATCTTGAGCAGCCATCACGTCACCTCTTACTACCGAGTGACGATATACCTTCGTCCCCGCGGCCAATGCTATCATTGTGTCCGCCACCTTTGGGCTATTCACATCACCTAATGTAAAATTTATATTGCCATTGCTAGCATGTTGTTCTCTGTTATGGATGGCCGCACATGCTGCGAGCCACCCTTCCGCGTCTTTTTTCAATAATCTGTTCAAGTCAGTAGCTCTAAGCTCATCGAGCCCTTGACCTGAGAAACGGCCCTCATTACGGAGGACTTTGCACTGGTTAAGGCGTGCGGCTATGCCGGTTAGACACATCAATTGAACGATACACCTAACATAGTCACCTTGATTCCCAGTGTCAATGTTCTTGACCATGCCTGCTTTAGGCACCGCAGCTTCTTCCACCGCTATAGGACCGACTTCTTTGCACGCCCAAGCCCCTACCAGCAAGGACGTGCATTTGCGGAGCCTCTGGTTCGCCTTATCCCCTTCATCCTCGAAACCCTCCTCTCTCCCTATATCCCCCTTACGCAAGAACCTGCAAATTACGGAAGTCCATTTTCTGTTCAGGTGTCCCTGCGACAAGAACCCCCTGATTCTGCAAGGATCACCTTGCAGTTCTTCCGCCACCGCCTTGGCCCTAGAGTTGAGCCCGTCTTCTCGGGCTCGGACCCTCCGTCCCCGCCCGTTTTCCAGGGCTACCTCCTGGAACTGGTCTCTCCACCGGCACCTGTTTAATCTTATCTATGTCGCCCCCCTGCGGAAAAGATTCACCGCGGCTCTCAGCCGTGGTCATTTCGCGCTCGTTGACCCGCCTGCCCGCTACCTCGGTTAAGTTCGTCATCCAACTCCACTTTAGCGAACGCAGCTCGCACTCGTATTTGCTCAGACCCGCCAGGCTACAACTACCATCGCCTTCTAGTTTTTCCCAGGCGTCGAACGTGCTGCCTCCGTCTCGGTGATACGCCCAGGGTCCGCCTGTTCTACCAACCTCCTGCTACGGCAAAACCTTAGGGGGACGGAAGGTAATCCGCATTGCATCCAAGTGACCGAGTAACGCTCGGCCTCCTGGCGAGACAGCTCAGCCGAAAACCTATGCAATCTCTTCTTGGCGTCCACTGAGCCCGGCCTCAGCACTCATAATGGCATATTTGGCTTTATCGAACCACCCGTCCGCACCATTGAATTGAGACAACCACCTGTAGTCCTCTCCCTTCACGAGGGCCAGAGCCTCCGAGTTCTGCCCTCCTTCTTGCAAAACCCATGGAGCGTGCCCTCTCGCAACCAGTACGTCATTATCTGAATACTTTACCGTTTCCTAGACGTACGTCACGCCTTTATGCGCATAGTTCTCCACCTGGCAGGTTTTCCCTAAGACTCGCCTCACTGCCCCCACTATCCTCCTCCACAGGGAGCGTTTCTCCCGCCTGACATGCTCCACCCTCTTCCTTTCCTCCTCGAGCTCAACATTAGGGTCCGGAGCAGGCACCCTTTTCCTGGTCCTATTATAAATAAAATTTCTGCTGCAAAGTGTAGGGCAGATACTCCAAATTAGATAAATGCTTGACCAATTCAGAGGGTGGTTGTCCGCTTACATCAATTGGTTAGGGCAACAGATAACAGCTCAGAAGCATGGGCTGCAGACTGGAATCTCGGCATCCAACTGTCCATTACATAGAGTTATTAATTTATTTATTATGTGTTCAGTAACTAAATCTGTTAGATCGTATGTCAGGTTAATTTCACTTATTAAATCACTCAGGTTTACCACTGATTCTATCCAGCTATGTTAGGAAAATCTTATTTTTAAATGAGTACGTAGCCAAATCTGCCAATCTGAGGTACTAGGTGTACTTTCAACAAATATTGGTGCTGGGTAGCACACTTTACAATTGCAAAATATTAAATTACTAGAATCAACAGTTAATTCCAATGCTTGGACTCTTATATAAATTTTATTCTTAGAGTCTTTCTTAACTTGGATTAGAGCTTTAATAAACATAAAACTTTTTTTGTAAGTAATTTCAATTGCTATAATTGCTTGAATTATCAAAAATGGTACCACTGCGTGCTGCTGCTAAAAAAAACCCTATCGCATTATCGATAACCCTATCGCATTATTCCAGACAGAAAACCACAATAATTTCTTTAGCAATCCATTTCACAAATTGACTTAATTTATTTAAACCATGTTTGTTAGTGTGTACTGCTTTAATAATTTTTTTTTTATTATTGTTTTGCTATTGTTTGCTAATGTATTGAAAATTAATTTGTTTGTGTTTTTGTTTGTTAATATTTGATTTTAAATTTTAGCGGGAAAAGCCGAATTTGTTTATGTTCTATTGTGTTGTTTTGATAGTCAGACTCATTCCACTTTTTTGTGTTGTTAAATAAGAGAATACAATAGTCGCACACATCTCAGCTATTATAGGCTTAGTGATTACTACATCAACAGAAACATTACTTATATTCAGGCGATAGGGAGCAGCTCAGCCATTGCATTTCTTAACATCATTGTGTGCATAACCTGTTTAATACGTGGAGTCAATTTTAATGATATATTGTTTGATGATATGTCAAACACACGGAAAAGACCACGATATCGGGCGTAATTATCACCCTCACCGTCCATATTACGCAAATTGGGTAAATATACATTAATAAATGATTTCAGGATATTATCCAGAATCATAGAACTTTTTTGATAAGTACTTAGGAATGTGATACCAGTTTAGCATATCGGCAACACGCCCATTCAAATCAATTAAATTATGATCAACCATACGTGTCCCAGATATAAACGAGTCATCAGGTACCTGGTAGGGAGCCATATAAGTATGAAATGAGAACGTATACTTAGTATGCTCCTCATTGTACTGTTCGCTATCGTCAATTTGGCATCCGAAGGCGCCATTGATGATATTATAATTAAATTGTGCTTCATTGTCACTTCGTATGATGCAATGCTCATGAACGAAGTTCAACATACCGAAATCAACTGGGGTCAAATATTTTACGCCATCATGGCCAACAACCACATTCAACACAAGATCCATGACCGAATAATCTATTCACTACTGTTACAACTTTTTTTACAGTACTCACTTTGTATCCCCAGCATACCTCTTACCTCTTACACAAAAATGGTGGGGGTTGCGGAATCCAAAAAAAATCCGAGAATCCGGTTCGAAGGACCAGATGTTGTTGTGGGGAGTCGTGGGTCCAGAATCTCGGGAACAGTTTGGAGCCAATGAGGGTGATGTTCTTTAGTTTGATGTTCCAAAAGAAGAAATAACTCTGAGCCACTATTAAGTTTTTAGTTAAGTTTTATTGTTCTTTTTTATAATACACATATGGGGATATTTTTTATTAATATACAATCTTTGGGAATTTGAACTCTTTTTCCCAATTATTTTATTAATATAGTTTATTTTATTTATGTTTGAAGTATGAACATCACTTCAAACATTATCGATAACCCAATCGCATTATTCCAGACAGAAAGCCTATTGTGTTTCAATTATATATCAAAGCAAAATGCTTTGATTTCTCTTCAAACTTCGACCCAGCATTAGGTTAGCACCCGTTGCGTGGGTACCGACGTTGTACCCCCTTTGGTCGTTGACCCCTTCACCACTGCTGCAAGCCTCTCGACTGGCCTGCAGCCTATCTACTCCCGTCTTAGTCAAATTTACCTTCCCGTGCTCATAATTAGACGAGAGCCCTACCAACATCGGACAGTGAATGCAATCCAAATGGGTATTTTTATTCCGCCAATTACGGCAGTATGTGGATTGATTGACACTTTGGATTTCATTCATTGACTATCTTATTGAGATTTATGTGTAAGAATATGCCATATGATAACTAGTGACAATAATAAATATAGATGTTGATCATGTGAAAATGAATGTTCACAAACATGTATAAATAGTCCACAAAAGAGCAAACAGATGATAATTAATAGTAAACAAAAGACTTTACCAGTATTAGGTGAAGTAAAAAGTATCTTCTGAAAAAAAAATCTAATAGAAAAATAAATATGAAAATTGTCCATCACAATTTCCGAGGACAGATGTGGCAGACTGATCTTGTAGTCTGATCCTCATTGCGTTGGACTAAATGACGGTAATACGCGTTGGAAGGGCAGGTAAGAGGCATAGCTGTACACTCTTGAATCGACAATAAATTGCTCCCCGCGAATGACAGCTGGGGCACCCCGATCTAAGGCATCTTTGTAGATATCCCAGGGCTGCCCAGGGAGAAAGAGTGTGTCGACAAATGTAATTAACCAACGGAATACATGTTGGTAATCTCTAGGTCTGTTTTCACCTAGTGCTATTGCCATGCTCTCTCTAGATTTATTACCAATTTAAATTTTACCGAGACCGGTGATCGAGAAACTTCTGTGTACGTAAGTAATCTGGATTTATAGTTATTTTGTCTTTCATCTACACCGTGTTTTTATCCGACTGCTCACTTCGTATTGCTATGTTATTGTTGAATGTAATTGGTTTGCCGCCAGATCCAGTTCGTCAACTGACCCCACTGAATCTGGCAGCCAGTCAACTTCCCTTGCCACACTTTCCCTGAATGAGGTCTAATTGATCATCTTAGAGACTGTTGGCCTATCATCGATTCTAGCAGAGCTAGCCAGGTCAAATCTAATATGCATATGGTTGGACAAGGATACCTCGTCCGATGCATGCCAGTCTCTCACAAGAATGGATGTGACTGTATCACACAAATACCAGTACCTCCCACCTTATGGCGTTAACGAAAGTAGGTCTGCTGTCTCTATTGGCAACACCCACATTATCGCTGCTAAGAAAGTTTGGAAGGTACTCACCCCCTATCGTTGTGTTCCGTGCTGCCCCACACCTCATGATCTGCATTCGCATCACCAACAGTGATAAAATTATGATTCTTTTCCCGGCAGAACCTGATGAAGTGTTGGACCTTCAAGGGTGGCACACATTCCAAATCCCCTGAGAAATAAGCGGAGGCGCATATTACCTCCTTTATACCAACATCAGTACTTAGTTTGACGTTAACAGACACCAGGTCCCTAGTGATGAACTTTGTAATAGGAAAGAAGGTGATTTTGGAGCTTATCAGAATAACGGCCCGAGGCCTTTCCCCAGCCACATACACCAACTTACACGTATTATTTTGAGGTCCTCTGAGTTTTCCATTAAAAGCCCAGGGCTCTTGTACTAGGCCCAGACTGATATCTTCACTATCAAATTTGCGGCTAAAAATGGCCGACGCACATTTAGCCCTGTGCAGAAATTGCCTGGATTATTCTGAAGACATCCTCCATGATTTGCGCTGTTTGGAAAGCGCCGCCGCTGCAACTTTCTTCCTTACCTGCCGCAATTACCTTAAAGCTTAGTTGCCTCAGCCTTCCGTGAGTAGCCTACAGACTTTTTCGTACCTCCTACAGATCTATTCTTTTCCGCTTCAGTCTTCGGTGGGCTTTTCCTTCAACCCAATATCTTCAGTTGGTATTGTCTGGGTCACATTTGACGCTTTCGGTTTTATCGTCTTTGCAGACTTCTCACCTCGTGAGATTACCAGGTGGACGACTCCAAATCTATAGAAGACTTCACCCTCAATGGCTCTTAGCCAGGATAGAGGGGTCACTTTCATATATTGCTGAATCCAATGACGCCATTATACAGAGAAGGCGCACTAGATGTGCCACGTCCATCACTGTACCAGCGTCATCCGCTGTCATTTTAGCCAAAGATAGAATAGACGATCCATCGCGTATGGTGGGGCCACGAATTATATTTCCGAGGGCAGATGTGGCAGACTGATCTTGAAGTCTGATCCTGATTGTGGCTAAAGTCCGAAGTCTGGTCTCCCGTGTTCGTTGGACTAAATGACGGTAATACGCGTTGGAAGGGCAGGTAAGAGGCATAGCTGTACACTCTTGAATCGACAATAAATTGCTCCCCGCGAATGACAGCTTGGGCACCCCGATCTAAGTCATCTTTGTAGATATCCCAGGGCTGCCCAGGGAGGTAAAGTGTGTCGACAAATGTAGTTAACCAACGGAATACATGTTGGTAATCTCTAGGTCTGTTTTCACCTAGTGCTATTGCCATGCTATCTCTAGATTTATTACCAATTTAAATTTTACCGATATCGGTGATCGAGAAACTTCTGTGTACGTAAGTAATCTGGATTTATAGTTATTTTGTCTTTCATCTACATCGTGTTTTTATCCGACTGCTCACTTCTTGTTGCTATGTTATTGTTGAATGTAATTGGTTTGCCGCCAGATCCAGTTCGTCAACTGACCCCAAAGAATCTGACAGCCAGTCAACTTCGTTTGCCACACTTTCCCTGAATGAGGTCTAATTTACCCTCCTAGAGACTGTTGGCTTATCATCGATTCTAGCAGAGATAGCCAGGTCAAATCTAATATGCATATGGTTTGACAAGGATACCTCGTCCGATGCATGCCAGTCTCTCACAAGTACCTCCCACCTTATGGCGTTAACGAAAGTAGGTCTGCTGTCTCTATTGGCAACACCCACATTATTACTACTAACAAAGTTTGGAAGGTACTCACTCCTATCCTATCTCCCGGCAGAACCTGATGAAGTTTTGGACCTTCAAGGGTGGTACACATTCCAAATCCCCTGAGAAATAAGCGGAGGTGCATATTACCTCCCTTATACCAACATCAGTACTTAGTTTGACGTTAACAGACACCAGGTCCCTAGTGATGAACTTTGTAATGGGAAAGAAGGTGATTTTGGAGCTTATCAAAATAACGGCCCGAGGCCTTTCTCCAGCTACATACACCAACTTACACCAACTTACATGTATTATTTTGAGGTCCTCTGAGTTTTCCATTAAAAGCCCAGGGCTCTTGTACTAGCCCCAGACTGATATCTTCACTATCAAATTTGCGGCTAAAAATAGCCGACGCACATTTCCGCTGTTTGGAAAGCGCAGCCGCTGCAACTTTCTTCCTTACCTGCCGCAAATTACCTTAAAGCTTAGTTGCCTCACTCTTACGTGAGTAGCCTGCAGACTTCTTAGTGCCTCCCACAACCTATTCTTCTCCGCTTCTATCTTCGGTGTAAATACGGTGCTAAGTAAGTTGACGCCGACACCACGGGTTGTGATTGACAGCATTTGTGGCTTTTGGTTGGCTAATTCCTTCAAATGGACTTCAAGTTTGCGTGTAGATTTTAAATTTCATACAAAGTTTACAAATTATAATGGGATTCTGCCGTTTAAAAAAATACAAATATTATATTTTGTAGTAGCGGGCAATTCCTCTATTAGCATACACCAATAAAGAAATGCCGTTACTAGGTACATATATAAGTATTTATGTTTGTTTATTTATTTATGGGTTTTATTAATTTATATTTGTCAGACACAGTAGTCCACAAAGGTCTTCCTGCGTCCTAACAATTTTTTTGTTAAGTTATTAGTGTCAGACACAGTAGTCCACGAAGGTCTTCCTATGTCCTAACACTTTTATTTATTATTTTAGTAAATCAAACAAGCGCTCTTGTATTTTAGTTATTTATTGTTCAAACGTTACAAGATGAATGATGTTCTGTATGCACATACATATGCACTTGTGTAAGTTAAGGTTAATAAAATTCAATTTTTCTGTTTCTGGTCATACAACCATATTTTTATTAAATTTCAATAAACCTTTTTAATTTCTGGTCATACAACCATTTGTTTCTGAGTTATTTTACAAACTTTTTATTTTCTGGTCATACGACCATTTGTTTCTGAGTTCTATTACAGAACTCATTTCTGGTCATACGACCATTTTTGGGTGAGCTCTGTTACAGACTGATTTCTTAATTTCTATTTGCTTATTTTAAATACAATATTCTTTCATACAAAATGCTTATATAATTAATTTTCAATAATTCCGGGTTTACAAAATCTTTAATAATTTTATAGCAATAGTTTTCTAAGAAATTTTTATAGGTCATAAAAATATATTGTCAAAATTCAAGTGGGTCATTAATATTGGTTTCTTGTTTACATTTTACATTTTGTTGCAATCTTATTCTTATAATACAATTGGATCATAAAGTATTGGTTTGTTATTAATAGTCTAGAGGTTGCTGCACTCTTATTCTCAGAATTCAAATGAGTCGTAAAATATAACCAAATGTTTACTTTTTGGAGTTTATTGTACTTATGCTATTTTATTCTTAGAATTTAAAAGGTTCACAAATTGGGGTGCTTAAATAATACTTTTAATATTTTCATTATTGTTTACGTTAACTCTGTTAACTTGTACAATATATTGTTTCTTTTTGTTTCTTAGTGCCTCGCGCACTGGCAAACAACAAAAAATATGTACATACATATGTACTGACGCAGACGAAGGTATGTACTTCAGTTTGTGTATTATTATTATTTTTTTTTTGATTAATTGAATTTATTTATTGCGTAGAAAAAAAAAAGGGTTGATGTGGTTTTTGTTCTACAATGCGTATGGAGACAGCGTATGTAGATTTAAGCAAATCGAAAAATTTAGATTATGTGGGCAGATCGTTTTGTTTTATGTAGATTTTTAGGTAGCTCATATAGTGCAAGAGAAAAAAAAAGGTAGATTTTTAGGGTGACATTTTTGTGTTTTTAAGTAGATCTTTAGGTAGCACACGTAGAATAAGTTTAAATTTTAAATGTTAAATAAAACAAAATGGGTTGTTTTATTTTTGGTTCTTTATGGGGGTAATGATTTACAATATAGGAATTGTTATGTGGGTTTTACTTACATTTGGGGATGATACTAATGTACTCACGAACTTCTGGAACGGCTTCTAACTCCAAATCCTGTTCGAAGGATCAGCTGGTGGGGGGAGGATTGTTTGGTTCTGGAGTCAAGTTATGGATTTTCTGGTGTCGGGTGGCTACCAAATGATCTGAGCTAGTTTTGTCTTTATTTGGGTATTGAAAAATACTTTTTTTGATATTTATATGATGTGCAACATATATATTTTTTTAATAAAGCAACAAATCGATGTTGCTCTATCGCTGTTGTTTTGTTCCCTTGCTTTTTTAAGAATAAAAACTGCTGCTGTAAGCGCAAATGAATGATGCCGAAATCATACAAAACTCCGTCTCACAACGACATGTTCGATTCATACATGAACACTTTTATCACAACCCCGCAGATTCCCATGTTACTATCCAATTATTTTTAGATATGCATCTTGTCTCATTTATATTTGTAACTAAACATTCTTTGTATAGGTCACCTTCTAGAAGGAAGGATTTGTCATCCCTAATTGATACGTATGACGTAAGGCTGACCACAGTACATGAATACAATATATTACATCTATGGAAAAAGAATGATTCACTTATTTCCTCCTCAATTTTAGCAGTTTTAGTCGATCCAGCTGCCTGTGAATTCAGTCATCTTACACTCTTCCTTGGATATCCTATCACAACTACTACCAGTGCAAGTCTTACCTATTGGGCATTGTTCCCTTCTTCTAATTTCACTATCCCTCTCGGGGACTGGTATAACGAATTTCACATCCTTGTCGCACCTTCTTTATATTGTAAATTTTGTTTTGGTTATTACAACTAAACTTTACCCTAAAAGTGACCGATAAAGTTATTAGGAAGATTGCCTTACCTTTAACTTTTAACGTGAGGTTTGAGCTTACCATATTTTGTTGAGGCTGGCATATTTTTTGTTTATTTTATCAACAAAGAAGTAAATTCAATAAAAATGGAAAGTAAACACATTTCTTTGTTGTTAAACTTTTTTAGTGCACAATTTATAAATTTTTTTGCTTATTTATTTATGTAAATCTTAAAGGTAAGTTGTAATAACCAAAAGCATTTAAAGGTCACTTTATTCCTTCCGTTAACGAAACTTACCTTTAACTATCGGACACTTTAAAGGCAAGTTGTAATAATGGCCCTAAATATACTTTAGTAACTATGTGTAATTGTTTATTGGTTGAACGTTTTTATTAGAGCGAGTAAAAGCAACAAGTAAAGTCAGGATATTGATCATACTTAACTTTTTGAAAATCACATACAAATACTAAATAATGTACCAATGAGATGAAAAGGTTAACAGATTAGAAAAAATGATTATCAACATTCCAGATGCTGCGTGCGTCCATGTCACGCATTCCTTCTACGTTAAAGATGGCGTCAGCCATAGATGGAATATTTGTAAATTTCTGCGTGGGATAGTAACCTCCGGTAGGATATTGTATGATTATGCAATCAGTAATTAATCGGGCGAAACTCGCATTAAGTTCCATGCACATCCTACTGTCTAGTGCATCTAAAACATTTTCGTGGAAATTACTTACTTACTTACTTAGCTGGCCATAACAACCCGTTAACGGGTTTCGGCCTGCCTCAACACTAGTCTCCAGGCGTCTCTGCTAAGCGCACGCCTTCTCCAGTTGGTCGCACCAATTGATGACAGGGCTCCATCTACCTGGTCTTTCCAACGTAAACATGGACTTCTTAATTATTTATTATTATTATTTATTTTTTCATTTTCCTTATTGTATAATTCTGAATATAATAAAAAATTATTATAAAAAAAAATGCCTATTGAGGCGCACTCCTATTAACAAAAAACTGATGCAATAGCTTTTCTATTGTCTCGATGCGCTGCCACATACGGGAAGAGTCTTCCCACTTTGGTGGTGGTTGCCCATATATTTCCCTCAAAAGGAGTGCTCGTTCTCTTCTGAGGCGGGTTGTATAGCCTCCTCTTCTTTTGGGCTTTGATACTTTTGGTATTGGTACCTCTTGTTTCGCAGGTTTCTGCTGCCGCTTTCTGTTTTCTTCGATCGTCAGGGGTTTAGGACCCTCCTTCATTATCATATAATTACTATATTACATAAAAAAATTATTCCTTAAAGGAAAGAGGAAAAAAAAATATTCTTCAAGGGCGGTTAACGCCTCTAGAACTAAGTGTGCTTTTAATAGTGCACTTCTGTAAAAAAATTGAGTCTTAATAAAGACTGTTAGATGAAGAATGTTGGTGTTGGCTTCCCTCTGTTTGGGTTGAAGTCCTCTTCTTACATACACTGTCTTTTGGCCAGACAGTATCTTCCTTCAGAGACTGGTGGACCGTTTTGGCTGATCCCACCAGGATAACAAATTTTTACTGGGTGCTTGAATTTGTGCACTTCCAGTGTCGTTGTTTTCTTTCAATTGCTTGTAGAGCAATTTGGCAGGATCGCCATGTAAACAAAAATAGCAAATAAAACTCTTTTGTATTTTTGTTCTTTACTTGCTGGACTAGCTGTGTGAGCTACGCAAGGTTTTTATTTAATCTTCTATTGTGCATTGTATAAAGTTTTAGCACAAGATTCAAACCTATTAAAATTTTTATTATTATTAAGCAAACTTCCACTTTGTCTAAGTCAATATTATTTTTAGATATTTCTAACTCGTTGATAACGTTGGCCGCTGGTCTATTTAATTTCGTTTCTGATTGGCACATCCTGACAAAAAAAAAAGAATGCAATCATGCTACACCTCGAAGTCACGCGACTTTCCTGAAATATAACGAGACACAAATGGATCATCTAAAATGACACCAGTGCCATTGAAAAATGCGGGGGATAGTAATTTACTAACTCTATCGTAATTAATAAGGAATGCATAAGCCTGAACAGAAAACTCATTCAGAGCTTGGAATATGGCAGTGCCGCATGCCGGATTATTTGCGACTAGCCTAGAAACTAATAATCTTAAATCAGGATCGACACCCACTATACCATTTTTAATGGTATAGATGATGCGATCGTTTATCGCCTGAATCAACATAAAACAACAACGGAAGTCTGAGATAGACATTATTATACAATGTTTTTTACTCAATAACAACATGTACTGAGAGCAAGACGAAGTACTGATAATAATATATTATTATAGGCCGGTAATAAAAACAATACTATAACTAACAAAATTTCGAGTGGGACTGAGTATTCCGGTCAAAGTCTCTTTGTCCGTGCGTCTTCCGTAAAGGGTTGTGAAACACCATATAGCCGGCCTACGCCAGATGTAATAGTTGTTTTATTCGTCTGGAGAGTGCCACTCACGGACGGCTCATCTGACTTTTCCCTGTCAATGTTAGTCTGTGTTTCCAACTCAAAACATACGCTAATGGGGCAACTTCACCACTAGTGTATAACTTTAGTATTAAATTATCTTGTCTGTTCGCTATTGATTTAATTGGATAGGTAAATTTACACACCAGTGGGGCACCGTCATCAATAATGTATCAATTTAAATATTTATTTTCTTTTCTCTTACGTTAATGATCAGAATATTAAATATGGTCTGCGATTATCTAACATCGACTTTTCTACTAACCTGTAGACTCAAATCACGGACTCTTTGTTCAATATGCATGTCCTATTCATACATTTCTCAGTAAAAGAAAACTACATTCAACCACATCGAACATGTTGTAATGCATACCAAACAGCAAGTCTGTTTGATCATTCGTTGTGTATAGACACAAGGTATTGTTATGTACGCGTGTTAAATTAAATTAAGAACATTTCGTTTTAAGTTGAATGACAATAAGCGACTACTCTTTATTTTATTTATTGTGTTTCTGTTTAACTTAACTCTACACTTAAAAAGAGAATGAGAGAGAGAGAGAGAGTGTGCCAGCGCTGTATTAATTGGTGCTATCAAGTGATGGCACTACAGTATACACAATGTGTAACAAAATGAGAATCCGCTATCCTTCATAAAAATTGATTATATTCAATTACATACATAGTATGTATATATTTTAATTTAACTTAAAAAATAATGAACATAAGATAGAACAATAATAATGAAAGGAAGTTCAAATGAATTGATGAGTTAAAATATAAAATAAAATAGACTAAAATAAATGAATCCTTTAACTGGACGCGACTCCATGAGGCTCTTGTGTGGTCAAAAATAAGGTTTCCGCCTTTTGTCGTCACAATATGATCTGGGCCGTTACACTATAAAAAAAATAAATCTAGTTTATGCTAGTGCCAACTACTAGTACTTATACTAGTAGATTGTAGACAATTGTCGCTTCATCTCCTATAGGGTATACATATGGTTTGCTTGTAGTAAAGAAATAATATGTACATATTACATACTGGTATTATTTTTCTTTTTTAGTAAAATATTTCTAATAACGACTATATCTATTTTGTAAGAAATAAAAAATAATGAAACGAATAAAAACTATTACACAAAAACAATAAATGAACAATAATATTTACTATATACATACATACTATATTAAAAAAAAAAACAAAAAAAAAATTATTCTATTCAATAAAAGTTATAACTTTAACATGCATACTCTTCAATTATTTGTATTTCGGTTCGAATCGAAAAATCAATAATAATACAAAATTTTTTCGAAAATTCGTAAATTTTTACGAATTCGTAAGATTTTTGTTTCGAATCGAAATACAAAGTAACCCCTAAGATTTATTAAAAATTGTAAAGAATTTATTGATTTTTTACTACTCCTATGAGTAGCATTTGTTAAGATTAGTGAAATATCAATATAAACATTATTATCATTTTAAGACCTTAAACTTTATTAACATTTTCGATAAACTTTTATAAAGTAAGTAATTTCAAATTTTTTTGTAAAAAATATATTTAAAAAAATTTTAATTTAAGTCTTTCGACCTTAAAAAATTAAATTATAGCAATCTAATTTGTGTAAGACATATTCGTGTGATCTACTTAATGCCTCTTAAAGATTTGAAAATCTATGAGAGTATAAAAGTTTAAGAGTCATTTAGCAGATTAAACCAATGCTCCTATAAAATTTTTTCTTTTTTTTTATTATATAAAATGAATTTGCTACCGCTCCTTAACTCTAAGGTCCGAGTTAACTACTGAGTTTTACCTGGAGCTTGTGGTACGATTCTGGCCAAAGCTTCCTCTAGCATCCTTTGTATATCATTTCCTCCTCGCTCCTCCAGACTCATTATTCACTTAGCTAAGTTAAGCCCTATACTTCTTTCAAACTTCTTGTCCTCTTCCGAAATGGCATTCAAAAGTTCTTCTAGGGTGGCATTTTCCGTATAATCTTCGGGAAGCACTGCTTGTGGCAGTGAATGTCTAAATCAGGTATAAGGTTATTTGGAGGATGATCCACAACCGTCTTGAAAGTATCACGTTGGTCGATTAACTTTTTAGTAAACAACACAGAGGCACGTGTTAAATCCGGAAGTTTGCTCACTATCAAAATGCAGTCCAGTGGGTTTAGTACCCTATAAAAGGGCCATAAATAAATTCCCCATAGATTCCTTTTTCTCTGGGTTGACATGAGCGCCGGTTTTTTGTTGAGTTTTGATGAAGTTTAACATGCAATTTATAGTCACCATTGACGAGTCATTCATTAACGTCAATGCTAGTCCAAGCTCAGGATGTGTATTTCTCGTAAAACTTGCCATCCTGAATATCTTCCATTTAACTTCGGCAAGCTAGACCAAATATCTGCCAGACTATAAGCCTGTGGGGGATATTAACCATTTGACATTGGGATCATTTAATATAAATTATACTGAACGAGATCTATTTTTCATATACCTAGTTGACATCATCATTTCGATTAAATATGATGTCGTTAGAAGTGGCACCCCCTTCACTCCTCCAGCCAGCCGGAACATCTGCGAAACTAGCTTCATCATTAAATGTTACGCCTACATCAGGTTCTCTCCTGTATCTCTTAACAAATTCAGTAAACTCAGGGTAAATGCTAAAAAAGGCAACAATATGATTAAAGTATCTTAACTCCAGGGAGTATTAATATATAATGTGCTTCACGATTTATTGTTCCTAGAAAGGCTTTGAGCAATTCAGGAAACCTAGACAAAACAATCTCTTCTGGTTTTAAAACTTCTTCAATATTTACTATTCCCACCCTAGGACCTGTTGATTGCCCTAATAGAACAACCTTTTCTACCTCATCTATATATTTTGAGTCATAAACACACAAAAAAAAACAGTCTCGGCAACACATACCTGCTCTCTTGAAATCCAAACATGATCATTTGGGAGAGCTATGCCTGGTTCATAGTTAGCTTCCTTGTAGCATGCTCGAGGAAGTTGTGCCATTTCTAAATTCAAATTGGTAGCAATATATAAATAATAAAAAATTAAAAGAAATTATGTCAAAGGAAATAAAAAATTAAGAAAGTCAAATATTACGGAATATTTAATATATTTAATTATTGATATTATATTATTATACATACTCGTATATGATGTTTATAACATATATAAAAAAAAATGTTTTCCTTCTTTTTTAAAATCATTGAATAGAAATGAATTGTTTTTTTATTTAAGAAATAGCTTGGCTTTTAAATTGTTAAAATTATAATAAGAATGAATTTTTTTCCTAATACCTTTATCCATTTTAACTTATCTCCTTTTCTATCTCTACTAACAAAATTTTTACAATGTAATCCAGAAAAAAAAAACAGCGCCTTAATTTATTATTTTTTTTGTTAAATATTGTTCTTTGTAAATATACTTAATATATAAATAATTTTAATATTTTATTTATTAATTATACAATTTATAAATAATTATTAATAAATAAAACTAACTGTAAGTTAAACAATTTGTAAAACCTCTTCCCCTGCGTACTGTTAGATTTTAAGATTTAGTTATTTAAGGACAAAAACAAAATGTAGCAACAAAAAATAAAAACTAACTTAATTTAGTTGAAATAAAAAACAAATTAAATTAAATTAAAATAAAAAATTACTGATTTTCTAAAAAAATAAAATATAAAAACGAAAGTTTTATTTAAAATATTTATGTATATTTCTTAGTGAAAAGGTAAGTCTTTACTAAATAATAAAAAAAAATTATACAGTGTCGGACAAATTGCAGAAATATTATTAAAAATTAAATTTTTTCGAAATATTATTGGTTGTTTATAATATATACAATAAATTATTATTCATTTTACGGACCCTGTTTGGAAATTTCAAAACGAAATCTACAAAATGCTGAAATTTTATTTTAGTGCAAAATGTTTTGTCGGACACTGTATATGTATTTATGTAGGCAATTTTTATTATAACGAACAAATAATCGTTGAATTTACAACGTGTTTAAAGCCCTTATGACACCACTATCCCAGCAGAAAATTTTTTTAAATTTGAAAGCAATAAATAAAATTGTAAGCAATAAGGGAAGCATTACTACATTATTATTTATACATTAAAGCTTCCAAATATGCTATAGGATAAGGCATTATTTTTAATTTTTTGTACTATTAGCTTACTGGTTGCAATAAATTTTGCATTTCTATTGTATATTATTGGCCCATTTCATATAAAAATCATGATTGTTTATAATTTCTCCCTTACAAATATAAATATACATATAACTGGTAAGCACTATTTTCTGCTGGGATTGTAGTATTTTAAGTTCTAAATGTCAATTTCAAATTTCCCCCTGCCATGACACTCTCTATCCACCTTTGGCATTGGCACCAAAACGTACAATCAAGAGAAAGCGCCACCTACTGGAAAGTAGTAGATGACAGTCACCTACTTAAGGAAAGATCTTCACAACTTCACAATAAACAGTCAACATCCAGGCGTCGTCTCTATTCAACGACAACGAGATTGAGTTTAACGTGCGTATCCGTCCGTAGACAACCACACGCCATCCAGTTGCATGGGTGGTGGTCAAATACACTGCGTCTGACCAGCGCCATACAAAGCCGGTCAGAAGAAAGCCCTATGGACATTGGATTAGCAATTCGGCACAACCACTGCCTGGGTAGTAGCATCCCCCCTTTTTGAGGTGGTCTATCTAGCACAACCACTACAAGTACTCCCCGAAGAGCCGCACCCAAACCATCAGGCCGACTTACATCACTCCCCGAATGGGCTCTTGATGCCCGTAGTAGCAGATTAGATAGGTGTCTTTGGTCAGTCCCTGAGAACGTCAGTAATAAATTAACACCACTCTCTGCCTATAGCGAGCGCCAGGTCACCCAGAGATAGGTGAATTCCATATTCCCCGGTGAGTACAGGCTGTACCCCCGGGGCAATTGCTGTTTATAATTCAAGGGTGATGGTATAACACTGGCCTTGGAAGTGATCAATTAACAGCAACTTGTTTCATCGCCATACTGTGTAACGTAAAATACGCTTAATGGAAAAAAAAAATTCACAATCTATCTTCGACTTCGATTCCAATACAATGCACAGCACGAGTAGGAGCTTACTCCCCTGAGTATAGGGCTTAATAAAAAAACAAAATATAAATTGTTTTTGACAGACTCCACATTAGCAAATATTTTCACAATTCTGTATTGATGTGCACATAGTTGAACGGTTTACACTTTTTATACTTAGTAGGAACAAACCATAATGTCCAACATATGAAAAAAAAAAACCAAAGTCCATCTTTTTAGAGATTTTTTTGTCGTATTTGTTTGTATTGTAAAATAAAATCGCTTCAACTGCACAGTGTGTAGAATAATGGACGCTTGAAAGCAAATTAACACATTTGTTCTATAAATTAAAATCAAGCCTTTATGGAATCCAAACAATGACGAGAGAACACGTCGGGAAGATTGGTTTTTCATTCCCTTAGGAATGCAAGCTTTATTTGAACACTTTATACCGTCTACTGCTGTGAAAACATTATGTGCAACAATTGTGCGGCCACTATTTTATTGTACGGCTTTGAACGTTGAAACATAATATTTTCGTCTTGGTTCATAGCCCGTTCCTGTCCTTCTTGTCGTCCAGTGTATAATAGTTCTTGCAGGGGATATTTTGTTTTCGCATCATAAGCCCACCATATTTTTATGCCGTACTTAGCTGGTTTTGACGGTATATATTCAGTAAATTTAATTTATCTTCGATAAGGAAACCACTGTTCGTCAATTGTTAGGGTGTCATGTGGTCTATAGTTTTTTGAAAGTTTTTATTCAAAAAATTCCAAAATAACGTGTTGTTGCAGCTTTGTTTTTCTGAAGTCGATATTCTCGTGTTCTGTCATCATCAAATCGAATATAACACTCTGCAGCTCTGAGTATAGGTAAGTTTTCTAAACGGCACAAAATCTCCTCCTTTTGATCGTTGTTGTGTGAAGCACTACCTGCCAGCAAAATTCCGATGAATACATCTAATTCACTCGCGGTCAAGTCATTCCAAACTTTCCGATTTTTTCACTATTGGCTGTGTTCCATTCTTCAAATTCTTTTTGTCCATACCGACTTGTTTCAATTATGATTATAACTTCAATATTTGGTGTGAAAAAACTTCTCAATACCTTAATTGGGATAGAGCCTTGTTCTTTCGGGCCAGATCGAAAATGCATTACGGTATGTTGACGCAAGCGTACACCAGCGTTTGGTTCTTTTTTATTCCACTTTCCGTCCTTGCCATAGAAATATCCACTATGTTGTTCAGTTGTGGCAAGCAGTTTTTCTTAGTCGTCCTCAGAATCGTACATGTCATTTGGTTCAATAACCATGTTATTTTGAATGTCGGATACATCACATGTAATCCACATCTTCAGTCTCTTTATCTGCAAACGGTTCAACGTCATCGCCTTCCTCAGCAGCTCGTTCATGCTCTAAGTCATCAGCTAAACCCCCATCTTGCATGTAAAAATCGTTATCTGGACGTCTTGAGCGTGGCGAATTCAAAAGCGATTAAAATTTATTATTCATTTTGTTTACTATACACCACCAGATAATAAAATAACTTGCCAAATAACATTGTATTTTCTTATGTAAGATGTGCGTCACTATAAACTGTAACACATCAAAAGTCAAATAAAAACTGACTGGAGTAAGCTAGAGTTAAAAATAAAACAGTTTTATTTTGCATTTTTATTACAGATTTATATTCTGTATTATTTTATTTAAAAATTAATTTAATTTTATAAAATTTTTTATTTTATTCATTATGCCATCCATAAGCAATGTTATAGTGTTTTCGGTGATTTTTTTGGTACCAGCTGTCCATTTATATCGAAAACTAGTAATGGTTTTGGGAACAGATGTACTCTTCTTTAGTTCTCTTTTGACCAGAGCCCAATATCTTTCAATAGGCCGCAGCTCTGGGCAGTTTGGTGGGTTAGCCTCTTTTGGAACAAAAATAACATTATTTTTATTATACCAGTCTATTGCGCTTTTACTGTAGTGACATGTTGCCAAATCTGGCCAGAAGAATGTTGATATGTTGTGCTGTCTTAGAAATGGGAGCAACCTCTTTTGAAGACACTCTTTGATATAAATATCTGAGTTTATTGATCCCAATGTAACAAACGATGCACTTCTGTTGCCGCAGCTACAAATAGCCTGCCAAACTAGGAACTTTTTGGGAAATTTTGATAGTTTTTTAGTTCGGAACTCTTCAGAAACATTGCCTCTACTATCCGCTACATAAAACTCTTGGCCAGGAAGCTGCGCAAAGTCTGCAAAAACGTAAGTTTCATCACCCATTACACAACATTCGAACTTTTAAAAAAATTCTTTTTTGAGGAGTTTTGCTCTTTTTTTTGCTTCAATATTCTTCTTAGCATTTCTATCCGGAACTTTTTGGACTTTAAATGTTTTAAGGCCAGCTTTAGCTTTAACTCGGCGCACAAAACTTTCCGAACATTGCACGCACCGGGCCACTTCGCGACCAGAAATGTTTGGAAGAGCCAGCAAAAGCTTCTCAACCTTTTTGGCTTTCGCGTCGTTCGTTACCAGTTTTGCTTTACCTGTTCCAGGCTTTCTTTCAATTTTTAGGTCTTTGTTGAACTTTTTGATCACTCTGGAAACACATCGCCTGGTCACGTGGACTTCCCTAGCATCTTTTGTATAACTCCAATATGGTTTTTTTTTAATTATTTGAATAATTTTTGTATGCACTTGTCTTTGATTATCCATTATGAACTAACTAACAAGTCAAATTTGACAAACTGATACATTTTAAAATCTGACACATTTTTCAAAGATATTGTGATTAAGAAAAATAATTTTGATTAAAGGTGAAAAAGGTTATTAAGAAAAATGGGTGTTACACTTTATAGTGACGCACATCTTACATATAAGATTTGTTTTCTCTTTTTCTTGTTGAGTAACCGCACTGTGAACATATAATGTGATCTAACTCAAAAAATTCAACAGCCACTACTGATATATTTGAGTATGTTAAAAAGGTAATGATAAAACTTAAAAAATACATCACAATAAATAATCACCCCTATTATGAATGTCGAGGTCGACACCTATCATATCGACGGTGCAAAAACGGTATTATCTATGTCAATAGTGATTAGTATCGATAACTATTGACAGTAATTTGTTATTATGAAAGGCGACATTAAGACGCCGTTGACTTAAAGTGACTTTGATTTTGTCGACGCTATTTTTATGATTGACATGAACAAAATTTTTTACAATCAACGCGTTAAGGCTAAAAAATCTTATCCTGTTGTAATAAATATTTTGTTCTTGCTTTTGTTAGGAGCCAACATTTTTATGTGAGTGCCATCTACACACCCTATAACACCTGGAAATTTAGTTTTGTTAAAAAATTCCAGCTTACATTCAGCTTTCTACTCTTCCGTCATTTCAAATTTTATAAAAAATGGGCAGATAATTTCTTGCAGTGCTTCCAAAGTTTCCTCCAAAATTAAGGATACTGCTGGTTGTGATAATCCAAGGCAAAAATCATTTCCAACACTTAATTGTTACGAGCCTTGTGTCAGGAAACGTAATGTCGTTGCTAGTTTTAAATCATTCGAAATAAATGTTTTTCTAACACCACTCTTCATTTTAGGTTCAATTTTATCCAAAACAAATTTGAAAGCCGCTTTGCTCAATCGAAAATATTCAATAAATCTAGAAGATATATATTTTCTTGTTTTTTAAATTGTACACCAATACCCCGGTTTGCGTCGCTAATTGGGACTGAAAAAATAAGACGCAAATCGAAACGACGCAAACTGAAGCAGAATTTTCAATTGTTTACGTATTTGATTTTCGTTTAGTCAATACAGGTTTTAAACAATTTAGCTTAGAAAAAGGGTTTTTAAATCAATATATTTTCTTATTATTTTTTGAATAACAGATTTTATTAAAATAAAAATATAACAATTGTGAATACCACTGATATAATTCGAAACTAATAACTACGCTTAACATGTAAACAACGCACACCTGCAAATTTGCTTTCTACTAAACGGGAAATCCGCTTTTTTTTTGCTTTAACTTTGTAAAAACATTTTCATATCAACCACGCAAATCGAAGCATTTACGACGCAACTTCGAAGCCATGCGACGCAAACTGAAACAAAAACGACGCAACATTGAAATTCCAGAAACTTAAAAAAAGACGCAACTTCGAAGTAACGCAAACTGAAGCGACGCAAATCGGGGTATTGGTGTATTTGGCAAGTTTTTGTATTCACTTACTTATTATCTGGCTAATTAAAAATATCTGAATTTTGCCTTATAATTTTCCTTTGAAGCTTAAGGTTTTCTTTATCGCTGGAATAATCACTTGAATCCATCATAAACAACATATTTTCACTAAAATTTTACCTCAAAAAATTAATTTAATAAATCAAAATACTTCGTATATTAGAGATGTGTTTATTTACATTAGAGATGTGGTTATTAGTATCGATAATCAGTCGTCTCAACACAACTTATTTACATAATACCAAATTAGTGTCGATGTGAAGTGATGTTGACTGAAAGTGAAAGCGACTTAAAAGCGACAACGAGACTTCTGTTGACACTTGTAATAAGGGTGAATATAAAATAATAATATTCAATATTCAATACAAAAAGCTGTATGGGTCTGACCAGACCGCATGTGTTACGAATGTGATGTGTGCAGTTAAATATTTTAAAAAAATTTCCTTCTATATCCTTTAAGGGCTTTCTTGTTTTTTGCTATTAAAGCCAACAAAATTTTAGGAGGGTACCTGAAATTTCAAGTTTCTAACTAACTTTTATATATTTTTAATTCTGGTTTTTCGACCTTTTTTTATATATGTTAAAATATCATTTCAAATTGAAAAAGGTCTGGCCAGACCCATGCGTAAGACGAAGGCTTAAACATACCCATTAGAATAGTAAAATTGAATATACCCTTTTATAATGACATGTTTTTTAAAAGGTAACCTTGAAATTGTGTTAACTTTAACCATGGAGTGGTCATATAAAAAAAAAAACCGTATCGCACTTATGGAAAAAAATGATATTTTCCGAACTCATTGCACGGGTCGATAAGGGTCATCATACATCTGCCGTCATGGTTTGGTGGGATGTCTCTTACCATGGGTTAACTGACTTGCATTTCTGTAAACAAGAGGTCAAAATATCGGCCAAAGTTTACCACGGAAACAGTTGTGAAGTCGCTTAACAATTCTCTATTCCAAAACCAGCCTTGGAATGTTCGACAAGATTCTGCACCAGCTCATAGGGCTAAAACGACACCGACCTGGGGATTTACTCCATAACTCGATTCGAAAAGCAAAGGGATTCGTATGTAAGTATTTTTCGAATCGAAAGCCAATTGGTACTTTGTAATTCATTCGAAACGAATGCAGAGTTGTATTTACAATTTAGTTAGGAATATTGTAAAAAACTAGGCAGCACTTGACTAAAATACTAGAATTAAAAGAATTCCCCCAACAAAATGAATGGAAACATATCGCACACCTAGTTCAAAAGTGACACAAATCAAAAAAAAATTTTTTTTTGGTTTATTATTTTTACGAATACAAAAAAAAATTTTGAGTTGTGTCACTTTTGAACTAGATGTGCGATATGTATATTGCGGTTATAAAAGTTGTTTTACATAAATTTGTAAAACTGGCATGTGTTGATTTGTGCTACGAATTAAAGATGAGTGGCCAAAGAAAGTTAAATTAATAATATTTAAGTTTATCAAAATTTAGTTTATTTAAATAATAAAATAATAATTTTCTGTTTTTTAGCTTTTTGCTATTCTTTTTTATACAAAGTCTTAATTTAAAATTTAATTTTAAATTTAGTGAAATTTAAACAAAAATTTGAGAATTTTCCAAAATTTTATATTTAGCCTTAAGCTATTCTCTTATAATGTTACAGACATATTCTTTTTATCATTTATCACTTATGTAACTTTAAAAAATGTGGGGGCCAAGACACTATTTTATCTTTAAATTACAAAACTCATTAAAGTATTTAAATTGTATTCCCTGCAACTCTCTTTGTATACCACCAAAGCACAACGAGTGTATAGCAGATTTAAGCATAGCCATTTAGAAAGTTCACAAAACGAGTAATACAATTATAAAAAAGAGAATCCAACAAGAAAATTAATTAAAAACAAGGAATACAAAATGTGTTGGTGTTTTAACCGCAATAACCTCAGAACTTGTTAGAAATTTAACACTTTTTTATAAGACCCCCATTAGTGTTTTAATAGAATTTATTATTTAATTCAAATTATATATATTTTCTTTTATTTTATCTCTAAGCAGCAACAATTTGGTTTCTTCAAAGAAAATTATTACCTGGGCTTTGAATAGAAAACCGTAGTAAGAAACAGAAACTAGTTGAGAAAAAAAGAGAAGCAAGCAAAAGATAAATTGGCGTTGTTTAAAAAGAAGACAATAGCATTTTACTAAAATAAAATAATACTGAGTTACTCTTCTCATGTTACGAATTTCATTTCGTAGTTAAATAAATACAGTGCGAGCTCTATTTTCGCAACTTGAAAAAATCTGGCCTGTTGCAATTACCGAAAAAGTTGCAATTATCGACCACTTTTTATTGTACCTGAAAATACTCCATTTTTAACAAAAGGAAAGAAATTAATTATTAAATGTTAAAAAACAATCTTCTTGCTGAAAAATTGGCGTAGCGAGCAATTTTTTGTGTGTTTTTTTTTGTTTTTTTTTTTTTGTGTTTTAAAACGTGTTTGCGACAGTACTAACGTGGGAGAAATGCTATTGAAATGGGATTCTTTGATTAAATATTAACCCTTATTCTATTTGGCGTCGTTGATAGAAGGCAATGCCGTTTTTAGTATTTTTTTGCAGATCGGTATTCTAGTTGGCAATATTGCCGTTTATCGATCACTGTTAACATATTTTTGGTATTCTGTAAGCAAAATTGACGTCGTTATTGTCTTTAATTGCCAATGACTTTGTCGTCGTCGTTTTTGGTGTTGCCTAGTGTTGTTCTTTGTTTTAAAAAAATAGATACATACCTACATATAAGAAAAAGTGTAGTTGAAAAATACATTTAAATTAAAAAATTTCAGTTAATGTGCGGTTCTGTTTATGTGCGGCTATAATCTCGATGTGCGTTCCGTCCACATGACCAATTATACTTGGAAATCCACTTTTTTTTTTTTTTTTGAAAAAATAAAGTTTAATTTCTTATTTTTAGATTTTGTCATGCTTAATTTTATGCACTGTGGACGAGCTATCTCTATGGCGTACAGTGTTTCTGGCAGAACCTTTGCCACCATTGGTTGTGAAAGTCCCAGGTTATAATCGTTTCCAACCCCTGACCAAGAATCGTAATGTCGCTGCCAATTTTATGGTGTTTGGAAAGTACGTTGATAGAGTTCCTTTTTTTAAATTAATAAATAAAAAACTTTGAACAAGATGATTTTAAATTTATTTCTTACTTCTCATTGGGCAAGTAAAAAATGCACGACTTCTGCAGTCTTTGATCCACTACTAACTTGGTTTTAATTTCTTCTTCACTGGAGTTTGAATCAGAAAAGAAAAACATTTTTATTAAATTCTTTTTTTTTTCACGAAACTATTTTTTTTACCAAAAAATGAAAGAGCTGTCTTTAACATTAGAGATGTGTGCTGTATTTTATTAACATTATCGATAAACAGGCAACGTCGTCATAATACTCATATAGAATACCAAATTAACATTAAATTGATGTTGCCGTTGTTTAAAATTGCTATTGTTATTGCCGACGCCAAATAGAATAAGGGTGATTATTACTTTTATAAAACTACGTTTCTGAACAAGAAATACAAACAGAAATCATTGTAAATATATTTTAAAAAAAATAGTGTTGCACTTATTGAGACTAATTTTTGAAAATCGTTGCACTTATAAAGACTGTAATGTAAAAAATTTGCCTGTTGCGCTAATCGGGGTGTTGCGTTAATCGGGGGTTGCGAAAATCGAGCTCGCACTGTAATCTGTATGGTAGGGGCACTTAGTAACTGGTGTGTGTTTGTACAGTTTTTCTGCTTCCTTTTTGACCAACAAATGAAATGTTGATACTGCACCATAAAGTGTCACAAAAAAATATACAGTGAAGAAGATTTTTATGCATTCAATTTGAGTGCAAAACAGAATCTGGCTGTAGAAATCCGCAATGTAAACTACATGCGGATGTAGGCAAATAAATTGTTTTATAAGCACTATGGGTCAATAGATTAAAACTTTTGTCTTTAGAAGACAAAAATCTATTTTAAATAGAAGATCTTAGATTTCTATTTCGGTTACTCCAAAATTAATCCTATTAAGGACTATTATGGCTCTTTTCACATATTGAAGTTACATGTGCTGCTATTAAGCTCACAGCACGTCTGAAAATTTGAAATTCAATACTCTCAATTTTTCTTTGGGAAGAGTAATACGAACACACACACACACACACACACGCGCGTTTAGTTCTGCTACTCAATATTTTAAAGACCAAAACGATGGAGCCAACTCCTTCAAAATAAAATCCAACTATGTTTTTATTTTGATTGGATTGAAAGTTTTCAATTAAAATATTGTAGTATAAAGCGAGGAACAAAAATTAAAATTTGTTTATATTATTGAAAACTAAATGCACTAAACTTTCTAGCAGTGCAGTTTTTATTCGTTCACCAACACAACCGAAATTTTCGTTTTGCTCATCTATGCTCAAGACACTATTTGATAGATATTCTTATTGAGCAACCACATAAGCCAAACAATTTCTATTGCAAAACTTATAAAAGTGCCGTTTAGGCTGATGTCGGAGTGCGCGCTATAAGCGAAGCGATGCTAGAAGCTATAATATTCATGCTATACTTATACTACAGGATGTCAGAGTGGAGACTACATAAAACAAAGCGACTTGTTGTGTTTTTAAAATACCTTTTTTATTCCGTCAATCTTTTTTGTTAAAAATGGATTCAGATGAAGAATTTTTTATTTCAAATTATACATATAATTTGTTTTTAGTAAAAAGAGAGGAATACACAATATAAATAGAAGTCGCAAAGAAAAAGGCGAATTTCATAATTTGTAAGAAGAACTCAGAAAAGAACTAGACAAATTTTTTAACTATTCGAGGATGTCAATAGCCACTTTTGATTATATTTTAGAAAAAATACAGAGCAAGCTTCAAAAAAAAACTGGACAAATTTTAATACAAACGCCATACAGCCTTGCGAAAAATTAATAATAACTTTAAGGTAATTATTTAATAGTTATTTAATACGTTATACAAATGCAAAATTATTTACAATATAAATAATGAAATAAATAAACAATAAAACAAACAAATGAAAAATGTATGTATGTATGAAAGTACAATGTAAACAAACAACAATGAAGCGATACCATGCTATAAATCATTTCACAACTTGCTTTGTCGCTTTGGCTCTCTTGTAGCTTCGCTTTGACTCTGACATATTTTGAGCATTGACGTAAGAAAACACAAGCAAAGGTTTGTTGCGCATTGTAGTGCGATATTATAGCATCGCTTATAGCGCGCACTCTAACATCAGCCTTAGTAAGGCAATGATTTCTGGGGTCTAATCACCACATTCGATATCGAGTAAAATGTATCGAAATTTTTCATTTAGGTATTAAAGCGCTCGATATCGAATAAAATCCATCGTAATTTGAGATTATCAGCATACAATATCGAATAACCACAAAAAAACATCTCTCCTGTTGTCATTCGATACGTCATTTGCAATCGTTAAAAAAAAAAAACAAATAATTGTAGCGGCAAAAATTGTTGAATATTTTGGAAAAAGTAAAAAATCTATTACATTTTCTTAAAAATTACGATTCGATAAATGTCGTATGCGGTCATTAGCTTACTCGACACGTATCGAAATGTTATTCGATAAGATTGTATACTCGATATTGAATGCGGTGATTAGACTCCTGCTTCTAACATAGGGTAGGATAGAGTGACATCTCAATTGACCATACACTTCATATCTGACTAAGCATCTCGAATTAACCGGCCTCATTAATCAAAATGGAACCTGACGCTGGTAATTATAACGTAGACCTATAGTTCCGACAAACCTTCGAGAAAGAAGTCGGGCTAGAGGCTTTTACAAAAAAATTAGAAGAAAAATCGAAAAAACATTAAAAAAAAAACAAATGATCTTGAATTTTCATTTTGACATCAGAGGAATAAGATGCTCCTAGAGTACATTATATCGGTCATATCAAACACACATAAAGCATTTTATAATCATGACAGATGTAAAAAATGTACACAAACCTCGTGAAGCTTATGCTTTTAGTTTCTTTCAAATTACATAAATGTAAATGATCAAACAGAACTGGGGCATGACGTTTTTTGCCATACAAATTGACACATAAAAACGCTGGAGAATGCAGTCGTGAAATAGAATCTATTTTATTTTGAGAGCGATTTTTCTTATGCTCTCATTTTAGACAGAAATTCTCTCAACAATGTTTTACCACATTTTTATTAAATTTCTTACATTTTTTAAACAAACCCATTTGTTTTTTGTTTTTCGCGCAAAGAAAAATAAGAACAAAAGAAAATCGAAAAAACATTTGAAAGTTTAAATAAATTAATAAATTTTGGAATTTGTTAAATAAAATGTGTGATAGTTTAGAAAAAATAATTCAAAAAGTGCGTAAAGATATATATACACATATGGGCATTTCCTGGGGTAACGAACGTACGTTCGTACACTTTTAGTGTACAAAGAGTATAGAAAAAAAAACTTTTTCTAGTATTTTAGTTTGCGATTATATAGCATTTTTGTAGCTCTATATGTAGTCCAAAAGATGGATTTCATCGAGTTGAAGTTTTCATAATAATAGATATAAACACGTGGTAACGAACGTACGCAAAATAGAAGTCAACTTTAGCTGACAGTAGTGAAATGTAAAATTCTGCGAAATGCAAAGGAATATTCAAAAGCGATTAAAAAATTTTTAAAGTATACTAATGTAGGTCTCTATACAGTATATGCACAATAAAATATCTCTATTGGTTTTCGTTTAATTGGCTTAAGTATCGGTCGCGAACGTACGGGTCGCGAACGTACGATATTTCCATATATTTTTTTTGTATTATCACCATGCTTAATCCCATAAATATCGTCAAATTTCCTTGACCAAAAACTTAATCCACTATATATAGTGTGTGGTAACTAGTACTGGCAAAGTATTGAGTAATAAGTACCATGTATCGAGTATTTTTACTAATTTTTGGGTACTTGTACTTTACATTAAAGTTGTGTGGAAAATTAAAATTTTAACCAGCAAAACAAAAATCCGTCTAAAAATACGTTATTACGTTATTACTGAAAAGTAATGATCAACAAGCTAAATAAAATTTTTTTGCAAAAATTCACTTACTAAGATTATATCTTCTTTTTATTAAGAGGTGACACATACATATGATATTTTTGTAATATAATTAAGATAGCGCATGCCACTATTCGTTTACAGATACAGATAAAAGAATAAGAAAACTTATCGAGAACGTAATTCTTCTGATAAATAGATTTAAGTAAAGCACTTACCGTGTTTTTTTTTCTAATATTTGTTTTATTAATAACATTATTCAATATGAAATAATGAAATTTTAACAATATTTATGATATTATTGTTTTTATTCAACAGGCCGCACAGTGGGTTAGAATAGCGTGTTTTCTTGGATCAAATCAGGGAAGCTATGTTCGGATAATTTTTCTTTATTTTTCAGTAATACCATTTAAATAAGTGAAACAAAATGTTTTCTTAGTAGATTTCAGTAGAATTTTATTAAATAATGCCAAATATCAGTGTAGGTATATAGTGCAAGGAGTACAGTATGAGAACTTAAACACAACATTTTATACATCTTAAAGTTAATCATCAACATCATCATCACCATCATCATCATCATCATCATCATCATCATATTCATCATCATTGTTATCATCATCTTCATTATCATCATCATCAGAAGAATCATCATCAGCAGCATCAGCTACTTCAACATCACTGAAATAGTTCTTGTTCGGAGCTGCAGGTACAATTAAATCAATTGCCTCTTCAGGCAAGCTTTGAACCTTCTTTGTTGGCAATTTTTCATGCTTGAAATAATTGGGTCAAAGGTTATCAAAAAACATATTAAAAATGTTTTGGTTTGATTTTTCGCGACTGCACTTTCGTGAATGAAACTCCCTATATTTTTTAAAATCTTTATTTCGAGCTTCTTACGCTTCTACTGATAACTTCTCAATAGGTAAAATGGCATTTGACACAATTTCAGGTCCATGAATAAAATACTTGTGCAAAGTGGGAGGCATAATCACCCTTATTCTATTTGGCGTCGGCAATAACAATAGCAATTTTAAGGCAATAGCAATTTTAAACAACGGCAACATCAATTTAATGTTAATTTGGTATTCTATAAGAGTATTATGACGACGTTGCCTGTTTATCGATAATGTTAATAAAATACAGCACACATCTCTAATGTTAAAGACAGCTTTTTCATTGTTTGGTAAAAAAAATAGTTTCCTGAAAAAAAATAAAAAAATTAAATAAAAATGTTTTCCTTTTCTGATTCAAACTCCAGTGAAGAAGAAATTAAAACCAATTTAGTAGTGGATAAAAGACTGCAGAAGTCGTGCATTTTTTACTTGCCCAATGAGAAGTAAGAAGTAAATTTAAAATCATCAATTTCAAAGTTTTTTATTTATTAATTTAAAAAAAGGAACTCTATCAACGTACTTTCCAAAGACCACAAAATTGGCAGCGATATTACGATTCTTGGTCAGGGGTTGGAAACGATTATAACCTGGGACTTTCACAGCCAATGGTGGCAAAGGTTTTGCCCGAAACACTGGACGCCATAGAGATAGCTCGTCCACAGTGGATAAAATTTAGCATGACAAAAGCTAAAAATAAGAAATTAAACTTTATTTTTTCGAAAAAAAAAACAGGATTTCCAGGTGTAATTGGTCGTGTGAACGGAACGCACATCGAGATTATAGCCCCAAATAAACAGAACCGCACATTAACTGAAATTTTTTAATTTAAATGTATTTTTCAACTACACTTTTTCTTATATGTAGGTATGTATCTATTTTTTTAAACAAAGGACAACACTAGGCAACACCAAAAATGACGACGACAAAATCATTGGCAATTAAAGACAACAACGACGTCAATTTTGCTTACAGAATACCAAAAATATGTTAACAGTGATCGATAAACGACAATATTGCCAACTGGAATACCGATCTGCAATAAAAGACTAAAAACGGCATTGCCTTCTATCGACGACGCCAAATAGAATAAGGGTGATTGTATCAAGGATACGTTTCAACAAAAAGTCGTCCTGTATTGTGTGCATAAGACGTGCAAAAGACATTTAAAAAATCGAATGCAGCCACGAAGAATGAAAAGGCCAAATCTTAAATTGTCTACATGTACAGGTCCTTCGATCAGTAAGAAAAAAGTAACATGAAAAACAACAAAACACAACACACATCAATAGCAGCAGTCGCGAAATCAATGTGATTTTTAGCTATTTGACTGCTGCAACACTTGCATTAAACAATGCATAACTTCTAAAAGGCACAAAACGGCAGCGTAAAATTTTGCAATTTAATACAGATTTATGTCCTCTTTAATATAAACTAAAAATTATGACAAAAATGTGGACAAATAATAATTATATATCCATTTAAAATATAAAAATGCTAATTTTTTTGGCACTTCCAATATAAATAACTAAATCTAAAACACTTCCACACACAATTTGATATACAAGTGCTAACGAAGTATTTCTAAATTACCTGAACTTTATGGTTCCATTGAAAAATTGTTTACTTTTGCAATACTTTTAAAAATAAATAAAATTTTCCACGGAAAAGTTTTTACTTTTTTTAGCTTTTTTTGCACAAAAATTTTTATAAAGTTTGACTTTGAAGTTTCACTAGAAAAACACCAGAGCACTTTTGACATTTATTTTAACGACAAGTGATGTAGAATTTTGTATACTCTAACCGGGTACAAAAAATTTTGACGATACTTAAAATTTTTTTTTTAATTAATCCAAGAAAACAGGCTATTTTAACCCTGTGTGGGCCGTTAAAATTGTGCTTATTTTAAGTCCTCATCACAGAAAATCCAATGCATCATTCTTATACTGGAATATTCGGTATATCATTTCACTTTTAAAGTAAAGTTGGAGACATCTTATCAATTATAAACTCATTGCTTATAGAAAAAATTTTGTTACGGTCGCAAACGTACGAAACTTTGCAAACAAAAAAAGTCTATTTAATGGTAACCCAGAATTTTTTTTTAATTATTTACAAATTACTGACACCGAACTTAATTAAAATGTGGTATTTCTTGGCACCTATTGACGTTTTATGCAAAGCAATAACAATAAAATGATGTTTTCGGTCGCGAACGTACGATTAAAACCTAGAAAAGAAACAAATCAAGAATTAACCGTTAATCGAACTTTCTTTTTTTCTCACTACACATTTCCTTTCTTAATTGTTAGGAAAAGAAACCTTTTGGTGAAAGAGTGCAAACATAATACATTTTTTGCATGTAAAAAATTAAATATAAAAATGTCTTTACAAGTAGCTTAAAATTGAAATTTCAAATATTTCAGTTTCTAGCCCAATTTTCTCAAGTAAAACACCTGAGATATGCTAAGAATCCAATTTATTATAAAAATATAGACTCTTTTTTATAATAAAATGATTATCAACATATTTTTTTCGATCCTGGTTTACCATTTTGAGGAAATGCCCATATATAAAATATAAATTGAATTTTTAGCAAAAACATTCATAAACTAAATTTTTAATAGATTTATATACGATACAATTGTATTGGAATGTGAAGTTGGTTGATAGATAGAGAATTTTTTTTTTTCATAAATATGTATTTGTATATTATGCTCCTTTTTTTTGATGAGACAAGTTATTCAATTTTGATCCATTGTGCAGCAATTCATTTACATTATTTTTACTCTATCTTATATATAATATGAAACATTTTTATTAACAAAAAAAAAAAAAAGGTATGGTAGTGTTTAAGCAGAAACAGTAAGAAGGAAAACAAAAGGGAGCAACTTAAACGCGTAAAGAAAATATGCATTTTATCCCAAGGTTGGTTGTTATTATTTATTTTGCAACTTGAAAAAGGATACAAAAGTATACGCATTGTAATGGCGTTTACTGTTTATTTTCGCTCCCTTCGTCACTCTTACTCTCTCATTAACTCTACTTCCAATCACTCTCTATAGTTATTTTACCCACATGAATACTAAACATGTAAGGAATATATGTAGAAAATGCATGCTTGTATGTATGAGAAGAAACAAAAAAAAACTAAAATAATTTCACAACTCATAATACATAAATACATACATACATACACTTACACAGCAAAATGTTATGGCTGCAAAGTGTAAAGTAACGGCATAAGTTGATATGTATGCAAATGTTGTTTGCATTACAGGTTTATGTTGCAATACCTTCTTGAGTCTGAGTAAAATTCAAGTGCTTAAGAAGTGTTTGAATCGGATAAATGGGTAAGTGGAAGCAAGTGGATGAGAAGTGCTAAAAAAGTTGTGTTTTTCATTCCTTTTCAGGGACATTAAATAAAATTGCAAGTAACGAGAGCAGTAGCATCAACGTTGAAGAGCATTAAATGAATTTATTTAATTTTACACTTGCAATAGACAATCAAATTATATGGTGGCATAAAAAATATTATATATTAAAAATAATGATATACGTTATGTCACTATACATATACATATGTATTTACTTTCATCACACCATTAACCTGGTGGTATTATGGAACAGATATCGTTAGAGTAAACCGAGAAATGTGTTCAATTTTTAAAATTCTTACTTAAATGTTATTTAAAAAAAAAAAAACCTTCAGACGTGTTAGGATTCTCGTATTTAAGCTGTACATTTGTCGTTCTTACACTATAGCAGGGATGGCGAAACTTTTTTTTTATTTTTATTAAATGAAAATACATGCATTCTAAAAATTATATATAGATTCATTTCTATAATATGCTGATATATTTTTTAATGGGATTTTTGTTGCTGAATATATCTCGATAATGCATCCGGATCAAAGTTTGACAATTTTAATGAAAGACAAGGTAATATCCGTAAAAAACATTAATTTTAATAAAATTAAACCTATCTTTTGTACTATTGTGCGTTGATTTAATAAACTCATGAGCTTGATTAATGTGAATGCAAATAGAGGTTTTATATATTTTGTCATTTCTCCCATATAACCAGAAAATAAAATTATCTTGACAGATTAATCAAAGTATATATATTACATTATATTGCAAAAAAACAAATAATTATAATTGATTTAATACAATTCTTTTAATTATTTCTATTAGAATTAGGACTTACAAATTTGGTAAGATTTTTGTTGAAATTTGGTTGCAAAATTCATTCGTGGTAACCAGGGAAAACTGTTTCCCATTAACTACTTAAAAGAAATGCAGTTGTCACACTATGAAGAGTACAATATTTTTATTGTACATACTCTGAACCAACTGTACATTAAATTGTTGTACAATGGCGTTTGTGCGCTGTAGTTTTTTGTTCTCTGTTTGCTTTACTCTTATTTATATTTGCAACTACAATCAGTATTTGCTCATGAGAAAAATACAATACTGTACAATTTTAGCGTCTTGTGCTCACCTCTACTACATACGCAAATATTATATTTTAACTTTATGAATAAAGGCGCCAGAAATCTGGAAGTTTGTGTTTAAATATCAAAATTTATGCATTAAATTTGAATTGAGTTCACAATGCCGTTTTTAGTCTTTTATTGCAGATCGGTATTCCAGTTGGCAATATTGCCGTTTATCGATCACTGTTAAAATATTTTTGGTATTCTGTAAGCAAAATTGACGTCGTTATTGTCTTTAATTGCCAATGATTTTGTCGTCGTCATTTTTGGTGTTGCCTAGTGTTGTTCTTTGTTTTAAAAAATAGATACATACCTACATATAAGAAAAAGTGTAGTTGAAAAATACATTTAAATTAAAAAATTTCAGTTAATGTGCGGTTCTCTTTGTTTGCGGCTATAATCTCGATGTGCGTTCCGTCCACACGGCCAATTACACCTGAAAATCCTGTTGTTTTTTTTTTCGAAAAAATAAAGTTTAACTTCTTAACTTTTGTCATGCTAAATTTTATCCACTGTGGACGAGCTATCTCTATGGCGTACAGTGTTTCTGGCAAAACCTTTGCCACCATTGGCTGTGAAAGTCCCAGGTTATAATCGTTTCCAACCCCTGACCAAGAATTGTAATGTAGCTGCCAATTTTATGGTGTTTGGAAAGTACGTTGATAGAGTTCCTTGTTTTAAATTAATAAATAAAAAACTTTGAACATGATGATTTTAAATTTACTTCTTACTTCTCATTGGGCAAGTAAAAAATGCACGACTTCTGCAGTCTTTTATCTACTACTAAATTGGTTTTAATTTCTTCTTCACTGGAGTTTGAATCAGAAAAGGAAAACATTTTTATTAAAATTTTTTTTTTCACGAAACTAAGTATTTTTTTTACCAAACAATGAAAAAGCTGTCTCAAACATTAGAGATGTGTGCTGTATTTTATTAAGATTATCGATAAACAGGCAACGTCGTCATAATACTCTTATAGAATACCAAATTAACATTAAATTGATGTTGCCGTTGTTTAAAATTGCTATTGCCTTAAAATTGCTATTGTTATTGCCGACGCCAAATAGAATAAGGGTTAGGGTGGGTCAATTTTTTTGCCTACTAAGCGTATAGTAAAATCGTAATCTACGAGAAATTCTAAGAACTTTTCCCAAAGAAACCATGGTTCTAAAATCAAAATCGAGCTTCCGGTTTTTTACGAGAAAATTTGGTGTTCAGGTCATCCGAAAATAATGCTATTTTTTTGGAAGTATTCATTGCAATTGGTGAATAGTTGACCTGTAACGCTGGAAGAGGGCTTATTTTAAAGGAAATTATCTCAGCTTGCTATATCTGTCCTCATTTATAGAAAATTGTTTACCCAAATAATGGTTTTGGACGTTTATGTCACAATAATAATAGTTTTAGGTTTTTAACAGTTCTACTATTATTATTTTGACATAAACCTCCAAAACCATTATTTGGGTAAAAAATTTTCTATAAATGAGGACAGATATAGAAAGCTGAGATAACTTCCTTTAAAATAAGCCCTCTTCCAGCGTTACAGGTCAACTATTCACCAATTGCAATGAATACTTCCAAAAAAATAGCATTATTTTCGGATGACCTGAACACCAAATTTTCTCGTAAAAAACCGGAAGCTCGATTTTGATTTTAGAACCATGGTTTCTTTGGGAAAAGTTCTTAGAATTTCTCGTAGATTACGACCTTGCTATACGCTTTGTCATGTTTTTCGGTCCCGAACAAATTGACCCACCCTAATAAGGGTGATTAAAAAAAATACATTTTACAGAAAAGTATCAATCATAGTTTTAAAAATAATTTAATTAACTATTTTTAAATATAGAAAATTTTTTTAAATCCATGTGAATTTCGGAGCATATTTTATTTTTATAAACATTAAAATAAGTATGTTAAAACTTGTACTAGTCACGAGTAATTTTATATTATATAATATTATATAACTTATGTGTAATATATAAAATAAAACGTAAACTTAGTGTAAATACTAAAAATTTTTATTTATTTTCTAAATGTCCTTACTTTTTCGTTTAAAAATATGGTCACCCTATCTATAATGCAATGTCCGATTCACTGGACAATCAATTACAAAAAGATGTGCTTTAAGAGAGGTAAGTGTAGTCCGTAAAAATTTGCAATTATCCGGAATAAAAATATGCAATTACCGATAATACAATGAAACGTACGCTACATTAGGCCGATGCTACAACGAATCAATTGAGTTGGAGACTCTACTTTCGCTTCTAAGCACCGCCCATACGGTCGAGAAGTCCCAAAATAGACTTGGAAGCACCGTCCCATACATCCTAGGTGGGATAAATGTCTTGTAAATATTGAGAAGGTCAGATGGAGTGAAGTATTTTTTTCACCTTTTTTAAAAACCAAGACACTTGAATGCTTCTTTCGAATATCCACATATGTGATCATTCAACGGATATCACTCATGCCTAGAACAGCAGAAGCATCCGCAGACACCGATTACAAGTTTGCATCATAATTGTAAATAAATTACAATAAATAATTGTTCCAATTAAGTCTTATTTGTCTCCGAAAACCACCTGAAGAATTACTGTTAGTCATTTGACCGATTTAAATTCCATTCCTTTGCTGATTAAAATTTCTGTAATTTTTGAAGACAAAAATTAAAAAAACATTATGGCAGTATACTATGTTTAGAAGTGATTTTGCATTCTACTCTATTTTTCGACTATTGATCATACATATCGTCATATTAAATGCAAACGGACGTAACTACTATTATTATTAAAAACGAATATTTTAGTCATAACTAACTAACAAACCTGTCAAGGCTGATGGGCTATTCATTATTTCTCTTATTTTTTTTTAGCATTTTAAAGTCAATTGAAAACGTTTTCAGAAATCGTTTTTAAAATTCTCTACAACTATTTTTAGAGTGTCATAATCTGAAAGACGTATTACTGAATGTTTTTTGCCGGTCGCTTGATGTGGGTAAAATAAAGCTTTAGGCGATTTTTTTTAGTACAACGTTGTCGACTAATATAAAAAAATAGGCGTCATAGTACAGTTGCATTCGTTGTGATGAACTTGAGTGATAGGAATACGATATATTTAAAATTCTGCCATCATAAGAGCGGCTGTTTAAGTTAGAAATGATGGTTGGGTTAAAGTATTCTATTGAATACATATGTACAGTTTTTAAAATAAATTTAAATACTTTTTATTATATTTCTCTCTATGTTCTTTTCAAATATATATGACAGCACATAAAGGTACTTTTGGATACCAAAATACAAGAAAAAAAAAAAAAATTACATCTTTATGAAAGGCATATCGTATAGTAGAAAGATACAAAAATTCAGAGGAATACTCGTTACAAAATTTAGTTCAAGGTTTTATGTTTGAATGCAATAAAAAGTAAAACAAACTTTTTATTTTATTTAAATTATCTACATACATGTGTATATAACCTACATACATATGTTATCATAGATGCAGGAGCTATATAAAGTTTGTGCTAATGTTTAAAACTTATCAACAAATATTTGTTTGAAAAAATAAATAACATATACAGTTAAACCTCGATTAACCGGATTAGGATCCGGTTCAAGACCCAAGTCTGATTTCTTGAAGCAAAGAATATTAAAAAATATTTCTTTCGGCTACTACCTCTTAGCAGACTGCTGGCAAATGCTCTAAGAGTAACTGATTGCCATTAAGAAGCTTTTCAAGTCTGTCGTTCAGAGTTGACATTAAACTGCCCAGCCAACATACTGGCAAGCGTTTTGTAAATTAAGATTGCGGCAAGCTTGCAAAAATAAGAGTTTGCTAGCAAATGCAAGTGTTTTGCGAACGTCGTTGACAATTTGCTTGCAAATGCAAGTGTTTCATAAATTTAATCAAAACGTGTAATTCTCGCGATTAAAAGTTGTGTTAATAATTTGCTAATATTGAAGACTTCCTCAATTTTGAGAAAACTATAGTGGAAAATATAGATAAATTTTCATTGCTGGTAAGAATTTCAATTTGAAATGTCCGATGACTACATACTGATGTCGATTTTATTTCTATTTTTAAAAGGCAGATCTAAAAAGATTGTCAACATCCAATTCGAGAAAATTTGTTACGAAAGCGTGGCAGAAGGTCATGACTTACAAAGTTGCTGAAAGCTTTTCCTGGCGAGGAACTGCAAATAAGAAGTGCATTAGGGCATTCGTCGTAAGTGAAATACATTTAATAGGCTTCTAGTTACATTTTTATATTCCAATTTAAATTCTATTGCAGAAACTTTCGCTGAAAATGGAGACAAGGAAGAGGACTTTGTGTTTGCCTCTAAGTCATATTTCCAGTACAAAAAAAAAAAAAAAACGTACTAAAATTAAAACAACAAGAAAAGTAAACTAAAATACTAAATATTAATGATTTATTAAATGAGACAACAATGAATTTCATAATTTTATATTTCAACTAGTTGACCCGCAAACGTTGTTTTGCCATATAAATTTGCTCTAGGAAACATTTTTTTATATTCAAACATATTGGGTAATCTTTACCGAACTGCAAAAGTCAACCTTGATATGAGCAATCAATGTCTGCATTACTAATAATTTTAATAAATGATTATCCGTCATTTTAGGCCCTTCAGTTTGATAGTTGGCTATAGGGAGAAATATCCCCTATATTGCCCCCCCTGAGTTACACTTAATAAAAAAAAACCTAAACCATATGTATTCTACGGTACGCAGATATATATTATCTAGCTTAAAATTTCATCGAAGTCGGTACGTTATTTAGGTGAGGCATAAATTTTCCCTTGGGGCGGGTACCTTTACATTTATGGGTATAAAAAATAGACGTGAATATTTACATTTGTTTATCTAACGTTGTGTTAAAACATAAATAAAATTTAATCAAAATTAGTTTGTTAGTTGGGGATAGGAAAAAGTAGCCCTTGCACCGCCCCCTATGAGTACTTAAATAAAAACCTAAACCATATATGCTCTAATCTATCTAGTTTAAAATTTCATCGAAGTCAGTACGTTATTTAGGTGAGGCATAAATTTTCCCTTGGGGCGGGTCAGCTCAATATTTATTGGTATGAAAAATAGATGTTGGCCGATTCTCAGACCTACCCGATATGCACACAAAATTTAATTTCGGACGAGTTTGGCAACAAACACCGAGACATGAGAATTTTATATATTAGACTAGCTGAACCCGGTGTGCTTCGCCACCCCCTCATTATATAATAAAAATAACGGCGGTGACGTGGTTCATAGCTATATGGCGACGTTAACAGTATTAAGAACAATATACTACCAAATAAAAAAAAATCTGTAGGAAGGAACAAATTTATACAGAGAACAAAAAGTTTAAAACTTTCAAACACAATTTAGCGTGAAAGAGGGCGTGTCGTAAGAAATGTTTATTTATACCTCGCCTCTAGTATAATGCGTATACAATCTGAAGTAAATCTGTTAAAAACTATATGGGAGCAATTACATAATTTAAAAAAATTGGGCGTAAAAATGGGCGTGGTCGAAAAAAAGTACCCTATTAATCATGCCCGAATCCCACTTTAATGCTGTGAAAATTTCAGGAAGATCAGTCTAGTGGTTTGGTCTCCTATAAGGTACAAACAAACAAACAAACAAACAAATAAACAAACAAACAAATAAACAAACACACATTCAATTTTATATATTTAGATTTAATATTTTTCTTATAATAAAAAAATTTAATATTAAACATGATTTTTTAAATGTATCAATAAAAAAACCTGGACAAAGTAAATGTTTAAAACGCTTACTAATTTTATTAAAAATACGTGTTTTTTAAGCATTTAGAAAAAGTGTAATTACGTTGCTTAAAAAACATGTTTTGCAATAATTTTTTTAACGCTTATAAAATTGCGCTCTTATACTACAATGACTCGTAAGGAAATTCGTTAGGATTTTTTAGGTCTGACCTTCTATACTTCAGAACATTAGATTTATTCTCAAATCGAGGATGAATCACAGCCTTGGCGTGCCTGAGACCCGACTGAGCGTTCCAATGTTCCAAACATATGCCAATTTCCCATTCTTTAATCAGATTGAGAAGGGAAGCAAAAGCAATAATGCTAAAGTTAAATCAAACAAAATCAATCCAAAATCTATAGTTTTTGCAATTCTCTACCACCTTAAGTTCAAATATAAAAAATTATCTCTTGTCAATGCTATTTAAAGAAAAGGGTATAAATTAGTCGACTTTGGTTAGCCATTACATACTTTTTATTTTATTTTTTTATATTGTGCTGTGTTACATGTTTGTTTATGGATTTATTTTGCAAACTCTGTGGTTTTTAGTTTTTAATAAAATATTTTTAAGTTTTTGTTTTTTTCTAAAATCATGTTTTTGCATAGTTTTGATTATGAATTGTTTTTTTGTTTTTTTTTGTAATAAAATATCTAAATTTTGATTTAAAAAAAGTTTGTCCTTTTGCTGCTGTCAGTGCAGTTGTGGCTTAATTCATTGAAATATTTTATGCTAATTGAAAAGTTCTTGAGAATTTTTAAGTTTATGACAGTTTTTGTATGAATTTACTGAGAGGGGAATATATTTAATTGTTTTCAAAAAGAAGAAGAAGGAAGAAAAAAAAATACAAATACAGTCGAAACTCACTATAACGAACTCCTGTATAACGAAGTTTTCTTTATTGCGAAGCAATTATAAGAACACTGTGTTTTGGGTCTACTTTGAGTGTGTTATAATCTCCATATAACGAATTTCCATATAGCGAATATTTCCTTATAACGAAGCATTTTTGCGACCGTAACCTCAAGATTGAAGCGTTTTCAATCTCCATATAACGAATTAGGTAAAACCGAACGCACGCACACAAAGAAGAAATCGATGTCGCTTTGTGTTATTGGTGTTGTTATTGTTGCTCTGTTTGTACTTTGTTGCTTTCACAAGCACAAGCAGAGTCTGATGCTTTGCATCGTTTATTTACCATAAAATTAAAAGTGGGGAACCACCGAACTATGGAAGTGGCAAATGGAATCATTACCATCTCTCACATTTCTTGCAGTCGCTATCCGTTTGCCTTTGCATTGAAGAAGAAATATGGAAAAATGTACTTCAAACCAAAATAACTGACTATTACAAATAAAAATTGCTAAAAGGAACAATATTGTTTTTCTTTTCCATATAGCGAATTTTCTTTATAACGAAGTAAATATCCAGTCCCTTGGAATTCGTTATAGAGAGTTTCAACTGTATTTGTTATTAAGACACAAATCAATACAAAATTGTTAACTTTTAATGGTTTAAGAAAAATTTGAAAAATTTAATTCATAAAAGATGTTTTTAATTAATAAAAGAATATTTCTGTTTTATATTAAACTTATAAAACTAATTTAAACAGAATTCTGATTTCATAAAGTAGAGTAGAACTCATATTTTAACTCATGGTTCAAGTGAACCAAAAAAAAAAAACCACATTTTTAGATTTTTTTTATAAATTCCTCAAAAAAAGATTCCTTAGTTAAGAAACCACCATTGTCATGATTTTGTTTATATCTCAAGATGTCTAGCTTCCATTTCTATTTTAAAATTCTGGAATCGGTTAAAAATTGCAAAAGATACCGGCTCCTGAATATGAGATTTTTTGCGCCTTTAAGAAGTGAACCGGAGTGTACATACATACTAGAGTTTGTTGGTTTTTCAAAACCGGTTTAAAAAACCGTTTTTTTTTGAGAAATTTATGAAATTCGAAAACCGTTTTTGTTTTTAGAAAATATCGGTTTTCAATGTATGAATACACTTAAAAAAGTTTGAATATGAAAAATGTATCAGATTGAAGAAAACACTGTTGCAACTACAAAATTTGAAATCCGCAATTAAGTCAGAAATTATTAGACGCTATAAAGGCATGGATTAAAGAAAGAAGAGATACAAAATTCTGTTTTAACGAAATCTTCTAATAAATTGTTTCCACATAAAATATTTTACTATTAATAAAATTGAACAGTAACTAATTTCATTCAAAAATTGTTAAAATTTTTTGTTCGATTTACAGAATAATCAAGCAAAAAATTTTTTTATAGAAACTCGAAACCGGTTAAAACCGGTTTTCTGGAAAAATTACTATTCCAAAACCGGTTTTTTTAAAATATCGGTTTTTGTATAAACCCTAATCCATACGCAATTGATCATTACAACACTGTTCCAGGGTTTTGGCTTAGCTTGTTGCAGCACCCTATTGTGAGTTTAAATTTTTATCTCTAAGTACCGGGACCTACAGTTTAAGGTTCATGGCAATCATCTTTGCCAGAAGTCTGCTAAGCGGTAGTCACCGAATGAATGTTTTTTCATATTTCTCTTCTTTTCAAGATGTCAGATTTGAATCCGAAGCTCTTGACTAGTAAGCCAACATACTAACGATTACAACCAGATCTACTCCATATGAAGACGTTGAGTATCATACCTTTTCATACTACAAACGTATCGCAATCTACTCTGACTATATACATAAATCACAACCATAAAGTAATTTGAGCGTGTCAAAGTAGAAAAAGGTATTTAATACCTGATCACATAACCCGGCATTTCATTCAACTATGAATCTTTTAAATTTGACTGATATTCATCAGTAGCATATACGACGCCCTAAAAAGCACAAGTTTTTGCTATTTTCTTCGTTGTATATTATTGTAAGATAGGTTTTGTCTAGTAAAATAATACGAAAATATTCTGAAAATATCTAATAAGCTCGCAAATATTTCAAGGATTCAAATATTGTGTAGAACAGGGCACAAATTACGGCATTCGATTTCCAGCGAAAATTCATACAATTTTCAAACAATTTACATAGAAATTTTGTTCGATATCGAATGCCGTCACTTGCCCTCTGCTTGACCTGAGTTTAATGCGAATTTCTTCAAAGTGTTGTGATATTAAAATTTAGAGCAATATTCTTGGTTCTTGGCTGTTACCCTAAATATTATACTCTGAAACCCTAATAGTGCAGCAAATGACTCTAATGTTTATACGTTTGGATAAAGAAAAATTATATAAGTAATTAACAATTAAAGTTCAGTTTCTTTTACATTTTAGTCATTAAATTTATTTAATTTAAATAAATATACATTTTATTTGCAGTTTTAGTTTTTCGATTTTCTTCTCTTTTACTGCGACGAGACAAAAGAAATGGCAAAATATGAATTTAAAAAGTATTTTTTGTCCGTGTCTCAATTCATATCATGCCAATTGTTATTTTTAGTAGTAGTATAAGAATTTCATATATAAAAAAGGTAAACGAAGAAAATGAATGTGCTCACTTTGTGTCATATTAATAATTTGCTTGCTTTAATATGCCTTTGCATACAAAATATTCATCCTACGCTCCGTGTGATAATTTTTTGTTTGAATTTTGAAACGTTAAAGCATATTTCTGCCTTTTTATATCATTTCAATGCAAAATTTAAAAAAAAATTTCAATAAATATTTTTTTTTTATATTTCTGCAACATAATGTCCAGTCCCGACGGGTTGACTACCGTTTACATATTTAACTGATTTATTTTTCAGTTTATACAGAGCATTTGAGTGTGTATACGTGTGAACTTTTTTGAGGCAACACCCCACAAAATAAAAAGGTGTACATGACAAGCTGGCATATGAAATGAACAATTGCAGCAGTTTTATTTGTAAGTTGAATAAAAAAAAGCTATAAAAAGAATTGTTTTCATGCGACAAAGCAGTTTTTATTCTTGTTGTTTTTGTTTCACGTCATTTAAATTGAACATTTTCCTGGCCACAACCATTACCGCAGCTGTCAAAACGATTAGAAAGGTGTGTAATTTAAAGAAAATAATTCCAATGTACTGCTGTTGAATGTATGTATGTGCTCAAGCATTTGCATGAACAAAAAACAGCTGAGGAGAAATGCGCGTATATTTTAAAATTATATTCAATAATAAATTTTCTATTGTTTTGTTTTTTGTTCTGTTTGTATTGAATACAAAACTTGTGATAATTTTTCAGCTATTCTGAAACTTTAACTTAAAATTTAATTCAGTAATCGTAAATAACATTTGTCAATTAAAAATTAAACTGAAAAAAAACTTACTGTGTTAGAGTTAATTTATACATAATATAAGTATATACACTCCGGTTCACTTATTTAAAGGCACAAAAAATCCCATATTCAGGAGCCGGTATCTTTTGCAATTTTTAACCGATTCCAGAATTTTAAAATAGAAATGGAAGCTAGACATCTTGAGATATAAACAAAACCATGACAATGGTGGTTTCTTAACTAAGGAATCTTTTTTTGAGGAATTTATAAAAAAAATCTAAAAATGTGGTATTTTTTTTTTGGTTCACTTGAATAAAGGCACTTTAAATAACTTTAATGAAAAACAGCTTTTCTTGAATTTTAAGTTATTATTACTTTATTTGCTTTATTAAAGAACTATTAGTAATGGGTACAACCCTCTTTGTTTTTAATAACTTCAATTATACGGGTTTTCATTGACAGATAAAAAGAACTGATGTAATCCAACGAAATTTTATTCCAAGCATCCTTAATAGCCTGAATTAGTGACTGCTTGTCATCAAATTGTCTACCTCCTTAATAGACCTTACAAGATAACCAACCCGACACATTTTCGATAATGTTTAGATCTGGCGAATAGGGTTGGCCAGTCAAGAATATTAACATTTTGGCTTGCAATGCACTCCTTTACTACTCTGGCGTTGTGTATAGGGGCATTATCCTGTTGCAATATCCAAGGTATTGGACCAAATAGTTCATTAAACCTCGGAAAAGCCGACTCCATTAATGTTCTATAGGTTGCACCAGTCATTTTTGCACTTTGAAATTCAAGATCGATGGTGCCATAGTACGTAATAGCACCCCACACCATAACGCCGCCCTCTCGGCTGTGATGTCGGTTCAAAAATCTATTTTCTTTACGCAGGTCATGCAAATAATAGTTGTAGCCATCAAGCCCATCCAAATTAAACTTCTTTTCATTCGTAAATACAACGGTTTTCCAGTCATTTACATGGCCTCTTTGCTGCACATCCCATACCATGTAGTCTTTTGCGAATTGAAGACGCTTTTCCTTACGAGAACCATTAAGTAGCGGCTTTTTTTGTAATTTCTGGTATTTAAGATATTCACAGCTCTTAATAACTCTGCGTACTGATGACTTGCTCGCTTGCACTATAGCTTGAGCTCTTATTTTTGACAAGGATAAGGTAGAATTAGAAGCAATTATGATGATTTTTCTTTTCTCATAAGTAGATAAAAACAACGAAACCCTTCCTTTAAAATTTTTTCCATACCCCTCGGGGCTTTGATGTAATTGTCGACAACTGTTGGGCTCCGTCCAATTTTTGTAGCTATTGCGCGGTTAGAATATCCTTCAGAACGGTAAACATCAATTTTAGCTCTTTTCGATAGATTTCAAATTTTTTGTTTTGCCATTTTGACTCGTAAATCGACTAAGATGTAATAAATTGCAATAAACAAACGCCCCCAACAAAAGATCACCGCTTACTTTAAAAATAATACAAAAACAACAAAGTGCCTTTATTCAAGTGGACCAAAAAAAAAAAAAAAAAAACACATTTTTAGATTTTTTTTATAAATTCCTCAAAAAAAAAAAAGGTTCCTTAGTTAAGAAACCACCATTGTCATGATTTTGTTTATATCTCAAGATGTCTAGCTTCCATTTCTTTTTTAAAATTCTGCAATCAGTTAAAAATTGCAAAAGATACCGGCTCCTGAATATGGGATTTTTTGTGCTTTTAAATAAGTGAACCGGAGTGTATATATATATATATACTATACTATACTGTATATATATATATATATATATATATATATAGTATGTTGAGCGATCAACAGCAATTGCCCCATCTGGTTGTTGTATGTGAGTGTTGAGCACCATCTTTTTTTATGTAGGTTAGCTGTTATCTTCCTAGAAGGTGGCGCTGTACTCCTGATAATTCGTTTCTTGGTGGAATAGACTGGAAATGTCAGGGAGCGGTTTCGTGGAGGAGGGGGGGAGGGGAAGAAACCTCTAATTTTTAAATTTATTTCTCCTTCGCTGGGATTTGTACTTCGGGCGTTTGAGTTTCTGTGCACGCGCTCTAAACACTATACCACAAAAAATAAAAGATCAGATAGTTTAGATCTGTAGAGTAAAGTTTCATATTTTCTTTAAAAAAAATAAAGACTTTTTATGAGTTTAATTTTTTAGGTCATATGATATAAAAATCACTTCTTTAATTATAATAAGAGATGAAGAAAACTAGAGAATTTTGGATTTAAAGCTATACTTATATACAGATATGCATATGTTCTTACGTTTTATACTCTCGAAGCAAGTGAAGTTAACGGTAATTTTCAATGAAAAATTAAACTTAAAACAATGAGACTGAAAAAATCCAAAACATTTCATTTTAATGCCTCAAAGCAGTTTTACTGCGTATTCATGCAGCATAAATGATGTTCAGAATGATGTTAAATGTTACTTTAGAAGCAGTCACTCAAATATATGCAGTGACAGGTTATTAGCTTATAAATGCAGTTTTTTCAATTATTGTGTAATCAGTACTTCGAATGTGAGTTGAACCCAGAATCACCAAAAGAACGACAGCACACACATTTGATATATTGGCCATACCCACTAGATCATGAAAAATATCAATACCGATAAATTTGGCATAAGAGCAGAGAATGTGAAATTGGTGTTAATACCTCTGTTCACTAAGGCGTAGAATTATGTTCAGCGATCAAGCTTAACACGCATACGTTCCTCAAAAAACTTAACACTAAAATCCTTTGGGTGAAAAATCACCCATTAGTTGGTTTTTCTGATTTTTCAATGAATTCTTTTTTTTTTACTTTAATTCAAGGTGTTTTATTAAACCTGTTAAAAAATATTTAAAAATGAAAAATAATGTAAATTTATCTATTAAATTCAATCGGTTGCACGTACATATATATATTTTGCTTCTATATGATCAACTTTCAGTAGCTAATTTTTTTCTTTAATACAAGTTTTGCATATAAACTATTCAACTTAATATTGCATTTACAAGATATACATGCTGAATACTTTTTTTTAAATTTTTTGGAGACAGTTCATATCTAGATCCCGAAGAATTTCTTTTTTTCCACATTATGACACAGAATGTTGTTCTTCGGATTGGCGTATGGTATTCCACAACGTAATTGCATTATCTGTCTTTTTTAAATGTCACCAGCCTGCATTTCGGGCTTAATCAATTCCATTTTCGGTCATGAAGGAATAATCTACCTTGAAATCGCAATAGTTTTTTGTCAGTGGTTATGTTTTCTTGTAGTCGCCGTGGTCTGGGTTCGACATCTTAAAAAAAAAGAAATATGAAAAAATATTTCTTTCAGTGACTACTTCTCAGCAGTCTTCTGGCAAAAGCTGTGAGAGTAATTAATTGCCATGAACAAGCTTCTCAAGTCTGTCGTTCGGAGTCGACATTAAACTGTAGGTCCCGTTACTCATGGATAAAAATTTACACACACAACATGAGTGCTGCGAGAAGCTAGGCCGAAAACCTGACACAGGGTTGTAAAGACCAATTATGTATGTATGTATGTATGTTTTCTTGTGGTATATAATTTGTTGTTGGTTATCCACCCATTTATTCGATAGCTGTCATGTTGGATCTAACTTATCTAGAGCCCTGCGTTCTGCTTTACTAGCTTTGTCATCATATCTAGAGATCTTTTTGAATAGTTTTAACGACATCGTTGAACGTAATATTGGTCTTCCAAAGGACTCGCAATACGAATTATTATTTATAACTGGGGTGTTAATAGACTTTCAAGGTATTAGTTGTGTACATGTAGTATAAAATTAAACAAAAAAGGGACAATCAAACTGTTTCGTATGCTAGTTTTTGTATTAGCTGTCTGATGTTAATGTTATATTTTGTTTTATTAGAATGTTGGAATAATAATTTGTTACCAAAATAATGAATATATTTTTTTTAAATTTCCTGAATATTTCCGCAGCAGTATCTTAATTAATATATATTTTTTTGTTGTCAGAAAAGAAAAAAGTTTTACAAACAATTTAATTGTATTACAACCTATCAATTTGAGTGCAATCCATTGGTTGAATTGCTCTCTATTTGATTGATTCATTTTTAACTATATTTTGTCTTCAATTACTTTATTGTGATTTTAACAATATTCTCTTGAAGCTTGAATGCTATATATAAATTGCAATATAAGTATAAATTCAAATCATTTGTTATTCTATTCCAAACCAATCTAACACAATGACATGAATTATTACACACATTCGTATGTATGTACATATGAACAAGATAATGATTTATTTGCTTTTATTTTATTTTTTTTATTTTTTTTTTGATTCGAAAACAAAAGCAATTTTTCAATCAGCAAACAAACAAATTATCAGTGTTTATTTAAAAATGAGACAAAAGAAAGTTATATTCCTAGTCTTTTGTATTTATTGTTTGTTTTTGTGTTTTGCTCAAATAAAAATATTACAGCTAAAGAGAAGTGGTACAAAAAAAAAAAAAAAACGCACACACACAAATAACAGAGATTTTAATAAACACACAATTCTTTAAACTCAAACATTCTTGCATGTCTATGAGTACGACTATAACGGTAAATGTACAAGTACTTGTAGTTTTAAGTATATGTAAATGAATAGTTCCTCTCTTCTATACACAAACACACAGACACACACACACACACACACACAAAAACAGACACAAAGAACACATGTACTGCTTAATGCAGATGCTTTTCTTAACTTAAATGGACTTTTAAAACTAAAAACCACATACTAATGGGAAACTATAGGCAGGATTATATAAACAAGAAAAGGAAAAAACTCAAGAGTAAGTAATCAATTTACTTTATATACACAAACACATAATATGTTTAATATTATGATTGCTTTATCAATACTTCCGCTTAAAAGGATAAACGATTTGAAAAATCAAGAAAGATATAGAGAAGGAGAATATTAGATAGAGTGTTGGTAAGCTTTACATATAGATGAATCAAATAAATATACATATTTAAAAAAGATTCTCTTCAGACATAAATAAGTAAAAACTGTACATGATTATGTGTGTATAAGAAGATTCCTTTCAGAATTGCAAAAAGAAAATAAAAAAAAAATAATTGGGGTGATGAAACAATAAATTCCTAGATTTAAAAACAAAGAACGGTTGCACACTAAGTTAAGTTGTAATTTTTTTAATAGAAATGGATTACAGAAGGAAACAATTTTTGGGTGATTAAAAACTGTATTTTTCAGGATATTTGAGCCGTTGAATCCAAATCTGCGATTTTTATTTCTATAGGTTCTATAGAAAAGCTCAAAATTATATAAAGAATTAAGACATTTCCACTACATAGATACATATATTGGAATAAATTTAAAACGTTTACTTACTCATTTACTTAGATGGCCATAACAGCCCGGTAACGGGTTTCGGCATGCCCTAACACTAGTCTTCAGGCGTCTCTGCTAAGCGCGCGCCTTTTCCAGTTGGTCACACAAATTGACGTCCTCTACGCCGACGTTCAGTGTCCTTCGCATCGAAAACTTTTCTCGCTGGAGCAGATTCATCCATCCGAACAATATGGCCAAACCAACGTAGCCGCTGGATGTTAATGTGCTGAACAACGCCCACATCGCCGAGGAGCTCAAACAGCTCATGGTAGGTTCTAATGCGAAACTCCTCGCCATGCCTTAGAGGACCAAAGATCTTACGAAGAACTTTTCTCTCGAACACCCCGAGGACCGCTGCATCGGCACAAGACAGCGTCCATGCTTCCGCACCATAGAGAAGCACCGGCAGAATAAGCGACTTATAGAGTGTTAATTTCTTCGCATGAGAGAGGTCTCTATTATTAAAACTGCCTACTGAGACCGTAGTAGCACCTGTTAGCTAGTGTGATTCTTCGTTTGATCTCTAGACTGATATCATTCTTGCTGGTAATGGCGGTGCCAAGGTAGATGAACTCCTTGACCACATCGAATGTAAAGTTGCCGGCTGTAACCTGGGAGCCGATACATTTAACAACTCGTCGACAACGTGTACTTTGTACATTGCGTATATGCCGCAATGTCTGAGCTCGGTATTCCTGCAAAGCTTATAAGGCTGTACAGAATGATGTTGAGCAACTCCTGCAGCTTCGTCAAGGTAGGAAAAGGCCTCTCCGAACTTTTTAATACCGTGCGAGGTTTCAGATAGGGCTATGCCTTATCCTGCGACCTCTTCAATTTCGTCATGGAGAGTGTTTTGCGAAAGGTGGGTGTACATCGAAATGGCACTATATTTAACAAAAGTGTCCAACTCCTTGCGTATGCAGACGACATAGACATCATTGGGCATACCAAGCGAGATGTCACAGCAGCCTTTAATGCTATTGAACGGGAGTCTGCAAAAATGGGTCTGGCGGTAACTGAGAGCAAGACGAAGTACATTTAAAACGTTTACCATATTCAATATTCAAAATTGTTTAAAAATGGTTTGTGCGGCCCGCCAAACAAACATTACTACTTCTTAAAAATACGCACAATATGTATATAAACGTCTTAATCACAGAATTTCAATTACGATTCCAAATGTTCAAAGCTGAGAAGACAACAGTTTTTATGAAAATGTTTTCCCCGCCATTTAATATCGATATGGATACAGTTTCTGAAGACTTTCATATACAAAAATCGGAAAATAAATAGAAATGAAGAAAGCCTGTCTGACTAGCTCTCTGTGCACTTACGTAGTCCTGTAAGTCGATTTAATGAAAACCCTTTAAAAGTATGAGCCGATTATAAGCTGTAGCTCCCAAAATTGTACAATGGAGAGTAAAAACACTTTTTTTCAAAAGCTTCAAAGGCTGATTGGTTTTTTCTTGGATTTTTTCCAAGTCCAAAAAGAGAAGTCAAAGTTGTCAGCACTAAATCAACACATGCGAACACGAAAAAGGTGAGTAGTAGATGAAAGAGCAAAACGTACTAACTAGTGTCAGACTGATTGCGTAACCATTAGTATGGCGACTGTATCTGCTTCATTCGCACTCACTCTCACTGCGTGGCATCACTATCTGCCTCACTCGCTCATAGTCACTAACTTTGACCACAAACTAGCAACACTTAGAGCATTGAAAGTTAATATTCGAGTAATCATTCATGCCATACGGCGAGATTTATTAGCAAATTTAGCAAAAAATTGAATTGACGCATCTTCTTCTGACTGTGTGGTGTCATTATTTGGCTCGCTTACTCATGACAAACATGCCCACTATCCATCTCTCTCATTACTTTGGCGTAAAATTAAAAACCTTGCTTGTGGGAATATAAAAAACATTTGAACTGAGTAATATGGATTAGCAAAAATCGGGTTAGAAATGTTATTTTAGCTTACGGTGCCAAGGTTTAAATGAACAAAACTAATAAAAATTAACCACAATAGTCGAAAAATTGTTACAGTCTGACAAAATTTCTAGGTTTTTCTTAAATGCCTATAACATTCGAAATGGGATCGATTTTTTTCTGACTTTTCTCACTCCGTTTCGGCTCAACGTTGAGTTCTATGGGTCATCCTATATACCATATTGTCAAAGTATAGACAAAGTTAATTCAGTTGATGTCAAATTTTTTACATCTATATCTTTCCTGATGTAATCCAATGTGATGGCAAGTAGTAAGAACGACTCACTCACTCACTCACTTTGCACTAATACTAAACGGTATTCTGTTTATTTCCACCTGGAACATTTTTACCGTGTCCACATACATATATTGATTATTTTTGTTGAGGCACTTTAAATACTCACAGCCATTCCAAAGCTAAGTAGAAAGTAGAGTATCATACCATGAACTGATTCATTATAATTAAAAATTAAGCAATTCAGTTTATTGATCAATGAATAGTTATGAAATAAAACAAAGTTTTAAATATTTTGAGTTTTTTGATAAAAAAAATGCCAAGCTTTTATTAAAACAGGTCTTATTAAATAATATAATAATAATATGTTTTTGGCTCAAGTTAAGCTAAATCGCCATTGCTATCAACTAATAAATTTCATTTAACGCTTTTTAAGATGAGAATGTATTTTTCGAAGCTGTATTTCGATTCAGGAGCTTTATGTCTATCATCATAAATCTTAGAATTTATAGCTTTAAAGAATTACAAAATAGGCCATGCAAGTTATTCAAAAATAATTTACTTTTTACCTTCACTAACCAAAAATTTAACATTATTAGTAAGTGATTGACCAGCATGTATTGCTCTGATGGACATGAAGTATAAAAAAAAAATACTGTCTCAATTTGCTTAACCATCCTGAGGTTACACATACATGTAAGTACATATGCATGTATGCCTACAATCCACATATGCATGTATAGAAATAAAATAAGCCAGTGTAAAAGCAAACATTAATTGCATGCAACGATTTTTATGTCAAAAGACAACATATTTTTTATCTTTTTTTGTTAAACATATCTTTACTGAAGCATTACTCTTAAATAACTTACTCAAAGATAGCAAAAGAATAAATTTTTAATATTCTTCTAAAATTTTTCGTTGGTATTATACATGCAAATGTGCAAAATGATTGTAGTATTTGATTTGATTTGTTTTTTAAACCAAGTCCTTTATGCATTCAGATACGCATTGTTTACTCCTTAAGGACTTAAAACTAAAAAGACAAATACGAATGAATTGTAGCATTTTGTACGATTATCTAGAGTTACACAAATTGAAAGAGTGTGTCTGAAGTTGAAAATAAATCAAATGACTGAAGTGCATTTCATTGTATACTCCCTTCTATATTTGCAATCTTTTGTTTCAATCAATATGCAGCAACAATTTAGAAACAACAAAAAATAAAAAAAGTAATAAGTAGAGAAGTAGAAAACAAAAGTGTTTGTTTGAACGAAACTTATTGTATGATTTTTAATAGTCTTAAGATCCTAATACTGGTATTCTTATGATAACTAACATCCGTTAGGGAATATGTACAACACTAGCAAAACTGAATTGATTTTCGACCCAGCTACGATAGGTTTAATCAGAGTTCTTTGTGTTATACATATTCATATTTTTATATTACTAAATATTTAAGATTATTATCTTATAATATAGATTGAATATATATTCGAATTTAATTCGAAAAAATCCATATAGTTTGAATAAAACATTAGAAACATATTTTCTAGTCATTTCACAAAATAAAAATGATTTATTACAGGGACTATGTTTTCAAAAACAAGCAGAGTTCTGCAACAAAATTAAAAAAGTAAATATAACGAAAATCACTCTTTGTTGGAAACGCCCTAGCCAGCCTTGTAAACAAGCCTAGATTTTATTATTGTTTGACATGATTTGCTACGTTTGCGACAAGAGCATTTGCAACAACGAAGACTGATTACAGCTAATGCTTTTTCCTTTTCTTTTATTTTTCTAAGTTAAAAAATATGAGGGATTAAATTATTTTAGGTGGTATATAGAGAAGTTTAATTTGAACATAAGTTTACAGTTTCAGAGCCTAGTTAGCTAACCGTCGCCGTTGCCACAATGTAAACTAATGAACTATTGGTACGTCTGTGTAATTATACAGTTTTCCTACAATTTACTTTTCAGGAGGTTGGTGTCTCGACTCTAAATTTGGCGCTCGCGGGGTTTATGTATTACCGAATAACAATCTTTTTGCAGGAGAGATGTTCTTCGAGATAGCTTGGGCAAGAGAACAAAAACATAAAAATTTAAATTTTCAGTTTTTTTTTTAATAATAGTAAGTGAATTTGTATTTGTTTGTTTGCTTCTAAGAAGTATTTAAGCCAAAAATTTGGAATTTCTGTCGAGATAATTATCTAAAGAAAAGGTTTCACATCATTTCCTTGCCTGCTTAATTGTTTTGTGACAATTAAGTCCGTTTTGACGACTCTTAATAACAGTAATAGGTAGTTGATCCTAGGGACTCTTAAGCATTGTACTAATCCATACATACATATATACATATACGGCAATATTTTTTATTTATACACTTATTTTTAAACTTTTAACACTGTAGCTACCTACCTTTTCTTAAGAAAGGTTTTTGGGTTTTTTTTTTGTAAAATATTAAAATGATTACCTGACGTAAAATGGCAGTAAATTCCGAGGGTATATAAGTCGGAAGAAATAGTATTCAACGATCAGTTCTAGATTACTTTTCAAAGTGTGTTACAGAAAAGAAGCGAGAAAATACGTGAGTTATAAAGAGGTAAGTGCTAGCAAAATTGTTATCGTTATTAATTTTGAAAAAAAAAACTATTCTGCCATTTTACAACTTATGTTTAAAGTGTACGACAGTGAAAGTTGATTTTAGTTAAAAAATGTTAAAATGTTGTCCGTTAATACATACAACTTACCTGCATATTAAAACCTACGTATACAGCCGAAACTATAACAAAATTCTTTGTTAGTTTAAAGAGCACAATAGTTTTTAAAGACTTTTTATCTAATAAATCATTTGTACATTTTCTGTCTGACGACATGTAATTAAAACGATTTTTTTCGAAATTGTAATCGTTTGTATATTCAAAGACATATAAAACTTATCTGGTTTCTCTCTGAAATGCAAAATAGAGTAAAGGCCCAACCATAATGTGCTTAGGCTAGCTTAAACAACTATGCGCATGTATGCAATTAAATGTGTATAACCATAATGTACATAACAAACGTTTCGTTGAGTTTCGTTCAATTTCATTTGTTTACGTTTGGAGCGAAGCCGATCGCACGGTTGCATTTTTTACTACTAGTTTTTATTTATGATTTATTTTTTTTTAATGAACAAAAATAAATATAACTGACGTGTTTTCGGTAAAATATTTAACCGTTGTAGATATTAAATAACATTTTGTGATATAAACCTGTATATTTATGAAATATAGAGACAAATCAAGTTTTACATAAGTACTAATGTTTGCAACTAAGAACAGCTTGCACTTAAGTTCAAAAAGTACATTATAGCCACTCGAAAGTTTCGTTAGATTTTTGACAGACGTTTCGTTGATTTTTGAAATTAGCATACGTCTACGAAAGTACATTATGGTTGGGCCTTAATAACTAACTTTCATCATTGATAAATGGTAGAGAAAATCAAAATACATATTCTTATAAATCTTTACAGTCCTAATGTCAAAAACAACAAATTTATTAAAGAGAGTAACAACAAAGTAGTTTTTTTATTAAATCAAAAGGGCGCAAACTACAACTCGAAGTTATATAACGGATCTTAGGTCGTGGTGTCTTACAACTGTACTCTGCCTAACTTGCGAATAACAAAAATAGTGCCTTTTTATGCTTTTTTAAGTTCAAAATTAAGTTTTTCAGGGCTTTGAATATCAAACAAGTTAAATTTGTATTACTCGTATGAAGACATAAAAATTTGGGTATACGTGTTTCTTAGGGGGGGATCGATTTATAGAGAGCCTTGTTACTTGGCCGATTGAGAAAAATAGAAAATGTCTTGCTTTGTAAATACGTTTGTTCGGTTTTTATGTACTAAATGTAATGCAATTTGAATTTAGTTTATAACTATTCGAATATAAGTATTTTTAGTATTGTTTACCATGTTTGAGAAAAAGTCTCCTGACGAGTCTTTTAAGCAGATACAAAAAAGCCAAAGAGACATGCTGATCGCCATAAGCAATGCATTTCGTGGTAAAGTGGTTAAAGCGCGTGCACAGAAACTCAAACGACTGAGGTTAAAATCACAGCGAAGGAGAAACAATTAAAAAATAAATTTGTGGTTTTTCAAAAATTATAATTTAAAAAATAATAAAATAGGAGCCGCTTCTCACCAGAACGAAAAAGTCCCCAGATCCATAAGCCGAAATGCAGAAGCGTCTCTGATCCGGAATCTATATCGCCGCTTTACCGAGGTTGTCTTTAAACCACGTAGGCACATCTCCGTTCCGGTTCTGCTCACTGATCAAATTAAGATCAGCTTGTTTCTCGAGACGATCTGCTCCATCGTGAGCAGTTATACTGCGCTGCATATTGGCCAGTAGGATGACCCTCATGTTATCCGTAGCACGTAGGTAGCACGTTGGTTGGGACATGAAGTCCTTTGCCATGTGGCCCTTTACCCAGCACTGGAAACACATTTTACTCCGGTGAGATCCGTTGCAGTTTTTACTAAGGTGACCGTTACCCAGGCACTTAAAGCACCTGTAGATGTCCACTCTGCCGCCTATCCCGCAGTTGACCCACCTGAGTTTCACCTTCCTCCTTCAGAGGAGAACTTTGGCGGCTTTGGCCTTCATCTTAGCAATAGCCATGTGTTGGCCTCTCATGTTAGGCTTGGCAAAAAATACCTCCAGAACTCCCCTGTTTTCTACAAGAATACCTTGGAGGGCTACTTTCACCTACTCCACAGAGGTGCACTAGTCGATATCTCTGATTTCTACTTTAGTCATGAGGACTAGTTCCTACTGTACTTGTCTCGAACGCTGCCTTCTCTAATGCCTGTTTAAAGGCGTTTCTTCCTTTAGTGGAGAACTTTTGCAGCTCTACAAGGAGCTCTCTCCCCTTGGTCTTCCACACTGATCTAATTGCCGCTCCACATGTTTTTAGTTTGAACTTTGATCGGACCTTTGATTTGACCTTCGCTTCTGGCTTATCGCCACCGCACTTTCTCTTCTAATAATTGTCTCTCATACCACTCAGTCCATCCTCGTTAGACTGAACTGTACCCCTCCCGGCAGGAGTTTGGTCTACCTTTGAAGAGATGCTGTGCTTGTCGCGGGTGTACCGTTTTAGCCTTCATTTTGGGAAACATCTGCTTTCTCTTTTTTAGAGCTCTTCTGCGTATCTACAAGTGGTGAACTACCTGCCCTTGTCTTCCCCCCTTCCTTGTGAGACTACTACGTAATCCGGTCGTTTCGGCTTAGAATAGTTCATTGTAAGCCATTGCAATTTATCAAAATTTTCCTCCAATTTTAGAAGACCTGCTGACATTTACCTGCTTTTTAACGGTTGCTCCCATCTCCTTAATAATAGACCTGATCGCTGAGAGTTCCTCATTTAGCCCGTTGGTATGATCACTAGTGTCGAAGGAAACATTCAAGTGCCTAGGTTTTTTAAAACGATCGAAGAAATACTTCACTCCATTTGACCTTCTTAATGTTTACAAGACCTATATTCGATCTAAGATGAAATACATTTCTCATGTATGGGGAGACAATTCGTTCTATAGCAGCACCGTTCGTTTGAAAAACAATCTACCCATTAAACGTTATTCCTGTCAATTACGATATAAGTAAGTTTAAAAAAATTTTCCATAAGTACTACTCCCTCTTTCCTCCTTCCCAGAACATATTTTCCTAGACCAGCATAATGTCTTGCATGAGTAGACTCTATCCCCTGAGCGCTAGTCTCAATTAAAAAAATACCTATACTTACTATATACTATACTATACTATACTATACTATACTATACTATACTATACTATACTATACTATACTATACTATACTATACTATACTATACTATACTATACTATACTATACTATACTATACTATACTATACTATACTATACTATACTATACTATACTATACTATACTATACTATACTATACTATACTATACTATACTATACTATACTATACTATACTATACTATACTATACTATACTATACTATACTATACTATACTATACTATACTATACTATACTATACTATACTATACTATACTATACTATACTATACTATACTATACTATACTATACTATACTATACTATACTATACTATACTATACTATACTATACTATACTATACTATACTATACTATACTATACTATACTATACTATACTATACTATACTATACTATACTATACTATACTATACTATACTATACTATACTATACTATACTATACTATACTATACTATACTATACTATACTATACTATACTATACTATACTATACTATACTATACTATACTATACTATACTATACTATACTATACTATACTATACTATACTATACTATACTATACTATACTATACTATACTATACTATACTATACTATACTATACTATACTATACTATACTATACTATACTATACTATACTATACTATACTATACTATACTATACTATACTATACTATACTATACTATACTATACTATACTATACTATACTATACTATACTATACTATACTATACTATACTATACTATACTATACTATACTATACTATACTATACTATACTATACTATACTATAGATAAAAATTAATACACAAAACATGAGTGCTGCGAGAAGTAAATATGTTTACTATACATATGACTAGTGAGCCATCTTTCGGCTAAAATTTCAACTGTATGTTATTTCGAAACTTGCAATACTGACATATTTGAAGGTCCATATGTTTATATACATACAGATTTATATATATGCACATGGTTAACTAATTTATATCAAATATTAAGTTACTTGAATATAATATTTTAAAAACATACCCATATTGAACATGTAAAATCCAACTTTTTTATTCCGTATTTATATTATTTTATTTATTTATTTTATTTTATTTATTTATTTCAATGTCTCATACACAAGACCTCAGTCTTATATTGCAGTATGAAACTGAGCAAATGTACAATACAATATTCAAAAAACAAAGACATTAAAAATTTAAAATTAAGATAAGGTCTATATTAATAATCAAAAACGAATTATAAAAAATTTTATCATTAATGAAGTAAAATATTTCAAAATTTGATTATATACAATGCAGAACAATATAAAAATACCATAGAACTAAAAAGGAAGTATAAATGCATAAATCTATATATAAAAAAAGACATATTAATGTAACCGCGAAAAATGACATATAACATATTTCTTAAATCTATGTGCGTTACTAATCACCTGCAATTCATAAGGAAGTGTATTCCAGAGACTGACAGCATGAACAAAGAACTGGTACCGGGATATTGTTGTACGATGTCGAAATGCAAGAAGCCTTCTACCCATTCCAAGTGTTGAAAAGACCAAACGCTCATATAGATGTTGAGGTTGATGTGTATATATAATTTTATGCAAGAACATTAAGGTGCGAACTCTCAAATAATTAATAAAACTCATGCCACAAAACGAGCTTACGTAGGTAGAAATGTGATCATATCTACGCAGACCATAAACATAACGCACAATATTATTAAACGCTACATTCAATTTCTTCCTACTTTCACCATCACAGCTGGCAAAAAGTTCGCAACCATACAATAAGACCGGTATTAAATAGGATTTAGCAAGTAGAGTTCTAATCCTAATTGGTGTGCAGTACTGAGTTTGCCAAAGGTTTCTTAGCATTGAAAACGTCCTTCCACAAACTATATTAATATGGTTTGACCAAGTAAGTGTGTTATTAAAGTATATGCCAAGATTCCTAGCAGTTTGTACAATGTCTATCGACTGGCCATTTAATTTCAAAATTGGGTGATAATTAAGTCTCAATAACCTCTTCTTTATGATAATACACTTGGACTTTGTGGGACTTATTTGCAATCCATTAGCAGTGGCCCACTCATGTACACGGTCTAGCTCCTGATTCAAAGTCCTTACACACTCCACAACAGCATTTTTGCTGCAACTCATATATAGCTGAACATCATCTGCATACAATCTAACTTTACAATGTTGAAGTCTGGTCTGAAGATCAATAACATAAATAGAAATCAGCAGATAAGATAGAGCCCTGTGGCACACCCTGTTTCAATGGCAAATATCCAGACTCTGCAATAGGCGTCTGAACATATTGGTGTCTACCAACCAGATATGATTAAATCAAGTCTGTAGAAGTCGATTCAAATCCGAACATATATTTCAGTTTACTTATCAAAATACTGTGATCAACAGTATCGAATGCTCTAGAATGATCTAAAAGAATCAAAAACGTAATGTTACTATCATCAATCTGTTGTCTTATGTCCTCAGCAACATCTACCAGGGCCGAAATACAGTTATTATTCTTGCGAAAACCAGATTGGCGATCAGTAAGCAAACTGTTGGCCTCAAGAAATTGTGTAACTTGACTATGAATCAACTTTTCAAAAACTTTTTGATTTGGGGATAGGAATAATTTTCGCAAGTTTCCACATTCTAGGATAGTAATTAGTGGTGAGAATTTTGTTAAAAATAAAAGTAATTAGGGGAAGAAGTTGTGGGGTGAGAATCTTCAAGAATCTGGGATCTATGCCATCAACTCCAATAGCATTGGATTTTATCGACATTATGCAAGATAATACATCACACTGTGTCACACCAACAAAGCGGAAATTATTGTCTGGAACATTGTCACAGAAATTATAATAATCAGGTATGAGGTGTACATCAGGTGTATTCAAGAACTGTCTATTTAGATCATTAGGATCTACCGAGCAGGGTTCCTCGATGCAAGACCTACCAATGCCAATCTCACGAATTGTGCGCCAAGTTTGCTTTGATCCTATGGCAGTAGAGAATTTTGAAGCATAGTAATCTGATTTGGCCTTCTTAATGAGTCTATTGGTTGTTCTCCGAGATGCCCGGTACGCCTCATATAGTTCACTAGTTCTAAAACGCTTCCATCGGTTATATAAGTGGTCCCTTAGATTAATAGCCTGCTTTATACCCCGATTGAACCAAGGCTTATCATGTCGATGAACAAGTTTCGTCCTCAAGGGAACCGTAAGATTATATAGATGTTCTTTATTCTGTTGTAAGAAAGAAAGTTGATCATCAACAGAAATCTGTCTATATACCAAACTCCAATCTAAGTATATTAGAAAACTCCTCTACTAACATTCCATAATCAAGGTTCCTCAAACTCCGATATATAATAACTTGTTCAGACAGATTCACATGAAAGTTATACTTCATGAATATCAAATCATGACGTGAGAAACAGGAAGCAGACAGTTGGTCATAGAGTAAGACCTTCGAAAGATCACTGACAAAAAACAAATCAAGAAGTGTGTTGTTAGTACTTGTAAAATGAGTAGCTTTGACTGTGTTAGGAGAATTAAGACCAAGTGTGAGCATGCTGTCTGTAAGATAAGGATTAACTAAAATATTTGAATTGAAATCACCTGTAACAATAACATCCTCATAAGTAACGGCAAGTGTCTGCAGGGTGTCCATAAAAGCTCTCATACACACACGATTATTAGCTCTGTATATACTACTCAGAAGTAATTTCCTTCCCTCTCAACATATTTCAAGAAATAAATATTCTAAAGCACCTCCATTATGATCAGTACCAACAACCACGTCATACGTGGATTTACATAAGACTCTAGTTGCGATTCCCTTTCTCACATAGATTGCTACACCGCCATAACCATTTCTATCAGCTCGGCTAACATTATAACCTTGCAAATGAATCATCGAGTCAGTAAAATCAGGTTTAAACCACGTCTCCGATACACATACTATATCAACACCGGAGTTTTCGAATATAAATCTAAACTCATCAATCTTAGGCCTTAAACTTTGTGAATTTATATGACAAATTCCTAATCCTTCCCTCTGTCCCATCTCTAGAGCGAATTGCATCATCACCCAACATATAGTACATAAGTGTTTGGGCATGAATATGTAATGCACATGTAATATATTATATGTTCATTTATAAATAGAAGAAGATTATAGATGCTGTTAAAATTAAATAAAAACTTATACATTAAAGAGAAAATTGGCAGAACATAGATAGTGTAAGAAATATAATATGTTAATATATAGGATAAACAAAAACAAATAAAATACAATATATGTATTTAAATATTTATGTATATAAAAAATACTTATTTTTCAGAAAACCAATAACGAAATAGAAAACACAGTGATTAGAGCCACAGCCTTCAGTGAAGATATGGAGATGAATATTAGCAAACACTCCATATGGAATAATTCTCCAGCTGAATTGTTAGTATACACTTGCAAATATTTGGGATGCGGTGATTTAAAACAACTACGTTTGGCATGCAAACGTTGCCATGCTATTGCGCATTTAGAGTTTCTACAAAAATCCAAGTTAATGATTAATGCTTATAATATGCCCATCTTATTTGATTGTTCTCAAAATGATGAAAATTTCTCTCACAGATTTGCATACGGGAGTATAGAAATCCATGGCATAGAAATTAGTAGTGACGTACGAGAAGTTCTAAAATCATTGGGACCGAAAATACAAAAATTACACCTTAATAGATCCCCAATTTTTGGTATTTTAAATGACTGTGTGCCAGAGGTGAAAGAGCTTACTATCAGAAATGTAAGCTACGACAATCGCGATGCTTGGCTCGGCTTTGATATAAGTAGACTCAATAACTTAAAATCCCTGGACATTAATTCCTCTAGTGTATCCGGTTTTATAGCGCAAAGTATTACAGAACAACTAATTCTGGAAGATACCTTGAACATGGAGAGGTTATGTGTAAATATAAATCTGCCTAATCTGGAGGAAGCCTTAGTAGAAGCGTTGCAGTTTCACAGTGGATCACTTAAGCACTTAGAAATTAGTTGGGTTGACCACTTTCCCGTACTTGATTTGCATTGGCAACAAACTTTTTCAATGTTAAAAAAGTTGGAGGTTTTAAAAATTAACGGTATTATCTGTAAAGATTTTTTAAGCAGTATATTGCATGCTTTGCCTAAGGAAACACCTTTACGCCATTTCTGCCTGGAGAGCACTATGGTATTCGATATAATTAAAATGGTTCTTAATAAATGGTCTTGGTCATTAGAAAACATGGAATTGATACATTGTTATTATTTAACCAATGAAGATATTACAGATTTGAATACTTTGCGTCCTACACTACGCAATCTTACCATAAAAACTACAAAATTCCAAAGGCTGTCAGTAGAGAGATTATTAGAGAGCATAGCTTCTGAAACAAATAATATCTTTAAATCACTAGTGTATAATACATCTTTTTGCTTTGGTAATGAGATACGAAAAATGCACTTATTAGTTCAGCGTTTGCCTTGTTTAACCAATTTAAGTTTAGAAAATTGTGAACATTTTATTGACGACGGTGTTCTCAGTTGCATCTTTCGGTATCAATTAAGTTTACAACATCTAAACTTGACAGCTTGTGACAAAATTACTGATAAAGGCCTAATGGGTTTTGGTGTCAATCCTGCGCCTATTACTAATCTTAAAGGCTTACAATCATTGAATTTATGTCACTGTACGCAAATTACGGACCTGGCTCTCATGACTTGTTTCAACTTTATCGAACTTCGCAAACTAGAGTTCGCTTCCCAAAAATTTACTTCCGTCGGCATTAAGGAAATGGCAAAAAAATGTCCTGCATTGGAGGAATTAACCTTTTCAAACCTTCTTAAAATAGATGATAAGTCAATACTTCATGTAGCCGAAAATTTACCCAGACTCAGAAGACTTGCGTTAAATTTTTGTCTTGGTTTAACTCAAACATCTATTGAGTATATTTTAGATTATTGCAAGTCCTTAAAGGAGTTGTCAGTGACTGCCCTTAACTGTGATTCACTTTACAGAAAAAGACTTGCAGATCGCGGAATACATTTTAAAACAGTATATACGCGTATGTAAATAAAAAACAAATACATTTTCCCAAAATTAAAAATTGTTTTGCTAATTATGAGTAATATTAAGAAATAAAATAAATTTAAACTGTGTTTTAAGTAAAATTTTTCATACAATGCTTTTTACTTTAAATATGTTTTAATTTCTTTATGAATGTATGGATCTAAGCTAGTATGTAAATAAAAATATAATTTTTCTCCCAACGAATACACATTTTTTTTTTGGAGTTTATAAAATTCATTTACAAACGTTTTTTTAATTTATATTGAAAACAAAGTATATATAAATTTTTAAACATTTCGAAAAGTTTTTTTTGTTTCAGAATAACGCTCTTTCAACCGATACGGCAAAGATATTATTGCCAAGTCTTTAGAATACATACAGTTACGGCCTAGCTTCTCGCAGCACTCATGTTGTGTGAGTTAATTTTTATCCATGAGTACCGGGACCTACAGTTTAAAGTCGACTCCGAACGACAGATTTGAGAAGCTTTTTATGGCAATCAATTACTCCCAGAACTTTTGCCAGAAGACTACTGAGAGGTAGTCGCCGAAAGAAACAATTTATTCATATTTCTTTTTTCAACATGATGAAACCAGCTCTATCGTCTTAGTAAGCCAACATATTAACCATTAGACCACGGCGACAACAATATTTTCTAATCATTTCACAAAATAAAAATGATTTATTACAGGGGCTATGTTTTCAAAATCAAGCAGAGTTCTGCAACAAAATTAAAAAAGTAAATAGAACGAAAATCACTCTTTGTTGGAAACGCCCTAGTAAGCTTTGTAAACAAGCCTAGATTTTGTTTTTGTTTGGCATGATTTGCTACGTTTGCAACAAGAGCATTTGCAACAACGAAGACTGATTACAGCTTATGCTTTTTCCTTTTCTTTTATTTTTCTAAGTTAAAAAACATTAGGGACTAAATTATTTTGGGTGGTATATAGAGAAGTTTAATTTGAACATGAGTTTACTGTTTCAAATCCTGGCTAAATAATCGTTGCCGTTGCCATACTGTAAACTAACGTACTATTGGCACGTCTGTATAATTATACAGTTTTCCTACAATTTACTTTTTAGGAGGTTGGTGTCTCGACTCTAAATTTGGCGCTGGCGGGGTTTATGTATTACCGAATAACAATCCCGTAGGCACTAATTGGATCATTAAGCAAAAAATTTGGAATTTCATTTCCTTGCCTGCTTAATTGTTTTGTGACAATTAAGTCCGTTTTGAATCTTACAGCATGTTTCCAGGAGACAATTACAATACCATACAAACGATTGTCACACTAACAATAACGTAACAAATTGGGTTTCTGTAACACAACAGAATATTTTTGTCTGGCTTACGTTATACAATTTTGCTTTGTTAAGACCATTATTGCCATTACTTTATTTTACAGTTTTTGTTTACATTTTTTCTAGTAAAAAATACTTTTTTATGTTATAAAATGGTAACTCTATGAGTCAGCTGATAAAATATTGTCTATACCCAATTTCTTGGTTAAATTATTTTTGTTTGTATATAAAAGCATACAAATGTATCTCTAAATAGTGTTTTTGTGAATATAGTGCTTTAATAAACAAATATCTTTTTTAATGTCATTATCACTAGATATATCCATTATTTTTAATTATTTTATGAAAAACAATTTTTTTTTTTGAATAAAACAAATTTTTAGAGCAAACAAATCAATGACAATGAGTTTTTTCTGATCGTCTATTTTTGACATTTCATATTGTGTAAGACAATTACTTTTGTTATACAGAAACCAATTTACACACAGAAAAATTGACAATCTTACGTTGTTTGTGCGAAACAATTACTATTGTTTTATAGAACCCCAAAATGATTATTGTTTGTTGTTTTGACAATTTAAAAACAATAATTGTCTCCATGGTGGAATTACTTACAAGGTGGTGTTGCCAACCCAGCTGGGTTTTTTTTTGGTCATACCGCTCCTGTAAAAAGTTTTGTTTGTATTTATGTTTTGTTTACATTTTGCTTTGTGTGTATTCGTGTTTTTGTTTTGGTGTAGAGACATGTATGTTGTTAACAATACACACACACACTTCTCACATGTGCTTTTTTAATTCACCATACCTGCTTTTGACATTAAAGAGCTGAAAAAACAAAAACAAATTCCCTGTTGTTTTTGTACTATATTCACCTGCCACCACCTTGTAAGTAATTTCACCATGATTGTCTCCTTGAAACATGCTGTTAATAACAGTAACAGGTAGTTGATCGTAGGGACTCTTAAGCATTGAAGTATGAAATTTACTAACCATACGTACATACATACACGACAATATTTTTAAACTTTTAACACTGTAGCTACCTACCTTTTCTTAAGATAGGTTTTTGGGTTTTTTTGTAAAATTATAAAATGATTACCTGACGTAAAATGGCAGTAAATTCCGAGGGTATATAAGTCGGAAGAAATAGTATTCAAAGATCAGTTCTACATCATTTTTCAAAGTGTGTTACAGAAAAGAAGCGAGAAAATACGTGAGTTATAAAGAGGTAAGTGCTAGCAAAATTGTTATCGTTATTAATTTTGAGAAAAAAAAATTTTTTTCTGCCATTTTACAACTTATGTTTAAAGTGTACGACAGTGAAAGTTGATTTTAGTTAAAAAATGTTAAAATGTTGTCCGTTAATACATACAACTTACCTGCATATTAAAACCTACGTATACAGCCGAAACTATAACAAAATTCTTTGTTAGTTTAAAGAGCACAATAGTTTTTAAAGACTTTTTATCTAATAAATCATTTGTACATTGTCTGTCTGACGACATGTAATTAAAACGATTTTGTTTGAAATTGTAATCATTTGTATGTTCAAAGTCATATAAAACTTATCTGTTTTAATCTATGTAAATAAAAATCAATGTTGTTCGTTGGTCATCGCATCAGTTGAGAATGGCTGGACCAATTTTGACGATTTTTTCTTTCTAATGATCGCCGTGATCCAAGTTAGGTTTTTACGGAAAGAAAATTTTGCCCCGCCCATTTTTTTGATTAACCTAAAATCAGAAAACGGCTGCGTCGATTTGACAAATTTTTCTTTCAAATATTTGTATTAATCCATTTTAAGTTTTCATCGAGAGAAAAATTTTCCACGCCTATTTTTACGTCAATTTTTTTCTATTTATCTCTAAATATTGATTTTAGTATATCTTCAGAACGGTTAAAGCTAAAGTTTCGGAATTGGATTTTTAGAAGTGTTGAAACTAACGTTTCTGAATTTGTTGTAATTGACTTCGTAGTCATGAAATATTATTAGTAGAAAAAAAGGCAGCTAAGTAGACGTGGTAGCTTCCAGACAAACTAACTACTGAGTTCACTATATCTTGAAATCAGTAACAGTTAAAGATTTTGAATTTAGTCTGAGTTACTCCGTAGGCACTAAACATCGTCAGATGAAAAATGTGAACAAATGCTAGCGTTAGGTGTAGCGAAGCACGCCAGGTTTAGGATAGTTATATTAAAATTTTTATAATCATGGAAGTAGTTGCAATAGTCATTTAGGTGATGAGTAATAAAGGAACTACAAATCTTGCTGGATTTACAATTTATCGCAACTTGAAATTTCAGTCGATTTTAACTTGAAAAGAAAGCGATTTCCATCACATATCAGATAATCAGTATAAAAAAATTCAATGTCCGTAACGAAAAAATGTAACGAAATAGCATAAAATGAAAAATTCCCCACAGTATTACGAAATATTTGTAATGCAGTGATGGGCTTTTAGTATTTTTAAGTCTAAAAAAACGTCAAAGTATATACAGTGAACTCGCGAAAACGTGAATACCCGGATGCATGAACGACTCGGAAACGTGCACACTTTTATGTTTGCATTATTTCTTGAATTCGTTTAAATTTAGGGAATCCCAGCTTAAGACAACATACAAACATATTTAGCTATCTATTTCAACAACACATGCACATATGTAGTTAAGAAATCTTAAGGAAAAGGCCATATTTAAGATGGTTGAAAAAAACACATATCAAAAAAAGATAAGTGATTTCTTCCAATAAAAGTACTATTTAAGAAAAAATCCGTTTTTTAAAAGGAGTTTATTGCAGACTGAATTCTTTTGCTACACCCATATAAGTATTCCTTACCCTTTTTGTATTCTATAAGTACATATTTTTTTTAATAATAGAAACTTTAGTAGATGAAAGCTTTATATGTACAATATGTGTATGGTGTTAGCGGATGAAGCAACCCAAGCTCCTGTTTCCTTATAGATTATAAACACCACAGTAAACTTTTATTTATAGTATTTTATTCAAGATTTGATTTACAAATTGGAGGTGTTAAAATTTCTATAAATTATTAGAGATTAATTCAATGTTGTTATAATTTAATTAAATTATTAATTATAATATATTTATAATAATATTTTAGATAATAATAATTAGGTGTGTTCAAGAAGTTAAAATTGTTACAAATTTGTAACAATTGTTACTGGAAAGTGTTCATTAACTCCAAAAATTTGCAACGAGAGAGCGTCAAAAGAGAGAAAAAAATTCTTGCAAATTGTTACTACATAGTAAAATTTTTACTTGTAAGAATTTTTCAAACAGCTGTTTTCTATTTATGTTTACAAATCAATTGAAAAAAAAAAAGCTGAAAATAAAGAAATATTTTATGAAATTTAAGAAATTGTAAGTTAATGTAAATTTTTAAACGGATATAACGTATTTATTCTATAGAAAATCAGTATTTGTTTGTAGATGTAGACTTTATAAGAATACCAGTATTAGGATCTTAGGCTATTAAATTTCATACAACAAGATTTATATAATTTATATTTTTTTAATACATTTCTGAATTAGCACCTTGAATAAAATTTTTCTAAGAACACAATGTTAGCTTATACAAATTTAAATTTTTTAACTCTATTGCCAATATATTTCTGAATTAACACTGTGTATTAAATTCTGTTTAAAAAAACAGAAGCATTTTTTATGAATCAGAGTCTTTTTACGAATGAAAATAGAAGTACGAGACACGCGTCTTGAACGTTAGGCGTTTGATACTTGGAACACTTTAAAAACCCTAAGTTACACACCACACTTTTGAGGCTAGCGTTCAAAATAATTTAATATCTAACATTTTATGTCTTTATTTTTTTAACCTTTTCAATAAATTTTGTTTTTGCAAACTTTATTTGTGTAACCCGCTTTACGAAAATATACTGTTCCAACTTTTTTTAACAGAATTATCAAACCTCTAACGTTCAAAGTGGAGGTATGAACTTTTATCTTAAGGAATTTATATTTTTAATATATATTCAAAAGCTTTTCTGTTTCTTATCTAATTCTTCATTAACTTTATTAAAACTAAACAATTTTAAAAGCGTAAAATCGCATTATTTTTATAGCAATGTATACAATTTTTCTAGCAGTAGTTAGTAAGTACTCATGTACTCGTATTCCTATGTATTACAATACTTTTTTTGTTTGCAAATTTTTACTGGTAAAGTGTTCATTTACTTTTTAGAATTTTTGAGAGAAATTAAGCAAAATTTCTTTTTACTCTCTCGTTACTAGTTTTTGCAAGTAAAGTAAATGAACACACCTATTGTATATAATAATTTTACCAACTTTTTTGGTATGGATTGGGAGCGAGCTTCTTATGTCTGTTCTATTTATTTCAATACTCGTCTTTTTATACACGTGCGATTGTGTAAGATATTTCCACCCGCGCTTAGATTTGCCGCTTGGAAGAATAATTATTTTGTAATTTTTAATATTGACAGGTGTCAAATTTATACCATAATACATGCTTTTAGTACAATTATACACAAACAAAAATTAATGTGTTAAAATTGCTTTGACGGTGGCGGTAACATATGGTATCATATCATCATCATCATATATATTATTTGTAAAGCACTTTTTTTTGTCGGTTGCAAATATCTCCCATACCACCGCATTAAATTTAATGAATGATATCTCATTTTAAAGCTTATTTCTAACACTAATGACGAAAAATAATTAGAAATTGAAAAATTAATATTTTCATTGATAAAAATTATATTTTATATATGTAGAACTGCATGATAACACTGTTGTCACTATGAGTACAGTAATCCCTCGAACTGCGCGGTAGATACGTTCTGAAAAAACAGCGCGCAATCCGAAATCGCGCACTGTGAACCCTGTTTTGTATGAAATTAGGGGGATACGTTCCAAATCCTAAAATTATCATGAAAATTTTAAATTTAATCCAAGTAGATAACTAAAAAAAGACTTTATTCAATATTAATATAAAGTTAAAATTTACATAAACAAAAAAGATAAAAATTATAAATTAATTCTTAAAAATTAAACAAATAAAATCTTGAAATCAGTTCATTGTACATAAGTGTGTACATAATTAAAATGTAAATATGTAATTAAAAAAATCTTTAAATAAGTTAATTTTCATCTTCTGATGAATTTGTTCTATTTTCCTCCAATGTTTTCGTAAAAAAACTTGTTAATAGTGATTGCTTAATAGTATCTCTTGAACTGTAAAGTTCTTTATACGGCGCTAAAGCTTCCGTCAAACGTCTACGGAATTTTAAAGCACGCTCTAAATCAGGGTCTAGGTCAAGAGCTTCTTCACCAAGTTGATTGCCACGCTTCAAAAATTCTGCCAGTGCTTTGCTACTAAATTTGTTTTTTTTTCAACAATTTTTACGTCTTCACTATCACCATTTTCATCATTATTATTATCTGCAAAATATGTTATTATTTATTCAACAGAAAGATCTTGATATCATATTTTGCACAAAATATGTAATATGAACGCAAAAAAAAACCGAGCTGTTGCGAAACTTTTGCCGCGCAATGTGAAATTTTGGTGGTAAAAATAAAAACGCACAAGTCCGAAACCGCGCCGTTCGAGGGATTACTGTATATGTTTTTATTCAAGTGCGATAAACACGGTCGCTTAATTGTAATGCTATTCCACATAATATATAAAGTTGTAAAAGCCATTTTGATAATGCCATTATTGTCATGGCATTGTTCGTTTTATGAAGTGTCAGCTGATATTTAACAGCTAAGAAGGTTACGTGGCTTTTTCTTGAGTGCGTACGTTTAGACAGTTTTGTTTGTATTAAGGATTCGTACGGGCAAAAAAATTAACGATGATCATGTCATTACCTCTAACATTGTATTCAAAGAAGTATTATAAAAGCATTTAAACATATGTATGTATGTATGTAAATCAGTGGTCTTCACAAAGAGAGTCACACAAGAATACACTGAGAGATGAGATTGGTTTCTTCATTTGTGTTGTTTTTAACAACTTGAAAGAAATTTGTGAAAATTTTCGTTTTAAAAACCTTTGATTTTAAAATTTAAACTAATTGATTAAAATTATTCATGAAATAAATTGTTTGTAAATGCTATTAACAAATTGAAATGTAAGTAGTTAAAAGAAATATAACCATTAATAAGTTTATGTTGCTTATTATCATAACTTCTCAGTGTCTGACCAACCAATTTAGCTCTCTTGAAAACTAAAAAAACATAAACACATACGCAATACATATTTGTCTCACACACATGTTTTTGTAATAATTGTGGTTGTCGTTTAACATGATGAAAACAAAGCGTATGGATTTCTTTTTATGAAAGATTTTTAACATTGCAGATTTTTTAATAATTAATTAAGTTTTTCATAGGAAAATAAAACAAAAACTGGTTTCCAGGAATTCAAAAAGTGATATGTGTTAATAAAGTACAATACATTTAATTTTAAAATAATATAATAAGAATTAACGATACGGGTAGTTTTGGTGTATTTTAAGCCAGAATTTTTGTGGAATTAAGCAACCCTGGTTGTAATATTCACGAAGAGTGTAAGAAAAACTAAAAAAAATATCCGAACAATTTATTTACCTGAGTAATACTGGTGGATACCACTGATGTAAATACGTATGATATATTATGATTTCTTATATTTTTATACTTTTAATAAAATGTATTGAAGTTACTAAAATTTCTATTAATTATTTTCATTTTATGCTACAAAGATGGCAACTAACGGTCCGAAATATTCGCACGGGCCATCTAGTATGTATGTATATAATTCGTTTGAATTACAATCTTTTTTTTGGTTTCATATTCACGAAAATGTAAAAAAATGGCAAAAAAGTTTGAATAATATCTTATATAATATTTTTTTTAATAAAATTTCCAAATCTGATTGAGTTTTAGCCAATATCTATTGATAAATGGCATATTTTTGTTCTAAAATCTTACCGATCGAAAAGGTGAACAAATTTGAAAATGTGAACGCCCTTGGCAAAAATTAGTTCACGTTTCCGCGAGTTTCCTTTTTTTTGTAGGTATTGTAGTTTATCATCTATCGGCTTAAATTTGAACTAGAGGTTACTTCGAATCTTTCAAGATACAAATATATATCGCCATATTAAATGCAAACGGACGTAACTACACAAAATTTCGAAATTGAGTTTTTTTATTAATTACGGTTCGTTTTATCAACGTGCAGAATTTTACATTCCTACGATCAAAAGTGGCGATTTTGTTAACGAAATTCAAACGGACGTAACCACGTATTGACATAAAAACTTATTTGTTGTATATAGGCATGAGAATCCTTATATCTCGATTCTGCAAATTATATGATTTTCAGGATTTACGAAATGTTTTACGAAAAATTTGATTTACGAATTTGTTTGATTGATAAAATAATACCTACTTGAATATAAACATATTTGATACACATTTTATTTCTTTTGTAATATTTTTTAAACATATAGCCATGTTCTATTGAACACATAAAAACCCATCTTTTTATTTTTATCTATTTATTTTTCAGAAAACCAATAACGAAATAGAAAACACAGTGATTAGAGCCACAGCCTTCAGTGAAGATATGGAGATGAATATTAGAAAAAACTATATATGGTATAATTCTCCACTTGAATTGTTAGCACACACTTGCAAATATTTGGGATGCGGTGATTTAAAACAACTACGTTTGGCATGCAAGCGTTGGCAAGCTACTGCGCATTTAGAGCTTCTAGATAGATCAAAGTTAATAATTAATTGCTTCAATATGCCCATCTTATTTGATTGTTCTCAAAATGATGAAAACTTCTCCCAAAGATTTGCATACGAGAGTATAGAAATCCATGGCATAGAAATTAGTAGTGATGTGCAAGCTGTTCTAAAATCATTGGGACCAAAAATACAAAAATTACACCTTAATGGATCCCCAATTTTTGGTATTTTAAATGACTGTGTGCCAGAGGTGAAAGAGCTCAGTATCAGAAATGTAAGCTACGAAAATCGCGATGCTTTGCTCGGCTTTGATATAAGTAGACTCAATAAATTAAAATCCCTGGACATTAATTCCTCTAGTGTGTCCGGTTTTATAGCGCAAAGTATTACAGAACAACTAATTCTGAAAGATACCATGAACATGGAAAGGTTATGTGTAAATATAAATCTGCCTAATCAGGAGGAAGCCTTAGTGGAGGCGTTGCAGTTTCACAGTGGATCACTTAAGCACTTAGAAATTAGCTGGGCTGACCACTTACCCGTACTTGATTTGCGTTGGGGACAAACTTTTGCAATGTTAAAAAAGTTAGAGGTTTTAAAAATTGATGCTGTTTTTCAAATAAATTTTTTAGGAATTATGTTTAATGCTTTGCCTAAGGAAACACCTTTACGCCATATCCGCCTAGACGACGTTGCGATATGTTTAGGTGTACTTAAAATGGTTGTTAATAAATGGTCTTGGTCATTGGAAAATATGGAATTCATACATTGCTCTTATTTAAAAAATGAAGACATTAGAGATTTGAATACTTTGAGTCATACACTATGCAATCTTACCATAAAAACTATACCATATTGCAGGCTGTCAGCGGAGAGCATATTAGAGGGCATAGCTTCGGAAACAAATAACATCCTTAAATCACTAGCGTGTGAGGGATTTCATTCCTCTAAAGGTATATTAAATATGCACTTATTAATGCAGAGGATTCCCCATGTAACCAATTTAAGTTTAGAAAGTTGTGAATATATAGTTGACGACAGTGTTCTCAGTTGCATCTTTCGATATCAATTAAATTTACAACATCTAAACTTGAATCGTTGTGAAAAAATTACTGATAAAGGCCTAATGGGTTTTGGTGTCAATCCAGCGCCTATTACTAATCTTAAACGCTTACAATCACTGAATTTATGTCACTGTGTGAAAATTACGGACCTGGCTCTCATGACTTGTTTCAACTTTATTGAACTTCGCAAACTAAAGTTCGCTTTCCAAAATTTTACTTCCGTCGGCATTAAGGAAATGGCAAAAAAATGTCCTGCATTGGAGGACTTAACCTTTTCATTCCTTCCTAAAATAGATGATAAGTCAATACTTCATGTAGCCGAAAATTTACCCAGACTCAGAAGACTTGCGTTAAATTTTTGTCCTGGTTTAACTCAAATATCAATTGAGTATATTTTAGAATATTGCAAGTCCTTAAAGAAGTTGTCAGTGAGTGCCTTTTTCCATTTACAGGAAAAGAGTTGCAGAATAAGACTTGCAGATCGTGGAATACAATTTATTACTAAACATATGTCAATAGGAAATTATTTTATTCTTTTTCTTTTTAAGTTAAAAACGAAATACATGTTCCTAAATTAAAAATTGTTTTCCTAATTATGAGTAATATTCAGATATAGAATAAATTTAAACTGTGTTTTAAGTAAAATTTTTCATAAAATGTTTTTTATTTTAAATATGTTTTAATTTCTTTAGGAATATAGCGTATGAATAAGGTGGCTGTGATTATCTTAAACCAAAGAAAAAAAAAAAAAAGAAAAAAACTAATAAATATTGGGTAAAACATGTTCATACCTTCTAATTATATTTTAATAGTTTTGTTTTCGAACTTCGAAATGAATTTGACTAGTAGATAAATATCTGTACATAAGAACAAAAAACCTCTGTTGTAACGTTGTAAGAAAAATAAAATTAATAAAAAAGATGAAAGTTTTTATTTAAAATTCAATTAAGAATAGAATTTTTGTTAAAAAAAATATTTTTCGTCTTATTGGCAATTACATTCAATATAATATGAAATGTATGCTTTTGGGGATAAGCATTTCTCTATGGTGTGTCTCTTAAGCAGAGACGAAATGGCTTAAGGCATTAGGTAGCGTATCTTAACATTGACGAGTCAGCTGATCATTTATTTTACATGCAAAGTAATGGCAGCGCTTACCGAATAAAAAATGTAACGTAACGGCACGTATCAATCTGTAGAAAATAGAAATTCTCTACGTTTTTACGGGACATTTGCAAACAGCTGGTTTATTTAGGCTTGCCAAACGTCCTTTTTTAAGCAGTAAGGGTAATTTTGTTTTGTTCAATGTACTTATTTCTGCATAACACCTAAAAAGGTACGCTAATGTACTTTTTTTAATCTTTTGTATTTCTTTTTTGTTCTGAACACTTGAAACTAACATATATAATATTAAAGTACATTCGCACCAAAGTACTATAATTTTAAAAAGGTCTATATTTTAAGTCTCAATTCAAAAATTTTATTTCGTAATTCTACAGAAGTTATTGAATAATTTTTTGTCAATACAATTAACATGGATCTACCGTTTGATGAATTTATTTATTTCATTTTAATTTAATTTTCCACTAAATTTAGTGGTAGTGAAAAAAAATAGTGCATTATCGCCTCTAATATAACGCACTAAATTTTCACTAAAATGGTTTATTTTAGAGGTTAATTATTTCCATCTGTATTTAGTGGAGGCTGCAATATCGTTTAAGGACAGTTTAGAAGATAATACTTTACGTATATTTATAGAAAAAATATTATGACATTCCATCAGTATTTTAAAAGTAAAAGTCTTACGGCAGATTTTTTTACGTCTACACGGTTGTTTAAAAATCAAATCAAAGTCAATTGAAAGAATAAAATGCACGTATACGTCCACACAAACTTTACATACATTGTGAATACATTAAACATAAATAAAAAATAAAATAAAAGCGCATCTCTGATCTAATGGAATGTGATTGTTTTCTTAAAAATTAAAAAAAAAAAACTAAGCGAGCCTTACTACTGTCAAAATTTCCTCCGCATTTTCTCTCAATGTCGTACGTTCTCAATACATATAAAGTTAACACGATACTATTGTATTCATTCTCTTCTACACAAAAATTTGGCTTGTATTACCGTCTAAACTCGCCTTTAGGGGTAGTGCGAACGATAATGCATTATAAATTCAATGCAATAAACCCAACTCTCATTTAATTAAAATTATTTACTGAAAAAGTATTAAAAGAAAATGTATAGAATTGTTAAATAGTAGATTGTTTCAAAATTTTGAAAAGAATTTGTATGTTTATATTGGCTATACCGCATTCAAATGCGGCATCTGACAGAACATTCAGTTCGATTTTGCCCTTTTGAAAGAAGGAAATGAACAAATAAGCTTTTAATAGAAAGTTTGTAACGTGAATTGATATTTGAAAAAAAAATTTAATAAATTAAATTAAATTAAAATAAATAAATTCATCAGACGGTAGATCCATGTTAATTGTATTGACAAAAAATTATTCAATAACTTCTGTAGAATTACGAAATAAAATTTTTGAATTGAGACTTAAAACATAGACCTTTTTAAAATTATAGTACTTTGGTGGCAAATGTACTTTAATATTATATATGTTAGTTTCAAGTGTTCAGAACAAAAAAGAAATACAAAAGATTAACCCTGCTACTACGTTAGGGTCATTTTATGACCCAAATTGCATTTTTCCGGCGAGTAAAGAGAAAAAGACCTTTACAGAATGCATTACTTGTAATAATTATGTGTGTCCATCGCACCGAAACACCAAACATAAGTTTATATAAAACCTACTGCAATCATCACGAGTCTTCAAAACTTTTTTCTTTTGTAAAAATTAATATTTTTATAATAAAAATATATCGGGTCATAAAATGACCCACAACATAATATACGTAAGTTTTTTCTAACGTAGTAGCAGGGTTAAAAAAAGTACATTAGCGTACCTTTTTAGGTGTTATGCAGAAATAAGTACATTGAACAAAACAAAATTACCTTTACTGCTTAAAAAAGGACGTTTGGCAAGCCTAAATAAACCAGCTGTTTGCAAATGTCCCGTAAAAACGTAGAGAATTTCTATTTTCTACAGATTGATACGTGCCGTTACGTTACATTTTTTATTCGGTAAGCGCTGCCATTACTTTGCATGTAAAATAAATGATCAGCTGACTCGTCAACGTTAAGATACGCTACCTTACGCTTGGCTAATTCTACCTTTATACCTGAAAAGACAAATACGAATGAATTGTAGCATTTTGTACGATTATCTAGAGTTACACAAATTGAAAGAGTGTGTCTGAAGTTGAAAATAAATCAAATGATTGAAGTGCATTTCATTGTATACTCCCTTCTATATTTGCAATCTTTTGTTTCAATCAATATGCAGCAACAATTTAGAAACAACAAAAAATAAAAAAAGTAATAAGTAGAGAAGTAGAAAACAAAAGTGTTTGTTTGAACGAAACTTATTGTATGATTTTTAATAGTCTTAAGGTAGAATTAGCCAAACGTAACGTAGCGTATCTTAACGTTGACGAGTCAGCTGATCATTTATTTTACATGCAAAGTAATGGCAGCGCTTACCGAATAAAAAATGTAACGTAACGGCACGTATCAATCTGTAGAAAATAGAAATTCTCTACGTTTTTACGGGACATTTGCAAACAGCTGGTTTATTTAGGCTTGCCAAACGTCCTTTTTTAAGCAGTAAGGGTAATTTTGTTTTGTTCAATGTACTTATTTCTGCATAACACCTAAAAAGGTACGCTAATGTACTTTTTTTAATCTTTTGTATTCCTTTTTTGTTCTGAACACTTGAAACTAACATATATAATATTAAAGTACATTTGCCACCAAAGTACTATAATTTTAAAAAGGTCTATGTTTTAAGTCTCAATTCAAAAATTTTATTTCGTAATTCTACAGAAGTTATTGAATAATTTTTTGTCAATACAATTAACATGGATCTACCGTTTGATGAATTTATTTATTTCAGAATTGGGGTTATTGCAAAAGATTTAATTTTCCACTAAATTTAGTGGAAATGGTTTAATTCAGTGTGTTAATTATTTCCGTCTGAATTTACTTTACGTACGTAAAATCATAGAAAGAATATTATGACATTCCATCCGTATTTTAAAAATAAAAGTCTTACGGCAGATTTTTTTACATTTACACGGTTGCATAAAAATCAAATCAAAGTCAAATGAAAGAATAAAATGCACATATACGTCCACACAAACTTTAAATACATTGTGAACTAATTAAACATAAATAAAAAATAATATAAAAGTGCATCTCTGATCTAATGAAAGTGATTGTTTTTTTTTTAAATTAAAAAAAATAAAAAAACAAAGCGAGCCTTACTACTGTCAAATTTTCATCCGTATTTTCTCTTAATGTCGTACGTTCTTATTACATATAAAGTATACATGATACTATTCATTCTCTTCTACACAAAAATTTGACATGTACAGTGGTGGCCTTATAATTAGAAACGATGCTTAATCAAAATGAAATCAAAGTGTAATTTTTATTAAAACCATAACTAAAAATGACAAGCACCGCTATTCGAAAAGCACACACTCCACATTATTGCCGCTGCAAAAAAACTTTGGATTTAAAGCTTGCACTTTAAAAAAATTTTGATTAATTTCTATGTACTTGGTTTTTAGCTGGCCACGTAATTAGAAACGGTAAAGTTTTATTTAATTAATAAACTTTTTTTTATTATGAGTCCTAAATTTAAAATTCAGTAGATCGAATTTAAACAACCTTAATACGTTTTAGTTTTCAAAACTGGAAAAAACAAGTGATGTACTCCATAAATAAGGGAGGGCATCTACAAGGTGTATCCAATGGAAAAACTGTCAATGTGGGCTATCGCACGAAGGAATTCATAATCCAAAAAAGTGAAATTTGGTGCAGTTCACTTCTAAAATTAAACAAAAGAAGTTTTTAACCCCAGCCAGGAGGCATAGTGCTAGAAAAACTCCTCAAGTAGAAGATAAGATTATTTGCAGCATCAGTAAAGGTAACTAATTTCTGAATTCACACAAAATTGGGATGAAACTGGGCAACAAATGAGAGAAGAAATATTTACACGCACAATAACAATGCGTTTATAAGCATTTTGGCTTTCGTAGAAGCATTGTATAAAAGAAACCACATGTCGCAAGAAAATATTAAAAATCAGTGAGGCTTTGCAAGCAAAATGCTCAACAAAAATGCATGTTATCTGAAATAGAATTCTCACAAGCAACGAATTTAAGAATATATTGTTTTAACCTGTCGAAATATCTTACGTAAGATGTTCCTCAGTAAAATCCTTAAGACTTTAGGTATTTTGTTAAAACAGTGGTGGTGTATTATAACTTGGGATGATATTTTGTGGTATGGTGTGAACCCATTCTTAGAATAAAGGGAAAAGTTGATTAACATCAATATAAAAACAATTTAAAAAATGTAATAGAACAATATTTCTTTTGAGAATAAATTCGTTCTCAACATGATAACGCCTCAAATCAAAATTCTAAGTTAATGACGTACTGGATTTCGTATAAAAATATTGACTTTTTGGACTTAGTATCGTATCTAAACCCAATTGAAAACTTATAGGCAATTGTAAAAAGGAATCACACGAACAACAGTCCAAAAAACAAAAAGTCTATTAGTTCCAAATGATGCAGCAAACCTAGGGAAACATGTCTCTGTAAACATGTCAGCATTTAATTCAAAATTTACAGAGAAGACAAATATTAGGCAATATTGTCAAAAATAAAATATGCCAGAGAATATCCTATTAGAGAATATATTAATTTTTATTTACTTTTGTGGCAAAAATTTTAAGTTTTGTGAAAACATTTGTGTCGTTTCTAATTATAAGACCAACATAAAAGTGGTATATTTTGTTTAAAGTTAATTTTTTTTTACAAATGTTATCTCAGATGTAAATATTTTTATTATAAATTCAATAATGATTTAATACTTTACAATTTATAGTATTTAGTTTTGGTATTGTGAACTTAATTTTTAAAATATATTAAGAAAAGTGTGTGCTGCTAAGTCGTTTCTAATTATATGGCCACCACTGTATGTATTACCGTCTAAACCCGCCTTTAGGGGTAGTGGAAACGGTAATGCATTATAAATTCAATGCAATAAGCCCAACTCTCATTTAATTAAAATTATTTACTTAAAAAGTATTAAAAGAAAATGTGTTGAATTGTTAAATAATATATTGTTTCAAAATTTTGAAAAGAATTTGTATGTTTATATTGGCTATACCGCATTCAAATGGAAGGAGGAAATGAAAAAACAAACTTTTAATAGAAAGTTTGTAATGTGAATTGATATTTGAAACTAATTTTAACACACTTGTGCCAAGTTTTACAATTTTCTTATATTGGCAAAAATCGCATTGTAAACCAAGTTCAAAAAAACTAGTAAGTATGTATTTGTAAAAGTTTTTACAAATACATGAATGAATATATAAAATATACAATACATATTTCTATACAATACTTGTCAAATTAATCCTCAATAAACCTAAAATATTTTTTATGAATACGGGCATAAAATTATTTTTAAATTTATACCAAATTGTTTTACATTTGAAAAGTTGAATAGTATAGACTAGAATTTAAAAATAAAAATCCGAATAATTTGGGGCTATTACTTTGTTGTAAACAATAATTACGATCTTATTATTTGTATTATTATTTGCCATTTTTTTTTTGGTAATGAATTTTAAAAAAAGGTTTCAATAAAAATCCAATGTATTTTTTTACTAAAATGTACGTTTTTTTCCCCTCAATGTACCTTTTTCAATTCAAAATTTGGCAACCCTACATTTATTATACAAATTTTCAGCAAGAATATTACAAAGAAAAGCAAATTTAAGAAATTTTTAGCAAATTAAAAAACTGTAGCCCAACACACAAATCCGCATCTATATTTATTTATTTGTCTTTTAATTATTTGATAAAAAACTATTAAGTACACACTATAAACAAATTACTATTTCACAATATATTTTCTGTTTTGTTTTTTTGTTAGTTGTTTATGTCCAAAACATATGGCCCGTTTCTAAATGTTCTATAAGTGCACTTACGTTTCTACGTTAGGGGACGTTACATTACGATACAGCAACGTTTGGCTAACCAGGCCTTTAGGCCCACTTGCCTTTAGTTAAAGGTAGGATGTTATCGGACAGATAAATTGCTTTTGGTTATTACAACTAACCTTTAACATAAAAGTGACCGATTAAGTTATTGGGAAAATTGCCTTGCCTTTAACTTTTAATGTGAGGTTTAAATTTTTGAGCTTACCATATTTTATTGAGACTGCCATATTGTTCTGTTCGTTAATTATTAATAAAAATATTTTGTTTAGTTTGTCAACAAAGAAGTAAATTCAATAAAAATGGAAAATAAAACACATTTCTTTCTTGTGAAGTTTTTTTAGTGCATAATTTACAAAATTTTTTTGTTTATTTATTCATGTAAACATGCATGTTGTTGCCACTTGGTGTCTTTTAAACAAATTTAATGCAAAAAGTAATCGGTTCTTGTTCTGGTATTGCCGTATTTTAAAAAATATAACTTTTATTTTAAAGGTATGTTGTAATAACGAAAAGCGTTTAAAGGTCACTTTGTTCCTCCCGTTAACGAAAGTTACCTTTAACTATAGGACACTTTATAGGCAAGTTGTAATAATGGCCCTTAAGATCCTAATACTGGTATTCTTATGAGAACTAACATCCGTTAAGGAATATGTGGAACTCTAGCAGAACTAAACTGCTAGTGTTATCAGAGTTTTTTGTCATCATAAAATAAGTATAATCTAGATCCAATAAATATTCGAATTTAATTTGAAAAAAATATAAAAAAGTGTGAATAAAACATTTAGAAACATATTTTCTAATCATACAAACATACATACATACATAATTGACAATAACAACCCTGTGCCAGGATTAAGGCCTATCTTCTCGCAGCACTCATGTTGTGTGTGTTAATTTTTATCAATGAGTACCAGGACCTACAGTTTAATGTCGACTCCGAACGACAGACTTGAGAAGCTTTTTCATGGCAATCAATTACTCCCAGAATTTTTGCCAGAAGACTACTGAGAGGTAGTCGCCGAAAGAAACAATTTTTTCATATTTCTTTTTTCAAGATGACGAACCCAGCGCTATCGTCTTAGTAAGCCAACACATTAACCATTAGACCACGGCGACTACAATATTTTCTAATCATTTCACAAAATAAAAATGATTTATTACAGAGGCTATGTTTTCAAAAACAAGCAGAGTTCTGCAACAAAATTAAAAAAGTAAATATAACGAAAATCACTCTTTCTTGGAAACGCCCTAGCCAGCCTTGTAAACAAGCCTAGATTTTGTTATTGTTTGACATGATTTGCTACGTTTGCGACAAGAGCATTTGCAACGAAGACTAATTACAGCTTATGCTTTTTCCTTTTCCTTTATTTTTCTAAGTTAAAAAACATGAGGGATTAAATTATTTTAGGTGGTATATAGAGAAGTTTAATTTGAACATAAGTTTACAGTTTCAGAGCCTAGTTAGCTAACCGTTGCCGTTGCCACAATGTAAACTAACGTACTATTGGCACGTCTGTGTAATTATACAGTTTTCCTACAATTTACTTTTTAGGAGGTTGGTGTCTCGACTCTAAACTTGGCGCTCGCGGGGTTTATGTATTACCGAATAACAATCTTTTTGCACGAGAGATGTTCTTCGAGATAGCTTGGGCAAGTGAACAAAAACATAAAAATTTAAATTTTCAGTTTTTTTTTTTAAATAATAGAAATTGAATTTGCATTTGTTTGTTTGCTTCTAAGAAGTATTTAAGCCAAAAATTTGGAATTTCTGTCGAGATAATTATCTAAAGAAAAGGTTTCACATCATTTACTTGCCTGCTTAATTGTTTTGTGACTATTAAGTCCGTTTTGACGACTCTTAATAACAGTAATACTTAGGTAGTTGATCCAAGGGACTCTGAAGCATTGAAGTATGAAATTTACTAATCCATACATACATACATACATATACGACAATATTTTTTATTTATACCTATATTTTCTTAAGAAAGGTTTTTGGGTTTTTTTTGTAAAATTATAAAATGATTACCTGACCTAAAATGGCAGTAAATTTCGAGGGTATATAAGTTGGAAGAAATAGTATTCAACGATCAGTTCTACATCACTTTTCAAAGTGTGTTACAGGAAAGAAGTGAGAAAATACGTGAGTTATAAAGAGGTAAGTGCTAGCAAAATTGTTATCGTTATTAATGTTGAGAAAAGAACTATTCTGCCATTTTACAACTTATGTTTAAAGTGTACGACAGTGAAAGTTGATTTTAGTTAAAGAAAGAAAATTTTGCCCCGCCCATTTTTTTGATTAACCTAAAATCAGAAAACGGCTGCGTCGATTTGACAAATTTTTCTTTCAAATATTTGTATTAATCCATTTAAGGTTTTCATCGAGAGAAAAATTTTCCACGCCTATTTTTACGTCAACTTTTTTCTATTTATCTCTAAATACTGATTTTAGTATATCTTCAGAACGGTGAAAGCTAAAGTTTCGGAATTGGATTTTTAGAAGTGTTGAAGCTAAAGTTTCTGAATTTGTTGTAATTGACTTCGTAGTCATGAAATATTATTAGTAGAAAAAAAGGCAGCTAAGTAGACGTGGTAGCTTCCAGACAAACTAACTACTGAGTTCACTATATCTTGAAATCAGTAACAGTTAAAGATTTTGAATGCAATGTCCGTAACGAAAAAATGTAACGAAATAGCATAAAATGAAAAATTCCCAACAGTATTACGAAATATTTGTAATGCAGTGATGGGCTTTTTAAGTCTAAGGAAAACGTCAAAGTATATACAGTGGACTCGCGAAAACGTGAATACCCGGAAGCATGAACGACTCGAAAACGTGAACACTTTTATGTTTGCATTGACTACTCTAAAACGTGAACAAGGTGAAATAGCTCTAAAACGTGAACAATTTTTTTGAATTGTTTTTTAAATTTTTTTCGTTTTATTTCTTGAATTCGTTTAAATTTAGGAAATCCCAGCTTAAGACAACATACAAACATATTTAGCTATCTATTTCAAAAAAACATGCACATGTGTAGTTAAGAAATCTTAAGGAAAAGGCCATATTTAAGATGGTTGAAAAAAATACATATCAAAAAAAGATAAGTGATTTCTTCCAATAAAAGTACTATTTAAGAAAAAATCCGTTTTTTAAAAGGAGTTTATTGCAGACTGAATTCTTTTGCATACAAAATACATGCACACATTCATAATTGGTCATTACAACCCTGTTTCAGAAATACGGCCTAGTGGCTCACAGCATCTATATTCTGTGCATCAATTATTATCCATAAATATCGTGACGTACAGTTTAAAGTCGAATCCAAATGACAGGTTTAAGAGGCTTGTTAATGGCAATCAGAGACTCTCACAGCTTTTGCCAAAAAAAAAAAAAAAAAAAACAGCTAAAAATTGGTCTTTGAAAGAAATATTTTTTCGTATTTCTTTCTTTCAAGATGTCATAGCCAACACACTGTATACTAGAACACGGCAACCACTGAATAACAATAAAAACAGTCTCAAATCAAATATCAACAAAAATCTATTTCTCTTTCTTATCATCATCATCATCATAAACAGTATGCAAAACTCATATTCGTACACCCAAAAAAAAAAAAAAAATAACAACATTTACAAAATATTTAAGGCATATGCAATTTTTTGAAAATTTCTTATCTATTTATAGTTTTTATTTCAAAATACAGGTAATGAGTAGTTATCTTTTGAATCGACCGCTACATGGCGGTGTATTCACATAATGGGTAACAAAAACCGTATTCGTACAGTTGGCAATGCCTTGTTGTTAACGCGAATTTTATACATTATTCGTGTACTGAAAAAAAAATTAAATAAAATTTAGAATAAAATTATAATTTAATGATGTTTAAATTCATTATTTAAAATACGTTTTGGTAGTATCATCATCATATATATTATTTCTAAAGCACTTTTTTTTGTAGATTGAAAATATCTCCCATACCACCGTATTAAATTTAATGAATGATATCTCATTTTAAAGCTTATTTCTAACACGAATAACGAAAAATAATTAGAAATTGAAAAATTAATATTTTCATTGATAAAAATTATATTTCATATAGAACTGCATGATAATACTGTTGTCACTCTGAGTATATGTTTTTATTCAAGGGTGGTAATACAGAGTCGCTTAATAGTAATGCAGTTCTACGGTAATGCCGTTATTGTCATGGCATTGTTTGTTTTATGAAGGATTCATACGGGCAAAAAGTTAACGATCATCATATAATTACCTCTAACATTGTATTCAAAGAAATATTATAAAAGCATTTAAGCATATATGTATGCATGTATGTATGTAAATATGTATGATATATTATGATTTCTAATATTTTTATACTTTTAATAAAATGTATTGAAGTTACTAAAATTTCTAATAATTATTTTCATTTTATGTTACAAAGATGGCAACTAACGCACAGTGGTTCAGTAGTAGGACATAGGATTCAAATGACGATGTTCGATTTTTTCACAGTTTGTTTGTTCTTATACTCACTATTAGTGGCACTACTAAAACATACAAAAAGATTTATAATTAGTTGTTTTTTACATTAACTTTTGTGCATTGGAAGTGAACATATCAAAAGAACTCTCTTTATCTATAATGTAATGTGCTAATGAAGTTAATATATAGTACGTGTTTTTCAAGGAAAAAATTATTTGTGACCTATTGTTTTACAATGGATATTCAAGTTGAAGGTGTGTACTAGTGTGTCCCAAAAAAAAAAATAAAATAAAAATTACCATCTTATCATAAAGTGTTGGAGGCAAAGAAACAGTGTTATCCACTAGAGGAACAGCAGCAGTTTAGGACACAATTAGGTCTAATTGTCGACAAAGCTGAAAATGGCGGAAGTGTTCAATGACGGAAATACTGCAAGAACTTTTTTTTTTGAATTCTGCTATATCTGCTGAAATAACTGGCTTAGAGCAACCAGTTATTAATCGGTGTCGTCACCTTTTGCAGTGTCTTTCGTCGGGTTACAAAATTAATAGTCTAGCATTTAAAGATTATTCATTAGGGACCGCGCGAATGCTTGTTAGTACGTATCCATGGTATAATTTGCCTCCTTCAGTTCATAAAGTGCTCATTCATGGATCGGAAGTAATTGATCATTCTTTAGTTTCCATAGGCGAGCTCTCTGAAGAAGCCGCTGTATTATGTAATAAATTATTTAAGCAATTCATACGAAACAACACGCGAAAAATGTTTCGTGTTGCTACTAACACTGATCTTTTGAAAAGACTTCTTTTAAATTCCGACCCATTAATTTCTTCTTTGCATAAATTACCACAAAAAAAGAAGTCTATGCTATCACCTGAGGTCTTAAGTATGTTAAGTTTTTGAAAATTTAAAAATGTTGTGTTAAATTGGCGTTACAAAATTTATAGTTTTCTATTATTTTTTCTTTAATTAATGACTCACATTTTTGATAAATAAATTATGATACTATTATCCTTGTTGATTTTTTTTCTATAATTTTACCCTACTTGACCCTTAAATAGCGTAAACACAGACATTCATATTAATTTTGATGAGTATAGCTAAGCAAACTACGTATTATCGCCTTCCTTAGAGACTTGAACCACTGTGTAACGGTGCGAAATATTCGCACGGGCCATCTAGTATGTATGTATACAATTCGTTTGAATTACAATTTTTTTTGGTTTCATATTCACGAAAATGTAAAAAAATGGCAAAAAAGTTTGAATAATATCTTATATAATATATTTTTTAATAAAATTTCCAAATCTGATTGAGTTTTAGCCAAAATCTATTGATAAAATGCATATTTTTGTTCTAAAATCTTACCGATCGAAAGGGTGAACAAATGTGAAAATGTGAACGCCCTTGGCAAAAATTAGTTCACGTTTCCGCGAGTTTCCTTTTTTTTTGTAGGTATTGTAGTTTATCATCTATCGGCTTAAATTTGAACTAGAGGTTACTTCGAATCTTTCAAGATACAAATATATATCGCCATATTAAATGCAAACGGACGTAACTACACAAAATTTCGAAATTGAGTTTTTTTTTATTAATTATGGTTCGTTTTATCAACGTGCAGAATTTTACATTCCTACGATCAAAAGTGGCGATTTTGTTAACGAAATTCAAACGGACGTAACTACGTATTTGTAATATATTTTAAACATATAGCCATGTTCTATTGAACACATAAAAACCCATCTTTTTATTTCTATCTATTTATTTTTCAGAAAACCAATAACGAAATAAAAAACACAGTGATTAGAGCCACAGCCTTCAGTGAAGATATGGAGATGAATATTAGAAAAAACTCCATATGGTATAATTCTCCACTTGAATTGTTAGCACACTCTTGCAAATATTTGGGATGCGGTGATTTAAAACAACTACGTTTGGCATGCAACCGTTGGCAAGCTACTGCGCATTTAGAGCTTCTAGATAGGTCAAAGTTAATCATTAATTGCTTCAATATGCCCACCTTATTTGATTGTTCTCAAAATGATGAAAACTTCTCCCAAAGATTTGCATACGAGAGTATAGAAATACATGACATAGAAATTAGTTGTGATGTACGAGCTGTTCTAAAATCATTGGGACCAAAAATACAAAAATTACACCTTAATGGATCCCCAATTTTTGGTATTTTAAATGACTGTGTGCCAGAGGTGAAAGAGCTTAGTATCAGAAATGTAAGCTACGAAGAAGACGATGCTTTGGTTTCCTTTGACATAACTAAACTCAAGAATTTGCAATCGCTGGACATTAATTCTTCTAGTGTATCCGGTTTCTTAAGGCAAAGTATTAAAGAAAAACTAACTCCTGAAGTTACATTGAAAATAGAAAGGTTATGTGTAAATATAAATCTGCGCAATCAGGAGGAAGCCTTATTGGAAGCATTGCAGTTTCACAGTGGATCACTTAAGCACTTAGAAATTAGTTTGGTTGGCTACTGTCTCCAACTTGATTTGCGTTGGCGACACACTTTTCCAATGTTGAAAAAGTTAGAGGTTTTAAAAATTGATGGTTCTATTGAAAGAAGTTTTTTAAACTGTATATTGGATGAGTTGCCTAAGGAAACGCCTTTACGCCATATCCGCCTAGACAAAGCTGAGATATATTTAGGTGTACTTAAAATGGTTGTTAATAAATGGTTTCGGTCATTGGAATATGTGGAATTGATAGATTGTTATTATTTTACCAATGAGGACATTACAGATTTGAATACTTTGAGTCATACACTACGCAATCTTACCATAAAAGCTATACCAGATGAAAGGCTGTCAGCGGAGAAATTATTAAAGGGCATAGCTTCGGAAACAAATAACATCCTTAAATCACTAGCGTGTGAGGGATTTCATTCCTCTAATGGTATATTAAATATGCACTTATTAATGCAGAGGATTCCCCATGTAACCAATTTAAGTTTAGAAAATTGTGAGCATATAGTTGACGACAGTGTTCTCAGTTGCATCTTTCGATATCAATTAAATTTACAACATCTAAACTTGAATCGTTGTGAAAAAATTACTGATAAAGGCCTAATGGGTTTTGGTGTCAATCCTGCGCCTATTACTAATCTTAAAGGCTTACAATCACTGAATTTATGTCACTGTGTGAAAATTACGGACCTGGCTCTCATGACTTGTTTCAACTTTATCGAACTTCGCAAACTAGAGTTCGCTTTCCAAAAATTCACTTCGGTCGGCATTAAGGAAATGGCAAAAAAATGTCCTGCATTGGAGGAATTAACCCTTTCATACCTTAATAAAATAGATGATAAGTCAATACTTCATGTAGCCCAAAATTTACCCAGACTCAGAAGACTTGCGTTAAATTTTTGTCCTGGTTTAACTAAAACATCTATTGAGTATATTTTAGAATATTGCAAGTCCTTAAAGGAGTTGTCAGTGAGTACCTTTTTCCGTTTACAGGAACAGAGTTGCAGATTAAGACTTGCAGATCGTGGAATACAATTTAGTACTAAACATATGCCAATAAGAAATTATTTTATTCGTCTTCTTTTTAAGTTAAAAACGAAATACATGTTCCTAAATTAAAAATTGTTTTCCTAATTATGAGTAATATTAAGAAATAGAATAAATTTAAACTGTGTTTTAAGTAAAATTTTTCATAAAATGTTTTTTATTTTAAATATGTTTTAATTTCACTAATAAATATCTATATGGGTTAAACCATATCAACTCAACTTAAAATATGCCGTTTTTGAAATGCCTGTCTCCGAATTTGCTAATTTTTGGTATGAATAAAGTATATCATAACACTAAGACAAATATAAAATTTAAGGGCACTGACGCTTCTGGATCCGGAAATATCTGGTCTTGAAAATCGGAAAACAGTACAAAAATGCACAAAGTTACACTTACTTAATTGTAATTTTCTTGAAAAGTATTATAGCTACGCATCTCGTAAAAGTCGCATTTGGAAGGGTATTAAATTACCTTTGATTTAATATGCAACATGATTTTTTCTTTGAAAAAGTCAAAGGTCAATTTTCTTTATCTATAAGTCGGAAGCCTATATCTCCGAAAGCGACCTTTTTAAAAATTTGAAAAAAAATTATGCTAAAGATAGTTTCGTTCTCTATAGCTGTGAAAAATTTCAGAGTGGAGGTATTTCTGGATCAAGAAATAAAAATCAAATCGCAAAAGAATGTGATTAAAACTAGTCTAATAGTGGCGGGATGGTATACGATTTTTCGATTTCGATTAGCTAGAACCGCTTATTTTGTGAGTTTCAACAAAAAAATACATAAGTCAAAAAGAAGGGATGTGGGATGGGGGTAAATGGCTCTTCATGTGGGGTCAAAGGTTGGGTTGAAGGAGTAAAAGTCCACAAAAAGCTCCACAACTTCCCTGGATTAGCCCCTAGAGGGATAAAATGTAAGACCAACACTTACTAATATTTTACCCCCCAACTTTTTTCCGAACATAGCTACCCCCTACCTCCAGTCCCTAAGGGGGCTCCAGTTCAAAGTTTATAAAATTTGCTCCTACCATTCTAGAGAGTGGGAATAGGGGTTAGGTATGTTCGGAAAAAAAGTTGGGGGTAAATACCTACCCCTACCTAACCCCTACCTACATACCTACCCCCTATTTCCACTCCCTAAGGAGGCTCCATTACAAAGTTTATAAAATGTGCTCCTACCACTCTAGGGAGTGGAGATAGGGGGTAGGTATGTTCGAAAAAAAAGTTCGAGGTAAAATATTAGTAAGGGTCGGTCTTACATTTTATCCCTCTAGGGGCTAATCCAGGGAAGTTGTGGAGCTTTTTGTGGACTTTTACTCCTTCAACCCATCCTTTGACCTCGATGAAGAGCCATTTGCCTCCATCCCACATCCCTTCTTTTTGACTTATGTATTTTTTTGTTGAAACTCACAAAATAAGCGATTCTAGCTAATCGAAATCGAAAAATCGTATACCATCCAACCACTATTAGACTAGTTTTAATCACATTCTTTTGCGATTTGATTTTTATTTCTTGATCCAGAAATACCTCCACTCTGAAATTTTTCACAGCTGTAGAGAACGAAACTATCTTTGGCATAATTTTTTTTCAAATTTTTAAAAAGGTCGCTTTCGGAGATATAGGCTTCCGACTTATAGATAAAGAAAATTGACCTTTGACTTTTTCAAAGAAAAAATCATTTTGCATATTAAATCAAAGGTATTTTAATACCCTTCCAAATGCGACTTTTACGAGATGCGTAGCTATAATACTTTTCAAGAAATTACAATTAAGTAAGTGTAGCTTTGTGCATTTTTGTACTGTTTTCCGATTTTCAAGACCTCATATTTCCGTATCCAGAAGTGTCAGTGCCCTTAAATTTTTTATTTGTCTTAGTGTTATGATATACTTTATTCATACCAAAAATTTGCAAATTCGGAGACAGTCATTTCAAAAACGGCATATTTTAAGTTGAGTTGATATGGTTTAACCCATATGTATGAGTAATTACGAACATATTCATACGTATAAATATATACAAATTTAATTATAATTTGATATAATTTTAAAAATAAATAAATTCATAAATATGTATTGATTTTTGTTGACAATATGGTATAATTCTGTTTTAAAATTTTCGGTATTCGGAAATGTGAACAATTCGTAAAAGTGAACAACGTCAGTTTTAATTAGTTCACATTAGCGAGCGTGCACTGTAGTACAAAAATTTGAGTGGCATTCCATTTTCTGCCGAATGAAGGTTCCTTTTTTAAATTTTAAGAAGTTTAAACGGAATGAAATATCACCTTTCCCTCTTTTGATTTTTTTTTATTAGAATACTAACAAAAAAAAAAATTGTTTTGTTACTTTTCTTTAATTTGAATTCAATAAATAATGGATATCAAATGTATAACAGAGAACCATAAATAATAAAATTTACCAAGAAAAGGCTACAAATGTAAATCCATTGAATTACTATAAAAATAAAGGGCTCACAAAAGAAAAGTAACTGAGATGGAAACAGTAAGCGAAAGAGAGGAAGCAGAACATACATAAAATAATTCTTGTTGGTATGTGTGTTAAAGTTAAATTGAGCATACAACTATAAAATACACACACAAACAATAGAAATACAAGTACATACATATGGACAAGTAACAATTCTTAATATGTTGTTGGCTTTTTTTACTTTTTATTTCTATTTGTGATTCTCTCATTGTTTATTTAAATGTATGGGTATGTTGAAAAGCTGTTGGTTTATCCATGTACGAGTATAGGAACAACAACAATTTAAATTGAAAAAAGGCATGTTATAGTGAATTGGTTTAAGAAAGAAATTATTAACGAAAGAAAGTACTTGAAAGTCATTTGTAGAAATTTATTTTTGAATTTTTATTTTTTTTTAAGAAAAACTGTTAGAAAGCAAATATGTAACTGAAAAAAAAAAAAATAAATATAAATTATTGTGTAAGCATTTTACTGATTAAAATTTTATTTTACATTCGATATAACAATACTCGTACATTGTTATAAAAAGAAAATTCTTAAAAAATGTAGGTTTTAAAATTTACAAAAATCCTTGATTTTTCTATTAAATATCACATGCTCATAATGAATTAGTTTGACAAACTAGTACGTAGACAGACAGTTTAAATACAGTACAGAAATAATTTTTATTATTCTTATTTGAATTTCATGATTTATACAAGTAGACTGACTTTGACCGAGAACGTTTTTTGTTTTCTATTAAAATAAATGTTACTAAGTTTATACCTTTATGGCCTAAGTAAATGTTTTTACGACCCAAAATTTCTATGACGCCTCCGGTTAGGGAGAAATAGGACGTTACCATATGGGTGTATCAGGCTCTACATAGATATTTTTTTCAAACAAAAGTTAAATAGTTATATTTTTTATTCTTTAATATTTTAATAATATTACATTTTTAGATGGTTCTTTGTATGGTAAACTGCAAAACACTTTACACATAAGCCAACATCGCACTTATTGCACGCTGTACGACCAATTGTTTTACAAAGTTCTCCAGTATATCGTCTTTTTTTAACAGTTGGTATTACAAACTGATCTTTTCCATCAAATCTAAGAGGCCTACGTACCGAATTTTCATGTTCTCTTTTAGAAGTCGGAGGATATCCATTCTTTTTTGGTTTTTCGCCATAGTATTTGCAGTAATAAATTTATATTTGTCCCTTGAAATCAATTTTTATTTTTTTTTAAGAAAAACTGTTAGAAAGCAAATATGTAACTGAAAAAAAAAAAATAAATATAAATTATTGTGTAAGCATTTTACTGATTAAAATTTTATTTTACATTCGATATAACAATACTCGTACATTGTTATAAAAAGAAAATTCTTAAAAAATGTAGGTTTTAAAATTTACAAAAATCCTTGATTTTTCTATTAAATATCACATGCTCATAATGAATTAGTTTGACAAACTAGTACGTAGACAGACAGTTTAAATACAGTACAGAAATAATTTTTATTATTCTTATTTGAATTTCATGATTTATACAAGTAGACTGACTTTGACCGAGAACGTTTTTTGTTTTCTATTAAAATAAATGTTACTAAGTTTATACCTTTATGGCCTAAGTAAATGTTTTTACGACCCAAAATTTCTATGACGCCTCCGGTTAGGGAGAAATAGGACGTTACCATATGGGTGTATCAGGCTCTACATAGATATTTTTTTTCAAACAAAAGTTAAATAGTTATATTTTTTATTCTTTAATATTTTAATAATATTACATTTTTAGATGGTTCTTTGTATGGTAAACTGCAAAACACTTTACACATAAGCCAACATCGCACTTATTGCACGCTGTACGACCAATTGTTTTACAAAGTTCTCCAGTATATCGTCTTTTTTTAACAGTTGGTATTACAAACTGATCTTTTCCATCAAATCTAAGAGGCCTACGTACCGAATTTTCATGTTCTCTTTTAGAAGTCGGAGGATATCCATTCTTTTTTGGTTTTTCGCCATAGTATTTGCAGTAATAAATTTATATTTGTCCCTTGAAATCAATTTGACTCATACCACCTTTTCCATTTCTATAAAGCTGCCAACCAAGTAAAAATGCTGCTCCACCATTTTTTTCCCCTATATCCAATGCGATAGAGGCTTAAATTTTGATCTAAACCATGAACTCCAGCCATATTCTTATTATATTCAGTCACAACACATGGATGTATACAATTTGGAAAATCGTCAATCATGCTCACCAAAGGACTGCCACATTTTCCAAAGTACTGTTCATATTTTATATTACACCGCGGAATATAATTTAATTAAATAGCCACTAGCTGTGCATAGCGACCAAAACTTATACCCAAATCTAATGGTTTCCCTTTATATATTGCTTACAACCATGCCTGCCAAAATATGATATCATACTTTCGTCAAAGAAAAGATTTTGTTCCGCGTGAAAATTTTTAATCATATTTACCTTTAAATGGTCTGTAGGTAGGTAGGTCAAATGGCCAATTAATCGAGAACGTGATCAACTACAATTAGGGCAAGGTGCCGTTTTGAAACCATTGCAGGACTAAACTGAATTTACCTAAAATAGGAAAAGAGCTACAGCCAACCAGAGCTGCATATAAAATGGAGTAAAGCAAGGGGGTCTAGGTTCGCAAATTGCGCCAAGCTATCTAAATGGTCTGTAAGTGGTAAGTAAGTAAGACTAGCATTTAGTAAGTCAATAAAAAAATTTACATCGGAGTTGCGTGTCACATCCTTTAAAGCTTCTTCAATAAGATCAACAGAATCACATCCCAAATGTTTTCCACTCTTAAAGATAACCTCAGACCCAGACTTAAGTTGGGCCGCACACACATTATCCGGAATTCCTTCTCCATCATCATTAGCATCGTCTTCGCTACTTATATATATCTCCTTCATTCTCCGGGGGTTCAATAAAAATTTTTCCAATAGAATCGTCATTGTCACTATCCAAATATTCCAGAAAGGCTAATGTTTCGCTAAGCGTAAGTTTTCTAGAAAAAATCAATAAAGGACCCAAAACTTTTTTTATATAAAGACTTTAAAAAATTTTCTGGGGAATGCCTAGTGCACCCATATGGTAACGCAGATGCTTAAACCGCTTAAAATCGGTAAAAAAGTAATATTTTCTTCTATTTTCTTTTATTGAGATAAAATATTGCTGTGTTATTAGAGAACTGCTACAATATTTTTATTTTTACTTACGTAAAAAAAGGAGGCCTTACTTTTTCATATAATCCATTTTTTTCAATTTTTACAAGTTTTTTTTTTTTTTACTTTTTATAAAACTATCTTTGGCTCTCAAGCACAGACCGCGACAGATCTCAATATTTTCTTACTATGTTACGAAAAGCTTATATGATGATATCCAAGTAATTTTTTGAATAAATTTGCAACATCCTCTTTTCTACAGAGCTTTTAATGTAACGGTCAGTTGCGTTAGCATATGGGTGTGCCAGGTTAAATTGGGTTAGATTACCTTCGTTGAAAAGTAGACATGCAATGCTTAGCGCAGTATTTTTGATGAATATCCTAAATGGTGATGCCAGGACAGAGTTCTTGTTAGTTAGATAGCAATTTTATGTTACTTTCCGTAGTTTCTATCATTATCTGAGTATTGATTTTGTTCGTCCTAATGTTGCTGCTGTTGACCCATTTAAAAAATTACATATTAATATTAACTCACTGTATAATATAACTGATATCTGCAGTTCATATAATTCGGTCAGGTCATGTATAATTCTGAACCGAAATTATGTAATTCTTGTTGATTTTTATTTTTTAGTTTTTTAGGATATTTCGCTTTAATGTTGTCAGTGTGTGATAATATTTGTATTTTGTTTCTATCAATAAATAAATTGATCACTTCGAAGTTAGTGGCTTATATATTACCCATACTAATCCGGAGTGGTAGGAAATATTGCATGTACTTGTCTCCATATAATGGAATTCTGTTAGAGAAAGGTCAGTTTGATGCAGGGACCGTTCGCAAAAAACATATTATATAATTTGTTATGATTTTGACTCCTATTTGTTATGTATATCTAAGCATCTCTCTTTCTGCTTGCATTAAAAAAAAACAAACAAAAAAAAAAAAAAACAACAACAAATAAAACGGTAAGAGCGCTACGTCCAATTTATGGTCGTCATAATTGAGCGTTTGATGGAAACATTTAAATCCACAGGCACAGTATAAAATGTTCCTGTGCCAGTAAGGCAAAGTAGTGCCCGTAGTATCGAGAATATTGCTGCCGCTGAGGCTGAGTTGAAAAAAGCCCAAATGTGTCTCCCACACGTCGTTCTCAAGCGTTGGGCATCTATGCGACATCGTTGTGGCAAATTTAGCCATCTTAGATCTTGGCCTTCATCCTTACAAGATCAAATTGACACAAGAACTGAAGCCGCTTGACCACCAGAAGCGTCGTATGTTCGTGAATTGGGCTGAGCAACAACTTTAAAATGATTCGGATTTTCATCGAAAAATCATCTTCAGCGATGAGCCTCATTTCTGGCTGAATGGCTTCGTCAATAAACAAAATATGCATTATTGTTCAGGCAGCAATTCATACGCCATCATTGCATTCCGAAAATATTACTGTTTGGTGCGGTTTATAGGCCGGCGGCGTCATTGGCTCGTACTTCTTCCGTGATTATAAAGACCGGCACGTTACTGTGAATGGGAATCGCTGAATGGTCCAGTCGATTGGCCGCCTCGGTCCTGCGATTTGAAGCCATTATACTCTTTCCTGTGGGGCTACATCAAGTCTATGGTCTATGCCAACAAGCCAGCGACGACGTGAAATTGCAGCAGTATCGGCCGATTTATGCTTGAAAACCGTAGAAAATTGGGTTTAGCGTCTGGACTTTTGCAAGCGTGCCCGTGGGGGCTATTCAAAAGAAATCGAGTTCCATACATAATGGCATCGAATGTACTTTTACAGAATTTCATTGACATCCAAAACCGTTTTTGTTTTATTTAAGAAAAACTTTTGTAGCGCTGTACAGACCCATATAAACACTTTTATTTTATATTTACACCAAATCTTCTTTTTCTGTACACAATTGTGACACAAAACTAAAAAATTTAGAGTTTTGGTTAACTATGATTTAAACAGAGCACAGTTTACAAACCAACAAGCAAAGTAAGAGAATAGTGTGTAATACAAAGCGAGAAATCCCCAAACAAACAAAAAACAACGACTTAGCCATCAACTATCACACAATGAGAGCACAAAACACATACAAATAGAATACGGGAGATGGAAAAAGAAGTCGGTTTAGATAAGCGACCGGCACCCTAATACTAACGCATTTACAGTTGTACCGGGTTATCCATTTTGTGGTTTCAAAAGTGTGGGACTGGAATTCGACATCTGTCAAACTAAGTTGTTAAACCAATTTTTTTCTTTTCAGCTGAAAGTCTGACATTAACGAAAATGGATCGCTTAAGTATCACACAATGCATAAAATGGTTATTCTGCAACAGCCACATATCGTGCTTTAAGAGGAGATTATGGTTTACAAAATCGTCCAACTACGCAAGCAATTGACAAAATTGTGAAGAAATCTGAAGAGACTGGACGGGTTACAAATATTGTAAGGCCTGTGCATCATCGTTTCGCTCGTTCCGCTGAAAATATCGCTGCTGTAAGTGAAAGTGTTGCCGAAGAGTGTGTCGATTTCTCGTCGTTTTCAGGAATTTGGACTGTCTTACGGCAAATTGTGGCGTATTTTGCATTTAAATCTACACCTATATACATCCATATAAAGTCCAGCTCACGCAACAATTGAAGCCAGCTGACTATTTACAACGTCGTAGATACATAGAATGGGTGCTTGAACAACAGGCGGTGGACGGCAATTTTTCGAACAAAATTTTCTTCAGCGATAAAGCACATTTCGGTGGGTATGTTAATAAACAAAACAAAACAAAACACAGAGCAAAAGAGAAATTTAACTCGGAGCTGGCTTTTGCCGGTCGCTGGTTTAGATCGAATTTCTTCAGTGTACTTTTTAGAAAAATACATACAAACACACATATATAAAATACGAAAACACATGATAACCTGAAAAAAAAATTAACTTGAAATATTTGATTTACAATTTTGTCGTCCCATTTTGCGTTTACTATTAATTTTTAACAAAAAGTTGATTGTTCGGGAATTAATGGCCAGTTTTTAGATACGCAATTAAGTACAAAATTAGTCAGTTTTAATTTTAACTTAAGTTTATATCTATTATAAGAGTATTGTAAAACTAGCAAAAATAAAAAAAAATTGTAGATAATTTTTTCAAGATAATTTTTTATCGAGGTTCGCTTTCTTATTCCGGGTTAGCGCCCAAATATGATTGAAACGATTAGATTCGGCATACAAAATTTTGAGAGCGAACCTCTAAGAATTTGCTACCATCTCTTATTTTGATAACAATTTATCGCTACTTTATCTAAACTAACAAAAAAAAAGTAAAACAGCAATTGGTGCGAATTAAAATTATTAAAGTTTTTTTTTTCAGAAATAACGAAATGATACAAGAAATATACTTACATAAATATATAAATAAAAATCAATGTTGTTTGTTGGTCATCTCATCAGTTAAGAACAGAGTAGAAAAATAAACAAAACGAAACGTTTGATCTCATTTTGTTTTGTTCTTTAAATGAGTAAAATAAAAACAAAAACAGTAAGAGCGATTGTCCCATTTAGTTTTGTATATTGTTTTTGTTTTGAACACTACAAATACACTAACCCAAATGTGGGTGGATAAAACAAAAAAAAAAAAAAAAAAAAAAATGAATGAGAAGAAAAAGAAAAGAAGAAGAGAAAAAAGAGCAAATTATACGAATTTAACGGAATAACAAAGCAAGCTCAAGAGCAAAAAGCGATTTTTTTCGTGTGCGCTGTTTCTCATTGAGAAAGTATTTGTTTCGGTTTTGCTCATGTACAATACGATTAAAAAAATTTTAAAAGTTTATGACTTTGTGGTAATGTTTGCGAAATTTTTTGTCTGTTTGCCCACTCTGGTTAGGAATGACTGAAAGAACAAAAATATCAAAATCTCTATTAAATTTTAACTCAAATACGCTCCCTGTCAGCAGAGACAGCAGAGACCTTTACTGTTATAATTTGGCAGTGCTTTTGCTACAATAAATTTGTGACTGAAACGATATTTATTTTAAAATTTAAATGCTATTCATAAAAAATGTTGTAGATTTATAAGGGCTTATTTGATAACTATTGCATAGAAATTTGCCAAATAAACCCTTAATAAACCTAATTTTTTTTCTTCATCAATATAAGTAGCAGTATAAGTTTAAAGTTGTAAACATACTCTCGTATTATGAAATGTTTTATAGGAATACCACAGTATTTTTTTGAGTATCAAAAAAAGTACAAACCAATACTAGTTTACACTCTAGAAAGGAAAATACAAACTTGTTTATCCAATAATAATAATGCAAATAATATACAATATTTAGGTATAACAGCGCAAGAGAACAAAAATTGAAATTAATGCATATGAGACAGTATTTCTGTTTGGAAAACTTTATGCAAATGTTTTATTTGCAGCAGCAGGTTTTGTAAAAACCAACTGACCAATATTAAAACAGAATACATATTTAAGTCGTGGTACTCAAAGAAATGAACAAAGGTCGTAAATAAACAGATAAACTAATGTGTGTACGAGTAATTATGTATGTTTGTGTGCTTTTTAAAAGGGATATATGTACATATACACCAATGCTGATAAGAAAGTTAAAGGTTTTAAAAAGTACATATTGTTTGTGGAATTCAGTAAACAGATAATTTAAAATTATTTTCTTTTTTGTCTTAATTTAATTTATTATTTTTTTTTTTATATAAGACCAATTACTCCTGGTAAACCCCTACTAAATGCTGTGCAATGTATTGAACAAATTGCTGTATTATACCGTCACTCTTGAATGATCAGCAGCAATATCCTCATCGTTGCGTGTTGATTGTGTGGTGAGTGCTTTCGCTAAGTAAGTTTAAATGTTATCTGCTACTTTCCAATAGGTGGCGCTTTTATCCTGATTATTCGTTTTTCGTTGTCAAAGGTTAAGGTGGAATAAAGTGGAATGTCAGGAAGCAGTTACTTTAAAGATGGAGTCCTCGGGGGGGGGGGGGGGGGGGTGGGTAACTCTCCCACCTAGTTTTGAAATAACCGCAAACTAACTTTTTAATTTGTCACCTTTATTGGGATTCGAACCTGGGCCATTTGAGTTTTGTGCGAGCGCTCTAATCACTCTACCACTATATACTGCTTGTAGTATTTTCATTAAAATGGTGTTAGATTTTCATTCTTAACTATTGATGATAACGAGTAGTTATTTACTCGCAGTATCATTCATTTTAAAACTCAAACAATCTAAAAATTTTAATAGAAAACAAGTCGTTAATACATATCTAGTGAATTGCATTACAGTGGCGGTCATTTAAAAGACATTTGTTATAGGGAAAAAGTTGATCACTTTTCATGGGGCTCGAACTCGAGTCTTTAGCATGTAATATGCATGTACTCGCTTCTGGCGCTGCACTCTAACCACTACGAAATTTTGGTGGTAAAAATAAAAACGCGCAAGTCCGAAATCGCGCAGTTCGAGGGATTACTGTATTATAATTTACAAAATTCCTTCATTCTAGTTAACTCAACAAAATTACGTACACACTCTAAAGCTGTGGTCAGCTGTTAGGCAAATATTTGGCGAATAAAAACGTAACAAGTACATAATTTAAATATTTGAAAATAAATTTTATTTCCATATTTAATTAATCAAAAAAAAGCAATTGAAAATTCAAAAACGCAATGTTTTCATGGAGTGGTGGTTACGCTTTTTTTTTGTCAAATATTTGTCTAATATGACAATTGCATATTATTACATATTACATATGTTGGATGATATTTGTTTTAATTTTTTTTTTTTTTGTGAAAGTTCTTGTAAAATTTTTTATTAATTACACAACAACAGTAATATGTAATATTGTGTTTAATTTAATTTATTATTATACCTAAGCAGCTTGTAAATATATATATATAAATTTTAATTTAATCATTGTGTTTCTTTTTTCTTTTTTTTTATTAAAATTACTTAATTTAATTGAAATGCTTTTATGGCGGTAATTATATTCAATATGGATTCTAATAAAATCATTATAATTGTTATTATCCTTTCAGAAGGATTATGGTTTCCTCACACAAAAAGTGCGCCACTAAGTTATTTATGTGATTAATTAAAATTAAATATTAAAGTAATCCTGACACAGGGTTGTAAAGGCCAGTTATATATGTATGTATGTATTAAAGTCATTAGGAAAATAATCATCACTCGTATTAAAATGAAAAAAGTCATAACATTAGAAATGAAATGTAATTAAAGCCACAAAAAAAGTCATAAATTAAAGTTAACTTTGACCTATTGTATAAAAATTCATTAGTGTTTTAAGTGAAAGTTATGTGAGTTCTTTTAAGTACGAGGGTAGTTTGAAAAGTTTTTGTGTTTGATGTAGTGATCGTGGTGTACACAGTAAAATTTACATCTATGATACGAAAATATATGAAATTTTATTTAGAATTTGGCAAGTAATTTGTACAGTAACAGATCCTTCAGTGATTGTTTTTAAAATGGAAATATTTAAAACTAATGGTGTGATTAAATTTTTACATAAAAAAGTTTAAAAGAAACCATAATTATATCTTCGATGGAATTAAAGAACGCTGTAACTGACAAAACCTTAAATGTTCACCAGAGCCAAAAACCGATATGAAAGTAGAACAAAGATACTGGTATTTTTCATTTCGCAGACGGCGTAAGTGAATTTATTTTCATCGTAGAAATCTGGGACCGGGACCAATTGACGCGTATTTTTTGTTTTTCTGATAAAAATGATGCAAAAAACGTATTTTCGATTTTTTGTCAGTTGCAGCGTAGAGTATATTACAGCCTGTTTTTTGAACACGTCATGCCTATAATAACATAATATTTTATTTATAAAATTATACTGGAACATAAAGATTTCATTTGGTTTTAATATACAAGTTTGTTATTTTTAATTTATTTCCTTATAATGAGCAATAATCGTAGTACTGAAATTTATACGCAATACGATAATAGCTTTTCAAATATATTTTCAAAGGCATAATATTTTTTAATATTCATTTTCAACGTTAATGGCACATACGATTTTTGAACCGAAGTTAATGACTTTCAACAGCCTTCTAATATTGAGGACTGTGTTTTTTTTTTTTTTTTAAACCAACTTACCCAATAGTAATATACATACATAAAGGGTATTTATTTTCTTTATTGCAGTGCCTGTTAGTTTGTAGATACATACATGTATATATGTATGTTTGTATTTATAGATAAAAAAATCAATAGCTATGAAATTTTTATTAAATATCTTTTTGTATTTAGATTTAACGGCAACAAATTCTTAGAAAGAATACTAAACGTTTTACATACATAAACTGTTTTATAATTTAACCCTAACCCTTCCTTTATTATGGAATTAGGGATATTGCGAATGTTCGCATTCGCATTTGCTTGTTTTGTATATTCGTATTCGCCAAAAATTATCCGAATATTTGAAGCGTAAGAAATTAATAAGATCTGTTAACTCATTTAACAAAGATTTAAAATAACGCAATTCAAAAACAAGAAAAAAAATTATTTAAAATAAGTATAAAAAAACCTATACATACACACTCCGTTTAAAGAAGATAAACGTGAAGTTAACAGCTCAAATATAGCAATTTAATCGGTAGTTGCTTTAGTTCATGTCCTTTTTTTTATTTGAGACTCGGGGTATACCCTTACTTGCATTGGAAGTTTTGGAAAGGACAGTAATTATAATTATATATAATTATAATTATATTATTATTATTATATTATAAGTTTTGGAAAGGACAGTAATTATAATTATATATAATTATATATAATTAAAGCTTTGAATTGTGTTATAACTTCACCCTTAAATGCTCAACAGCAATTGCCTCATCGTTGCGTATTGATTGTGTGGTGAGTGCCTTCGTTAAGTAGGTTTAGTAGGTCTAGATGTTATTTGCTATTTCCCAATAGGTGGCGCTTTTCTCCTGATTATTGGTTTTTTTCATTGTAAAAGGTTAAGGTGGAATAGAGTGGAATGTCGGAGAGCGGTTTCTTTGTAGATGGTCTTCTTGGAAGGGAGGGGGGGGGGACCTTTTATTTTTAAATTATAATTTTGGAAAAATCGCAAACTAATTTTTTAATTTGTCACCTTTATTGGGATTTGAACATGGGCCGTTTGAGTTACAGTGCGAGCGCTCTAACCACTATACCACACACCCCTATCCGAGACCAAAATTAAATTTTCATTTACCAATCCAAAACAATCCCAGTAGTTGCCGTGGTCTAGTGGTTAGTGTGTTGACTTACTAAGACGAGAGCTATGGTTCAAGCCACGGCTCTGACATCTTGAAACAAAGAAATATAAAAAAAAAATATTTCTTTCGGCGACTGCCTCTTAGCAGACTTCTGGCAAAAGCTCTAAATGATTTCACACATGAATTAAATGTTTTTAATTTAAATTCGATTTTGTTTTTGGTTTGCTATGCGCAGTTAATATGGGCAAATAATATATTTTCGATTATTTATTATTATGTCCGTACTTTAATCACCAGATATTGTGAAAATGCTTTAAAGGTAATAATGGGTGATTCAAATAGAGACACTTTTTCAATAGCCTCTACGGACAGATTACACGACTTACATGTGTCATGCTGTTATGTTATTTTTGTTAAGTATTGTTTGGCATTTCATAATGGAAAGACTTACGCCTAAACAACGTTTACAAATCGTTCAATTTAATTAATTAAATTCACGTTCTGTGAGGAATGTGTTTCGTGCACGTCGCTCCGATGATGGTCACCATAATCGGCCTACTGAGCGTACTATTCGCAACAGTATGACTTATTTTGAGACCCAGTATTCTTTATTGGATAATATTCGACTGAATAGATCACGTTTAGCACGTAACCGTTAATGGCGACCATTATCGTGCCATGATAACCGACTATTTGAAGTCTGAAATTGAAGCTCGTGATTTCGGCGACATTTGGCTTCAGTAAGATGGCACCACTTCATACACATCGCATTAGTCAATAGATTTATTGAGAAAACACTTCGGTAACCACATAATTTTATATTTTGGGTCGGTCGGTTGGCCACCCAGATCGTGTGATATTACATCGTTAGACTTTTTCCTGTGGGAATATGTAAAGTCTAAGGTTTATGCGGACAAACCCGTTTCGATTCAGGCCTTGAAGGAAAACATCACGCGGGTCATTCGTCAGTTACCAGTCGAAATGCTGGAACGAGTAATCGAAAATTGGACTCAACGAATAGACCATCTGCGACGTAGCAACGACCAATATTTGATATACATAATCCTCAAGACATGAGCCCTGGGTTCGACACCCAGCTCCGACATCTTGAAAAAAAAGAAATATGAAAAAAATATTTCTTTTGGCGACTACCTCTCAGCAGTCTTCTGGCAAAAGCTCTGAGAGTTATTAATTGCCATGAACAAGCTTCTCAAGTCTGTCGTTCGGAGTCGACATTAAACTGTAGGTCCCGGTACTCATGGATAAAAATTTACACACACAACATGAGTGCTGCGAGATGCTAGGCCGTAATCCTGACACAGGGTTGTAAAGGCCAGTTATGTATGTATGTAATCCTCAAAAAATAAATTCTCAAGAATGTTCTTTCAAATGATATAAAACATTCTCCACTAAATTTGAATTTGCTGTTTTTTTTCTTTAAAAAGTAGGGAACCTCGAAATGGATCACTCGTTATAAGTTTGAATCAGGTTACATGTTTTCACTATCAAGTCTGCGGTCTCTTTTTGATGATTATAACTGTATTGAGGTCTGTTTTATCTGTAACACAAAAGACAGTAACATCGATATCATGCCCTAGTTCCATAGTTAAAATACCCTTGAAAGCCTTCCCAAAATAAAGAAAGTTTTATTTAGTGAGTAGCACTATTTGACTTGGTTATTTCTAAGCAATGAATGTTGGAATGATAGCCGTTTTGGTCACTGACGTCATTAACGATTGATTCTGTTAGTACTTAGATTACGTTGTAATGTTGTCTACTTTATCTTGCTGGGTATAAATTATATTCGGGTTTTGCTATCAAATTCAAAGTTATTTCTTCTCTTTTCTAAATTGTACTTTGCCTTGAGAGCACAATTTTCCTTCAATACTTGTACTGTACGATGTCACACATATTGCCAGGTTTATCTACCATATTTGTTTTTCATTAACAGCAGCATCAAAAATAATTTCTAACAAATTTTGATGTTCAATTTAATGAAGTCTTCAATAAAAATCATAAGTAAAGAATATTTTTTCAGTAGAGCACAATAGAAAGCTTTTGTGATAAAGAAAAAAAAAACAACTACTCACAAATAATTTTATGTTCTTTGAAATACATGCACACATGCATAGATAAACCGATATACAACGTATATATCCCTATACATACACACATGCAATAATAGTTTATTAAAAAAAGTTCTTACCCATTCACATGACATGCTCGTATAAATAAGTATGATTATTAAAAACGCTCATTCTACCCTTCAAGAGTTGGTTATTGGGTTTTTTACTTTTTTTGCACATACGTATATATAGGTACATATGCTTGTATAAATATATATAAAAGTATGTCTATATATATAATATGTAAGTGTGTTTGTATATAACTCTGCGTGCATGTACATTTTCTAGTAGTTTAAAAATAATGGCGTTTTTTTAACTATAAAAACACACAATAAAAAAATATGTTTTGCAAGTACTATATACATGTATTCATAAGCATATAGTACATACTACATACATATGGAATGAAAAGTTATTAATGCACATCAACACAGCAAATAATAGCAGCAGGGTAGCGGCAGTGACAATAGCAGTTTCAGTTTCGCTGACTGCATAAAGCATATACAACTCAACACAGTGCACATAGGGCTCGCTAGAACAAATATTTGGCCAATATTATTTTTAAGCGATATTTATACTTTTTTTTTAAGAAACAGCATTTACAATCAAGCTTACGCTTATCTTTTTAAGTTTGGATCAATTTCTAAGGTTTAAAACCGTTTAACCCTTTCATGCATATGTTGTATATATACAAAAAATTTTTTTTCGTAAAATTTAATTTTCTAACGCTATGTTTATAAAAACGAAGTGTGTCAAAAGCCATTATATGAGTTTTGTGTCCAGCTTAAGCCTGAGTAAACAAAAATTTAAAAGAAATGGGTACACAAAAAAAATCCGAAATAAAAAAAAAAAATTTTTTTGTGGTTTTTTTTCTTATTAGAGCCTAATATAGTCCGAAAAAATCCGAAAAGCAATCTTTTTTTAAATCTAATTCAGATGTTTCACCGAATGATCAAGAAAAACAGTTTAATTTTAATAGAAATCCTAGTTTCCTTATATTTTATGAACTTCATATTTTCAATGCGTAATAATTTTAAAATAACTTTATATTATAATTCACTTTCTTCTTTGTTTGTGTGTTTTATCCACATTTGAAAAATCTCGACATATTTAAAGTTGAGTTTATCTAAAACAAGAATCACAAAAAAAGAATTTCGGAAAATATGCCTTATAAGTACTAAAAAAAATTTAAATTTTTTTTAAATTATAAAAAATTTTTATAAAAATTTAAAAATATTTTTAAATTTAAAAAATAAATTGGTAAAATTTGTGCAAGTTATTCACGTATACACTGGCTACATTTTTGTAGAATACTAGTAGCAAGAAATTTTGATTCCCTGCAAGGTTATTCTCAAAAAGTTAAAAAAAAAGACGATTTGTGAGGCACAAAGTGATTTTCGTGCGCCTAGACAGGCTCAGATTGTATCACTATGTTCACAAAAGTTGTTCGCCTATGCCGTGGCTTCATTTTTGTAGAACATTGTTAGTACACAATTTGGACATATTTAACCGAAATCAGAAAAAAAAAACGGATGTGCTATGACCCTCGATCAAAAGTTGCTTCAAGAGCACCGTGTACGGCATATAAAAATAAGAATATCTCAAAAAGTGCAAATTTTCGCAATTCAAGCTGAGTTGAAATGAAAAATATACATCAATATCTTCTTTTTTTTTTAGTCGTATGCCAGCCGAACTTAGCCGAAATTTTAAAACTCTATGTAAATTTAAGAATCGTAAAAAATTCATAAATTTTATAATACTCCAACATATTGATATTTATTCACGTCACCTTAAATATTTTAAATTTTTTTTAATGTTTTGAATAAACTATATACCTTCAGCTTTATTTTCCATTTTAAACTTTAAAAATTAAAATTTTTTTAAAAAAACTAGAAAATATTTAAAAATGTTAAAAAAACACCTGCCCCCAACAATTTTTTCAAGTGGACTGAAGTTTATGAACTTTAGTGCTGCAATGTTAAACGGTAAATTGCAATTTATAAAAATAAAATGCATTTTTGGTTGCTCTGATGTGTTTTCTATTAGATTGGAACAACAAAATTATAATCATAGCCCATGTAAAATATTTAGTTTTGGCCAAAAATTTGAATTTTGGGACCATTGTGCAGTGGAATTGAATATTTTTAAAGATGATTTACGGAAAAAGGATCATAAGTAATGAAACAGAAAGTAAAATAAATTGAAGTTGTAAATCGAAGCACTATTTTATAGCATTTAATTGACTTTTAATATAGAATATTAGTCGCCATAGTCTAGTAGTTAGTGTGTTGGCTTACTAAACAAGAACTCCGGGTTCAAACCCGAGCTTTGATGTAAAAAAAAGCTATGAAAAACTAGATATTTCGATAAATACCTCTTAGCAGTCTACTGGCAGATGCCAAAGAACATCTGATGAACATAAACAAGCTTCTCAAGTCTTTCATTTGTAGACAACTTTAAGCCCATTTTATTTTAACATAAAATTTAAAGAAAAAGCTGGAAAAAAAATGGCAGCAATCTGTCGCAAAAGTGGTGTGTGCATATGTTGTTTATTGGTTTTTATAATTTCCTGAATTAAAAGACAGTCCTTTTATTATAACAAATTCTTTGCACATAATACATCTACAGTATACTTTATTAGTGTAGTCGCCGTAGTCTAGTGGTTAGTGTGTTGGCTTACTAAGACATGAGCCCTGGGCTCGACACCCAGCTCCGACATCTTAAAAAAAAGAAATATGAAAAAAATATTTCTTTCGGCGACTACCGCTCAGCAGTCTTCTGGCAAAAGCTCTGAGAGTAATTAATTGCCATGAACAAGCTTCTCAAGTCTGTCGTTCGGAGTCGACATTAAACTGTAGGTCCAGGTACTTATGGGTAAAAATTTACACACACAACATGAGTGCTGCGAGAAACTATGTCGTAATCCTGACACAGGGTTTTAAAGGCCAGTTATGTATGTATGTATACTTTATTAGTTTTAGGTATTCTAATTTCCTTTCCATATTTTATTACATTTGCTAATTTTTGTCTTTTTGTGTGCAATAATAGAATAAACAAATACAGGGCTGTAGGTTTGGGTACTTTTTTTTTATTAGAAATACTCACAAAAAAATAAAATTTTGCACAAACGTGCAACAATGGTTTCATTTATCTTAAGTTCATGTAAGCACATTATGGCTAATTAAAAGTTTTCTTTAATTTACTTATGGCTTTGACAGACTTTTCGTTAATATTTGACAGTTGCTTAAGCTAAATTATCCACATTATGATAGGGCCTTTACCCTATAAGCTTATTTTTCGAGATTTAAAACCAAATATTAATGAATATTATACTTTGTTCTCAGCTTGTTGGTCTTTGCGGCTTGCCTACATTTTGACCTTCAAGTAGTTAAAAATCTCCTTTGCTATCATTAAAATAAGCTTTTTCATTCGGATTACACGTTCTTTTTCACAATGAGAAAGGAAACACCACCCAGTGAGTTTTGAGCCCCCTCTCGAGCCTTGCTGACTAAAGTTTTATTTTCAAAATTTTATCTGCTAAGATAGCGTAAGTAAGAATATATTTTTTGACAGAATAATTAAGAAATCGATCCAGTTGCTAAATTTTATTTTACAAGTTTTCAACATAATCGATTTGGGGGGTGTGTGATATAGTGGTTAGAGAGCTCGCACAAAAACTCAAACGGCCCAGGTTCGAATGTCAGCAAAGGTGAAAGATAAAAAAGTTACTTTGTTGTTCTTTCAAAATTATAATTTAAAACTAAAATTTTTCTGAAATGGGGATAAAAAATTTTATTTGGGGATGGGGATTTTATTGGGGATGATCAGCAAGCTTATGGTGATTTTTAAAATTTGTTTGCTTGTTTAATTATATATTATAGACTTCTTACAATTGGAACACAAGACGAAAGAATTTCAATAGAATTTAAATTTTCAAGACTTGCTTAAAAATTTGTTTAAAACTCATTATTTCATATAAAATTTTTGCAACGTGTGCTCTTGATTTTAATTTGATTTATTTTCTCATAGAAATAAAAACATCCACTTTTAATTATGTTTCCGCCACCGCTTCTAATGGTTTTTATTGCGGAGGAATTCAGTATTAGAGGGTATTCTTACAGCTAAATTACTATTTTAAAAGATAAATAAACTAACCCGACCACAATTACTTCTACACTTATACTTTATGATATAGAAATGTGTTCCCTACTATGGCACAGGACATCTATTTAGAATTGAGGTACAATAGACGCCGTATACTATATAAATATTTCAAACGACATCATGATGTCTTATGCTGAATCGAGCAAGAGGTTGGTTTAAAAGTCTACATATTTAAAATTTACATATCAAATAAAACATATATACATGCATGCAAAATTGTTGATGTAGTTTATTTGGGGATTTTTAGGGATATGAATTGGGAAATTGGAGATAAAAATTGAAGACAATCTGACAACCCTGCCGCTCTCTGACACTCCACTCTATTCCACCTTAACACCTTTGACAACGAAAAACGAATGATCAGGAGAAAAGCGCCACTTATTGGGAAAGAGCAGACAACAAATAAACACCTACTTAGCAAAGGCACTCACCGCAATTAACATGTAACGATAGGGCAATTGCTGCTGATCAGTCAAGAGTGAAGGTATAACACTGGCCTTTAAATGATCAATTCACAACAATTTGTATCATTTGCTAAGGTGCTTAATAATATAAGAAAACAAAATATATGCTCTGTTATCATAATATACATATGTACTATCTTTTCCACAAAAATTCCAATACAATACAATGCATACATACATACATACATACATACATACATACATACATACATACATACATAACTGGCCTTTAAAACCCTGTGTCAGGATTACGGCCTAGCTTCTCGCAGCACTCATGTTGTGTGTGTAAATTTTTACCCATAAGTACCTGGACCTACAGTTTAATGTCGACTCCGAACGACAGACTTGAGAAGCTTGTTCATGGCAATTAATTACTCTCAGAGCTTTTGCCAGAAGACTGCTGAGAGGTAGTCGCCGAAAGAAATATTTTTTTCATATTTCTTTGTTGTTTTAAGATGTCAGAGCTGGGTGTCGAACCCAGGGCTCATGTCTTAGTAAGCCAACACACTTACCAATACACACTCCTCCAATACAATACACAGCATTTATTGGCGGTTTATCCCTAAGTAATGGTCTCAATAAAAAAAAAAGTATGAAATAAAAATTTTTTTTTTATAAATGTTTAGAAGCTAAGAATATGTGTCTTTTCATCCCATAGTGCAAATGCACTTGCATTGAAATACATCTACTATATATGTTTATATTTATATATTTGTGTGTGTGTGTGTATTTTTTATGCCTGAGTGATAGCAATACGTTTTGCAAACTACTTAAAATTGATGAATATGCAACTTTTAATGATGTGTCAGCTACTGCTTATGTTGCAGGCATTTCTGTATGTGTGTGTTTTATATTAGGGATGCTATTTGGCATACACAATCTCTTATTTCAAGTTAATCAGAAAAAAATTTCTTTGTATCACAATAATGAAGTCATGAGAACTTCAAAAGTTATAATGCATTGATTGTTGAAATTAATCGCATACAAAGTTTTGAAAAACTAATAAAAATCAAAATTAGAATTAATGTCAAATGATTAAAAATTTTTTTGTTTGAAAGTTTAAAAAATACTTAAAAAAAGTTTTTTTTATAAAAGTTTTCAGATGATTGAAAAATTTGTGCTACAGAAAATAGGCAGTAAGAATTTACGGATTTATTAAAACTAACAAAACACATAAAAATTTAGAGAAATGTATGAAATATTTGTTTAAAGCGATAGAACGATGAGTACAATTCAATGTTTAAAGATGATTTCATGTGCCAAATGGTTCATCTGCTGGGTACAAAATATTGACCAGAACAGTGCACGAACTGTTGCAAGCTTGTCTCCTTCTATAAGAGACTTAACATAGCCCTATAAAAATAGTCTTTAGACCCCTTACTAGCCTCTTCATCGGGCCAATGTCTAGCAACTTGTCTGGCATGTTGCAGTGTTTTGTTAAAATGACATGTCAGCCAAGGTCAATATTTGCTGTCTGGCCCCTAAGCAATGTGTACTCTTCTTAAAATAACGTTCCTGCCTTAAATAGTGCAGTTAAAGGATGCAACGAACCAAAATCTATAGCAAACAGCACCTGCAATTCTTTTGGCTGTTCTTCACCTCAACTATGGAAATTTTGTTTCTTCACGTATCCGTTCAATGGTAAATGAGATTCGCCACAGTACAGAATTTCTTAATCAAAAGGTGGATCTTCATTCATTCACCCACCAAAAGGTGGTAGTTATGGCCAAAGCTGCTGCACCAGCTGTATTTTAAAATGTTTTGCACTCACCTATTTCCATAAAATTTTTCACTTTTAAACGCTTTTATTTATTGGTAGCACATATTTATAGACCCTTTATAAGTGCATTTTGCACTGTTACAATGGCAAAATAGTTACAAGTTGTAAATAATAATATAGATAATTTCTCTCTTGAATATATGCATGTATGTCTGCATAAATATTTATATACCAGACAAATATAAAAATGTGTGTATGAGTATATATGTACAGTTCTTGGCTAAATAATTACATGCACTAGAAAATTTCGATTTAAATGCTTTTGTATTGCTTTTAGGAATATACAATACTATATATCGCTTATTTGCTATAATGTTGCTTTACAGACTTAAATAAAAGTTACAAATAATATAGATTTTTTAGTTATTAATAATTTAAATACAACAAAATATTTTGTTTCTTTAAAAAGTCAGTAGTCTGAGAAATGTCAATTAAATGATAGAGATCATTAAACTATAAGTACATATATTCGAGGGAAGAAATCATTTTTGGCCCCGACAGAATTGTAAAATATTAAATTTAATAAATGAAAGTTAAAAGGTGGTCTAACTGAAGCATAAGATATAACTCTAGATGGTAAGTACTTCGAATATACTGCTCTAAGTATTAGTGCCGAAAGAAAGAAGACATTTAGCACTATTCTTCAGCGGTTGAACATTGGTAGTTTCATAAGGGCGAGTCTGTTTTCACCTGAAAGGAGAACGAACAAGTTTCGTCAAAAGCCTCTTAAACTAAATAAACAATATTTTTTTTTATTAAGACCAATACTCAGGGGTAAACCCCTACTAAATGCTGTGTATTGTATTGGAATTTTTTGTGTAAAGGACAGTACATTTTAACAACAGAACATATATTTTTGTTTTCTTATATGATATTGCGTATGCAGACGATATAGACATCATTGGGCATACCAAGCGAGATGTCACCGCGGCCTTTAATGCTATTGAACGGGAGTCTGCTAAAAGGGTCTGACGGTAAATGAGAGCAAGACGAAGTATATGTTGTCGACGAGTAGGGACGTTGATTGTATCGCCTCCCAGTTTTCAACCGGAAACTGTACATTCGATGTGGTCAAGGTGTTCATCTACCCTGGCACCACCAGTCTAGAGATCAGGCGAAGAATCACACTGGCCAACAGGTGCTACTACGGTCTCGGTGGGCAGTTTGGTAATAGTAACCTCTCTCGTGTGATGAAATTAACACTCTCTAAGTCGCTTATTCTTCCGGTGTTTCTTTATGGTGCGGAAGCATGGACGCTGTCTTGTGTCAATGCAGCGGTCTTTGGAGTAGTTAACGTCAGCGCACACATATTTGTAGCTAAGCTTAATAACTTAGCTGACAAACTCACATGGGTCACGGCAAGGCTATATTTTGCCATTCTGGCAATACTATGTATTAGTAACTGAGTGTGGATCGTAACGTCAACAAACCACAGCCAATATTACTTTTTTCTTTATACTGAGCAACAGGCAGAGAAAGACTACGGGCAACGAAGAAAATTAAGAGCAACTAGAAATTAAATATTCTTAAATGTTTAAATTATATATTTGAATTTATTAAATTTAACTTTAAATAAAAAAAAAAGACAGAAGAAAACATGAAACAAAAGCTGATTTTACATTATATTGGGAGACAAAATTAAGAGCCACAAGGAAATATCACCAATTGGAATTATTGCCAATAATTAAAGGTAACCAGCGTCAACCTACTCATCCATTCCATCCATCATCCCCAGGTAAACAGGAGTATTTAAGAGAAAAGTTCTTCGTAAGATCTTTGGTCCTCTAAGGCATGACGATGAGTTTCGCATTAGAACCAACCATGAGCTGTATGAGCTTCTCGGTGATGTGGGAGTTATTCGGCGCATTAACATCCAGCGGCTACGCTGGCTTGGCCATATTGTTCGGAAGAATCTGCTTCAGCAAGAAAAGTTTTTGATGCGAAGGTCACTGGACGTCGGCGTAGAGGATGACCCTGTTTACGTTGGAAGGACCAAGTTGATGATGCCCTGTCGTCAATTGGTGTAACCAACTGGAGAAGGCGCGCGCTTAGCAGAGACGCCTGGAGACTAGTATTAAGGCAGGCCGAAACCCGTTAACGGGTTGTTATGGCCATCTAAGTAAGTAAGTATGATATTAAGCGCCTTAGGAATGATAAAAATTGCTGTGAAATGATCAGTCAAAGGCCAGTGTTATACCTTCACCCTTAAATGATCAACAGCAATTACCTTCGCAAAGTAGGTTTTTATCTGTTATCTGCTACTTCCCAATAGGTGGTGCTTTTTATCTGATCATTCGTTTTTCGTTATCAAAGGTTAATGTGGAATAGAATGAAATGTCAGGGAGCGGTTACTTTAAATATGGACTTCTTGGAGGGGGGGGGGGGGGGGAGACCTCTTATTTTTAATTTTGAAAAAATCGCAAACTAAGTTTTTCATTTTTCACCTTTGTTTTTTTTATTTTTATTTGAGACCAATACTCAGGGATAAACCCCTACTAAATGCAGTGCATTGTATTAGAATTTTTGGAAAGGACAGTACATTTATGAATATATATTTATATTTATTACTATTAAGAGCCTTAGGAATGAGACAAATTGCCAATGTTATACCATCACCCTTGAATGATCAACAGCAATTACCTCATCGTTGCATGTTGATTGTGTGGTGAGTGTCTTTGCTAAGTAGGTTTAGCTGTTAACTGCTACATCCCAATAGGTGGCGCTTTTCTCCTGATCATTCGTTTTTTTTTTTTTTGACATTGGTTAAGGTGTAATAGAGTGGAATGTCGGGGAGCGGTTTCTTTGTAGATGGTCTTCTTGGAAGGATTCGATCCTGGGGAGTTTGAGTTTTTCTGCGAGCGCTCTAACCACTATACCACGCACAAATTCAATTAATTTACCGTTAAAGAATAGTGTATACCAAAAGTGTGTATACCTGTTTTGTTGCCTAGTGATCAATAAATTCATTAAAATATATTAACAAAACTTAAGTCCATGATGTGACAAGAGCGCAAGATTATTATTTTGTAATACATTGATATGGGGTAACAAGTTTCAGTGAACGAAAAAATGACATGTATTTACATTCTTTATTTAACTCTAATGAGTGACGTCACACTATTGGCCTGATATGGTATCAAATGAATTAAAAATTTTAAAATATTTAGCCATAACTCTAAAATTCTTATTTTTTTTTTTTGTATAATCATTGGTAAAAAAATTATATATCATGTTTTTAGAGAACTTAACGATGCTATTAATATTCATGTCAATGTACAACTGAGATTCCTTAAACCAAAATACGGGAGATGGTGCAACTGGTAACATGTACCACAAGAATATTTCCTACTACAGTTAGATATTGTCATTATTCCTGTTAATTAGAGAAACAACTTTCCCTGCTATCCCGTTCAACACAAAATAAAGACTGTAAGCTTTTTGAATATTTAAGTGCATGTACTTGTCACTATATAAACCGCAATAAATACGTCTGTATTTTCTGTTTAAGTGACTTTTCCTTTTGTGCTTTTATTTTCGAAAGCGCAAAGTTGTAAGATGGCATGCGTTTACTTACCACATTAACTGGCAATTATTTAAGGGCCTTGATTGGCCTTACCAGAGCTAATGCGTTGTTACAAGTAGCTCACAAGCCAACGTTATATTTTCTTCTTAAGCGGCGAGTATACAAGATATTATTATGAATTTATTACGCAAAATAAAACATTATATAACGAATACCTCTGTATCATTATCGTAAAAAACCCAATTTTTTGTGTTATAGCAACGTTGCAGCAAATGGGCAATATTAAGCCGAGTGTCCACTAGCAAGTTTTCTTGCGGAAGTTGCTTCCAGAAGTGACTTCCAGAAGCTTTTGTCATGTAAACACGTATTAGAAGTCGACTTCCAGAAGTTTTTGCTTGCAAGAAAAACTTGCAGAAATTATGTGGCAACACATGTTCGTTGCTTGCTGGAAGTGACTTGCGAAACTTGCTGTGAACTGTAAGTGTTTTTAAGACTTGCGAAAGAAATCAGGTATACGTCGGGTTTTGTTTTGTGGTTTTTTTTTCTTTTATTTTTGACTAATTAAATAAAGATGGAAAATAATAAATTTATTTGAAGTAAGGAAAGTTACCCAGAACTATGGGACACGTCCTGATAAGAATATAAAAATAAAATTAAAAAACAAAATGCTGTAAAGGCAATAGCCAATGCTATAGACGAGCCCGAAGAAGAGATGAAAAGAAAATTACACGACCTCCGAACGCAGTTTGGTCAAGAGGTCAACAAAGAAAGAAAAAAAAAGTGATCAAAGTGCTGAAGGCTCATGCCTTAGTAAGTAAACACGCTAACTACTAGACCACGGCGACGGTACATGAGATGTCGTCATGTATTTCATGTCATGATAAAACTCCCACTTGCTAACGTATCGTCGTACAGGAGTTTAAGTGCTCTATCTATCGAGAAGTCGCCGTGGTCTAGTGGTTAGTGTGTTGGCTTACTAAGACATAGGCTCTGGGTTCGACTCCAGGTTCTGATATCTTCAAAAAAAAGAAATATGAAAAAAATATTTCTTTCGGCGACTACCTCTCAGCAGTCTTCTGGCAAAAGCTCTGAGAGTAACTAATTGCCATGAACAAGCTTCTCAAGTTTGTCGTTCGGAGTCGACATTAAACTGTAGGTCCCGGTACTCATGGATAAAAATTGACACACACAACATGAGTGCTGCGAGAAGCTAGGCCGTAATCCTGACACAGGGTTGTAAAGGCCAGTTATGTATGTATGTATGTATGTATCTATCGAGAAAGTTTATAAATCCGACCACTGACCAATTACCACCGATCAAGACTGAGTAATGCACGATTAGAAACTTGTGTATGTGTACCTACCTCATCAATTCCGGCTAATATTGATCAGGTTGTATCGAAAAAACAGTGCCAAATTGCTCATTAAAAATTTCAAGCAAATACTTTTTTTTTTTTTTTGGCATTAAATTTTATATTTTTTTATTCTAATTTTGATTATAAATAGAGTTTTGTAAATTATTAGTATTTATGTGCGGCCCGCCAAAAAATTTTAAAATTTATAAGTGGCCCGTTGATTAAAAAGGTTGCTCACCCCTGATTTATAGAGTTTACTTGGTAAAAAAAATTTTAAAATATATATCGTCGCAAGAATTAAAGAACGCTGTAACTGAAAAAAAAATCGAAAATACCTTTTTTGCATCATTTTTATCAGAAAACAAATACGCGTCGATTGGCTCCGGTCCCAGATTTCTACGATGAAAATAAATTCACTTACGCCGTCTGCGTTTTGAAAAATACCAGTGGCTTTGTTCTACTTTCATACAGGTTTTTTTGGCTCTGGTGAACATTTAAGGTTTTGTCATTTACAGCGTTCCTTAATTCCATAGACGAAATTACTTGAAATTTAAAAAAATGATCATAAAAAAAATATTAATATCAGTCTAAAAGTATGTTCGTTGTTTAAACATAAATATTTTATAAAAAAAACAAAAAAAAAAAATACAGTTTATATAGTGCATCTAATAATTTGGTAAGGGACTGTATAGGAACACTATGTTCGTTCATATATCTATACTTATATTTAACTTATAAACATGTTTTAACATGCATTAACATGCATTTTTAAAAGAATGTATCGTTAGTGAAATTTATAGAATGACGTGAAGCTAAAAGCATGTGTTACTTGTTTAATGCAGTTGTAAAATATTGTATAAAAAAAAAGAAAGTTAGAGAAAAGCGGGAAACAGAAAGAGAGAAATGAATGAGTGTTAGCATTAGTAATAATAATATGCAGTATACTAAGTATGTGCGTGTATCTTTAATTATATACTCTGTGTGCATGTTTGTATATATGTGTGTGTGTATAAATGTAGTTATACAACTTATTGTCATTTGACACACTTTCTCTGATGAGACCAATTTTTTTTAAACAAATTGTGGTTATAATTATAGTAACACGTGTTTGAACTAATAGCTCCACTCATTATCTTGTGTGTTTGGTTAAAAAAGTAACAAATTTATAAATATTTGCTATTAATTGTACACATTTTTTTGTATATATTTGCAAGATTTACTTAGACAAGTTGCATTCTGGGAAAGTTTTCATTGCAAAGACTTTCTTTTTGGTTGAGAGAAAAAAGGTTGAGGGGGGAAAATGCAGACCTTTTTAGTACTATTAAAATTGATTTGTTCAATACGTAAAGTAAAGAACGATAAAACAAAATTGTCGAAATGTAGACTTGCATAAATTCGGCAGCAAACAAAGTTTTAAAGAAGATCGCAGGAAATTGTCAAAGAAACTTTCACAGTGTGCGATCAGTCGTACTTTAAAACACATACATCCATACATAACTGGCCTTTACAACCCTGTGTCAGGATTACGGCCTAGCTTCTCGCAGCACTCATATTGTGTGTGTCAATTTTTAACCATTAGTACTGGGACCTACAGTTAAATTTCGACTCCGAACGACAGACTTGAGAAACTTGTTCATGGCAATCAATTACTCTCAGAGCTTTTGCCAGATGTCTGCTAAGACTTTAGAAAACAGCTGTTAAAAACCAGAAAAGAAAAAGATAAATAAAAAAATATTTCCTTTTAATGTTACTTATATATGGTCTGGAAATCAGAGTTCGAATCCCAGTAAGAAAGATCCCCTCTTTTATATTAAGTTTGTTTCGTCAGAAAAATTTTAATTAAATTAGACTAAATTCTAGGTTAAATTCTATTTTAAGATATAGATTTTTTTTTTTTTGCATTGAGTTTTTTGATAATAAGAGGAGAAAATGATTACCGTGAAGGAATTATAAGCAAGACAAACTGAATATCATCGCAAGTATTAAAGAATGCTGTAACTTACAAAACATTTAATGTTTACCAGAGCCAAAAAACCTGTATGAAAGTAGAAAGAAGACACTGTTATTTTTCAAAATGCAGACGGCGCACAGTGGCGCCTTTTCCCTAAAAGCATTGCAAAAATCAAAAATTTGTCAGAAGAATTTGATAAAATGAATAACTACATCTGATAGAGAACTTCTCACTGATTAAGAATCCAAAAAAATTTTTGAAGTCGGATAAAAATTATGAATTCTAGAGTCAATCAAAGTTGACAATTTTTCGGGCTTACAAAAAATGTTTAAATTAAAAAAAAATACCATTTTTTCAGTTGAATTTCAAGCAAACTATGCAACCGATCCTTAATTTTTTGGTGTCGGATGAAAGGTGTGTTAATTCCAATGAGACGATGTAAAAAAAAGGTTATTCGGTTTAATACTTTTTTTCAGGCGCAATTTTGCAAGCACATGATCTTTGGGTCTTTTTTCACACTTAATAGAATAAAACAAAAAAGTGACGGTTTGTGACGGGAACTACTAAACAGAGGTTCTTAAGTATTTAATACTCTAACTTATTTTCTTGAAATTGGGTGCCCGTACTTGCCCGTGTACATGAAAAAACAATAAAACTGTAACAACTTTTACTACAAAAACATATATTTTTTCAAAATATTAAAACAGATTTTGGGCAGCACTGAGATCCACTCTAATTGTATACCGAACTTAGTAGATGTATTGGTCTTTAATTTATTATTAAGTTTTTTATGCTTTTTCATTCGCTTACAACTAACAAATTTCAAGCGCGTTTGCATACCTCAACTTGGACTTGCTCTAGACCAAAAAGTAATAAAGTTATGAGGCTGAAATTTCAGCGAATTGTTACACATATACCTTTTAATATACTGTGAAAATTTCATCCAAATTGGACGACACGCCAAAAACCATTTTTTGCCGCTGTTACTATGGGGCTGTCACACTGTGCGGCGTAAGTGAATTTTCTTTTGCAACATAGAAATTTGGGACAGGGACCAATTGGCGCGTATTTTTTTTTCTAATAAAAATGATGCAAAAAACATACTTTAGATTTTTTTTTGTCTTTAATTCTTACCACGATATGTTTTCGACTCCAGCTACGTACCGTACCTCATCAGAGTTCCTTATGTTCTGTACATATGTAATTATACATGACAAACATCAACTATTTAACTCTCACTTTTCTCATAAATCATCTATGGGATGAAATTTACTCCTATACATACAATGAAATTTACTTAAAAAAAAGAAAATTCTAATGATGTTCAATGTTTTAAGAATTTATAAAATTTTGCTGGCAACACTACGTATGAGTAATATGTGTTTGCAATCATATTACGTATACGTCATGAGAAACATATTTTTGATCATGAATATTTTTACATATTCGCTATATTAACTGTTATATCTGTCTGTATAAAAGAGCTTTTGTTGAATTAGTTAAACAACTAATTTATGATTATATTACAGTGCAACATAAGAATTAATGAAATACTGGTTTATATATACGTATGTATATATATAAGTGCATATGTATGTGTATTAATAATATATAGATTTGTTACTCAAATCTTTTACTAATTGCTGTATAATGTTGAGTGTTTTTTCATAACCGTATATCACTGAATAATAATATATTATATTTCAAAAATAATCTAACTTTTCATATACAAACTATTAGTTATAAACATATGTAAATTAAGTCAAAAAAAAAAAAAAATTTGCAATTTGTCGGAAGATCATTCTTAATATGGATACTTATAATTATTAAACTCTGTGTTTTGCTTCCTGAAATGCTTTTCCAACAGATAAGTGCGAGATGGTAAAATTGTTTTTTTTTTTGTTTTTTTTTGATTAGTGCTTGAAAAATATTTTATGGCCTTAGATAAAAGTTTTTATTCTGGAATCTAACAGAAAATGTCCAATTTATGTGTGCGGATACAACAAGCTCCAATACAGGACGGCGAATAGTGTTAAAAATTGCATACAATGGGTACAAAACTTTAAAAGGGTAAAAGAAAATTAAATTTTTACCTGCTAATTTATTTCAAACTTAATAATCTTTTACTGTTTATACATATTATAAAAGTTATTTGTTGAAAATTTATTAAAAACTGTATTGACTCAGAGGCCGACAAAATATCGATTTTTTACCAATTCATAACTAAAATTTAAACAGAGCTCAAAAAAATCGATTTTTGATTAAAAATCAATTTGCGGAACCTCTAAACCACTTCCGAAAATCTGAAAAAATTCTCAAAAATACTTTACTTTATAGTGGTCCAAAATGAAATTGATCATTAAATTTTTTTTTAGTGGGACACACTAATGTAAATATCTATATATACCCTACAGACATTCTCACCGGTACTAGTGACCAAGTGTATACCAATCAATGTAATCTCCTACTGACAAAGAACATAGGCTTGTCATTGAAAATCTACCAGTAGACTTTAGCACTATTGATGAGTTAGTTCTTTTGCGGTCATATAGAGACAATAGAACAAATTAGTCACTAGTACATTTTTGTAGCCCTGGTCCACAATTTTGCTACTTTTTTTAAAATTCAAAAAATCTATTTTAAATTTTAAATATAATCAGTCCTCCTACAAAAAATTAAAACACTTTACAATGGATTTTGATTATGAAATTAAAAATTTTGGTTTCAGTATGTATTGATTTGGTTTGAATTTGAGGCTTTTGAACAGTGGAAAGTCGTCAATGTTTATGTCCAATACTACCTCGTCATAGTTTTCCCGAACGTTTTCAACTTTTCTTCCACATTTTTAATATCATGGTTTTCCTGCTCACCTTGCAAAATTCTATTTTTGCAAGTCTTTTATAAATCCTTTTACTAATTTTTTTATAAAAAAAAAACAATTTAAAGCACCTTTTTTATTTAGTTTACACAAATTTTAATATTTAATTAAACACAAAACAATATTTTTTCAAAACACGTGTTTCTCGTACAAAAATACCTGATGCAATAAAAAGAAACAATGTAAAACAGAAATCTCTGCACAGCGCAATGAAAAAACTGTTGACGCATTCGTTGACAATGTCACCAGAAATACACTAGTACGGTTATCTCTAACGTATCTCTACTCGCGCTTAAAAGGTAAGCAGGTGAAATTTTAACTAGTGCTATTGTCGCTAGGGAAAGTGTACTGACAAAGAGCCATATGGTTGTTAGGCTGACTACAGGTTAATAATCTATAATATTAATTTAATTGTGTTAGTTTGTATCTATAATTTTATACTCCACTGTGTAACCGGATAGTAATGTGTGTGCATAGAAAACGAAATCTTACTTTTGTATTTGTGCTCTCAAATTGCTTATAAGAACAGACACAAACCTTTATTTATATTAAAAAATTGTTTTTTTTTTCTAAAGAATTGTGCCGATTCACTCACTTACTACTTGATATCTAAAACAGAAACTACTTTTGAATGAAAAACTGACTGGGTTTCAATTTTTTTTTAATCTTGATTCTTTTATTTCTATAATTTTTTTTATCTATTTGTTTTTTTTTTTTTTTTGTATTTACTTTGGTTGACACATTTATTAAATTTAAATGCAGTGTCACTGTGCCGAAAGATAATCATATGTTTTTCTAGTTTTAATTAATTAAAAAAGCACAACAAGTTTTGTTTCTTTTTTTTCAGATATGCGTACTGATATGGAAATATTACAGATTGAGTGCGCTACTCTTCTATAGTTGGCACATATGAGTTTAGTGTGCAAAACTTTTAATAATTGATTTAGCAACTGAAACATTAACTATTTTTATATTTAAAGAAAGATGCTTTCTAATATGGATTGGGTTGGTTTGTAAAGTATGCTGTGAATGCTGGAATGTGTAGTAAAGGAGTTAACCAAAATAACTTTTTAAGGCCATGATACACTGTCATACACAGTACGGTTGTACGATTCATTTAACAGAAAATCGTATGGATTTCTGTGACACTTTTAAAAGTTGCATCTAAATGGTAACATTAGTGCCACGCCATCACACAAAATGCAACCCTGTTGGTATTTATGCATTTTTCAAAAGATTATGAAGACGGACATACTTGTGCAAAAATCTGTCATACAGATGCATTTTTGTTCTACACTTTTGTACTTTTTTAAAGCACACGATTTTTTTTGACAGATCGTACGACTCGAAAGGATAATGTATCACGGACTTTAGCTATATTTCTAGTTTCCTCTAAATAAAATTTCGAATAACGAATAACTCGAATAATTACTACGATTAATCGTTTAATCCATATAAAAAAAAAATACTTTATTTATAGAAATAATAAATGGTATTAATAAACTTCCTGAGTGTTGTAAAATATTTAATAAATCTAATGAAAAACAAAAGAAATTATAAACATATGTTGTGCTGCAAGAAAAGAAAAAGAAATTCGTCTTTTACATTATGTAAAGCATCGATGGTCGTCTTTATCTACCATGATTGAAAATTTTCTTCGTATTTATAAATACGTCTGATTTTGTCTGATTTTGGTTTAACGACTTTTACAGATATGGAAATTAAAGTTTTATCAAATTTGAATAAAGCCCTTAAACCACTTCATGTCGCTATTAAGGAGCTCGGCAAAGACTCTGCTACATTGAAAGATTTAGAAGGCATTATACAATTTGTTATTAATATATTGCAAAATGCAAACAATCCTTTTTCAAATTAGTTATTAGAAAGGCTTAAGATTCGAATAAATGAAAGACGTGTAAAACTAGTTACTACACTTATTTTATATTTAAATTCTGGTACATTTTCACTTTTTTAAAATATTGCACAGAATCTGAAACAAAAGATTTTGCAAACATATTGTTTTTGAGAACGTTTTTAGAAAATATGGAACAAAATGTATCAGATGATGATATGATTGCAGAAGATTCATTTGAAATAAATAAAGCTATTAAAAGTGTTTAAAATTTCAAGAAACCTAAAACAGAACCAAAAAATTATATATTCTTTTCCATGCACTTCTCTCACTTTCTCCAACGTCTACAATCAACGAGAGACTGTTTTCAAAATCAAGTTTTATTAAAACTAAAGAAAACAATCGGTTGAAAGCTAAACATATAAATTACATCCTTTTTTTAAAAGACTACTTTAATAGAAGTGCATACTTTTTTTTAAACTAATTTTTAACTCATAATATGAATTATTTTTAATTACTTATTTAATATTTTTATTGCATACGAAGTAGTAAATTATTACTTTTATATATTGAATCGTTATATATATGATCTATATGAATTATTTATGGTTTAGTTTACATTACATTTTCTACACTATAGTTAACTTTAATTAATAAATTTGTAAAAAGTTTTTACATTACTATGTTTTTGGTTATTATTACTTGTTTTTTTTAAATAAAATTTTTTAAAAATACACAAAATTGGTATGTTATTTTATATAAAACAAAATGCGATTAACCGATCAATTTTGAAATTTTATTCGATTAATCGACCAAGAAAAAACCCGAATAATTACTCACTCGATTAATCGACAAAAAAAAAATTCGAATAATGAACACCCTATTTAAAACCCTGCTCATGCAGTGCATTGTATTGGAATTTGAAGATAGTGATTTTTTTTCTTAGATATATATTATGCGCCTTTTTTTGATGAGACAAGTTGCTGTCAATTTGACCACTCAAGGGCCAGTGTTATACCTTCACCCTCGAATAATCAAACAGCAATTGCCTCATCTGTCGGTGGATGTTAAATGTGAATGGTGAGCGTCTTCAGTAAGTTATAGCTGTTACTTTACCAGTTGGTGGTACTGTACTCCTGATCATTCGTTTCTGTTTGAATAGACTGGAAATGTTAGGGAGCGATTTCTTGAAGATGGATTTCGTGAAGGGGTGGGGGGGGAGTTTTATTTTTATTAAGTTACAATTTAGAAAAGCTCAAATTTTTATTTTTATAAGTTTTGTTCTTCGCTGGGCCATCTGAGTTTCTGTACGAGCGATCTAACCACTAAACCCCCCCTAATTTAAGAATGGAAGATTTTTTGCAAGTAACAAAACTAAATTTGTTAATAGTTGCCATTGTTATGCTGAAGAAAGCACATGCGGTCAGCACTTTACTGCTGGACCAATACATGCAGATAAAATTTATGCTGAAAATAATCAAGGAGTCTCTTGGAGCAGAGGATGTAGTGTGTTGTCTTATTAGACGAAAGCTGAAGGTTCAAACCCCAGCTTTGGTATATTAAAAGAAAGAAATATGAAAAAGTATTTCTTTTGGCTTAGAGGTCTGGCAAAAGCTCTGAGAGTAACTCATTTCCATGAACAAGCTTCTCAAGTCTGTCATTCGGATTCGACGTTAAATTGTAGGTCGCAGTACTCATGGATAAACATTGCTGTGAGAACCTAGACTGTAACTCTGAAAAAGGTTTGTAATGGCCAAATTATATCTGTATGTGTGTCGAAAATTAATTCAGCTGCACTCTTTTTAAAGTGTTAAAGTTTAAAAGTTGTCTTACTGTTACTGCCAATAACTTACTTAAATCACATAAAGTTTAATTTAATAAAAATTTAATCAATATTTGCAAAAAATGCCCGATGTAATATTTTTTTTTTAAATACCAGAAAATATCGTGAGTAGATTTCAAGTAAAATAAACTGCCTTTTGTGTAAAACAATCAATTCCGAACAACTGAACATTATTTTATTATTTAATATTGCCTTCTTTTTATAGATATTTTCTATAGTTTTTAATGGCTTGTCTATCAAAAACAGACAAGTATATTTTTCTTATAATTTCATTTCTCAAATATAGGCCAGCAAAGGAAAAGTGTATTTATTTTTTTATTATTTCTGTTTGACAATACAAATCTAATATTGTAAAAAAATAGTAAATTTAAAGAAATTTCGTTTTTATCAAAAAACGCTTTAATTAGATCAAAGTTAACTGCAATGAATATTTTTTGGTAATTAAAGAAGAAATGATGTCCGTGAAGGAATAGTACACTAGCCAAACTGAACAATTGTTTTCGACTCCAGCTACGGTAGTCTCATCAGAGTTCTTTGTGTCCTGTGCATATTCAAGACCAAACATCAACTATTTAACTCACACTTTTTTGGAAATCGCATACTGAAATTATTACCGTATGTACATACACTTGTATGAGTTAGTCGAAGTAAAGTCACACAACAGTTTCTATCATATTCTCCTTTTCTTACCATCATTGCTGTTCTTGTAATTGTCATCTTATTTGGATGAAACAGAATTACAAATTTATTTTGTTTTTGCCCTTTATTCCACCTTATCCACATTAGTCGACATGAATGATATGTACGACGGTGGTCGTGGTGGTTAGAGCGCAGCGCCATAGCCGGGCGCATTTAATTTTAATTACCAAAAAATATTCATTGCAGTTAACTTTGATCTAAGTAAAGCGTTTTCTGATAATAACAAAATTAAATTGATCACACCTTTCCTGGGGCTTGAACCCGAGTCTTCAGCACTTAACGAAATTTCTTTAAACTTTGTTTCTCTTTTAAAGCAAAATAAAAGTTGATTAATTATTAGATTTACATTTTTAATTATTGCTGCATCAATGCTGCGCAATTGTCCATCTATCTATCTTCAAAATTCCGATATAATGTGTATTGGTCTCGAAACAAGTTTGCGAACTCAACGATAGTCCTTTCATTTAAATTTGTACAAAAGTTGAATTTCAAAAGCTTTTAAGCCAAGATCCTTTATTAATTTAAAATAAGTTAACAAGAACTACGGCGAACTGAATAATTGGGTTCTTCTTCTTTAATGCTTCCTGTGTGTCGTGGCTATTGCTCCTGCATAAACTTTTAAAAATTTGCTAGCATTGCTGTGACATAATTATAACCATAATGTACGATTAGTATAAAACCGAATTAATTAATTTTGTACAATAAATAATAAAAAAAAAAATACTTAATTAGTAATAACATAAAAATTAATTAAAAAAAAATTGAAATTGATTACTCTGGATGGGATTTGAATTTGAAATTCTGGACCATATGACGAAATAATGTTAAGTGTAGAGTGACAAAGACAACCTTAATTTCTGAATTAAAAAAAAAAAAAAAAAAAAACAATAATTTCAAAACACTTTATTTGTCAACAGGGCTAAGCTAAAAAGAGTGCAGAGGACTTCGTGTATAGGTATCACTGGGGCATGCTGGACTTACTCCACTGCTACTGTTTTAAATGTCATTCTGCACTTACTGCCTGTCGATCTTCATGCTATGGCGATTTCGACTCAAAGTGCGATCAGGTTGGGAGAGCTGTTCCTCTGGAGGCGATTTTCAGGTGGGGCAAATTCCTCCCCATATAAGGGAATTACGTATGGACCTCGTCCTTCGGAAGTTTGATTTTGAAGGGTTTGCCAGGAATTTATTTCCCAGTAGGTAAGAATGATGCCCATGCAAAGGATTTGTATGGGTTCCGGTGTTTCAGTTTTTTTAAATAAGACTGATATAAAATTACAACAAGTGCAAATAATTTTAGTTGCCGTAGTCTAGTGGTTAGTGTGTTGTCTTACTAAGACGATAGCGCCGGGTTTAAATCTCAGCTGTGACATCTTGAAAAAAATAAAAGAAATATGAAAAAATTATTTCTCTCGGCGGCTACCTCTCAGCAGTCTTCAAGCAAAAGCTCTAAGAGTAACTAATTCCCATTAACAAGCTTCTCAAATCTGTCGTTCGTAGACGACTTTAAACAGTAGGTTCCGGTACTCATGGTTAAAAATTACAACACAGAACATGAGTGCTGCGAGAAGCTAGGCCGTAACCCTGACACAGAGTTGTAATGGCCAATTATGTATTCATGTATGTGGTAACGGCTTATAAAATTTCAAACTTTTCTCAGTGTTGTATATATCGTCAATGGAATTAAAGAACGCTGTAACTGACAAAAATCGAAAATACGTTTTTTGCATAATTTTTATCAGAAAAGAAATACGCGTTGATTGGTTCAGGTCCCAGATTTCTACGATAAAAATAAATTCACTTACGCCGTCTGCAAAATGAAAAATATCAGTATCTTTGTTCTACTTTCATACTGGTTTTTTGGCTCTGATAAACATTTAAGGTTTTGTCGGTTACAGCATTCTTTAATTCCATCGACGATATGATGGTTGTTTTTGTGAAATACTTAGGGCATCCAATAGCAGTAGTTGGTCTTAAACCAAAATAATTTTCTTTTTTGTGTTTTGATTTGAAAAGAATTGACACTTAAACTCCTTGAAAACTTACAATAGTTAACAACAGCCCATATATACTTATATATTTTTATATGTAGTTGCAAGCGCTTATGAATGTGCACATTCATACATATGTGCTACGGGGTATGGATAAATAGTTGCAGGCAACAAATACTCAAGTGAATTTCTACAATGTTTGAAAAGAGAACCAAAATAATGATAAAAAAAAAAAAAAAATTAAAAATAAAAACGACAAAAATATATAGAAAAGGAAATGTTACCAGAGTAAAAATTACCCACAAACAAGATGAATGCATATTAACGAATGTGCATAAAAAGGAAAAAACTGAAAAAAGAAAAGGGCTGGCATGCCTTATAAGCCAGTTTGGCTGTAGGAAAATCACAAACACAAATATGTGGTAAAAAAAAACCAGGTGGGTGAGTACGATAAGAGTGACAGCTGTTGAGGGTTGTTATTCAAGACTCGGGATAAGTGGCACTACTTTCTATTTATTACGAAGATAAAAAAGAAGAATAATTCAAAACAAAAGACAACATCATGTTTTTTTCATTTTTGCATGTGCATGAATAACAACAACCTCATGTTCATCAGTTCGCCAGTCAAAGTGTATGTGTAAGTGGGAATTTCAGAGTGTTTTGTTTAGTTCTAAGAGATATTTGTGTTGTTGCTAGTGTGGCCAGTTAACCTAGAAACCTTTCAAGTGTAAAAATTCATGACTTTTTCTTTTTAATTTCCCTTTTAAAGATTTTTATTTTAATTCCTTATAATTTCTCTTTATATAAGAATTTAATACGTTTTCCTTTATTTGTATATAAACTTGCTTTTTTAAATAAATTTCTGCGAATTATTAAAAAATATTTTGAAGCACAAAAAAAAAAAAAAAAAAAAAATTATTCAATAGTTCTATCACGTTCATTTCCTATCTCTTTGATTATGGATTTTTGTTATTTTCCTTTCATCTCGTCCTCTTGCTTTTATTTTGCTGATTAGAGCACTGACAGTTTGTCTTTTGAGTATTCTAATTATCTCAATAAAACTTGATTACGTAAATAATAGAAAAAAACTTTGTACAATATGGTTATTTTTTTCTTAGAGTAGGCAATAATAATTTAAAGTTTACAATAAATCCCATAATTTAGAAATATAAAAATTTTACTAACAAGCCTAAACTTATGATTATATGAGTTAGAGAAGAAAAAAAAAAAAAAAAGAAATCATTAATTTTGTCTAAAAGGCATATCTAGTCATCAATCAAATAATGAGCCCTTGCCTTAACCCATTTTTTGCCACTGGTCGATTTTTCTACCACTTACTTTATTATCGTTTATCTCCAAAAAATAAAATAGGTAATGATGTTTAAAATATTTGTGTTGAATTGATGTTCTGAAAGCTTAAAAAAACTTTTTGGTATAAGGATAAAAAAGCTCCAATTTTTCAATCTAAAAATGTTTAATCGGAAAAATATTTTTTTTTATTTTTACTTTCTTTTTAAGCTTAAATAGTATATTTTAAGAATCGAAGGAAATCAATTTATAAATTATAAGGTATCTTGCTTTTAAATTCCCATAAACTTTATTGGTCGAAAAATCGACAACTGCACAGTGGCCAATTTGGCTTCGCTAGCGGTATTATTTTCAAATTTTCAAATTTGAAAAACCGGTAATTAACAATCGTTTTTTAACAATCACAAATAAATTCACTAGATTTGTATCGATTTTTAAAAGCTCAGCTTACAGGTGATGAACAGCTGTGAGCTGTCAAAGTCAGCATATGTTTCTGCAAGTGTTGTGCAAAATATTTCCGCATTTTTGATCATCGTTTTGCTATTCGTGTTAAACTTGCAAATTTTATTATTTTCATTAAAAGTTTTGTTATATACTAACGCCAAGGTATGTATTACTTACTTACTTACTTAGCTGGCCATAACAACCCGTTAACGGGTTTCGGCCTGCCTCAACACTAGTCTCCAGGCGTCTCTGCTAAGCGCACGCCTTCTCCAGTTGGTCACACCAATTGATGACAGGGCTCCATCTACCTGGTCTTTCCAACGTAAACATGGACGTCCTCTACGCCGACGTCCAGTGACCTTCGCATCGAAAACCTTTTTCGCTGGAGCAGATTCTTCCATCCGAACAACATGGCCGAGCCAGCGCAGCCGCTGGATGTTAATGCGCTGGACAACATCTACGTCGCCGAGGAGCTCATACAGCTCATAGTTGGTCCTTATGCGAAACTCATCGCCTTGCTTCAGTGGACCAAAGATCTTGCGAAGAATTTTTCTCTCAAACACTCCCAGGACCGCTGCATCGGCACAAGACAGCGTCCATGCTTCCGCACCATAGAGAAGCACCGGAAGAATAAGCGACTTGTAGAGTGTTAACTTCGTCGCACGAGAGAGGTCTCTGTTACTAAACTGCCTACCGAGACCGTAGTAGCACCTGTCGGACAGTTCAGTCTTCATAATTCCACCTCACTGAACGGCATGAGACTGATCGATTTCGCTGCGGCGCGAAACATGGTAGTTTGTAGCACCAGGTTCCAGCATCTCGATATCCATAAGGCCACCTGGCTCTCTCCTGATCGATCTACCAACAACCAGATTGATCACATTGTGATTGATGGAAGGCATGTATCCAGCATACTAGACGTGCGCACATTTAGAGGTCCAAATGTCGACTCGGACCATTATCTTGTCGCAGCCAAGATGCGACTGCGTATATGCGCGTCGAATACGACACGTTCTAGTGTGCAAGGGAAGCTGGACATCAAAAAGCTGCGATCACAAGAGACAGCCAGGTCATTTTCCGATCGTCTTTCTAACGAGCTCAATTACATCCCATCCTCTCTCGAAAGTATTGGTGGACAGTGGTCTCACATCGCTCACTCCCTGCGCAGCGCTGCCGAAACAGTTCTTGGTTTTGAGCGTCCTCCCCGCAGAAACCAATGGTACGATGAAGAGTGCCGTGAGGCCACTGCAGCAAAGAACGCTGCCTATAGACGAACATTGCAGTCCACCACTACAAGAGCAACGGTGGAGGCGTATAGAGAAAAGAGGAGGGAAGAGAGACGCCTATTTAGAAAGAAGAAAAGAGAGCAAGAAAGGCGTGATCGTGAGGAAATCGAGATATGCAGGAGTAGAAATGATGCTCGAAATTTTTATAAAAAGATAAGGCGTCTTACTACTGGTTTAAAGCCCGGAGCAACCTTCTGCAGAGACGAACATGGTAACCTGGTTACAGATGCACAAGGAACACTAAGATTATGGAGACAGCACTTCTCTAATCTATTGCAGGGCGATGGCGACACAAATTCCGCCTCTAGAGATGCTGTGCCGGACCCAATCATTAACGATGACGTCGAGATCCCGTCCCCCAGCCATGAAGAGGTCAAGGTTGCCATATGGCGACTGAAGAACAACAAAGCAGCTGGACCTGATGGTTTGCCAGCTGAACTCTTCAAGTATGGAGGCGATGAGTTGGTTAGGTGCATGCACCAGCTCATTTGCAGAGTATGGCTGGAGGAAAGTATGCCCAACGATTGGAATCTTAGTGCTCTCTGTCCCATCCTGAAAAAGGGAGATCCCACGATATGCGCCAACTACAGGGGTATAAGCCTCCTCCCTATCGCATATAAGGTTCTTACGAGCGTATTGTGTGAACGACTGAAGCCATTCGCCATCTCACTGATTGGACCTTATCAGTGCGGCTTCAGACCTGGTAAGTCCACCATTGACCAGATATTCACACTGCGCCAAATCCTGGAGAAGACCCATGAAAGTCAAGTCGACACACACCATCTTTTTGTCGACTATAAGGCAGCCTTCGATAGCCCAATAAGGGATCGCGTTTATGCCGCAATGTCTGAGCTCGGTATTCCTGCTAAGCTGATAAGGCTATGCAGAATGACGCTGAGCAACTCCTGCAGCTCCGTCAAGGTAGGAAGAGACCTCTCCGAGCCTTTTAATACCGTGCGAGGTTTCAGACAAGGCGATCCCTTATCCTGCGACCTCTTCAACTTCGTCATGGAGAGTGTTCTGCGAAAGGCGGGTGTAAATCGTAATGGCACTATTTTTAATAAAAGTGTCCAGCTCCTTGCGTATGCCGACGATATAGACATCATTGGGCATACCAAGCGAGATGTCACCGCAGCCTTTAATGCTATTGAACGAGAGTCTGCTAAAATGGGTCTGGCGGTAAATGAGAGCAAGACGAAGTACATGTTGTCGACGAGTAGGGATGCTGATCGCATCGGCTCCCAGGTTACAGCCGGCAACTATACATTCGATGTGGTCAAGGAGTTCATCTACCTTGGCACCGCCATTACCAGCAAGAATGATGTCAGTCTGGAGATCAAGCGAAGAATTACAAGGTATGTATTATATAAAAAAAAACTGTGGTTGCGATCTGTGTATACTTATGTTATTTAGAAAACGTAATCGTGTTTAAGTGTATTAGCAACTCGCCCATTGTAACGTACATCTGTCTTTCGTGGAGTAGAACTTACAAAATTCACCTGCATTCAGTGTAATTGTAAATTTTCCTATATGTGTAAACCATTGTGTGTCCATAATGTCCAAAATTTACTGCGAGTACCTGCGAGCCTTCAATTTATTGTACTTTTTAGGCAAAATGTCAGTGACAAAACGCACCCTTTTTTTAATATGGCATGAAGAAGCGATCCCCACCAAGAAGTTTCTCGGTTGATACACCATTGGTATTATTGGGAAAAAAAGCAAATGAAAATATTGGACGACCGGAAAAAGAGCTTTCCAAGTACTGCAGAAAAACGCAAGTCAATAAGATGTCAGGGCTTACAGAGGAGATTTCTCTGAATCTGATACTGAAGAATCTGATTAATATTTCTTTTATAATATGGTTTCTCTTTGAGTTGACAATTTTTTTTATATATGAATATATGGTGGAAAATGTTTATTGAATTAAAAAAAAAATAAAAAATTAAAAAAAAAAAAAAATAAGTGACATGCTTGATTCTTTGAACGGGTTTTGTCCGTTTATTAAATTCACAATTGAAAATGAGTTTGGTTTTAAACTTCCTTACTTGGATACCTTATTAATAAGAAAGGACAAAAGGATAATGATTGATTGGTACCAAAAACCAACATCTTCAGGACGGATTTTGAACTATTACTCTAAACATGATAAGAGGATCATAATTAATACGGCTAACAACCTCATTGGGAGAGTTCTTAGGATAAGTGATAGAGAATTTCATAAGAGGAATATGGAGAGGGTAAGGTGCATATTAATCGATAACAATTTCCCAGTTAATGTTATTAATAGGTTAATAAGACAATCTAGGCATAAATATAGTAAGAATTGTGATGTTGATTATCATATTAATAGGACTGATGGTGATATTAGCGCTGATAGTAAGAGGGAGAATAATGTTATTGGTATTAATGGTAACGTAAATAATGCAAAGAAGGAGTTTATTTATAAGTCTATGATTTATATACCGTACTTGTGTGAACGATTAAGGAGGTAAAAAATTTTTGATTCTGATAAATATAAGATGACGTACAGATCTTTCAACACAATAGGTAAACTTTTTAGCAGAACAAAGGATAGACTTGAAAAATGGGACAGATCAAATTTAGTATACAAAATAACTTGTAGCGGTAATGACAAAGAAGATTGTAATGGTGTATATGAAGGTACGACAAAGAATAAATTAAAGACGAGAATGGCAGGTCATAAATCTGATCAGAAATACAGGAGCATTAATTCGCAAAAAACAGCTCTATCTTCTCACTGTTGTGAAAAGGACCACTATCCTAACTTTGAAAATGTTTCAATATTGAACACGGAAATTAATTATAAGAAACGTTTAATGTTAGAAATGTTACAAATTATTAGTGTGCCTACAACACAGAGGATTAATTTTAAAACAGACACAGAGGGTTTAGCCCAAACATACAGACATTTAATATACAAAACATAATATTTATATATATTCATTATTACACTTACTGTTAATTTTTTTTTTTTTTTTTTGGTTACTGCGTGTTTTTATCATTGTTATTTTATCATTGGTATTTATATATTTTGTTTTATATAATTAAAATTCAGGGATGTGATGAAAGGCGATTTCTTTCGAGATTGAAATCATTTTAATTTATTATGATTTTTGTTTTTATTTTTTTCTTTTCATATCATGTCATATAGAACTTTTCTGTTTTTAATTATATTAAAATAATAATAATAATAAAGGATGTAATGACAATAGTCATTAACGTAATGAGTATAAGAGAAATTCCAAATCTGAAAATAATTGGAAGTTGTAGTAATTTAGAGTTCTTTCGATTTTGGTTTCAATTGAGGTCGATTTTCATCACATACCAGATAATTTTTGTTACTTTTATTTTTATTATTTTTGTAAATACACACATATCGTTCCTACTTGTTATTATTTTTATTAATGTTGTTTGTTGGTTAATTATTATATTAATTTTTTAAATGTTCATTATGTTTTTATTTGAAAATATGTATGACATAATTTTTTATGTATTTTTTTTTTTTTTTTTATAATTTTGTTATTGTTCTGCCACATACAAATATATATTCCTGATGATGCTACGCAAGGAAGTAGCGAAATATCGTAAAATAAATAATATAAATATTTATTCGACCTTAAGCTCAAATAATTTAACAAATAATAAAATTAATAAAAAGGTCAAGGAAAATAATACAAATATAATAAAAAAATAATTTAATTTTTTTCTCCAAAAATTGTTTCATTTTTTGAGAAAATGAGTTGAGAAAAAAAATTTTTTAAAGATATCTTCTTTACTTTGGAAGCTATGAATAAAATGCCGCTTGCGAAGCCAAATTGGCCACTGTGCACTGGTCGGAAACCATACAGTCGCGTTGAGAAGCTTTTAAATTTTACGGTTTTTATTTTCATTTAAAATCTGGCAATACTTCTTTTTTATGTGTTACCCCATAGTTTACTCTTACTTACTAAGTAAGTGGATATTTATTTCACAGTATTTTATATGGTGGTTCACCAACATCACACAATAAGAATATTGGTCTTGGGGCTCAAACTGTTCTGGATTTATTGGCAAACGTTCCTGACCCTGATTGCCATATGGTTTTGTTCGACAATTTTATTTTCATCTTATGCTATTGGTACGATACGAGAAAACAGAATGTTGAAATGTTCCGTTAAAAAATTTAAGAAAATGCAAGCGCGGAGAATTTGATCAGTTGCTCGATGACCAACAAGAAATACTGTTGGTGCGTTGGAATGATAATTCTGGCGTTAATGTTATTACTAATAACTCCACACACACGTGAACCAATGACAAATGCTAAACGGTTTTGCCGTAAACAAAAGAAGATTATCACTATTCCACAACTAAAAGTGATTCAAGAGTATAACAATGGAATGGGAGGTGTTGACTTTATGACAATGCCGTGGCTAATTATCGCATCTGCATTAAAGGAAAGAAATGGTGGTGGCCAATATGGCCAAAAGACCTCTAAAAGACAAAACCTTTTTCACAAATTGATTTTCGGTCCGAAGTTACTACACATTTGTTAAATATGATGCGGAGATCAACAACGGGGTTACCTATTCATTACCAAATCATCCCAGGAATAACGAAAAGGAACATCTGATTATAAGAAGTACTGAAGATAAATATCGTCGCTGCAAACTCTGTAAAAAACACACCATTTTTACCTGCAAGAAGTGTAATATATACTTACATACAAAATGCTTTAATGAGTACCATAAAGATTTATAAAAAAAAATTTATAACATATATTTTTTTGTCGTTAAATCAATTTAAATAAAGCCTAAGGCAATACTTTTTTACAAAAAAAAAAAAAAATTTTTTTTAATTTTATTTTGACTGCTTTTGGCCAGTGGTCGATTTTTCGACCAGTCCGTTTTTAGACAACTGAATGTCTAAAAGAAAAATTTTATGAAAATTATCCTTAATTGGAGTCTCTAAAGCATCACCCTGCCAGGGTTTCAAAAAATTCCTGCTCTTTGTGGTAGCGGCCAATACTGGTTAACCAAAACTCGCAATAAATGTAATGCTTCTGTAGCACAATTGTGTACAGAAAATGAAGATTTGGAGTACATTGCCTTAAAGTTACAAGTTCGGTCAATAAGTACGTGAATATTTAGCCTGAATAATATACACCTTTCCCAAGAATAAAAAAAAATTTTTTTTTATAACAAATTACAAAAGTTATGGAGTCCAAAAGAATTGGTTTATCGCTCAGACAAGCATATTGCGTTTCGAAACAGAAAATAATTTCTGACGGCTAATGAGAGAATTAACTGCGAGAATTATCTTGGGAAAAACTACTTAAGTTGTCATCCATAATTAAAATTACTGGAAAATTTTAATGTACAGTAATCCCTTGAACTGCGCGTTAGATACGTTCTGAAAAAACAGCGCGCAATCCGAAATGGCGCACTGTGAACCCTATTTTGTATGAAATTAGGGGCTGCATTCCAAATCCTAAATTTATCATAAAAATTTTAAATTTAAACCAAGTTGATAACTTTAAAAAAAAGACTTTATTCAATATAAACATAAAGTTAAACATTAACATAAACAAAACAAAAATAAATAAATAAAAATTATAAATTAATTCATAAAAATTAAACAAATAAAATCTTGGATTCAGTTCATTGTACATAGAATGTACATAGTTAAAATGTAAAAACTTATGTAATTAAAAAAATCTTTAAATAAGTTAATTTTCATCATATTGTCATAAAGGGGATTCACCAAATTTTAAATACGCGAAGTAGAAGACAAAATTTTGGTTGCAGCGACGTCGTAGTGTACAATATGGGTGCGTAAGTTAAACTTGGTTTTTCTCTGCTACACACAGAATCACAATATGGGATAGTATGTGTGTGCACATCACTGATATATTTATGTACATAAATACTTATTTTCCACGAAATATGTAATATGTAACAAAAAAAAACCGAGCTGCTGCGAAACTTTTGCCGCGCAATGCGAAATTTTGGTGGTAAAAATAAAAACGCGCAAGTCCGAAACCGCGCAGTCAGAAACCGCACAGTTCGAGGGATATGGTTATCGTAATCCATGGCACTTTCAGTCTTTGGCTACATCATGAAATAAATTCATTTATTGTAATTGCATTGGATTCAGATACGGCCAAATACGGTTAGAACTACATTTTTGCTATTGAAATTGATGGAGTAATATTTTGTATATTTGGCCTTAATATATATGTATGCTGATTGCATAGTATAGTGGTTAGAGCGCTCACAAAAACTCTCGAAGAGCTCAGGTTCATATCCCAGCAAAGGAGAAAAATTGAAGAATAAAAATTTTCGGCCATAGAATCGTTTATTTTAAATCCTCCTTAAATTGGTTTAATAAGTTGGTATAATATTCACAGTTTTTTTCCCCATTTTAAAGGTAATCAATGTGGATTATGACGCGTGGTCTTCTTCGGAGCTCGTTCATCCAGAGACACCCATTGTTTAGACGGTTGATTGGTCTTTGGAGTGTTGTAGTGGATCCATGTTTCATCCACAGTTACATAACGCTGCAGTAACTTACTCGAATTGCGGTTAAACGCCACCGTAATTGGTGTACACTACTGGTCATTTGAGAGTAAACAGGGAACCCATCTGACAGACAGCTTTTTTAAATCCAGCTGGTCGTTTGAAATCGATACTACACTGCCATATGAAATGCCTATGGCATCAATAAACTCATTCTTTTTTATTTCTTGATCGGCCAACATCATATTGTGGATTTTTTCGACAATTTCGGGTGTATTGAACTTAATTGGCCGTCCAAATCGTTCAGCGTCATTTGTACTTGTGCGACTACAACGAAAGTCAGTATAGCATATCCCCATAGTATTTCTCAATAATTTCCTTAGTTAGATTGACGATTTTTTTTCATTAACTAAAGTTTAATAATTTTGTTACAAATCTAACACGAGGTTGTGTGTTTTAAACGGTTGTTAAACATAAAGTAAGATGTGCGTCACTATAAAGTGTAACACCCATTTTTCTTAATAACTTTTTTCACCTTTAATCAAAATTATTTTTCTTAATCACAATATCTTTGAAAAATGTGTCAGATTTAAAATGTATCAGTTTGTCAAATTTGACTTTTTTCAAAATAAATGAAACTTTATTCAAATTCATTTAAACATTTTCCAAATTAAATTAAACCAGTTATAGAATTTAATAGAAAATAAAACATTAAACATATGTATTCATTTTTATATAATACTTGTAAAAATTAATGAAGAATTTGTCCACTGACCGCTTTACATGATCATATCCAAAACATAGTTCGCACAATGATTTTGATTAATTTGTGCGACACTTTCTTCACTTATATACACTTACTATGTTATGTTCTGTGGTAATGTCACTTTAATAATGATCGGGCGTGGAATTTTATCTTAGAAAATGTTTTCTCTATCGGGTTCAACATAGGAGAATAAAGTGGTAAAAATTTAAGCGTACAGTCACTATTATCCACCATATTTCGAATTTCCTGGGTTTTATGGATTCTGGCATTATCCATAATTAAAAATGAATGTTTTATTTTTTTTCTTTTGTTTTCTATTAAATTCTATAACTGGTTTAATTTATTTGGAAAATGTTTAAATGAATTTGAATAAAGTTTCATTTATTTTGAAGAGAGTTTCGTTTTATTTGAAAAAGGCCTCGTTTAATTTGAAAAAGGTTGCGTTCATTTTGAAAAAGGTTTCATTTATTTTGAAAAAGGTTTAATTTAAACTGAAAATGCTATAATTTAAAAAAAAAACATATTGGAGTTATACAAAAGTTGCTAGGGAAGTCCGCATGACCAGGCAATGTGTTTCCAGAGTGGTCAAAAAGTTCAACAAAGACCTAAAAATTGAAAGAAAGCCTTGAAAAGGTAAAGCAAAACTGGTAACGAACGACGCGAAAGCCAAAAAGGTTGAGAAGCTTTTGCTGGCTCTTCCAAACATTTCTGGTCGCGAAGTGGCCCGGCGCGTGCAATGTTCGGAAAGTTTTGTGCGTCGAGTTAAAGCTAAAGCTGGCCTTAAAACATTTAAAGTCCAAAAAGTTCCGGATAGAAATGCTAAGAAGAATATTGAAGCAAAAAAAAGAGCAAAACTCCTCAAAAAAGAATTTTTTCAAAAGTTCGAATGTTGTGTAATGGATGATGAAACTTACGTTTTTGCAGACTTTGCGCAGCTTCCTGGCCAAGAGTTTTATGTAGCGGATAGTAGAGGCAATGTTTCTGAAGAGTTCCGAACTAAAAAACTATCAAAATTTCCCAAAAAGTTCCTAGTTTGGCAGGCTATTTGTAGCTGCGGCAACAGAAGTGCATCGTTTGTTACATTGGGATCAATAAACTCAGATATTTATATCAAAGAGTGTCTTCAAAAGAGGTTGCTCCCATTTCTAAGACAGCACAACATATCAACATTCTTCTGGCCAGATTTGGCAACATGTCACTACAGTAAAAGCGCAATAGACTGGTATAATAAAAATAATGTTATTTTTGTTCCAAAAGAGGCTAACCCACCAAACTGCCCAGAGCTGCGGCCTATTGAAAGATATTGGGCTCTGGTCAAAAGAGAACTAAAGAAGAGTACATCTGTTCCCAAAACCATTATTAGTTTTCGATATAAGTGGACAGCTGGTACCAAAAAAATCACCGAAAACACTATAACATTGCTTATGGATGGCATAATGAATAAAATAAAAAATTTTATAAAATTAAATTAATTTTTAAATAAAATAATACAGAATATAAATCTGTAATAAAAATGCAAAATAAAGCTGTTTTATTTTTAACTCTAGCTTACTCCAGTCAGTTTTTATTTGACTTTTGATGTGTTACAGTTTATAGTGACGCACATCTTAAATGATGGAACTTGCTCAAATTTTGACAGTGCTCTACAAACAGGTGTTGCTTGATGGGAGTAGTATTGCATTTCATATAACTATGAAGAAAGTTTGTAGTCGCTGTAGTCTAGTGGTTAGTGTGTTGGCTTACTAAGACGATGGATGCGGTTTTAAACTACAGCTCCGACAATTTGAAAAAAAAAAAAAAAATTGAAAAGAATATTTTTTTCGGTGACTACCTCTCAGCAGTCTTCTGGCAAGAGCTCTGAGAGTAATTGATTGCCATGAAAAAGCTTCTCAAATCTGTCGTTCGGAGTCGACTTCAAACTTTAGGTTCCGGTACTCATGGATAAAAATTAACTCACACAACATGAGCGAGAAACTAGGCCGTAATCCTGACAAAGGGTTGTAATGGCCAATTATGCATTTTGTATGTATGTATTTTATAATATACTTCATACTTTGTGTATTATAATTCGTTTGTTATATTTTATAGCTTATGTTTGGTATTTCAAATTTTAAAGAATAAATTTTTTATTCCGTATATTACACTACAGATCATATAACCGTTAACCCCGATTAACAGTGAGGGACACATATAAGTCTATTGTTTTTTGTTTGCAATGCTTTCAAATTGTTGGCTTCGATTAATCGTGATTACTTCTATTATCCGTGATGAAAACAGGGAGTTCCTTTGTTTGCATACGATGAGTCAGAAATATTTACAAGTAATTCGTTTAATTTTGAAATTTGAGAACTGCGGGTGGTTAGATTAAAATAGATTTTGTATGGCATCGTTACCAGTATTAAAAAGATAGAGAAACGTTTTGAATATTGAAGATAAAGTTAAAATAATTAACTAGCATTCAAAACATAATATGAGTGTTAAAATGCTAGCTGAAAAATACGAAGTTGGGATACAGAACGTCTTTGACATGGCTATCTTGAATTAATTCTTTTAATCTAAATATGTATGTACACCAATATTCACTTGGTATATAATAAATATATTAACCCTTTGAGGACCGGACTATTTCTGCCGAAGCTATTTTTATTTTTTGTTAATTTTCATAATAAGTATATAGCCCAATAATAGTTACGTCAAAAAAAAGAGAAAAAAAAAAATAGGCTCCCCTGGTCCTCTCCTTGCCCTTCATTTTGCTTGGCAAATATAGTTGCCTCTGGGTTGAAAGGTAATTTTTTACCAAAAAAATATTATTTTCCTTTGGCAAATATAATTGCCTGTGGGCTGAAAGAGAATTTTTTTATCCAAAATATTACTCGTAAATTGAAAAGTATAATGTTTTATATATTTTTTTATTTGTTTAAACTACTTAAAATGTAATTTATAAATAATTTTATCAATTGGATGTATTTGCCTTAGCTGGCACATCGAACGCATCGTTTCCAATTTTCATGTTTTTCTCTATTTTATGGAAAGACTTCGGCATTTTTAGAGAGATACTTCCAGTTCTGGTTGCTTCCTGGAATCTGCGCGATCTTGAACAGAAATCATTAATTAATTCCTTTGCTAGAGCTGCACGAAAATCAATCGATGTCACGTTTGTCTCAACGCTGTTAGCCAACATGAGTTTGCTGTATATCACGAAGCTATTATAGACGAATATTTTGAAGAGATCAAAGAACAATCGTATGTAAACCGCCATTTGTTTCTGCGATCATACTCATAGTAAACCTGTTTTTGGTCCATGAGGTCGACACCTTCTATTCCCTTGTTGTAATGCTGGACAACCAACTGGCAATGTGGTTGTATAAAAAGTGCTGGCTTTTTTGGTATTACTGCAGCATTTGAAGTCGATGCAATTGGCCCATCCTCTATAGCAACTGGTACGTAGCGCTTTGCGACCAACGCGAGACTTTTTAATTAAAGGAGATTTTATGGGATTAGTTCCTTCAATAACAACTTCTATGGGCTCATCTTCTTGGATTTCCAAAGCTTCATTTTCTTGAAGAACGATGTCCTCTTCATTCATATACATATGTAGCAGCTTCTTCCTCATTGTCACTGGTATCGCAAAGCAAAAGTTGCTCAATTTCGTCCGGATTAAGGAAAAAGAAACGATCACGAACTGATTAACTTATTTAAATTTTTTTTATTTATAATCAAATAATAACACTCGAGATACCACAATAATACACTTTCAAATAGTAATGCACGAAACACGTCTGCTCTGATTGAGTTCTAATAATTAATGAATGAAAACAAACAAACAAACAATTAGAGCAAAAAAAAAAAAACTTTGAACCTAAAACAATAACAGGCAAGATGCGTTTTGTTCAATTGACTTTCATCATTAATAGTCAAGAACAAACATGCACAAAAGAAAAAAAAGTAAAACTATGTACACACATAGATTTTTTGTAGGTGTGTTCTTTTCCGTTTCAACCTACAGGCAAACATACTTGCCAAACATTTTTGGGGTAAATGTGTGCAGGTTGAAACTTATATAAACTTTCCCCATATATTGAAAGGTAAGAGGTGCCCCAAAAACATACGCTAGTTTTAGCCACAGCACCTTCCTGAAATAAGGCGACTTTTTGGCCAACTTAGAGGTCACCTAGCGGGCAAATGGGTCCAGATAGGCCCCTACCACCTACTAAGATTTTGTTGCCCCAACCCTCCGCTAAAAATTCGTTTAGAACATATTTACTCTATCTCTAACGTGAACAATTATATGACGCAAAATCCCCTGGGCAAGTATGTTTGCCTCTGGTCGACAAAGGGTTAAAAAAAAACTCTATAATCAAATTTGTTGTTCAATCAACCGTGAAAATCGATTATCCGTAATGCTTCTGGTCCCGACGTTTTATATTGTTATACATTATGCTTTATAATTTATTTCTTCGATTGTAAATTTCCTTTTATTTCATATTTTATTCTTCATATTTTATGATTTAAATTTCACATTTTGTTTATCGTATATTTTCAACTCCTTACGAGCATTTTGTATCTATTACTTTCTATTTCTTGTTATTTTACATTTCATATCTTATGGTTGTATTACTCATATATTAAATATTATTCCAAATACCCCTAATTAATGATATAAAAATATCCAATTTTTCATTTATTACTCCATTTGTCATTTGTTAAAAACAATCTGACATGTAATTTAAGTTTGTTTTTATGTTCCTTTTCTTATTTGTAGCTTAAGGCCCACTTAGTGGTAGTGTCCCTTCAATTTTTCTGTATTGTTTAAAGCATGACATAATCCCTTTTGTTTCCTTGTGATTTTTTTTTGTATGGAATTTGTGTTTTTTTTATTGTTTTCATATGATTTTCTGTGTGTAATTGTTGCCTCCTTTGAGGGCTAAAAATTGTCTGACATTTTGTTATGCTCAATCATCAATTTTATTGTAAAACACATGCATGAACATGTGATTTCTGCTTTTTGTTAAAGTGCTTTTTTCGTTGTAATTATTTTTATTTTTTTCTTATGATTGTTTTTTTTTTTTAATATTATTTCATTAATTTCAGTTTCATTATTTATTCTGGCAACCGCCTTAATTTTCCTGTATTTTATAATACATTGCCCTCGGGAATTGTTTGCCTGTTTAAGTGTTGTTTTTAAAAGAGTAGGAAACGGTTTATTACGTGGGTGATTGGGAGTTCATTGCCTTAATGATTCACTCACTGTTTAAATATGTCTTTTGCTTATACTGCCCTTTTGAAACTACGGCCCTGTTGCATATTTATTATTAAATTGTTGTTGCGGTTTTTCTTCTTACTGTAATCGGATGTACTGCTGAAATAACTGAAAGGGAAAAAATTATGAATAACTTTTTTTTTTTGTGTATTGTTTTTATGTGTTTTTCTCTTAATAATGGCGAACAAAAACGTAAGAAAATTGTAGTTGTGGCCACATGAATAAATAATATTTTCCTTTATTTTTACTACAGTTTGTTTAATTTTACCTTTAAGGGTAGAAGAGAGAAAATATTTTGCATTTTGAATTAAATAGCAAAGACTTTAAAGAGAAAGAAGGGCAAAATTATTTTTAAATTATTGTTTTATTTGTGCAGGAGCCAAATTCCAATTACAGTTCTTTAAGAAAAAATTAATAATCGTATAAATTGTTTCATAATATCGAGCCGTAACTGCCAAAAAAGCGTAACCAACAAAACTAAAATTTTAAAGGAGAAGGTTTTTTTTAATATCTTCGTTGTTTTTGCAGTTATTGTCATGAAATTCAGTATGTAAATGTTATTTTTCACGATTTATATACTACATTTAAAATTGCTCACATTTTAGAATAATAAAGGTAATTTTTGTCGCTTACGCTTTTTTCGCTGTCACTCTTGTAACCTACTGATGATATTTGTGTCAGTTAAGCTAAAAAAACTTTTTTTAGAGAAACAATTGTATACTGTTTATATATATCGCTCATTTGCTGCAACAGTGACATAACTCAAAATCGCGTTTTTCTGAGTTAAATATGTAGAAATGTTCCCAATATCGTAAATAATATTTTGTATAAAACCTATTGTGATCGGAATGATTTTGAGCGTTTTGGATCAGAAAGTGATTCGATACTACTTATTTTTTTAATACAACAAAGACAGATTTCACTATCACAATAAAGACTGACATGCGTGTAAGTTTTTATTTTATCAACAAGTTTTAAGTATTGAAAAACCACACTTGAAATTGCGTTACATCCTCTTTTTCCATCACGTTCTCCCCACAAAAAACAGTAACCGTTTCTGGTACCACTTTTATAAAAGCTTTCATTGTAAAAAGCATATTTTCATGCATTGAACAAAGTTATGGCTTTTCCATGAGGGGTATTTAATACTTTTTGTAAATCAAAACTTGTACATAAAGATGATGAACTTGTTTTACTTTTTTTTCTGCTCCTCCAGAAAAAGTTGTTTAGAATTATCTTTATCCATTATGTGCATTTGATATTCATCTGTTAAGTGCAGTTTAATTTTTGATTCAGCATTTAAGTTTTTATATCGTTCACATGTGACACATTTATCTTTCTTAGGTAAATAAAAACCTAAGTGAAATTCTTCTTTAAAAATTCTACGGAATACTCTTAGGGACAGTTGACAAGATTCTTTTTTTATAATTCTTAAATGTTCAGTATAAAACTTATACACACCTTTTATATTCCGAAACTCTTGTGGTAAGTATAATTTGTTACTTTTATTACGACAGTAGTGGGATGGTACTGCTGGGAGTTTTTTAATAAATGATTTCAATATAATCACGTGAGATTCTTTAGACTTATTATGTGGAATTGATTTCTTTTTGTTTTGAATGCTTACATCCAAATATTTTATTGATGTCTTTAAAAACGTTTGCGAAATGTTTAATGTTTTTAATAAAAACTGCTGGCACACTTTAAAACAATTATCATTATAGTTAATGCTATAATTATAACTGTATCGTCTTCTGCTGCCTTCTCCTTTTGGCCTTTTAACGCTGATTCTCTTAATACAAGACTTCAACCAATCTTTTTGTCTAATTTTAGTGCCAATTCCCCAGAAGTGTTCATTTATTTGTACTCTATCAATTTCCGTAAGCATAGAGCTACATGAATTCCCACATTTTTTATTTTGGCATGGGTCATGGGTCTATCACGAAGTTTAGCCTTTTGCAGTCTTTTGGGTATTTTTTTTTTTTTTTTTGCTTTCTATATCCTCTTTTTCCCACACATGTTTCTTCATTAGTCTCAGATTTCGAACAATTTACATCTGAAGATGTATCACTATCACTGTATGGTACTAGATCATATCGAACGCACTTCTAGAAAAACACGTTTATAAATCGATACTTATATAACATCCAAATTATTATAAAATGCGAATTTTCAACAATATTTAATATTATAAAGGTATTTTAATGAATGCAAAATGCTTTTTTTACTGTTTACTTAGGTTTAAAAGAGAATTTTAGTGTAACCAACAATCTGCGGTCATCAAAAATGTAAACAAACAAACATTGTGCACTTACGCTAAAATTGTTTTTGCTCTAAATTTGTAATGGTACTTTGAATGACGATGAAATTTTAGGAGATGATGCAGATGTTGTCAATGAATTCATTTATTAAAAAAAACGAAAATCGAAAATTATGTTGGTTACGCTTTTTTGGTGGTTACGGCTCGATATATATAATTTTTTTTTGTATTTGGGTTTTACGTCCAATAATTAAAACAAAAAACAAATAATTGTCTATCGTTTTCTATAATGAAATAATTTGAAATATTTGAAAGAAAGGTGTTACGGTCTTGTATTGGTAAGAATTATATTTCTAGAACAAAAAGATTCTCCAATAATGTAATTTATAAAGATTCAGGGGTTACACTTTTGAGTTTTTATTCTTTTGACATTATAAGAAGTTATATAAATATGTTATCTTCACATGAAAATAATTATATAAAGGAAATTGTTAACTCTCAAGCAAGCTATAATTGGACAAATACATCATATTTGTCTTCATTTGGTTTTCAAAACGAAAATATTGTTTTTGATTTTTCCGTTTCGTTGCCGGAGGTTTTTAAAAGAACTTACCCTGGCTCTCACAGGGGTTAACTATTCATTATTATTATTTTTTTTTATTATTCTGATTTTGTTTTTAATTTCTTAGGTTTAAGTTTATTTAGTGTAAGAGGCTATAGTTAGCTCCGGGAGCAAGGGCGCTTTCTTTTTAATGTTTTTATAACTTTCTATATCTTTCTAATCTATAGCTAAGTTTGGTACTGTTAATTCAACACACATGTTTTTAAGACAATACATTAAAATCTTAAATGTTCTCTATTTAAATAATTTTGTAATGTATCTTTTATTGTTTTACAAAAAGGCTCAATAAATTAAAATTAAAAAAATTAAAAAATTTTAAGTTCACATTAATAAATATCATGTCAGCTTAACTGGAAAACCAATTATTTCTTACTCGTAAATTATATAAATTTAATTACCTTGTATTTGCTACATCATATCGTTGATGGAATTAAAGAACGCTGTAACTGACAAAAAATCGAAAATACGTTTTTTGCATCATTTGTCAGAAAAAAAAAATACGTGTCGATTGGTCCAGGTCCCAGATTTCTACGATGAAAATAAATTCACTTACGCCGTCTGCGAAATGAAAAATACCAGTGTATTTGTTCTACTTTTATGAAGGTTTTTTGGCTCTGGTGAACATTTAATTCCATCGACGATATATGAGATTTACTTATGACTGCATAATGGCCAGTGATAGCGTATGAGTAATATTGAATTCTATACAGTCAGTAAATATTAATCATACGTCTTGGTAGTAATTTAATAAAAAAAATCCACATTATTTATTGTTAGTTTGGGATGTTTAAAAGCTAGATTAGCAGACTTCAGATGAGAGAAGTATGGGTTAGATTCCCACAAAAAGTTCCGGTCTGTGACGGTACACCAAACAAAGCTCCTACTCGTAGATGCTCCGCTCGTAAAATTTTTAATATAAAATTGATATTGTATAGCACATATTACTATTCTAACGGACCAGGTTTAAATCCCAGCAAAGGATTTAATATTAAAAATTTAGTATACGGTTTTTTCAAAATTATAATTTAAAAAAATAAGAGGTTCCGTCTCCTCCAAGAAGTTCATCAACAAAGAAACCTCTCACTGACATTCCACTCTAATCCACCTTAACCATCGACAACAAAGCCGAATGATCAGGAGACAAGCGCCATCTATTTGTAAGTAGCAGATGACAGCTAAATTTACTTAGCGAAGACACTTACCATACAATCAACATGCAATGATGGGACCATTCATCATGCTGCTATCATTCAGAGGTGAAGGTATAACACTGGCCTTTGAATAAGCAATTTGTCTCATTCTTAAGGCGCTGAATAATAATATAATATAAGAGAATATATTTACTGTCCTTTCCTAAAATTCCAATACAATGCATAGCATTAGTAGGGGTTTACCCCTGATTATTGGTCTCAATTAAAAAAAAAACCACATCTAGAAACTCTAATAACGCAAGTATTCACAGCTAAAGTTAAGGATTAGGTATTAGATGAATGATGGGTGAAAGCGAGTTAAATAGGTATGTAATGCCATAGACTTTTCAAAGAATCGATTACATTTTGTTTTGATTCAACAATTCAACAATTACAGCAAGCTGCATGCTACATTTGTTAACAATTGACGAAAGGCATGTTCGAATGAACATTTTTGAAATTTTTTTATATTGACTTAAGCGAAATAAAATAAATTTAAAGCATCGCTTCATAATTATTAATGAAATATAGAAACATCATTACCATCACCAACAGAGACAAGAGAACAAAAATAATGGCGGGAGTGCGACAAAAAAAAAAAAATTATGAAAAGGCTGACAAGATGATCGTAGGAAAGCTTTTCTAAAATTCCATAAATATTTTATTAATTCTTTATCATCAAAAAAGTGAAGTATCACCATCATTATCATTACTATCAAGGAGTATCCATGCCCAAAGGTAGACACTGCGACCCAAAGAATATTTTGTGATCTACTCCGCTCATTGATATTGACCCTGATGATCACCTCTGCTCCATGTCATCGCCTGGCTGATCGGCGAGGATGCCCGGTCAACCATTCCGCCCACTGACACTATCCAGCCCAATCGTGCTCGAACAACGACTTCTCCGCCCTCCGAATGAAGTCAAGTAAAACCCTGATTGAGCTAGAATTGATCCCCACAGTATCCATCTAAACCCGCCCGAGGATCTGTAGTCTAGTTCTATACAGTGGTTCGCAGCTGTACAGATTAAAAAGTTAAAGTAATAAACTCAAAATATTATTTTATTATACTCTAGATTAATTGCAATTGAAAGTTCGAGAAAAATTACGGCACAAAAAGAAAATAATTTTTCATCTAAGCAATTATTTTGAAGAGCTTCAAGAAAACAATTTTTACCAAAAAGAATAAAAATATGAAATTTTTTTATGAGCCTCCAAACATTTGGGATCTCGGTGTCATTTTTTTTCCAAAATTTGATCATTTTCTTAGGCTTATATCTTGCAAACCGTTTGGAACTTTGATTTACTTTCTGAGGCAAAGTTATACCTCTTGTCATGAATCAAAAACACTTCACCTTTAAGACCAAAATCGCAAAAAACTTAAAAAAATTCTATCTTTTTTACCTTTTTTCGGCTTGTTTAGGTCCATAGATAGCAAACCGTTAAACCTAAGATGTGAATAAACAACTTTCTAAAACATATAAAATTCCTAGGAAGTTGTCGAATGCCTCAATGTAAGTGCCGTGTCTCTTTTATATTGTTTGCTGCGTCCCTTAATGTCTCTACTGAGCTTACTGGTTTGCCTGTGCTGCTGCGGTCGGTGTTTGATCGCGTGAGTTGTTTATTGAGATCTTAAGTAAATTTTGAACGGTTTGATACCTATGGACCTAAAAAGGGGAAATAAAATATAAAAGAGATCGAATTTTTTTAAGGTTTTTTTTTCCATTATGGTTTTTTGATTTTAAATCTTTACAAGTTTTGTTCTTCAAGACAAGAGCTACAACTTTGCGTCAGAAAGTAAATCGAAATTCCGAATTGTTTTTTTTTGGTCTTTACCACGCAGTGGTGTCCATATATGAGTATTTTTCCATGACCTTAAAAAGTCACATACCGTATTATTTCAGAAAAATATATTGAAAAAATTTAATAATCTAGCTTTTATTTTTCATTGTTAGACTAAGAAAATTTCAAACTGCCCTCGTGTATATCACACAAAATATTAAATTGTTCTCTGGTTTTCAATTTATTTTAAAAAATAAATAAATTGAAGGCATCTAAAAAGCCGTCTCTTTTATTCCGCATATAATAAATTTAATCAATTTATAAAAAAAACCGTCACTCTGTATTTGCGAGAAAATTTCTTGTTAAAAACTGTTATCCTGTTGTAGTCTGGCCTGTATTTTTATGACACACATTTGATAGTCATGCGAATACATGGGTAGGCGTTGATGGTTTAACACATTTGCCGCCATTGCTTTGGTGAGTGTAATGTCAGTTGTAATTATTTTAAATTGGCACGTTGAATTCTCTTTTTTTTTTTTTTTTGCTTTAATTTATTGAATTTAAGTTTTGATTTTATGCATGTTATTGTTGTTGTTGTTTTTTACTTATAAGCTGATTAAAACGTTATCATACTAATTGGCATTTTGAATTTTTAATGTTTCTTTTTTTTTTTTTTTTGTACTTTGTAAATACAAATTTAATTTCAAACTTGTAGAATGAATTTCATTTAAAATACAGCTACAACTGTAAATAGACATACAGGATTATGTAAAAAACTAAAAATATGTGTTTTTAGTTTGAACTCTAAAACAAATATCAAAAACAAAAAAAATTTTAAATATATTTTAATGAGCAAAATTGTTTGCATTAAAGTTTTTTTAACATCCAAAATAAATTTTTTAAATAATTACTCAATATATGTATTTATAAATTACTTTATTTAATTATATATTGTATAATTTATTTTTTTTTTGTTTAATAAATAAAACAAAAATATAAAAAAAAAAAAAATTTAAATTCGTTGTCCAACGAGTAGAAATGGCAAAATGGTAAATGGGGAGAAATTGATAAAAAAAAAAAAATACCCAGGCATTTACCTAAAATATGGTCATACACTTTGGGTACAAATTACCTTAATCGAAATCACTTTCACTGTAATATTGTCAATTTCATTCTGAAAATACATAAAAGAAGAGAGAGTTGTAGCATGGGTGATACCAGTGGAAGGTTGGTTGTTCTTTAAATTAATTAGCAGAATTGATGATTTCATCCTCATGATTTTTTTTTTCAGTGGGTTAAACTTTGAGTGCTAAATGAGCGTTCAGTGCTTCAGTCAAATGCCTGGAGTAGTCAATATAGGAACTGCTGTCTTGCTCAATTCTGTGGACACGCAAATACTTTTCCACTATATAGAAGGATATATGAATTTCTTGTATGCAGCTTCATAGAAAATTGGTAGCCCACAAATTATCTCTAGCTTTATTGTTTGCTAGGTCAAACATTACATTTTATTGAATATATTTTATTTTTCCAAAAAAAAAAATATATGCTGTAGAATATCATCTCTATAAATGCGGCCATGCAACTTTTAATTTATTGCTATAAATTTGTGTAAACTATACAAGTCTTAAAGAGCTAAAACACACTGGCTTTGACCAACAATTAACATATATATACACAAAGCCTTCTTTAAACCCTCTTTGTATCCTTTATTATTAGTTTAAACTTACTTTAGTACTAGTTTTTAATAAAAAATAATGGGCCATAGTCATAGTCAATAAAAAAGCATACTTTAGGGGTTATAAAGTCGACTTTTTTTTAAAATACACTTTTTGTTAACCATAGACAAATTAAAACATATTTTAAAGGTAAAAGTATATTTTAAAGTTAGTTAAAACATGCTGATGTTGTTTTTAAAATATTTAACATCCAACTTAAAATTCAAAAACAAAATTATAAATTAAGAATTTTTAAAAAAATTAGATAATTTTGTGGTAAGTGTGTATAAAGTGAAATAAAAATGTGCTCAACTCATGGAATTATAAGGTACTTTGCTACTTTGGAGAATTTGCGAGATGAAGAAAGCACAAAATTTATAGGAAAAGGTTTGTGCCTTTTTGGCTAGATGATGGCGAATTATTGGCAACAACAATTTAAAAAAAAATTTTTTTTTTTTCGGTTTTCGTTTTAATTTTTTTTGTATTTTGTAACAAAATGTGTGAAAACGATTTCTACATTTGAGTTGGCACCTATTAAAAGCCGGTTTGATTTAAAATATACTTTTATTTTGACTATAGTTACAAACAAAATAAAAAAATAAAAGTATATTTTAAATCAAACCGGCTTTTAATAGGTGCCAACTCAAATGTAGAAATCGTTTTCACACATTTTGTTACAAAATACAAAAAAAATTAAAACGGAAACCGAAAAAAAAAAATTTTTTTTTAAATTGTTGAATTTTTAAATAAAAAAGAAAAAAATGGAAACGGTAAGATATATTTAATTCGTATATGAAAAGCACTTTTATGAATGCATGCTTTTTTTTTTACTAACTTAAAACTGTTTTTGAATAAAACCGACTTTTTTGTTTGACTATGACTATAGCCCAATATTTTGTGCCTGTTTTTGTATAAACACTAATTCTAAACAATTAAAAACTTCTGTTAAAAGTGTTTACAAATATTTGAAATACTGTGTGTTTTTCATATAAATTTTCAATCGTTTGAAATCGTTTGTTTGTTTTATGGAAATAAAAAAAATATATATATATATATATATAAAAACTAGTTGACCGGCAAACGTTGTTTTGCCATATAAATTTGCTCTAGTAAACATTTTTTTATTTCAAATATATTTGATAGTCTTCACCGAACTGCAAAAGTCAACCTTGATATGAGCAATTAATGTCTGCGTTAGTAATAATTTTAATAAATGGTTATCAGCCATTTTTTGTACTTCAGTTTGATAGCTGGCTATATGGAGAAATGTGTCCTGTATAGCCCCGCCTCTGACTACCACTTAATAAAAAAAACCTAAATCATATGTGTTCTATGGTACGCAGATCTAGCTTAAAATTTCATCGACTTTGGTACATTATTTAGATGAGGCATAAATTTCCCCTTGGGGCGGGCACCTTCATATTTAGGGGTATAAAAAATAGATGTGAAAATTTACATTTGTTAATCTATAGTTGTGTTAAGACACTAAAAAAATTTAATCAAAATTAGTTATTAGTTAGGAATAGGAAAAAGTAGCCCTTGCACCACCCCTTCTGAGTACTTAAAAAAAAACGTAAACTATATATGCTCTACGGTACGCTGATCTATCTTAGTTTAAAAATTCAGCGAAGTCAGTACATTATTTTGGAGAGGCATAAATTTTCACTTAGGGCGGGTCAGCTTAACATTTATGGGTACGAAAAATAGATGTTGGCCTACTCGATACACACACTAAATTTCATGAAAATCGGTGGAGTAATTTCGGAGGAGTTTGGCAACAAACACCGCAACATGAGAATTTTATATATTAGATAAAAAGTTAAAATAGATTTCAAATATATTTTAGAAGAAAATTAGGAGAAAAATTTGATTTATAAATTCTTTAGGGAGCTACGTGGTATAGTGGTTAGATTGGTAGCAGAAAAACTCAAACGGCCCAGGTTCGAATTCCAGCAACGGTGAAAAAGAAAAAGTTAGTTCGCAGTTTTTTCAAAATTAAAATTTAAAAATAAGAGATTCCCCCCTCAAAGAAGTCCATCTAAAAAGTTAACCGCTCCCTAACATTCCATTCTATTTCACCTTAATCTAATCAGGAGAAAAGCACCACCTATGGGAAAGTAGCAGAAAACAGCTAAAAATCTACTTAGAGAAGGCACTCACCGCAATCAAGATAGAACGATGAGGCAATTGCTGTTGATCATTCAAGGATGAAGGTATAACACTGACATTTGAATGATCAATTCACAGCAACAAGAAAACAAAATATATATGTTCTTTTGTTAAAATGTACTGTCCCTTCCACAAAAAAATTCCAATACAATACACAGCATTTAGTAGGGGTTTACTCTTGAGTCCTGCTCTCAATAAATAAAAAAAATATTTTCTTTTTTTTTTCTTTTTTTTACAGACACAAATGTTTAATTAAAATTTTCATTAAAATATTGTCACAAGTTTAGTTGTCAATCTTTTATTTCTTTAATTTTCTTTTAAGAACTTTAAGATTTTAATATTTTTTTAAATTACTTTTGCTTGTTTATAAAAAAAAATGAGAGAGATCTCAAAACCAATAGGGCCTATTTTAACGCTATGGTTGTTATTTACTTTATCATCTGGACAACCGTTTCAAATCCCTTTTAGATTGTGGATTATTTTTTGTTAAATCATAAGTAAATTTCTAAATTCAAAGGTATTTGATAAAAAGATTTATAATTTTATATTGATAAAATTGTACTGATTTACTAATTCCTTTACTACTGGAAATTTTTTAACCCCAAGCTTTCCACAGTCGCCTTGTGTCAATAAATCAAAATTATGTTCTCATAAGAATTCCAATGCTAGAGTAGAGTGCTTTCAACTTTAATTCTTATTGTGTTTTAATGTTTGCCAACACATTTATTATATTTGCATTATTTTTTTTTTTTTTTTATTTTCTTTTTCAACTTTCTTTTTGATCTTTAAAAGCGCCATTATTTTATTACAGCAGTTTATCTTAAACTTTTTTTTGTTATTATTTTTTTCCTTTTCTAATTTATTTGGTTTTCTTGTTTCCTGTATGCATGTGTTTATGCCTCAAAGTAAGCTTTTAACCTCATAAAACTCATAATGTTTTGTAATAACATTTTGCGGTTGCCTTTATGAGTTTTTAAGTTAGTGAGTGAGTGAGTGAGTGAGAAGAAAGAGAGGGAAAGAGGAAATAAAAAATTAAAATTAAAATTAAAATTTTTCTGTTTTCTGTTTTCTTTGATATGAAAAAACTTTACTAAAACTAATTGAAAATTATTAAAATTTTTACTCTAGGTTTTTTGTTGGTATAGTTTTTTTTTAATTCTCAGTTGCAAAACTCAACTTAAAAGCAAAGAAAGCAAAAAAAAAAATATTTCTTTTACTGTTGCTATAATAATAATAAAAGTTTTGTTTTTAAACATGTCAAGTATAATAAAGAAGTTGATTAAGAAATAATAAGACAAGCAGTCTTAAAAAGATAAGTATTCTTGAGTAGAGATCCCAAGTGTTAAAAAATTAACGTTGTTGCAACTACATAATAGTTATAGAAGTTGTTATTGAGAAAAGAGAGCAAAAAGAAATTAAAAATAATAATGAAACCACAAACGACTTATCTATTTAATTATAAAAATAAACAAATTAAATAAAATAAAATATAAATTGAGAATTGTGTCATTTAGAAAGACATTTTACAAATATATAATGCATGTGGTCGTATGTACTAGAGTTGGGTTTATTGCATTGAATTTATAATGCATTATCGCTTCCACTACCACTAAACGACTTAGTATTAATGCAGCAATATTCCAGCCACCACTAAATGCAGATGGAAATAATTAACCACTAAATAAAACATTTTCCACTACCACTAAATTTGGTTTGTTCAATGCACTAAATTTCCACTACCACTGAAATGGTTTTATTTAATGCATTAAATTTCCACTACCACTAAAATGGTTTTATTTAATGCATTAAATTTCCACTACCACTAAAATGGCTTTATTTAATGCATTAAATTTCCACTACCACTAAAATGGTTTTATTTAATGCATTAAATTTCCACTACCACTAAAATGGTTTTATTTAATGCATTAAATTTCCACTACCACTAAAATGGTTTTATTTAATGCATTAAATTTCCACTACCACTAAATATAAGAGGCGATAATGCACTATTTTTACCACTACCACTAAATTTAGTTGAAAATTAAATCTAATGCAACAAACCCAACTCTGATCTTTCGAAGGACATGTGTTTACCTCACTACCACCAAAGCTGCAATTGGCTGTAGCTTTATTGCTTCTTGATAGTGGAGGTTTTCAACATATGGGGTGAGAAACGACTACTTGATGGGGATGTGCCAAAGGGCGGTTGCAAAACAATAAGCCGAATTGTAAAAAAATATTTTGCATCCTTAGTCTTTGGTTCACAGGAATAAAATGGTCATTTTTTCTAAACTCTAGAAACGGTTTTTAAACAGAATGTTTGAGTCTGTCTGTCTGTATACACTTTTATGTACACTTTTTATCTCTCCAAATTGTTATTAATTCTTGCCGAATTATTTTGTTTTTTTCTTTTGGATTTTTTTCTAAATTTATACATTTATAAATTTTAAATATTTTAAATAAAAACGCCATTTTTATATGCAGTCATCTCGTGTAATAGACATTACTTTTTTTAATTGTGTCCAAACTAGTTTGGCCAATACATTTTTTATATGACTAATTTATATTATTTATATATATTTAACCCTATTTACTTGCTAAAAATGAATTATATTACCAGAATTATTTATATTATTAATTATATTATTTTTATTACAATTAAATGAATTGCTCATATTATAATTCTATTACTTATATAAACTTTAAATTTGAATTTAACCGTATTTTTAATTAAAACCTATTGTGAATTAAATTTATAATCGTCTTCCTCGGTGTAGTGTGCTAGTGTTGTAAACAAATTTCCATTTGTCAATATTTAACGAATTAAACTATTCCAATGTATTATACTTCGTGAATATCTGTTTATGAAAAACTTTCCTATTAGTACTAATCATTAAGACTTTGTCTCATAAAGTCATTCCTTTTATATTTCGTTTAACTATTTCTTAAGACTTTGTGTCATAAAGTCAGTTTTTATTCCTTAAGACTTTGTCCCATAAAGTCAAGTTTTATTTTATCAGGACTTTGTCTCATAAAGTAAACATTGCATTACAAAAAAATCTTGGATTGGTTCCCATACTTGGTATACACTCACACCTACCCGAGGACGACGAAGCCGGCGGTTAAAGGCCACATTAAAGACATATTTGGATCCTATCATCTGTCAATAAACCAACAACTATTGTATATATCATATAAACGCATTTATTTGGAAACTAACCAGGAAGTAATGTATGTATGCACAAAAAGATAACAAAAAATAACATTATAAGGTAAATTCTCAACAAACAACATAAATCACTTTATATATACAAGAAATATACTTATATCATAAATTCCCATACCCTACAATCTTCTAAGATCTTGTATATATAAAATCCCTTTAATATTAAAATCAATTTAATTTGTCTTCTTCAACGCCTTATATTCAGGCACATAAAATAATTAATTAAATTGGTGTCTTATACCCATACACCAATACAAATTGAAATTCAAAAATTAAATCTGTAAAAATTCAAGAATAAATATGGGCAATTTCAAAAATTTTCGACATTTTGATATATTTTTTTTCCAATTTTTTTTTTTTGGATGACACGAATGACGCTTTGGTCACGTGAAGGGTGATATTTTAGCATACCAAAACAGTTCGGGTTAATCATTTATTGCAAACGGCGCGAAAGTTATGGAGGTTTTATGTTAAAATGTCTTTAAAAAAAATTTTAAGTTAAATTTGTTGGTTTATTTTAATAAATGTTGTATGGATGCATGAAACTCATTTCAAATTCATCAGTGCAGTCCAAATTCGTCAATGCACTGATAAAATACATAAAAAAATATCAATTATAATTAAAATTCATTAACATTAAAAAACGCGAATTTTTGCAAAAATATGAATGTTTCACCGATTGTTATAATATGTGTTTATATAACCCATAACTAATTTACAGAAAAACAATGTTTTGACTTGCAAATTTAAAAAATAAAAAAAATTATATAAGAATTATCTTTGAGGTTAGGATTTTTTTTTTTTGATCTGTAAAATTTAAAATCATGAAAATTTTTTAATGCCTATTCGGTTTTATTATCAAGCTTAAAAAAACCTTTCGTTTGGTGTCAATCGCGGCGGAATCTATACATAACTCCAGATGTCACAAAGCAAAATGTGTTTGAAGAAAAATGCCGCTGTACCCGCTAAATATGGACCGAAGTCAACCGTATTCATATATGATCTTTAGTTCACCGCCGCACTTCATTTCCAATACTTTACATTGATTTTAAACCACTGATTAACTAAAAAAACGCGAAACAAAATAATGAAATTTCGCAAAATTTTTATTTTCTTTATAAAATTTTTGCTTTTCAAAATATTTTAACGCCTTCTTGACGTTGAGGTGCTATTTACTAAGAAGTTTAGATCACGCAATACATAAACCAGTTTTAAATAAGATTGCAAATGTCAGGCGCGAAAAACTATCATTTTTGACAAATTTACGCCAATTCTATAAAAGTTTGAGGTCATCGTTCTCAGCAACTAGCAGCCTGACATGGACGTGATATGGCGCAAATTTTAGCAAATTACACCATCTAATAAATACTGTTGACGAAATGCAATTATCTTGAACGGCGCAAAAACACTATAGAAAAAACTGCGAAAATTAAAAAATCGAAAAATTTTGGTTTCAAAAATGAAACTTTTTTCCAAATACTTAGTAGTATGGGTATAACTTTTATAGTGTAAATATCTACAAAGTCTAGTGACTTTATATCAGTGAGCATCGCAAGTTTAAAACTAAAAGTAGAAAAGTGATGAAATATGAAAAAACTCTTGTAAATTTCAAGCCTGTTTTTGAGTTTTTCGATATTTGAGTGCCAATAGCTTTTAAAAATAAAGAACTGATGGTCTGAAATTTTGAATTTCCCAGTTTTCTAGTGTGGCCTACCATTCCCTTTTAATCGTTTTGATCAATTCGAAAAACTGGAGAAATAATAAGCATCTGAACTCAGTTTCAACAAATGTTGAATATTTTTGAAATTGCTCATATATATTTTATTAAAAACGTAATACTTAAATAAAATATTATTTTAAGTTGGAGATATAATTAATATTAGAAGATTTATTATTAAAAGTGTAAAGGCAAATGAGTGCTATTATTAAAATACAAAAAATACTGTATTATTAAAATACAATTGAAGATCTTTAAAATATTCTTTTGTAAGACAAACCAATTTTAAAGTTCGATTAAAATAAAATTTTTGTTTTTATATAAAAAAAATAAATTTTCTTGTAAACGTGAACGTGCAATTATAGTTCAAATATATTAAATTTATTTCACATTAAATAATTTAAATTTGAAATTTTGGGATCTCCTGAATTAATAAAAAAATAGAGGCTATAAATTAAAATTTTAGGCAAATATGTAGTATTAAAAAAATCAACTCCTTTTATATAGGTCAGCAAAGAAAAATTGTATTTTAGTTTCATATTTATTGACTTGAGAGAGACTTAATTTTTTCTTACATAAAAATAACTCAGTTTTATTGTTTGTAACCAAAATGTAATAGTAAAAAAGTTTACATGTTTTAAGGCGTTTTTTTTTTATTAATTTTTTCACCATATAGACCAAAAGTTAATTAAAACAATTGTCTGTTACGCATATTTAAACAGAATGTACCAAGAAAAAAATATATTATTTGGACATCTGCAGAAAAGGAGTATAGAAACAAATATTTTTAAAAGTTGGAACCGTCCTATAATCTTTTGGAGGTTGCTTTTGGTTGGCTGCAATTTGGCAATATATTTTTGGCCAAATTAGGATGCTCAATCAAGTAGTGGGCCATAACATCCTTTTGGTCTTACAAAATTATTATAGTTTTGTGTTATTATTTTAAACTTGAAAATATATCTTGCAACTGACATTTTTGCATTATTTTATCCAATTCTAATCAAATAAATTTTGTCTTCAGTACTCGAACTCACACTCATTTCGATTGTACTTGCTCGACAATGAATGCGGTAATCCTAAAAACAAAATTTATGAAAAATTTTACTCAAAGCGAATGGTTTTGACGGAACTCTATGAGACTGAATATTTGTTAATGTTGTGGTCTTAGATGTAGTATAATAAGGAATCTGATTTTGTTTTTTTTTTTCAATTAACTGAGATAAGAACTTAGTTGGTGTAAATATAGCTTTAGCTTTCTGTATTCCTTTACGCTAAATGTTAACTTTTTCTTCATCTCTTTGTAGGCAGAATTCTGTTAAAACCAATAAATGAAGTATTTCTGCTTATCCTTTAATTGGCGTAGATGTTTACCATCTTATGTTTTCTATAACTCTTATATCCTGACACTCGTAACCAAAGAATTTATTTCAAAATATTCCAGTTGCTGAGTATGTTGTGATATTTCTGTGTTCCTCTGTTTACAAAAGTTCAACCATTAAAGACTTTAGTTTTTGATTGGCTATGCGAGGGCACTATAGTTTCTGCACTTGCATTTTCAAAAATTTCGCACCATTTTGGTGATTTTTTTATTCTTAATAATCGCTTTTTGTTACGTGCACAAAAATTACATTTAAAGTTTTAAATTTTATTTGGCATCACAAATGCAGGAAATTGCCAAGAAAAAAAGCTTGTGAAAGCTGTAATGGAAAGCCGCCTTCAATAAATTATTTTCTATCCCGAAATGCATATATCGACCGGCATGTACAATCAATATGTTTGGAGGTGTACCAGTCTTTTCCAAAAGCGTCAATGGAGATACTATAAGTGCCCACACTATAAGTGGACATAAATTCCTATCACATTTGTGAGCCAACCTGTAACTACCTTGATTCAAGGGCAGTTCAATTTCATTTTTGAAAATTTTATTTATATTTTTGCTTTCTTGTTATAATGATTATTGTTAATATAAAATGTATTAATTAGTTTTTAGTTAATAATAGTCAGCAATCTTTATAATTGTTAGAGATACTACAGCTTTGATTTTAACTTAAAAAAAAAATAAAAAGAAAAAAATTTTGCATGTACATTCAGCTTCAACTACTTTTAATTTTACCCTTTTGTAATTGATTACAAACACAACCTTTTCTTGTTTTCCTTCTGACTTCAATTACAATAATTTTAGTAAAAAATTGTTTTCATATTATTTACATTCTCTAGAAGCATGGGAAATTTGTTCTGCTATTGGAAAATTTCTATTTTTCAAGGATTTAAAAGTACAACACAATGAATTCGAAAAAATTTTTGTTACGAGTTTGAAGTGTTCAAACTCAATCAAACTATTTTACCTTGAATATTTGCAAACCCCTTAAAATTCTTGATGATGTTGATGATGATGTTGATGGTGTAAAATTCAAGTGAATTCCGGATTTTTTCCATTGTTTAAATACCAATTACACTTGAATTGAAAGCCACAATAATATTTAAACAATTACGGCTATGAAAACAAAATATAAGGTAAATAAACAAAAATAATTAATACTATTAAGTAAAGCCATTAAACACTAATAATTATGTAAAACTTAGTTCAAGTATTAATTAGCATTAAGCATTTCATTTGGCTGATATTTCACGATTTTTTTTAAATCCTGGTATCTGGTATAGTAAGTATGAGTATAAACAGCAAACAATCAAAACTTTATGATGCTTGGTGGTGAAATAAATGGCAATTAATTTTGTATATCAATATTGTTTTTTATTATTTATGAAATTCCATTTAATTATTATAATCATGAGACTTTAGCTCTCGCTGACTCTGCTATAAAATAAATAAATGACTACTATTTGCTTGTGAATTGACCAACATATAGCCACTAGAGCGTATGATTATTATTGTTTTAATGCTTTTAGTTTTAATATGCAATATTAATCATACGCCACCAACCTACACCATCCATATCATATGTACATATATTGATAAAGTGTTGCATGTGCGTTAAAAAAAAACATTCATGCATTTCATTTTCATATGGCTTGAACATGCAATATGCGGCAATGTGCAGCATATACATATATCATGCACATATTTGTTTATTTATTTATATACAGTGTAGATTATAAATCCAGGTAACTTACAGCCTGTTTCTAGAACACGAATGGTTTTTGACATTCGTCTTTTTATATGTGAAACAACAACAAAATCACTCAAATTTGTTAGTGTTTCTCATATAAAAAGACGAATGTCAAAAACCATTCGTGTTCTTGAAACAGGCTGTTAATTAATAGTGATTTCTTTTCTACCATAAAAATGCCGCCCTGTTAATAGGGAAACCTAAAAAAGGTTTAACCAACACTGTAATAATGGCGTTGATTATTTGGCGAGAAAAAACACAAATAAGAAAAAAGGGAGCAGCATTGTTTTGATTGATGACTTCGTTGAAATAAAATAATTAATTCGTCTTCATCAGACGAAGAAGATGAATCTAGCAAATTTAAATTCAATTTTTGCACATAAAATTGAGGCTGCAATATTCATATTTTGATTTTTATTAAAATTCTTATAAATGCTTCTTAAATTCTGCTGTTTCTTTAAAAAATATAAACAAAACAATAGCGTTGCCAGATTGATGATTTGATGGCTTAAAATTTATAAAGTTTTTTTTTTTTATAAGAAATTTAATTTTATAACACTTTTGTAACACGAAATATAATTTGTTTTATAACAATGATCATCTGGCTTTTCCAATATAATGCTCATTTTATAAAATAATGAAAAAAATTAACTTTAAAATTTGATAAAGATTTATAGCGATTTTTTCCAAACTCTGTATGGTAGCTTTATAAGTATATAAAAATCATCTGTTTCATAGGGCAATACCAACACTGTCGATTTATATAGAGCGTAAAATGCAATGCCTTTCGCCATTAGTAAGTTTGAATTTTGTAGAATAAAACATGAAACCCTTTAAGAAAGCAAAACATTTTTGAGAAACAAACACAAAATTGCAAATTTTATATAAAATGACGCACTTTTTGGTAGAAAAGAAAACACTATAAGTAATAATTTAAATTTACCCCCGATTATTAGTGTCAATAAAAAAAATTAATAAAAATTACCAACAATCTTACTGTGTTTCGAAATCCAGATTATTAAAAAAGAAATTAATTATTTATGAACAGTATTAATTGCTTTTCTTGTTCCAATTGTTTTTTCTTGTAATTTTGTATTTTGGATACCTAGATTTTTGCTTTGCACTGTTTCTTTTTTATATAAATCGATACATAATTCACTTTCTTTTAATCTCAAATTTCAACAGGCAGATTTTCACTTCCGTTGCTCTTGTAGGAAATCTTGTTAAGCCAATTACCAAAACCAATTTATAATTAATAAGAATTGGACAGGAAACTGGCAGGTATTGATTTACATAAATCGTAAATGGTTTACAATATATAACTACTTACATATAAAAATGGTGGGAGTAAGGCAAAGTCTAGCAACCCTATTGAGTCTATTTTTTGCTTTGGAATTATTTTTAAGGCTTTGAAAGAATACTGCAATATTTGAATATTGTTTAGTTACACATACGATTTTTTCATTGTTTTTTTTTATTTACACTCTCTTTTCAAAAACAAAAATATTTATCCTTTTGAGCTTACAAAACCTAAATAGTATTAAAAAACTTTAAAATTGAAAATAAAATTTTTATTGCATATTCTAGAATACTAATAAGCTTTGCTTAAATTAAACTTAGACAGAATGTCGTAGGGGCTGCAGGCCGCTTACATAGTTTAGCATTAGTTTCTATATCGAATAGTTATTTTGAGGGTTTAATGCTCTTCAAAAAACTTACTACCTTTTTCAATAAGACAAAAAGTTTTAAGGGATATAATATTTGCATGAAAACTAATAATTTTGTTATATATTTACCGAAATAAATTGTTGATTGTAAAGCCAACTTGGAACAGCTTAAGGGCTATCAGAATCAGTACAGGATGAACACACTAACTATATGATTTGCTTTAAAGAAAAATTGAGTGATAAAAATGAAATTAATTTTTTGTTATTTTTGCAAAACTTTACTACTTTTATAGCATTTTTTCTTATAAGTTGCTTGTTGTATACAATCAATTTTTGCCTGAATGGGACTTATTCACTTAAACTTTGTCTCTGACATGGCCCCACAAGATTAATTATTTTTTATTGTTTTTTTTTTCAATTATCTGCAGACAAATTACGGCATTTGATATCGATCGAAATTTGTATGCAAATTCTTTTAAAATTTTATAAACTTTTGCTTTTTTGAAAATTGTTGTAACAATGCCAAGATTTTAAGCTACTCTGGCATACTACCACAGAATATAGTTTTTTTTAACTACTTGAATTCTGTAGTAGTAGTCGCCGTGGTCTAGTGGTTAGTGTGTTGGCTTACTAAGACATGGGTCCCGGGTTCGACTCCAGGCTCCGACATCTTCAAAAAAAAGAAATATGAAAAAAATATTTCTTTCGGCGACTACCTCTCAGCAGTCTTCTGGCAAAAGCTCTGAGAGTAACTAATTGCCATGAACAAGCTTCTCAAGTCTGTCGTTCGGAGTCGACATTAAACTGTAGGTCCCGGTACTCATGGATAAAAATTGACACACACAACATGAGTGCTGCGAGAAGCTAGGCCGTAATCCTGACACAGGGTTGTAAAGGCCAGTTATGTATGTATGTATGTACTTGAATTCTGTAAGGGAAGAGTTAAAAATCGTATTTCAAAATTCGTAGAAAATTTAAGTCAGAAAACTGCATGTGGACAGATCATTTTTTCGATGATGTCATCGAATTATCTGGGGGGCTCTGTTTCACAGCAGAACAACTTTCGGTCGATTCGGCGAGACTTACCACTATGACTTAAAAGTTCAAAATAAAAAAAAAACAACTAACAAATTTAACAAAAATATCTACCAGCGAACTAATTTTTTTTACCCGTCGAAGCAGTTCTGATACCATAAAATCATTTAAAAGTACGTTGAAGTATTAATTATAGAACACACAGATAAAACTTAAAACAGGCCATTTTGTTCCCTTTTAACAAAACTCAAAAATGTGTTCCTACAATTCCATTACAGCACGAAAACACTTTCACTGATGCTGTTAAATATCTGGGAGTATATTGGCACAGAAACCAGACGTATACAACATATTTTGAACACATTGTGGGCAAAGCTACTAAATGCTGTAGAGCTCTCTATCCACTTCTAAGCAAAGGATCACACCTGAATCCGAAAAACAAGAGAATATATAAAACTGTTATCCGACCAATACTACTATACGGGTGTTGTGTCTGGAGTAATACAGAAAAAACGCATATCAGGAGAATCCAAGTGGCACAAAACAAGGCATTAAAAATTATACACAAACTTCACGCTTATACCAAACATGGGATCTTTACCTGAGATACTCACATCAGACAATTAGGGATGTAACTGACACCCAGAATCTCGCATTTATCAACAGATGTACGAATTCTTCTTCTTAGTTTACTGTAGTAAACTAGTAAATGAACTTGTGATAACTAACAAAGGTTTTTCTATCATTTTTTCATTTAAATTTTTTTTTAAATTATTTCTAATTGCTTTGCATTTCAAATTTTACTTATGATACATGCATATGCTGAAATATCTTATAATTACAAGATAGTAACTCATAAATTTATTACCATGATAATAACAATAAATAAAATAAATAAAAAAAAATAAATAAATAATTAAAATTAATTATAGAACAATTATTTTCAAAGAATAAAATAACAAATTTCACTTAAACTTCAAATTATCACTTAAAAATGGAAAACTATCCTGATTGTGGGAATGATACCTCCTCTACAACATAAATATTAATTTTTGTATATCCTGATAATGGTTCAATTTAAAATTTCTAAATTTTGCTACAAAGAGTTCCGTTGTCCACACAAAACCTCAGACAAAGAGTGATGGGAATTGCAGAAGTAGGCATGGTACCTCCCATACAAACTAAACATTTGTGTGTATGCCTTAAGAACGACAATAAATTTTTTTCCATATTTTCTTTATCAAATTATTCTTTTTCTGCCATTACTAATTTGCTAATATTTTTCTAAAATGCCACTGAAATATTTCGTTTTCCATTTGAAATTCCTCTACATTTTGGTATTACTTTTCTAGTTCAATTGTAATTTATTTATTTATGACTTTCTGATTGCCATTATTTGTAGTTGAGAAAATAATACGTCTAATTTAATTATTTGTCTTAGAATTGTATAGAAAGAAAACTACTTAAAGAAATAGATGAAAACACACCATCAAACTACTTGCAACATCAAATACAGCATCAGTTTAAGTGAAGAATGAATACAACTGCACTTAGTACTTTTACGGCCATCATGGCCAGAATCAGCTTTTTAAGGTTGTCTTTTAAGGTATTCTGTTCATATTTATTTAACTTTTTCTGGTGCTTGTTTTTTCAATCTTTATATTTTTCCACTGCTACATAAAGCTGCTTTATCGTTTCCTGAATACAATAAACAATTTATATAGAGTGAAGAAGAGAGGAACTAAAAGCATTTCGTTTCCGATAAAACTCAAAATAAATGAAAAAGGAATAGAAAAAGAAAAAAAAAAAAGAAATACAATTTAACTGGGCAGGATGCAACTTAACAATACATATATACTGATACAGATACAGATACACACATATTTAGATGCTAAAATATCTTTTGCGCCAATTTCAATTATAAAAGCATTGAATTTTATTTAAGACTTGGTTTACGAAGAAAGAAATGAACAAAAAATATTTAAAAGCCAGCAGAAAGGTTAGATTGTAAATGAAGTTGCCAGATTAAAATTTTTACTAATATATTGTGGGTAAACAAATTAATATATACTTTTTACTGGTACTTGTGTATTGAACTCCTGTTAGAAACCTATAGACCTAGATGACACGTGCGAATATTTCACACCGTTAGTTGTAATTTTTGTAACATAAAATGAAAATAATTAATAGAAATTTTAGTAAATTCAATAGATTTTATTAAAAGTATAACAATATTAGAAATCATTATACATATTTACATACATACATACATACATATATATGTTTAAATGCTTTTATAATACTTCTTTGAATACAATGTTAGAGGTAATGACATAATAATTGTTAACTTTTTGCCCGTACGAATCCTTAATACAAACAAAACTGTCTTTAAACGTACGCACTCGAGAAAAAGCCACGTAATATTCTTAACTGTTAAATATCAGCTGACACTATATATATGTATATATTAAAAGACACCGTATTACTACACTTCATAAAACAAACAATGCCATGACAATAACGGCATTATCAAAATGGTTTTCACAACTTTATATATTATGTGGAATAGCATTACAATTATGCGACCGTGTTTATCGCACTTGATCTAACAACTACTGCAAAGTATTGCCAAAACAGCTTTTATAGTAAATAGCGGTATTGCCAAAATGGATTTTAATACATACATACTATATTATGTAGAACTGCATTACTATTAAGCGACCCTGTATTACCACACTTGTATAAAAACATATACTCATAGTGACAACAGTATTATCATGCAGTTCTACATATATAAAATATAATTTTTATCAATGAAAATATTAATTTTTCAATTTCTAATTATTTTTCTTCATTAGTGTTAGAAATAAACTTTAAAATGAGATATCATTCAAATTGTAAATTAAATGTAAATTAAAATAATTTTTTCAGTTCTTAATTTTTTTCGAAATGCAGTTTTTCAGTTATGCCACTATTCATGTAAGTGAGCAATGCGTACATATCATTTTCAAAACACACAGTATCTACCTACTATCAGTCATTTAATGTTTACTGAATTTTTTTACACAAATCAGTACTTTTTACTGAATACTGATTTCACTTTTCAGTAATCAGTACTTTTTACTGAATACTGATTTCTCTTTTCAGTAAACAGTAAAATTTACTGAATACTGATTTTTCTTTCCAGTAATCAGTAAAATTTACTGAATACTGATTTTTCTGTTCAATAATCAGTACTTTTTACTGAATACTGGTTTTCGTATTGCAGTAAAAAAGTAATGCAGTATGCCCATGTATGCCTGTCATTTGGATTCGACTTTAAATTATAATTTTGAAAGAAACCGCAAACTAAATTTTAATTTTTCCCTTTGCTGGGATTCGAACCTGGGCCGAGCGCTATAACCACTATACCACGCACCCTCCTGTTAGACAAATGAACTGTGCAGTTAAAGAATAAATTTTTTAATATTGGTTACGGGATCCACTGTACTATAAAAGGATTCAATTAACTATAAGAGAACATGATTATGAGTTATATGTTTTCTAAGCAATAATAACTGATTAGACGAAAGTTATCTTTTTGTTTAATTTACAATGGTAGTACTGATAAAACACGAAAACACAAAAAAGAATTGAAAATTAGAATTGAATCAATCAGTTGAGCTGGCGTATTCTCACAGAGCTCCTTCAATTCGCGATTATAACAAAGTGTTTTAACTGGTTAACCCTCAACCTACTTTCTGCACAAATATTTATTCAATATGCTTTTGGAGTCGCCGTGGTCTAGTGGTTAGTGTGTTGGCTTACTAAGACGATAGAGCCGGGTTCAAGTCTCAGCTTTGACATTTTGAAAAAAAAGAGATATGTAAAAATTATGTCTTTCAGCGACTACCTCTCAGCAGTCTTCTGGCAAAAGCTCTGGGAGTAATTGATTGCCATTAAAAAGCTTTTCAAATCTGTCGTTCGGAGTCGACTTTAAACTGTAGGTCCCGGTACTCATGGATAAAAATTAACACACAAAATATGAGTGCTGCGAGAAGCTAGGCCGTAACCCTGACTCAGGGTTGTAATGGCCAATTATGTATGTACGTATGCTTTTGGAGCAAAAAAGTCCACCATGGAACCCTCACTCTTTAATTGAAATCGCAGAGTGGCTTGCGATTTTACAAAGCTCAATATCGTGAGTATCAATTGATTTTTATATAAATTTTTTTTAACGAATTGAAATAGAAGCTGGTTTCTCGACACACTATTTTTGGGATAATAAGTTTGCCGTTATTTAACATCCAAGGCAAACAGCAGGCCACCAATAACAGTTGGCACACTTATACGATATCAGTGCCGGCACACAAAAATCGGCAACATAACCATCTATAACAAACTACCAATATGATGGTGTAGTAAATATCAATTGTAATCTTTCATTGCATATAAAACACAAAATAATGGACCAAAAAGTGTTGCAACAAATATTTGCAACAACGAGGTTGTTGCACAATAGAAAGCAAATGTAAATACAAGCTATGGGAAGACCAGCAACACTAAGCAAAACTATCAAATACAGTTTTAATTTTTGTGTTTATTTCTTCTTTTTTTTTTTTCTTTTAAATTGAAATTATAAAACAATATGTTAGCGAAGCAGATACTGTTATTCCGCTTTTGTTGCACTTAAAACCGTTCAGAGAAATAACACAAAAAAAAAAAAAAAAAACAAAATAGTCGTAATAAAATTAAATACGCTTTGGGGTTTAAATACAATTTCAATTTCTATAAAAGTGTATTTATTTTGAAGGTATTTTCTTTTAAATTCAATTGCGTTTGTTTGTCTGCTATACGAGTACTAGCAGTATGACAGCAAAGCCTTTAAAGTAATTGTACTAGAACTATACAAAAGAAAGAAAAAATACGAATATAATCAGAAAGTTTAGAAATAGTATTTACTTAAGAGGAATAATACGCAACTAATTTATACAGAAAGGTATTAGAATTTGTAATATTACGTTCATGAAAATATTTGCAATATTTTTAGAATAGATAGTGCAATAAATAACTCAAATACGACAATAAATAATGTTTTTAGGAAATAATTTGCAATACAGAGTCTACACAAAACTAAACGGGCTAGGGTAAGTTGTAATTAAAGAAGAAGAGTTCATTTTCAAGAAACTGCTACCTGACATTTCAGGCTATTCCACCTTTGAAACGAATGGTACCAATAGCATTGCCATCAAAATATTTTCAATGTTAAATTGTTTTTCAATGAAGTTGCCAAAAATTAAAAAAATTTTTTTTTTTTTTTAAATCAAATTGAGGCCAGAACTCAGGCGACGACCCTTACTCATTTACCACATTATGCTGGTCTAGGAAATTATGTTGTAGAAAGGGGGAAAGACGCGGACATTTGATTTAAGCATACCGATATCGTAATTGGCAAGTAAAACATTCGCTGAAAGATTGTTCCATAAACGAGCCACGTGGCTAACTAACGTATTCTCTCTATACTGCATTGTGCGATTCAATAAACTACAAAAGAATGTGCCCTAAGAGAGGTACGCAAAAATATGCGATTATCCTCAATCAAGTCCTTTATTTCATCAGAGCACCTCCCATGGTAGTCTTGATAGAACAATGAAACGCAAAAACTTCTGTAGACTATTCTTAAATATGCTACACTAAAGGGTATTCTGAAGTCGCACAAACTGGTCTGCATTTATTATCTGCTTAAACTTTACTTAGTCTGAGAAGATGATAAAGTAAAATGCCCTTTTTTTAGCTCTACTTTTAGTTAACAGATGTAAGAGGATTATCTTCTTTGCTTTTATGTTTTTCTTTCTGCTTTCTATATAACATTTTATTCGTAATGCTTTATTTTGCTGCACGTATTTAGTTTAATATATAGATTTAAAAAAATTCACAGCAAATAACTTAATGCGATTTGTCTAAAACACAACAGAAAACAAGAATTTGAAAGTTTTAAATTCTTAATTATTTTATTCTAATTAGAAGCTTAAAAATTTAAACAAAAACTGACAAATACTTAGGAAGAGGCTGTAAAACAAAATCGCCTGAAATTGTGAATAGCATGAAATTTCAAATTGTTTTAATTTTAAAATGTTACAATTACCCAATTCACAAAATGTTATAGTTGTCGTAGATCGGTAGAAACTATGACAAACTACAACTATTGTAAATAATGTTGTTGGTAATTTCCATGTCAAAAACTACTACAACATGTACGACAATTTTTCCTATGTTTCCGAAATGTTGTATCAATACACCAGAGTTGGAAAACTTTTTTTTTTATTTATTTTTTTTTTATTTTTCAAATGTATTTTAAAAATTGTTTGAAATGTTTTTCTTCTCTTCTTCTTTTTAAATTTTTTATTCAAGAAATTTGATAACACTGGATAACATCTATAACAATATTTACGACAAGGTGTTCACAAAATGAAATGCCATTTAACTATAATCTATAAACTGTACAACAATATAACATTTTGTGAATTGGGTAATTGTATTTCATATAAGATAACGAAAGATGAGATGAAGAATAATACCGGCATATTAGGGACAAATAATTTATTAATATATTCATACATTGGCCTTTACAGCCTTGTTTTAGGGTTACGGCCTAGCTTCTCACAGAATTCAATTTTTATCCACGACTACTTGAGAAGTTTGTTAATGGAAATTAGTTACTCTTAGAGCGTTTGCCAGAAGTCTGCTAAGAGGTAGTCATCGAATGAAATTTCTTTTTCATATTGTCGATGGAATTAAAGAACGCTGTAACTGACAAAAGCTTAAATATTCACCAGAGCCAAAAAACCTGTATGAAAGTAGAACAAAGACGCAGACGGCGTAAGTGAATTTATTTTCATCATAAAAATCTGAGATCGGGACCAAACGACGCATATTTTTTGTCTGATAAAAATGATGCAAGCAACGTATTTTCGATTTTTTGTCAGTCGCAGCGTGCTTTAATTCTTGCGACGATATTTCTTTTATTTTTAAGATGCCAGATCTGGGGTTTAACCCGGAGCTGTTATGTAGTAAGCCAACATACTAACCACTAGACTACGACAATGAAAAAAAAAATATAGATATTTATAATATACGTGTATCTTTTGTTTATGCACCATGTAATATCAAAGCAATAATAACAAACTTTATGATGCAAACTTCTAAGGAAAGCATGCTGTTCGATTTTTTAATGATGAAAGTACAGCAGTGGCCATTGATATATCAATCAGAAGCAATCCTTTTGTTTTTTTTTTTCAGATATATATGATGGCTACAGTTCGTTTTCGCTTCGATTTTTGTAATATACTTTGGTTGAGTACACAATTGGTCATTTCAACCCTGTGTCAGGGTTACGGCCTAGCTTCGCGCAGCACTCATGTTGTGTGTGTCAATTTTTATTCATGAGTACCGGTATCTACAGTTTAAAGTCGATTCCGAACCACAGATTTCAGAATCTTTTTCATGTCAATCAATTATTCCAGAACTTTTGCCAGAAGACTGCTGAGAGGTAGTCACCGAAAGAAATAATTTTTTCATATTTCTTCTTTTTTCAAGATTTCAGAGCTGAGATTTGAACCCGACACTATCGTCTTATCGTGATTACCAAGGCGTTGGTTGAGTGCAATAGTTTAATCTATTTGTGCCTATGCTAGTCCCCATGGCCCGGCTGTAACCTACTTATGTGACACCCAGCTTTCTGAGAATGCTGATTCATAAGATTTTCAAATTCCTGGTTACCATTTGCCTCTCCAGTTTTAATTTTTATACTCGCAATGACAGAAACCATTTGGCATTGTATTTTACGCAGAATTTAGCTGCTTTTGGCTTAAGTTTAAACTGATACTGTTTTAATAATCCGGATAGTGAAACTCTTGACTTCACCATTCTAACCGCACGACTACAGTATGCACACCATTGTGTAGCTAGTGAATGAACCGTCTCACTTTCTACTTTTTTCTCAGTACACACCCTAATAAGTATAAAGTTTTTTTTTTTTTTATTGAGACCAGACCAATACTCAGGGGTAAGCCCCTACTAAATGCTGTGCATTGTATTGAAATTTTTATGGAAAGGACAGTACAGTAAAGGGGGGGGGGAACTTCTTCTTTTAAAGAATAATTTGGAAAAACCGAAAAATTAAAAAAAATAATTTTTTACCTTTGCTGGGATTCGAACCTGGGCCATTTGAGTTTTGTGTGAGAAGTCTACCCACTATACCACGCAACTCTCGGTAATTCGGCTCATTGTACCATCTCTGCCTCTTTTGCATTCTCAAGTTTTCATGCATTTTCACCGATAGCTACGAAAACGGGTATTCTTTTGGCACTTTAACTGGAAAGTTCCATACTAATGCCATGGCAGAAATGGTTGTGAACATACTGAAATACAAACATATTTTGCGCTAAGCTGTTTTAATTATATATATTCACCTTAGTAGCTTGGACGCTCATGTTTAAATTTTGCTGTTCAATATTTTGAAATCATAAGCTCGGTTTGGTTGTTAGTTAAACTGAGGCCATTCAAATCAAATTGTTGAATTTCTAAGTGCTGAAGCACTTTTTTATCTTAAATATTTAAAGTGATCGTTACTATTTGAAGTCTCTCTAGAATTAAAACTTAACTAAACAGCGTAGGACCTTAAAACAGACAACATATATTTTTCAAGGTTACGGCTATTTATCAATGAAATTATTTAAGCTACTGTCCACAGATATACGGCAGTTTGCCCCGTTTCAATATCGTCTTTGTATTTTTATTATTTGTAACCACTACTCAGGGGTAAGCCCCTACTAAATGCTGTGCATTGTATTGGAATTTTTTGGAAAGGACAGTACATATATATTTTTCTTTTAGTATTATTAAGCGCCTAAGGAATGAAACCAATTGCTGTGAATTGATCATTCAAAGGCCACCCTTGAATGATCAATAGCAATTGTTTCATCGTTGCATGTTGTATAGTGAGTAATATAAGGTGGATCGGCATGTAATATAGGATGTTATTGTGTGTGTTAAATGATACCTATAGTACTCTTATTTTATTAAAGAGCCTTAGAGTAGCAGGCGGCTCTATATGATGGCAAAGTCAATTGCCGAAGTTTTATGAGAAATAAAAGAAAACTCTTGTTTTTGAATTCTAAATTATTTCTGATTTTATTAACAAAATTCATGATCTTATATACTAAATTAATTCTATGTTTTCTACATTATTCTCCTACTTATTCCAATAATATCTTATTCTATTTCTCTTACTTATTCCAATATTGCTTATTCTATTTCCCCTACCTATTCCAATAAATTCTTATTAACCATTTAATATTTTAATTGTTTACATGTTAATGACCTACTCTAGTTAAATCTCATATTCATATTCACGTTCGTAATGCAAACCCAGCGACCCACATCAGTTGACACAAGCCACTTGATATTGCATACTCTGCATAATTACATATTTGTTCTTTTTATTTTCGGTGAAGTCACTTTGTAATATAATACTAAATTTAAATTCTTTTATATTTATTTTGGGTTCTCATACTTTAATAATTTTGTTTTGTTTATATTTGTATGTTTGTTTATGTTACATGCACTACAATTTAATTTGGGTTCTTATTATTTATTTTGTTATTGTTTACATATGTTTGGTTGTGTATGCATGTTTATACTACATGCACTACACCCTCACCGTTTAAAAGAAAAAAAAATATACAATATTTTATTTATATTTTTTTTTGATACCAAAATACTTAAATTAATTTTAATCTATTTTTGTGTACAATCATTGGTTTATTATCTTTTAAAATTGTTACATTTACATCTTTTGTGTTAATTACTTCAAATGGACCAATGTATTGGTTTTCGCTTTTCTTTGCGTTTTCTTTTCTTAAAAATACTTTATCTCCTAATTTTATTTGAATATCATTAGTATTTTGATCTTTAAAATTTTTCTGTTTTATTTTGTTCTCTAATAATTTTCTGTTTGCCATTTCATGGGCATGTTTTAATTTTATTCTTAGTTCTGTAATGTAATCTTCATAATTATAAAATTTATCTTCTGACATAGGTTCGGTTGGCATTGAAGCTAATCTTCCATATACAAGTTCAAATGGAGAAAAACCTGTTGATGAGTGTGGTGTTGTATTATACGCGAACATATAATACGGAATCCATTCATCCCAATTGTACTGTTCCGTGAAAGAACGCATATATTCGTTCAAAACTCTATGATTTCTTTCAATACTTCCTAAAGTCTCATGATGGTATGCTGTTGAAGTAACATGATTAATCCTCATAAGTGTACATATTCTTTTAAATAATTCGTTTACAAATTCAGTTCCTCTGTCTGTCTTAACTGTATCAAAACATCCATATTTTAATATAAACTTTTCTACTAATATTTTGCCTATTTCTGATGCTTCTTTAGTTTCTATTGGAAATGCGTCAATGTATTTTGTCAGTTCACATTGCGCTGTTAATATATACCTATATCCGTTTGATACTCTTAATGGACCTACTGTATCTAATTGTATAAACTGAAATGGTTTTGTAGGTGTGTTAGTGATTTGAAATGGTGCCTTGGTATGTTTAATTATTTTATTTTTCTTACAACTCTCACAATGACTTATATAATCTTTAATCATTTTATACATATTTTTCCATATGTACTTTTGTTTTAATCTAATGACTGTTCTACGTACTCCTGCATGTCCTCCGTGTGGAGTTTCATGGTACTCTTTTATAATTTCTTTTTGTCTATCTTTCTCCAGTATTCTTTCTGGTTGTTTAAATAATATTATCTCTATAGGTCTCTGCCTATGTCTACCTTTATTTTGCATGCTATTATACATTTTAATTAATTTTTTTTCATTTATATATTTAAATATAACATCATCCTTCGCTAGCGATACTGTAAATATTTGGTTATCTCGTAAGACCTTAGTTAACTTCTGCAAGACTGAACCTAAATTCAAGTATGCATTTTCATTACCAGATACTGTAACGTGATTTCCAAAAATTTCAATTCTTGGCATGCTTCTATTTATTTTATCTACAATAAATTTTAATCTTGGGTACCCTTTCACTTGTGAAAACGAGATACCATTCCACATATAAATTTTCTCTTCCTTACTTCTTTCCTCATCTTTTCTAATCGAAGTATTCTCATTATTAGTATTTTTACTATTTTTCTTCAATTCTTCAGTCATTTTTCTAGTCATTATGTTTATACTTTTTGGCATCATATCTTTCAAATCGTTAGAATCTATTTTGATTCTCGATAATGCATCGGCATTAGTATTAATCTTTCCTTGCTTATATATGATCTCGAAATCGTAATCCATGAGATCCAATCTAATTCTAGTTAATCTTGATGAAGGGTTTTTGTGGGTAAACAATGATACTAGTGGTCTGTGGTCAGTTACTACTTTAAATTTTCTACCGTATAAATATGGTCGAAAATGTGTAATTCCCCAATGAATAGCTAAAAGTTCCTTCTCTATTATAGGTTTGTTAATTTCATGTTTATTGAGAGAACGACTTGCATATGATATTGGTAAATCGTTATTTATTTCACCTTGTGAAAGAACTGCTCCCAGTGCGTAATCTGATGCGTCTGTAGTTAAAATAAATTCCTTTTCAAAATCTGGGTATTGTAATATTGGCGGATTTGAAACTATAGTTTTTAACATTTCGAAAGATTTTTGACAATTTTCTGACCAAACAAATTTTTGGTTCTTCTTCAGTAACTCATTAAGTGGTTTAGCTATTTGAGCAAAATTTTTAACAAAACGTCTATAATAATTGCAGAAAGCTACGAATCTTCTTGTGTCATCTGTATTCTTTGGAATTGGATACGTTTGTAGTGCTTTACTTTTATTTGGGTCTGTCATCACTCCTTTATCTGTAATAAGATGTCCTAAATAAACTACTTCTGGTTTCAAGAAATTACATTTATTTGGATTTAATTTAAGGTTGTGGCTTTTTAATCTTTGAAATACCTTCCTTAAATTATTATTGTGGTGTTGCAAAGAACATCCAAAAACAATTATATCGTCTACGTAGATAAATGCATTGGAATCTAAACCTGTTAATGCTATTGTCAGCATTCTTTGGAAACTATTTGACGATATTTTGAGACCAAAGGGTAGTCTCTTGAATTGATAGTGTCCATTATTTGTAGAAAATGCTGTAAGTGGTCTTGATTTTGGTTCTAATTCTATTTGGTGGAATGAACTTGTCATATCTAGTGTCGAGAAATATTTTGCTCTTCCTATTTTGTCTAACACATCATCTAGCTGAGGTAATGGGAATTTGTCATTGACCAATTTTTTATTTAATTGACGATAATCAACAACTAGTCTCCATTTCTTTTCATCGTTGTCACTTTTCTTTGGAACTAAAAGTAATGCAGAATTATAAGGACTAACAGATGGTTCTACTAAATCTTCTTCTATTAATTTGTGAACCTGTTTTTTGATTTCCTCCTGTTGTGATTGTGGTAATCTATAATTTCTAGTGTAAACAGGTGTATCGTCTGTAGTTTGTAGCCTTTGCTTATAGAAATTATTTGCTGTTAAATGATCTCCTTCCAAATGAAAAACATCTTGAAATTCCATGCATATGTCTTCTATGGTCTTTCTTGCTGTAATATCGCTTGTATCTATATTTAACAAATTCTTTAATTTTTCCCATCTAGCTTTTTGATGACCAACTTTCTGTTTCCTCGGATGACTTTTCCTCTTTGTTTGAAGTATTCAAAATTTTAATGTGTTTTGTCCCATATTTTGGGATTATTGTATTACTAACAAAAATATCGTCGTTTATTTGTTTTGCACATACAACACTATCCTCTTCTAGTTGCACATTTATTGCCTGTATCATTTCTGTTCTAGGTGGTATAGTAAATTTATTTATGTTTGCTCTCATAGGTAATACGTATTCAATTTCGTTTATTAATATAGATAAAGTGTATGTTTCATAATCTATTTTTGCCAAATATTTACTAAAAAAATCTCTACCGAGTATACCTTCTAATGCTATTGGGAAGTTTGAGTTTACAATTTGAAATCTATGGTCTATTAAATCTTCCGGAAATACTAGTTTCAATATTGAAGTACCCATTGTCCGTATTGCTCCATTTTCAATACCCGTTAGTTTGCAAGCATTATGTTCTTTTATCTCCTTATTTCCTATAAAATTCTCTTTACACACTGAAATATCTGCACCTGTATCTATCAAAAATCTCACTAAATTTCCTTCATCAGTTCTCAATTGTACAAAATGTGGTGCACTTGCGTGCGAGTCATAAGTTTTCAAGGCATAACTTTTTAAATATTTTTGTCTTGGTTCCCCTACATCTTCTGTTGAATTTACTCTTGAGGATTGCAGGGGTTTATTTCGTTTCCCTGTTCCTGAGTAACATATACCCTTCTTTGGTTTCTATTTCTAAACCCACCATTTCTCTGGTTGTTATTATTGTAATTGTTGTAATTATTATTTCTCGGGTGGCCGGTACCATGGAAATTACCTCTTCTTGAATTGTTATCATTCCTATAATGGTTATTAGGGCTGTCATTACTATTACTTCTGTTATTACCTCTGTAAGTATTGATGTTATTACCACGAAACCTTCCGTTATGAGAAAATTTCCTGTTTCTACTGAATTGCATAATTGAATGTGGTGGTGCAACCACCTCTGAGGCTATTTGAATTGCTTCATTTAAACTCTTGGGTCTAGCTGCCAAAACAGTAGCTCTATGTGGTTCATTCAAACCATTTTTAAAGGTACTAAGTGCCACTTGATCATTCATTTTAATGATTGTTTCCCTACATTCGGAACCTAGTTCCGTAATTTGTAACTCATTCAGGCAGGCTATGAGCGATTCTATTCTATTAGCGAACTGTGTCACTGAATTATTGCCCTGTGTTTGTTTTGCTAAATCAGTATGTATCGAAGAGAGTGTCTTTCTTGGTGAGAATACCTTCCTAAGAGTGCTCTTGAATGCCTCTAGAGAATTTGGTGTTTCCTCTGAAACCAATTTGTTCCTTACTTTGTCCGTCAACTTAGTTGCCAGTACGAACTTTACTAACTTACTAACCTCTACATTATCCTTAAGTGTATCAGCATAGAAATCTATTATACCTATGAAGTTGTTCATTTGCCCTAGGTCACCATTGAACTCTGGTATTATTTTGGAAGCGTCGAGTATGCCAAACGATGCCATTTCTGTATTGTCTTTTGTTCTCAAATAATATAAAATCTTTTTCTCAATTTCATTAATGTCCTCTATTGGACAACCTTCATCATTTAATGCAATAAACTTTAATTCTTCAACTACTCTTAAAGTATTTATTATATAATTTTTTGTATAATTTCTGTTAGGACTTTTCTTTAAATTCTTATATATACTTATCAATCTAAAATTTGACTGCTTTCTTTCTCATATATTCCTTATAGTATTAATTTATTTTTCCCAGCACCAACAGAATTAAAAGGATCAGTATTATCTGTTGCATATGATCCTGAGTCAGTGTAAGCACACCCTTATTGTTCTCATTTACAATGATGGCCTCTTTTGAAAACCATCCGCCCATTTTAAATTTTAATTATTACAATAACTTCAATAACTAATTATTATATAAAATTCTTATTTAATTTTCTTTTCGTAAATTTTTAATTTCATTCAATAACTTTGATTTCTCCTTTTCACAATCATCTTCTTCTTCGGTTTTATCATCATACATATCAATAACTTCTACTTCGTCTCCTGTCTGGTTGCCTCTAATTCTTCATCAGGATATACATTTTTAATATAATTTTATTTAATTATATTCGTATATAATTTAATTTTTGAATTTCGGTCGGCAGGATATAATATAGGATCGTATGTGGGCAGGATCGCCATGTAATATAAGGTGGATCGGCATGTAATATAGGATGTTATTGTGTGTGTTAAATGATACCTATAGTACTCTTATTTTATTAAAGAGCCTTAGAGTAGCAGGCGGCTCTATATGATGGCAAAGTCAATTGCCGAAGTTTTATGAGAAATAAAAGAAAACTCTTGTTTTTGAATTCTAAATTATTTCTGATTTTATTAACAAAATTCATGATCTTATATACTAAATTAATTCTATGTTTTCTACATTATTCTCCTACTTATTCCAATAATATCTTATTCTATTTCTCTTACTTATTCCAATATTGCTTATTCTATTTCCCCTACCTATTCCAATAAATTCTTATTAACCATTTAATATTTTAATTGTTTACATGTTAATGACCTACTCTAGTTAAATCTCATATTCATATTCACGTTCGTAATGCAAACCCAGCGACCCACATCAGTTGACACAAGCCACTTGATATTGCATACTCTGCATAATTACATATTTGTTCTTTTTATTTTCGGTGAAGTCACTTTGTAATATAATACTAAATTTAAATTCTTTTATATTTATTTTGGGTTCTCATACTTTAATAATTTTGTTTTGTTTATATTTGTATGTTTGTTTATGTTACATGCACTACAATTTAATTTGGGTTCTTATTATTTATTTTGTTATTGTTTACATATGTTTGGTTGTGTATGCATGTTTATACTACATGCACTACACTTCGCTAAGTAGGTTTAGCAGGTTTAGCTGCTATCTGCTACTTCCCATAATAAACATATAGTGATAAGATGCTTTTATACGTCTGTGAATGTGGCATCCAAATAGAGTCAGTTATGAAATAGTCATCGAAGATCTGTATGACCAGACATTGTCAATCAGCAACAATGAATAGACAGCTAATTCCTTTTTACTATAAACTAAATATTAAATATACGCCACATTAAAACTCATAAAAATAATTTCAGAAGAATATGAATTTTAATACATATTTATTAATATAATTTCTGTATGCTTTTAGACTCATACATAGTTGTAAAAGTTAAAGCTTAACTTTCAGATTTGATACTTTTAACAAGTATTGTTAGAAAAGGGTGTAGTGATGTTGTGGGTAAAATAAAAAAATAATAGTAGATATATATATTGTCCCTGCCTAACGCATAGTGTACCGGCGCTAATAAACGCCACGGGTACAAAAAAGGTTTTTTACTGGCAAATTTATATGCCAAAATAAGAAGATGATGATGCCGATTTAGAGGCTTGAATCATAATGATTTCTTTATTGATTTTTCCTTCGTTTATATACAAAACTAACGGTACAATCAAACTACAAAATAACTGGAATAACAATAGGTTTCCAGTGGGAATAAAATAATATTTAGGGAATACAATAGGTTTCCAGTAGGAATAAAAATAATAATTAGGGTAGTACTTATAATAACAAATTTTGTATATTAACAATAATTAATTTAGTTTTGTAATATTAGCTTAATTTACTAATAATAATTGTTTACTTATATTAATACACTACACCCTAACCCTCAAGAAAAATTTTACAATTTTTTTTTTGAAAAAAATTTTACAATTTTTATAGATTGAAATAATTGTATTTAAAAATAGTTTTTACAAAATTTAAGTGTTTTTATATAATAAGGGAAAAATTTTTTTTGTTTATAATAAATATAATATAATATATATTATATAATAGATATATAATTCAAGGATTATTAGATTTTTATATAATAAAATGTTTAAACAAAATTTTTTTTGTGGTTGATTTTTCTTACTGTTAAAATTTCGTGCAAGAACTAAATCATCTTTCTTTAAATTTGAAGGATTATTATTATTATATATTATTCATTTACTCTTTTCTTTTTAGCCTTTTCTAAATATTCTTTAGCTTTAGTTGACGAGTATCGCAATCTTACTTTTAATTCTTTTTGCATAATTATTCGTGTCATAAATTGGTCTGTTATCTAATATATTATTGTGGGGAACGTTTGGCAATCTCCTGAATATCAGTTCGCACGGCGAACCTTTTCCTATTTATTTCACTAAAAACTTTCCTGAAATCTTCCATCTCATACCCTCAAAATTTTATCGCTGGCGTCTAGAGCGAGTTCCTGTATTCCAAGGATAGCATCTTCGGTAAAAGTTTCTCCAAGGCAACTGTGTGCTCGTTGGATTATCGCCACACCTTATTACTACCTCAAAATCAGTAACTACTATGCCCCGCCCTCTAAATTTCGTATCTTCAGACTTTTCATATTCATTTCACTAAAAACTTTCCTGAAATCTCATACCCTCAAAAATTTTATCGCTGGCGCCCAGAGCGAGTTCCTGTATTCCAAGGATAGCATCTTCGGTAAAAGTTTCTCCAAGGCAACTGTGTGCTCGTTGGATTATCGCCACACCTCATTACTACCTCAAAATCAGTAACTACTATGCTCTGCCCTCTAAATTTCGTATCTTCAGACTTTCCACAGATGCGCATTCCTATATAAAAATTTCACCAGATGTTTTGCTAGAAACATCTTTTTTCTACCTGTATCGTCGATTCCCTGATTTAATTTCCTTTTCATATTCCTTGTCATTGCCACTATCGTCCTTATTCTATTTTCATTTCTTTCAATTCTCTGTTCCCATATACGTATATTTTATAATCTTCCAAATCTCTTCTTTCTAATTTTCTGTCTTTTTTGATTTTTTTTTTTTTTATGTTAATTTCTAATTTTTCTAAATCTTGTAAATTTTTTCTATATTTTTCATTAAAATATTTTATTTTATTATTTAAAGATTTTATTTTCTAAAAATATTTATTAAGTAGTATAAAATGATTTTCTTTTCATATGATTATTTTTTTAAATGCACGGTAACCCTTTTTTTTTAATGTCCCTGTTTTTCACAAACAGCTGTATTATACTTTATACAGTACTATGTATGCATATGGGTTAAACCATATCAACTCAACTTAAAATATGCCGTTTTTGAAATGACTGTCTCCGAATTTGCTCATTTTTGGTATGAATAAAGTATATCATAACACTAAGACAAATATAAAATTTAAGGGCACTGACACTTCTGGATCCGGAAATATGAGGTCTTGAAAATCGGAAAACAGTACAAAAATGCACAAAGTTACACTTACTTAATTGTAATTTTCTAAGAAAGTATTATAGCTACGCATCTCGTAAAAGTCGCATTTGGAAGGGTATTAAATTACCTTTTATTTAATATGCAACATGATTTTTTCTTTGAAAAAGTCAAAGGTCAATTTTCTTTATCTATAAGTCGGAAGCCTATATCTCCGAAAGCGACCTTTTTAAAAATTTGAAAAAAAATTATGCCAAAGATAGTTTCGTTCTCTACAGCTGTGAAAAATTTCAGAGTGGAGGTATTTTTGGATCAAGAAATAAAAATCAAATCGCAAAAGAATGTGATTAAAACTAGTCTAACAGTGCTGGAATGGTAGACGATTTTTCGATTTCGATTAGCTGGAACCGCTTATTTTGTGAGTTTCAACAAAAAAATACATAAGTCAAAAAGAAGGGATGTGGGATGGAGGCAAATAGTTCTTCATCGGGGTCAAAGGTTGGGTTGAAGGAATAAAAATCTACAAAAAGCTTCACAACTTCCCCAGATTAGCCCCTAGAGGGATAAAATGTAAGACCGACACTTACTAATATTTTACCCCCCAACTTTTTATTTTTACTTTCTTAGAAAATTACAATTAAGTAAGTGTAACTTTGTGCATTTTTGTACTGTTTTCCGATTTTCAAGACCTCATATTTCCGGATCCAGATGTATCAGTGCTTCCAAACTTTGTATTTAATTTAGTTCTATGATATACTATATTTCTACAAAAAATCATAAAATTCGGAGGGGGTAGGTTAAAACCATTGGTTGATTTGACTTGGAATATCCCATATTTAAACTGGCAATACCATAAGTAATTTGACATTTATATACTTTCGCTTGTTTACAATTGTGAAAAAAATTTGTTAAAAGAAATGTGTTTTTATAATATTCATTTTCTTTCTATTTATTAAAAATACAAAATATTAAAATTGAAAATAAAATATAATTATGTTAATTGTGTTTTATAAAATTTTGTGTATAAATTCATTTGTGTTTTATAAAATTTTGATGTATCAATTCATTTTTTGTGTTTTTTTTTTTTTGTTTGTTTTACATGCATGAGAGTGGTTGTGTATAATAAATTTATAAACTCATATTTTAATTATTTTATTTTTTGAGTTCAATAAGTCGGCTTCAATAATATAAATTTGTTGCCAAGCTTTGGAAGCTTTTTGCCAGGATGGTGTTGAGTCTGCAATTACTGTTGCCCTCAACAGATATGGATTTAGGACTCTTCATTCGTCCGGTTTTACTGGACGACTTTTCTTTTGGAACCGCCATGTAAAGGCGTTCTATTTTATTTGGCAGGATTGCCATGTAGTGATGTTGTGGGTAAAATAAAAAAATAATAGTAGATATATATATTGTCCCTGCCTAACGCATAGTGTACCGGCGCTAATAAACGCCACGGGTACAAAAAAGGTTTTTTACTGGCAAATTTATATGCCAAAATAAGAAAATGATGATGCCGATTTAGAGGCTTGAATCATAATGATTTCTTTATTGATTTTTCCTTCGTTTATATACAAAACTAACGGTACAATCAAACTACAAAATAACTGGAATAACAATAGGTTTCCAGTGGGAATAAAATAATATTTAGGGAATACAATAGGTTTCCAGTAGGAATAAAAATAATAATTAGGGTAGTACTTATAATAACAAATTTTGTATATTAACAATAATTAATTTAGTTTTGTAATATTAGCTTAATTTACTAATAATAATTGTTTACTTATATTAATACACTACAAGGGTATGAATTCATAGATCACTTTTATCAGTCTTATATAGATTGAACCTCATGTCACTGGCTTGATTATTTTTCATCCTCATCATTGATTCCTATTCACCTTTTGCCTCTCTAAGCAAAAGCTAAAGCAAAAGTTATTTGTGTGTAAATGTTTTTTTAAAAGGAATACTTTACAGTTAGTAAAGTCTTATCGACCATGTAATACAAATATTATCTTATACCAAATACTTAATTTGGAAAATTGTTCCCAATCTATTGTATTTCTTCCTTGTAAAGAACATGTACTTCCTAGATTTTTTTATCTCCCTTTTTATCAACATTTTTGTGGACAATAAGAAGCTAATCATGTTGAAATATAAATTTTCTCTTTTTTTTTGTCTATCTTCTTGTTTTCGTTTCTTTTATACCCTTTTCATGCAATTCAATTCATTTCGTTCTTTTGTAGTCAATCGTTACAAAACATCTATTGAGAGAAATAAAAGTATCCGCTTGATTTTTGAAATCATGACAATGCACTGGTGTTGGGAGTTGGGCAGACATATTAGTTGCTGTGCTTCACGTATTGTGCCATTTCTGTATGTCAAGTGATTGGATTCTCATCTCACCATCAACACCAAATTGAATTGTCATTTCTGATTCCTTTGCATTTGCCCTTGCTGTTGGTATTCAAGTCGTTGCAGGCAATGTGTAATAGCAATGATGAAAAGTTTAAAGCTTGGCATGTTCTAAATCCGCATATTTATGTGAGCTTATGTGAAAGAGCAATTTTGTTAGATTTCTATTTGATGGCACATTACTTGTAGGATATACATGTACATACATGACTACTGAGTGTTAAAAGAGGAAACTATTTTAGTGAACATAACACTCTCAGGCATTCAGTCTTATGTATATTGATAACCATATAGTCGTACATGTGTATGTACATTTATTTGCAGATGTCTTGAACTGAAGATAACTTTGCATTGTTGTAATAAATTTGATTTTATGTATTTAGCTCTAAGGTATAGCAAAAAGTTTTTATAATTTAAGAGAAAGCAAATTGTCAAAAGATTTTCAAGAACTAATCTTCTTAAAGGTGGTAACCTCCAGTAATCTGTAAGGAAAGAAAAAAAAACGACTGCTGCACCAAGGGAGATTATAAAATTAGCCGTGGTTAAGTACAGATGGCGTCTGTAGTATGCAAAATATGATTTTATTTTTTTGTGTGTTGGTCTACTAAGACTATAGCGCAGAGTTAAAATCTCAGCTGTGACATCTCGAAAAAAGAAGAAATATAAAAAAATTATTTCTTTCGGCGACTACCTCTCAGCAGTCTTCCGACAAAAAGCTCTGGGAATAATTGATTGACATGAAAAAGCTTCTGAAATCTGTCGTTCGGATTCGACTTTAAACTGTAAGTCCCAGTACTAATAGATAAAAATTAACACACCCAACATGAGTGCTGCGAGAAGCTAGTCCGTCCCCCAGACACAGGGTTGTAATGGCCAATTATGTATGCATGTATCTGCCAATTACGCACTGTTACATTTTGATAAAGTTCATTCATATCTACTGCTCACAAATATTGATGAGATATGCTTTCAAAAGATATTTCGTTGAGTGGATGAGTTAAACGTATATTTAAAAAATGTATATAAATTAAGCTGAACTATGCTATGAAACAATAAAATTATATTTTATTATCAAACTATTAGAAGCACGTTACAAGTACATTGAAAGCTCCCTTTTTTTTTCAAGAATCATGATTCAAAAATTTGGTTATTTTCGTTTCATTTTAATTAGTTTTCTTTTTTCTGAAATTTTGTTAAAAAAAATTCCAATATAAGTTATACTTAAATTTTAAGTTTCCTCCCCCCCCCCCGCATTTTCGACATATTAAGAAAATTCCTGAATAAGCGAAAAGGCTGTATTCTATGCAACAGTTTTTACTTTTCTTTCCGACTGAAATAGAGATATTGTTCAGAGAGTTTTGTTAAGTAAACAGGTTTAAGGCGGATTCACCCATAAGTTTCTGAAACATTTTTTGTGCAAACGAATTTTTTGTTAAGTGAGAGTTTTCTGCACCACGATTCATCCATTTCAGAAATTTTGTTCGTGAAATCAGTGCTGTCATACTCAATTAAAAATTACATAAATACTTATGTGTATAACGAAATAGAAACTTAATTAAATTTGTGTCAAATTAAGAAAATAAAAGCTAATAATATTAAAATTTATAACTAAAGTATGTAAAGAATTAATAGTATTTGTGACGAATTTTTTAGCAAGAATAAAAAGATTTTGTTTTGTGATGGATGAAATGGATAAAAATCATTTGTAACAATTATACAGTAAATTTATTTAATACTACTACCTCCTTATGTATTTTTTAATTTAAAATTTTTCTATTTTTGCCACCAATATTTCTTATTTTCTAATAAGTTTACTTCTCGTTTGCTTTTTCTTTACATTATTCACTTTACCATACTAATTTTTTAATATAAATGCCAAGCAATATGGCATGACTCTTGTATAAATTTTGTATAATGTGGTAGCCTTTTTCAGTGTGATTCGGACCAAATTTAAAATTAATTTAAATCAAGCTGAGAGCACTTTGCACAAAATCATTTCTCTCGCTCTCTGAGAGAAACGTTAAACTACATATAAAAAAATTTGGTCCGAACCAAAAATGTTTCAGAAACTCATGGGTGAATCCGCCTTTAATGTCTGGAAATAATAAGAGGAAATAAACTTTCGTGAAGGCTTTTTTTTTATTTTATTATAGGGGTAAACCCCTACTTATGCTGTACATTGTATTGGAATTTATGAAAAGGACAGTAAATATTATTTCTTATATTATATTATTATTAATTGTTAAGCGCCTTAGGAATGAGACAAATTAATCATTCAGAGGCCAGTGTTACACCTTCACTTTTGAATGATAACAGCAATTGGTCTCATCGTTGCATGTTGATTGTATGGTGAGTGCCTTTGCTAAGTAGGTTTAGCTAACATTTACTACTTCCGAATAGATGGCGGTTGTCCCCTGATCATTCGTTCGTTGATGTTGTTAAGGTGGATGAGAGTGGGATGTCAGGGAGCGTTTTCTCTGTTGATGGGAGTGGGGGAAACCTGTTTTTTTAATTATAATTTTGAAAAAACCGCACACTAACTTTATAATTTTTCACCTTGGCTGAAATTTGAACCTGGGCCATTTGAGTTTTTTGTGCGAGCGCTCTAAACACTGTACCACGCACCCCCCATATCATAATAGTATGCAGAAAGGAAAAACTTGAGGAAGGATTAAACACTAGACTTTCAAGAAGGTATACCAACTCATCGCCTGACTGTTTCTAGGACTGGACCGGGAAACTTTAGGAATTTGAAAAGCGACTTGACATTAAGCTGAGTATTACGAATTAAATAGCCAGTTTAGACTTTTTATACTTTTATAAGAAAAAAAAAAAAAAAATACATTCCGATAGTAAACGGAGGGATTAAAACAAAAGGCAGCATAGGAGCGGGCGGAGATTCTTAACCCTGCCACGAAAAATTCTGAGCTCTTAGGAAAACTTATCAGCATTTTACTGGTCAATGTTTATGCCATCGAAAAATGTGCTCAATTCAACCTGTTTAAAGCGTAAAAAGAGCAGGAGATAGCCATACACTATCTAAAGGGTGGTTAAATTTTAAGGGCCGATGTTGATTTTAAATATAACAAAAATTATTTATGAAATTATTTCCAATTTGTTTTTATTATAATAACTTGGTATGATTCAATTATCTATGGAGCAAAATATCGAAGTCGCCACGACCTCGGCGGCATTTCTCCATCTGATGATACAAATTTTCGCTGGCGCTGAGACATAATTGAGGTTCTATGCCGTTAATGTGTCGAATTATCTCAATGCTGGCTTATCAAGATACACCTTTTCTTTCAAATAACGCCAAAAAAAGAAGTCAAACGATGTCAAATCCCATGGTCTTGGCGGCCAATTGACATTGCCACCACATGAGGTAACACGGCCATTGAATTTGTCGCCCAAAAGAGCCATTATTTCGTTAGCTGTGTGGCAAGTGGCATCGTACTGTTTAAACCACATATCGTCCACATCCATATCGTCGCAAGAATTAAAGAACGCTGTAACTGACAAAACATTTAATGTTCACCAGAGCCAAAAAGCCTGTATGAAAGTAGAAAGAAGACACTGGTATTTTTCAAAACGCAGACGGCGTAATTGAATTTCTTTTTATCATAGAAATCTGGGACCGGGACCAATTGACGCGTATTTTTTTTTTCTGATAAAAATGATGTAAAAACAAAATGTTTTTTTTGATTATTTATCAGTTATCTTTCAATTCGGGCCGTAAAAAGTTCGATGTCATCTCACAATATCAAACACCATTCACAGTAACTGCCTGACCGGCCTCATTTTGGATAAAATACAGCCTGATAATGCCACCAGCCCATAAACCGCATGAAACGGTCACTCAAATGCGGCATTTCTGCTTATTGACAAATCCACTGAGATGAAAATGTGCCTCATCATTGAAGATGACTTGAACGCCCATTTTCATAATAAACCTGAATAACTTTACGGTTGCTCGATTGTGTATCTTTCTATGGTTCAAATTAAGAAATATTGAATGAAAAGCAGAAAAATTTGACATTTAGGTGTGGTTCATATTCTGCATCGGCCCCTAAAATTTAACCACTCAATAATAGCCATACTATCTAATGAATCGAGGTTGGTATGAATCAAGGTTGACACCGGCTGACATTTTAAAATTCGTCAGAGCAACGAAACTCGAGAATACACAGTATAGAAGCCTTAGAAAAGTTAAGGACTGTACAATAGATCTACAGGTCCAAGTACATTAATACCTCATGTATAAATAAATAAATGAATATTATTTGAAAATTGGCGATGAAACTTTAATTTTAATTTTAACCACTCGGAGCTCACTTATTTAGTTAATGAACAATTTTTTAAAATTTATACCCAAATTCCTATATTGTGCATGTAGGTCATAGGAAAAATTCTGGCTGTTTGATAATCTTTTGCTATTTTTTTTTAAATATGCTGTGTTTTCTACAGTTTTTAATTTTTCAATTTTGCCTTTGTTTTTCTTTTTAATTTCACTGCAATGTATTTTCAATTTCACAATTGCTTCACTATTTCACAATAATTTAATAATTAAATTTCTATGTAATATGAAATGTATGCTTTTGGGATAAGCATGTCCCTATGGAGATTTCGTCTTTGCTTAAGAGACTCGTCAGGAGACTTTTTCCCCAAGGTGTTATTCAAAACTATAAATACTTATGTTAAAATAGTTATAGACTAAATGCGAATCATATCCCATTTAGTATATATAAACCAAACAGAAGTATTTACAAAGCAATACATTACTGTTTTTCAAAAATTCTATTTCTCTGTTCTACCACAGCAAGCCATCCAGCGCACAGTGGGTTAGAATAGAATATTTTCTTGGATCAAATCAGGGAAGCTATGTTTGGATAATTTTTCTTTATTTTTCAGTTAATACCATTTAAATAAGTAAAACAAAATGTTTTCGTAGTATATTTGAGTATAATTTTATTAACCCTTATCGGTCGTAAGTCATCTCTGACGTGACAACAGTACTTTTCTGCAACGGTCGTATGGCACGTGTGAACTGACAAGGCGAATTATGTCGAAACATACTGTCTATTGATGAGATTTGTTTTTAAAATGCATTCATTTCTTCAATTTACCGTTACCATTTGAAAATACGTATTTACCGTTACTTTCAATTTACCGTTAACGTTTGAGCATAAGAATCTTTTCAGTTTGTCGTTATCAGCAGAGCATTTAACTTGTGCAATAAACTTTCAATTCTTTTTTTTTCATATTTGTTAAAAATAACTACAACCTGGTGAGAATCAAACGTGTGAAAAGTCGCGTCCGATAAGGGTTAAATAATGCCAAATATCAGTGTAGGTATATAGTGCAAGAAGTACAGTATGAGAACTTAAACATTACATTTTATACATCTTAAAGTTAATCATCAACATCATCACCACCATCATCATTATCATCATCATAACTATCATTATCATCATCATCGTTATCATCAGCAGCATCAGCAACTTCAACATCACTGAAATAGTTCTTGTTCGGAGTTGCAGGATCAATTAAATCAATTTTCTCTTCTGGCAAGCTTTGAACCTTCGTTGTAGGCAATTTTTGCATGCTTGAAATAATTGGGTCACAGGTTATCAAAAACATATTAAAAATGTTTGATTTTTCGCGATTGCACTTTCGTGAATAAAACTCCCTATATTTTTTAAAATCTTTATTTCGAGCATCTTGCGCTTCTTCTGATAACTGCCCAATAGGTAAAATGGCATTTAACAAAATTTCGGGTCCGTGAAAAAAATAATTGTGCAAGGTGTGTGGCATATTGTCCCAAGGATACGTTTCAATAAAAAGTCATCCTGTGTGCATAAGACGTGCAAAAAACATTCAAAATTCGAGTCCAGCCATGAAGAATGGAAAGGCCAAATCGTAAATTGTCTACATGTACAGGTCTTTCGATCAGTAAGAAAAAAATAACATGAACAAGAACAAAACACCACACACAACAACAGCAGCAGTCGCGAAATCAATGTGATTTTTAGCTATTTGACTGCTGCAACACTTGCATTAAACAATGCATAGCTTCTAAAAGCCAGAAAAGGGCAGCGTAAAATTTTGCAATATAATAGAGATTTATACACTTTCTAATATAAACTAAAAATTCTGACACGAATGTGGAGGAATAATAACTATATATCCATTTAAAATATAAAACTGCTCATTTTTTTGGCATTTCCAATATAAATGACTAAATCTAAAACACTTCCATACACAATTTGATACTCAAGTGCTAACGAAGTATTTGCAAAATAACTTGAACTTGATATTTCCATTGAAAAATTGTTAACTTTTGCAATACTTTTAAAAATAAATAAAATTTTCAACGGGAAAATTTTCACTTTTTTAGCCTTTTTTGCATAAAAATTTTTATAAAGTTTGACTTTGAAGTTTCACTACAAAAACACCAGAGCACTTTTGACATTTATTTTAACGACAAGGGATGTAGAATTTTATATACTCTAACCGGGTACAAAAAATTTTTTAAAATTTTTTTTTAAAATTTTTTTTTTCTTATTTTTTAATTTAATTTCTATATATATTGAACTTTCTGAATCTTTCAATTTTAAACACAAAAAATTTTTCGCATAATTTCATAAAGATTTTGAGCGTGATTTTATTAAAAATTTTTCCGATATTTCCTCCAAAATTTATTAATTGTGTTTGCGTGAAAATATTTTGCAGACTTTTTTCAAATTTTTACTGATGTTTGCTAACGCGTTATATGTGTACATACAGGCATATGCATCTACTTATGTATACTGTTCGTGTTTAGCAATGTAGTCATATTTAGAAAACAAAGTTTTCAAGTTATTAAAAATAAAATGTTTCGATTAGCAAAAAAAAAAAAATATTTTTTATTTACTCTTGTCTTAAAGCACACGCTCTAAAGGCTTTAGAAGGCAAGTTCACTTAATGCGACGAGGTATGACTATTTTGTAGTGAGATAGCGATATGCTAAAACAAGGGCAACGATTGAAAAGGCTTAATACCATCACAACTCTAAATATATTAAATCAGAAGCAATTGATTCATGGCTTTTAGCTTAAACAAACCACACACATACAAAGAGTACCCATATGAAATACTCGTAACTAAACTTGCATATGCAAATATTCACAACCATAGGCGGCCTTTCTGATAATCATAACCACTGCAACAAGAGCATTTTTAATATCATTTTACAAAAATTTTATGTCGAGTAATCATTACTGAAAGGGAATTTTTTTTACACAAACCCATACATACGCATATATACAGCTGCGTATGCTTTTTAATTCTTGTTTTATTTCAGCGCTCAATGGGGGGGTGTAAACGAGATTTCTTTTAAAGCTCTTTTAATTTTTCATTTGCCACTGTCGAATTTTCGTTCCGTTAGGTGTTTCTCTTAACAACGTATTGCACAGTGATTTTAAAGTACTTATTAAATTTTATAAAATTTGTCAATATCGACTGTTAAAGGTTGCTGCTTAAAATTAAAAAACAAAATTACACATTAGATACCAACATGAGCGAAAAGATTATTAAGTGAACGGTTTACAGCAAACAAACTATAAAGGGTTGGATCAAAAATTACTTTACATATTATAACGGTATAAGGGCTTGAGTCACCTGGGTGGGCACTGGTCTTATGATTGATAAAAAAATTTTTTTTTTTAAATAGCGATGAATTGAATATATAGAGTATCCGTATGAAAAATGGCTAAAAATCTAGAAATACAGTTATGTGTTAAAGACTTGAAGATCCTAACGGATTTCCTGACGGGTCACTGTAGTGTGAGAGCACATCTGATGGCGATAGTAGACGTAGATACTTCTAGACTTTGCTCACAAGCATCGGAAACGGCAGAGCACATATTGTGTGAATGAGTGGCTCTTGATAGATTTAGATGGATGTTTCTAGGGAGACATATGGTCTCATTGGTGGATATATTCACCACTAGGGTTTTAGACCTGCTGGTGTTCATTAGGAAGGCAGTAGGGCTGTTGAACAGACTATAGACCCAAGGGGACGCAATAGATCTTATAAGTCGCAATGTCCTGGATTAGTGCTGGGTCTGAACCAGCTAATAAAAAAAAACAACCAGCTATGTGTTAAGTCCGGAACAACCGACGCCCCACTTAATAACCGTTAAAGCTATCAACTGCCTGATCAAAGTTGTGGAAAAAGTTTTTGGAATCGAAAAACAAGCGTTCGGAATTCGGTTTCTATGTCATTAATTGAATTAATGTTCCACAAACCACAATAATTGTAATGTTTAAATCCATCATATGACTCTAGTGAATAGAAGTCACAATAGAATCAAAGAATTTAAGCACGATCTTAACGAAACACTACTGAACTGGAGATCTAATCTGGCTGAAAGGACTCGTAAAGCTGCCTGTACTATCTATTGATGCCGCAGAGAAGTGGGGGCAGGATGAGGACTATGTCCCCGCGTAGTTCGCTGGATTTACTCAGCGATCATAGAACCTAATCTTTTATACGGAGTGGTCTTTTGGTGGACCGCTCTCGACAAGGACTGCAATGCCAGATTGCTTGATAAGGTGAGGAGGTCTGCGGCAGTGCATTACGGAACACCCCACAAAATCACTCTTTGTTATGCTGGAATGGCTTCCGTCTAGGATTCTTGCCAGACAGCAGGCTAAACTGGTGGCGGTAAGACTTAATGCACTAACACGTTTGTCCCCTCGTGGCACTCCTCTATCCTTTTGGAGTAACCTCAGATACAGGAAAATATTGATTACACTTCACCGAGACTAGAATTACACAGAGACTTCCACACCGAGATTCCATGTAGGCTTGACTGGGCTTCTGGAGAGGTCATTCCCAGTGGATCGGTGGAAGTCTACATTGACTTGTGTGGGGTGTAGGATCTATTCGGAGATGCTCGCCCTCCCTATATTCCTTCACCTCCCCGATTGTTGGGGCGTTTTTCAGCCCGAAATAATAGCTGTATGTCAAGCTGCAAATGTGATACCTCAGAGCTTAACTCCCACTGCTAGTATCTCCATATTATCAGATCTCTGTCGAGTTTGATCACAAACTCTATAATTGTCAGCGACTGTCGCGATACCCTTGGGACACTCTCGCGACAGTGCGACGTTAATCTGATTTGGGTTTCGGGTCACAGGAACATCGCGGGTAATTGTACTGCAGATAAATTGGCTAGGGCGAGTACGTCTCTGCCGGACGTTCATCCTCATGTGGAAGTGGGTATACCTTTTTCCTCTGTAAGACTCTTTATTAGGAAGGGAATATTTATTGTAGTCGCCGTGGTCTAGTGGTTAGTGTGTTGGCTTACTAAGACTAAGACCCTGGGTTCGACTCCAGGCTCCGACATCTTCAAAAAAGAAATATGAAAAAAAATATTTCTTTCGGCGACTACCTCTCAGCAGTCTTCTGGCAAAAGCTCTGAGAGTAATTAATTGCCATGAACAAGCTTCTCAAGTCTGTCGTTCGGAGTCGACATTAAACTGTAGGTCCCGGTACTCATGGATAAAAATTGACACACACAACATGAGTGCTGCGAGAAGCTAGGCCGTAATCCTGACACAGGGTTGTAAAGGCCAGTTATGTATGTATGTATGTATGAATATTTATTGGACGCGAACCTGTCCTAAGCAGGGGAGGAGTCTTGTTACGTTGGATAGACTTACCTGGCCTAAGCTGGTTTTGAGGCGTACCAATTAACTCTTTAAACTGGACCGCAGGGATATCTCTTCCATTGTATCAATGCTCACAGGTCACAGGTACTCTTCGCTTACCCGCAAATAACTTCTGAAGAAGAAGGAAGAAGAGACTATTTTTGCCAATACCCATCCCTGGCTCGACGTGGATTGCTTACATTAGGATCTCCTTTTCTCGATAGCTTGACTGACGTATCGATCCTGGAAATTGGATCAATTGCCAAATTTATTAGGCTCTTTAGCTGGTTTCCAGTATAATTATCTGTGGAAGTAGTGCTTCTTCTTCCTACCTCATGTGGTATCACAACGGGCCACTATGCCTGCTCAAGTGTGCCTTGTTAGTATATACAAGGCTGTTACTTCCTCCTATCCTAACGAAACACTACTGTATCATACAAAAGAGTCTAAAGTTTGTGGTGAAGACAAGGTTTGTTCATATTTATTCAAGCCTGAGCCATATTTTCAAACTCTTATATATGAATCGGATCTAGTGTGTTACAGTTTTGTAGCTCGTCATTGCAAAAAAAAAAAGTATTTTTAAAAAAAGTTTTTGGAACAGAAGAATACAAAAAACTAAGTTGTCATAAGTCCTTGATTTAAGCCAACAAACCAGCAGCTCATAAACCATTGCAAACCAATTCTTAAGTCACAAATACTCTCAAATTATCTACCAGACTTTAATTAAAATCATTTCATTACAACCGTATTTCTGTCTCGTGTTATTATTTAAATTCTTAAGTTTCTCCAGAATACAACTTATTTGTTTATTAATTTTAAAACGAGGTATTAAAGTACTTTGACATGTGGATCTACCGTATACTAGTCCTCAATTTAACCAGGATTTCTATAGTATTTCATAAATTTTATTTTCAAAATGACAGCCCGTATCAAACTTGATAATTTCTATACTAACCTCTAGTCATTTCCACAGGAGCCAAGTGCTCGGATAGCAGCTTGACTATCAGCTATTTCCTGATCTTTTTACCCGTCGCTCTGACAAATTATAAAATGGCGGCAGGTGCCAACTCTGACAATTACATATCCATTCCACTCAAAGCGATTCCTATCGTATTTAAATGCTCACTGAGTCTGCAGTGACCGGTTAGGACTCTCGTCAATATCCCTAGAGAATATAATGCATTAAGATTTTTTCTCGTTATAGTTAATTTGACTGACTTATATCCCCTTTTTTCTGCAGTATACGCTTCCAAACCTTACATAGGCCAATAGTTAAAAACAGTCTTAATTTTTATATCCCTTTTTTATTTTGTTTTGTTTTTAAGACCAATACTCAGGAGTAAGCCCCTACTCATGCAATGCATTGTATTGGAATATTGAAGATAAAAGACAGATACATTAGAATTTTTTTTTTGTAATTTTATTAATCGCCATATATCAATAAGACACGTTGCTATCAGTTGATCACTTAAAGACCAGTGTTATAACTTCACCCTTAAATGATCAACAGCAATTGCCCCATTTGCCGGTGAATGTTTTGATAGTGATTGGTGACCGTCTTTAATAATTAGGTTAGCTGTTATCTTACCAGAAGGTGGCGCTGTACTCCAGAATATTCGTTTAAGGTGGAATAGACCGGATTTGTCAGAGAGCGGTTTTTCTTGCAGATGGGGGGGACTTCTTACTTTTTTTCTTAATTCACAATTTAGAAAAACCGCAATTTTATTTTATAATTTTTGTCCTTCGCTGGAATCGAACCTCGGTCGTTTGAGAGTCTGTGCAAACGCTCTAACCACTATGCCACAATTGTGTTGTGTGGTTGTTCTCTGATCCCACTCAAGTACTATTAAATTATTATATAAGGTTTTAATGCAGTTTTGATTACCGCAGAAACCCTATAGTTTCATAGTTTTTATTAAAAAACAATATTGTACGACTAACTTCTGTATCTCATATCGCTCTGCGTTATGTGGCCCTGAGCGAAAAAAAAAAAATTGTTTTCAAATTCTTTGTAAACCATTCACCCAAAACACACACTAGCATATTACTAATGGTTATTTAAAACCACACATGCAAACAATTGCAAATGAAACATAGAAAATTGTAACATCATTTACTAATGAATCCTTATCAAGCAAGTAGATTAAGATAATTAGATTATTAATAAATTTATTGATAGATATTTTCATGCGCATGAATGGAAAAAAAAGCATGTTCAAATGAATATGTAAGTGAATGACTGACTATGAACAATATTTTTGGGCGAACGTATGTTCTACATATTTTACTTGTTCAAGTGTATTTACAGAAGAGTTAAAAAGGGTTGTTCTAAACGTGTCTATATATAGAAAACAAATCAGTTTTCAATAAATAATTAGTATTGATGTTTAACATTGAATAAATGATGAATTGGTGAACTGATGAATTATATCAAGCAACTGCAAGACAGTTAATACTTTAATATCTGTGTTTACTGTGGCAAATACTCTGCATTCGGTTGTAGGGATTTTTAAAAGCAGAACTTTGAGAGAATGTAATAAATTTATGAAATTATGAAAATTGTTGGCATAATACTCGTATAGTACATATCGTCGCAGGAATTAAAGAATGCTGTAACTGACAAAACATTTAATGTCCACCAGAGCCAAAAAATTTGTACGAAAGTAGAAAAAAGATACTGGAATTTTTCAAAACGCAGACGGCGTAAATGAAGTTCTTTTCATCATAGAAATCTGGGACAGGGACCAATCGACGCCTATGTTTTTTTTCATAAAAATGATTCTTATGAGAAAATTTAGAAAAATTAAACAAATCTAAAATAACTGAATCGAACCAATGTATAATGCGTGACTCAAAGATGTTTTGTCAGAAGTTGATGAAAACAGTCTGAGGCCTACTATTACAACTTCCCTATAAAGTGTCCGATAGGTAAAGATAAATTTTGTTAACGTGGGGAATAAAGTGCCCTTTAAATGCTTTTCGTTATTACAACTTACCTTTAAGATAAAAGTTATATTTTTTAATATACGGCAGTACCAGAACAAGAACCGATTATTTTTATATTAAAATTATCTAAACGACGCCAAGTGGCAACAACACACAAGTTTACATGAATAAATAAACAAACCAAAAAAAAATTTATAAATTGTGCACTAAAAAAACTTAACAGAAGAGATACATTTTTTTCTTTCCATTTTTATTGAATTTACTTCTTGATTGACAAAACAAGCGAAATATTTTTGTTAATAGTTCAACGAACAAAAAATATGGCAGCCTCAGTAAAATATGGTAAGCTCAAAAGTTAAACCTCACATTAAAAGCTAAGGCAAGGAAATCTTCGCAATGGGCCAATTCACATTGGATGAAGATTTAAGGGAATAACTTTTGCTCTTTTCAATACACAATGGAGGAATGCTAAATAGCATTATATCTGTACGCATACACAGCCTAGTATGTGTTAGTGATTTTGTTGTATCTGAGTGCACGGATAAAACGAAAAACTAAATATCGTCGCAAGAATTAAAGAACGCTGTAATATCGAGAAGCTAGGCCGTAATCCTGATACAGGGTTGTAAAGGCCAGTTATGTATGTCTGTATGTAATAGAGCTGCAAAACAATCGATAGTACTATCGATAGTATCGATAGTTTTATTTTTGGCCGACTATCGATGATTTCACTATCGGTAGCGATACTGTCGGTGAATTTTAAAAGTAAACTTTTTCAACGCATGTTTTTTGCCTCCGGTAAATTTTTGTATGTATGTTCTAATTTTTCAATAAAAATAATATATTTGCATTTATTTAATGCAAAATAAAATAAAATAGAGTCAATATTTCAAAAAAGTTTTATCCTATTAAACTCCTTAGGGTAATTAATTTTATTTAAACTTAATTATTTTTATTCAGCGGCAATGGGTACCTTAATAGCGACAACAAAGACGCTACAATTTATAAAAGTGCATAAACACAAAAATAATACAAAGAAGTTTTAAAGTAGAAGTTTCTTGTATTATTAATAGTATTTCTGAAAGAATAAAGAATATTTAAATAAAAAACAGTTTTAAAAAATGGAGAGGTTCCTACAATTAGCAGAAAGTAAGTATTATTACAATACTATTTAAATGTATGTACATATGTATGTGTCCATTGGACACATCCACAGGAGTGTGTATGTCTGTCTATGTTTAATAGAAAATGTCAACGAAAACATTGTGATAGACAACGATGTTGAAGAGGATATTCCAAAAAAGATACGTAGGACGTATTTATATTTTTGGATTTATTTTGAAATAACCAAAGATAAAAATTGTGCTAAATGCCATTTATGGGGCAAATATTATAAAACTAGCGGCAATACTACAAATTTATTGGATCACCTTAAACGTTCGCACCCTAGTTTCAGAGAAGCGGAAAAGTCAATTAAGACCATCGACCACAAACGGTCGAGAAACTCTATTTATTTACATATGTATGTAGAATGTATGTTTTATGTTAAAGCCTTTTACGGTTAACGTTAATTTAAAAAAATTATCTTATATTAATAGCTTCAATTAATTTTTTTCTTGTTTGGCAAATAATTTGCGTTTTTTTGTTATTTTGTAATAAAATTGAAATTTATGTTACAAAAGTATACATATGTATGTATTTTATTTAAATTAATACATTTATTATGAAAGACAGTTAAAAGCGAATAATAACCCATATATATACAGTAGGGTAATAACTTTTTGCATTTTTTGCAAATATCAAATCTCCCCAGACTAAATCGTGTACGGCATGGACAAATATTAAGAACTACGTTTTTAGTTTTTCGCTATCGTTAAAAAAGGTTACGCACCAAACGCGTTAAAGTTTTGAATCAAACAAAGTTAAAAAAAAACTTTTTATGATGCCTTAACATCTTACCATCACACCTATATAATTAAGGCATGCTGATTTCAATAGTAAAGTCCGTTTTTGAGTCAATGGAATAGTTTTCTTCCAAATTTGCTTTTAATTTCCGCTGTTTTTTTGCAGTTTTTTATATAAAAAAAAATCTGTTTTCACATATTTTATTTCATTTTTTTTAATAAAAATTTATGGCAATTCTTGTCATTTTCATATATTGGTTGTAATTTAAAACAAAAAATTAAATCGGTTTGGTAAAAATGAATTATAAGAAAAGCAAAATAAGTGTTGAAAAAAATTCCGAAATTTGGACCAAAAACTTAAATAAATTTCATGATGTTGTTAAAAACTGTAGAGATATACCTGTCGTTGATATACCATTACATAAATTAAACAAAATGCCAAAGGAAGATGATATTAAAATTATTGTTATTATTTGTTTACATACTTACATATGTATAAACCATATATAAAAAAAATTTTTATTAAAAAAAATTTAAAAAAAATATATTAAAGGCATTTTAGAAATCGCTGTCGGTGCGTAAGGTTTTTTTACCAAATTGAACTGAAATAGTCTTATTTATCATTAATACAATATTTGCCATTAGAAAACACCTGGAGAGAATATTGTCCAAAAAAAGTTATCACCCTAATATACAGTACTTGCTATATTTTAATAGAGTTTTACTTACTGGACTTCCGATACAAATTGAATTCTACTTCTCCACTAGATTTTGGAAGAACCTAGTCAAAATATATAAAAAAATTCGTATTGGGATTTTAATTTTCTCAGAAAAATAGAAAACCCATAGTATCGATAGTATCGATAGTTTTGCAGCTCTACGCTGTAACTGAAAAAAAATCGAAAATACGTTTTTTGCATCATTTTTATCAGAAAAAAAATTAAGCGTCGATTGGTCTCGGTTCCAGATGAAAATAAATTTACTTATGCCGTCTGTGTTTTGAAAAATACCAGTGGATTTTTTCTACATTTAACGTTTTGTCAGTTACAGCCTTCTTTAATTCCATTATTCTACAAATTTAACTCTACGACAATCGATGATCGACTAAATAAATGCATATGTATGTGTTTGTTTTGTGCTGTGTATGTATGGGTTTCAATCGGCCTCAATCCTGCATCACAAGAACAACACCAATACATATGAATTTATTCAGTCGATCATTAACTGAGAGTTCGTGAAGTTGCAGCCGTCATTTTAGTTATGGACATGTTGCGGTAGTATTCTGTTTAATTAATTAATTGTAGTCGCCGTGGTCTAGTGGTTAGTGTGTTGGCTTACTATGACATGAGCCCTGGGTTCGGCACCAGGCTCTAACATTTAAAAACAAAGAAATATGAGTGCTGCGAGAAGCTAGGCCGTAATCCTGACACAGGGTTGTAAAGGCCAGTTATGTATGTATGTATTCTGTTTAATCATTTATTTCAAATTCTGGTAATGAAATTTGAATTCTTTTATAAAGAAAAAAAATTGTTTGTTTGTTTTGTTTTTTTAAATTTTTAATTAATTTTGTTTTAGTTCTTAACAGGCTTTTTCCACCTCACTTTTAAGTCTACTTAGCTTTGTTATTTCTTTCGTCGTATTATTATTTTTCGCAATCAGCTTACAATCTTCTAAGACATCTAATTTCAAAAAACGAAGAAAAAGCCTCACATTAATAAAACCATTCCTTTACTTATCTCCCTATTTTCTATTCAAGTTTTCTTGGCTACGATTCAAACAAATTGGATATCTAGAATTAATATTGGCAAATCCACAAGACAATAATGTCATATCGTAAATGATAATGCCTGTGTTAATGATGGAATGATGTTGTCTCATGTAAATTGAACTGTTCGAATGTATCAAATGGTTACTGTTAACAGAAATGTTAAAGTAATCAAGCAAAAACCACAAATGCAATTTGTGAATCTTTCTGTATCTTCTTAGAAGACACACAAATAAAAATATTCTCTACTTAAAAACCGCAGATTACGAAATAAACTTGTTAGTACAGATAGTCTATAAAGTTGTTCAAAAAAAAAAAACAGTTTTTGGTTTCTATATGCCGATTTGGTGCATGTTGAGTTTAATATTTTGCATTACGAACATATTCAGGAAACATGTATTGCATTATTGCATTTTCTTTGGGCCTTACTTTTAAATACAGTTCACTTTGTTTCTCATTTGGTGTTCGTTTATTAAAATCGAATGAAATATAAAACTGATTTAATATTAAATTGCTTATTTTTTATTCATTTGCTGAACGAACTTTCTTTGGTTATTAAACTTTAAAATAATTGTGACAATTCATTTGATTTTTTTTTTATTAAGGCCAGAACTCATGCTTTACATTGCTCTACGAAAATATTTAATAGGAAGGGGAAAAGAGGCAGTAATTCTTAATTGGCAGTAAAAACATTTGCTGGCATAATATTCCATAAACGAGCTGTGGGGCTAAAGTATGAATTTTCTCTATAATGCATTGTGTGATTTACAGGACAATCAACTACAAAACGATGCCCTTTGAGAGGTACGAGTGGTCCGTAGGAATATTTAATTATTGGGAATTAATATTCCTTTTGTATCAGAGCATCTTGGTGAAACGCACACCACATTTCGTCGATGCTTCAATGAAACCATAAAGTTGGATATCCTACCGAGATTAATAAACACTTTGGATACTCGATTAAGATCACCGGCTAAGTTTAATCGAATTAAGGCTTTATAAATATTAATAAGTTTAGAAGAACTGAAGTAAATCTTTCACCGTTTCAAAAAACCGGGGCACTTGAATATTTCTTTCGACACTCGAAAAATGTAATAATTTCAACAAACATCACATTTAATTTTCATGCCCAGAACATCAAGAATATCAGGTTCGTAAATATTTACATTAAACATTGGCATAGATGAAAAGGTTGTACCTTCACCACAACGCCTCACAGTGCGGCCGAAGGCTGAACTTTGCGGCCATAATTCAAAAACCTAATTGAGCGGCCTGAAACCTCGCACTCGGGGGTTTTTGAAGTCGCTGATCACGAATGCATCGTCAAAATTATGGAATTCAAAATGGCGGTTCCAATATGACGTCATCATACAATTATTTGAAAAATTACACACTAATGCCCGTATTCAAATTTCTATGCAATATTTGTCAAATAAACCCTCAATAAACGTGTAATATTTTTTATTATCGTTAAATTACGTTGATAAATTAAACAAAAATTAATTGTATCTGGAATAAATTTAACAAGAAATTATATTTTCAGAGGCCTTATTCTGTAACTCTCCTAAACTAAAACTCTATCGCTAAAAATTTATAAACTTGATTTAGGACTTTTTGGCTACGAATATAATTTTTGAACGCTTATTGTAATTTAAAAACTTCATGCCTATTATTTATGAACTTTTTAATTTTATATAAGTATTCTAACGCACAGCCTGTTACAAAAACCCAAAATTTTAGCATTTTAGCTTAAGAGAATTACAGAATAAGGCCCCAGATATAGTTTTGATTGTCACACTATATATTTTAGTGAAAAATTCTATTTCACAAAAAGTTATATAAAAACTAAAGTTGAAGATGGTAGCAGCTAAACCTTGTTTTATTCAGTAACAAATAGTATTCTGAGTAACCTCTAATAAGTTCTAAGGCAGCATACGATTGCGTTTTACTACTATATGATTTGTAAACTCAAATTTTATATAAAAACACACAAAAAATAGATCCTCAAATTTCTACTGCTAAAAATTTTTTTGTTAAGATATTGAAATTTATTAAAGTTTTTCCTTTACTACAGGAACTTTCACACGCACATACATATGTATATAGTAATATAATGTTTTTATGAATGCCCCGCTGCGACTGAAAAAAAGGGGCGACTTAAGATATAGAACGTTGCTATGAGCGAATTTTACTTCTTAGGGGATCACTTCAGCCAACTTAATGATGGAAAAACTCTTTCTAGAAACTTTTTTTTTCGAATTTTGGCCGCAAAGTGCGGTAATTGGCCGCAAAGTGCGCCTGAGCATCATAAAACAACACTGACTATTAATCACATTAAATTCGGCCCTGTTCTAGGGTCATATAATTGTGTGCAGATAATTACGTTATTTTATATTTTTTATATATCTTGAGTTAATGACGCCAAAAAACTTTAGGTTTTTAAAACGTAAAAAAATTACGGATATAACGTCCAGTTTTAGAGATAAATAGCCGAAAACGGATTGCAGACTTGAGAAATTTGATATCAAAAACCTAAGGTGGCATTATTAACTCGAGATAAAAAAAATTTGGATAGAGCACATAAACTCACGCACTACGATTTGTGTCATTCATATTTTATCTTCTCACTCCAATCTCTAAAAGGTTCTGCCTAAATTAAATAAATATTGAGGTAAAGATGTTGCTGTCATTTAGGAAATTTAGATAGAAAAGATCATTTAGAAAAATTAAAAATAGAATAGGAGACAGAAGAGAGCCTTGCGGTATTCCCGATTTTATTTTTTTTATTAAGACTCAGAGGTAAACCCCTAAATTGAAATTTTTGTGGAAAAGATAGTACATTATGACAACAGAACATATACTTTGTTTTCTTATATTATTAAGCGCCTTAGGAATGAGACAAATTCTTGTGAATTGAACATTCAAAGGCCAGTGTTATACCTTCACCCTTGAATGATCAACAACAATTGCCCCATTGTTGCATGTTGATTGTGGTGAGTGCCTTCGCTAAGTAGATTTTTAGCTATTATCTGCCGCTTCCCAATAGATGGCGCTTTTCTCCTGATTATTCTTTTTTCGTTGTCAAAGGTTAAGGTGGAATAGAGTGGAATGTAATTTTGAAAAAACCGCAAACTAACTTTTTCATTTTCACCTTTGCTGGGATTCGAACCTGGGCCATTTGAATTTTTATGCGAGCCCTCTAACCACTATACCACGCACTCCCCCAATTTAAAGTTGAAAGTGACACCGTCAAAAACCGCACGTATAGTGAGGTGCCTGAGAAAGCTCGTTATCTAACTCCTTGCGGACATCATCGGGAAATAATTATTTGTGTGTAAAGAAATGTATCGCCATGGTCTAGTGGTTAGGGTGTCCAACTCCAGCTCCGACATCTTGAAAAAAGAAATATGAAAAAAAAATTTCTTTCGGCGACTACCTCTTAGCAGACTTTTGGTAAAAGCTCTGAGAGTAACTGATTGCTATGAAAAAGCTTCTCAGGTCAGTCGTTCGGAGTCAACTTTAAACTGTAAGTCGCGATACTCATGGCTAGTGATTGATTGACAGACACAACATGAGTGCTGTGAGAAGCTAGACCGTAATCCTATAACAGGGTGTTAATGATCAAATGTGTATGTATGTGTGTATGTATGAAAATAATATTTAGAAAACCATTACAATTCTTTTTAAAAACATAATGTAATGGGAACTAATCGTATTCGAAGTTTAACAGTTATGGCTTAACTACGGATTTTGCATATTAAAAAAATTTAAAAAAAAACGAATAGATTGTGTTTATTTTACCAAATAAAACTCCTATTTGAAACCCGCAACAAATGAAATGATTTTTTTTAATGCTCATTAAATAGATTTTTTATCTGTTATAAGACGACCAATTCAATTGAACTACTCACTAAATTGAACTAAGAGAGCCGGTCGCAACAATTCCCTCTTTTAGTTCCTAAGTTCGTTTTTATTCGTTAGTTCTTCTTATTGTCATGTGTCTCTTTAATTTGAATTTGTCTTTCGTTCAATTTTTTAAGGTAAGGAGTATTGCCACAAAATTTATAAAATTTTCGAAAATATGAAACAAAAAAAAAAAAAAAAGAGAAATGAATTTTTTGTTTTTATTTTTCATAAAAAAATATAACTTTATTAAGAATTCCATAGACATTTGGCAGAAAATGTAAAACTTTTTTTGAATACAGCCGTAAAAATTCAATTAATCTTTTATTTAATATCACATTTGGAAATTAATTTCTCCCTTACCTAATATTTTTCTTTAAATACCGCATTTAACCTAAAATGTTAAGTGGAAAAGCATTCATTTTTTAAGTATTTTTATAATTGTTACAACTAAATGAGTTGTTGAAAACGAAATTATTTCCTGTTCTTTTCTTTTGCTTGTTTATTCGTGAAAAGCCAACATTTTTTTTTTTTTTTTTTTTTTTTTGAGAAAAGTATTAAAACAAAAATATTTTATTTTTCAAACAAAAGCAAAGTGGTTTTTAAAGTGTATATAAAACAAAGAAAAGTATGTAAAAATTATTTTTAAAAATTTTCTCACTCTTTTCGTCTTTCTGTGACTTAATTTTGTTCTAAATAGAGGAGGAATGTGTACTCATATGCAACGTTGTATTAAGTTTTTCAGGATTTCTTGTATGTTTCAACTAAACATGTGCTTTGCAAACAATAGCAGACACTAAGTGCAAAGTTAAGTATCTACTTTACGCTGTTTTTGTATTTCTAGTTGTTGTAATTGTTATTATTGTTACTAATGTTGTTGTGCAGAGCATAGCTTTGTCCCGAGGCCATTGTAGAACTTAATGTGAAAATGACTTGAAAATGCAAAATTACAAACGGCCAAAGGAAGTAAAATAAAAAGAAAAAATAAAAAAGAAAGCACATGATAGCAGAAGAGAGAGAGAAACATTAACATTAAACTAAAAGAAACACATATAGTCTTGCATAAATACCTGAAAACTTAGTAAGACAGTAAAATATGAACAAAAAGGCGCAGAAATAAAACACATACAAATGTATGTATGTGAGAGAACAAAGAAAACATGAGAGTATACAAAACATGACACAATTATTTTTAAACACATACAAATACAGACAAATAAGCATAAAACATAACATGGATTCCGTAGCAAGTTAGAAAACAACAGAAGACAGCAAAATACTTTCGAAACATGCAAGCACAATATGGTACAAAAACAACATATATAATTACTATACAACTAACACAAAAAAACAATAACAAAAAAAAAAAGCATTTAAAACACAAAACAATAGGCATAATAACCAAATAGTTTAATAGAAGTCAAAACAAAAAAAAAAAAAAAAGGAATAAAAAAAAAAAATAATATATTGAATAAAACTTTTGCGGCAACTGTGCAGTTGACTTCAGCGTCTACTTTAAGTATCCCATTGAAGTATGCTCTAACGAACAGTAAAAAACGAGTTGAATGTACAATTAACCGGAAGCGCTCACATTGTCATTAAGTTTTATAGGTTTCATGCTCTCTTTTTTTTCTCATTTTCATTCACTAGCAAGTGAATGCTCTTTTAATGAATTTTCTTCAATGGCAGGGCTTTTTTGCACAAAAACAATAAAAAAAAAAAAAAAAATAAATAAAAAAAGTAAAACAAAAGACATGAGGGAGGCTATTTAATTTTTGTTATTAAAGTTGTTTTTAAAGTTTATCAATATTGAAACACTATTTATGCACATTTCTCTGCGTTGCCAATTTTTTTATAATTATCGAAAAATTGAAGAAAAAAAAAATTGTTTTTAAGAATGGTTCTGAAACATTTTGGTTTTTTCTTGCATAAGGAGAGTACAAAATATTTACCGAATTCACAAAATGTTATATTGTTGTAGATTATAGTTAAATGGTTGTACATAGATTATAGTTATAAATATAAAAAAAAAAAGTTTTCCAACTCTGGTGTATTGATACGACATTTCGGAAACATAGAAAAAATTGTAGTACATGTTGTAGTAGTTTTTGACATGGAAATTACCAACAACATTATGTACAATAGTTGTAGTTTGTCATAGTTTCTACCGATCTACGACAACTATAACATTTTGTGAATTGGGTAATTATGTTTTCTTACAATCTTTATATAACACCGCGTTACACACATTCTGTCCTATGAACGAAATATACTTTTTCGGAAAGGGAGAAAAAATAAAAGTACACGTGTATCGGCGATTTTCATGTACACGTCAGAATTTTTTGTTTTTTATGTATAAAATATAAAGCTCGTACTGTCCGTCTGTCCGCCTGTGTGAAAGACTTTGGATCAATTTTTAACCCTTTTTCCGTGATCCAATCGAGCTGAATATTTGCAGGCAGACTTTTGGAAATGTCTGTATCACGACCAATTTTTTTTTTTTAAATTTATTTATATACATTCTCAGACTTTCCTGAATTTTTTTTTTTTTTTGAAAAGAAAAAAAAATTTATTTTTTCACCTTTTTTAGCATAACTTGAAGGGACTCCAAATTTTTAAACTACTAAAGCGTTCCGAAAAAAAATTTGTTTTTCGACCCATCCATCGTATTTCTATATATTTCATCTGGGAAAAAATGCAGCACCCGACTCGAAATAACTTTTGTTACGTTTGTGACTTATTCGCACCAAGTAAAAATTTTAAAGATTATACGAAAACAGTGGTTAATTCATTTCAAAAAAGTTTTTTTTCTTTTTTTATTTAAGACCAATACTCAGTTGTAAACCCTTGTATTGGATTGGAATTTTGAATGTATATATAGATATGATAGATAGATGTTAAGCGCCTTATGTCAATGGAACAAATTGCTCTCAATTTGATCTATCAAAGGTCAGTGTTATACCTTCACCTTTGAATGATCAACAGCAATTGCCCAATCTGGATGTTGAATATGAGCGGTGAGCATCTTTTATGTAGGTTAGCTCTTATCTTCCCAGAAGGTGGTGCTGAACTGGAAATGTCAGAGAGCAGTTTCGTGAAGTTGGTCTTCTTGGAGGGGGAAATCTTTTATTTGAGTTTCTGTGCGAGTACTATAACCACTTTACCACGACTCCCCGACCCGTTATGAAATAAATATATAAAATAAATATGAGAAAGACCTTAAGATGATTTAAAATTTAATGAATTTGCCGGCATTTACGTAAGTGTTATGATGGGTTTAAAATATTTCCTTTAATTGTTTTTTTTTTCTTTTTAACAATATTATTATTTTTAAATGAAATGAAAAAGCGATTCAAAAACTATGAAGGTGTAAACGAAGTAGTCTGAGGACGACTAATATCCGAATTCATACTGTTTAGTTAGATAACTGTAGTAGTCTAGTTAACGTTATCTCATCCACAGCCTTTGTTATACACTATCGTTATGAGGACGATATTATCACTATTGAATTTCTTGTATGTTTTCTTTCTTAAAATAATTTATATTCATACCATCAGATATAAACTTTTTTATTTCAATTTGTGTTGAATGCTATGCTAAAAAGGTTTTTTTCCAATATTAATTTATTATTTAAATTTAAATAATTAATTTTACTTTTAAGTTCATATGGAAAAATAATTTTAAAAGGGGCTTTAAAATGTGTCAATTCTTTACTTATGTAATAAAATAAAACTAAACTAAATTTTTGTTTTATCCATCACTGTGCTTAATAAGTAAAAGGTTTTTTATTAAAATTTTATTCTATATCTGAAATACTCTATTAAGTGGGCCTTTGTTAGCCTACACCTGACTTTAAACTTAAATGACTGCACATTAACGGCAAAGAAGTTGGTGCCGAAAACATGTTAAACATTTAAGCAAAGTACTGATACAACGACACGTTTTTAGGCAACAAATTAAAACGGAAATCGTTACACCAGGAAAGAAAAAAAAAATTAATTTGCAAAAAAAAAAAAAAGAATTCAATTGTGCTTCTGTAATGAAACGTTAAATGTACTAATTTGGGCAAAAAGCCATTTAATATTGTTATGCTTAAATAAAAAGAGGAACAGCAGTATTAAAAGCAGATTTAAAAACGGAAACATAAAGGAATCATAAATATTTTAATAGCGATAAAGCGAAACAAAATTAATTTAAAATGTTATGCAGTATATAGCTAACACTTATTATTCATTATTTTTTATTATTAATAAGTAAATCAAAGTATGTCATATAAAAAGCTCAACGAGGCCTATATACCGTATATAAACAAAATCTTAAACATGCTGAGTAATACAGATAATGAATTATATACGTATGTAATTAAATTAACAGCTTATTTCACAATGATGAAACAAACAGTCACTGAGCGAAAGAAAACCGTCACACGAAAAAAGTACTTTGGGTTTTTCTATATCTTTTGCCTGCTCTTAGGAGTCACCATTTTTCTTTTTGACGTATCGTAAAAATAAAGTGTTGCCAGGTGAAAATTTTTAATGAATTTCTTTAAAAATAGAAAACAAACTACTATTTTGCTTGTGAACAAATGCAACTCTGTTTAAAAGAACTTACTTGTTACAAAAAATCTTCCAGCTGTCATTCAACGTTAAACACATATTAATCAATCTTCTAAGCATATTACACTGTGATTGGGTCAGTTCCATGTTGTAATTGTAATGCGTATGGGCAGCTTAATGGTATAAAAAATGACTGCATAAAACCAAAACAAAAGAACTCGTGTGTGCGTGTGCATTTGTATTAAAAAAAATGAGTACGCATGAGAATTTTTTATACTGGAATCGGAATACTTTTGTTGGCTTATGTTTATATACATCTATTGTACAGTGTGTGCTTGCATGTGCATACAAATATTTCGTGTTTTTCATCAAACGAAAGCTAAAAGGCAAGTGACTCATTTTGACATTTGCCTTCGCTGCATTCGAGATTGTGAAATTGTTTTTGTATGAAAATCATTACGTTTTTCTTTTTTCTTTTTATTATTCGTTTTGCTCGCACACAATTCTGATGTAGAGAAACCAAAATCAAATTTTTTCGCCCAGCAGGCGAAAGAGAGCACTCACTCGGCATCGTGAAATAGGCTATAAATCTGTTTGAAAATGCCTCAAGTTAAGAAATTATCTGTTGCCCAACAGTTCTAATATTAGCGGAAATTTTAGTCAAAGGATGGAGCTGTTTCGAAAAAAATAAATTCAATTTAATCAAATGTTACTGGAATAAAATTGAGAATTTGCAGTATTTTAAACAAAAAAATATCTTTTTATTGTATTTTTTTTTTAATTTCATTTTTTATTTTAAATAAAACGTTTGGTTTTTTCATTCACTTTTTTTCCCGTAATTTATATATCGTTGGAAAAAGTTAGTCTTGTATTTGAACCACATATATAAGTACCTACTTATGTTAAAAACATTTTAATATTATTAATATGTATTAGTGTGCAAATGTCATAGTGGAGGTTTCAACTATATTTATTATCCTTGTAAGCAGTAGAATATAATATTCTTTGCCACATACACACAAGCATGTATGTATTATAACTGTTTATTTATTCATCTCGCTGTTATATATTCCCTAACAAATACATATATAAGTATACATAAGAATATTGCGAATATTAAAAGACACTATTTATATCAATAAATATAATTTAAGGTTAGCATAGTTTAGAGAGAAACAGAGGGAATAAGTAAGTGAAGAAATGATAAATTCCACATTATAGACTATGAATTGAAATATGAACGTAGAAGGTTATTGAAAATATTTAAGTAAACTACAGTTAAGTGAAACAGTTTAAAGAATTAGCACGGTGTGATAAAAAAATAAGAACCTCGGTCCTCGGAACTGTGCTTTGGCAAGAAATTTAGGGTTGAGTTACCGGACCGGGAACGTTGGTCTACTGGATATTTAGTTCGAAGCGAGTTCGACCTGAACTGGTACACTGACGGTTCCCAAATGGACAGTGGAGTAGGAGCTGGCGTCTATGGACCCAATCAAAACCTGTCAATTCCACTAGGGAAGTCGTTGAGTGTTTATCAGGCTGAGGTCCTGCCTATAACCGTATGCGTTGAGATTAACCTGGATATTGGGCTCAAGGGCAAAATATTTAATATATTCTCGGATAGTCAGGCTGCCTTAAAGGCGCTTTACTCTCATCGTATGACATCTAGGCTTGTCAAATATTGCTACGACACCTTGCAAAGATTATCGCATAGAAACAGGGTGCAGCTGTTCTGGGTACCTGGACACTGTGGCATAAGCGGGAACAAGGAAACGGATGTATTGGCTAGAAGGGGGTCTGCGAGAACTATATTGGTCTGGAGCCCTGCTGTGCAGCAGCGCTTTCTACTATTCTCAATCTAATTGGTGAGTGGGAAATTGGCAAATGTTTGGAACACTGGAACTTCCAGTTGGGTCCTAGGCACGCCAAGGCTGCGATTCTACCGCGATTTGGGGTAAGTCTGATGTTCTGAAATATAGAAGACCAGACCTGAAAACCCTAACGGATTTCCTGAAGGGTCACTGTAGTGTGAGAGCGCATCTAATGAGAATGGCGATCACAAACGTGGATATTTGTAGACTTTGCTCACAAGCATCGGAAACGGCAGTACACATATTATGTGAATGTGTGGCTCTTGATAGATTTAGATGCATGTGTCTAGGGAGACATATGGTCTCATTGACAGAACATCCACCACCAAAGTTTCGGACCTACTGGTGTTCATAAGGAAGGCAGTAGGTCTGTTGAACAGACAATAGACCCAAGAGCACACAATAGATCTTATAGGACACAGTGTCTGCATTAGTGCTGTCCGAACTAGTTAATAATAAAAATAAAAAAAATATATTTCTGTCGGCGACTACCTCTTAGCAGACTTCTGGCAAAAGCTCTAAAAGTAACTGATTGCTACGAATAGCTTCTCAAGTCTGTCGTTCGAAGTCGACATTACATTGTAGGTTCCGGCACTCATGGATAAAAATTGAAACACACAACATGAGTACTGCGAGAAGCTAGGCCGTAATCCTGGCATAGGGTTGTAATGGCCAGTTATGTATGTATGTAATAAAGAATAAGAATCTGGTGGGTGACACCAATCCACTGCAACATATTGTTGTTATAAGTATAAGAAGAATCTGATTTTAAAATATCCGAGACAACTTCAAAATTTTGATTTCTCAGATCTAAATTACTCAATTAGTAAATACTGAGATCAATATAGGCCGATACCGAACTAGTGAACACAAACATAAAGAACAGAGTGAGATCTTCCGAACGATATATATTTTATTTAAAATAAGTTAAACTTGGAAAATGCCAATTTCTGAACGCTTTCTCTGGGGATCTAACTACCAATCTACATCTATAATTAAATCCAGATTTTTGTCCTAACTAATCCACAATATTTAATAAACAGGTTAAAGATCCTTATCTCTAACTTTAAAGAATTTTTCGCAATTATATCCGTTAAAATATATGTATATACAAAATTGATTGCTTTAAAAGAAAAGCATGAGAGAGCAACAAGTAATTTTTTTATATAAAATTTTTAATTAAACTTTAGAATACCTATACTTTAAATTTTGTCTAATACCGGAAAAATAAAAATTAAATATTAATACTTATTTTCAACATATAGTCGCCGTGGTCTAGTGGTTAGTGTGTTGGCTTACTAAGACATGAGCCCTGGGTTCGACACCCAGCTCCGACACCTTAAAAAAAAAATATATGAAAAAAATATTTCTTCCTGTCGTTCAGAGTCGACATTAAACTGTAGGTCCCGGTACTCATGGATAGAAATTTACACACACAACATGAGTGCTGCGAGAAGCTAGGCCGTGATCCTGACACAGGGTTGTAAAGGCCAGTTATGTATGTGTGTATGTAGTTATTTTCATCGTACTTATAATCTCATTTCTGAAAACATAGAAAAAAAAAATGTAAATACGAATATTCCCAATAAATTTTTATAATTTGTATGCATATTTAAATTATTAATTAAAAAAAAACGTATATTTTATTGTTTGCCAATGCAATTTATTTAAAATAATATTTCTCTTTAAATTTTATTCTTTTTCTCTGCAGAAAAAAACAGAACGTTGTTGAATGTGTTGCTACATATCAGTCATACATTAATATTTTAATAAATTATTATTTTCCACATAAAAAATAAATAATGAAATGAAAAGTTTAAGACTGAAAAAATATTTCAAAAAAAGAACAACAGAAGCAACTGTAGAGCTAAAATTTAATTATGAACGTGTGAATTATACATTCAGCAGTAAACAACACAAAGAAAACAATTCATATACGGCAAGGATAAAATCAATACCGATAATTAAAAAATCCGATAAAAAAATTATTGAAATTGAAAATTTAAATTATATAATGAAAGACAAAAAAAAATTTATTTTAGGCTTGATATAGATCGCAGTATAAGTCGATTTTGGGAAATAGAGGAAGTACCAGTGACAAAATGCTTGTCCTTAGAGGGCCGTTACTGTGAGGATCTTTATTGTCGTACTACTAATCGAACTGAAAGCGGGCGTTATGTAGTGTCTTTACCCTTTAAATCCGAATTTTGTAAAGATCTTAATATTGGACCATCACGTAGGGGAGCTCTTTCCCAGTTTATAAGACAGGAGTCCAGATTGTTAAAATTACCAAAAATTAAGACTCAATACGATCACGTCATTGAAGAATATTTAACGTTAAATCATATGGTGAGAATTGATAAAGATTCAGTCTACTCTACAAGCCCAAGTTATTATTTACCTCATCGCGCAGTTTCTAAACCCGAGAGTAAGACTACTAAGCTTCGTGTTGTTTTTAATGCTTCTAGCCCTTCCTCGAATGGTTTTCATTCAGACAATGGACGTCGAATAATAAAGGTCTTATTGAAGACTTATCCCCCGAATATTTATTTGATTCCGTATTTTTGAAATTATCAGATGCTAGTACTGCTAAAACGCTGGGTTTACGTTGGAATGCGAGTATTGATGCATTTTTCTTCAAACCAACTCCAACCCCCGATATCTCTGACGTCACAAAACGTTCTGTCTTGTCACAAATTGCTAAGCTGTTTGACCCCGTTGGGTGGTTGGCACCTAAAATAATAGTTGCTAAGATTCTTATGCAACAAATTTGGAAAGACAAAACGGATTGGGACGACTGTTTGAAACCCACGACGTTGCATAAGTGGCACGAATTTGTCGATGAATACCCCTACATCGAACGGATTAACATACCCCGTTGGGTTAATTATAATGAAATGCAACTTCACGCTAAGCTTTATATAGTAGAGTCCATACCCCGTCTGGTGAATGCGTCACCCATTAACTCGCCGCAAAGACAAAAGTTGCGCCCATAAAAGTGCAAACTTTACCCCGTTTGAAGCTCTGCGGTGCAACTCTGTTGGCAAAAATAGTACATTCACTTCGTAAGGAGCGGAATATTACCAATTCGAAGTCTTTTTTTGGACAGATTCAACGATCGTACTGTCCTGGCTTCAAAAACCCCCGTGCCATTGGCCAACTTTTGTAGCAAATTGAGTTTCGTTTATTTTGAACAAAGTTGGTACTGACAATTGGAATCATGTCGAATCTCATTACAACCCTGCAGATTTGGCCAGTCGTGGTATTTCAGCTAAGGATCTTTCCACTTCTGATATGTAGTGGAAGGGCCCTGAGTGGTTGAAAGGTCCACAAACGGGTTGGCCGCGTTCATCCTTTCAAGTGGTCACTCAACTGGAGCCTCGCATCATACAGGTTAATGTAACACAAAATGAAGTTTCTGAAGAATTCCTATTTCGTTTTTCGGACCTACCTCGTGCCCTGAGAGTTTTGTCCTATATATATCGCTTTTACAATTCAACTCACCCTACGAAGAAGGAATTCACGAATTGTTCATCCGGATTCTGACAAATAGATAAACCGAAATATACATACAAACATATTTAAAAATTTATATTTTGAGTTATAAGGCTACGCATATCGTCGTGTGGATGTTTATGTGCTCTATCTGCCATTTCATATCTTTTCTATATCTCGAGTTAATGACGCCACTTTAGGGTTTCGACAACAAATTTTTCTAGCCTGCAATCCGTCTAGTTTCGAAGACAAATAGCCGAAAACGGATTGCAAGATTTTAAAAATTTTGGTATCAAAAACCTAAAGTGGCATCATTTAACTCGAGATATATGAAATGGTGGATAGAGCATATAAACTTCCGCCCGACGATATATTTTAAAGTTTTCGAGTAATATATCTGCAAAACGGAGTACGGCTTATTATCTACAACTTTAAAGACATTTTATCCCAGAATGTCATGTAAATATTACTTACATCGTTAGCGAGATTTTCTTACATAATAAATTCAAAAGGCTTAGCAGTTTGGTTAGTAAATTTCATATTATTAAATAAAAATCTTAGGCAAATTTTTCATAATTTCCAGCTTAAATGCCAAAAAAAAAAAAAATTAAAAAAAATTAATCCTTAGGCTGAGGTCACTCAATGAGCGGCTGAGCGATAAGCGTCATAGTGTCGACTTTTAGCGGTAAAGGGCTTATTACTATGCGTCACTTCTGAGCGGTTAGTGTGGTTAGTTGTTAAAATGCCATATTTTAATTTTAAAAATTTGATAATCTATCTTGCCATAATAGCGGTCGGCTTTGTACAGAAGAAATTATAAGCTCCGCATTCACTTTAGCCATGTTTATACTTTGCCGCTCAGAAATCAACTAAAAATTAGAACAAGTTCTATTCTTGAGCGGCGCCGCACAGTGTGACAACGCCGGCATTAAATACAAGGAGTCATTGTAGAGCTCTGAAATTTTGCACAGGTTATTTTTGATACAATTCCAGTTAAAAAAAAAATTAAGAAAATCCGCCCACTTTTACGCCCACCTCCCATATAATCGAAATTTTTAATTTTATATTTTCCGTAATACTTAAGGTATAACTTTCAATTTTGGTGTACTTGAATGTTATACTGTTACAAACATTATTGGAAAAAAATTTTGAACTTTGGCCAACTTTTACCCCCACCACCCATACAAGCTCAACATAAAAAGTGTCATATTTTCTAAAATATTTTAGGTACAACCTTCAAATTTGATATTACTGTAATTTTTATAATTTAAAATGTTTCATACAAAAATTACAATAACACGCCCACTATTACGCCCACCTCCCATTGAAATGCAATAAAAAAAAATTTTTTTTTTTCATTCTATCAATAATTTTTTAATATCATCATGGTATTCTAATTTTTTTTTTTTTTCATTCTCATTCTAAATGAATTAATATAAGGATCTGATGATATTTGCAAATAATGCATTACATCTTCATTCGTAGAAATACGTGAATTTTTACGTTTTTTTTCCTTATTCATTGCTTCTTGCGCTTCTTCGGATAACATGCCTGTAGCAAAAAACAAGTTAATATTAAATAAAATTTAAAAAATACTTTCTAAAATACTTTTGCAAACTTTTGCTATATGTTTTTTACTTCAAATGAGAGTTGAGACTTCAATCTTTCATTTGATATAAGTCTGCATCTAGGGCGAGGGGCGGCTCTATATTTCCTAGTCCATTGAAAATGCAAAATGTTAAAAAAACAAAAAATTAAATAAAAAACTAGTTTAAAGTTATATTTATTATGTATTTTTTATTAATAAGCTTTTGAATATTACATATTGAATTAACATAATTCAAGCCCGTTGGCATACCTCAACTTTGACTTGCTCTAGACCAAAAAGTAATGAAGTTATTAGGATGAAATTTCAGGGAATTGTTACTCATATACCTGTTAATATACTGTGGAAATTTCATCCAAATTGGACTACACGCCAAAAACCATTTTTTGCCGCGGTTACTATGGGGCTGTCACATTGTGCGCCGCTTATCCGCTCAAAAATGCTGCTCATTACGTGGCCACTTCAATAGTATTCCATATGTTTTAATTTTTTGCCGTTCACTGCTCAGCCGCTTACTGCTTTGCCGGTCATTGCATGGCCTCGGCTTTAGACAGTAATCAGGAAACGGTTTTGTAACGAAAATGCCAGCACCTAAAAAAACAATTTGCTCGACCATGCTCAGGGCATTAGGGTGGTTCTTGTCTGGCCGTTACACTAATTTTAAAATAAAAATAAAAAAAATTATAACTGGAAATGAAAATGGTTTCCTCCTTAGTTACCTGGTTCATGTTACGTTTCGTCAATAAAAATAATTAGTTTAGAACTTCATTATTATAACTATCATTATATTAAACAAATTAATTCATTAAATAGATTAAAAATTAAAAGTATATTAGTTATATAAGTAAAATTGCAAAGTATCAAAAGTATGTATGTTATTATATCAATTAAAATACAAACATATTTTTTTTTATGAATTATATAGTATAAAATTCTTTTAAGTACTTACATATATTCACAGCATTCAGTCTTCAAGCGCTTGATGATGAATATCTCGTGGTGTATTGAGGTGAGTTTCTTTTAAAAATAAATTTACGAGTTAAAAAAAATTAAATGAACAATAAAATAATATGCAGTCAATACATTAACTAACGAAAACAAAAATTCTGGAATATGTATGAAATAATGAAATATTTAATGTAGTGTCTTAAAAAAAAAAATACGAAGCTGAATTCTAAAATGTTTAATTTAAAAATTATTACAAAATCGATAACAAAAATTAACCATTTAAAAGACTTCCATTAAATGTAATATGAAAATTTTCTTTTTTTATTTCTTTTTCTGCTTGAGCCTTCTTAAATTTATTATTTATATTCTATATGTATCCTATTTCACTTTTAGCACTTCATTCCTTTTTCAGCTGCTGCTAAATTGTTAAAGTAAGTTGAATTTTCTCTTTCGGTGGCGGTGGGACTATCTTGTATTTATTTTCCCGAGTGAAACAATCGTATATTTTATATTTGATGTACATATTTATTTTATATATATTTTACATCTTCAGTTTGTTCTTCAGAACAAATTAAAAAAAATCAAAGTTCAGCCAATTCTGTTTAAAATATCAAACACCGAAAATTCAAAAAAATATCCAAAAAAATATTTTACTTTTAATTTTAAAATTTATGAAATACAAAAAAAATTATTTTTCTTTTTGAATATATAAAGCTTTGCTTACCCAATTATATTACTACAGTTTACACACCTTGAGTTTTACTCATCTTGTCTTGAGATTTAAATTGAGAATGGTGAACAAAATGGAAAATTTTCCCCACTTTCTGTCAAGGAATCAAATGTATTTTTATTTTTACTAAACACAATAAATCTCATGAAATTTTATATAATTTTTATATGGAAATCCAAAAACTGAGGAAATGCCAAACTTAAAATTATCTTATATAATATTTTTAGCATGTTTTGCTTTAACAAACAATTCATTCTTAATTTCTTTAAATTATTAAACACCTACAAAGGCATACACCCAAATGTACACCCATATGGTACATACACTTTATGGCCCATGATAATTCTCGCACTACATACGACCTTGCTCTTCCAATTAACGTATAAACAAAAAACATTAAATGCATAAATAAATTATTAAAAATACACATACAGACAAAGACATGCAAATAAAGACGTGCGGAAGCAAAAGGATAAAGTTAAATAGAGAGGAAGAAAGTCAAACATTGAATTACATTGCAACGTGATAATTGGTTTAATTATGTGCTATTGATAAAATAAAACCCACAACCTCCTGTTGAAGGCAACAACAACTTTATAAGCAGTAGCAGCAACAGGAAAGGAAAGAAAACAAGAAAACAATTATTTAATAACAAACAAATAAGCCGTTTTTTCGTAGAAAGAAAGAAAAAAAAACAGAATAATATATCTTCTTCTAAATATATAAAATTGAATGTGTGTTTGTTTGTTTGTTTTTTGTACCTTATAGGAGACCAAATCTCTGTACCGATTTTCCTGAAATTTTCACAGCATTTAACTGAGACTCTGACATGATTAATAGGGTACTTTTTTCCATAACGCCCACTTTTTTAAATTATGTAATTGCCCCCATATAGTTTTTAAATGATTTACTTCAAATTGTATACACATTATACTGTATAAATAATAATTTATTACTCCACGCCCTCTTTCACGCCCCTTTTTACGCCAAATTTTGTTTGAAAGTTTCAAACTTTTTATTCTATATAGAAATTTGTATTTCTTTTTTATTTGGTAATATATTGCTCTTAGTATTATTAACGTCGTCATATAACTGTGAACCACGCCAACTTCACCGCCCCCTTCTCTTTTAATTCAGATTCTTACGTACACCACTAATAATGTTTGCTATACAAAATACTTTTTTTGTAATATGTATATAACGAGGGGGTAGCGAAGCACACCGGGTTCAGCTAAGAAGTAATATATAAATTTTAATTCGATTAAAATAAAAATAAAAATAAAAAAAATAAAAAAAAAACTATTCTTTTTTCAATTTATGTATTAACAGCCTTATTTATAATAAAAAATTAGCAGGTCGTTGTACACAGTTACTAAGTTTGTCATTCCAATACGTAAGAAAATTCTTACTTAAACGTACAAGGTATTAAATTTTTTGGATTCTCTGACTAGTTATCAAAAAGAAGGCTTGGGAAATTTTAATAATATCAGTCTATAACGGATGATAGCTAACTTTTAATTATACTTAGGGCCGTAAATATTTTCAAAACATGCATTTACCGAAAAGGTCATACAGAAACAGAAACTAGTTTTCCATTATAATTTATTTCATTGCTTCAAATTTCATTGCACAATAAAGAACGTTGAACTATAAAACCCAAGTAGATTTTGAAATAGTTAATGGTTTTTTTTTTGCTCATACATACATACTTACATAATTGACCATTACAACCCTGTGTCACGGTTACGGCCTAGCTTCTCGCAGCACTCATGTTGTGTGTCTTAATTTTTATCCATGAATACCGAGACCTTCAGTTTAAAGTCGAACGACAGATTTGAGAAGCTTTTTCATGGCAATCAATTACTCCCAGAGCTTTTGCCAGAAGCCTGCTGGGAGGTAGGCGCCGAGAGAAATAATGTTTTTATATTTATTTCTTTTTTCAAGATGTCAAAGCTGAGATTTGAACCCGGCTCTATCGTCTTAGTAAGCCAACACACTAACCACTAGACCATGGCGACTAAATCTAAAAATCTTTTATTAAAAAAAAAAGAATTATGTTTTATTAAAAAATATTCCTTTTTTTCTACACTAGTATAATCGAAATTTTAATTCAAATTTTAAAAGTTTTATTTATGGTTTTAAAATGGTAGCTTAAAAGTCATGCTATAGGTACCTTCAAGAAATTCACCAGCTCGTTTCCTTTTCCTTATATCTTAATAAATACTTAAATCGTAAAATATTTTTGTAGGTGTATGTATGTGTAAACATATATACATACGTGTAGAATTTTGTATATTGAAGTATATATAGAGAGAGAGATTAAACTTTTCTTAAAGTTTGCTCCATATCCTTTTCCTTATTCATATTTTGTTTGTGTTTTTACGTTTGCCTGGTTTCAGTTGACATTTTTGTAGATGCAATTGTTTTAAACATTTAAAATTAAAAGAAGGATATGAAGGTAGCGATAGTTTGTTTTAAGAAAACTTTTTAAAACTAATTTTACCAATAAAATAAAAAAAAAAATAAAATATTTATTTAAGAAGTAAGCGAGTGTGTGTTTAAACGAACATTTATATTTGAGGTTTAAAACACTTTCTGATGTTCACTGCTGTATTCATAAAAAATATTATACGTTTATGAAAGGCTTATTTGGCAATTTTTAAATAATAAAGCATGGTATAGTGGTTAGAGCGATCGCACAAAAACTTAAACGGCCCAGGTTCAAATCCCGGCAAAGGTGAGAAATTAAAAAGTTAGTTTTTCAAAAATTACCCCACCCCCTTCTCTACAAAAAGTCCATCTACACAGAAACCGCTGCCTGACATTCCACTCTATTCTACCTTGGCAACAAAAAACTTCCCTATTGGGAATTAGCAGATAACAGCTAAAAACCTACTTACCTAAGGCACTCACCGCCATATTGTTATAAGATCAACCCGTTTATTGTTAATAGGCCCGTAACAATAAATATTTTATACACAATAATTAATCACAGAAACACAAAATGAAGACATGAAAGGGATGAAAGCAGTTGGAAGTTTCAGTCGCCCTTACCCTATCATGATCTTGCGTATCCACTGTACTGCACCAGGATCCCTTCAATTAATATTACAGCATAACACCCTTACCTTGTTGTAACAATCCTTTTCGACAAGTTCACTTTGACATATTTCTTCTACTGTTAATAAATCTATAGATCATACATAGTTTATTAGAGAAAATTTCTCTTTTTCTTTTTACCGAGTTAAATAAGATAAATAAAGAAATTTAACAAAAATGAAAAAAAACTAAACAAACGAAATAAAAGAGAAAAAGCGCCACCTATTGGGAAGTAGTAAATAACAGCTAAAAACCTATTTAGCGTTGGAACTCACCACAGTCCCACACACATGTAACGATGGGGTAATTGCTGTTGATCATTCAAAGGTGAAGGTAAAACACTGGCCTTCGAATGATCAATTCACAGCAATGTGCCTCATTATTAAGGCGCTTAAAATTATAAGGAAACAGAATATATGTCCAAAACAATGCACAGCATTGGTCTCAATAAAAAAATAATATCTTTATTATTCTATATTACTTAGCAGACTTTTTTCATTTAATTAATTTTACTTTTATTTAGGAACTTTGCTTTTTTTACTACATTTAACAACATACTTAGAAGAAGAAAAATCCGGACAAAATCCAAAATGTTGATTTGTTATGACGATGCAAGTTTAACGCTTTTATCCTAATTTTTTTATCCTCATATAGTACAAGTATGAAGATTAGAAGTTAAATAAAGCCTGCAATGCTCCTTGCAGGAAACAAACAAAGTATGACCAAAAAAATATGAATTGTGTTCTAGACAAATCGTAGGGGTAATTCCTACAAAGCAACCACAAAAGTTTTTGTTACAAAGTTTCATAAAAACGAAATCAAGAGTTTAATTGCGATATAAAGCCATATTTTTAAAAAGAAGAGAGAATAACTTACAATTGTAGGCACCTTAGTGGTCTAGTTAGTAGTGTGGTAGTCATCTAGTTCGATTCTCATCAGAGGCCTTGGTTTGGGACACTACACCGAGCAAAGATCTTAGTCAATTGTTCCGGAATAATTAAATATGTTATTAATATTACAAACGATGGTGTAGGAAGAATGTATTTGTACTTTATTTTAAACTTTATTTATTTAAAATGTATCAATAAGCTTCGTTGACCTTATTATTATAAAGTAAAATACACATTTTTTGTTAAGGTTCAGGTCAACTAAAATAATATTTCGCTACATATCTGCGTAGCTTCTTAAGGAAATGTTTATATTATTTATTTATTTATTTATTATAGTCTTTTAGTAGTCGACGTGGTCTAGTGGTTAGTGTGTTGTCTTGCTAAGACATGATCCCAGATGTTCAAACTCCAGCTCTGGCATCTTGAAAGACAAAAATATGAAAAACAATTTTTCTTTCGGCGACAACCTCTCAGCAGTCTTCTGGAAAAACCTCTAAGAGCAACTGATTGCCATGAACAAGCTTTTCAAGCCTGTTGTTCGGAGTCGGCTTTAAACTGTAAGTCCCGGTACTCATGAATAAAAATTAATACACATAACATGGGCGCTGTAAGAAGCTAGGCCGTAACCCTGACACAGGGTTGTAATGGCTAATTATGTATGTATGTGAGAGATTTTTTAATGCAATTTTTAAACAAGTTTTTTCAAGGCAAATTATTTTAAGAGAGCCGTGTTTGAATACTTTCTCATTAGCGCGTATAAGCAATATAAAAGAAATATCAAGAATTCTATATTAATCATACGACTTCATTATGAATGGCTTAAAAACGTGTCATAGTTCTTTTAATGGATGTTCATACAGCTGAGTGAAAACGATATCCATATCTAAAGCCGTATTGTAAAAGCTGAGAAAGTTAAGTTTCGCTAATATCTCTGTTCAGTAAGGCTTGACAAGATATTATCGACTAGATTATAATGAAGGTTTCTTGTTAAGTTCTCAAGCTCTTAACAAATGCCCTTTTAATATAAATAGATTTATATGTGTCGTTCTTATTAGCAAATTTTTAATATTTTTTTTCTTTAATACTGAAGCGTTTCGTAGTTCCACTTTTTATTAAGTGGGTGGTTTCGTTTTTTTTTCTACATAAAAATATGTGTAATTGTGCGTGTTTCAAAAGGCTTAACAGAGTACAAGATAAAAAAAAAAAAATTAAAAACAAAATTTTGTTTCTTAAGGCGTTACTAATTTGCTCGTTAGTCAGACAATTAATTTTAATTATAGCCATTATAGTAAAAATTTTATCACTAATTTTTGTAAAGTTTTCGTAGTATAAAGGCAAAAAAAAAGAACAGAATAGAATAAAAACTTAAACTTTATATATCAGTGAAGGAGAAGGAGATTTGAAAAAATCGACATTTCGTTTACTATTTTGCGTTGCTGAGTTTAGAATTATTTACAATAATAAATAGACAAATGAGGCAAGAAAGAAAGCAAGCAAATTATAACACAAAAAATATCAACTTTAGCCAAGCGGGCATAATATAAGTCCTATATTATGACATTAATTCCCACAAAGTAACCACAGCACTGATGGTTTATCACAAGAGTCTTTTAGAAAGATGAATAAAAACAAATTAAAGAATTTAATTTTAAGAGAAAGTAATTAAGTAATACAATTGTAGAACAACTTAGAAAACATGGCGCAGGAAGAATGTATTGATACAAAAGTAATATCATGCTACGAATTGGCTGCCAGTTTTGCAGATAACATACATACATACATACATAATTAGCCAATACAATCCTGTGTTAGTGTTACTGTCTAGCTTCTCGCAGCACTAATGTTGTGTGTGTTAATTTTTATCCATGTTTACCGGGACCTACATTTTGAAGTCGACTCCGAATGACTGTTTTGAAAAGCTTTTTCATGCCAATCAATTATTCACTTAGGTAGGTAGGTAAGTAGGTCAAAATCCGAAAAACCCGATCAACAACAGTTAGCACAAGGTGCCTTTTTGAAACCATTGCAGGATCAAACTGAAATTACCTAAAAGTAGGAAAAAAACTACAACCGACCGGAGCTGCCTAGAAAGTGAAGTAAAGCAAGGGGACCAGGTCAGCACATTGCCCCAAGCCTTCCAGAAAAGGGACCCCAAAAAACTTCATACGTCTGACTGCCAGACCTGGGCAGTCACAAATAAAATATTCCACAGTCTCCCCCTCAGAAGAATTCCCGCAACTTCTGCAGTGCGGATTAAAGGGAAGGCCCAGCCTCTCTGCGTGTCTACCGTTCAGCCAGTGACCCGTATACACCGCTATAAGTTTGGACAAGGACTGTCGAGGAATCTCCAAGATTCCCAGAGTCTTACCCCGGTTATACCGTGGCTAAAGTGTCCTAGAAACAGCACAGGTAGTGATGGAATTCCACCCGCTCTGTGCTTTCCCAAGGAAAAACTTGGATATCCTTTACTTATTGGTAGTCATAGGGCAGTGGACATCCAGGTAGAAAACGTCCCCAAGACGCTTCAGCTCCTCCTTACAACGAAGAACGAGGGAAGAGTTTCCCACGGGAAAAGCCAGGGCTCTGATAGCAGCTTGGCTATCAGAAAAAACCCTAACTTCACCCACCATGCATCGTTCCCTCAGTGTCCTCAGTGCTTGCATGATCGCAAACATCTCGGCCTGAAAAACACTGCATGTATTCGGCAATGCTGAGGGGTAGTTGCCGAAAGAAATAATTTAGTCATATATTTTTTCAAGATGTCAGAGCTGAGGCGCTATGGTTTTAGTACCATCTAACCAGTAGACCACTGTGACTATAAAGTTATTAAAATCAATTTCATATACTTTTCCTGTAGTCTGTATGACAGATATTGAGTCTATTGCTCCAATTTTGTACATTTTTACCTCATGAGTTATTTATGTATACCATGAAGTTATTTGAAGGAAATTTATTAACTTCTGCTATCACTGCTTTAAAAATATACTGAATTAATTTATGCTCACCTTTGAAATATTGTTAATGATTATTAACTATAATTTTACACAAATTTAGAGACCTTCGCATTAACCACACTTACTAATGCACATATTGATCATGATTTGGAGACTCTCACTGTTATTATTTTGAAGATATAATGAAATGTGATCTATAAAGTTTGTTGGAGCTTTTGAAATTTATGCTATAAAATATTCTAAAAAATTTAATTAGACGTTTAGCCGCTTATTAACTTAGAAAAACAAACAAACAAACAAACCCAGATATAAGATGAATATCTCTATGAGAACTAATCTTTCCTAGTTTTCATATTCTAATAAAGAAACATTTTGAAATTCTGCTTATGTATGTACCATGGTTGAGGGATAATCATTTGAAAAAGTAATTATTAATAAATAAATGGAAGATAATATTCCATGCCAAGGCTTCTACTGAAATATTTTGTTTTTTATTTAGTGGTCACTGATAAATGATGATAAAATATGCTTCAAAAAATATTTTTAAAGATAAATTAAAATTAATAAAAATGAAAACAAAGCATAGTTTTGAACCTTTTCAGTTTTCTCTCGCTGAATTTTTATATTTCCTTTTAACAATCAATTAAAAATTACATCAAACAAAAAGGTTTTCACATACAAGCTAAAAGGATTAATACTAAATGTAGGCAATCAATCAATCTCTAAAACATACAAACCTAACAAAATTCGAATCTTTTTATTTTTTAATTTTTTGTAAAAACTTAAATTTGCTTTCTCTGTTGTAGGCTTAAATGCAAACAAATGTTAGTTTTCTATGTCCCACATTTCACTACTCGTTTTTTACAGAGTAGAAAAATCTTTTATCACTTTGCAGGAAAAACAAAAATAACAACATTAAATCAGCTTATATTAAAGATGCAAAAAGCTTTCAATATTCGCTAATATTTAACATTTTGTTTTGTTTTTCCTATTTAAGTTTTATGTGTATTCACTGAACTGCAAAAAAATCCCTTGAGTTCTTTTAAAGAACATCAAATAGCTGACAGAGGAAAGGATTTAAAACATAGGTCGGCAAAGTTGATTTGTAATTGTGTTAGTGAGCATGGAAGAGAACTGCACTGAACAAAAAAATGTGTGAATTCATATATATGTATGTTATTAATTTACATATCACTAGGCGTGAACTAGGAACTTTCTTTTACGTCTAAAGGAAACATATCGGGTATATCTAATTCGGGTACGTGAAATTCGGTAGTTCTAACCGTTTGCTGAAGGAAGATCTTAAAAAAAATTATAATATCTTGTTTTTTAATTTACAAGTCACATTTATTATAATAATTTAAGAAACTTTGTGTGATTTTATTAAAAACAATAAAAAATGCACTCAAATATCTTGAATTAATAATAATAATCTAATATATTTAGAGTTTCATAAATTTTTTTCCAATTTATCTAAAAAATAATTTTATTTTCATAAAAAAAATTAAAACGTCCGATACATATGTATGTCCACTCGTCAGCAGTTCATTGACGACTAAAGGCCTATTTATCCGAACGTAAACGTAAACCCGTAAATGTAGTCGTGTCAGCTGATCGTTTCTGTTATATGAAAAGCTAAACAAGTGGTTACTCAAGCGTAGAGTAACGTAACCGTATCGTAGCAACCTATTGAAAATAGAATTCTACGTAACTTTATATGACATTTGCCAAGCAGTGTTGGGCTGTTTGTAATTGGAACAATATGGGGGTAATTTTACTCCTTATTTTTTTGGTACTTACATATTTTGGTACGTACATATATATTAAATAAATATAGTGTTTCAACATTTATATAACATATACGTAAAATATATGTATATAATATACATAATATATATGTACCTATAACCACAAAACATTGTAGTAATATATGTATGTAAGTGGAAAACCAGAATTATAATTTAATTGCATATAAAAGTTATTCTATTATTCTGGTTTTTCGACTTTTTTAAATAAATATTAATAACTATCCAAGCCAAGGATACTTTTTAATACGAGTTTCTTTATTTTTTATCGATATTTCGCTACTTCTTTGTGTAGCTTCGGCAAAAAATTTATTTTATTTATATTAAGTTTATAATAATATAATAACTTTATTGACCTCTTTTTTTAAATAATAATAAATCTCTTTTTCCGAGCTTAAGGTCTTTTTATATTAATATTAAATATTTATTTGTTTTCAATATTTCACTGCCCCTTCGTGTAGCGTCTTCAGGAATTATTATTTTAACAAATAACAAATTTATTTTAACAAATTTTATTATTTTAACTTTAATTTTTAATTTAATTTAATTTTTAATTTTAATAATTAATTAAATTAATTTAACAAAGACACTGGTATTTTTCAAAAGGCAAACGGCGTAAGTGATTTTATTTTCATTGTATAAGTCTGGGACCAGGACCAATCGACGCGTATTTTTTTTTTCCTGATAAAAATGATGCAAAAAACGTATTTTCGATTTTTGTCAGTTACAGCGTTCTTTAATTCCATCGACGATATGTTCATATATATAAAAATAAAAGAATTTTTATTTAAGATACCTTATGCTTCAAATATTATTAAAATTTAAATATAAAAGTTTAAACAATTACCATTTAAATAATTTTCGTACTTTTTTCGCGTAATGTGCACATATTTCCGTACTTTTTCAAACAATCAAAAAAAAAGTAACAAACTGAATTGCCATCTCAATGTTTATGTATGACCAAAACAGCTGACACGTTTTTACGTTTGGATAAGTGCAACTACATTTACGTTTACGCTACATTTACATTTACGCAACATTTACGAATTCTACGTTTGGCTAAATAGGCCTTAAAACATAAAACAACATTTGTCTCGTAACATGATACATTTCTTTAAGTGTTTTTGCAAAAAAATTAATGCAAAGAGAGGACAAAATGAAAGAGCGTAAGAATACATGTGAACTCTCCCATCTGAATTCAGCTATGAAATGCCGACCTATGATTTAAAACAAAATGCTATTGCAGTACAATAACTGAGAGCGTTAAAGCAATAGAGAATAAATATTATAAAAAGAGAAACAATTTTAGTTGGCTGTAGTTCATTGATGCTCAAGGTAGTAGTATTGGTGAGATAAAAAAAAAATTAGACACAGAAGTTCTGCAAGTATAGTTTGTTTCTCTCACTCAACATGCTGATTTCCTATTGGTTGATTGACGATCAACAAAAGAGCGTAAGTATACGTGTGAGTTTAATTTGCTGATATCAGCCACTACTGGGCATCTTTGCTGTAGTTTCTATTCTATTTGGTTAAGTTCAGTTTTGTCCTATAATGGTATTAAAACGACACTTTGTGCTAATTTTAGTTGATCACGTTTTTGGTTGACTAGCCATATGACCTAACTACCTACCTATCTACTTACCTACGAACTTTCCTATAATATAATGAGATTTGTATCGGGTTTTTCAATCAGAGCGCTACAAAAATTTTTTTAAATAAAGAAAAAAACGGTTTTGGATATCAATGAAATTCTTTATTCTGTATTTATAATATTTTATAAAAAACTGGGCTTTTTTGGTCACCAAAATTAAATTAAACAAATTATTATTTTAATTATTTTTCATCCGACGTTTCGTTGGAAGATCCCAACTTCTTCAGGGATGTTTGTACTTTATTTTAATTTAAAATTTAAGTCATTCGTTTACATTTGTTTTTGTTATTGTCTCGTTATATCTATTTTATCTATACATACATACATAATAATTACATATATAAGATACAATTTTTACTCAAAAATTAACAGTAACAAAACAAACAACAAATTAAAACATCAAGACACCTTATTTTATATATTAAGCTAAGATATAATTATAGAATAATTTGTGCTCGCATTATCTTTGTCCTCTTTCTTGTTAATAGCATTTTCTCCTCTTTGTTGTATTCGTAAACTTTCTAGCATATATCTTTTAGATTCTCTTTTTTCCTTGTCCAGTATTTTGATGTTCTCTAAGTCCGCTCTATGATTGTTTTCAATACAATGTTGTGCAAGTGCTGTTGTGTGTTTTTGTTTTTTAATATCTATTTCATGTTCACTTGCTCTTATGTTTAAGCTTCTCTTTGTTGTTCCTATGTAAACTTTACCACAACTCTCATCTGCATTGCCTAGGCATTCAATTTGATACACCACATTACTTTGCTCTTTTGTTTCTATTTTTGTTTTTATTTTCGAAAATAAATTATTTATAGTCTTGTTTGATCTATATGCCCATGCTATCTCCTTATCGTTAATAATTTCTCTCATTTGTTTACTCTCTGTGAGTTTTGGTATGTATGAAAGGCTATAAAATTTTTTAGTGTTGCCAGCTGTGTTGTCTTTTGTTCTGTTTTCTTCCCCGTTTTTTACTTTTCGGATTAAATTATTTATTATATATTTAGGATAGCTATTATTAATCAGAATTTCTTTTAGCCTTTCAATATTCTTCTTTTCGAATTGTTTGTCACTAATTTTTAGTACTTTAGTTATTAGATTTATCGCAGTATTTGTTTTCTGTTTTATTGGTTGTGTAGAATGAAAGTTAATTAGTCGTCCTGATGCAATCGACTTGGTGTACCAATCTGTAATGATTTTGTTTTGATTTCTATATATTTTCATGTCTAAATACGAAATACATTTGTCCTTTTCCTTTTCAATGGTAAATTTTAGCTTATTATGATAATTGTTGAAAGTTTTTAATATAATATCTTCGTCATCTTTTTTGATTATGGCGAATAGGTCATCTACATATTTAGTAAGGAACTTAATTTTAATATTATTTTCTTTTAACTCTTCCGTTACCTCGTCAATTAGTTTATCCATTACAATGCCTGCTATGGTAGGAGACAGAGGATTTCACATCGGCATGCCATATATCTGATTATATATCTGTTTCTCGTATATAAAATAGTTATTATCATTCAAATAGAACTGTAGAATTTTAAGAAATTGTGTTCTTGGGATTTTAGTGTAATTTTCCAGGGTATTATATTTTTTCATTATTGTATTTATAGCCAAATGAATCGGAATATTAGTAAATAGTGATACCACATCTAACGAAATTAAAATTTCATCTTCATCTACAATCACATCTTTTAATCTGTCCTTCAAATCTAAAGAATCTTTAATATTATGTTTTTCCTGTATAATGTTTTTCAAAATATTTCCAATATATTTAGACAGGTTGTAGCACGGTACCTCTATCGATGATGAAATCGGACGTAGTGGCATATCTTTTTTGTGTATTTTCGGTAACCCGTATATCCTTGGTGCTGTGGCAGCGTTTGAGTTCAATTTTATTTTTTCATATTTTGTAATTAAATTTTGTTTATAGAGATCCATTACTATCTTATTATTAGTTCGTTGAAGTTTTTGTGTAGGATCAGTTCTCATTGCTCTGTAAGTTGTTTTGTCTTCAAGAAGTTTTAGAATTCCTTCCTGATAATCTTTCTTGTACATGATGACTGTTTTGTTACCTTTGTCCGCCTTTGTTATTATTATGTGTTTCTGTTTTCTCAAAAATTGCCTTGTCCTTTCAAATATATTAAGGATAAATTTTTCCTTAGGGCTGTTTTTGGACATTCGCTTAAAATTTAAAATTCGGTTGGCTATTTTCGCCCTGGCTATTTCTTTTTCTCTGTCCCCATTAAGAGTTTGAATCCATTGTTCAATATCCGCGATTAAATTAATTGTTGATAAATTGTCCTTATTAACTGGAAGAGAAAACTTACCTCCCAATGATAGTAACCATTTGCTTTCCATGCTAAATTCTACATTGGTTTTGTTTTCAAGCCAATCGGGATTGTAAATAAGATTGTACTTTTTCATCTTTTCTATTTTTAGTTGTCTGATTTTCGGTAAATGGGTCTCCTTATGGGTCTCTTTATTCTTGTAAAAGTACGTTCGATGCCGTTATGTATGGAACTCGATTTTTTTTGCATGGCCACCACGCTTGCAGAAGTCCAAACGTTGAACCAAATTTTCGACGGTTTTCAAGCAGAAATCGGCCGATACTGCTGCAATTTCACGTTCGATATTCGTACGGAGTTTATCAGTAATTGCTGGCTTGTTGGCATAGACCATAGACTTGACGTAACGCCACAGGAAATAGTCTAACGGGGTCAAATCGCACGTCCAAGGCGACCAATCGACTGGACCATTTTTTGAGATAACACGTTCTCCACAGTTGGTTTTAAATAAATTGATTGTGACATTCGCTGTGTGTCTTGTGGCGCCGTCCTGTTGGAACCACATGTCCTCCAAGTCCATATTATCGAATTGGGGTCAAAAATATTCGGTTATTATGGAACGGTAGCGATTCCCATTCACAGTAACGTGCCGGTCATGTTTATCATGGAAGAAATACGGCCCAATGATGCTGACGACCCATAAACCGCACCAAACATAAATTTTTTTTCGCAATAACGCACATTTTGTTTATTCACGAAGCTATTCAGCCAGAAAGCAGCCTAATCGCTGAAGATGATTTTTCGTAGAAAATCCGAATCATTTTGAAGTTGTTGCTCAGCCCAATTCACGAACATACAACGCTTTGGTGGTCAAGCGGCTTCAGTTCTTGCGTCAATTTGATCTTGTATGGATGTAGGCCAAGATCTTTTCGCAAATTTTGCCCAACGCTTGAGAACGACGTGTGAGAGACATATTTGGGCTTTCTTCAACTGAAGTCTCAGCGGCAGCATATATTCTCGACACTACGAGCACTTTTTTGTCTCACTGGCACGGGAAGATTTTGTACTGTGCCTGTGTATTTTAATTTTTCCCCTAGACGCTCAATTGTTGATCTGCTAGGACGATAATGTGCGACCACAAATTGGACGTAGCGCAATTAACATTAAGGCCACTGACTCTGAATTTCGGTAATTAATAATAATAATAATAATTTCGATTCTTTGTTGGCTGAAAAGAAATGTTAAAAGAGCGGCAAGAAATATGGCGTCGTTTACTGTTCCTTTTGCTCTACTTTTGTAGCGTCCCTGTTGAAAAACCATTTATATTCAATATTATCGTTGACATCTTTAAAAAGTTGAAGGCTCTAAGATCTATCGTTTTATTAGGCGGTACTTAGTTTTGTTTCTAAATACGAAGTTAAAAAATGGTATCTACAATGGGTATTTTTTTGAAGAACGTAAATTTTTGCCTGTCACTATAAAAGTAAAAATATTAAAAACTTTTCCTTTTGATATTTGTTTACACTAAACACTACACGCACATTATTTCCACCAAAGTCGTTATAACCGTCTAAGTAATTATCTGGTTGTCATTTAATTAATAATTGAAGACTAAACTTTTTGTTTAACATTTAAACGTTAAAAATAAAACTCTATATAAATAAACGCATATAATAAATTTTATAGCACTTTATCATAAAACAAGTGAAATTGTGCCCCCCCTGAAAAACCCAGTAATTAGCAGAAAACCACCCATAATAAAAATATAAAAACAAGAACAGTTCATGTTAAGGAAATGTATTATTTTGAAATATTTAATATTTTTTTTTTTTTTTGTATTTTCGTTTATTTAATTTTCAATTACTATATTTATTTAATACTACAATAAACAATAGATAGTACATATTTACAATTTTCACAATGACCCTCATGGGGTACTCTAGTAAATCCTGGTAATTTTTTTCTAATTATTTTTAATAAGTTTTGATTAAAGTTATTATTTCCATTAGAACTGGTGTATACATATATTCTTTGTAATGAAAAATTTTAAAAAAAAACATTGCATTATATAATCATTTATAAAATTTTCAGGTACTGAAATATTTAATATTTCCAGTTAATTTTCATGTTTTTGCGCTATTTATTTAAAACAGATTTAAACATTTATTTTAAACAAATATTAATTATATTTTTTATTTTTTTGTAATTTTATATAAATGCATTTTAAACACGACAACATAGTTGCTTCAGGTTATATTATTTATTCTTAACCAGGTTAGTAATGCTAACGAAAATAGAATTTTAGTTGTAAGTTTTAAAAATAATTGCATTTTAAAGTGTGGAATTGTTTTAAACACACACACACACACCTTGTAGTAGGTAAAAAAGCAGATGGGGTATTTGCAAATATCTCAGCTCTTTTGCATAAGGTCCCTGCCAGCAAATTGGTAGTCGACTACAAATAAAGCTAACTTATAATTCACTTTTATGGGCTGACTATAAGCTAACTACATTGTAATCCAGAACTTACCAAAATCAAAGTGTTTATAGCTAGGTACAAAAAGTTAACTTTAAGCTAACGGCTAGGTAACTAACTTTAAAGTTAATTGAAAGTAATGCAGAGTCGGACAACTGATGTCGATGTTAAAATAGTTAGTTGTTTTCATATAAAAGTAATCCAAGTGTCAACCACCACTACTTGAGAAATAGTTAGTTTTCAATTAATTGAAAGTTAACTGAATTGCCTGCAGGGTTTGTATCACAATTTTCTCTTTTGTCTTTGTGAAATCTAAATACATACTATTAAGGCTTTCGCTATAAATGCTTATTTGAATTAAAAAATTGTTGTAAATATTAGAATATTTTCTTTTTGTAGACTTTGGAACAAGAACTTTTATCAATAAGGACTTTTTTTTTCAGCCGGACGATGGAAATGCTGTTACGCATACCTATTGGGTCGTCACCCCAGGTTATGTTGGACTCTAGGTTTCACCTACCTATCAACTAAAACCACCTCCCGTTTGTCGAGGGAATTTCTGCCTCCCCGGGACAACTCATCGTATTACTTCGGGGAAGCTCCCTCCTTTTACCGCTATAAGCCTCTCCTGATCTCTATATGCCCCGTCAGGCTTCTCTTTCGATTCCGATGTCATGCATTCATCTCATGCGTTGGTTGGATCAGCAACAATTCCAAAAACCTGGTTCCTGTCTAGATCCTTTTTCTTCTCCCGTAGAACACTTTCCACAAATCTAGCAATCAAATTCCAGCTGACCTCACTTGTTTACATTTTCTGCACTATGTTATTGGCAGTAAGAGGCCCCGATCAGTGTTCGACAACTGTCCTTAACTCTCGCCATGTGTCACATTTGAAGAATCATCCTCGTCGGATTCGCCGTATATACAGCCAGGACTGTTTGCCTTTCCCATTCTATTTAGGTACTTTCAAAAATATTCGTGTCCGGAGAGGAGTTGAGTCAAGTAATAATTGACCTCTCTGCCAACCCACACGTCTATATTTGGGATAAGCCTGGCCGTCCACCTTCAATGAATTTCGCTTTGCCACCTCTGCTGCCATATCAATAATGACATTGGGAAAACTATTATCACATTGTAGTATCTGTTTCAGGAAGGCAAATCCGTCTTAGCCCTCATTACACCTTTCATAAAATTTACCTTTTGTGTGGTTCTTCACACGTATTCTGTTTATAAGTCTAGCTAATTTAACCCTAATCTCTACCTTTGGTGGAGAACCATACGATAATAAATTAAACAAAAAAAATAAACAAACAAACACACAGAAACTCACACGATCGAGGTTCAATCCTAATGAAAGACAAAATTTTAAAAATAAAAATTTGTGGTTTTCTAAAATTTTATTAAAAAAAAAAAAAAAAAAATAAGAGGTCCCCCCCCTCTAAGAAGTCCGTCTTCAAGAAACCGCTCCCTAAAATTTACCAGTCTATTCCTGCAGAAACCAATGATCAGGAGTACAGCGCCACCTTCTGCAAAGATAACAGCTAATCTACTAAAGACGCTCACTATTCACATTTAACATTCAACGACAGATGAGGCAATTGCTGTTTGATCATTTGAGGGTGAAGGTATAACACTGGCTCTTGAGTGGACAAATGGACAAATTGACAGCAATTTGTCTAATCAACAAAAACGCGCATAATATACAAATATCTATGAAAAAAACAACTTCTCTATCTATCAACCATCTTCACATTCCAAAACAATGCACTGCATGAGTAGGGGTTTACCCCTCAGTATTGATCTTAAAATAAACAAAACAAAAAAAAAACACTCCAAGTGATGTTCATGAAATTTCTTGTTTTTTTATCATCATAGTTCTCGGTATATCCATATATCTCTGCTGCTATTGCTCAGCAGAAGCGAAGTTTTGAAGAACTAATGGTATTTTAGTTTTAGTTACCATCAGCATATTTTGGATAATTGAATATCCGAGTATGTACTTCATGAGTGACTTGATATTCTGGAGGACCTGTGATACCTATAACTGACAAATTTGCAATTTCACTGCTACGGAACAGGTGAAGAAGTAATTACTTATTTGCATCTATATACATACATATGTATGTCAGTAAATGCAAACGCTCCTATAAGTCGGCAAAAATGAACGTAAAGAACTAATGAGTGAATTAACTGGTTGTTATGGTTTTATGTGCCATCGGCATATGTTCTGCGAGATGTTTGTATGTCGAGATATCTGGGCAGTTGGAAAGGACAGTACAGTGCACGCTCGCTAATGTGAACTAATTAAAACTGGCGTTGTTCACTTTTACGAATTGTTCACATTTCCGAATACCGAAAATTTTAAAATAGAATTATACCATATTGTAAACAAAAATCAAAACATATTTATGAATTTTTATATTTTTAAAATTATATCAAATTATAATTAAATTTGTATATACCCTGCAGTGCGCTGGACCGGTCCCAAATTGGTACTTTCACCTATCACTAAGGGACACTGTTAGTCTTTTTACCGGTAAAACGACCGAAGATTTTAACATGTGGTAGTCGTAGAAACAGTCAATTGACCCCCCTATCGATAACTATGGGACAGTCTGTTTACCGGTGCCACAGTATCAATCACGTGGTTGATGCCGTCGTACCAGTTAATTAACTGGTGAATACGGTCAGGTTAAATAAATAGTTCCAAAGTACTTTACATCTTATTTTCCCTGATAAGCCAGTGATTACTTATAAACATGTAATTACCTATAAACAGGATAATAACTGAAGCATATATTATGTGCACAACTCACCAAATAAATGAATAACGGATTATTTTTCTGCATACACATTTACCTCACATAGCAACAAAATTCATTGACAATGATTCTGAGTACAGGCATAACTTCAAATTAAAACCGCTTCGATAACAAAGGGACAGAAAAGTGTGAATTGAAACCTCTTCGATAACAAAGGGACAGAAAAATGTGAATTGAAACCTCTTCGATAACAAAGGGACAGAAAAGTGTGAATTGAAACCTCTTCGATAACAAAGGGACAGAAAAGTGTGAATTAACATCGCGAAAGACAACGTTGAGTCAGAAAATCAACCGAAAAATGGGTCAATTGACAGAATAAAACTGCAGGGTATGTACACACAATACATGCACATGTACACCTAATACGGGGATCCCGCAACAAATAAACACAAAATTTTAACGTTTCATATTAAAAAAAAAATTCTTTTTACATTTATTCATATTTTAGAATAGTCAATGAAGCAAAAAATATGTTCACATTAAGCGGTGTTCATATAATGCGGTGTTCACATTAGCGCGCGTGCACTGTATATATTATTATTATTAAGTGCCTTAGGAATGCTGCAAATTTCTGTTATTTGATCATTCAAAGGCCAGTGTAATACAGGGTTGTCAAATAGTTTTCAATTTTTATCCCCAATTTCGGAATTCATATTCCCAAAAATCCCCACATAAAATGCCTCAATAATTTTGCATGTATGTATGTACATATGTTTTATTTGATATGTAAATTCTAAATTTGGAGACTGTGCAGATCAACTTAATATCTTGACGACATTCATGCTGTGTGTGAAATTCTTGAAATTCTTTCATCGTGTGTTTCGAATGTATGAAATTAATAATATATAATTAAGCAAGCAAACACATTTTAAAAATCGCCAAAAATTTGTCGATCATCCCCAATAAAATCCCCATCCCCAAATGAATATTTTTATCGCCATTTCAGAAAAAAAAAATCGCCACTTTGGGGATAAATCCCCTAAACTGACAACACTGGTGCCATACCTTCAAACTAGAATGATCAACAGCAATTAGCTCATCGTTGCATGGTGATTGTGTGGTGAGTCCCTTCGCTAAGTAGGTTTAGTAGGTTTAGCTGTTATCTGCTACTTCCCAATAGGTGGAGTTTTTCTCCTGATCATTAGTTTTTTTATCTTTGTTGAGGTGGAATACAGAGGAAAGCCGGGGAGTAATTTCTTTGTAGATAGTCTTCCTCGAGGGTGGGGGGGGGGCGAGTTGAACCTCTTATTTTTGAATTATGATTTGAAAAAAACCGCAAAATAACATTTTAATTTTTCACCTTTACTGCGACTTGAACCTGGGCCATTTAAGTTTTTGTGCGAGCGTTCTAACCACTATACCACGCATCTGAGCAATTGTTCATTAATTTAAAACAATCAAGTTCCCGGGGGATACTGTGTTAACTTTAAAGTTACTTTTTTCTTTAAGCGAATACAAAAATTTGCTTTCTTTGTAGTCTTAATTTGTTAATGTTGAGCTTGCTTAAAAGATGCTTTGGAACACAATACTTTCAATCATAATTTTTAGTAATACTCGGCTAAGTTCTGTAAATAGAAACGTAGAGAAATTGAAATCGAATAAAATTTCAAATTTCCAGAATTTGAAAATGCGCAGAGATTTTGCTATTTTGTTTATTCATTAGTTTAACGACCATTAACGCAACTTTTTTGATTTCTAAAATTACACACTCTATTTCGATTTCAAAATATTTCATTTTGCACAGCATACCCATTTAATAAAACATTATTTTCGAGTTTTTTTAAAAACAAATCATTTTAAAATCTTGTTGTTTTTAACCATTGAAGTTACTCACTCTTCGTCTTAAATACCACTGTAAAGTTAGCAAATGCAGAAAACTTAGCATAGCTGTCTATTTTTCTATTTTTCATTGTGGTTTGACGTGATTATCTACATTTTTAAGACTTTTAAGGCAATTTGCAACGAACACTGATTACTGCTAATACTTAGTTCCCTAAAATGTATTTAATTTTTTTAGCACTCTTTTACGAAAATTTTTCGTATTAAAATTAATTAAAACTAAACAAGCAATCCTTTAAGTCTTAAACCACCTCCAATAAAATATTTTTAAAACTTTTAGATGGTTGGCTTGATGTGCAATATTTGTTATGCACTTTTTATCTTCTCTTATCAGTCATTCTTTTTGGGCATAAGAAAAACTTGGTGGCGTTTTTCTTTTGCCCATAATTTTTATTATATTTTTGCCACATCTTTACTGTTCTATGTTATTTACTGCTGTGCCATCCTCTCCAGAAGTATAAAATATTGAATGCCATTACAACACTACTAGAGTTTTATCTGTGTCAGTCATCAATCCATTCAGTGAACCAGCAAGCTAGACAGTCATTCTTCCAACTAACCAACATTGTTCTAATGGTAACAACAGCAACAACTACAACCAGAACTAAAATAAATGGAGACAAAAAAAAAAAAAACAAAAAAATAAGAAGAAAAACGACAACATTCACCACTATAACTGATGAATGATATTTCATCATCATTTGTTTGTTTTATGTAGTGGAAGTGTTACACTGTTGCTCGCTTTTTATCAAAAGTGTGTTGTTGGCAAAAATGAATGTGACAAAAAAAAAAAAAAAAAAAAAAAAAAAAAAAAAAAAAAGAACAGAATTTTAGTAAAAAATTTGCATAAAAAAGAGCTTGAGAACTATACGGGTTAATGTCAGTCAAGTACGACTTTATGATAAAATGATGTACATATAAGGAAATGTTCGTAAATTTTTTTTTTTTTTTTTTTTGGCAAAAAAAATCTGTTTTCTTTATCAGACACAACGTACTCAGCAAAAATAAAAAAGAAATAATCCATTATTATGGAAATCATTGATGCAAACAATCTCAAGTAGAAGTTTTTATGCTGTCATAGGATGGAAGCGATCCAAAGATTATTAGTTTTATTGGTTTTGCTGAGCAAGAATGCAGCTCTTAAACATTTTTGGTGTAAACCAAAGTTTTTTTTTTATTTTTATTTTTTTTTATTTAATTGTTTGAGATCAATAATGCAAAGTATTGTATGGGATTTTTTCGGAAAGGACAGTACATATACATACATTTTTTTATATTACTATTTAGCGCCTTGGGATTAAGACAAATTGCTGTGAATTGATCATTTAAATGATCAACAACAATTGCTTCATCACTGCATATTGATTGTGTGGTGAGTGTCTTCGCTAAGCAGCTTTAGCTGTTTTCTGCTACTTCCCAATAGGTGGCGCTTTTCTCCTGATCATTCATTTTTTTGTTGACATTGGCGAAGATAGAATAGTGTGGAATCTCGGTGAGCGGTTTCTTTGTATATGGTCTTCTTTGAGGGAGAGGGGGGGAGGTAACCTCTTATTTTTAAATTATAATTTTTTAAAAAACCGCAGACTAACTCCTTTATTATTCATCTTTGCTGGGATTTGAACCTGGCATGTTTGAGTTTTTGTGCGACCGCTCTAACCACTATATCACGCATCCCCAATCCAAATCTTCCTTTTCTGTACACAATTATGCTACAGATGCATTTCATTTATTGAGAGTTTTGGTTAACTATGGTGTAAATTAAAGATGCTTGATTTTGGAACAAATTCCGATTTTCTTTCTGAATATATATGAAGATTGATTTTTAATAATTGCAAAGAGAATTACTATTTCGTTTTTTTTTTTGTCGGCTAAAAATTATTTTCAACCAAACTATTGATCTAAACAGTTGCCCTAAGTCATTTACATAGATAATACGTTAGAAAGTGAGTAGTAGTGAAGACTCAACTGAACAAATTTTAAAAAATTTTTTGTGCAAAAAATAATTTTTTCTTGCACTTTTTTGCAAAAATCTAAAAAAAAAATTTTTACTTTTGTCAGCGTAACTTACAGGGACTCGTAATTTTTTACTAAAAATATATGACGATATTGTAGCCATTGTAAATTTGTACAACCTTCGTGAACATATCAATACAATGTGAACGTGTCTAGGCATCCAAAATATCTTACAAAGACCAATTTGTACCCTAAAAATGTTATTTTTCATTATTTTTTAAAAATTTTAAAAATATCTCTATTATTTTCCTTGACCGTAGCATCATCAGGAATATATTATTCGTATGTGAAAAAACAATAACAAAATTAGAAAAAAAATATATATATTCTTGATGATGCTACGCAAGGAAGTAGCGAAATATCGTAAAATAAATAACATAAATAATTATTCGACCTTAAGCTCAAATAATTTAACTACTTAATAATAAAATTTGAAAAAAAAAATTAAAAAAAAAATTAAGAAAAAAAAATTTGGATATTTTAGTTAAACTAACATTTAAATTTATTTGCTTTACTAATAGTCTGCAAATTTGGAGGAAGTTGGTTCCAGAGACAAATACACAATATGAGAAATTGTCTCTCCGATGCCGCATTTTGATGTATTAAGTAATTGCAATATACCATTTCCCCTTGTAGACCTAAAAAATCTTAAGCGATTATAAAAATATTTTGGGTGTTCTGATGTTACTATTTTGTGAAGAAAAACTAGATTTTTTATTTTCAAATAGTTATTAAAGGAAACATTAAACATACGGTTTGAGTATTGGGAGATATGGTCAAATCTACTTAAGAAGAATATACAACGTACGATGTTGTTAAAAGTAGTATTGAGTTTCGCAGTGTCTCTTGAATTACAGCTAGAAAAGACCTCTGATGAATACAGAAGAGTTGGATGTAAATATGTTTTGGCCAAAAAAAGTCTCACTTTTGGTGGTGTGTAATACTGTGAAGTAGAGCTGCAAAACTATCGATAGTCGGCCCCATCGATAGTTTCGATAGTTTAAAAAAAACAATCGATACTATCGATACTATCCATTTTCTATTATTCTGAGAAAATTAGAATCGCAATACGAATTTTTGGATATATTTTTACTAGGTTCTTCTAAAATCTAGTGGATGAGTAGATTTCAATTTGTATCGGACGTCCAGTAAGTAAAACTCTATTAAAATATAGCAAGTACCATGTATGTATATGGGTTATTATTCGCTTTCAACTGTCTTTCATAATAAATGTATTAATTTAAATAAAAGACATATATATGTATACTATTGTATTAATTAAAACTGTTAATTTGAGATAAATTTTTTAAATTAACGTTAACCATAAAATGATTTAACGTTCAAAACGTAAAACATACATTCTACATATGTAAATATCAAAATTCGAATTAAAAGGGATTATAATAGGGTATTCAAACGATTAATCGTTAGTCGATTAATCGAAGAATTTTGTTCAAATAATTGTTCGAACAATTAAAAATAGTAAAATTTCGAATAACGAATAACTCGAATAATTTCCTACGATTAATCGATTAATCCATATAAAAAAATACTTTATTTATAGAAATAATAAATGGTATTAATAAACTTCCTAAGTGTTGTAAAATATTTAATAAATCTAATGAAAAACAAAAGAAATTGCAAACATATGTTGTGCTGCAAGAAACGAAAAAGAAATTCGTCTTTTACATTATGTAAAGCATCGATGGTCGTCTTTATCTACCACGATTGAAAATTTTCTTTGTATTTATAAATACGTCTGATTTTGTCTGATTTTGGTTTAACGACTTTTACAGATATGGAAATTAACGTTTTATCAAATTTGAACAAAGCCCTTAAACCACTTGATGTCGCTATTACAGAGCTAGGCAAGGATTCTGCTACATTGATAGATTTAGAAGGCATTATACAATTTGTTATTAATACAATGGAAAATGCAAACAATCCTTTTTCAAATTAGTTATTAGAAAGGCTTAAGATTCAAATAAATGAAAGACGTGTAAAACTACTTTGTACACATATTTTATATCTAAATTCTGTTACATTTTCACTTTTTGAAAATATTGCACAGAATCTGAAAAGATTTTACAAACAAATTGTTTTTGAAAATGTTTTTAGAAAATATGGAACAAAATGTGTCAGATGATGATGATATGATTGCAGAAGATTTAATTGAAATAAACAAAAATAATCGATTATCACAATTAAATGAAACAATTAAAAGTGTACAAAATTTCAAAAAACCCAAAAGAGGCTGCAATGATTTAATGGATGATTTCTAAAATTATATATTTTCTGCCATGCACTTCTCTCAATTTCTCCAACATCTACAATCAGCGAGAGAGTGTTCTCAAAATCGAGTTTTATTAAAACTAAAGAAAATAATCCGTTGAAAGCTAAACATATAAATTACATCCTTTTTTTAAAAGACTACTTTAATAGAAGTGCATAATTTTTTTAACTAATTTTTAACTCATAATATGAATTATTTTTAATTACGTATTTAATATTTTTATTGCATACGAAGTAGTAAATTATTACTTTTATATATTAAATCGTTATATATATGATCTTAAATATTAATATTAATTATGTAATTTATTATTTATGGTTTAGTTTTTCAATAATATGTTTGAAAATAAAATATAAGATCTCATTACATTTTCTACACTATAATTAACTAAAATTAATGAATTTTTAAAAAGTTATTACATTACTATGTTTTTGGTTATTTGTTTTTTTTGAATAAAACGTTTTAATAATACACAAAATTGGTATGTTATTTTATATAAAACAAAATGCGATTAATCGATCAATTTTGAAATTTTATTCGATTAATCGATCAAGAAAAAAACCCGAATAATTACTCACTCGATTAATCGACCAAAGAAAAAAGTCGAATAATTGAATACCCTAGATTATAAAAAACAATTCATAAATAAAATTAGGTACAGAAGCGTTAAATTTAGGTATTTATTAGTATTGTAGTCGCCGTGGTCTAGTGGTTGTGTTGGCTTACTAAGACATGGGCCCTGGGTTCGACTCCAGGCTCTGACATCTTCAAAAAAAAGAAATATGAAAGAAATATTTCTTTCGGCGACTACCTTTCAGCAGTTTTCTGGCAAAAGCTCTGAGAGTAACTAATTGCCATGAACAAGCTTCTCAAGTCTGTCGTTCGGAGTCGACATTAAAACTTTAGGTCCCGGTACTCATGACACAGGGTTGTAAAGGCCAGTTATGTATGTATGTATTTATAAGTTATACCAGGTTTACTCAATAATTTTTGTTAATGAGCAGGAGTTTATCGACCGTTGGTCGTAATTGGCTTTTCCGCTTCTCTGAAACTAGGGTGCGAACGTTTAAGGTGATCTAATAAATATGTAGTATTGCCGCTTGTTTTATAATATTTGCCACATAAACGGCATTTAGCACAATTTTTATCTTTGGTTATTTCAAAATAAGTCCAAACATCTGAATAAGTCCTACGTATCTTTTTTGAATACCCTCTTCATCATCGTTGTCTGCCTGAATGTTTTCGTTGCCATATTCTAATAAACACAGACATACATACACACTCCTCTGGATGTGTCCATTGGACATATATGTACATATATTTAAATAGTATTGTAATAATACTTACTTTCTGATAATTGTAGGAATGTCTCCATTTTTTAAATTTGTTTTTTATTTAAACATTCTTTATTCTTTCAGAAATACATACATACATACATAACTGGCCTTTACAACCCTGTGTCAGGATTACGGCCTAGCTTCTCGAAATACCATTTATAATACCAGAAACTTTTACTTTAAAATTTCTTTGTATTATTTTTGTGCCGTCAATAATTCACTGCTGTCGTTATATTAAGGTAGCCGTTGCCGCTGAATAAAAATAACTAAGTTTAAATAAAATTAATTACCCTAAGGATAACACTCTTTTGAAATATTGACTCTATTTTATTTTACATTAACCTTTAACTACTTAGGCGGTGGTAAATTTTACCCTCTCTTTAGATTTGTTTAATTTATTTTCTTCGGTGGAGCGCTATCAATTTCATTTTCATAGTATCTTCTCATATTCCTATAGTTGTTATTCAGTTGAGTTTTGGCTGCTGTTGGCTGCCACTTCTCAAAGAAAACGTGTTTTTTTTTTAAGAAAATATTTTACCACTACTACCAAATAAGTGTAAGTATTTAATGTAAAAAAAAATACCACTCATCAGGATTGACGTTAGGTTGTTATAGAATAAATTTGACCACTCCTCCGTTTTATTGCGATTTATGCTTGTAGACTATATAGAAATTAAACGAACTTAGTAATTTAGAAATAGTTATGCTGCTTGGATAAGTAGGCGAAATCAGCGACGTTGATGATGAAATTGCTGATGCAGATTTTTGCATTCAAGAAAGCGATACAACACAAAAAAGGCCTACATAGATTACTATGGAACACAATTATCAGTATTTTAGGAGCACACTATGTTGCTTCACCTTCAGTAGTGCCGACAACGACTTCCAGGAAGCTATGCTACATAAGCCCTAGTGGGCTGAAACGTCAAACTTTTACTTGCATTGTACCAAGCCTATGTGTATGGGATGCAGCAAAGGCATGTGCTTTCATTGTGCAAATACGAAGTTCGATGAAAAAAAATATCTCCACATAGGCTGATCCCCATTTTTTCTTAAATATATAATTTTGTTTTCGTTTCTTTTCCATTTGTTATTTTATAATCTTGGCTGTGAAAAATGCCTTTTATGTTCCTGATTATCTTTTAATAAAATTTTTTTTTTTTTAAGTTTTATTATGTACTGTTTTTTAGTTTTAAGAAAAGTGGCTATGAAGTAAAATCCTTCTTTTGTTAAACTAAATGTTTGAGTTTTTTATTTTTATAATCCTATTTATATAAAAATGTGTTTTCTTGTTCTTTTAAATACAAATTATTAAAAAAAAGAAATTTTGTTGGCAAAATTTTTTTGGTAAAACCGAAGGTGGTAAAATTTACCACCACTTCAATAACTATGTCCAAATTTTTCACCTCAGTAGTTAAAGGTTAAATAAATGCAAATATATTATTTTTATTTAAAAATTAGAACATACATACATACAAAAATTTACCGGCGGCAAAAAACCTGCGTTGAAAAAGTTTACTTTTAAAATTTCCCGATAGTATCGCTACCGATAGTGAAACCATCGATAGATAGAAAATAAAACTATCGATACTATCGATAGTACTATCGATTGTTTTGCAGCTCTACTGTGAAGCCCATAAGCACCTTAACATACCCCTTATTGACTTTCTTTAAAACAAATTTTTTTTTTGTGAAAAGTGTGTTGCTCCTCCTGCTGTAAATTATTACGATATACTTGTTTTAATGGAGTAGAAAAGAAAAGAAAGAGAAATTAAGAAAGGATGAATGACATTACTAACTTTTTTTGTAACCACGACAATTTTGTTTGTCGTTATTATATGGTGTTGGTTTTTATGCTTCACTCTACTTCATGTGCAGTCAAGGTTTTATCTCAAAAGACTAAAAAAGAAAAAAAAAGATGAATAAAAGATATAGAGAAGTGAAGGTTAGCAAAATGCATGAATATACCAGTCATATGTAAAATTAAACAAATTCTTATGTATATACGAACATATACAGAAAAACTAGTTACACTTAACCATTTGTAAATTAGAATCGAATTCTTTCTATCTAAGCCATCCTATATGTATGTACTTATATGTTTTATTTTGTTGTTTTGTGTATACAAATCTTTACATATGCACTTCATTATTCTTGTTTTCATATGTAACAAAAGATACATTATTTATTTTATTTTTTTATTTTACCAATTATAGCGATTCACTTTCTCGTTTTTCCCCCTTTCTTTTAGAGTGAGAATTGCAAATTGTGGTTGAATTTGTTATTCAATGATGCGCAATTTTGTTGTAACTAGCGGGTTTATTTATTGTATTTAAATTTTGCTTTCATGTCTGCTTCAATCATTATACATACATACATACATACATGCAAACATATTACGTATAAATTGTATAGAAAAAATACAAACAACTAACCTTGACCTTATATGGAAATTAAAGTTTAGCTAAACAGTTTACGAATTTTGTTTTTAGAGCAAAATTTTGATGCAATGCAGAGTTTAATTGAAAGGTACTGAAATCGTTAAAATATGCAATATACATATTTTTCATTTAAAATATAAAAAAGTAAAAGTTTTGAGATTGTTAACAATTTAATAAATGTAATCCACTAAAAAGCAAACATATTTTTCGCCAACAATTGAATTTAAATTTGAAAAACAGGAATGTATTGTTTTTAAATTCTCTTGCTTGTTTTATATACATATACTGAATGGGATATAATTCTCATTTAGTGCATAATTTTCTGAACATAAGGGTTAATAGTTTAAATACCATCTTTGGTATGATGATGATGATGACCATCTACAAAGAAACCGCTTCCCGAAATTTCACTCTATTCCACCTTAACCAATGTTAATAAAAAACCTATGATCAGCAGCCTAATTCTGTAATTCTCTTAGCTAAAGCTTACGCTAAAATGCTAAAACGCTAAAATAAATTTACGGCAAATATTTAAGCAAAGTCGCTAAATTTGTATTCTGTAAGTCTAACAGCTTAGCCAAAATATAAGTTTTTCGCCGTAGCTTATTTGCTATCACCAGAGTAGGAAAATAAACAAAACTGAACGCTTAATCTCATTTTGTTATGTTCTTTACAATTAGTATAACAAAAATAAAACAGAAACAGTGAGAAAGATTGTCCCATTTAATTTTGTATATTCTTTTTGTTTTGAGTACTACAAATACACTAACTCAAATGTGCGTAGGTACAACAAAAAATGAATGAGAAGAAAAAGGATAGAAGAATAAAAGAGAAGAAGAAGAGAAAAAAAAACAACAAAAAACAAAGCAAGCACAAGAGCGAAAAGCTAATTGTTTCATTTGCGCTCTTTCTCATTTAGAAAGTATTTGTGTTTGTTTTGCTCATGTACAATACTATTAAAACAATTTTGAAAAGTGTATGACTTTGTTGAAACTTTTGCGAAATGTTTTGTTTGTTTACCCACTCTGGCTATCACTAAACTATTCTCTTCTCTCATTGTTATTTCTTATTAGAGTTGCCTATGTTTAAAAATTTTTTTTTTCTCTAAATTGATTTTTATTTTTATTTTTTTTTGTAATTTATTTTGGATTCAAACGTGAATTTTTAATATTTATCTAAATTGTATTATAGTATACATAAATGAGGCATTTAGAGGCATTTCGCCACTACAAGTGTGAATTTTTTGATTTGTTGAAAGATGGTAACACTACAAAGAATTTGTTTACTTTTGGGTAAATGACGAATTTTGTTTTCCCTACAAGTTCAAAAAATAAGATATTATGAAATTGTTTTATAAAAATTGTATAGTATTAGTTTTGAATATAATTCTTATAAAATAACTTAAGGTTCTAATAATTTGTCTAGTTTTAAGAAAATCAAAAGACCGTTAAATTAATAAATATTATAAAGTCTTCTTACGGTTCCATTAGAACAAGATGGTGTGGAATCATTAAATTCTGATGTTAAAGAAACATTTGCTGTAAGTTCTGCGTCTCTCTACACAAAAAAAAATTTGTTTATTTAAACATTAATAAAACAAATTTGATAAAAACCTACCAGAGGTTCGCTGACTTTTGCTTGTCCCACCAAAGATTCCTTCCTCATGATGGCAATTATGCGATCATCCATTTCAGTTAACTTGAAAATTTGAGGGCCATTTATGCCACTTCTCTCTAAAGAGATTTTATGCTCTTGGAACCTTTGTTTTGCATTGCTTCTGTTAAATGAAAAAAAAAATGGAATAAAATGCTTAAACATAAAAGTTTTGTGCTGTAACTTACCGCATATTTGTCCAAGCCCTCTTCCAATCCTCTCCACTTTTGAATGCACCTCCCAAGGAGTTAAGCTTCTCAGCTAAATGCTCCCATTGCTCAGCAAGGCTTTTTGCTTCCGTAAAATTTACAAATCTAAAAAAAAATTAATATACGAGTATTTACGTAAAAGAAATTATAAATGACTTTTTTACCTGTCATGTGCAAACTCTCTATGATCCTCCAAATACTGAATGAGCATGTTTTTTTTTTGCTCTTTTGTCACCCTTTTAGTTGTGTCTTCCATTATTCTGCAAAAGTTAAGACATATATATTTAAATACATAACAAAACATCAATTAAAACAAAATTTATATATAGCTTATCTTTTGGCACTTAAAAATTTTCGTAGTTAAAATTTTATAATTTTTGGAGACGTTGAAGCTTATTTAACGTTAGAGAATACAAAATAATGAATTTTAGGGATGAGAAGAATACACGCTAAAATTGCGGCGAATTCAGTTTCAAGGATATGCCAAGTTTAGCATTAAAAGTTACAGAATTGAATGTGTTGCCAAAAATCGCTTAATCAATTTTATGCATTTTTAGCGATGGAAATTTAGCTTTAGCCACTTACAGAATTAGGATGTAGGTCCGACTATTTTAAACCTAAAAATCCAATCTAACTTTGTTTTTAGCTATTGCTTTTACGAGTAGATCAACATTTGTGCATTATTAATTTTAGTTTTGGGCATTTGGTATATTTATTTAACATTTCTTATTTTATTATTATTTTTAGTGAGAACAGCTGTTTTTTCGGCTCTTTGTTCTTAGAAAAGCTATACTAGAAAAAAAAAATATTTTTTAAACACATAGAGAAAACTATTTGACACAGGTAGTCACATTATGTTTAGATGAGGAAAATATTAATTTTATGATAGAGAAATTTATTTACTCAAATTCTAGCAACTCTGAAATACTTTATAATCACATTTCAAGGTATTATTGAAACCCTTTTTTTTAACAATTTCACTAATATAGCCACAACTTCAGTCACTCGTACGATCGTTACAAAAAAAAAAAAACATTCGCACATGACGATGAAATGAAAATTTAGAGAATTCACTCTAACTTTGGTAGTTTTTTCATGAAATTGAAATAATTTTTATAAAGGTTTAAACCATTTGTTGTCCGTCTTAAAAATGTGTAGTCTCAGCTATAGTATTATAAGGAAATCGCCAAAATATTTAATTTGTTTTTAATGTACGTATTGTATGTATTGAATACAAATTTATATTTCTAATACCTTCAAATAATATTTTTATGTATTTTAGGACTAAACCAACAGAAGGTAATTTTAATAGACTTTTCTATAGTTTTTGTGTTTGCTATACACTAGGGTATTCAATTATTCGACTTTTTTTTTTTTGGTCGATTAATCGAGTGAGTAATTATTCGGGTTTTTTTTCTTGATCGATTAATCGAATAAAATTTCAAAATTGTTCGATTAATCGAATTTTGTTTTATATAAAATAACATACCAATTTTGTGGATTTTTAAAACATTTTATTAAAAAAAAAACAAATAATAATCAAAAACATTGTAATGTAATAACTTTTTAAAAATTCATTAACTATAGTTAACTATAGTGCAGACACATATTGTTGGAAAACTAAACCATAAATAATTCATTAATTAATTTTAATATTTAAGATCATATATATAACGATTTAATATATAAAAGTAATAATTTACTACTTCGTATGCAATAAAAATATTAAATAAGTAAGTAATTAAAAATAATTCATATTATGAGTTAAAAATTAGTTTAAAAAATTATGCACTTCTATTAAAATAGTCTTGTAATGTTATTTATATTTAATAATTTAGTTTAGCTCTCAACCGATGGTTTTCTTTAGTTTTAATAAAACTCGATTTTGAGAAGACTCTCTCGCTGATTGTAGATGTTGGAGAAATTGAGAGAAGTGCATGGAAAAGAATATAAGTATAATTTTTCGGTTCTGTTTTTGGTTTTTTCTATATATAAGAAATCATCCATTAAATCATTGCAGCCTCTTTTAGGTTTTTTGAAATTTTGTACACTTAATTGTTTCATTTAATTGTGATAACCGATTATTTTCGTTTATTTCAATTAAATCTTCTGCAATCTGACATAATCATCTGACACATTTTGTTCCGTATTTTCTAAAAACATTCTCAAAAACAATTTGTTTGCAAAATCTTTGGTTGTTTTGTGCAACACTTTGAAAAAGTGAAAATGTACTAGAATTTAGATATATAATAGGTGTACAAAGTAGTTTTACACGTCTTTTATTTATTCAAATCTTAAGCCTTTCTAATAACTAATTTAAAAAAGGATTGTTTGCATTTTCCATTGTATTAATAACAAATTGTATAATGCCTTCTAAATCTATCAATGTAGCAGAATCCTTGCCGAGCTCCGTAAGAGCGATATCAAGTGGTTTAAGGGCTTTATTCAATTTTAATAAAACTTTAATTTCCATACCTGTAAAAGTCCTCAAACCAAAATCAGATAGAGCGTAATTTACAAATACGAAGAAAATTTTCAATCATGGAAGATAAGGACGACCATCGATGCTTTACAGCATGTAAAAGACGATTTTCTTTTTCTTTTCTTGCAGCACAACATATGTTTGCAATTTCTTTTGTTTTTCATTAGATTTATTAAATATTTTAAAACACTTAGGGCCATTATTACAACTTGCCGTTAGTTAAAGGTAGGATTTTATCAGGCAGATAAATTGGTTTCTGTTATTGCAAGTAAACTTTAACCTAAAGGTAAGGCAATCTTCCCAATAACTTTATCGGTCACTTTAGTTTAAAATTTATTTTTAATAATAAAAGCCAATTTATCGGTCTGATAAAATCCTACCTTTAACTAACGGCAAGTTGTAATAATGGGCTTTAGAAAGTTTATTAATACCATTTATTATTTCTATAAATAAAGTATTTTTTTATATGGATTAATCGATTAATCGTAGGAAATTATTCGAGTTATTCGTTATTCGAAATTTGACTATATTTAATTGTTCGAACAATTATTTGAACACAATTGTTCGATTAATCGATTAACGATTAATCGTTTGAATACCCTTCTATACACCTCTCGCTTTAACCCTTTCGGTTCGGCTTTTTTTTTTTTTCTAAAATACAGCTAACTTCAAAAATCTCTTTTCAAATATTGAAAAAGGATATAAATATAAGATGTTCTGCATTTTTATTTTTTTGAATATCCTTGAATTATCCTGGGACATATTATCCCATTCGGATTGGGATATTTGAGCCCAATAAAAAGTCCGAATGGGACAATATATCCCAATCCAACAAATAATTAAAAAACGTCTGTATTTACAAAGAAACACAAAAGTTTTTATGCACTGATGGTTAAGACAGTTGTTACTAACAAATACAAAAATTTTTGCTACATTGCGGTTGTGCCGCTCTATTTTATTATATATATAAGTAACATATGAGGTTACCTTCACGATTACTTCTCATCAACTAAAACAAAATTCTTACAAAAAAACTTGATTTAAATGGAGTGCCGTTACTTATTTCGCAACATTAAACTCAAAACTACGATTGGGATATTTTAGAATATGATTATCTTTACTTTAGAGAACAAATAGCATCATTTAAACATTCTCTGGCACGTATTATCCCAATAGGACCGAAAGGGTTAACATATATACATGCATATATAAGTATATATATTTATTCGTATGTATTTGAATGAATATGTATTTTAATATTTGATTAATAAATTAATTCTGTATACATAAGTATGTATGTATATTAATGTCATTAATGTATAAGTATAAGTCAAATATTAAAATAAATTCGAATACATTTTTGACATAATTTTATCTTCTTGATAGTATTTCTTAATCACATACCTTTATTTAACATTTTATACATCATCATTGTATTTCTTGTTAACATACATATGTATGTATGCATGTAAGTACATATATTAAAAAATAAAATTTCTATGCACATTTATCTCAAATATGTATATATTATTTTTTCAGATAACCTGTAACCACATGGCTAATACTGTGATTACATCTCCAGCCTTTACTGACGAGGTGGAAATGAACACAATTAATAAATTCTCATGGACTAATTTATTACCCGAATTATTACAATACATTTGCAAATATTTCGGGGGCAGTGATTTAAAACAAATTCGTTTGGTGAGCAAATTGTGGTATGATACTACTCGTTGTTTATTCTTACAAAAATTTAAATTAATAATTACTCATTTCAACGTGGTCACCATACGAGACATCCTTCAAGAAAATGGTGAATTCTCGCACAGATTAAAATATAAAAACGTTGAAATACATGACGTGGAAAAAACTGATGATCTGCATTCGATTTTAAAATCATTGGGACCAAACATACGTACACTACACATTCGTAAATCCCATATATTGGCTATTTTAAATGATTATGTGCCCCAGTTGGAAGAACTTTGTATTAACCATATATCAACTGAAAGTATCAAGGATCTAGGTGCGTTTGATTTTGGAAAAATCAAAAATTTAAAGTCTTTGGATATTAGATACAAATTAACCAGTGACTTTATAAACAATATAATGCAAAAGCTAACTTTAGAAGAGTCTACTATAAAATTGGAAAGGATAGGTATGAGTGTATCTTTCACAGCAGAGAAAACAATATTGCATATTTTGCAGTGTCACAAAGAATCACTTAAGCACTTAAGACTTAGATTTCCACGCTGCCCCCAAAATATTTTGGAATGGTCACAAGTGATGGCAATGTGTAAGCGTTTAGAGGTTTTAGAAATTTCTCGAAATTTTAATACAGAATGGTTACGCAATATACTAAATGCACTTCCCAAGGAGACGCCGTTACAACATTTCATCTTAGACCAATTTTTGGAACTGGACTTGAGTAAATTTATTATAGATAAATGGCCTAGATTATTGATATACATAAACTTAGGATATCGTTATACTGAATGCAATGAAGACATTAAAAATTTGATAGTTTTGCGTCACAATTTGCGCTATTTTATGGTAGAATCTGCTAATGCAGTGCCAGTCAATAGCTTATTACAGGGCATAGCTTCGGAAAAAAATAATGTCCTTAAAGTACTGATGTGCGGTAATCTTAATTCCACTCTTAGAGATACTTATAATATTCAGATACTACTTCAACGGTTGCCTAATTTAACCTATTTAAGTTTTGAGCACTCTGCAACATGTATTGACGATAATGTTCTCAGTTGTATATTTCGTTATTTATTAAATTTGAAGTATTTGAACTTCAATTATTGTACACAAATAACTGATAATGGTCTGTTGGGTTTTGGTCCAAATCCTGCACCTATTACTAATCTTAGGCGATTACAATCACTGAGCTTAAATCACTGTAAGCAAATCACGAATAGATCATTCATCAAATGCCTTAAATTTATCGAGTTGCGCAAACTAGACTGCGACTTTTGCCACCAAATCTCTTCGAACGGAATTAAAGCAATGGTGACAAATTGTCCTGCCTTGGAAGAAATATCACTTTCGGCATGCAGTTTAATAAATGATTGTTCAGTTCTTTATATAACCCAAGGTTTACATAGGCTTAAGAAACTTAATATTGATGGTTGTACAAAGTTAACTGGCGAATTCATTAACCATATTGTGGAGTACTGTAAGTGCTTAAAGGTGTTAGAGATGGATGGACTAGGACATTTGTATAATAAGAAAAACTGTGAGAAACTTGCAGATCGTGGAATACATACATCATGCGATGAATGTATTTTAACTTTGTAGTAAACAAAAAATCAGTTTTGAGAAAATTGTGTTTAAGGCTTTTATTTTCCATATAAGTCCTTAGTAACTTCGGCTGAAAAATCTCTTATAAATCTATTATGGATCAAACTAGAAATTAAAAAAGCAACCTAATGCAATGACTAACTCAAAACTGCTGAAAATTGACTTTGGCCCTTTTAGCACCAAGCCACAGATATAAATTCATAATTTTTTTAATAAACAATTTGTCCTAATTTAGTTAATGCAAAAATTATATGTTATAAATTAAAATATAAAAGTAAATGTCAGTGATAAGAAGATTTGTTTTTTAATTAGTGATAATCAAATACTTCGGACAAGGCAAAGTCTCTGATTGGGGTCAACCTGGCGGCCTTCAGAACGATCCTTGCTCCCGTTGTATTCAAGTCGACATACAGCCTCTTCGTGGCCCTCCTGAATAGGATGCTAGCACCCGTTAGCGTGTAAACTAATGTATGCGGCGTTGTTTAATCCCCTGGACTTTAAATTTGGGTTGTACGTAGGGTTTGAAACCCACCACATAAAAAGTTTTTCAATGAAAACCAATGCAAAAGCCTCTAAACGGACCCCCTTTTTTATTGACAAACTTGACAAACGTTTTAAGAACTATGATTTAAGAATATGCACCTGAAATATGAGAACCCTTTATAGGGAAAGTGCCTCAAACCAATTGGCGGATGCTCTCACGAAATTTAGGACTGACATCACCGCCGTTCAGGAAATGTAATGAATAGGACACGGCTGAACAAGGCAAGTAACATGTGACATCTACTACAGCTGCCACGATAATAGACGCGAATTTGGCTGCGGATTCGTAGTTAGCAAGAAACTTCGCCATTTCGTCTCGGGGTTCACCTCCGTGACCGAAACAATAGCTACAAACCGGATGAAGGCAACGTTTTATAATATCAGCCTTATTTGCGTGCACGCCCCGACGGAAGAGAAGGATGAAGAACAGAAGAACGTTGCAGTGTACCACTACTGTAGAGTTGTATAAAGAGAAAAGGAGGGAAGAGAGACACCTATTTAGAAGAAAGATAAAGAAGCAGGTGTAGAAATGATGCTCGAAATTTTTATTAAAAGATAAGGCGGCTTACTAGTGGTTTCAAATCCTGCAGAGACGAATACGGTAATCTGGTTACAGATGCACAAGGCACACTGAGATTATGGAAACAGCATTTCTCTAATCTACTGCAAAGCGATGATGACACAAATTCTGCCTCTAGAGATGCTATGCCGATTCTAGTCAATGATGATAACGTTGAGATCCTGTGGCCCAGCTATGAAGAGATCAAGATTGCCATACAGAGATTAAGAAGCAACAAAGCAGCTGGACCGGACGGTCTGCCAGCTGAGCTCTTTAAGTATGGAGGTGATGAGCTGGTTAGGTGCATGCATCAACTCATTTTTAGAATATGGCTGGAGGAAAGTATGCCTAATGATTGGAATCTCAGTTCCCTCTGTCCCATCCTGATAAAGGGAGATATCACGATATGCACCAACTACAAGGGTATAATCTTCTCCCTATCGCATATGGGTTAAAAGACCTCAACTCAACTTAAAATATGCCGTTTTTGATATGACTGTTTCCGAATTGGCTGATTTTTGGTACGAATAAAGTATTAACACTAAGCCAAATATACAATTAAAGGGCGCTGACATTTCTGGATCCGGAAGTATAAGGTCTTAAAAATCAGAAAAAGTACAAAAATGAACAAAAATATACTTACCTAATTGTAATTTTCTTGAAAAGTATTATAGCTACGCATCTCCTAAAAGTCGCACTTGGAAGGGTATTAAATTACCTTTGATTTAATATGCAACATGATTTTTTCTTTGAAAAAGTCAAAGGTCAATTTTCTTTATCTATAAGTCGGAAGCCTATATTTCCGAAATCGACCTTTTTAAAAATTTTAAAAAAAATTATGCCAAAGATAGTTTCGTTCTCTACAGTTGTGAAAAATTTCAGAGTGGAGGTATCAAGAAATAAAAGTCAAATTGCAAAAGAATGAGATTAAAACTAGTCTAATAGTGGTGGGATGGTATACGATTTTTCAATTTCGATTAACTAGAACCGCTTATTTTGTAAGTTTCTACAAAAAATACATGAGTCAACAATAAGGGATGTGGGATGGGAGCAAATTGAGCTTCATCGGGGTCAAATGTTGGGTTGAAGGAGTAAAAGTCCACAAAACCACAAAAAGCTCCACAACTGCCCTGGAGTTGCCCCTAGAGGGATAAAATGTAAGACCGATTCTCACTAATATTTTACCTCCAATTTTTTTTGGAACATACCTAACCCCTATCCCCACTCTCTAGAGTGGTAGGAGCAAATTTTATAAACTTTGTACTGGAGCCCCCTTAGGGACTGGAGATAGGGGGTAGGTATGTTCGGAAAGAAGTTGGCGGGTAAAATATTGGTAAGGGTCGGTCTTACATTTTATCCCTCTAGGGGCTTTTTGCTCCCGTTGAATTTACAAATCTAAAAAAAAATTAATATATTTACGTAAAAGAAATTATAAATGACTTTTTTACCTGTCATGTGCACATTCTCTATGATCCTCCAAATACTGAATGAGCATGTTTTTTTTTTTTTGCTCTTTTGTCACCCTTTTAGTTGTGTCTTCCATTATTCTGCAAAAGTTAAGAAATATATATTTAAATACATAACAAAACATCAATTAAAGCAAAATTTATATTTAGCTTACCTTTTGTCACTTAAAAATTTTCGTAGTTAAAATTTTATAATTTTTGGAGACGTTGAAGCTTATTTAACGTTAGAGAATACAAAATAATGAATTTTAGAGATGAGAAGAATACACGCTAAAATTGCGGCGAATTCAGTTTCAAGGATATGCCAAGTTTAGCATTAAAAGTTACAGAATTGAATGTGTTGCCAAAAATCGCTTAATCAATTTTATGCATTTTTAGCGATGGAAATTTAGCTTTAGTGACTTACAGAATTAGGCTGCAGGAGAAAAGCGCCACCTATTGGGAAGTAGCAGATACCAGCTAAACCTGCTTAGCGAAGACACTCATCACACAATCAACATGCAACGATGATGAGGCACAATTGCTGTTGATATTCTAGGATGAAGGTATAACACTGGCCTTTGAATGATCTATTCACAGCAGTTTGTCTCAATCCTAAGGCGCTTAATAGTAATGTCAGCAAAAAACAAAAATGTATGTTCTGTCATAAATGTACTGTACTTTCCAAAAAATTTTAATAAAATGCACTGCATTTAGTAGGGGCTTACGCCTGAGTATTGGTCTCAAAAAAAAAAACAAAAGAAGTCTCCTGACGAGTATTTTGAGCAGAGACATGCTTATTAGGGTGGGTCAATTTTTCTGCCTACTAAGCGTATAGCAAAATCGTAATCTACGGGAAATTCTAAGAACTTTTCCCAAAGAAACCATGGTTCTAAAATTAAAATCGAGCTTCCGGTTTCTTACGAGAAAATTTGGTGCTCAGGTCATCCGAAAATAATGCTATTTTTTTGGAAGTATTCATTGCAATTGGTGAATAGTTGACCTGTAATGCTGGAAAAGGGCTTATTTTAAAGGAAATTTTCTCAGCTTTCTATATCTGTCCTCATTTATAGACAATTGTTTACCCAAATAATGGTTTTGGAGGTTTATGTCAAAATAATAATAGTAAAACTGGTAAAAACCTAAAACTATTTTTATTGTGACATAAACCTCCAAAACCATTATTTGGGTACATACATACACACATAATTGGTCGTTACAACCCTGTGTCAGGGTTATGGCCTAGCTTCTCGCAGGACTCATGTTGTGTGTGATAATTTTTGTCTCTGAGCACCGGGCCGTACAGTTTAAAGTCGACTTCGAACGACAGACTTGAGAAGCTTGTTCATGGCAATCAGTTACTCTCCGAGCTCTTACCAGAAGTCTGCTAAGAGGTAGTCACCGAAAGAAATATTTTTTTTTAATATTTCTTTGCTTCAAGATGTCAGAGCCAGGGGACTTGAACCGGAGCTCTCGTCTTAGTAAGCCAACACACTAACCACTAGACCACGGCGACTACAAAACAGATACGATATTATTATTATTAGGGCAACCATAAATATGCATTAGCATATTTTTTTTCTGAATGTTACTGACAAAACAGCCAAAATATTAATTCATTTTAGGAGAAACTACTACGTTTAACCCCTATTTATTACGGCATATTTTTGCATATTTCGTCATAAATGCATACTTTTGCATTTTTCAAATTTTTTCATATTTATATGGCATATTTTACAAATTTTTACATATGTTAGAAGAATTTACGTGTATTACCAAATTTTATTTTTCAAAATAATGACACATTACTTAAGTACAATATAATCTATTAAATAATAAGGGTACTTATTAAAAGAAATTATTTGCCTTAAAACAACACCTCGGAAGTCAAAATATTAAGCTCAACGCAAGAAATTATGCTAGGAAACGTTTGCTTTCAAATTTGCATCTATTACTTCCGTTGATGTCGTAAAAAGTTTCTCGATGTACAAGGGCGTTTTACATCAAAGCTTCACGTTTAAAAATTTGAACGATATGATCGTTATATACATATTGTAAAAACAATTTAAATTAATTTTTTACTCTTTTATTTTGTATTCCTGTCAGTCTGAATTTTTTGACATTTTCGAGAATAGTAGCATAACTCAAAAAAGCGATTCTGAGATAAATGTATTTAAACATTTTAATTTAGCCAAACTGATAGGAAAAGTACAAAACACTTCTGGTCGTCACTCAGTGCAAAAAAAAGAGATAAAAATATAATTTTTAGATATGTTTTAAATTACAGTTCGTTTCATATTTCTGTATTAATAACTTAAAAAGCACATTTTTTGAGTTGTCACTCTTCTTGCAAAGCAGCGATATTTTATCTGGTTGGTGGCTAATTGTTACTCTTCATGTTTTCAAATTTTTGAAAAAAATATACGAAAGTTTACATCAACATATTTATGTATTATGAGTTTTATAGAGCATATTTTTAACGCTTAAAACTGTTTTTTTAACGCATATTTTAAGCGCTTAAAACTAATTTTATAGAGCATATTTTTGGTTGCCCTAATTATTATTATCATTATTTTATTTGTTTTTATTGTTTTGCTGTTACTGCCTTCAAAATATTTATGTAACTGAAAAAATGGTCGGCTGAATTTCGTCGTGCGGGAGTTTAAGTGCTCTATCCGCCATTTCATATTTTTTATGTATCTCGAGTTAATGATGCCATTTTAGATCTTAGAAACCAAATTTATCAAATCTGTAATCCGTTTTGGGATATCTCGTCAAGTTTCGAAGATAAATAGCCGAAAATGGATAGCAGATTTTAAAAATTTTGGAGTCAAAAACCTAAAATAGCATCATTAACTCGAGATTTAAAAAATGGCGTATAGAGCACTTAAACTCCCGTACGACGATTTGCTGCTTGCTGTCATGCTGCTTGCTGTGGTCTATGTGTTTAATGCTTAAAAATATATTTTAATTTTCAAAACATTTCTTACAAACTAAGCTTTGTGAAGTAAAAATGTAAAGTATTTTTCTATTTACTTTAAATTTTATGTAACTCAGTCTCTTTGCAATTCCAATCCCAATTCCATCTTTCGCTCTTTTCCCTCAACTGTGTGCATAAGTAAATTAAAATTTTGTTGCTGGGAAAAATATTCCTGTAGAATCGTATTAAGAAAATTGATTTCGATGTTATTCGTTGACACCATCGTTACACATTCTTAAGTGTATACTCATGCTGATAACTTTGTACTCCCTCCACTTTCTTACAATGCCTCGACAGTGAATAAAGTAGTAATTTTTTCTTTTTTTACTTTCTTATTCTATTCTTGAATATTCTTTACATCTCGAGCAAAGACAGCAGGTGAAACTGAAGAAAGTAAAGTAAGAAATTCTTTAGTTGGTATCAAGTAAAACGCAGAGGTTGTACAAAATATTGTGTTGAAAATCAAAAATAAGTATGAGGGAAGTTTTATATCGAATAAATTCAATGAATTTAATGCTTTTTCTAATCTCTCTAATTTTTTTTTTTTGTTACACATTTGGTAAAGGCAGGAGAAGAAGGAAAATCATAAGGGAACAAAAAAAAAAAAAAAAATATATTAAATAGATGCGTGAGTATGTCTACAACAATATAAACAATTCACTTGAGCAAATGCAGAGGTGTTAAGTGTAAAGCAAGTATAATAATACTTGGAAAATAATGGTACAAAAAAGAGGAAAAAATGCTGTAAAATAATGAAATTTATTCTATGGGGATGTGCTTGGTTTTAATAAACAAACATTGTAAGCATTGCTCTTGTTGGCTTAATATCTATTTGTGGTACACAAACTATCTTCTAATGGTTATTTCCTGTTTTTTGTTCACTTCTTTTTCTTCTTTTCACTTTTTCGCAAGAATTTCTTGAAAGTAAACTTGTATTCTTTGCTTTTAATGAAGTAGAGTATGAAACCTAACAATACAACGAAATGCCATTATAATCGAATATGTTTTCTTGTAATTCAAATTATTTTAAAAAATTGCAAAATGTTGTTGAAAAATGCAGGTTAAAGATAATAAACAGATATATGAAGTGGAATTGAATTAGAGAAGATAACAAAAAATCAAACATACTTAAATAAAAATATAATATTTCTCCATTTTAAGCATTAAACAAAATATCACCTAAAAATCCAATTTAGCAAAAAATAAAAAATTAAAAAAAAAATTTATAAAGAGCCCAAGACTCGGGTTCGAATCTCAGGAGAGGTGTGATCAATTTAATTTTTAGTTTTTATCAGAAAACGCTTTAATTAGATCAAATTTAACTGCAATGTTATTTTTTGGTAATTAAAGAAGAAATGATGTCCGTGAAGGAATAGTACACTAGCCAAACTGAACAATTGTTTTCGACTCCAGCTACGGTAGTCTCATCAGAGTTCTTTGTGTCCTGTGCATATTCAAGACCAAACATCAACTATTTAACTCACACTTTTTTGGAAATCGCATACTGAAATTATTACTGTATGTACATACATTTGTATGAGTTAGTCGAAGTAAAGTCACACAACAGTTTATATCATATTCTCCTTTTCTTACCATCATTGCTGTTCTTGTAATTGTCATCTTATTTGGATGAAACAGAAAAAAAAATTGCACCCGACTATGGTGCTAAGCTCTAACCACCTCAACCACCGTCGTACATATCATTCATGTCGACTAATGTGGATAAGGTAGAATAAAGGGCAAAAACAAAATAAATTTGTAATTCTGTTTCATCCAAATAAGATGACAATTACAAGAACAGCAATGATGGTAAGAAAAGGAGAATATGATATAAACTGTTGTGTGACTTTACTTCGACTAACTCATACAAATGTATGTACATACAGTAATAATTTCAGTATGCGATTTCCAAAAAAGTGTGAGTTAAATAGTTGATGTTTGGTCTTGAATATGCACAGGACACAAAGAACTCTGATGAGACTACCGTAGCTGGAGTCGAAAACAATTGTTCAGTTTGACTAGTGTACTATTCCTTCACGGACATCATTTCTTCTTTAATTACCAAAAAATAACATTGCAGTTAAATTTGATCTAATTAAAGCGTTTTCTGATAAGAACTAAAAATTTATAAAGCTAAACAATCATATATATCAGAGTTGTAAACGAATCATTCATTTTTGAATTAATTCGTGAATCATTCATGCAATGAATTGGAAAAATTTTGAATTAATTCTTTTCTCCAAAAAACGAATTGAATTAAATTTGAATCAATTCATTTGAATTAAGCGAACATGAATTGCAATTCATTTTCAATTCAAATGAATTGGTAAAAAGAATTGCAATTCATTTCCAATTCATTTGAATTGAATTGATTTTGAATTAATATAAATGAGTTAGAACAAATGAATTGCAATTCATTCCCAATTCATTTGAATTGATTTTGAATTAATTCAAATGAGTTAAAATATGAATTGTAATTCATTTTACCAATTCATTTGAATTAACTCGAAAAATGAATTTGTTATACATTTCCAATTGCAATAATGCAAAAGCATCACCCTTTTTCCAAGTACTTCTATTCTGTACTTTATCTATGTCTATTACTTTTAATCCAAGTATTTATTACTTATTTATAATTATTCTCTTTGTTACATTTATTTCATAAGTAGTACTTGAAGAACCAAACTCCAAACACCAAGTTTACTTCAATTGAATGCAATTCATTTTTGATTTGATAAATTTGAATTACAAGTTACTTTTCTAATTCATTTGAATTAATTCCAAATCATTTTAATTCAAATAAATTAGAAATGAATTGCGATTCTTTTTACCAATTCTTTTGAATTAAAAAATGAATTGTAATTCATTTTGCCTAATTCAAATGAATTGCAACTCATTTTGCCCAATTCATTTGAATTGGAAATGAATTGCAATTCATGTTCTCTAAATTCAAATGAATTGATTCAAATTTAATTCAATTCTTTTTTTTGTTGAAAAGAATTAATTCAAAATTTAGCTAATTCAAATGAATTGAAATCAAAAAAGAATGATTCATTTACAACTCTGATATATATGCTGTAGTTGTGGCGAATTCAAAAAAAAAAAAAAAGTTAAATAAGATTACTTTTATAAAGAAGAGCTTACAAAACTTTGGATTTATGGAAAACATCAAACTTATTACTTAGTTATATGTATGTGCTGGAGGCACGAATTTCGAGCCCCAGGAATAGTGATCAATTTTTTAAAATAAATTTTTGTTTCATCAAAGTTAACTGCAATGAACATTTTTGGTAATCAAAGGTCAAATGATGTCCGTGAAGGAATAGTACACTACCCAAACTGAACAATTGTTTTTGTTGTCTTGTGCATAATCAAGACTAAACATTGAAAAAAATTGTATAGTTTTCCCAAATAGTTCCGAGATTTTTCAAGTAGTGCAGCAAAGGATAACTTGTAAATAAGTTGTCGAAATAAAATGAGCACTTCTTCCGGAAAATCGTCAATCATGCTCACCAAAAGACTGGCCACTGTTCATATTTTATATTAGACCTCGGTTTTTTGCCTAGGTTAATTTAAAAATTATTTAAATAGCCACGAGCTGTGCAAACCTTATATCCAAATCTTAATGGTTAACCTTTTTTATATTGCTTACAACCATGCCTGCCAAAATATGATCACATACTTTCGTCGAAGGAAATTTTAATTTACTTATACACACAGTTGAGGGAAAAGAGCGAAAGATGGAATTGGAATTGCAAAGAGACTGAGTTACACAAAATTAAAGTAAACAGAAAAATATTTTACATTTTTACTTCACAAAGCTTGGTTTGTATGAAATGTATTGAAAATAAAATATATTTTTAAGAATTAAACACATAGACAACAGCAAGCAGCAAATGCAGCCGTCAATATATGCTGCCATGCTATCGGTTACATAAATACAATATTTTGAAGGCAGTAACAGCAAAACAATAAAAAAAAAGAAACTAATAGTATCGTATCTGTTTTGTAGTCGCCGTGGTCTAGTGGTTAGTGTGTTGGCTTACTAAGACGAGAGCTCCGGTTCAAGTCCCCCGGCTCTGACATCTTAAAGCAAAGAAATATTAAAAAAAACAATTTCTTTCGGCGACTACTTCTTAACAGACTTCTAGCAAAAGCTCTAAGAGTAACTAATTGTCATAAGCAAGCTTCTTAAGTCTGTCAATCGGAGTCGATATTAAACTGTAAGTCACACACAACATGAGTACTGCTAGAAGCTAGGCCATAACCTGACACAGGGTTGTAATGGATGTATGTACGTTATTATCTATATCAAATATGACCTCATTGAACTGAGTTACTACCATCTGAGTTACTACCAGCAAAATTCGTTGAGTTACACTTATGTACTCTATGGTTTACTTTATCAAATCCTTTACTGAAAATAGGTATAAATGACATCAGTTTGCGACGTACCACAGTGGCCAATTTGGCTTCGCTAGCGGCATTTTATTCATAGCTTCCAAAGTAAAGAAGATATCTTCAACATTTTTTTTTCTCAATTCAGAAAACAATGAAACAATTTTTGGAAAAAAAAAATTAAATTTTTTTTTATTTTTAATTTTTTTTTAATTTTAAATTTTTTATTTTTAATTTTTTTTTTAATTTTTTATTTTGTTTTTAATTCAATAAATATTTTACACCATATATTCATATATAAAATAAAAAAAAAAAAATGTCAACTCAAAGAGAAACCATATTATAGAAGAAATATTAATCAGATTCTTCAGTATCAGATTCAGAGAAATCATCTTCAAAATGATGCATTATAAGCAAGCTTTTAACTTCCTTATCGAAACTAATATTTCTGGAATAGGAAATTGATGAGCCGTTGAACAATGAAGATATTAAGGATCAGAAGAAACAAAAAGAGCGTTAGTTATATCTTCCATTGCATTTTTCCTGTAATTTTTTCTGGTACTATTACTAGCAAAATTACGCAGTTTCCTTCAAATTTCGCACTGCTCCTTCTCAGTATAGGTAATTTTGCTCAAAACCGTACCAAGAACATAATTTTCCACGGCGAGAAACTTCTTGGTGGGGATCGCTTCTTCATGCCATATTAAAAAAAGGGTGCGTTTTGTCACTGACATTTTGCCTAAAAAGTACAATAAATTGAAGGCTCGCAGGTACTCGCAGTAAATTTTGGACATTATGGACACATAATGGTTTACACATATAGGAAAATTTACAATTACACTGAATGCAGGTGAATTTTGTAAGTTCTACTCCACGAAATACAGATGTACGTTACAATGGGCGAGTTGCTAATACACTTAAACACGATTACGTTTTCTAAATAACATAAGTATATACAGAGCACAACCACAGTTTTTTTATATAATACATACCTTGGCGTTAGTATATAACAAAACTTTTAATGAAAATAATAAAATTTGCAAGTTTAACACGAATAGCAAAACGATGATCAAAAAGGCGGAAATATTTTGCACAACACTTGCAGAAACATATGCTGACTTTGACAGCTAACAGCTGTTCATCACCTGTACGCTGAACTTTTAAAAATCGATACAAATCTAGTGAATTTATTTGTGATTGTTAAAAAAAAATTAACGGTTTTTCAAATTTGAAAATTTGAATTTAATACCGCTAGCGAAGCCAAATTGGCCACTGTGCGTACGGAAGAATTTTCGTTTTCTTTGCAAACTGCTTAAAATTAATTTCAAGATCTTGGTGAGAAAGGGGTACATGAAAGTGATTATTTTAAAGACAATGCGGCTACATGACACCGTAGAACAGTTTCGTTATTTTTGTTTAGATTTACGACAAATAACTACTAAAAACACAAAAAAAATTTTCCGCATGAAAATTTTTAATCATGTTTGCCTTTAAATGATTTGTAAGTGATCTCAGCTTTCACATTTTATCACCGTCTGTATTTTGTGAGCCTACATCTGCGAAGTGAAGACAATTATAAATCTCAACAAAACGATCTCGTCGCAAGCTGTTATAAACAAGTTCAACCCTCAAATCACCACCGTCAGTAGACCACATGTCTCGAAATTTTGACGGCCCAGTTTACCCTGTTACTAGTAAAATGCCAATATAAAATTTTATCTCTTCCGTTTTCCTCGTGAAACGGCCTATTCATTTGACTTAGATGCTATATGTTCAATTACTTAGTACGTTATCAAAAAATTGTTCAAACAGCTCATGTAGTTGGAGAGAGCTACAATCTTTATAATTAGCTACCGGAAATATCGGAAGTGAGCTACTAGATTTTATGTTTATCTGAGTATATTTTTTAAGTTTGTGTTGTACTAGTGAACAAGTAGAAATAATAGGTTTATTTTTTTTTTTTTTTTAATATACATAGATGCTAACAAATTTGCGGATTTAGTAAGTCAGTTGATAAATTTGCATCGGAGTTGCATACCACACCCTCAATGCTTCTTCATTTTTAAAGATAACCTCACACCCAGACATAAAATGGGCCGCACACACATTATCCGGAATTCCTTCTCAATTATCATTACCATCGTCTTCCCCACTTATATTCGCTTTATTCTATGGGGGTTTAATAAAAACTTTTTCAATAGAGTCGTCACTGTCACTATCCAAATCTTTCAGAAAGTCTAATGTTTCGCTAAGCGTAAGTTTTCTAAAAAAAAAAAATCAATATACCTAGGACCCAACAATTTTTTTATATAAAGACTTTAAAAAATTTGTCTGGGGAATGCCTAGTCGTTCGGAGTCGACATATATATAGTCGACAATAAAAATTGACACACAAAACATGGTGCTACAAGGAGTTTAATGGCCAATTAGGGTTTTAATGGCTAATTATGTATGTACATATGTGTGTATTACTACTAAATTAGATATAAGTAGACAGAGGGTTAACGATATTAATAATAATCAATCAGAAACTCGATCTGAATTTCGTTAGTTCTGCTCTTTCCCATTTCAGCTAACGATGTAACTTATACTCAATGGACATCATGACTTTTTAGAAGCATGACTATCTTTTATACTTCTTTGAAAAATCTTCCAAAATCTTCTGTCATTCACATAATGCTTTTTAAAGTACAGTAATCCCTCGAACTGCGCAGTAGATACGTTCTGAAAAAACAGCGCGCAATCCGAAATCCCGCACTGTGAACCCTATTTCGTATGATATTAGGGGGATATGTTCCAAATCCTAAAATTATCATGAAAATTTTAAATTTAATCCAAGTAGATAACTAAAAAAAAGACTTTATTTAATATTAACATAAACAAAAAAAAAAAAAAAAAATAAATAAAAATTATAAAAATAATTCATAAAAATTAAACAAAAAAAATCTTGAAATCTGTTCATTGTACATAGTATGCATGTACATAATTAAAATGTATATATGTAATTAAAAAAAATCTTTCAATAAGTTAATTTTCATCTTCTGATGAATTAGTTCTATTTTCCTCCAATGGTTTCGTAAAAGAACTTGTTAATAGTGATTGCTTAATAGTATGTCTTGAACTGTAGAGTTCTTTATACGGCGCTAAAGCTTCCGTCAAACGTCAACTTCACCAAGTTGATTGCCACGCTTCAAAATTCTGCTAGCGCTTTGCTACTAAATTTGATTTTTCAACAATTTCTACAACTTCACTATCGTCATTTTCATCATTATTATTATCTGCAAAATTGTATTTATGTACATATTTTGCACGAAATATGTAATATGTACTCAAAAAAAAAAAAAAACCGCGCAATGCGAAATTTTGGTGGTAAAAATAAAAACGCGCAAGTCCGAAACCGCGTGGTGCGAGGGATTACTGTATGCAACTTTTTTTAATGTTCTTTTTTTCATATTAAAATGCACAATTGGCACTTCAAAAGGATACAAAAATTAAGAAAAGTAGAAATACAAAAACATGCAAGACAAACAGCATTCGTGATTCTTTTCGAGCTTCTCTACCTTTTCTACACCTCTCGCCCACAGGAAAAATATCATATACAATGTCATGCAACTCAATCGTGAAAAAATCCTGATGTGAATTGAGTGTAGAGTATTCAAACGATTAATCGTTAGTCGATTAATCGAAGAATTTTGTTCAAATAATTGTTCGAACAATTGAAAATAGTCAAATTTCGAATAACGAATAACTCGAATAATTTCCTACGATTAATCGATATAAAAAAATACTTTATTTATAGAAATAATAAATGGTATTAATAAACTTCCTAAGTGCTGTAAAATATTTAATAAATCTAATGAAAAACAAAAGAAATTGCAAACATATGTTGTGCTGCAAGAAACGAAAAAGAAATTCGTCTTGTACATGATGGTCGTCTTTATCAACCATGATTGAAAATTTTCTTCGTATTTGTAAATACGTAAATTACGCTCTACCTGATTTTGGTTTGACGACTTTTACAGATATGGAAATTAACGTTTTATCAAATTTGAATAAAGCCCTTAAACCACTTGATGCCGCTATTACAGAGCTAGGCAAGGATTCTGCTACATTGATAGATTTAGAAGGCATTATACAATTTGTTATTAATACAATGGAAAATGCAAACAATCCTTTTCCAAATTATTTATTGGAAAGGCTTAAGATTCGAATAAATGAAAGACGTGTAAAACTACTTAGTACACTTATTTTATATCTAAATTCTGGTACATTTTCACTTTTTTAAAATATTGCACAAAATCTGAAAAAAAAAGATTTTGTAAACAAATTGTTTTTGAAAATGTTTTTAGAAAATATGAAACAAAATGTGTCAGGGGATGATATGATTGCAGAAGATTTAATTGAAATAAACGAAAATAATTGATTATCACAATTAAATGAAACAATTAAAAGTGTACAAAATTTCAAAAAACTTAAAAGAGGCAGCAATGATTTAATGGATGATTTCTAAAATTATATATTTTTTGCCATGCACTTCTCTCAATTTCTCCAACATCTACAATCAGCGAGAGAGTGCTCTCAAAATCGAGTTTTATTAAAACTAAAGAAAACAATCGGTTGAAAGCTAAACATATAAATTACATCCTTTTTTAAAACGACTACTTTAATAGAAGTGCATAATTTTTTTAACTAATTTTAAACTCATAATATGAATTATTTTTAATTACTTATTTAATATTTTTATTGCATACGAGGTAGTAAATTATTACTTTTATATATTAAATCGTTATATATATGATCTCAAATATTAAAATTAATTAATTTATTATTTATGGTTTAGTTTTTCAATAATATTACATTACATTACATTTTCTACACTATAATTAACAAAAATTAATGAATTTTTAAAAAGTTATTATATTACTATGTTTTTGGTTATTTGTTTGTTTGAATAAAACGTTTTAATAATACACAAAATTGGTATGTTATTTTATATAAAACAAAATGCGATTAATCGATCAATTTTGAAATTTTATTCGATTAATCGATCAAGAAAAAAACCCGAATAATTACTCACTCGATTAATCGACCAAAGAAAAAAGTCGAATAATTAAATACCCTAATTGAGTGTCTTGCAACTGAAACATGAAAAAAATCATGATGGGAATTAAGTGTAATTTTCTTACATGTCCGTTTATTGATAAGGTTTTAATTTATTTTAGGTTTTTTTTAAATAAAAATTTAAAATTTTTGTTTAGTAATGATGGCAATTTTTTATTTTTATACCACAATTTTTTTCTTTGTAGAAATTGAAACTTTAATGTTCATTAAAAAAAAAATGCATTTAACTTGAACCTCAATGTGAAAGCAATTTTTTAATTTTATCAGTTTCTAAAGTAACGTGACGATTTCTTTTTTGCGTAGTATTTGGCAAATTTAAAAACAAAAATTTGTGGCAAAACTAAAAAGGGAAAACGAAAGAAAGAAAAACAAATATTTTTCATTTCTTTGTATATCTTTGTAAATTTGGAGCGTTAAAGTCATAAATCAATGTCAATTCTCTTTGATTTGTCAAATATTTTCACATTTTTTTTTCCCCCATTTTATACTGTTGTACGAGTATACTATTTTATCAGTTTTATTTTTTATTTTTTTTTGGCTGATATGGGTAATGGCTTGATTTTACTTTTTGTTTTTTTGTTTTTGTTTTTTTGTCGTATTACATTTTTCGTTTCCCTTAAGATACTTTTGTATGTACAACTGTTGTCTTGGTTACGTGCTGCATGGCAGTTTTTAAATTGTTTTCATTTTTGGTTTTATTGTTGGATTTACAAATAACAGCCCCTTAAAATGTTTTTGTAATTGTTATGTACTTGAATAAATAGAAAAATTCAAATCAAATCAAAGATGTTTTTATATTATATTGTGCCTTTTTAATATTTCTTTTATTCATAAAATCACATAGAAACCCATTGACCTTGACAAGAAGATTGTCAATATTACCAGCCATAATGGCAGCAGGAATGGCAAAAAATTTCTGGTACAGCAATTCAAAGGTATTAAAGGTATTTGATCGTATTATTTGATTTTAAGCTTAAATCCGATTATTAGTTACTCAAGGAGACTTATATAAGCCACGTTGAAGTAGTCAGATATTAAGGACAAAATATATTTTATCATATTTATTGTTGCTGAAGAATATGTACAATAAAGGCTTTGACTGAAGGAGATTCTATAAGGGGTTCATAGTAACAGTAAGAGTACTTTTATTTGATTTACATCAAGAGGAAAATATGAGAGTAAATTTGAACAGTTCAAAAAGGAGAAAGCAAAACGTGCAAATAAATAGAAAAAAAGAAAAGAATAAAATATGTAATAAGTGTAAGTATTGAAAGTTCATTAGTGAGGTTTATTTGATACACAACTTTTTAATGTAACTTTAGGATTCAAAATAAATACTTTTTAAAAAATACATTATCAAAGTGATGGCAAAAATTAATATCGAAATAGCTTAAACTACTAAAGATTAATATTATATAAAAATCTCATTAAAAAAGAAAAGTATTTTCAAGCCTTTCTATAAATATATGTACGTGACAACGAAGAAACGAATGAACAGGAGAAAAGCGCCACCTATTCAGAAGTAGCAGATAATAGCTAAAAAACCTACTTAGCGATGGCACTCACCGCAATCAACATGCAACGATGGGACAATTGCTGTTGATTATTCAAGGGTGAAGGTATAACACTGGCATTTGAATGATCAATTTACAGCAATTTGAAAGTTAAAATGAATAAAATTTATACATATAAAATATTTGCTTTAATATTGTGCATTTCAATGTTATCTTTTAACACTTATTACGAATACAAATATTTAAATTTTCCATTAATTCCTAAATATCAAAGATATGTGATAAGCCTTTTTAAGCTTGGCCTTAAAATATATTTTTTATAAAAAAATTAAAAATGTTTTATATATTTATCTACCTCAAATATTAGGTATTACTCGTAAATCTATGAATTTTAAAACCAGTTTTTTAATGCTGATGAATAAAAAACATAAAAGTAAAAACAGTAAAGCTTTTTGCAAATTTTTATGGTATTTCTGGCTTCGAAAAAAACGAATATAAAGAAATTTTTTAATATAATACAGAGCCAAGCATTTACTATTTCAAAAACAACAGATTTATTATATACATATTTATGGAAAATTTGAATGATACGCTGAGTTGATTGAATTGTGTTACCTTGAGGAAAAACAATGAATTCTCACTAACAAGTGCAATATTGCTTCATCTTTGTTCTACTGGCACAATTACATACATAGATGAAAATGCAAAATAAGTGTCACAGAAGCTAAATATCAATGATAAGTAATGCAGTTAAATAAAAATACAATTATTTATGAGTTACAAAAAATTTTTGTTTCTTCTGGTTGTTTCTGTATATAGAATTGTATTTAATTAATCATTTTTAAAAGTACAAATATTTTTTGTTGTAGTCTGCTGTAAGTGAAGTTTATAAAACATGTATTATTTTTTTAAGTTTTAAGGCGGATTAAATGATTTACCTTTAAAAGTAAAAAAGCAGCAAAGGAGAACAAAAAAAAAATATTAAAAGCACAATCGTAAATCTTTAAATGCTCAAAAAGCTTCGAAACATTTTACTGTTTTAATCTTCAAAAAAAAAAAAAAAAAAAAGAAAAGAAAAATATTATTCAACCTGTATTTACTCAACTCACACCCTTACATTTTCTTTGAACCACAGTATAAATCTACGTTTATAATAAATTTTTATTTCTACCAGCACATTTTTATTTTTTTTTCTTTTTGTATTTTTACTAATCCGCTACAACATTCCATTTTAAACATAAAATGCAACAGGTTAATATCCTTGTACTATATACTTGTGTATGTTTGTACATATATGTGAATATATTTTTGTTTTTTTTTTTTTTTGTTAATATTTCATTTGATAATAAATGAAAAAGAGGGACTGAAAAATATAAAAAATTTTACATCTTTAAATATATTATCCGCTTATTCATCTCTGCTTTACTGTGTTCACAATTTCAAGTGTGCATGAGAACAAACTACTGTGAATTTGTGACTGTGCGGGTGTTAGCGTGTGTAAAAGTGTATTGTCGTTGCCACAGACAGCATTACAGTGCACGCTCGCTAATGTGAACTAATTAAAACTGGCGTTGTTCACTTTTACGAATTGTTCACATTTCCGAAAACCGAAAATTTTAAAACAGAATTGTACCATATTGTAAACAAAAATCAAAACATATTTATGAATTTTTTGGTTTTCAAAATTATATCAAATTATAATTAAATTTGTTTATATTTATACGCATGAATATGTTCATAATTACTCATACATATGTAAGGAAAATATATTTCCTTATTTAAAATTCTGATGTGTTGAAAGAGAACACATATTTAAACACCTGGAATATATTGTAATAGACCAACAACTGCTTTTATTAAAGTTGTTGCATCATGAGTATGCTATTTTAGAAAATCAGATTGAATATTATAATTGTATAGAGAACTAATTTACTTGAATAGGAATCTACACTGTATTAATAGACTTTAAATGTCGTTTCTTTGATTACAGGTAAATTCCTAGATAATAATATATAAAAATGCATGTAAATTATTAAAATTTAAAGTTAATAAAATTGGTGAAAATATTCTTTGATTACAGAGAAACACAATTTCGTTTATTTTAACTGGTGTTGCTTACACATGAAGGAAATTACATTATACATATACATATGTACATATAATACATGCAAATGTGCACCTAAAACGGGGATCCCGCAACTAATAAACACAGAATTTTAACGTTTCATATTAAAAAAAAGAAAATTCTGTTCAAATTATAGGGCTTTTCACATTTATTCATATTTTAGAATAGTCAATGAAGCAAAAAATATGTTCACATTAAGCGGTGTTCATATAATGCGGTGTTCACATTAGCGAGCGTGCACTGTACTTTTACAAATTGTGTTTCTGTTGTTTTTTTTGAATTCTTCTTTCTTTTCCTTTGCTTTCCATCTATTCTTGATTCGTTAGTAAAATTTTTTGATACTTTTCAGAATAAAAATTGAATTCTACAATTTGGGTCAAGCTTAATACGGACTTAGCGTTCACTGTTGAAGAGTAACTAAGAGAGGAAATACAAAATAAAATCAGAAGGGAAAAAAAATCAAAGTAAAAAATTCTTTTAAACTGCATTAAACATATAAAGACATATGGAAAGACTTTCCATCAATCTAAATAGGCAAAGATTTTGGAAATAAAATTTTTATTTCAAACGTTTACCGTCGTCGCACAGTGGGTTAGAATAGCATGTTTTCTTGGATCAAATCAGGGAAGCTATGTTCGGATAATTTTTCTTTATTTTTCCGTTAATACCATTTAAATAAGTAAAACAAAATGTTTTCTTAATATATTCCAGTATAATTTTATTAACTAAAGCCAAATATTAGTGTAGGTATATAGTGCAAGGAGTACAGTATGAGAATTTCAACATTACATTTTATACATCTTAAAGTTAATCATCAACATCATCATCACCATCATCATTATCATCATCATCATCGTTATCCTCATTATCATTATCACCATCATCAGCAGCATCAGCAACTTCAACATCACTGAAATAGTTCTTGTTCGGAGCTGTAGGTACAATTAAATCAATTGCCTCTTCTGGCAAGCTTTAAACCTTCTTTGTAGGCAATTTTTTCATGCTTGAAATAATTGGGTCAGAGGTTATCAAAAACATATTAAAAATGTTTGATTTTCCTCGACTGCACTTTCGTGAATGAAACTCCCTATATTTTTTAAAATCTTTATTTCGAGCTTCTTGCGCTTCTTCTGATAACTGCCCAATAGGTAAAATGGCATTTAACACAGTTTCGGGTCCGTGAAAAAAATATTTGTGCAAAGTGGGAGGCATATTGTACTAAGAAAACGTTTCAACAAAATGTCGTCCTGTGCATAAGACGGGCAAAAGACATTAAAAAAATCGAATCCAGCTATGAAGAATGGAAAGGCCAAATCGTAAATTGTCTACATGTACAGGTCTTTCGATCAGTAAGAAAAAAGGAACATGAAAAACAACAAAACACAACACACAACGACGAGCAGCAGTCGCGAGATCAATGTGATTTTTAGCTATTTGACTGCTGCAACACTTGCATTAAACAATGCATAGCTTCTAAAAGGCGTAAAATTTTGCAATATAATAGAGATTTATGCCCTCTTTAATATAAACTAAAATTTCTGACACGAATGTGGACGAATAATAACTATATAACCATTTAAAATATAAAAATGCAAATTTTTTTTTGGCATTTCCAATATAAATGACTAAATCTAAAACACTTCCATACACTATTTGATACTCAAGTGCTAACGAAGTATTTGCAAAATAACCTGAACTTGATGGTTCAATTGAAAAATTGTTAACTTTTGCAATACTTTTGAAAATAAATAAAATTTTCAACGGGAAAATTTTCACTTTTTTTAGCCTTTTTTGTACAAAAATTTTTATAAAGTTTGACTTTGAAGTTTCACTACAAAAACACCAGAGCACTTTTGACATTTATTTTAACGACAAGTGATGTAGAATTTTATATACTCTAACCGGGTACAAAAAATTTTTTTAATTAATCCAAGAAAACAGGCTATTCTAACTCTGTGTGCGTCGCTGATAAAGCTCGCGATGAATCGACAGAATTGATTGCCAACACTCAAAGCAGCAAGTTTCGAAATTAAAGCCTCATATCAAACTCTATCAAATGCTTTGGATATATCCAGTTCCGTTGTTCTGTTCAAACTACACAAAATTTCATCAGATATAGCAGAATGTGTAATGTGGCTACAAAAAATATCTTAAAATCTTTCTCACTTCTTTTTAAGCAGTGAACTATATTTTTTACATTAAAAAAAAAAATAAATAAATAAAAGAAAAACATTAATACTTAACTTCTCAAAAATTATTGGTCTTTGGAAATGTGGCGGAAGAAAAAGCTTGTTAAAGCTGGTGTAATATATCTTAAAAGATAAACTGGAAAAAAAAGCTGTAGGCGTGCAATCACTGTCATACAAGATTATTATTATATTTTTCTGTCAATATAGAAATATTATGGTTTTTATTTTATGTTTTATTATTGATGATTTTATTTTTCTAAAATAAAGAAAAAAGTATGAAAAAAAAAATAAAAAAAAGCGGATACAGACGTTTTTGTGAAAGTAGAAAATGTCACAATGAAATATTTAAATATTTATATGTTTATTATTTTGTATAAAAGAAATAATGCCATTGCACATTTTTATTTAAAAAAATTAGCTGTCACTTTGAAAAAGTGTGTCTAACATATCGTATTAAACATAAGCCACTCAATATTAAATCAAAAGCTTAAGAATAAAATTATCAATCTCCGTCTATCGCTGAATTATTAAATAAATAAAATGTTTTACAATTAGTAGTGGAAATATTGATGGCAAGTCATTCTTTAAAAAAAAAAAAATACTAGAAATTGAACTTAAAGAATTTTTCTTGCCATATATGGCTAATATAACAAAGAAGGCCTTCAAACTTTTATAACTACGTCTTGGCCTGGTGCTGGGTTAGCAATGTTAGCAAGAAACGGTTTTACTTCAATGATGAGTTCAATCATCAAGTAAATTCTTTACGAACGGCTAACCTAATATATCTTGCACCAACAAATAAAATACCAAAATAAATTAAATTACTATACACTTTTATATTAATTTGGCATGATCGAGATTAGAAGGCACCATCTTTGGATGGCGCTGGTCAGACGCAGTGTATTTGACCACCACCCATGCAACTGGTTAGTATTTGGTTGTGTATATGGACGGGTACGCATGTTAAACTCCATCTAGTTGTCGCTGGATAGAGACTACACTTCGATGTTGAATTGTTTATTGTGAAGTGGTGAAGATCTTTGCTTTGCTTCGCTTTCTCTTGGTCATTCATTTTGGTGACAATGCCAAAGGTGGAGAGAGTAGAATATCAATGAGTAATTGACATTTAGAACTTAAAATACTACAATCCCAGCAGAAAATAGTGCTTACCAGTAAAGTATTTTATAAGGGAGAAATTGTAAACAATCTATTACTAGTGCGCATCAATAATGCATGATTTTTTTATGAAATGAGCCGCTAAAATGCAATAGAAATGCAAATTTATGGGAACCAGTAAGCAAAAACTACAAAAAATCAAAAATAATACCTTATTCTGTAGCATATTTGGAAGCTTTTATTATTGCTTACAATTTTATTTATTGCTTTAAAATCCTAAAAAATTCCTGCTGGTATATTAAGTGCGTCAGTTTTTATCCATGAGGACTGGCACTTACAGTTTAACTTCGACCTCGAACAATAGATTTGAGAAGTTTTTTAACGGCAATTAACTTTTTTTTTTTGATTGAGAATGCTAAATGCTGTGCATTGTATTGGAATTTTCGTGGAAAGGACAGTAAATTATGACAACAGAACATATGTTTTGTTTTTCTTATATTATTAGGCGCCTTAGGAAGGAGACAAATCGCTATGAATTGATCATTTAAAGGCCTTCACCTTTGAATGATCAACAGCAATTTCCCCATCGTTGTATATTGATTGCGGTGAGTGCCTTCGCTAAATAGTTTTTTTTTTAGCTGTTATCTGCTGACTCCCAATAGGTGGCACTCTTCTCCTGATCATTGGTTTTTCGTTGTCAAAGATTAAGGTGGAATAGAGTGAAATCTGAGGCAGTGGTTTGCTGATGGACTTCTTTGAGGGGAGACCTCTTATTTTTATATTATAGTTTTGAAAAAACCGCAAACTAACTTTTTCATTTTCCAACTTTGCTGGGATTGAAACCTGTTCCTTTTCAGTTTTTGTGCGAGCACTCTAACAACTGTACCAGAAGACTGCTAACGGCTGGTTGTCGAAAGAAATATTCTTGCAAATTCTTTCTTTAAAGATGTCAGTGTTGGAGTTGGAATCCGGACCTCTGGTCTAATTACTGGACTACAGTGACTTAATGCTCATTAACCGAATAAAAGACAAAAAGTATAAAAACTGTTTTACATTTTTAAATTTATAGCAATTTAAAATTTAATTCGATGCATATTTTATTGGAAATCGTGTTTTCAGAACACATCCGTAAATAAGCTATTAAACAAAATTTTTTTTTAAAACGCAAGCAGAGCTGCCATTTACAAAACCTTTACAACTACAATGTAAAGTTCATAACATAAACATAACATAAACAGTATTCCACACTTACTCCCTCGTATAACAATGTACCATATTTACTCGTTTATTTGATGAAAAAAAAGCCCTTGAAAAAAAGTCTGCTCATGAAAACATTGACCAAGAAAAATGTTCTCTCTGACATAATGAGAAAAACCAGATGGTTACAGAGACTTAAATAGATAAGCAATCACATAAATATAATGTTTTAAATATATCAAAACGGAGTGTTGTTCGTTTTTGGTAATAAATTTTTTTTGTACGTTTCCTTTTTCTTGTTGGTCTAGACATTAATTTATAAATTGAAAATAAAAAAAAGAAAATAAAACAAACAGAAATAATAATTATGTATATGCCGTGTGATTTCAAATAAAATTTCATTTAAATATTGCATTTAGAACCATTATTAGAGATTACCTGTAGTAAAGGAAAGGATTTTAGCGGACAGATAATTTGTTTTTTTCTGTTATAAGTAAACTTTAAAACATACAAGTTTACGTTGTAGTTATTAAAAAGATAGACTGTTCTCTAATTGTTAACGTGCTAAAGTAAGACCCTATATGAGTAAACACCAGGGACCGCAAATAACAGTTATTGCTTAAAAATTAAACTAAAAAAATCATCGTATTAGAGTCGACAAACATATATGATGTTATATACCAAATTAATCGTCTTGGAGAGCTCTCACAGAATCTGTGGTGATCTCGCATAAGTGATCATTAATCAGATTTTAACCGTTACTTTTTGACGGAAAAATAAAAGTTTAGATGAAACCTTCAAAAAGAGAGTTTTATTTTTCCGTCATAAAATAAAACTCATTTTGTGAGTTTTATTTTTCAGTCGGAAAATAACCGTTATTTTTCGAGTTTTATTTTTCAGTTAAAAAATAAAACTCTATTTTAGGAGTTTTATTTTTTCCGTCATAAAATAAAACTCGTTTTTATAAAAGATTGTATTTTTAATCTAATCCCGTTGCTTGTGGTATCTTCATTTTATTGTTTTTTTTAGCTGAATACCTAAAATCTCAAGCTAAACGATTTTTAGGGTGCTTTAATATTAATAAAAGAGCAAATTTACACAACTAAAACCGATAATGGCCAGAACTTGCTAAAAATATTACAAATATTTGAATAGGAGGATGAAAGCGGGTTTGATGACTGCGTCTATTACGACGTTCTGCACGGAACAAAATATGATAGAAATGATATTTGTAAAAGTTTGCAGACGATAATGTGTCAAATCAGGATTAGGTGTAAAAAATTTTTTTCATAAAAACGAGTTTTATTTTATGACCGAAAAAATAAAACTGCTAAATAGAGTTTTATTTTATGATGGAAAAATAAAACTCAAAAAATAACTGTTATTTTCTGACTGAAAAATAAAACTCATAAAATGAGTTTTATATTATGACGGAAAAATAAAACTCACAAAATGAGTTTTATTCTATGACGAAAAAATAAAACTCTATTTATAAGAGTTTTTTTTTAACTTTTATTTTTCCGTTGAAAAATAACTTTTTCTGCTGACCTTTTTTGAAAAAACTCTTAAAATAACCAAAAAAAATAAGCTTTTCGATATAACTTATAACCGTTACAGTCCCTGGTAAACACAATACGACCGCAACTTCAAGCAAAAATGACTCTCAGAGAACACATGCCCATAATTAAAACGACGGCTGCAACTTCACGAACTGTCATTAATGTTTCTACATTTCTCGTTGATAAATATATTTTTTTTAAGACTAATACTTAAGAGTAAACCCCTACTCATGCAGTGAATTGTATTGGAATATTGAAGACAGAAGATAGATATCAATGTAACAACTTATTATCAGTTTAACATTCACCCTTGAATGATCAGCAGCAATTGCCCCATTTGTCGGTGGATGTTGATAGTGAGTCGTGACCGTATTCTCTAATTAGGTTAGCTTTTATCTTCCCAGAAGGTGGCACTATACTCCTGATCATTCGTTTCTGGTGGAATAGATTGGATATGTCAGGGAGTAGTTTTTCTTGCAGATGGACATCTTGAAATTATTAAAAATTAAGTTTATGAGAGTTTTTGTTATGAATCGAACTTATATTTTATATTTTAACCATATTTTCGCCCTTCTTTAATTAATTTTTCTATAATATAATATTACTCATTTTTTTCTTCTTGTTTTTGTATGAGCAAACAACAATTAATTTAAATTAATTATAAATGTCAAAATAAAATAGATTCAATTTCACGATTGTATGGAAAAAACGTCACGTCCCAGTTCTGTTTTGTCATTAAATCGTATAATTAAAAAAAATACGATTCTTATAAATTAATAATCAATCTTGCCTTAGCACTAGGGTATTCAAACGATTAATCGTTAGTCGATTAATCGAAGAATTTTGTTCAAATAATTGTTCGAACAATTAAAAATAGTCAAATTTCGAATAACGAATAACTCGAATAATTTCCTACGATTAATCGATTAATCAATATAAAAAAATACTTTATTTATAGAAATAATAAATGGTATTAATAAACTTCCTAAGTGTTGTAAAATATTTTATAAATCTAATGAAAAACAAAATAAATTGCAAACATATGTTATGCTGCAAGAAAAGAAAAAGAAATTCGTCTTGTACATGATGTAAAGCATCGATGGTCGTCTTTATCTACCATGATTGAAAATTTTCTTCGTATTTGTAAATTACGCTCTATCTGATTTTGGTTTGAGGACTTTTACAGGTATGGAAATTAACGTTTTATCAAATTTGAATAAAGCCCTTAAACCACTTGATGTCGCTATTACAGAGCTAGGCAAGGATTCTGCTACATTGATAGATTTAGAAGGCATTATACAATTTGTTATTAATACAATGGAAAATGCAAACAATCCTTTTCCAAATTATTTATTAGAAAGGCTTAAGATTCGAATAAATGAAAGACGTGTAAAACTACTTAGTACACTTATTTTATATCTAAATTCTGGTACATTTTCACTTTTTTAAAATATTGCACAAAATCTGAAAAAAAAAGATTTTGCAAACAAATTGTGTTTGAAAATGTTTTTAGAAAATATGGAATAAAATGTGTCAGATGATTATTTCAGATTACAGAAGATTTAATTGAAATAAACGAAAATAATCGGTTATCACAATTAAATGAAGCAATTAAAAGTGTACAAAATTTCAAAAAACCTAAAAGAGGCTGCAATGATTTAATGGATGATTTCTAAAATTATATATTTTTTGCCATGCACTTCTCTCAATTTCTCCAACATCTACAATCAGCGAGAGAGTGTTCTTAAAATCGAGTTTTATTAAAACTAAAGAAAACAATCGGTTGAAAGTTAAACATATAAATTACATCCTTTTTTGAAAAGACTACTTTAATAGAAGTGCATATTTTTTTAACTAATTTTTAACTCATAATATGAATTATTTTTAATTACTTATTTAATATTTTTATTGCATACGAGGTAGTAAATTATTACTTTTATATATTAAATCGTTATATATATGATCTCAAATATTAGAATTAATTAATTTATTATTTATGGTTTAGTTTTTCAATAATATGTTTGAAAATAAAATATAAGATCTCATTACATTTTCTACACTATAATTAACTAAAATTAATGAATTTTTAAAAAGTTATTATATTACTATGTTTTTGGTTATTTGTTTTTTTTTTGAATAAAACGTTTTAATAATACACAAAATTGGTATGTTATTTTATATAAAACAAAATGCGATTAATCGATCAATTTTGAAATTTTATTCGATTAATCGATCAAGAAAAAAACCCGAATAATTACTCACTCGATTAATCGACCAAAGAAAAAAGTCGAATAATTGAATACCCTACTTAGCACACATACCAGTGGCGGTAATGATGACTAGAGGAGGTGGATGCTCTTGATATATTCGGCATGAGAATTATGTTATTTGTGCCTCGGTTTATTTTAAAACATTCTATCTGATCCTTTTAGTATTTACAAGCGCTTTATCCATTTATTTAATGGTGCTTTAAAGTCTCTTTTGGAATAGAAAAATGGTAATACTTGTTAGTAGTGGTAGGGCATTCAAACTCTATCGATTCATTGAAGTCAATATAGGTTGCAATATGGGTTGCTTTTCTTTGTTCTATCGGTTATACAATTGATGCTATGTGAAGAAATAAAATTTGTAGTTCCTTCCAATAGCATATTCTTTCATAAAACTTTTATCCCTCACAGAGTACGTCTTTTGGTAATATATTTTTTGGTTAATCCACAACACACTAAAGAGAGAGAGACTTCATTCTTTAGCCGCACTGTTCGTCACTGGAATAATCTCGTCGTGTATGTTTTTCCTACCAATTACGTTTCTAACAGGTTCAAGTCAGATGCTCGTAAACACAATTTCTTCTTTACTAATTTTTATAACACACATATTTTTCTAACACTAACTATGTATGAATAGAGGTCATTCCCCGAGTATTGGTATCGCTGAAAAAGAATAACAACATTTTCTTTGTATGGGAATTTTTGTACCCATTATTCCAATTCCACTTCGTTCATGAAGGAGGATTTGTATTGACAAACAAGCTCAATTTGAACGTTTCTACCATTTTCAAGATATTATAGAGTTAATTACCTCTCTCACTAATCCAATTCCTTTTGCTCTTTAACTGGTAATTTCTATTGCCTATGAAACTAAGTATTTATACTAAATTTTCAAAACCTCTTTTTAACCGTTCTCTGGTGATACAAAAATCAACATTTATGTTTTATGGGAAGTACCATGCCTACTTGCCCAAGTCTGCCCATTTTTAACTCATGATACATTGTGACCATATTGACAAACTTATGAAGTTACGGTTTTCTAAAAATTTATTTTTGACATTTATATATTCTAAGTATGTACGTTCTACCTACTAAATGCACACAAAAATTTTATAAGAATCCTTCAGGCAGTTTCGATTTGAAGAAACTTTACTTCAAACACTAAGACAAAAGAATGTTATACATTATATAAATATATTACTTTTTTTAAGCAACAAGGTCAGCTGCTATTAGAATTGAAAAGCAAACAAAGAAACTGAAATAAATTTTCAAAAAAAAAAACAAATTTGCAAAGACTGCCAACTCCTGAATCTTGACTCTTAAAGGAGCGGAAAAATATTAAGAAACAAATTTTTTTTTTCTTCATCTCTGTATTATTTTTTCTATTCATTAAAAAGGTAGAGAACAGTATCCAAGTTAGTAATTAAAAATATAAACGCAGAATACATTAAACGGGAAAGAAAGAAAATTACAGTCATGTTTTACTCTCTTACTCTTTTCACTTGCAGCCAATTTACATGCAATTGCTTAACCCCCACAAAGGGATAAGAAGACTGAAAATGCTGTTAATTGTTTGAAGAATATTATTTCTTTGCTTTTTCTTTTTTCTTTCTTAAACACGACTTTTTCAATTAAAAATCTTGTATGCGATTTGCAAAGACCAGCTATTGTAATAGAGGAAACATAGAACACATTTTCTTATTAATGCCATGCAATTGAAAGGGTAATTTGCGGCAAATTATGTTCAATGGTGGTAAAAAGATATTGCAGTTACAGAGAAGGATATTGTCCAATTTACATTGGCCAAATATTCAATTTTATTTATATCTTTATGTATTACATCTTCATATATATATATATGTTTTGAATTTATATGTATTTAAATCCATATTGAATTTAGTATATTTGAATTTTCTCATTAAATATTAAAATTGGTTACAATTAGATGGTAACATTACATTTAATTTACATTGTAAATTTACTATTTGTTTTACCGCCAAAATGTTTTCCCTATGGAAGTTCCAATGGTCTTTTTCTTTTTAAAATATAATAATAATAATGTTTGGGAGTAAGTGGTTGTCAGTCAGTTAGTTAGCATAAGAGCTTGAAACAAAGTTAAGTTACATACATATTTAAACCGTGTGTATTAATTAAATTAAATTCCTTTAAACTACTTACATATACATATTGAATAATTATAAGATTGGCAATCGACCAACGATCATATCACCACATAAGGAAAACAGTTTGGCATCCACATCTAAATAAGTATAAATCAACCCTACTCTTTAAATTGAATATGTATGTATGTATTATTTAAGTATTCTTAAATTGAATTTAAATAAAAATAATTTATTTGTAAATAAATATATGTATGTACTTATGTACCCATACACTTCTGGAAAAATTACTCTTTTTTTCTTGAACATCCTAATCTACATACATAAGTATACCCCAAACTCTTACCCCCTTTTCTTAAATTAATATTGGTGTACCCAAACCAAAACATGGTCCTTCGAAGCCTACCAAGAACACTGCGACCTGTGGACCAATACAAGGTCCTTTTCAACCCTTAAATTAGCGACCATAAGTACCTGAACATCAACATACATATATACTTACATACATATTAACAAAAAATAGTAAATTCAGTCAGTCCAATAAGAAAATAGAATTAATCAAGAATATAAACATACATTTATGTATATATATATACATATGTATGTAGAAAAAAAATATTTCACTAAATCCATATATGAGCATATGAATGTATGTATAAAAAAAAAATTAAATACAAAAATATATATATATGAAAAAAAAAAAAAAATCCATAACTCATAAACGTGGCAACAATGCATTATTTTAAACTTTAAAAAACATAAAACTCAAATGAAAAAGCAAGTGTTTCATAAAACAAAACTAAATAAACATACATACATAGTTATATACAAAAACACAAAATTAAAATCAACCGTTAAAAATAAAACGAAAAACAACATAAGAATTGAGAAAAAAAATATACAGACAATAAACTGTAGAAAAAAAAAAAAAAAAAAAAAAAAAACAAAAATCAAAACTTCAAGAAGAATTCTATTACATAGAAAATACCTAAATGCAGCTTATGAAAAAAATAAAGAAGAAAAAATAGAGAAAGAGGTAAAAACAAAATATGCAAGGGAAAAGAATCAAGTAAGAATAATAATATATTAATCTCTTAAATGACAACAACACTTATCCTTCAAGCGATCTCTTAGAAGTTCGGAGTAATCAACACAAAAAAAAGAGACATAAATAAACAGACAAATTCTGCAAGCTCACATAAACAAATTATACATAAGCAAATCAATATAGGACATAACTACGAAAAAACAAAAATAAAAGAGAAAAAACTCCTAACGTTTATGATACATATACATATATGTTACATTTCTTACTCTTTTCTGCAAGCATTTAAAAGAAAGTTAAAAAATTTAAAAAGGCAAAGTTCTGCAGTCTATTTAGTGCGATTCAATGATCAACGCGAAAACCAAATACCGTCGGCTCAACAAAAAAGAAAACAAAAGCAAAAAAAGTGATTTAGTAAAGAATATTACAGTGAATACTGTATATGAAAAAAGCAAATATATTTATAAAGAAAAAGAAAAGAATTAAAAATAATTTAACCAAATTATCATGAAAATTATTAGTGAAAAAATTTATCAAAAAGTAACAGTGTAATACTGCTTATGTGTATTTACTTTGATTTCAATTACATTTGAAAAGTCATACCAGCATTTTAAGTTTTTTTAATTGTATTTTCTGTGTTTTATAATATTTGGAAATTCTTTTTTGCTCATGTTGTTGCCGTTTGTGCAGTATTGTATAAATTTAATTTTCATACCTATAATTTTTTATATAAACTCTTGTTTCTATACTGTGGTATTCGATTAATCGAATGTGTTTTTAACTGTTTGAAACACTTTATATGCTTAACGTTGTTGATACTTATAAAAAAGAAACAAATTTAAATTGTTTTTTATAATTTTATTAAACATAAGAAGAAACACAACCATAACATAACATAACCCGCCATAGCCAAAACAGCAACACTTAAAAAACTAACGAAACAAGAAACATCATCAATATCATCATCCTCACTACAGCTAACCAACTACAAACAACAATAAGAAATAAGTAGAATTTCATTTAATTTTTTTAATTTTTTACAATTAATTTTAAAACTTAATAAAACTACACAACTACCATATTAAAAAACAATAAACTGTAACAATAATAAAACGAATTCTATTACAATAATAAAACAATAGCAATAACAGCGACAGAAAATAAAGAGTAACAAAGCAAATCATAATAAAAGTTACACTCAAAAGTAAAAACTAGTAATTAGATTAGTGTTCACTTACACACAAATAGACCAAATTTGTTAAATTTTAAAAGAGAGCATCAAAATCATAGTTTTTTAAAAAAGAATTTTTTTTATAATTTAAAAATTAACAATTTTAATAAAAAATTGAAAAATAAAAAACAAAAATTCGTTTAAACAACATTCTGGACAGCAAAAACGAAAGAAATATTTGTTTAATAATTTCCAAGGAAGTTAAGAAAAGGAAAAGAATTAAAGAAATATTAACCCTTAAGAAAAAATTTATAAAAATTAATATTAAAAATAAAGGAAAAACAAAAAACTGGCTTTGTTAAAATTGCAAAAGGAATATGTCTATTTATCGATTGTAAGTCAAAATACCCAAAGCAATCAAGGAAATGAAAAAAAGAAAAGCATATATACATATATGGTAAATAAATACTAACATTATTTATTTTATTTCACTTACTAACCCACATTAGTACGTCGATGAAATATATATATTAATATTTCGGTTCGGAAATCTCTGTATTTACCCCACGCTCTCATTGATTCCCTAATTGTCGATTCTCATCATATTTTACCTAGATACCCAAATCTAGTGCTAACCCATAGCCCCTTTATACATTTGATGAGTGTAAATCGACAAAAAATTAACATCTGAGTTTTCGAATCCCCAATTAATTTATTAATTTTAAGTTCGCTACAATTCCGTAGATACCCATATCTACTGTCGTCCATAGCCCTTTACTATATATTTAGTGATAAAGGTTAGGAATTATCTGAATTACCGAATACCCTTTTGTACGATTTGTAACATTAATCGTAATTATTACTCTTATTCTTATAAATTCGTAATCAAGCATATTTTACCCTTTGAACTCACTCGTTGTATATTAAGATGACTTCCAACTCTCGTGATTACGGCTCTACCCGCATATGAGTATTAATTTTTTAACCCTTTACTAGCTCAATATGATTAATTAGCATTTGATATACACACGTTAAGAACATGTTATTTGGAAATTAAATTATTCACCCACAATTTCAATTTCACATAAGCTAATCCAGTTTATCTAATTTATTATACAATACTTATTTTATGTAGATTTCCATATCTATCGCTACTAGTTAGCCTCTTCGCTTAGAAAATTAGTAAAGATTGAAAAATACCCTAACCCTAGAACCTCAATCTGAATTATTGATTTTATCATCTTCTAACAGATACCAATATCTAGTTCCCTAATTATACCCATTTTACCCACGGGATGATAAAAATCGATGTCAGAAATTGCGGACACACCCATTGACAATTTTTACTAATTTTCATAGATAATATGTATAATAGATATTACGAAATTGTTTATCAACTCGTGATAATGGATACATTCTTCGTAACACTTACCGTGTCTTCTTACTCAATTTATATACACCCTATTTATAGACCCTTATTCGTACTTACCCTATTTACACTTTAAATTGTTCTAATTAGTTGTTGAATTTACCTCGAATACCTAAGTTATTATCCAACCCGAGAAAATGATTTCCACAGCGGTAAACTCTAACGCCAAGAATCACTTTCAGTTCGATTCTGATCAACTACTCCAATTTTGCGAAGAACTACAAGCAAACCCAAACGACAATCAAACTGAATATGCAATGCAAATGAAATTAGAACAATTGGACTTGATATGGAACAGGCTACACTGCTCATACGCAGCTATTATGATATCTGGAAAGGATTCAATTAACCTCGATGTTAAAAAAGAGATCAGAAACAAACATGAAGAATGTACTGAGGCTTACTACCAATGTTATGCTAAAATATTGGACTTACTCAAAAATTATAGGTTAGACAACCCAGTCAACCACAGATTTCATTCTAGCAACCATTACTCCCACAGACTGCCCAATTACGTAGCTACTCTCCTTAGTGCTGACCAGGAGAAATAGTTTTTTTTGCTGAGGCGGCGGCATGTCCAATTTACATTGGCCAAATATTCAATTTTATTTATATCTTTATGTATTACATCTTCATATATATATATGTTTTGAATTTATATGTATTTAAATCCATATTGAATTTAGTATATTTGAATTTTCTCATTAAATATTAAAATTGGTTACAATTAGATGGTAACATTACATTTAATTTACATTGTAAATTTACTATTTGTTTTACCGCCAAAATGTTTTCCCTATGGAAGTTCCAATGGTCTTTTTCTTTTTAAAATATAATAATAATAATGTTTGGGAGTAAGTGGTTGTCAGTCAGTTAGTTAGCATAAGAGCTTGAAACAAAGTTAAGTTACATACATATTTAAACCGTGTGTATTGATTAAATTAAATTCCTTTAAACTACTTACATATACATATTGAATAATTATAAGATTGGCAATCGACCAACGATCATATCACCACATAAGGAAAACAGTTTGGCATCCACATCTAAATAAGTATAAATCAACCCTACTCTTTAAATTGAATATGTATGTATTATTTAAGTATTCTTAAATTGAATTTAAATAAAAATAATTTATTTGTAAATAAATATATGTATGTACTTATGTACCCATACACTTCTGGAAAAATTACTCTTTTTTTCTTGAACATCCTAATCTACATACATAAGTATACCCCAAACTCTTACCCCCTTTTCTTAAATTAATATTGGTGTACCCAAACCAAAACAGATATAAAAAATAATAAATTAAAATCAATTAAATAATTTAAAATAAATTTATTAGCTTTAATAATAAATTAGTTAAATTTATAACGGGTCGAATTTTTAAGGATTTAAGCAATTTAATTGAAAATTTACATACCAAGTCTATTAATTTTAAGTATTTACATATTAAACACTGCAAATGTAATGCTTTATTTAAGAAGTTGTACTCTGTTTTTTATTTTTTATAAATACTGAAGCTGTAGGGGCTGGAGTTTGTACTTATATTATGAGTTTTTGTTATATCGGGAACTTAAAAGAGTTTAAAATTTTCTTGTTGTATCAAGTATTTGACATCCTTTTAGCCTTATAAAACACTTGCCAATATAAATGTTTAATAATTTCTTTTTTATGATGACACACCATTGTGGTGTCATCTGACATTCTTCAGGGGAATCACTTGAATCCCATAACTTTTGCTTTATTTATTAATGATTTGTCTGCCTTAACACAAAATTTTTTTTTTATTAAGACCAATACTCAGGGGTAAAACCCTACTAAATTCTATGCATTGTATTGGAATTTTTGTGAAAAGAACAGTACATTGTGACAACAGAACATATATTTTTTTTTCTTATAATATTAAGCGCCTTAGGAATTGAACAAATTGCTGTGAATTGATCATTTAAAGGCCAGTGTTATATCTTCATCCTTGAATGATCAATAGAAATTGCCCCATCGTTGCATGTTGATTGCGGTGTGTGCATTTGTTAAGTATAGAGTGGAACATCAGGAAGCGGTTATTTTGTAGATGGACTTCTTGAAGGGGGGGGGGGGGGGGGGTTTGAAAAAACAGCAAACTAACTTTGTCATTTTTCACATTTGCTGGGATTCGAACCTGGGCCATTTGAGTTTTTGTTCGAGCGCTCTAACTACTATACCACTACACAATTTTTGTAAAATTCTAAATCAAACTGATGAAGGAAAAATTATTAGGATATGATATAACCCTAAGAACTGAGTTTGTTTAATTAAATTATTGCAAAATCTTTTTATGCTTATAACAAATTTTTGGCCGAGTTTGTGTAAATTTTAATTAATGCTATCTTCTTCTTATATATAAAAATGAATTTGTGGGGGTTTGGGGTTTATTTAGACAAGTTCCCTCTGTACTGCAATGTGCTATTCGTTGGACATTCTAATGCAGTTTTTGTTTCCAGCCGGGATATAACTCCGTTTGTCCAGGTTTGGAGTTAAAGGTCTGCTTCCTTCGAAAGAAAAACACAATCGGATACTTTGTCTGAATTAAATGAACAATGCTTTATTTACGTAACTTTATACTAAAACCTTATACTTATATTTTAAATGTACTTAACTACGATAACTGACGTTCTCGGGATTCGGATTTGCGTTCAGGCTTTGGGTGATTGTTCGGTTGGAAGTCGAATTACTGTGGTTGCCTTCAGAAATCGGTGGGCCGCTGGTACTTCTATAGAAAATACAGTATATTGGGTTTCTCGTTAAAGCCGATTTATATTTGGCAACTCTACTCTAATAACGACGGCAAGAAGAATTCGGGAGCTCTTATCATCGGCTACTATTAGTACGAATGTAAGAAGGATTCGGAAGCTCTTTCACTCGGCAAATCAACGGTAATAAGATAATAACGATGGCAAGAAGAATTAGGGAGATCTTGTAGTCGGCTACGGTTACGGTATGTATGTAAGAAGAATTCGGGAGCTCTTACGCTCGGCAAATCAATGGTAATAAAATAATCTACGATACGTGTCGGTTCCCTAATTAGTCTGTATCGTGTTATTGACCGTCCACCAACTCGCTTTTAGTTGGGTAAAACTCAACGTCTTATGTATTTATTTTCATCAACTCGATGAGAATTATACTATACTACGATGTTGTCAATAGGTTAATATATGTAAATATACTGGCATGTTGTTAATAGGTAAACATTGATAGGCATGTTATGTGAAGCCACGTCACACAATCAACTACAGAAGTATATGCTGCAGGCAAGCTACAGGTATGGTTTAAGAGCATACTCTTACATACATACATACATACATAACTGGCCTTTACAACCCTGTGTCAGGATTACGGCCTAGCTTCTCGCAGCACTCATGTTTTGTGTGTGTCAATTTTTATCCATGAGTACCGGGACCTACAGTTTAATGTCGACTCCGAACGACAGACTTGAGAAGCTTGTTCATGGCATTTAGTTATTCTCAGAGCTTTTGCCAGAAGACTGCTGAGAGGTAGTCGTCGAAAGAAATATTTTTTTCATATTTCTTTTTTTGAAGATGTCAGAGCCTGGAGTCGAACCCAGGGCCCATGTCTTAGTAAGCCAACACACTAACCACTAGACCACGGCGACTACTAAGAGCATACTCTTAGTAGAAACAAATCTCTTTATTTCATTAGAAATTTATTTGTGAAACCATAAAAAAGGTGTCACAGTCACGTTTCTAAAATAATTTTTTACCATTTTATAAGTTATAGACACCCAAAACTGCTTGTATTGTATGACATTTTACTGAAAAATGGAAACAAAATTTTTATTAATTATTTTTATTTAAGTATATATGTATGTATATATATTTCTGCATATCTAATCTATACACAAAATGGAGGCCTTTTTGTCTCAGGTGTGTCGCCGCATAAGGTGTAGAATAACCAAACTTATAAAGACGTTTCGGTACTGTTGGCTTTATTTTGCTGTTTTATATTAATGTTTGGTTAAAATCCAAATCGCATGTATGCGATAAGTAAGCTCTAAGTCGCCTCAAAGCTGTGTTTAATTTTTGTATATTTTGAAACGATTTCTAATGTTAGTCGCAAATACTTCTTAGTCAATACAAATCATCATCTAAATATTGGGCGGAATTGGACGAGTGGGCGTGGTACTTCTTATACACACGAAATATTGATTTTTATATATCTTAAGATTGGTTTGATATAAAGCTTCGAAATTAAGACCGAAAGAATGCATGGCCAAAGCCAGTCATCATTTACAAATTAGGGGAAATTGAATAAGTGGGCGTGGTGCTTTTTTCGATACAAACAAACTTTTGCATATCTGGAGAACGGTTAAAGGTACAGTTTCTGGATGATTTTACTAAATGAAAATCTTCAGCCAGAAACTAGGCAGAATTTGAAAAGGGTGGTGGAAGGATGGGGGAGGGAGGTCGTTTGTTGCCTCCCATACATACCAAATACTGATTTCAGTATACCTTGAAAATAGTTTAAGCCTTAGTTTCTGAATTCGGTATGAAAGACCTTATGGTCAAGGAAAATCATCTGTGAGAAAGCGGAATTAAACAAGTCTGCTTGGTATGCCTTGATAAATGTTTAAGTTTATTCCTTCTGTAATAATTTTTTTTTTTTGATTGAGGGCCAGCACATACGGCCTGGCTCCCCTACTCATACAAGACCTTGTGCTGTTCTAGAAAAAAATATTTAGTTTGCCTCTCAAAGCAGGCACAGGATCGGCTAGTTCATACATACATAATGGGCCATTATCATCATGTTTCACAGTTACGGTCTACCTTTTCGCAGCACTCTATTGTGTGTGCCAATTTTTATCTATGAGGGACCTACAGTTTAAAGTCGACTCCGAACGAGAGACTTGAGAAACTTTTTCATGGCAATTAGTTACTCTCTAAGCTTTTGCCAAAAGACTAGTTTATAATAAATATTTACTGGACTTTTATTTTTTTTTTTTTTTTTGATTTTACAATTTAGAAAAATTTTTCTGTTAATTTTCCTATTTTCAAAAAAAAAAAAATAAAAAATAAAATTTAAAGTTTTCTGTTGTAAGTTTCTAAGTTTTTTTTTTATAAAATGTAATATCTAAAGGCATATAAGAAGCAAGAAACACCTATAAACGGGTAGAATGAAACAAAATGTACAGAAAAGGTCAAATAAGTATTTGAAATAATCTTGTAAGCCAAAGAAATTATTCTTGAATTAATATTAAAAAGAAAATTAAAAAAGAAAAACATGCATAAACAGGTAAAAAGACTGCTAAAGAAAAAAATTATATATGCTCAAACTTTTAAAGCTGTTTAAAAGTAGATATTTTTAAAGATTCTTAAAGTAACTTTTATGCTTTACTTTAATATTTTTGTGTATTTTTAAAAAAGAAATAAAACGAAAAAGTTTATAAAACCATAATATAACATAAACCTCCTGATACTCAACAAAAAACCAAACGAAATACATTTCAAACCTGTTCTCTTTGGTGAAAGTGACAAAATGAAGTAAAAAAAGAAAACGAAAAAGATAAACTTTAACTCAAGCGAAACCAACAAAAAAAAAAAAAAAAGTAAATGACGAAACAGGAGGGATAAAAAGATTTATGGGGATCTTTTGGAATGTAATTTAAAATTGTCAAACAATGGGCTGTATAAGGCTGTGTGGAGTATTCATACCAACTTTTAAACATTCATATATACTCGTACATGCACACTTATTTATTCATTTCGTCATTTATTTACTTATTTTTGAACTGTTAAGAACGAAATCCTACAAGTACGTGATGGTGTGAAAAGACAAGAGACATATTATGGAACTTAAAAAGTATGTTCAGTTCTATAAGTGGATTGGTGGTAAGAGTGTGTGTGTATATCTTTGCTTTAAAAGTAAACAGCAGCCATTTAAAATCAGCCCAGTGTTGTAAGTTGCTGTAAGAGAACACAACTTTTTGTAAATGAATGTTTATTAATGAGTTTTTATTTAGATATGTATTTGTGTGTACATGTGAGAGTTAATACACGCCATTTTATTTGTATTTATAATACTTATACATAAAATGTAGACTTGATTTTTGTACAGCACGCACATCACATACACACATAAATAGTCTGTTTGACATTGTAAGCTCAAGTTGAACTTGTGAAAGATAGAAAGAACAATTTCTTTTTCACTTTCCCACTCAGTGTAGGAATTTCTGTTCTTCCCATTGTAATTGCAATTGTGTGTTTATAAGCATGTGTGTGTGAGTCTCTGGCATGTATAAGTACCAGTATTTTTATTGCTCTTTTGACACTTTTGTAAGTTAATGTGCTGCTAAATGTTTTATTTAACTGCTTTGTGGTTTTCATAAGTAATGATAGTTTCAGCAAAACCTAATAAAAAAGGAAAAGAAAAAGAATATAGGAATAACTTATAAGGCGTTTGTCTTTTTTAACTTAATTTTTTCCAACTTCCAGGGGCAAACTTTAATTTTTTTTGCTTGGCACACAGAAATGACTCTAGAATGACTTAAAATTTTGTTTTTTAATTAAAAATTCATGAGGCAATAAAAGTTTTTATTCTTTTTATTTTTCTTTTTGTCCTCTTAACTAACACATTACATATAAAGATTTTACAAAAACTTAAATTTCTAGTAAATTCTTTTTTATGTCTTTAAGTAAAAATCATATACTTTTTCACCAATAAGCATGAGTAGCGGTTGATTCAACCGCATTAATATTTAAACTCTTATAATACAAATATGGTTTTATTTGCTTTAACGTTTTACTCTTGAAAACTAAATTATTTATTTTGGCACTTTAAATCATAGATGCCCAGTAGTGGCTGATATCAGCAAATTAAGCTCACACTTATACTTACGCTCTTTTGTTTGATCTCTGATTCTCTACAATATGCAAGCAATTAAAAAATAATAGTAAAAATTAAATAAAATTTTTTATAGACATTCAATTTTTTAAACTATTCTTAATTCTTTGAAAGAAGTCGTTTTGTCAAATTGAAATTGGGGGAAAGTCTGAAAGAGGTCGATTAGTCAACTGCATATCTTGCGTTCCAAAGGCCGTAGAAATACGGGGATTAGAGCAAAAGAAGGACAAGGAAATTTTATATTTACTATAAAAATCTTGGAAAATTGTCTTATTTCGAGAGAAGACGTTTTTTTAAAATTCCACAGATATTATTAAAAGCTTAGGAATTAGACAAATTGCTGTGAATTGATCATTTAAAGGATAGTGTTATACCTTCACCATTGAAAAATCAACAGCAATTGCCTCATCGTTGCATGTTTATTTATTTTTAACAAAGTGTCAAAATATATTAATTTATTTAATGGAAAATTTAAAGCAAATATGATTTACTTATACATATATTCAGCATATGCAATTAAATTTTTTGTAAAATTAAAAAACAACCTGTCTTCTGCATGAGCTTATGTCATAATATATTATTTTCGACTAACTGAAGAAGACAAGAAAGAGTAAAAACTCATAAATTTCGCAAATATTTCTATTATTGCTAATTTTTTCAAAATTTATTTTTTCAAATTTTATTAATTAAACTAAAATAACTTTATTTATTCAATTAGTGAAGCACGCTGGGTTTAAGTTAGTGAACCAAAAATTGCAAATTGTTGATTGTGGTGAGTGCCTTAGCTATGTAGGTTTCAGCTATTAGCTGTTACTTCCCAATAGGTGGCGCTTTTTCTCCTGATCATTCGTTTTTTCATTATTTTCAATGGTGATGGTGGAACAGAGTGGCGAGGAGGGGGGGGGGGGGGGGAACCTCTCATTTTTAATTGTAATTTTTAAAACCCGCAAACTAACTCTTTCACCTTTGCTGGCATTCGAACTTGGGCCGTTTCAGTTTTTTGCGAGCGCTCTCAATACTATACCACGCACACCTCCAACAAAAAAGAGTATTTAATTTTTGCGGGACGTAATATACCCATTAATCAAATTCTACCCACTTTCGTACTGAGAATTTCCCTTGACGATTATGTCATTTCGACTAAATTTAATAACTTTAGCTTTAACCGTTTTTAGGTAATACGCGCTCTATACCTATTCCGCCAACTTTCTAACAATAACCTCATCGGGTTCCTACTCGAAAATATACTTAGCAAGTTCTAAAATTTTCACGGCGATGGCATATGTAGTTTTTGTATTTATCGAGTACAAATATACAAATATACAAACAGACATACATTCATATTTATATATACAGATAATATTTGAAAAGCATAATTGGTTTAAATTGTTTTTTTTTTATTTGTGCTTATTTTGAATATTTCAATAAAATGTAAAACTATTTTAGAGTTGTAGTAAAACTTTAATAAACTATATAGGTGGGGCAGGGCTTTGATTATAGAATTTATTTTATGATTCATAATTTATGATATGATTTTAGTCTCTCTCACTACATTTATTTTTATTTTTTTTCCTGTTTTCTTGTATACTTCTATTACTGCTGCATTATTAAAGACCATTTTTCTTTTAAAGCAATAAATAAGAGAAACAATAAATCATTACGCATTATAAGAAAAAAAGGGCGTATTTTAAGGCTTCGGCAATGTGTTTTTTGAAAAAAAGTTAAACAAATATTTTAGCAAATAAATGATATAAAAAAGGTAAAACAACACACCCTATTTTCAATAGCAAGTTGCTGTTAATAAAGTAATGAACGATAACAGCAGTGCTAAAGGCTTTTGTTACACACAAAAGCAATATTTTTAGGCTAAGATATGTCCTAAAAATTTTTTTGCAATTTTTGGTTAACTAACTTAAACCCAGCGTGCTTCACTAATTGAATAAATAAAGTTATTTTAGTTTAATTAATAAAATTTTTCTATTTCTTGATGTGAATGCAATAAGTTCATATATACTGAATATGAAGCAGACATACCGAATTTAGATCACAAATATTAGATAATTTTTTTAAAAGAATTGTATCGGTTTTATAATATTATTTTGATTACTAAGGCATGCTAAGACTGTGATTCATCCATGATTTGGGACTAAGTCTGATGTTCTGAAGTATAGAAAAACAGACTTAAAATTCCTAACGGATTAAGTTATGGGTCATTGTAGTGTGAGAGCGCATTTGATGAGAATGGCAATCACAGATGTTGATGTTTGTAGACTATGCACACAAGCCTCGGAGATAGCAGATAAGTAATAAAAATTATACTAAATGATAAAAAAAATGATTGTCGTTATTACTTCAGATTGTTGTATTTGTAAATAGAAGATAAATCTTCTATATAAACAAAAATCAATGTTGTCCTATGATCATCACGTCAATTGAGAACGGCTGGACCAATTTGACGATTTTTTTTCTAATGATAGTCGTGATCCAACTTAGGTTTTTTGGAAAGAATCTTTGGCAATTCCACTTTTAGGCCCATTTTTTTATTTACCTAATATTAGAAAACGGCTGCATCGACTTGACTAATTTTTCTTTCAAATGTTGGTATTAATCCATTTTAAATTTTCATGAAGGGAAAATTTTTCCACGCCTACTTTTACGACCACTTTTTTCTATTTATCTTTAAATACTGATTTTTGTATATCTTCAGAACGGTTGTAGCTAAAGTTTCAAAATTGGGTCTGATTGACTTCGTGGGCAAGGCAAAACATCAGTCAGAAAGTGAGTGAAATTGGACTAGTCGACGTGACACCTTCCATACCAGTTAAAAATTGATTTCTTTATACATACGTATCTTTAGAAGTGTTGAAGCTAAAGTTTCCGAATTTGGTGTGATTGATTTCGTAGTATGTAATTAAAAATTATCAGTAGAAAAAAGGGCGGACAAGTAGACGTGGAGCTTCCAAACAAACTAACTACTGAGTTCAATATATCTTGAAAGCGTAGTCGCCGTTATCTAGTGGTTAGTGTGTTGGCTTACTAAGACATGAGCCCCGGGTTAAACACCCACCTCTACATCTTAAAAAAAGGAAAAATATAAAAAAAAATATTTCTTTCGGCGTCTACCTCTCAGCAGTCTTCTGGAAAAAGCTCTGAGAGTAATTAATTGCCATGAACAAGCTTCTTAAGTCTGTCGTTCTGAGTCGATATTAAACTGTAAGTCGCGGTACTCATGATTTAAAATTGACACACATAACATGAGTACTGCGAAAATCTAGGCCGTAATCCTGACAGACCGGTTATGTATGTGTGTATGTATATCTTGAAACAGTTACAATTTTCGAATTTGGTCTGAATTACTCCGAAGTCTCTAAAAATCATCAGTCGAAAAATGTGGACAAATGATAGTGATAGGTGTAGCGAAGTACGCCGGGTTTAAGTCCGTATTAAAAAAATTTAAGTTTTGACAAAAAAACATTCAGAGTTATTCAAAACAGCAATGCGATTATTCTTAATTATGTAAGATTGTTTTTAAAATTTGAGCCCTAATTTCTCAAATATCGTCTTTCCACAAAAGATTTTGTAAATCAAACTAGTTATATTCCCATTAAAACAACATAGTTTTGAAAAATTTATTCTTATTGTGCAGCTACATCATAATACGGCGTAAGAAAAAATATTTAAAATAGATAGACTTAAACAGAATTCTTTTTGAGCTTAAGGTCTCTTAATTTTAAATATATATTTTATACGCACACATGCAAACTTCTGTAAATTTCTAGTATACACATTATGTTTGTAATTGTGCTATTTTTATTTACACTTCTATTCTTGGTTTAGATATACAAAAGAAAATACAAAACAAAAAGAAAAAAAAAAACAAATAAAAAAGACGAAACATTAATTCAATAATACGTAACAAAAACACATAAATTTACTTTTACAAAAATTCCCTCAGACATAGAAATATTTGTGAAATTTATGAGTTTTTACTCTTTCTTTTCTTCTTCAGTTAGTCGAAAATAATATATTATGATATAAGCTCATGCAGAAGACAGGTTGTTTTTTTAATTTTACAAAAAATTTAATGGAATTTAAAATATTTCTAAAAAATTTTTTTTAAATTTTAGTTTTATTTTTTATTTTAATTTCTATGGAGAAAATTTTTAAGGATCTATTTTCGGTGTAATTTCAAGGACTTAATTAAGAAGAATGAGTAGGTTAAGAAATGGGACTTTTATAATATAATGATTTGCAAAAAAGCACTAATATGTAAAAAATTAGTCAAAGACAACAGCATTTGACAATTTGATGTGCTTGACATGATGTACATAAATGCCAATCATGTAAATTGGTTATCCGGTAGGACATATTTTCGGAATCTTATTACCGTAGACATCTTGAAAAAAGAAATATGAAAAAGTTATTTCTCTCGGCGACTACCTCTCAGCAGTCTTCTGGCAAAAGCTCTGGGATTAATTGATTGCCATGAAAAAGTTTCTCAAATCTGTTGTTCGGAGTCGACTTTAAACTGTAGGTCTTGTGGATAAAAATCAACACACACAACATGAGTGCTGCGAGAAGCTAGGACGTAACCCTGACACAGGGTGGCAATTGCCAATTATTTGTTTATTTTCAAAATCTTTTCCTATTTTAAATAAGCTTACACTAGATGACCCGTGCGAATATTTTTTACCGTTAGTTGTCATTTTTGTAACATAAAATGAAAATAATTAATAGAAATTTTAATAACTTCAATACATTTTATTAAAAGTATAAAAATATTAGAAATCATAATATATATTAAGACACCGTATTACTACACTTCATAAAACAAACAATACCATGACAATAACGGCATTACCAAAATGGCTTTTACATCTTTATATATTATGTGGAATAGCATTACAATTAACCGGAGATCAGCAATGAGTAAAAAAAAAGTGAGTAGTTCGAATCATGATTCATAATTTCTTGTACTTATAGCATTTTCAGTTTAAATTAAACCTTTTTCAAAATAAATGAAACCTTTTTCAAAATGAACGCAACCTTTTTCAAATTAAACGAGACCTTTTTCAAATAAAACGAAACTCTTTTCAAAATAAGTGAAACTTTTTTCAAGTTAAATGAAACTTTATTTAAAATAAATGAAACTTTATTCAAATTCATTTAAACATTTTTCAAATTAATTATAGAAAATTATAGAATTTAATAGAAAACAAAAGAAAAAAAAACATTCATTTTTAATTATGGATAATGCCAAAATCCATATGAAATCTTTCACCTTGTTCATCACTTTCGGAGCCCAAGTTCGTGGGGAAAATATTCAAATGACTGAATAAGAAGTGCAAGGGGGCAACACGAAGTTTCTATGTTTTCTATGTCTATGGGACAGCCGTGACCGTCAGAATCACTACACCCGAAAAGTTTGACCCGAGCGAAGTGGACGTACGCACGGAGAGTACAATATCAAAAATGACCTCAGGAGAAGATAATACGAAAAAGTTTGCAAAATACAGTCTTGCCATGAATTACATTAAACAAAAATTTCCGAGAGCCACAGCGAGAAAAATGAAGCTGGTATATTTATGGGCCTCAAATTTGGAGTCTGTAGGGTGACCAAGCATTTAATGAGTGTTTATGTCCCACTCATTTGGAGCCATGAGAAGCATTCCAGGACATCGTTCACAACTTTTTGGGAAAGTACAGACGTCCTGATTACGTTGAGAAGATCGATACATTAATGCAAAATTCAATGCCATTGGTAACCGTTGGGTGAAAACATGTATAACAAAAGGGCCGTTATCATTTGAAAATTTTTGCTTTTTAACTTTTGGGTTCAAATATGACACCTATATTACACTTTTTATTCAGTCATTTGAATATTTTCCCCACGAACTTGGGCTCCGAAAGTGATGAACAAGGTGAAAGATTTCATATCTCGATCGGACTTTTCGGTTGGACTCCACAAGAGTTTGAGTGGGGCCATACACCGAAAAACACAAAAGTACCGTTATCTAAAAAACGGTACTTAGAAAAAAATAAAAAGAGCGTTTTTCGTGCTCAGAAGGTACCAATTAACTTATCTAGTAATGTGGCGTTCTTGGTATTTTTTGGCTGTAAACCAGTGTTATATACACTTACTATGTTATGTTCTGTGGTAATTTCACTTAAATAATGATCGGGCGTGGAATTTTATCTTAGAAAATGTTTTCTCTATCGGGTTCAACATAGGAGAATAAAGTGGTAAAAATTTAAGCGTACAGTTACTATTATCCACCATATTTCGAATTTCCTGGGTTTTATGGATTTTGGCATTATCCATAATTAAAAATGAATGTTTTATTTTTTTTCTTTGGTTTTCTATTAAATTCTATAACTGGTTTAATTTAATTTGAAAAATGTTTAATTGAATTTGAATAAAGTTTCATTTATTTTGAATAAAGTTTCATTTATTTTGAAAAGAGTTTCGTTTTATTTGAATAAGGTCTCGTTTAATTTGAAAAAGGTTGCGTTCATTTTGAAAAAGGTTTAATTTAAACTGAAAATGCTATATACGCATTCATACTCTTGTTAATATAATGGATACTCTACTCATCTCAAAAGTTTGAAGTACTCATCGCATTTACATATAATTAATAATATGTATGATGTTGTTGACTTCAACTCTCCTTAACTCAGTGCATACAGATGAGAAAAAAATAAGTATGATTCGATTACAAACTGTAAGAATTTACATAAGCGAAAAAGTTTATGGGCTATAGTCATAGTCAAACAAAAAATTCGGTTTTATTTTAAAACAGTTTTAAGTTAGTAAAATGTTTTTATTTTGTTTGTAACTATAGTCAAAATAAAAGTATATTTTAAATCAAATCGGCTTTTAATGGGTGCCAACTCAAATGTAGAAATCGTTTTCACACATTTTGTTACAAAATACAAAAAAAATTAAAACGGAAACCCAAAAAAAAAAAATTTTTTTTTTTATAATTGTTGAATTTTTAAATAAAAAAGAAAAAAATGGAAACGGTAAGATATATTTAATTCGTATATGAAAAGCACTTTTATGAATGCATGCTTTTTTCTAGTCATATCGATCTATTCATTTATTATTTAATACATAATATACTGTTTTGTTAATTAATTCATTTGTACTCTAACATTTTTTTCGTTATTGAGTTATGAGTGTTTTGTTTTGCTGTTTTGCTGTATTAGTAACAGCAGCTTTTATGAATCAATTTTTGTTTGAACTAATTTCTTTTATTCACACATAATATAAAAATTTAACTAATTAAAAAAAGCAAAAGTTCTGTTAATTCTTAGAAATATGTGTGTATGAAAATTGTTCTAAATGCATTTCCAGCCAACTACCTTGGCTGGACTCTTTATACGCACATGCGTGCAATCGATGGCTCCTATTACGTTTGGAAGTCACGCCAATTGGTAAAATTTTCTTTTTTCATCAACGGGTTCAGCACTATTTGGAAACGTTATGAAGTCCAAAAGCAATAGTGCAATTTTATATAAACATTTTTTATGAATCTACCGACAGTTACCTGAAACATATTTTTTTTTATTTGAGAACAATACTCAGAGGTAAAGCCCCACTGAATGCTGTGCATTGTATTGGAAATTTTGGAAAGGACAGTACATATATTATTATTAATTATATTACTATTAACCGCCTTAGGAATGAGACAAATTCTTGTGAATTGATCATTCAAAGGCCAGTGTTATACCTTCACCCTTGAATGATCAACAGCAATTGCCTCATCGTTCCATGTTTTATTGTGTGGTGAGTGTGCCTTCGCTGAGTAGGTTTAGCTGTTATTTGTTACTTCGCATCATGGGATCATGGAGATCAGCTAAAAAAACTACTTTAAAGTACAATGCCTGCGAGCTTATTAGATGCAGTCTTTTATATTTTTCCGTTGGTGTTTTTTATCACGTTTTAAAGTTAAATCGAAATATTTTGTTTTCTAAAAAAAATTTTGACACCATCAAATAAGCCGATAGCCGTTTTACTTACTAATGTCGCTTTGATGGGCATTTTTTCCCAAAAACCGCAATGTTGTTAAAACTTGGAGGCTTTTATGGGAATGGGTACGTTGTTTTTCATCCACTAAACGTAGTAAGAAAGGTGTTGTTTCCTTATCAAATCTATACCTGGCAAAAAATTCGCCATCATCTAGCTAAAAAGGCACAAATCTTTTCCTATAAATTTTGTGCTATCTTTCATCTCGCAAATTTTCCAAAATAGCAAAGTACCTTATAATTCCATCAGTTGAGCACATTTTTATTTCACTTTATACACACTTACCACAAAATTATCTAATTTTTTTAAAAATTCTTAATTTATAATTTTAGTTTTTGAATTTTAAGTTGGATGTTAAATAATTTAAAAACAACATCAGCATGTTTTAACTAACTTTAAAATATACTTTCTCATTTAAAGTATGTTTTATTTTGTCTATGGTTAACAAAAAGTGTACTTTAAAAAAAAGTCGACTTTATAACCCCTAAAGTATGCTTTTTTATTGACTATGACTATGGCCCATTATTATATTTTAAGATTTTTGAACAATTTCGTATATATACGCCAATAAACTTAAAAAAAAATTAAAGAAGCCTTTTTATAGTTATTTTTCAGTTTAAAACGGACGCAGGATTTGTTTAGCTCTTTCTACAAGTTACATAAATATTATCATGAAAAGCAAAAACGGCAGATAAAGAGCAGAGCAGAGCAGATAAAGGTGAAGGGATCGGATTTTATATGTGGAATTATATCTGTGGACATTTGACAAAACGTCTTCTTTCGAAATCAACAACTTTTCAGCAAAAAAAAAAGGTTGATAGAAATTATTCCTTAGAAAATTAAAGAAATTTTGAACTTGGATATTATAGACAAATACTTAACGAACATTATGCGACCTTTTTTTTCCTTCTAGAAGCAATAGTTTTCTTTAAAACGACAAAAAATTAATTTAAGACTTTTTGTTAAATAGATTTTAAAGAAAAAAATTAGCTTCCACCATACAAGTCGTTTTGTCAAAATTTTTGTGATTAAATTTGGAAATTATCTTAATCGGTTTAGTCAAATGGAAAACTAAACAAAGGTTAAAAGAAGTTGATCTGGAAAATATATTTCGATTTTAATAAATAACAAAATACTTCTATTTTTCTCTACAATATGCAAATAATTAAAAAATTATAATAAAAATTAAATAAAATTTTTTATACACATTAAATTTTTCAAATTATGCTTAATTTTCCGAAAGAAGTCGTTTTGTCAAATTGAAATTGGGGGAAAGTCTGAAAGATGTCGATTAGTCAACTGCATGCATATCTTGCGTTCCAAAAGTCGTAAAAATACGGGGATTAGAGCAAAAGAAGGACAAGGAAATTCTATATTTACTATAAAAATCTTGGAAAATTGTCTTACTTCAAGAGAAGATGTTTTTTCAAAATTCCACAAATATTAATGTACCATGTACTGTAATTACGTGAAATGAAAACTTAATAGCTTCGATAAAATTTTAATTTTCTGGAATTACCTACGAGTAATGATCTTTTAAAAGAAAGGAGACATATTCTTTGAATTATTTCCAAGAATTAAATTCCCGAAAATTTTTGAACTTTTATCGAGAAAAAGATCACATAGCACTTATTTTATTACCTGGTGACAATTAAAACGTTTTTGATCTAAATAACTGAAGCAGGTACTGGATAGTGAGGGATCCTATATTACTCATGACATTGACAAATACATATGCACCAACATATGCACATACATACATACATTATCGATTTTTCCAAATTTTGATTTAATTTGTCAAAATCAGGTAAATTTCAAAGGTATATAAGACACAAGGAAGTGTGTTCAGTTTTCAGTCTTAATTTGTTCTTTTATCAGTGTGCAAGGAGAGAAGTGTTAAAATACGTGCCTGTAAAAAAAGTAAGTGTTAACGAAATTGTAATCTTTATTTATTGTCGATATTAATTAAAATTATTGTGAAGAGAGTGAAACAAATTTAACCATTACGATCATTATTGCAACTTGCCTATAAAGTGAACGATAGTAAAAGTGTTTTTTTTTTTAAATGAACAGTTTTTTTTTTTTTTTTATAATATGTTGTTATACAATATGATACGTTGTGTTAATTTCTATATATATATATATATATGTATATGAAAAACAATGCTAAACAAACAATATTATATAAAAAATTTCAACGTTTTTGCATTGTATTTGTTGATGGTCTACTTGTATGCTGAACAAATTAGACCGTTTTCATTCTAACTTCTATTACTTTTTTATTTAATTTAATTATCAATCTATCTGTCTATATAAATGAAAATCAATTTTGTTCGTTATCTATCGCATCAGTTGAGAACGGCTAAACCAATTTTGAAGTTTTTTTCTTTGTAATGATTGTCGTGATCCAACTTAGGTTTGTCGTAAAGAAACTTTTTCCTCTTCCTTTTTCTTTTGATTTACCTAAAATTAGAAAACGGCTCCATCAGGTTGATTGATTTTTATTTCAAATGTTTGTATTTATCCATTTTAAGTTTTCATCGAGAGAAAAATTTTCTAGGCCCACATTTTCAATTCACATCTAAATACTGACTTTTGTATATCTTTAGAACGGTCAGAGCTAAAGTTTCAGAATTGGGTCTGAATGACTTCATGGGTAAGGCAAATCATCAGTCAGAAAGTAGGCGAAATGGGACAAGTGAGCGTGACACCTCCCATACAAGTTGAAATTTGATTTATTTATACATATGTACGTATCTTTAGAAGTGTTAACACTAAAGTGGTAGCTTCCGGACAAACCAACTATTGAGTTCAGTATATCGAAATCAATAACAGTTAAAATTTTAAAATTTGGTCTAAATTACTTCGTAGTCACTAAACATCATCAGTCGAAAAATGTGGTTAAATGATAGTGGTAGGTGTAGCGAAGCACGGCGGGTTTAAGCTAGTTATAAATATAAAGAATCCAAATATACTTTTAATAACAATTCAACTCGACGGTAGTATATCCAAAACCCCTTTCAAATCCCATCTTTTATGTCTTATTTATGTATTATAAAAAACAAAATTATTATGTATGTGTTTGTATAATAAATTAATGTATTTTTATTTGTTTTTCAGATAGTCTATAACCAAATAGATAATATTACGTTAATAAGAGACACGGCCTTAACTGAAGGGACAAAGATGAGCACAATCAATAAAATCTCGTCGTCAAATTTGTTACCCGAAGTGTTAATAAACATTTGCAAATATTTAGGGCGCACTGATTTGCAACAACTATGTTTGGTGCGCAAGCAGTGGCATGATATTTTGCATTTTAAATTCACCCAAAAATCTAAATTAGTCATTAATCCATGGAACATAGCAACGTTACGTAAAATCTTTCAAAATTACGATGAATACTGTCACAGATTACAATATTACAGTATGGAAATACATGAAATAGAATCAAGTGATGATTTGCAACCGATTTTAAGATTACTAGGGTCAAAGATACGCACGCTACACCTGTATAAATCCCCAGTTTTTGATATTTTAAATGATTATTTGCCAAACTTGGAAAAATTTAGTATCAGTGATATACCCATTATACGAAGCAACGTTTTGGCTTCATTTAATCTAGGAAAATTTAAAAAATTAAAATCTTTGGATATTAAATGCCGTACTAGTGATGACATAGTCAGAAAGTTTATGTGGGAACTAACTCAGAAAGACACCGTGGAAATAGAAAAGTTATGTGTGACTGTTCTGCGCGACCATCAGGAAGATGTTATAAAAATTATGCAGCTGCATAGTGAAACACTTAAGCATTTAGAACTCGAGTTTTGGGGAAATATCAAATATTATTTGAATTGGAATGAGGCGTTTGCAATGTTAAAGCGTTTAGAGGTTATACAATTTAGTGGAGTGTACCGTGCGGAATCATTAAGCGGAATAATACAATCAATCCCTAAAAACATACCATTACGACATTTCTGCTTAGACAAGATTTTGGAACGGAACTGGATGGAATTATTAGCTAATAAATGGCCTGGGTCTTTGATAACCATGGAGTTGATAAGTTGTTATGCTTCAGCTGAAACGGATATTAAAAATCTGATTTATTTGCGTCATAGTCTGCGTAATTTAATCATTAAGGATTACGATGAAATTTCAGTTGACGGCTTATTACAGGGTATAGCTTCGGAAACGAATACTGTACTTAGAACATTGGTATTTGAATATCCTCAAATTTGTGCAAATAATGTAACAAGCATGCAATTATTAATTCAACGTGTGCCTTGTTTAACCAGTTTAAGTTTGAGAAATCATGGCGATTATGTTGATGATACTGTTGTCAGTTGTATCTTTCGCCATCTATTGCATTTACAGCATTTGAATTTAGACCGTTGTCCAAAAATAACGGATAATGGCCTACTAGGTTTTGGTGCCAATCCTGCCCCCATTACTAATCTTAAAGGCTTACAATCACTGAGTTTATGTGGCAACGATGAAATTACAGACAAATCTCTTATCGAGTGCTTTAAGTGGATCGAATTACGCAAACTAACTCTTAATTATTGCGATCGCATCTCTTCCAAGGGCATTAGAGAAATGGTAAAAAATTGTCCTGCTTTGGAGAAATTATCACTTGTAGGTTGTGCTGCGATAGATGATAATTCGATACGGACTATAGCCAAAGGTTTCCCCAGACTAAGACTTCTCTATAAAATATGGCGCAGTACCAATAACACAACACATACATACATACATAATTGGCCATTACAACCCTGTGTCAGGTCAATACGCTAAACCAAAAAAATGCTTGAGAACTTCGCCTCAGTATTAGATTTATTTTGATCATAAGGAAAGAAAAAACTGTTGTGTAAAATAGATTCTACATTATTTACATTATTTACCTTATATAATTACTATATAATATTCATTTCGTGATTACCCTGTTACTAGTTATAAGTTATTCATACTTTATAAATAATATGTAACTTTATTAATGATTATTCAATAAAGTCTATTCATCTACATACATACATACTTACATGGTGTCAGTTGTCTTATAAAAAAAAGTCAAAGTCATTGGAAAAATTAAAATAAAAAACTAATTTTTTGATGTCAAACCTCATAATGATAAAATAAAGGCAGATTTAGAAATGCCCATTCCTCAAAATATGTCAGAATTACAAAGATTTCTTGGTAATTTTATTTTAAATTTATCGTCTAAGAACAGACATCTTAGAGAATTGCTAAGAAAAGATGTACAGTGGCACTGGTATAAAGTTCAAGATGATGAGTTTAGGGATTTAAAAAATGAAATCACAAGAAGTCCTGTTTTAACTTATTTTGACCCCCAAAAAGAATTGGTATTGCTATTTTGCATAATAGGCAACCAATAGCATATGCGTCTGCTTCACTTACAAGTGCTCATGAAAATTATGCTCAAAGTAAAAAAAAGAGCTTTTTCCGATTATTTTTGGCCGCGTTAGTTTTCATCAATATACCTATGGTGTCAAAGTGTTTGTAGAGACAGATCATAAACCACTAGTTTCCTTATTTGACAAACATTTGCACAAAATTCCTGCAAGGCTTCAACCATATGATCTGACAGTTGCCTATAAACCTGGCAAATATTTGTATATAGCTGACACATTGTCCAGAAGTCCGTTGAGAACAACTACCCTGGAAAATTTTGATGATAATGTCAATCGGCATTGTAATTTTCTTAAGTCTCACCTTGAAATGCCCTTTATAAATATATGTATGTAAGTAATATTTAAGAACTTGTGGAAAATGTCAAAATTTTTGGAAATGGATGGTATAAATATAAAGGACAAATTGATAGAGAAATTATGCCTTATTTTAAAATAAGAAATGAAATTCAAAAAGTTTTGATGGCAGTTAAAAGCACATTTTCTCAAGAACATATTCCCAAGTTTTTATCACACAGAATGGAAAACGTTTCCAGCGAACAGCGAATATTAGCAACAGTATTGTAGTAACTAAACTACAATATATTAAAGTTCATTTGAGGGCGATTGTAGCCTTATAACTAGATTTCCTGAAGGCTATATTAGTTTTGATGTTACTTGGCAATGCTAAGGAAATAAAACAACTGGTAACAGTCTATTAGCCAAAATCATCACACAGAATATTAAGTATGTATAATTTACATACATAGTTGGCTATTACAACCCTGTGTTAGGGTTACGGCCTAGCCTCTCGCAGCACTCATGTTGTATGTGCTAATTTTTATCTATGAGTACTGGGACCTACAGTTTAAAGTCGTCTCCGAACGACAGATTTGAGATGGTTTTTCAAGGCAATCAATTACTCCCAGAGCTTTCGCCAGAAGACTTCTCAGAGGTAGTCGCCGAAAGAAACAATTTTTTCATATTTATTTTTTTTTTCAAGCTGTCACAGCTGAGATTTGAACCTGGCGCTATCGTCTTAGTAAGCCAACACACTAACCACTAGATTACGTATAATCTACGAGGAATTTTATATGCTTTGGCCAATCTTATTCCTACATACAACGGTCGGTCATGGATATTTTATTTTTTTTAATTGAGACTCAGGGATAAATCCATACTAAATGCATTGCATTATATTGTAATTTTTGGAAAGGACAATATAGAGCATATATATTTTTTCTTATATTATTATTAAGCGCCTTAGGAATGAGACAAATTGCTGTGAATTGACCATTCAAAGGACGGTGTTATACCTTCACCCTTGAATGATCAACAGCAATTGCCTCATCATTGCATGTTGATTGTGTGATGAGTGTCTTTGCTAAGTAGTTTAGCTGTTATCTGCTACATCCTAATAGGTGGAGCTTTTCTTCTGATCATTCTTTTTTTGTTGACATAATCTTCTTACTAACTGCAGTTTAAAATTTTTACTATTTTAAATACAAACAAAAGCAATAAATTAATTTTTTTTAATTTACAATTTTTTCCATAATAAAAAAGAAAAGTTTTAGTAGCTCAGTATTATATTAAAAATTAACAAGAAATTGCTAAATTTTTTTATATTGAAATATGCAATATGGACTTACAAAACAGCGTCAAAACATAAACAAATAGAGGACAATTTCTTACTGAGTTTACAGGCGTTATTTAAACCTACCTACGGGTATAGGGCTACTCGAGCGTTCTTTAAAGTTAAACATTTATTTAAGTAAAGCAAAGTACAAATTTGAAGTTCCTTAGGTTCTTTCAGATTAGTTTTTCTAATAAATTGTTTCAATTCGTAGCCCTTCTGGTTTTTGTAGATTGAGTGTATTGCCTCTCAAGGTGAAATAATACTCACTCCTCCGATAAAGGTAAAAAAGTACAAAAACTGACATTTATCTAATTAAATTTTAATAATATTATTGCAAAAGAAATCAACACACAATTAAACAAAGAGAAATTATTTTGCTAAGTGTGCAGTCGTTTACACTTAGACTCAGCGGCGGATTTAAAAATGTGCCGCTCCTAGGCACTCTATAAGAATTTTATTGTAATTTGAATTTAACTAAAACGCACATGATTTTAATTGTACTTATTATATTTTCTTTCTAATTTTTTGATTTACAAATTTATGCCTTCAAACTCAATTTTCTCTAAAACTTCGATTTCAATCTGCAAATCGAAACGTCATTTAATTTAGTTTTTAATTTATACTTTTTAAACAAGAAAACGATCTTTCAGCAGAATAATTTATTACTGCTAGTGACAGATAAATTCTGAAGATTATTGTGTTTTTTTTTGTAAATAAAAAATTGAACTGGTTTGCGATACTTCTTTCATATTCGAATATATCACTTTTCTGTAAAGGCTGTTTAAACTGAAGAATTTCTTCCATTAGATCCTCACGGTATAAATCCATTTTATAAAATTCGTACAATTCTCTTTTTTTATAATTATATTGGTATCAGAAGAACATATATTTTCGATATATCCAAACTTTTTATTAAAAAAATTGTATGCATGTTTACGCTTTTGTAATTCGTTTATCAAAACTATTAATGTAATTTTATCAAAAACATATTTTTTTGAAATAATTGATTTGGACTATCTGTTATAAGCTCATCTTCTTCGGATTCGTCAAAATACATTTTCTATTGCATAAAAATATGTACGCTTCAAGGTCAATTTGATTTCACAGAGGAGAAAAAGAATTCAGACAGGGAAATAAATTTGCTAATAAATTGTATATGGTCGTTACAGGGATGAAGCTCCTTTAGCCAAAAGTGCTCCTTTTAATGTCCAACACCTCCTTAAACAACTCGAAAACTATCTCAATGCAAAAATTGTTAAAGCTGCTGTAAAAGCATTTCACGACATTTATGGTAGTTTTCTGGACTTGAGTCCTATCTTACCAAAAGGTCAACAATGTTTTTCAATTTGCTATGAGATGATGGACAAGATAAGGTGCAGTTATTTCTTTCATTTTTAATTTCTTTTAAAACTTGTAAATGACTGTGAAATTACGAAAATGAGAGAAAAGCTAGTATTTGCTTAGAAAATAATTTACCGGTGTCTATAATGCTAATATTGCACAAATGGCTATCGATAATTAAAAAAAAATATATGACAATTTGTACTTAATATTCAGTTATATTAATTACTAGCTGGTGTGACCCGGCGCACTGTGGCGCCTTTTCCCTAAAAGCGTTGCAATAATACAAAATTTGACAGAAGAATTTGATAAAATGAATAATTACATCTGATAGAGAACTTCTCACTGATTAAGATTTTTGAAATCGGATAAAAATTAATTAATAAAAATTATATTCTAGAGTCAATCAAAGTTGACAATTTTTCGGACTTACAAACAATGTTTAAATTAAAAAAAAAAAAATATTATCTTTTCAATTGAATTTCAGGCAAACTATGCAACTGATTATTAATTTTTTGGTGTCGGATGAAAGGTATGATGTAAAAAAAGGGTTATTCGGTCCAAAATTTTTTTTTTTCAGGCGCAATTTTGCAAACACATGATATTTGGGTCTTTTTTCACACTTAATAGAATAGAACAAAAAAGTGACGGTTTGTGACGGGAACTATTAAATAGAGGTTGTTAAGTATTTAATACTCTAACTTATTTTCTTGAAATTGGGTGCCCGTACTTACCCGTGTACATGAAAAAACAATAAAACTGTAACAACTTTTACTACAAAAAGATATATTTTTTCAAAACATTAAAACAGATTTTGGCCAGCCCTGAGATCCACTCTAATTGTATACCAAACTTAGTAGATGTATTGGTCTTTAATTTATTATTTAGTTTTTTATGCTTTTTCATTCGCTTACAACGCCCCCTAGCGGAAAAAAATTTCGGAAGAGTTACCACTTTGATGAGCTCTATCTCCTGAACGAATTAAGTTTAAATTTGGGATTTTAAATAAAAAAAATGTAAAACATATGAATTGCAAAAAAAGAAATACTTTAGTACAGGTATATGTGTCATGTTGGGATTTTTAAGAATTTTTTAAATAGACAAAGGTTTTTCTACAAATAAAATTATCTAAATTTATTTTTAGTAAGCTTTTAATTTAAAAAGTTTTAACTTTTTGAACCATAGTGTATGTGCTGTTAAAATTGAACCTACAGCTAATTATAAAAAAAATTAAATTAAAGCAATGAGTACAGTAAACCCTCGAACTGCGCGGTAGATACGTTCTGAAAAAACAACGCGCAATCCGAAATCGCGCACTGTGAACCCTATTTTGTATGAATTTTGGGGGATACTTTCCAAATCCTAAAATGATCATGAAAATTTTAAATTTAAACCAAGTAGATAACTAGAAAAAAGACTATTCAATATTAACATAAAGTTAAACATTAGCATAAACAACCAAAAACAAAAAAAAAAATATTAATTATAAATTCATTCATAAAAATTAAACAAACAAAAAAATAATATTTAATAATATGTATAATGTTGTTGACTTCAACTCTCCTTAACTCAGTGCATACAGATGAGAAAAAATAAGTACGATTCGATTACAAACTGTTGTGTGTTTGCTCTGCTTACTGCGTTAGTACGAGAGTAAATTAATGCTATAAACACATTACTAGCTACCAACCATTTACCACACGACTGCAAAAGAAAAAGTTTTGGGTTAAACTATGAATCGTGTTAAATAAATACTATGTTTTTGACTATGTAATTTATTATTTTTCGTCAATAAAAAGAAAATAGATATGGTATATATTATAACTAACATTCAAAATATAAGAATTTACATAAGCGAAAAAGTTAATATGTATAGGAAATATTTTAAAGAAATTAAACAATTTTTCATGATTTTTTTAATTTTTATAAGCAGGTTATTAAGAAATTGATTGCAAGAGTGAGATTAAACCGAAAATCAGTGTCGGAGCCCAATATGGGCAATTTGCGTTCCAATAATCTATTATAAAAATATTGGTTATAAAGATGTAGTTTGTTAAGTATACTATAAGTTTTTACAATTAAAAATGTGGAAAAAATTTAAATTTATTTTTTTTTGTAATAAATTTCTTTAGGACCTGTTTATACAAAATTAAATATAATTACGGATTATTTTATCTTCTTTAAAACATTTATTATAAACTTACACTTTTTAGCTTATTTGCATGTTCATTTTTGTATACACCGTATAAATTTTCTTTTTTATTGTATACGTCTATCGACTAAAACGGTAAAGTTTCTCCGTATGATTCGAGTCACTCGAATCAATTGTGAGTATCATAAGTACCCAGTGGTAAAAAAAACGAAGTACCTACGCAATCATCGATGACGTATGCATTACATTCTAAGCGAACTCTTAAAGTACTTAAAGTGTAAGCTGTGCGTAATCTAAATAATCATACGCCCAATTTTAAACTTGGATTACGATGTAAGCGGCTAAGTCAGTTACTGTTTCAATACAGAGTATTTGTTTTTATTTTTACTTTAAATGCAAGAATTCAATATGCCGAGATTACAACTCCACTTACGATGTAAGCGAAGGGCTCAGTTGTTTACTCTTCTATTTAGGGTTTTACTTTCGTTACTTTCATATATACATATAAAAACATATATTTATATATGTAGATCATTTGTTTTTGTTTTCACTTTATATGTAAAAATTAAAAATCCTAAATTAAAACTTCACTTACGATGTAAGCGGCCGAGTCAGTTACTGTTTCAGAATAAAATTTGTTTATTTTATTTTTTTTAAATAAATAAATTCCGTTATTTTCAATACACATATGAAATACAAGTCAAACAAAAAATATTTTTGCAATTTAAATTAGTTCAAAAATCATGACGCAGAGGAAAAGTGGTTTTTAAGAAGTGTTTTGGTGATTTGTATATTTTTAGTAATAATTATTATAACTATTAATGTACATAATTAAAATTGTTAAAAGAAAAATAATTGAAGGCTTTTCTTAAAGTAATTTAAAACGGTTAAGAAATTAAGCAATGCAATTTTTGGTAAGTTTACTTTAAAATCGCTACATATTTATATATATATGTAAGTGTTTGTATATACCAATTTTTATGTTTTAGAAGCCGTAATGGAAGAGGCCTATACCATTGATATGTATGAAAAACAATTACAACACTGTTTTAAAACCTATCAAAACAGATTTCTAGTCTAGAAAAAGAAATTGTAATTATTTATGTTATTATATTTTCTATATATTTATTATTATTTTTTCTTTTTTGTATTAATCAATTTTTAAAATAATTGTATGTACGATAAAATTAACTTTAATTTTAATTGAATTATAATCAAATAATAATAAAAAATAATTCATTTTTTAGGCTGAGTTCTAATTAACATGCATTATGTCTTCAATTAGAAAATCAGCAGGAAAAGTGGCGACAACGCTTAACCTTAACTTTAGAGCTGTGCCATATCGTTCACTTAAATGATCGGTCATTTTCGTTCGGTCATTAAAAGTGATCCGGATCGTTCACTTCGTTCAATCGTTCACTTCGTTCATTTGTTCTGGTCGTTCGGTCGTTCAATCTAAATTTGTGTTTTCTTTGCTTGGCCCTACATTCAATATTTGTTTTGTTGCTTATTTTCTGATATGCATGTTATCAGTGTTGCTGTTTTGTTTATTTTTAATCAAAATTGGCCATCGTTTCTTAAATGTGTAAATACGTACTTTTATTACATAAATTGTTTTTACTTTTTTAATTTTATGTATATAAATAAATTTGTAACAAATTATACTTCAAAATAAACATACATACATATTTATATTTAGAATATTATATTCTAAATTATACTACATGCCATTAGTGTAAATTATTATTATTTCAATGGGATGTTATGATATTCCAATTTATACGAAAAATATTTTATATAATGCATTCCAAAAATAATAAAAAAATAGTATGAAAAATACGATATATTTTTTTGTTATTTGCCGAATTCACAAAACCCTTGTATTCATTGTATTCGTTGTTAGATTGTATGGCACTACAATAGTTGTGCGCTTGTTGTTGGTAATTTGTATATAAACATTCGATACAACTCATGCACTTTTTTTTCATATGTTTTAAAAAAGTTGTATTGGTTTCTGTGTTATTGTCAATGAAAACTATTGACAAAAATATAAAACACAAAAAAGTTCTTTTTATTGTCAACAGCAAATTAAATAAAATAAAAATATATTAAAATGGAAGAAAAATGTATTTTGTTTGTAAAAATCAACTTTTTAATACAGTTTTTCTTTTTCTTATTTGGTTTTTGACGTTTAATACACAAAATATTTTCATATACAATGCAATAGATGTTCACGAGCCAACATTGTATGCAATACATGAAACAACGATACAAAACTTTGTGAATTCGGTAATTATATATTATTTAAAAAATGTTTTAAGTAATAATATAATCAAAATAATAATGTTTATTGTTACTTTATATTTAGAACAAATGTTCCTGTAGATTTAAAAATAAGTAAAAATAATTTAATAAAAGTACATATTTCCACATTTAAGAAACAATGGCCAATTTTAGTTAAAAATTAACAAAATGGCAATACTGACAATATTCATATAAAAAAGCGACAAAATAAATGTTTAACGAACGACCAAAACAAAGAAAAAACAAATTTAGATTAAACGGCAGAACGACCACGTCAAAGAAAAAACAAATTTAGATTGGACGAATGAACGACCAAAACAAAGAAAAACCAAATTTAGATTGAACGACCGAACGAACGAACGACCAAAACAAAGAAAAAAGAAATATAGATTGAACGACTGAACGACCGAACGACCAAACGAACGACTGATCCACTTCGTTCAATTGACTGATTCGTTCAATTTAACCCGTTCGTTCGCGACCGACACAGCTCTACTTAACTTACAGATGCAAAGTATATTGTAATACATGTTCATTACGTTCCTATTTGCTTCTGTTAAAAGGGATATCATAAAACCTGCTTATAACTCTGTTTACAATGTAATTGCACTAGTAGTAGCACGTGGTGACAACGTCACTTACTTTTTAAGCGAGAGCTCACAGATTAAGCGGCCTATGACACTTATATGTTAAATCTAAACAGAGAAATAAGCGAAGGTGTCACCACTGATTGCTACTTAGTATTGCTTACATCAGCAATTACGTAATGTGCATTTTTACCGCTGGGTATTTTTATAAAATTATGAATCCAAGTGAGAATGACTTTGATGTCAACATTGGACTCATATTTATTGCAACCTTTATTAATGAATCAACGTTGTGTGAGTATGAGTGAGTCAGAGTAGTTGAACTTTAACTTATATTTAAAATTTTATAAGTTCTTATGAATCGCTAAAAAGCAACTCAATGCTGATCTCTGCAATTAAGCGACCCTGTTTATCGCACTTGATCTAACAACTACTGCAAAGTATTGTCAAAACAGCTTTTTATAGTAAATAGCGGTATCGCCAGAATGGATTTTAATATATACATACTAAGTCTGTTTCTTTAATCTACATTGGGCGCCCGCGGGATCCCAATTTTACCAAAAAGCGTTCCCGTACACAAAATTTGGGTAAATGAAAGAATTTTTGAGAGAGTAACATTCTTCTTCTTCATGCACGAAATAGCCCGTACTAGTTTGTGCAAGTAAACAAATAATCAGCTGTTGAAAAAATAATAGAAAAATGAAAAGTACAGAAAACTAAAAAAAATTTCAAAAGTTGAAATAAAAAATATTTATAAACCTGCAGTGAAAGGCTTATACATACATACATAACTGGCCTTTACAACCCTGTGTCAGGATTACGGCCTAGCTTCTCGCAGCACTCATGTTGTGTGTGTCTATTTTTATCCATGAGTACCGGGACCTACAGTTTAATGTCGACTCCGAACGACAGACTTGAGAAGCTTGTTCATGGCAATTATTTACTCCCAGAGCTTTTGCCAGAAGACTGCTGAGAGGTAGTCGCCGAAAGAAATATTTTTTTCATATTTCTTTTTTTGAAGATGTCGGAGCCTGGAGTCGAACCCAGGGCCCATGTCTTAGTAAGCCAACACACTAACCACTAGACTACGGCGACTACAGTGAAAGGCTTATAGTATAATTCAATTCAATATTTATATAAAAAAGTTTATCTTTGCCTTAGTTAACATGTATAATTCGAATTATTGTCGTTTATTTTTTGCGAAAGTACATGTACAATATGTGTGTGTGTGTGACATAAAGTTGTGTTTTTCATATTTTTATGTGAATGAGTAAAATATTTGCTTTTTTGCGTTCCCGTATTTTTGGGTAAATTTGTCTCTTATTGAGAGAAATTATTGTTTACTCTCTATTTACCGAACTTTACCCAAAAAGTAGAAAAATACATATTATGTAGAACTGCATTACTATTAAGCGACCCTGTATTACCATACTTGAACTTACTTACTTACTTACTTACTTAGCTGGCCATAACAACCCGTTAACGAGTTTCGGCCTGCCTCAACACTAGTCTCCAAGCGTCTCTGCTAAGCGCACGCCTTCTCCAGTTGGTCACACCAATTGATGACAGGGCTCCATCTACCTGGTCTTTCCAACGTAAACACGTTCAGTGACCTTCGCATCTAAAACCTTTTTCGCAAGAGCAGATTCTTCTATCCGAACAACATGGCCGAGCCAACGCAGCCGCTGGATGTTAATGCGCTGGACAACGTCTACGTCGCCGAGGAGCTTATACAGCTCATAGTTGGTCCTAATGCGAAACTCATCGCCTTGCTTTAGTGGACCAAAGTTCTTGCGAAGAACTTTTCTCTCAAACACTCCCAGGACCGCTGCATCGGCACAAGACAGCGTCCATGCTTCCGCACCACAGAGAAGCACCGAAAGAATAAGCGACTTGTAGAGTGTTAACTTTGTCGCACGAGAGAGGTCTCTGTTACTAAACTGCCTACCGAGACCACATCGAATGTATAGTTGCCGGCTGTAACCTGGGAGCCGATACGTTCAACGTCAATACTCGTCGACAACATGTACTTCGTCTCATTCTTCAATGAAAGCTAAAACCAAAGCCTCTAAACGGACCCCCTTTTATGTTGACCACACTTGAACAAAAACATATAATCAACGGATGTTAATTCTCATAAGAATACCAGTATTAGGATCTTAGGCTATTAAATTTCATACAATAAATATAATAAAGATCCATTAAAATATTCGAATTTAATTCGAAAATGTATAATAATAATAATGGGTGGTATTCTTGTTTCCGTTCCGTGGCTGCGGAAAGCCATATTTTGCGCGGAAGCAAAATTTGCTATTATTCATTCCGTTGTTGTTATATCGTTCCGTTGCTGCGGTATCATATCGTTACTGCGGTATTGCCTTATTATTGATTCCGCAGTATAGATAATTTTCTTCATTTTGCTTACGCACAAAATTTGTAACGGAAAGCTCACGGAAAGAGTTAAAGAAAAATAAAAAGGGTACAAATTAAAATTTGTGTGCTTTAAATTTTAATTTATAACATATTTACATTTGTTTCTAATAACATAAAAAGTAAAATTTAATAGTTGTTATTTTAATTCGCTTATTTGAACAGAAAAATGAAAAATGTAAGGCAAAATAAAATTTTGCAAAAAAAAATTTTTTAAGTTTAATTTTTTGTGTTATGTATGTATATATAATCGAAATAAGGATTTTTTTTAGAAATAAAATTAGAAAAATATACAAACAAACAGCAGTTGGGAGAAATGGTAAATAGGTACAGTCGAATCTCTCTGTAACGAACTCCTGTATAACGAAGTTTTCTTTATTGCGAAGCAATTATAAGAACATTGTGTTTTGGGTCTACTTTGAGTGTATTATAATCTCCATATAACGAATTTCCATATAGCGAATATTTCCTTATAACGAAGTATTTTTTTGTATAAAAAAAATACTGTCTCAATTTGCTTAACCATCCTGGGGTTACAATCCACATATGTATGTAAAGAAATAAAAGACTCTGTAGTAAGTGTGTAAGCCAGTGTAAAAGCATACATTAATTGCATGCAACGATTTTTATGTCAAAAGACAACATATATTTTTTTTGTTAAAATAATCTATACTGAAGCAGTACTCTTAAACAACTAGGGTATTCAAACGATTAATCGTTAATCGATTAATCGAACAATTGTGTTCAAATAATTGTTCGAACAATTAAAAATAGTCAAATTTCGAATAACGAATAACTCGAATAATTTCCTACGATTAATCGATTAATCCATATAAAAAAATACTTTATTTATATAAATAATAAATGGTATTAATAAACTTTCTAAGTGTTTTAAAATATTTAATAAATCTAATGAAAAACAAAAGAAATTGCAAACATATGTTGTGCTGCAAGAAAAGAAAAAGAAATTCGTCTTGTACATGCGGTAAAGCATCGATGGTCGTCCTTATCTTCCATGATTGAAAATTTTCTTCGTATTTGTAAATACGTAAATTACGCTCTATCTGATTTTGGTTTGAGGACTTTTACAGGTATGGAAACTAAAGTTTTATCAAAATTGAATAAAGCCCTTAAACCACTTGATGTCGCTATTAAGAAAAGAGCTCGGCAAGGATTCTGCTACACTGATAGATTTAGAAGGCATTATACAATTTGTTATTAATACAATGGAAAATGCAAACAATCCTTTTTTAAGTTAGTTATTAGAAAGGCTTAAGATTCGAATAAATAAAAGACGTGTAAAACTACTTTGTACACCTATTTTATATCTAAATTCTAGTACATTTTCACTTTTTCAAAGTGTTGCACAAATCTGAAACAAAAGATTTTGCAAACAAATTGTTTTTGAGAATGTTTTTAGAAAATACGGAACAAAATGTGTCAGATGATTATGTCAGATTGCAGAAGATTTAATTGAAATAAACGAAAATAATCGATTATCACAATGAAATGAAGCAATTAAAAGTGTACAAAATTTCAAAAAACCTAAAAGAGGCTGCAATGATTTAATGGATGATTTCTTATATTTATAAAAAACCAAAAACAGAACCCAAAAATTATATATTTTTTGCCATGCACTTCTCTCAATTTCTCAGCGAGAGAGTCTTCTCAAAATCGAGTTTTATTAAAACTAAAGAAAACCATCGGTTGAGAGCTAAACTAAATTACTAAATATAAATAACATTACAAGACTATTTTAATAGAAGTGCATAATTTTTTTAACTAATTTTTAACTCATAATATGAATTATTTTTAATTACTTATTTAATATTTTTATTGCATACGAAGTAGTAAATTATTACTTTTATATATTAAATCGTTATATATATGATCTCAAATATTAAAATTAATTAATGAATTATTTATAGTTTAGTTTTGCAACAATATGTTTGTGCACTATAGTTAACTATAGTTAATGAATTTTTAAAAAGTTATTACATTACAATGTTTTTGGTTATTTGTTTTTTTTTTAATAAAATGTTTTAAAAATCCACAAAATTGGTATGTTATTTTATATAAAACAAAATGCGATTAATCGAACAATTTTGAAATTTTATTCGATTAATCGATCAAGAAAAAAACCCGAATAATTACTCACTCGATTAATCGACCAAAAAAAAAAGTCGGATAATTGAATACCCTATAAACAACTCACTCAAAGATAGCAAAAAAGTAAATTTTTAATATTCCTCTAAAATTTTTCGTTGGTATTATACATGCAAATGTGCGAAATGATTGTAATATTTGATTTGATTTTTTTCAAACCAAGTCCTTTATGCATTCAGATACGCATTGTTTACTCCTTAAGGACTTAAAACTAAAAAGACAAATACGAATGAATTGTAGCATTTTGTACGATTATCTAGAGTTACACAAATTGAAAGAGTGTGTCTGAAGTTGAAAATAAATCAAATGATTGAAGTGCATTTCATTGTATACTCCCTTCTATATTTGCAATCATTTGTTTCAATCAATAGGCAGCAACAATTTAGAAACAACTAAAAATAAAAAAAGTAATAAGTAGAGAAGTAGAAAACAAAAGTGTTTGTTTAAACGAAACTTATTGCATGATTTTTAATAGTCTTAAGATCCTAATACTGGTATTTTTATGATAACTAACATCCGTTAGGGAATGTGTACAACACTAGCAAAACTGAACTGGTTTTCGACCCAGCTACGATAGGTCTCATCGGAGTTCTTTGTGTTATACATATTCATATTTTTATATTACTAAATATTTAAGATTATAATCTTATAATATAGGTATTTCCAGAGGAAGGACGGAAAATTTCATAGTTTAAAACTGCTATATTTTTAACCAATTTTTTTGGAATCATATAGTCAATTTGTTGAACTTTAATTAAACAAAGGATCAGTCATTTAAAATAATGGCGACTCTAGTGCTTATAAATTTTTATAGTGCTTAAAAATTTAGCCCCTTTTTTCTAATGCTTTTCACAGCTTTCAGTGGTTACTTTGACTTCTTTTTCTCCAGATATTACAATTGAAATTTGACAACATTGCATTTATAATGTTTAATGAGTTCTAGTTGTTGCTTTCAGTGTAAAGAAAAAATTCAGAGAGTTTGCATAACGGTAAAATTCATGATTGGTTTCAGGTAAAGTTTTTCGTGTGTCCGCAACTCAAAATTTGTATTTGTTATTGATGTACAAATAAAAATATTAGAAATGGCGGATGTGTTTTTTCGTAACTTCTTTATAATAAAATAAATAAATAAATAAATAATAAAAATAAATAAAGAATAAAAATTTAATCTATAAAAGTTTTTAGTTTACCTGTCATTTTAAAGTACAAATAGCCTTTAAAATTTGTGCGTCCGCAACAGGAACTAAATAATTGATCATTTTTTCAGTAAACAATTTAGTTTTTTCTATACATTTTATCGTATTTAAGATGGTAATAAACCATATTACTGAATCTACATCTCGTTCGAAAAAATTTAAGGATAAGATCAGATGAAGAAAAATGGAAAGCATTTTGCAAGAAGGAGTCAGAAAGAATTCGTAATTGATTCGGAAGAAGGAAACTAATTTGTAAGCAATTAAAAGAAAATAAAAAATCGTTTACCAATGAAAAACTTGCGAAAAAATAAGAAAGAATCTACCGTACAAAAGCCTTATAGTTGTAAGCAGACGTTGGCGAAAGCATTAAAAAAAGCCGAAAATAGTTTTCCAAAAAATCCGGTTAAAAAATATGAAAATATAAAAAAACTATTTGAGACATATTAATGCCAGAAAATGTCTAGTAAACCAGTTTGCACAAAAATGATTGATTTCTATTGTCGAAATGATATAAGTGATCAAGCGGCTGGCAAAAAGCGCTGTTGCTAAGCACTTCATGATCAGTAACAGTTTCAGAAGCTTTTGTTCTGTATGAAGAAGAATTTCCTGAGGAACGAGTAAGTAAAAGTGTCTTCTTTGAAAATCGTCCATCACACATTGTGCTATCAACTTCGGTACATGTTTGATAGCTGTTCAAATGTAATAAAATCTTTTCCCTCAAATTTTAAAATATTTTGGAAAATGTTTGCTGTGATACGAAAAATGAGCTATGTATGGTGAGTGAATGCAAAAAATCTACCTACGACGTCAAAGATGCATTGGGTCCTATAGACTTTATACCAAAATTGAACAAAACTGTTAAATGGAAGCATTGGCGACAAGCAGACAATCGGTTACTCTTAGACTACACAGAGGCAAGTTTGGCGGATCTTGTCCATGAAATCGAAACGCACTTAACACCGCACTTAAATGAGTTTCAAATAAAAATAAGAAAAAATAGGTTTGCAAATACTGTTATTCATAGATAAATGTGTGTGTCCGCAATGTGCATCCGCAAAGCCCATTTAGATTGAAGTTGCATAAAAGGTAAAAGTATTTTTAATGTAAAGTAAGATGTTTATAAAACCCCAACATGTCTTCTTTAAGTAAACAAAAATAATCATATTTATCACATAAGAAATTTTGCTAAATTTTACAAATTTTCATGGACACTACAAATACATATGGAAAATGTTGTGCGTCCGTAACGCGCTGTTATATTAGTCATAATTTTCAGTACAACATTTTAAGTAAAGTTTCAGTAAAAGCATATTATAGTACTGTCCAAAATCAACATTTTTAATATGGACATAGTCTTCAAAATATTTAAACATTTTAAGAAAACTAAAATAAAAAAAAAAGAAACGTGCGTCCGCAACTCAGGAAATACCCATATTGATTCCATATACATATATTCGAATTTAATTCGAAAAAATCTATATAGTTTGAATAAAACATTAGAAACGTATTTTCTAGTCATTTCACAAAATAAAAATGATTTATTACAGGGAATATGTTTTCAAAAACAAGCAGAGTTCTGCAACAAAATTAAAAAATAAATATAACGAAAATCACATGTTTGACATGATTTTGTACATTTGCGACAAGAGCATTAGCAACGAAGACTGATTACAGCTAATGCTTTTTCCTTCTCTTTTATTTTTCTAAGTTAAAAAACATGAGGGATTAAATTATTTTAGGTGGTATATAGAGGAGTTTATAAACGTTGCCGTTGCCACAATGTAAACCAATGTACTATTGGCATGGCTGTGTAATTATACAATTTACTTACAATTTACTTTTTAGAAGGTTGGTGTCTCGACTCTAAATTTGGCGCCCGCGGGGTTTATGTTTTACCGAATAACAATCTTTTTGCAGGAGAGATATTCTTCGAGATAGCTTGGGCAAGTGAACAAAAACATACGAATTTAAATTTTCAGTTTTTTTTAATAATAGAAATTGAATTTGTATTTGTTTGCTTGCTTCTAGGAAGTATTTAAGCAAAAAATTTGGAATTTCTGTAGAGATAATTATCTAAAAAAAAGGTTTCACATCACTTACTTACGTGCTTAATTGTTTTGTGACAATTAAGGCCATTTTGACTCTTAATAACAGTAACAGGTAGTTGATCGTAGGGACTCTTTAAGCATTGAATTATGAAATTTACTAATCCATATGCACATACATACATACATACATACATACATATACGACAATATTTTTTATTTATCCACTTATTTTTAAACTTTTAACACTGTAGCTACCTACCTTTTCTTAAAAAAGGTTTTTGGGTTTCTTTTGTAAAATTATAAAATGATTACCTGGCAGTAAATTCCGAGGGTATATAAGCCGGAAGAAATAGTATTCAACGATCAGTTCTAGATCACTTTTCAAAGTGTGTTACAGGAAAGAAGTGAGAATATTAGTGAGTTACGAAGAGGTAAGTGCTAGCAAAATTGTTATCGTTATTAATTTTGAGAAAAAAAAAAAACTATTCTGCCATTTTACAACTTATGTTTAAAGTGTACGACAATGAAAGTTGATTTTAGTTAAAAAATGTTTAAATGTTGTCCGTTAATACATACAACTTACCTGCATATTAAAACCTGCGTATACAGCCGAAACTATAACAAAATTCTCTGTTAGTTTAAAGAGCACAATAGTTTTTAACGACTTTTTATCTAATAAATCATTTGTACATTGTTTGTCTGACGACATGTAATTAAAACGATTTTGTTCGAAATTGTAATCGTTTGTACGTTCAAAGTCATATATAAAACTTATCTGTTTTAATCTATATAAATAAAAATCAATGTTGTTCGTTGGTCATCGCATCAGTTGAGAATGGCTGGACCAATTTTGACGATTTTTTCTTTCTATGATCGCCGTGATCCCAGTTAGGTTTTTACGGAAAGAAAATTTTGCCTCGCCCACTTTTTTGATTAACCTAAAATCAGAAAACGGCTGCGTCGATTTGACAAATTTTTCTTCCATTTTAAGTTTTCATCGAGAGAAAAATTTTCCACACCTATTTTTACGTCCACTTTTTTTTATTTATCTCTAAATATTGATTTTGGTATATCTTCAGAACGGTTAAAGCTAAAGTTTCAGAATTCGATTTTTAGAAGTGTTGAAGCTAAAGTTTCTGAATTTGTTGTAATTGACTTCGTAGTCATGAAATATTATTAGTAGAAAAAAAGACAGCTAAGTAGACGTGTTAGCTTTCAGACAAACTAACAGTTAAAGATTTTAAATTTAGTCTGCGTTACTCCGTAGTCACTAAATATCGTCAGATGAAAAATGTGAATAAATGCTAGCGTTAGGTGTAGCGAAGCACGCCAGGTTTAGGCTAGTTATATTAAAATTTTTATAATCATGGAAGTAGTTGCAATAGTTATTTAGGTGATGAGTAATAAAGTAACTACAAATCTTGCTGGACTTACAATTTATCGCAACTTGAAATTTCAGCGATATCCATCACATATCAGATAATCTGTGCCATTGTGTATAAAAAATACAATTTCCGTAATGAAAAAATGTAGCGAAATAGCATAAAATTAAAAATTCAGAACGGTATTACGAAATATTTGTAATGCAGTGATGGGCTCAATGTATATATTTTCCTTTTTTTTTGTAGGTATTGTAGTTTATCATCTATCGGCTTAAATTTGAACTAGAGGTTACTTCGAATCTTTCAAGATACAAATATATATCGCCATATTAAATGCAAACGGACGTAACTACACAAAATTTCGAAATTGAGTTTTTTTTTATAAATTACGGTTCGTTTTATCAACGTGCAGAATTTTGCATTCCTACGATCAAAAGTGGCGATTTTGTTAACGAAATTCAAACGGACGTAACCACGTATTGACATAAAAACTCATTTGTTGTATATAGGCATGAGAATCCTTATATCTCGATTCTGCAAATTATATGATTTTCAGGATTTACGAAATGTTTTACGAAAAATTTGATTTACGAATTTGTTTGATTGATAAATTAATACTCTACTTGAATATAAACATGTTTGATACACATTTTATTTCTTTTGTAATATTTTTTAAACATATACCCATGTTCTATTGAACACATAAAAACCCATCTTTTTATTTTTATCTATTTATTTTTCAGAAAACCAATAACGAAATAGAAAACACAGTGATTAGAGCCACAGCCTTCAGTGAAGATATGGAGAGGAATATTAGAAAAAACTCCATATGGTATAATTCTCCACTTGAATTGTTAGCACACTCTTGCAAATATTTGGGATGCGGTGATTTAAAACAACTACGTTTGGCATGCAACCGTTGGCAAGCTACTGCGCATTTAGAGCTTCTAGATAGATCAAAGTTAATCATTAATTGCTTCAATATGCCCATCTTATTTGATTGTTCTCAAAATGATGAAAACTTCTCCCAAAGATTTGCATACGAGAGTATAGAAATACATGACATTGAAATTAGTAGTGATGTGCGAGCAGTTCTAAAATCATTGGGACCACAAATACAAAAATTATACCTTAATAGATCCCCAATTTTTGGTATTTTAAATGACTGTGTGCCAGAGGTGAAAGAGCTCAGTATCAGAAATGTAAGCTACGAAGAAGACGATGCTTTGGTTTCCTTTGACATAACTAAACACAAGAATTTGAAATCCCTGGATATTAATTCTTGTAGTGTATCCGGTTTCTTAAGGCAAAGTATTATAGAAAAACTAACTCGGGAAGTTACATTGAAAATGGAAAGGTTATGTGTATATATAAATCTGCGCAATCAGGAGGAAGCCTTAGTGGAAGCGTTGCAGTTTCACAGTGAATCACTTAAGCACTTAGAAATTAGTTGGGTTGACCACTTTCCCGTACTTGATTTGCGTTGGCGGCAAACTTTTGCAATGTTAAAAAAGTTAGAGGTTTTAAAAATTCATGGTAATATTGCCAGAAGTTTTTTAATCGGTATATTGGATGAGTTGCCTAAGGAAACACCTTTACGATATATCCGCCTAGACAAAGCTACGATATTAGTAGGTATACTTAAAATGGTTGTTAATAAATGGTCCCGGTCATTGGAATATTTGGAAGTGATAAATTGCTTTTTCTTAATCTCTCAAGACCTTAGAGATTTGAATACTTTGCGTCATACACTACGTAAACTTACCGTAAAGATTTTATCGTATAATAAGTTGTCACTAGACTGCCTATTAGAGAGCATAGCTTCGGAAACAAATAACATCCTTAAATCACTAGCGTGTGAGGGATTTCATTCCTCTAATAATGGTATATTAAATATGCCCTTATTAATGCAGAGGATTCCCCATGTAACCAATTTAAGTTTAGAAAATTGTGGGCATACGGTTGACGACAGTGTTCTCAGTTGCATCTTTCGGTATCAATTAAATTTACAACACCTAAACTTGAATCGTTGTGAAAAAATTACTGATAAAGGCCTAATGGGTTTTGGTGTCAATCCTGCGCCTATTACTAATCTTAAAGGCTTACAATCACTGAATTTATGTCACTGTGCGAAAATTACGGACTTGGCTCTCATGACTTGTTTCAACTTTATCGAACTTCGTAAACTAGAGTTGGGTTTCCAAAAATTTACTTCGGTCGGCATTAAGGAAATGGCAAAAAAATGTCCTGCATTGGAGGAATTAACCTTTTCATACCTTCCTAAAATAGATGATAAGTCAATACTTCATGTAGCCCAAAATTTACCCAGACTCAGAAGACTTGCGTTAAATTTTTGTCCTGGTTTAACTCAAACATCTATTGAGTATATTTTAGAATATTGCAAGTCCTTAAAGGAGTTGTCAGTGAGTGCCTTTTTCCGTTTACAGGAAAAGAGTTGCAGAATAAGACTTGCAGATCGTGGAATACAATTTATTACTAAACATATGTCAATAAGAAATTATTTCATTCTTTTTCTTTTTAAGTTAAAAACGAAATACATGTTCCTAAATTAAAAATTGTTTTCCTAATTATGAGTAATATTAAGAAATATAATAAATTTAAACTGTATTTTAAGTAAAATTTTTCATAAAATGTTTTTTATTTTAAATATGTTTTAATTTCTTTATGAATATAGGGTATGAATAAGATGGCTGTTGTTATCTTAAACTAAAGAAAAACTACTACATATTGGGTAAAACATGTTCATACCTTCTAATTATATTTTAATAGTTTTGTTTTCGAACTTCGAAATGAATTTGACTAGTAGATAAATATCTGTTCATAAGAACAAAAAACCTCTGTTGTAACGTTGTAAGAAAAATAAAATTAATAAAAAAGATGAAAGTTTTTATTTAAAATTCAATTAACAATAAAATTTTTGTTAAAAAAAATATTTTTCGTCTTATTGGCAATTACATTCAATATAATATGAAATGTATGCTTTTGGGGATAAGCATTTCTCTATGGTGAGTCTCTTAAGCAGAAATGGCCATAGAGACAAGCTTATCCCCAAAAGCATACATTTCATATTACATTAAATAGAATTTTTGTTTACAACAATAATATGATAATCGGATGCTCCAATGGCATGATTGGTAGTGTGCTAAACTTCTAATACATAGGAAGGTTTCGGATTCAATTTTCACAATAGACCCTGGTCTGTGACACTAAAGCAAACAAATGTCTCAGTCACTCGTCTCGTAATAATTAAATATAATACTAATATTATCTTGAAATTCAAATCTATCTATATAAGTAAATAAAAATCAATGTTGTTTGTTGGTCATTGCATCACTTGAAAACTTCTGCACCGATTTTGACGATTTTTTCTTTCTAATCATCGCCGTGATCCAAGTTAGGCTTTTACGGAAAGAAAATTTTGACCCGCCCATTTTTACGCAGCCTTTTTTCTGATTTACCTTAAACCAGAAAACGGTTTCATCGATTTGATGAATGTTTTTTAAAATGTTTGTATTAATTTGCCACGCCCACTTTTTTCTGATTATCTCTAAGTACTGATTTGTTTATATCCTCAGAACCTTTAAAGCTAAGGTTTCGGAATTGGGTCTGAATGACTTCATGGGCAAGGCAAATCATCAGTCAAAAAGTGGGCAAAATTGGACAAATGGGCGTGACACCTGCCATACAAGCTAAAAATTGATTTCTTTATCTTTAAAAGTGTTGAAGCTAAAGTTTCCGAATTTGGTGTGATTTCGTAGTCATTAAAGATTATCAGTAGAAAAAAGGGTGGACAAGTAGACATGGAGCTTCCAGACAAACTAACTACTGAGTTCAGTATATCTTGAAATCAGTAACAGTTAACATTTTCGAATTTGGTCTGATTTACTCCGAAGTCACTAAAAATCATCAGTCGAAAAATGTGGACAAATGATAGTGATAGGTGTAGCGAAGTACGCCGACTTTAAGCCCGTATTAAAAAAATTTAAGTTTTGACAAAAAAAATGTTCAAAGTTAATCAAAAAAGCAATACGATTATTCTTAATTATTTAAGATTGTTTTTAAAATTTGAGCCCTAATTTCTCAAATATCGTCTTTCCACAAAAGATTTTGTAAATCAAACTAGTTATATTCCCATTAAAACAACATAGTTTTGAAAAATTTATTCTTATTGTGCAGCTACATCATAATACGGCGTAAGAAAAAATATTTAAAATAGATAGACTTAAACAGAATCCTTTTTGAGCTTAAGGTCTCTTAATTTTAAATATATATTTTATACGCATACATGCAAACTTCTGTAAATTTCTAGTATACACATTATGTTTGTAATTGTGCTATTTTTATTTACACTTCTATTCTTGGTTTAGATATACAAAAGAAAATACAAAACAAAAAAAAAAGAAAAAAAAAAAAAACAAATAAAAAAGACGAAACATTAATTCAATAATACGTAACAAAAACACATAAATTTACTTTTACAAAAATTCCCTCAGACATAGAAATATTTGTGAAATTTATGAGTTTTTACTCTTTCTTTTCTTCTTCAGTTAGTCGAAAATAATATATTATGATATAAGCTCATGCAGAAGACAGGTTGTTTTTTAATTTTACAAAAAATTTAATGGAATTTAAAATATTTCTAAAAAATTTTTTTTAAATTTTAGTGTTATTTTTTATTTTAATTTCACACGAGAAAATTTTTGAGCTATTTTCGTTGTAATTTCAAGGATTTAATTCAGAAGAATGAGTAGGTAAAGAAATAGGACGATTCTAGTCATTTGCAACAAGAATTAAAATGTAATAAATTAGTCAAAGACAACATCATTTGACAATTTGATGTGATTGACATGATGTACATAAATGCCAATCATGTAAATTGGTTATCCGGTAGGACATATTTTCGGAAAATATGAAAAAATTATTTCTCTCAGCGACTACCTCTCAGCAGTCTTCTGGCAAAAGCTCTGGGATTAATTGATTGACATTAAAAAGTTTCTCAAATCTGTTGTTCAGAGTCGACTTTAAACTGTAGGTCTTGTGGATAAAAATCAACACACACAACATGAGTGCTGCGAGAAGCTAGGCCGTAACCCTGACACAGGGTGGTAATTTCCAATTATTTGTTTATTTTCAAAATCTTCTCCTATTTTAAATAAGCTTACATTAGATGACCGGTGCGAATATTTCGCACCGTTAGTTGTCATTTTTGTAACATAAAATGCAAATAATTAATAGAAATTTTAGTAACTTCAATACATTTTATTAAAAGTATAAAAATATTAGAAATCATTACACATATTTACATACATACATACATACATATGTTTAAATGCTTTTATAATACTTTTTTGAATACAATGTTAGAGGTAATGACATGATCATCGTTTTTTGCCCGTACGAATCCTTAATACAAACAAAAGCTTTTTATAGTAAATAGCGGTATTGCCAGAATGGATTTTATTATATACATATGTACTATATTATGTAGAACTGCATTACTATTAAGCGACCCTGTATTACTACACTTGAACAAAAACATATAATCATAATGACAACAGTATTACCATGCAGTTCTATATAAAATATAATTTTTAACAATGAAAATATTAATTTTTCAATTTCTAATTATTTTTCGTCATTAGTGTTAGAAATAAGCTTTAAACGTTCTTTTAACGTTCATTAAATTTGATGCTGTGGTATGGAAGATATTTGCAACCGACAAAAAAAATGCTTTAGAAATAAAATATATGATAATATCAGATATTACTAAAACGTATTTTAAATAATGAATTTAAACATTATTAAATTATAATTTTATTCTAAATTATATTTAACTTTTTTTTTCATTAAACTTTAACGTCTCACTTGTGCAAGGTCAGTCATTATGAATTAATTTAGCAATCCAATCCAATGAAATATCTCATTATGTAGAAACTAAATTTCTATCTTTACTTGTAGTGAATACCTTTTTTTCGCATTAATGATGACTGTAATGAGGTTATAAGATTTTAATGCAATCAAATTTACATATTCAAGGCAAAAATAAGGAAGACATTGAAAAGTGGATGAATTTAAGTGGAATAAGAGGTCAATTATGTGTAACAGAAATAATAATTATAAATGAAAAATGGGAGGTAAATTTTAAAGGAACATTTTTAACAATTTATTTTTTTTCAGAAAACCATTAAAAAGGAAAATTTTCTGGTTTTAAAAGTTATTCATGTATACTATTATAAATTAACAAGTTGCAATGGAATAATGACAACAGAATTATTTTGTAGGTCATTTTAATTGCTAGAAAATCTAAAATAATATTTCTGAGAATTACTATATTACCTCAAAAGCTAAAAATAAAACATAATTTAAATTTTTCATTTAACCATTACAGTATTTTGGAGTATGCTTTACTGCTTAATCCTAGGTTCTTGTCTAAAATATTTGCACTATATCTCGTATCTATTTCGTGAAAATTGGTATTAATTATTCTGAAATAGTGAAATTTCGTTTTTGTTCTGGATTAACTTTTTGTTATCAATACATATGCATATATCGTCAATGAAATTAAAGAACACTGTAACTGACAAAAAATCGAAAATACGTTTTTTGCATCATTTTTATCAGAAAAGAAATACATACGTGTCGATTGGTCCAGGTCCCAGATTTCTACGATGTAAATAAATTCACTTACGCCGTCTGCGAAATGAAAAATACCAGTGTATTTGTTCTACTTTTATAAAAGTTTTTTGGCTCTGGTGAACATTTAAGGTTTTGTCAGTTACAGCGTTCTTTAATTCCATCGACGATTTAAACGCTTCATAAGGAAAAAATTCAGTAAAACGCAAAATTTACTTCTATAAGAAACGGAAAATGAACTGGTCGCAAAGCAAAGCAAATACAACAACAACTGCCTAGTATTGTTTTAATACTTACTTGCCTATCCCGTATGACACCTACTTTTTTGTATTATTATTGATTTATAGAATTGTGCAAATATAATATAATAAGAAAGTATAAAGGGTGTAAAAAGTTTAACTATATTCACATCAATTCAGTATTGCCAAAATATTTACAAATGTTACCGATAAAAAAGTGGAGTTTGTCAAAAATAAGTTAAAATATTTTACTTTGAAATTGACATTTAGAATTTAAAATACTGTAGTGTTGCTAACTTTATAGTGTTGTTCTACAATTAAGCGATTTTATGGTATTTGTTCCTTCAAGGTAGCACTTTTCTTTGCAAAAGAAGAAGACCATATTGATAGAAACCGCTCTCCAACATTCCACTCTATTCCACCTTAACTAATGTCAACATAAAAGCGAATGATCAATAGAAAAGCGCCACCTATTGGAAAATAGCTGATAACATATAAACCTACTTACCGAATGCACTCACCACACAATCAACTTGCAACGGTAAGGCAGTTGCTGTTGATTTTTCAAGGGTGAAGGTATAACACTGGCCTTTGAATGATCATTTCACAGCAATTTGTCTCATTCCTAAGGCGCTTAATTGTAATATAAGAAAAACAAAAAAAAAAAAGAACAAAACTGTATGTTCTGTCATAAATGTACTGTCCTTTCCAAACACTCCCCCGGGGATACAGTAATGGTTGCTGGTAAGTACTCACGCCAATGGCCTGTTTTCTCCGGGAAGTATCGGGTTCAACCTAGCCCTGAGTAGTCTGGCGCTCGATATAGGCAGAGAATGTCGGTAATGGTGGTTATGTGGTGCATGGCCGTAGTGCCACGCGTACTTGGGGTGCTTGTCCCTTTAAGTATACGTGGCTGGCATTTCTGGTGTTCTCAAGGACTGACCAAAGATGCCTTAATCTGGTACTACGGGCATCAGGAGCCCCTGGTTAGCCAGGGACTCCTTGTCATTCAGGAAGGTGGGCTAATCGGCCTGATGGTTTGGGTGCAGTCCTTCGGGAAGTAGTAGTGGTTGTGGTAGTGCTAAGTAGAAACCCCTCAGTAACGGGGGTATCACTACCCAGACAGTGGTGGTGCTAAATTGCCAACTCGGTGCTATGGGCTCTCTTCTGAGCGCCGTGCCCTCATGCATGTATGAGATTAGAGGGTACCGGCATCGAGTGGCGGTGGTTGGGTTAATTGAACTCAACTACCGCTCCGGCAACGGGCGGCGTGTGCTATGTCTACGGACGGTGCGCACGTTACACCCCTACACAGTTGTATTTTCCAAACAAATTCCAACACAATGCAATGCATTTAGTAGGGGTTTACCCCTAAGTATTGGTCTCAAAAGAAAAAAAAAGAAAAAATAAAAAGTATCAACATTGAAATAAATATAAACACAAAATAAATATAATTATTTTGTTTACATATTTTATATTCCACTCTTTCTAGCAGTTACTGTGTCTTTCTATAACAATTCAATACAAAAAATGTAGGTGCCATACATGAAAGCTTTCAGAAGCATATTTTTAAATATATTTTTAAATTTTATAAGATAAGTATTGGATTACATATGTATATGTAAAGAACACCGGCAAATATAGTCCAATTCGAGCAAGAAAATGTAAATAACAACCGAGTATTTCCGAAAAAGAATGCTTTAGATGTAAGAAAAATGTAAGCGGGACAGTGTCAAATGAGAGAATTCTGACCTCAAGTCAGCCTTAAATTAATAGTAAGGTAGTAAAGTGCTTTATTATGCTATTGTAGTTTTTTGTGATATAATTTTTTTTCTGTTTTTTTTTCATTTTAAATCTAATAAAAAAAAAACGTTTAAAGTTTAACTACCGTATTCATAAAAAATAAAATATATATACGCTCATAATAATATAAGTTTGAAATTTTTGAAATATAGAAATGTTTTGCTCTGCAAATCTTATTCTTTAATATACTAAATATGATATGATTCTCATTTAGTCTATAACTATTTTAACATAAGCATTTATAGCAATACATTTCATATTATGTTTAACAATAAGTTTTAATTTAATCAGCTTAATAAAAATACAAATATGTATTAAAAAAAAATAATAATACGTCGAAAGCTTTGTGTAAATAAAATAAGCTGATTTTAAAAATTTGTAATCGCCGTGGTCGTGTGGTTAGTATGTTGGTTTATTAAGCCAAGAGCTCCAGGTTCGTTATAAAAAAATGTAACTATTTACATGGTATACTTTAAAAGAAATTTTATATGTAGCTTGATTTTATTTTACAGTAAAGACATCTTAAAAAAAAAAGAAATATAAAAAAAAATTATTTCTTTCGGCGACTACCACTCAGCAGTCGTGTGGGAAAAGTTCTAAGAGTAAATGATTGCTATAAACAAGCTTTCAAATCTGTCGTTCATATGAATTTTATTATTATTTTAATTTACACAATTAATCTAAATATATAAAATTGAATGTGTGCTTGTTTATTTGTTTGTTTGTTTGTTTGTTTGTACCTTATAGTTGACCAAACCTCTAGACTCCGGACTCCGGGACTCCGCCATGATTAATAGGGTACTTTCTTTTCGACCACGCCCACTTTTACGCCCACTTTTTTGAAATTATGTAATTGCTCCCATATAGTTTTTAACAGATTTACTTTAAATTTTATACACATTATACTACAGGCGAGGTATAAATAAACATTTCTTACGCCACGCCCCTTCCAACGGATTTTTTTTTATTTGGTAGTATATTGCTCTTAATACTGTTAACGTCGCCATATAACTATGAACCACGTCACGCCGTTAATTTTATTATATAACGAGGGGGTAGCGAAGCACACCGGGTTCAGCTAGTATAATATAAAATTAACATATTTTTTAGCAAATTAATTGATAAATATAGTATTTTTGTTTTTTAGATCTTCTTAATTTTAACAAAAAATCAATAATTACTTAATTTATAATAATAATTTTTGTGTAGAAAGTTTTCTGCTAAATAACATTAGGCTTTATAAATTTCAAAGTTCAAAGTTTTTATTTATTTTTTATTTTTTTTTTTATTTTTTATTTTTTAAAAGACACACAACTAAACTTTTTGACAATGACAACAGTCATCACCTATCTGTGATATTGTCACATATTGTTCAAAAATTTTTTTGTTTTCTTTTTTTTTTTTTTTTTTTTTTGAAAAGTGTATGCATTTGATATCCTGTTTTCGTCTAAGTGTTTAATGGTTAAATTTACAATCGAAAACAGGAATGTTACGAAATAGTTTCTCCAATAACCACCACATTTTTCTTGTACACACTCTCAAATGTACAGGCATCCTATCAAATATTTTTTGTACACTTTTTCTCTTTCCATTTACACTGGAGTAAAGTAAATCCGGCTCTCATGCAATTCGATAGTCAATTGTTCGTTGAGTTGTGAGTATCAAATGGTAATGCAAGGGCATGTCAATGTAAAAACGAAAGAATATACATATATGTATGAGTGCTTTCGTGTGTATGTGTATAAAACTATCGTTATAAAAGTTAACCTTAATTGAAATCTGCTGTTAGCAACATTTATTGACAATCAAAATAGTAAAATAGTTTTTATTAAAAAAAAAAAAAAAAATTATTTCGAGTAGAAGTTTTCAAACGCAGTGGGCTATTAGTACTTACAATTAAAAAGGGAAATAATAAATTTTTGTTAAACAACTTAAGACAGTTTGTTTTTTAAGGTTGGATAGAACTCAAACTAGAGACATTCTTAATTAGTTATGGTCAATTAAAAGTTATAAAAGTAGTCCATGAACAAGAAACCGCTCCCTGACATTCTACTTTGTTCCACTTTTGGCATTTTCAGTAAAAAACGAATGGTCGTGAGAAGAAAGGGCCACCTAATGAGAAGTATTACATAAAAGCAACTTACACAGCGAGCACCGTCGTCACCACAATCATCATCCACCGACAGATGGAGCAATTAATGTTGATCATTTAAAGGTGAAGGTATAAAGACTGGCCTTTGATCAAATTAACGGTAATTTGTCTCATTTGCAAGGCGCTTAATAAGAAAAAATTTTATCTATGCGCAGCCAGAATTTTCGTTTTAATAAATTTTTATGAAATCGAACCCGTAGCGGTAATGATGTGTACCCAATCCAACGGTGTAGAAAAGAATAGAAAGAGAAGATAATAAAGCAATTCAAAAGTTAAATTCCATATAGTAATGGTAATAAGAAAGATGAAATGAGAGAAATAAGAAAGAGTGACAGGATTCCATAAATATATTTCGATAAAAATCTGCGTTTTTTTTTTTTTTTCTTTAATTTGAAGTTTGTACTGGAAGCGTTAGAGATGTGCTCCGGCTTTTATATCAATGTAAAGCACGCCCTGCTTTAAACATCATATTTATTAATTGAAATGTGGCGAAAAGTTACTTTATAAATCTGTGTGGCGTATTTTGTAAATTAATTTGCACTTCCATCATAATAGAGACTAATTTATTACAGAATAATACAACTCCAAGACACTGCGGCCAATTAGAGTAATACTGATACGGTGCTAGAACAACAGTTCTTCCAATCTCAATTTTATAAATTTTAAGATTCAAAGAATCTAGTAATGGTTTTAGAAAATCTACAGCATTCGGGAAAAATGACAGTTTGTTACTTATTATGATCTTTCGTTGCCATCTTTGTTTGTCTTTTAATAAGGTGGTGTCAGCAGCCTTACACATTGACCGATTTTGGTTATATAACATAACACCGAAAATTCTTTTAACGAGAAAGGAATTGATAGCTGATATTTTAAACACAATTTTTGACAAATTGCTTGATGAAGGATGTTACCCAAACATTCTTAAGATTCCAAAAATAATGTCCATACCAAAAGAACCGGGATCGAATAAAATTGAACACTTCAGACCAATCTCTGTACTAAGTGTAATTGATAAAATTTTTGAAAAAATTATATATGATCAACTTTCTGATTACATTGAAAGGAATAATATTCTATTTTGCCGACAATTCGGGTTTAAGAAAGGAAGTGGAACAGAGGAAGCAGTGATTAATGTTATTGAACACATATGCAGTGAGCTTGATGCAGGTTGTTGTGGTGTAGCAGGAGTTTTTTACGACTATTCAAAAGCTTTTGATTTAGTGGATCATAAGATTTTAATACATAAACTGAAATGTATTGGAGTAACTGATCAAACTTTAAAAGTTTTCGAAGACTACCTGTCTAATAGACAACAATTTGTACAGATTGGCAATGATAAAAGCAGCATGTTATCGGTTACTTGTGGGGTTCCGCAAGGCAGTGTCTTAGGACCACTATTATTTAAAATTCATATAGATGATATAAAGAATCTTAATTTGAATGGGAATTTGTTTATGTATGTTGACGATTTTTGTCTCTTTTATCCTTTCAACTACAAAAAAGTTTTACAAACGCAAATCGAGTATGATGCAGCTATTATATCGGAGTTTTCAAGATTAAACAAATTAGTTCTTAATAGTAAGAAAACTAAATTTGTAATTTTTAAACCGTACCGTTCTAGGCATGATGGTCAAATGGTTGTTCACATTGATCGTTCTAAAATTAATGAATCAAATACAGTGAAGTATTTAGGCATAAATCTTAATTATAGTCTGTTATGGGATGCCCATATTAACATCTTAAAATCAAAAGTTTCATCAGCAATAGGTATACTTTATAAATTTAAGAATAAATTAAAATGTGAAACTAAACTGCTGATTTATCAAGCACTTATTCACTCACATTTAACGTATTTGCCTATTGTTTATGGTTGTAAAGCAAATCAATCCTCGAAATCTCTTCAATCTGCCCAGAATAAAGCATTAAAGACTGTGTTTAATTTGCCTTTAAGATATCCTACCATTGATGTTTTCAAGAGTTACGCAAAGAATATCCTACCTGTCAGAGGCCTGTACAAACAGAAATTATTAATTTATATTTTTAAAACTATTCTCTTGAATAATCAGCGATCTATACCATTTTTTCACAATATAACACATACTCAAAGAAATACCATACAATCGGAAATCCTAAGATGCTCGAGATGTCGTTTAGAGCTAAGCAAACAACGTATTACGTATGAAGGACCACATGAATTTAATATCCTACTGAGGGAATTACAAAATATTCAAACACTATCAACATTTAAAAGCCATGTGAAGACTTATTTGTTACAAAATATGTAAAAATTTTTTCTTTAATGTGTAAATATAATAATAATAATAATAATAATAATAATAATAATAATAATAATAATAATAATAATAATAATAATAATAATAATAATAATAAAACCTTTGAATTATAAACTATATTTATTCATTTATGTAAATATAACTTTGGCCATATAAGTTGCATGTTCAGCCTCTCTTAAGCCTTTAGGGCGCTGAGGCATAAAAAAAGTATTAATTGTATATGAATAAATTTTAATAAATAAAAAACAAAAATATCCCTCTAGTGGAAGTGTTAATTTGGCAACGTCAGCTGGTCATCAAGATCGAGCAACTTGCCGTTCATAGCCATTTACTTTCGGAGCTACTTCACTGAGAGGCGTGGATCAAAGCTTGACTAATGTGTTAAGAAAAACAGTTATTGACTTTTTCACTAACTAAAGTAATTTAAAGCATTTATTATAAAGAATCTAATTAGTAATTTTAAAAACTTTTGTTAAATTTAAACAAGTTTTTAAGCTATCGTATCATCTTTACACTTGTCTGTGTAATGGCCTCTTATTTCAGCTTTATATTAACATTTTACTCTAAGATACATCCCGTGCCACTGTACAATCTCTGTGATTATTTGGGAAATATTGCTCTAATTTCTTTTCACAATTTTTTGTTTTTTTTTTTTTTTTTTTTTCAAGAACAGAATTTTGTTGTGTTGACTTTGTCATTGTCCAGAGGGCAATATTTTGTGACATGTATTAAATTATCCTTTTTTCCTTTTTTTATTCCTATTAAATATTTAATATTGAAGCTACAACTTCTAAATTTAATCTAATTGACATCATATAGCGTTGTTTTTTCTACTTAAATATGTAGCATATGATATATTTATTATATACGAATAATATATTGTTGATACATACATACATACATACATAACTGGCCTTTACAACCCTGTGTCAGGATTACGGCCTAGCTTTTCGCAGCACTCATGTTGTGTGTGTCAATTTTTATCCATGAGTACCGGGACCTACAGTTTAATGTCGACTCCGAACGACAGACTTGAGAAGCTTGTTCATGGCAATTAGTTACTCTCAGAGCTGTTGCCAGAAGACTGCTGAGAGGTAGTCGCCGAAAGAAATATTTTTTTTCATATTTTTTTTTTTAAAGATGTCGGAGCCTGGAGTCGAACCCAGGGTCTTAGTCTTAGTAAGCCAACACACTAACCACTAGACCACGGCGGCTACATTGTTAATACTTTTTAATTTTCGTTTATATACTCTGTTTTTTAGCTGATACTAAAAAGAATAATTTAAAAACAAAGGAAAAATTTTGACAAGATGGGGAAAAAAAAATCTGCTCCTTTCAGTGTCACAGACCAGGGTCTCTGATGGGAATCGAACCCACAACCCTCACACAAACAGCCTAGCACACTACCAATTAGACTACTGGGGCACCCGCCAAATGGCAGTTACCAAATAAATAAATTTAGAAACTTACGTTTATTGATAATCAATGCAAATCATCAGTCAAAAAATAGGACAAATTGGATTTGGAGAAGTGGAAATGTAAAGGTAGTATAGCTTTTATATATATTATAAGGAAATGGCAATAGAGAAAGTCTAAAATTTGGTATAAACAACGTTGTTGCTACAAAACAACAATAGTTGACGTGTGATTCCAACATGACAACACCACTTGCTGCATAGCACACTAAAATTAATTCATTGAAAAAAACTTTGAATGTGACATTAATTTCACGTATCGGTCTAATTAATTGCCCAACAAGATTGTGTTATTTAACACTATTGGTGGTATTACCTTTTGAAATATATAAAGTCACTTGTCTATGTCTCTAAACTCACCTAAATAGACATTCGAAACCCAGTTGAATATTCTGCAAAAATTTTTAAAACTGGTGTACCAAACTATGGCTTTGACTAGGTGGCCACATTAAACATTATTGTCACAAAATTTGGTATATAATAAAGTCCTTCTCATTGATATTAATAATATACTGGTATGTCTATCTTTTGTTATGATCTAGTTCTGTATAACTATAGAAAAAACACCCATTATTTTCTGTTGATTCAGTTAAAATCACATATATTTTTGTTAATCGATGGTATGTTTTTTTCATACTTTATGTATATGTTTGAGTATATGAGTACTTTATTTTATTATATTTTTATATTAAAAAAAAAGAATAAAAAAAAACGCCTTAAAATATGCTTATATTATACTTTAACATAAAAATACATTTATTCTTTTTTTTTGTTTACTAGGGCTTGGTCTTTTTATATTTCATACATTTTAAACGCAATTCTTTTAATTGCAAGGAAGTACAGTGCGAGCTCGATTTTCGCAACCCCCGATTAACGCAACACCCCGATTAGCGCAACAGGCAAATTTTTTACATTACAGTGTTTATAAGTGCAACGATTTTCAAAAATGAGTCTCAATAAGTGCAACACTAGTTTTTTTTAATATATTTACAATGATTTATATTTGTATTTATTGTTCAGAAACGTAGTTTTGTAAAAGTAATCATATTTAATCAAAAAATCCATTTCAGAAGCATTTCTCCCACGTTAGTGCTATCCCAAACACGTTTAAATCACAAATACAAACGCATCAGTTTTCTGTTTTGCAGTAAATGTATGTTTACACAGATGCATAGGCTAACATATTTGTATAATTTCACTTTTTAATACAAAAAATTGCTCGCTACGCCAATGTTTCAACAAGACTGTTTTTTAACAGTTATTTTTTTCTTTCGTTGTTGTCTTTTAATAAAAAAATTGTTTTTTACAAATAATTTGTTTCTTTTTATTAAAAATGGGGTATTTTCAGGTACAATAAAAAGTGGTCGATAATTGCAACTTTTTCGGTAATTGCAACAGGCCAGATTTTTTCAAGTTGCGAAAATCGAGCTCGCACTGTATTTTGTTATGGAATTACTTCTAAAATTCTTCTTAAAAGTGTTTAAAATATTTTCCAAATTTTTATCAATATTAATTCCAGTCCATTAAATAATGCCTTTATGTATTTTTATTTTTGCTTTCTACAACAAAGTATAAAATCCCGGCTAAAAGTGGCAATAAAGTAAAAATTAAAAGATAACAAAAAGGAAAACATGTTTTCTTAATAAAACGTGTCTGGCATACATAAAATAAACAACTTAAACGCATTTACTTAAAATTACGATGCGAAAAAAAATAAAAAAAATATAAAAACATTATAAACGGCTATGTAACGATAATTTTGTCTTTTTTTGTTTTGTGAATATAAATGTCAAGGAAATCGTAAAAAAGTAAAATATTTAATAATAGACTTATTCTTCGAAGGAAGTCCAAATTCCTTTGTAGATTTTTAAAAAGAAAATGGAAAAATTAGCTTCATTTAACTCTTTAGTAATGGAAAACATGCAAATTACAGCATAAAATTTAGTATTTTCGAATTTACGGTCATTTAGATTTTATTAAACGTATCACTAAAGCATTCGAAACTTAATGCATAGAACACAAAATGATAAAATTTATTTATTACTACTGGTCAGGTGATGGCAGTGTGTAATAAGAATATTTATTTTATTAATAAAGAATAAAGTTGTACTTCCATAAATATTTGTACTTCATTAAAAATTGCTAAAATAACTAAAAGATCATATCGTCGATGGAATTAAAGAACGCTGTAACTGACAAAACCTTAAATGTTCACCAGAGCCAAAAAACTTTTATAAAAGTAGAACAAATACACTGGTATTTTTTATTTCGCAGGCGGCATAAGTGAATTTATTTACATCGTAGAAATCTGGGACCGGGACCAATCCACGCGTATTTTTTTTTTCTGATAAAAATATTACAAAAAACGTATTTTCGATTTTTTGTCAGTTACAGCGTTCTTTAATTCCATCGACGATATCATAATAATAAGAAATGGAGACAAGGAATATATCAAAATCTAAAGAACAGGCTAGTTCAAGTAAACGGCTAAAGGACCTGGCATCAGCTTCGCCTGTTGATTGTGGTTTAAAGACTCCTCGACTATCCGGCGGTGACAAAAATTTTCTAGTGGCTTTGATCCGCGAAAGTGAATCTCTAACAGCTCAACTTGTTAAAGATTCTATAAGAGAAAACGAAAAATCACATTATGATCATATGAAAATGCTTGTCTTGGAGAGTGAACTGCGGATTCGTTCATTGGTCGAAACTGAGTTCCAGGGTTTCAGAACTGCCTTAAACGACACAGAAAGAGTGAAGAAGCTGGAAATTATATGCGAGGAAGTTGACAATTTGAAAAAAGAAGTAAGTATGTATGTTCCTTAAAGAAAATATGTCTGGCAAGGGAAAATTCCATGGTGTCTGAAAGTATTAGAATTAGTGGCATACCGTTTGTGAAAAATGAAATTCTTTCGGACACATTTAACAACATATGCCAAAATCTTAATATTAGTTTTCCAAATGTAAAGAGCATACGTAGAATACGGAAAACATACAATTTAAATAAAACTCAAAAGCCTGATACTGAAGCTATAGTTGTTAAGCTGCAGTCACCTTATGAAAAAAAATTCCTGCTTCAATCCATTGCTAAATACAGACGTGAAAACCGATGGGAATTGAGTCTTAGACATGCGGGAATGCATAGCGATCATCCAATATTTGTTAATGAAGAATTAATCCCACACAATCATAAGATTTTGATGGCATCTTAACGCTGCCAAAAAAAGGAAAAATTCATTCCGCTTATACGCTTAGAGGGCTGGTCTACGTCAGGAAGCATAATACGGATGAACCTGTCCTTATAGAAAATATTGAAGACCTAGATGTGCGTTTTCGTTTGTAGTTACAATATGACAGGAGTATATTCTACTCTTTTATCTTCTCATTTGTTTTATTTTTTGTTTAAATATTATTATTATTATTATCTGGTTTAGACCCAGCACAAATGCAAGACACTGCGACCTATAAGATCTATTGTGTCCCTTTGAGTCTACTGTTTGTTTAACAGACCAACTGCCTTCCTTACGAACACCAGCAGGTCCGAAACTTTAGTGGTGGATATATCCGTCAGTGAGACCATATGCCTCCTTAAATACATCCATCTAAATCTATCAAGAGCCACACATTCACACAATATGTGCTCTGCTGTCTCTGATGCTTGTGAGCATAGTCTACAAACATCTACATTTGTGATCGCCATTCTCATCAAATGCGCTCTCACACTACAGTGACCCGCAAGGAAATCCGTTAGGATTTTCAGGTCTGGCCTTCTATACTTTAGAACATCAGACCCACCCCCAAATCGCGGACGAATCACAGCCTTGGCCTTGGGAAAGCGGTGATGCACAGCAGGGCTCCGAACCAATATAAGGCGTCGCAGATCCCCTCCTAGCTAATGCATCCGCTTCCTCGTTCCCGCTTACACCACAGTGTCCAGGTACCCAGAACAGCTGCACCCTGTTTCTATACGATAATTTTTGCAACGTGTCGTAGCAATGTCTGACAAGTCTAGATGTCATACGATGAGAGTCAAGCGCCTTTAAGGCAGCCTGACTATCTGAAAATATATTAATTGTCTTGCCCTTGAGCCCGATATCCAGGATAATCTCAGCACATGCGGTTATGGCCAGGATTTCAGCCTGAAAAACACTCAATGACTTCCCTAGTGGAATTGACAGGTTTCGATTGGGTCCATAGACGCCAGCCCCTACGCCACTGTCCATTTTAGAACCATCAATATACCAGTTTAGATCAGACTCACTGCCAAAGCAAAGTTCCAAAGGCATGGTATCCAAGACCGAAATTGGATTCCTGACCACCTTGTGAAGAATGGCCAGGTTCTTTGACTCATTTCGAGGTGTTCTTACGAACACTTTTGCCGCAGAACACGCAGCCACCCTCATCACATAAATATGAGAGGCCCTGATTGGATTAATATAATAATTTATATAAGTTTTTCTATATATTAAAATTTGTTTTTTTGGTTCATCTATCTACATAAAGATTTAAATGCGAATTTACTATCTACCATCAGTAATAATTTTTGTTCAGCAATAACTTCACTAAATCGATTTTCGGTAAACAGATCAACACCAACACATTTCACTGTAACGAATGCCTCTTTACTGGATCTGTTTCTTGTTTCTGATATGTATAAAGTAAATCATTATAGTCAACTAACAGCACCAGTTTTCTCGAGACATGATCTTCTATTTTTGTCATACACCTTTAGAACACTACATCAGGTAGAAACATATTCCTATCGAGACTATAAAAATATTGATATGATGTCCCTTGAGAATGATCTTATCACTGCTAGCTGGGATGACATTTTTTACATGCCATCTGTCGATGATCAAATTGAACATTTGAATAACCTTATCCGTCGATTATTTGACAAACATGTTTTGCTTAAGACCATACGATTGAATGGGGAATAAATCCTTGGTTCTCCTCGGATATAAAATTATTGATTGAACGTCGTGATCAACTTTATTATCGATGGAAACGGTACTAAACACCGGAGTGTGTGTGTGCAGATTTTCACAAGGCGAGAAAGGAAGTTGTAAAAAAGATCAGGCGAGTGAAAATGATATACTTTGGAAATATATTTCAAAATGCTATTAATACGAAACAAACATGGTTGCAGATTAGGCAAATGGGTGTTGTAAATACAGGACATACATAGATCAGACCCCTTGGATGTTAATGCTTTTAATAGAGAATTTTCTGAGTTTCCTCAGCCACCGATAAATCCACTCCCATAATACTTCAAAAACTAAGAGACATTATGAGACGGTTAACCAAAAAAGTCAACAAGACTACACATTGTAGATTGATTTCTCAAGAAAAATATATATACTTTAAATCCTGTGCAAACAGTTTGTGTGTTTTATGTTGCTTGTAATTCCTACTGTAGGCCATTGCAGTAGTAGTTGAACCCGGCAATAGCCTGCATAAGACCCACTTAAGCATTCTAGTTTTCCAATCATTTGCCAAATTTACAATGTTTAATTGAATTGGATGAGTTACTTCGAACTGAATGTATCCCGGTCCGTTCGGTGAAAACCTAAATAGAATTTTGGAAAATATGTATCTTTAGGCAAACTTCATATCGAAATAACTGACTTCCGCAGGAACTCGAGCTTGACATTGGCCTGTTTTATTATTAGACATTTAGGCTAATTATTATCTTCTTTAAGTCTGCCTCAGTAGAAAGGATACTGGACACTAATTAATGCTCGTCGCTACTCGTTACTGTCTTAGATGTGGTTCGTGTTGTTGTGGAGGAGTACCCGGTCTTCTCAAGCTCGAATTGTGAGATTTGCGGCTCGTGATTTATATAGGACTTTGTGCAGCTGGTACCTAGGAGATATCCTCACATACCTTAAGCTGATAAATTATAAATGAGGAACATTTCAGAGCCTAGACATACGTTGCCATACGTTGGTAATTCACTCTCTTTGCTAAATCGCTCAATCACACTACTCATGGATCTCCTTCTAATCAATAATTGTACAGCTTTATTGTTTCACAGTGTTCAGGTACCCAATAGAGCTTTACTGTGTTTTGAAAAGCTAGTTTTTGCAACATGACGTACGTATATATTTCACAAGTTTAGCTGTCAAACGATAAAAAGCAAGCTTAGTCAAGCCAGGTTGTCCGAGAAAAATTCCTTTTTTTTTATTGAGACCAATACTCAGGGGTAAACCCCTACTTAATGCTGTTCATTGCATTGGAATTTTTTGTGGAAAGGACAGTAAATTATGACAACAGAACATATATTTTATTTTCTTATATTATTAAGCACCTTAGGGATGAGACAAATTGCTGTGAAGCAATTATACCTTCACATTTAAATGATCAGCAAAATTTCCCCATCGTTGCATGCTGATTACGGTGAGTGCCTTCGCTAAGTAGGTTTTTAGTTGTTATCTGCTAGTTCCCAATAGGTGGCGATTTTTCTTCTGATCATTCGTTTTTTGTTGTCAAGGTGGAATAGAGTAGAATATCAGGGAGCGGTTTCTTTGAAGATGGACTTCTTGTAGGAGGGGGATCTCTTATTTTTATATTATAGTTTAAAAAAATCGAAAACTAACATTTTCAATTTTCACCTTTGCTAGGTTTCGAATCTTGGCCGTTTGAGTTTTTGTGCGAGCGCTCTAACCACTCACCCCCTACTTTCCATTACAACCGCAAAATTTGTCATCATTTTTTTTTTTTTTTTTGCTTCGAGTTTTGACACGATAACCGTAATATTGCTTTTAGTGTTTGAAACAAATTTGGGCCAATTTTTGGAGCAATAAGTTAGTTTGTCCAATTAGTGCAGAATCACAAAATATCAAAATTTGAATAAGTCTGCAAAGAAGTTCAAATTATTTATTTAGAATTATTTAGAAAACAGTAATTGTAAGAAAATATAAAAATGTAACAAACGAAAGTGTGAGAACAAGTTATTTTTTAACAGCCATGCTAACTTAAAATCGTGCAAAAGATAAATGTTTAAAGCCAGGAAAACCTGTGTACAATTATCAAAATAACGAAATTTTTTTATTACTCTATTAAGAAGGTACTGATTTTCCGCATTATATCATCAGTTGCACTTAATAATATATTTTTTTTAACTTAACTACGTTTATATATTTTAATAATTTTTGTTTTTATTTTTGCCAAAAGCTAAAAAAAAGCTTGACAAAAAAATATCTAAAAGAATTCCTTAAACCAAATTAACTTAAATAAATATTTGTATTAAATTAATTAACTAAAAATAAAAATATTCAATTTTATCCCTTAATATTAATTAAATATTTACTTTCATTTATTTTTAATTAGTTTAATATTGGCCTCCTCTCTTGTTGTTTTAAAGCACACAAACCACATTAAATATTTAATGAAATTTTCATGTCATACCACACTGCGTATGATTATTATGAATCCAAGAAATAACTAAATCCTACTCATACCACAGGGTTTTTCTATTGCTTTTAAGTTAAAAATTTAAAATTAAGTTAAAATTTATAATCTTTAGAAAAACAAGTATAAGTACGATTTTAGTTTAAGGCAGACCATTTAATACCCACATATGAGTAATAAGAAAAACAATTATTTTAGTTTCGGCAAAAACGCTATTCTATTAATTCTATTAACAATTGGGATTGTTTTTTTTTTTAAATCAGATGAAACTTACAAAATGCAATGATGGTGAGAAAAGCAGAGTATAATAGAATTTGTACTGTTCGATTATACTTCGACGAACTCATTACAAGTTCAAAGAAAAAAATATAATTCCAATGTATAGCTTTTTCAAAAAGTGTAGATAATTGTTATCAATATCTAGGTATTAAAAAGAACTCTAGAAATTCTACCTTTGCTAGAGACGAACATGTTGTTCAGTTCGACTTATTGTCAACTCCTTTACGGACGTTATTGTTACCTTTGTTTGTAAAAAAAGCAAATCATTGCAAGAAAAGGTATAAATTCTAAATAGAATTTAGCTTCGATCTAATTTAAACATTTCTGACTAAAAAAAACATTAATTGTAACAATAATCACATCTACTAGGACTCGAATTTTCTTACCACATAATAACAAAAGTTATTTCATTTATAATAAATATTATAAAATGTATAGTTTTCAGGGAAAAGCATAACTCGAAAGCAATTTCATCTCTTCTTAAGAGATGAAAAGTATTCGGTCTTTAAACGAAAATCTATCTATTTCTTATGATTTTGTAGCTTTTGGAAAAAATGAAACCCAAGAATTTCAGGTTAATAGACTATAAACAACTGTTAAACCAGGGGCTCGTTTGCCTCGGTTAACTCAGAAGAGTAAAAATAGGAGAATGTTCAATCAGAGGCTCGTTTGCCTCGGTTAGTTAAGAGTTGTTACCAGGGTGATGCACCAAGGTAACGGATAAAAAATAGTTGTAATTTTTGCTTCAGGGTGATACACCAAGAAGCGGTTGATGAAAATAAATTGATGGGCAACAATCAATTGATATCAATAGAATGGCAAATTACTTTATTAAACATTTTTCTTTTTATAGCAAAAACTTACAATCTAAGCAAATATTTAATAAAATAAAAATAACAAATAAAAAATAAAATACATAATACATACATACACTGTACTAGAGCATTGATTGAATTTCAAACTGTCTGGCCAGTAACTCGAGTAGCACATGTAAAAATAATTTCACAGTGCACTCAACTACGCTGACATGTGAATTCTCACGGTTTGCATAAAAAAAATAAAGAAACAAAAGAAACAAAAAAAATATTAAATGCAAACAATGCATTAACGTATTAATTTGATTATTTGACCAAAGTAAACACAATATTTTTAATTCTTTTGAGAATGTATTTTTTTTTTATTTTTAAAAAGAAAAATCATTCTTAAGAATTAACATATTGCGGCCCCTAGGGGAGTTCAAATATTGATTGAGTCAGTTAAAATTAATAATATCCGGCATCTTCTCAATTGTATAGGCAACTGTTGTGCTCAGCTTATGGATCCACCGAAATGTTCCAGGATGATCTTGGTGCAGGTTGTGGTGTCGTAGGTTGTCTGTTGGTCTTCTTCCTTGATAGGTATTTGCTGAGCAGCACAAGGAGCAGTATCAGAACAAGAGCCAATCCTGTATAGCTTACTACTAGACCGTGGGTTTTATGATGGTCTGCTAATGCTGGTAGGTCACGGAGTTGTGACTTCACTTCTTCTTGAAGTCGATAAATGTCTTCGATGCTTGACTGATAATGAAATGGTTGTGTAAGATTTTCCACGTTGTGCACTGGATTGGAGAATGATATTCCGCTATTCGTGTAGGACTGATGTAGAGACGATGAAATCGTTCGGTGACTATATATTGTGATTCCATCGGTTTTTACTGTGCATTCAGCTGGAAGAGTAAGTACCCCAGTACCTTGCAGAATCTGATAACTACCCTTTCCATTACATACGGTGCTTAGTTTGAGCTGTTCTTGAGTGGCTATGATCCACTGATTCGGTGTGAACATCTTATACCACACATTGTTATCTGCTAGGATTTCTAAGTTGCATGCAGTGTCAGATTCATTATTGAATAGATGTATCTCACAGCTACAGATAGGTGCCCCCTTGTGATATGTTGCTTGGATTTTTGGGCATAAATATGTGTTATGCTCCAGTGTACTACATTCAAGAAGTTTGGTATCATCAATTGGAAAATATTCGTCTCGGTGGGCATTGAGCGCTATTAGAGTTGATTTGGGTGTAACCGCCACTAGAGAACTATTTATCAGCTGTGGGACTGGCGTTACGTGAAATAATTCGTACTCCGTCTGATGTGTTAACGGAATGAACATCGTACATATAATGTGCTGGTCTGATATTAATGCATGTGCCGTCACTATCCCATAAATATGCATAATATTAACTACTGGTAACGTTAGATCTGATGGAAGATTTGCTCTGATATTGTCAACTTCGTTGGAGAATTGGATTGGAGTCAGGAGAACAGGGCTGATTTTCAGTCTGCTTCATAAGGTTAAGAGTAGAGTCGAGGAACGACGTTTGATTTCGAAGCATAACTAGCAAATAGGCTTCATTGCTTTTTATGGTGTTAATAGTGTCGGTCATCTGATCAGCATATTTGGAGTCAAGAACACCAAATAAAGAGTTCGCGATGTTTCCAACGACATCTATCGCACCCCGTTTCTTCCGTTTGCTGAGATTTTCTAATCCGACCTCCATTTCGTTCTTGATATCGCGGAAGTAGTGAATGAGTCCATGGCAGTGAGAGTCCAAGTGAGACGATTCGCAGGCTCTTGTTAGTGCGTCTGTCCCATTAGCCAACAGCTGTAATTCATTGTGAAATGGAGCCAGCTCAAAGTAGACCAAAAGTTTCCATTCGGACATAATTGGTTTAATTTTACCAATTTGTTCAAAATGTAATCCGGGTTTGCCAGTGATCGGCGTGTAAATAACTGACTGACACAATATTAATGGAAAAATTAATGCTAGAAGCATGAGTATAGTTGTTGTAGCCAAATTACAACGTTTTGGAATCGGTGAGCCTGTACATATATTGCGGGATGCATTGGTTCTCTTAGTTGGGGATGGTTTCGACGTTTCGTCTTGGCCAGCAGGAGTGCTTGGTGATTCCGATGGAAGAGGAGCTAGCGAGTGAATTGCTCGTTTAATGACACCATTAGAGGTTTTAACCTCTGCTGTTCTGACTATACCGTCAGGACCTGGGTATGTTTTGATTACTTTACCTAATCGCCAAGTCAGGACTGGTAAATTATCTTTGATGAGAACTATGGTGCCAGGCTGCAAATTTTGAGACTTAGTTTGCCACCGGTTCCGTTGCTGGAGTTCATTGAGGTATTCATGGGACCACCGTTTCCAGAACTGATGTTTTATTCGGGAAACCAGCTCCCATCGTTTTCCTAGGGTCATTGGTCTTGACTCAGTAGTTGGGTCTACTTGAGCAGTGAGAGGTTCTCCAATCAAAAAGTGACCCGGAGTTAATGCGGCTTCATCATCAGGACTACTCGACAACGGTACCAATGGTCGTGAGTTAAGAATTGCTTCAACCTCTGTTACTACAGTTTCCATTTCTTCATAAGTCAGAGAGGCATTAGCAAGTTCTTTGACCAACAGCCTTTTAGCAGACTTAACTGCGGCCTCCCATAAACCGCCGAAGTGAGGGGCTCTCGGAGGAATAAAATGGAAATTAATGTTTTTATGTGCACATTCTCGTTGAATTGTTGTCTGGGATGTCGGAGAGAATAGTGCTGATGACAACTCTGCTAACTGATTTCGAGCACCTACAAAATTAGTGGCGTTGTCGCAGTACAGATTCTGACAATGACCTCTCCGACTTATGAATCTTTTAAGAGCTCCAATGAAGGCATCGGTCGTAAGGTCGGTCACTAGCTCTAGATGGACCGCCTTTGTCGAAAAGCAGCAGAAGATGGCAATATAGGATTTTTGGGGGCGTTTTCCCCTCGTTTTGAAGTGTACCCATATTGGGCCGCAATAGTCCACTCCTGCATTAATAAAGGGCCTTGCTGGGGTTACTCTTGTTTCAGGTAGGTTTCCCATGATTTGCTGAAGGAGCTTCGGCCTTGCTCTCGCACATAGTATACACCCATGAACAGTTTCTCGCGCCAAATGTTTGCCTTTGATAGGCCAAAAGCGCTGTCTGACATTCGCAAGAAGGGCGCTAGGACCACAATGTTTGTTTTCTTCATGAATTGATTTGAAGATTAGTCTAACTATTTTGTCTTTATAAGGCAAGAGCATTGGGTGTTTTGCATCATAGCTTAAAGTCGATGCCTCTAGTCGTCCTCCAACTCTTAAAATGTGGTTAGTGTCCAGGAAAGGCGACAGGCTCTTAATCTGACTAGAACCCTTGAGTTCTTTTTGGGTCCGCAACTGCTTGATGTCGTCCATAAAATGTATCTGCTGTGTAGTTCGAACGATGATAAGAAGGGCGTCATGAAGCTCCAAAGGTGTAAGTGCTGGCTGAGTTTGTCGCTCTGTCTTGGTCCATTCCCAAGAACGTAACATTGGCCGATCCAACCTTCAATCAACCAAATAAAATCGACATTCTATTGGGAGCCGAATACTATCACCAACTACTAGCTATTGGACAAATTAAAATTGCTGATGACCTTCCAAGGTTACAAAACACTTTACTAGGCTGGATAGTGTCAGGAAAAGTCTCAGGTCAGCACTTATCCACAGCAGTATGCGGAATTTTGAGTGAAGACGAGCGGTTGGACATGGTTGTTGACCGATTCTGGAAGCTGGAAGAAATCGAAAGCACACATCAACAGCTCTCACCGGTAGACGCACAATGCGAAGCTCACTTCAATCAAAACACCACGCGGGATAAGGACGGAAGGTTCGTAGTACGACTTCCCTTCTGTACGGAAACGTCTGTTTTGGGAGAATCACACAGCATTGCTTTCAATCGATTTCTCTCATTGGAGCGTCGATTATCAAAGGACGCGTTCTTAAAGGAGCATTATACAAAATTTATGGAAGAATATGAAGCTCTAGGACACATGACCAAAACCGACATTAATAAAGTAGACAGGGCTAAGTACTTTATTCCTCATCACTGTGTTATAAGACCCGAAAGCAGTACTACCAAACTGAGAGTAGTATTTGACGCATCGTCTAAAACTTCGTCAGGAAAATCATTGAATGACATTTTGCACACCGGGCCACCCCTCCAGAATGAGTTATTTACGATTCTACTGCGATTCCGGCTGCCGCGATTTGTGTTCACAACAGATATAGAAAAAATGTATCGCCAAATCTTAATCCACCCTAAAGACCAGCTATATCAAGTCATTCTCTGGCGAAAAAATGCCACCGAGCCTATCAGTTATTTTAAATTGAATACAGTCACATATGGAACCAGGCCAGCCCCATACCTGGCAATTAGATGCCTACGAGAAATAATCCATGATAATAGCCTCCAGTTTCCCTTGGCAACTAGCTTCTTGGAGAAAAACTTTTATGTTGATGACGGATTAGGTGGAGCTGATAGCTTAAACACAGCTCTAGAAATCCAACGTCAACTGCAGCAAGTCATGGCAAGATACGGATTTAATTTACGAAAGTGGTGCGCCAATCATACTCAACTACTGCGTAATATCCCTGATAGTGATCAAGAAGTAAGCCTGGATCTGTCTACAGAAGAAACAAATTACACAAAAACATTAGGTTTGGCGTGGCTTCCCAAATGTGACCAATTAAAAATTAAGGTCAACGTACCGCCAATTAGGTCTGTAACCAAAAGAACTGTTACTTCAGACTTGGCCCGAATCTTCGACCCACTTGGTCTATTGTCCCCAGTGGTCGTTAAGGCAAAAATGTTTGTCCAGGAGTTATGGACTTTAAATCTTTCTTGGGACGAAGCTGTACCATCAGAGTTCGACTCCCGTTGGCGAAATTTCCGAAATAACCTCACCGAACTCGAGAAGTTCCATGTTCATCGACATATCTATAAGGGGCAGATGCCTCACAACACGCAACTGCATGTCTTCACTGACGCCTCAGAGAAGGCGTATGGGGCGGTAATATACGTCAGAACCGTTTTATCAGACAGAACACTTATTGTTCACGTGCTATGTGCAAAATCTCGCATAGCCCCTCTTAAACAACAAACACTACCAAGGCTAGAATTATGTGCTGCTCAACTGGGAGCAAATTTGGCGGCAAAAGTAAAAATGGAGTTGGACATGACTACAACGCCAACATTTTACTGGACTGATTCAAAAATAGTGTTAACATGGATACACTCAAGATCATCCTCATTTCACACATTTGTCGCGAACCGAATCGCATCAATTCAAGAAAGCACGACACCTAATCAATGGCGTCATGTAAGTTCCAAAGATAATCCAGCTGACATAATATCCAGGGGATTGGAACCCCACCAATTACTGCAGACACCTCAATGGATATACGGTCCATTCTTCCTTCACGGAGACGAAAAACATTGGCCACCAACCTTTTGCCTGGATACCAACCCAATGATCCTTGAAAAGAAGCAGCAATCCATAAATGTACTAGCTTCGGTAGAAGCTGAAAACCCGTTAGACCAGATAAATCATCGTAATTCGTTCAAAACGCTTCATCGAATTGTGGGATACATCTTCAGATTTATAAAAAATGCGAAAACCATGAAGACAGGTTGATTGAAGGTTGGATCGGCCAATGTTACGTTCTTGGGAATGGACCATTTATCAATGTTGAGAAGCTGAGCAGGTTGAGGAGCAATAATTTGTGGCAGAACAAATGCCTCCAAGCGCGCAGCAAAGTTGTTGAGACGTGATTGTAGGGTTATGTTGACCCGGTGTTGGATTTTCGTTCGATTCGTTCCGATGCCGTTGATCGAAATGGATGTAGCCCGTGCTGGAAGTCCAAGCCGAGCAACTAGCCTTTCTGTTATTAAGTTGACTTGGGATCCTGAGTCTAGGATAGCCTTACATTCAATTTCCATATCGTTTGCTTGAACCTTGACTAGTGCTGTGCCAAGTAGAATATAGGGGCGTTTATTTACAGAACTCACTGTCAAGCTCTCAGCTTCTACTGTTGGTGTGGTAAGTAGAGATGAGGCGTGGTCGGTGGATTGGAGTGTTGACTGTTTTATTGGACATTTCTGCTCCCCCTTGGTAATTTGAGCTGGTTTGGTTGAAGTTTTGCCTTGGTTGGTGGAGACCAAAGTATTGTGTGAACTTTGTTCCAGGTGAACGAGGGTGTGGTGTTTTTTTTCGCACTTTTGGCAACGGCCGGGAATATTACACCATTTGGTTAGATGATTACTGCTGAAGCAGTTTACACATAGCTTATGCCTTTGTGCATGATCGAGTCGATTTGTTGGGCTTAGTAGTATAAATTCCTTGCATCGATACAATGGGTGAGAATCTTGCTTGCAGAACGAGCATCGACGGATTTCCTGATGAGGTCGAGCAGTAAGTGCGCAAGCTTTGCCACTGTAAGTAGAGCTTTTGTCCTTATGTCCTATTGCCTCAAGAGTGTGAAAATAGTTCTCCAGAAAGGCTAGAAAGTGGTCAATGGTTTGTAGCTCCTTTGGATTAGTAATTGAATTTTCATACTGAGTGTGTACGGTCCTGTCCACCTTTTTAATTAAAAGGTGTAGGAGAATCGGATCCCATGAATTAGTCTGGAGACCCATGTTAGACAGGGCTGCCAAGCATTCCTTGGTTGTATCATGTAACCGCCTGATACTGCCTATGGTACATGCACCAGTTGGTTGATCAAGCATCCTCTGAATTGCTGTAGCCACCATAATCCTCTTATTATTATAGCGGTCTTCCAACAATTTCCACGCCATATTATAACTGTCCTCAGTGACCGTGAGGTGATTTATGAGGGTCGCCGCTTCGCCTGTAACATTGGTTCTTAGGTACCACATTTTATGAGCATCAGACATCTGCTGCTCATGGATAATTTTCCTAAAAAGGTCTGCAAACGATGTCCACTGCATATAATCGCCATTAAATTTGGTGATGGCAATCGTAGGTAATGGTAGCGTAGTAGGTTTTGCCGTACTTTCCTTATTGTGGGTTGATTGAATTTCGCTCTTGGGTTGAGAACTCTCAAGCCGAATAATCGCCAACTGCGTCTCCTGTTCTAGGTGAACATATTTCGATAAGTCGAATCCTGCGAGGTCTGGATCAGGGTATTTGTCCAGAACCTCGTCATAGAGAGTTTCAAGTTGTTGCCATAACCGTGTAATTGTGGCCGATTTTACATCATAGTAGGATTGATCTTGTCCTGGTTGTGTTTGAAGGTCTTCTAATTGGCGTGTTAAAGCAGCCATTTTTCCACGACAGCGACTGATGAGCCCGTCGTGACCACCAGGCGGACTTGCCTGTGGCTGGGTCATACTTGTTTCTGGTAAATCTTTTGTTAGTTGCTTGGTCTGGGGCTTTGTGTTGTCGGAGCCTTGACTTAGGTTGTCAAGCTCGCGTTCCATGACTGCTATGTATTTCGTAGCCATGGTTTGAATTTTGCCATAATAGTCCGATATGAAGTATTCATCGGACGTATCAACATCCTTTAGACTTCTAAGCTGGTTATCAGCCTTTTCGAAATCGTTCCAGGCTGTGTTTAGGCGGCCCAGACGGTCCTGATAGTAGGTACGTGTTTTGCGGATACTGGAATCCTTTGTGAAGTTTCGAATCAGGGTGGCAATGCCCTCACCCGTTTCCTTCAGATGACGGAGTAGTTGTACTTCGGTCCCCATGATTTTCTTCTGGAAAGTTTCCTTTGAAATTGCAGTAGAGCCGAGAGTCCTGTCACGGTCGCCAAATATGTTAAACCAGGGGCTCGTTTGCCTCGGTTAACTCAGAAGAGTAAAAATAGGAGAATGTTCAATCAGAGGCTCGTTTGCCTCGGTTAGTTAAGAGTTGTTACCAGGGTGATGCACCAAGGTAACGGATAAAAAATAGTTGTAATTTTTGCTTCAGGGTGATACACCAAGAAGCGGTTGATGAAAATAAATTGATGGGCAACAATCAATTGATATCAATAGAATGGCAAATTACTTTATTAAACATTTTTCTTTTTATAGCAAAAACTTACAATCTAAGCAAATATTTAATAAAATAAAAATAACAAATAAAAAATAAAATACATAATACATACATACACTGTACTAGAGCATTGATTGAATTTCAAACTGTCTGGCCAGTAACTCGAGTAGCACATGTAAAAATAATTTCACAGTGCACTCAACTACGCTGACATGTGAATTCTCACGGTTTGCATAAAAAAAATAAAGAAACAAAAGAAACAAAAAAAATATTAAATGCAAACAATGCATTAACGTATTAATTTGATTATTTGACCAAAGTAAACACAATATTTTTAATTCTTTTGAGAATGTATTTTTTTTTTATTTTTAAAAAGAAAAATCATTCTTAAGAATTAACAACAACCTTTTATATGTTTACTGGTGCATCCTAATTTTTTTTTTAATACACTTGTCTAGTATGTTCTTATTTAGTTACATACATAATACATAATTGGCCATTACAACCCTGTGTCAGGGATACGGCCTAGCTTCTCGCAGCACTAATGTTGTGTGTGTAAATTTTTATCCATGAGTACTGGGACCTACAGATTAAAGTCGACTCCGAACGACAGATTTGAGAAGCTTGTTAATGGTAATCAGTTACTCCCAGAGCTTTTGCCAAAAGACTGCTGACATTTGAGATTCTTTTCTTTTTTTTAAGATGTCAGAGCTGAGATTTAAACGCGGTGCTATTGTCTTAGTAAGCCAACACAATAACCACTGAATTACGGCGACTATTTAGTTAGATGAGCAAAAATTTGAAAGAAAAAATATCTGAAATTCTCTTTTGTTTTTTGTTTTTTTTTTGTTTGTTTTGGTTATACTCAGAGGTTTACACCTATACTCATATTGTCTATTGTATCGGAATGCTTGAAGATATAGTTCCATTATATGTGAGTTATATCTATGGGACAAGTTGCTGTCAGTTGATTACACAAAGGCCAGTATTATACCCTGACATAGCAATTACCCCATCTGTTGATGTTAAATTTCTTAAGTTGAATGATAGCTTTTTAATCCTTACTTGGTGGTCTCTATTACAATTTACCACTACGTGATGCTTTCTCCTGATCATTTATTTGATAATTCAAAGGTGGATAGGGTGGAATGTCAGGTGTCGTATATCTTAAGGATGAGCACTTCTTAGAGGTGGGGGGAGGGGGGACTTCTTATGTATTTATTTTAAATTAAAACTTCGAATGCCACACAAATATATGTTCTCCAGTACTGGTACTCGAACCTGGGTTGTAATCGTGCACTCTAATCATTACACTACGCGTTCACGCAGACGGCAGCATTACATTATTATTGTTGTTACTTACTTACTTACTTACTTACTTACTTACTTACTTACTTACTTACTTACTTACTTACTTACTTACTTACTTACTTACTTACTTACTTACTTACTTACTTACTTACTTACTTACTTACTTACTTACTTACTTACTTACTTACTTACTTACTTACTTACTTACTTACTTACTTACTTACTTACTTACTTACTTACTTACTTACTTACTTACTTACTTACTTACTTACTTACTTACTTACTTACTTACTTACTTACTTACTTACTTACTTACTTACTTACTTACTTACTTACTTACTTACTTACTTACTTACTTACTTACTTACTTACTTACTTACTTACTTACTTACTTACTTACTTACTTACTTACTTACTTACTTACTTACTTACTTACTTACTTACTTACTTACTTACTTACTTACTTACTTACTTACTTACTTACTTACTTACTTACTTACTTACTTACTTACTTACTTACTTACTTACTTACTTACTTACTTACTTACTTACTTACTTACTTACTTACTTACTTACTTACTTACTTACTTACTTACTTACTTACTTACTTACTTACTTACTTACTTACTTACTTACTTACTTACTTACTTACTTACTTACTTACTTACTTACTTACTTACTTACTTACTTACTTACTTACTTACTTACTTACTTACTTACTTACTTACTTACTTACTTACTTACTTACTTACTTACTTACTTACTTACTTACTTACTTACTTACTTACTTACTTACTTACTTACTTACTTACTTACTTACTTACTTACTTACTTACTTACTTACTTACTTACTTACTTACTTACTTACTTACTTACTTACTTACTTACTTACTTACTTACTTACTTACTTACTTACTTACTTACTTACTTACTTACTTACTTACTTACTTACTTACTTACTTACTTACTTACTTACTTACTTACTTACTTACTTACTTACTTACTTACTTACTTACTTACTTACTTACTTACTTACTTACTTACTTACTTACTTACTTACTTATTTACTTAGATGGATTTCGGCCTGCTTTAACACTAGGGCATGTCTGCTAAGCGAGCGCCTTCTCCAGTTGGTCACACCAATTGACGGCAGGGCTTCACCAACTTGGTACTTCAAACATAAGCACGGTCGTCTACGTCTACGCCTACGTCCAGTGACCTTGGCATCGAAAACTTACCTCACTGGAGCAGATTCATCCATCCGAACGCTGAACAACGCCCACATCGCCGAGGAGCTCATACAGCTCATGGTTGGTTCTTATGTATACAGTGTTTTCAAATATTGAAAAGAATGTCTACAATGTCTCGACGCTATGGAGTACAGAACACAAAAACGATTTTCTTACTTCCACCTGTAAATTGCTACCAAAATAAGAAAAATTTTTCCCTTCCAAATGTGTTGGCTTATTTAGACGAGAGCTTCAGGTTCAAACCCCAGCTATGACATCTTAAAAAACAAAAAAATGACAAAATATTTCTTTCGGCAACCACTTCTTAATAATCTTCTCTCCAGTTTGTCGTTTGGGTACAATGTTATATTGTAGGTGCCAGTTCTCATGGACAAAAATATTCTCATACAATATATGTGTTGTAAGAAGCTAGGCCGTAACTAGGAAAATAAATTAGGTGGTAATGAAAATTATGTATGTAAATAAATTCATTCATTAAAGCAAATGCGACATTGCCCTGATACTCTACTGATTTCTTCAAATTAATCAAAGTTTGTTTTAGTGTTCTAAAAAAGATTCACTTTAAAGAAATTTTAAAGCAATTAAATAAAATTCTTTATACATAAAAAATGTACAATCTTGATGTAGCATACAAGTGTACTTAAAATCTGATTCAATATGGAAAATAATTTAAATTTGCAAATTGCTTTGTGGTAATTAAAAACAAGAATCTTATCAAAAGCTTTAGAAAAATGCTTAAGAATGGCTAAACAAATTGAATTACAAACTGACATCCGATAAATTTATGTTGTTTTTCTATTAAACGTTAAGATTGTGTTGTGAATAACAACAACATTATGCCAAAGGAATGCTTTTGTAAGCAATTGACATTAATTTCATACTAAGGAAATACCTTTAAAAATACAAATAACTTGAAAATAATTTGAATATAAGAGAATTATATATTTAAAATCTAAAATTGTTTTCCTAAAGGGGTTAACATACATACTTATATATTTGTTTATATCATACAATTTTGTAACATTTTATTCACTGTTGTATTGTATTTTATAGAGTATTGTTGTTTAATCAATAACAACAAATTACTTGCCTAGAAAAAAAAACAAACAAATTTAAATGCATTATACATAAAAAGTTAAATAATATATGAAAAAAGGAAAAAAGAAAAAAGAAGAAAAAAAAAAAACTGAATGAATATTAAATCAATTTTCTTATTTTTATTTGCATAGATTATCAACAACATTTTTAAATTTATATTAAGATAAATAAAAATTAAATGATAATTTTTTAATTTATATGCTCATACATAACCTGATAAAAAAATAAAATTTTCTTGCAACTGCATAAATAAAAAGTGTGATATGAAGCATATACTTATATATGAAATTTTTATGTATTATTAATTAAAAAAGAAAGTTATTGAGATTATTATGATAAAAGTTTGAATCAATAAACAATTCTTTTTATTTAACATTTTAAAACTGGGTCAACACTTAAACAAATATTTTATCTTTTTTTTTATTATACAAATGCATTTAAAATAAACAGATGAAATGATAATCTTTATTTAAAAAAAAGGAGACAATTTTAGAAATATATTTTTTATTTAATTGTTTTTATATAATTTTATTTTAATTACTCGTTTGACCTCAAGTAACAGTTCAAGGAAATCAAACTTAAAAACTTGAGCTGTTTCTTTTATAAAATCTAACCTTGCTATTATACAAAAATAATAATAAAAGTAATCTTTTATTTATTTGCAATTAGAAAAAACTTCCAGACACAACAGACCTGTTACAACGATAACTAAGCAAACAACAACAATATGTTAAGCAGTAAGTTTTTAGTTGAACGGAATGTTATGGTCCAACAAGGAACATCGTGATTGTAAATGACGACACCATATCGTTGTGCGGGAGTTTATGTGCTCTATCGGCCATTTTATGATGCAGTTTATGTTTCCAGCTGGGGTATGACTCAGTCTGTCCAGGTTCGAACTTAAAGGTCTGCTTCCTTTAAATAAAACACAAAACTCCTTTCGTGTAATATAATATGAACAAAGCTTTATTAACGAAACCTTAAGCTAACTTATGTACTATTTATTCTATAAAACAGATTCACGACCTGCAGGATGATGTTATCAGTAATGTTGTCTCTGCTTTCACGAATACTATCGTCTCGTTCTATCACTATGACTGCGATGTTGGCCTCGGGATGTGCGCACAATCGTCTGGTCTAGATAACGAGAAATATGAGAAAAGAGAGGTCGGATTTATAATAACTGTTAATCTAAGATTTGGGAATATAAGGTACCACGACGGCAAGAGTTATTCGGGAACTCTCGTCGTCGGCTACGGTTAGTACGAGTATAAAGGGAATTCGGGTGCTTATATACTCGGCAAAATACTTAATAAACGAATGCAAAAGGAATTCGGAAGCTTTTGTATTCAGCTAGATAAAAAAATAACTATTATCAAAACTACAGCCATGAAAACTACTATCATGCAACTACTATCATGAAACTACGATTATAAATCTACGAACTTAAGTCTACGACACGTGTCGACTACGCCGGGGAGTAGGTATCGGGCTATTGGCCATCGTGTACTAACTCTCTGTCGGCAATCTACGAAATAAACTTAATATAAAAATACGAATGAAAAAGGAATTCGGCAGCTTTTCCATTCAGGTAGTTAATAATAAAAAATAACTTCTACACTTAAAAGTCTACTACTACTACACTTAAGTGTCGGGCTATTGGAAGTCGCCCACCCACTCTCGATTTCATCCATCGAACTCTGTTAACTTATACAAAAATATACTTTACTTCAATGAGAATTATATGGTCCATCATCATATCATTACAATCTCATTACATGAAATATCCATATTGTTATTAAAATTGGTATTATTATTAATTTTCCAATTCCTCTTTGTGCGGTGTCCGTAGGTTTGATCGTTATACTGCTGTTTATGCTTGTAATAACTAGAGTTGTTATTGTTTGTTACATTTACTCGATAGAAGCAGTGTATGTGGTTGGTTTACAGACACCTGTTCATTTTATATGTTTACATTTATTGGACTTTTGTTACGCCACGTTACACACTTAAAGTTTTTGTCACCAAAATTTCCAAAATCTGCAATCCCTTTTCGGCTATTTTTCTCCGAAACTGGACGAGATATCCGAAAACGATTTACAGCCTTTTTTTTTTATTTAAGACTAATACTCAGGGGTAAACAACTGCTAAATGCTGTGCATTGTATTGAAATTTTTGAAAAGGGCAGTACATATATATTTCTTCTTATATTATTATTAATCGCCTTAGGAATGAGACAAATTGACCGGTGTTATACCTTCATACATACATACATACAGTCCCTGGCCATATTATTAGACGCACTCTATTTTTTTAGTAATTTTATGTTTCTTAAGTGTTTTTATGCAATAATGGTACATTTGACCTACAATACTGTAATTTTTTATTTAAAAGAATTGTTGTATACTACATATTTTAATTTATTTTTTACATGTGGTAACACTGTTGTGATAAAGTAGTACATGAACGTAAACAAGTACAAACCTGTATCAGTCGCGATCGGAATCGAGTCAGGTGCTTACGTGTTTCTGTGGCTTTATATTGTGTGATTTTTTTTTCTAACGGTATTATACTACTCAGTTATTAGTTGGTTTTGTATGCAGTGTTTTAAAAAAGTAGGTGGATTATTTTATTATGGGGAGAAAAGGAGATCTTTCACCACGTAAGAAAGCTGAAGTGAAGGCCCTTGTGCTTACGAAAACATTTACAAACCGGGATATATCACGGAGATTAGAGGTTTCTGAAGCTAGTGTAAAAAGAAAGAAATCAATTAAACATAATAGAACGGTACAATATCACTCGCTAATTAATATTTTACATGAAATCTTGCAGTGCGTCTAATAATATGGCCAGGGACTGTACATACATAACTGGCCTTTACAACCCTGTGTCGGGATTACGGCCTAGCTTCTCGCAGCACTCATGTTGTGTGTGTAAATTTTTATCCATGAGTACCGGGACCTACAGTTTAATGTCGACTCCGAACGACAGACTTTAGAAGCTTGTTCATGGAATTAATTACTCTCAGAGCTTTTGCCAGAAGACTGCTGAGAGGTAGTCGCCGAAAGAAATATTTTTTTTTCATATTTTTTTTTTTTTAAATGTCGGAGCTGGGTGTCGAACCCAGGGCTCATGTCTTAGTAAGCCAACACACTAACCTCTAGACCACGGCGACTACCTTCACCCTTGAATAATAAACAGCAATTGCCTCATCGTTGCATGTTGATTGTGTGGTGAGTGCCTTCATTAAGTAGGTTTGGCTGTTATCTGCTACTTCCACTTTTTTGCTGATCATTCGTTTTTTGTTAACATTGGTTATGGTGGAATAGAATGGAATGTTGGGGAGCGGTTTCTTTGCAAATGGTCTTCTTGGAGGGAGGCGGGGGACCTATTATTTTTGGAGTATAATTTTGAAGAAACTGCAAACTAACTCTTTCATTTTTGCCTTTGCTTGGATTTGAACCTGGGTTGTTGGAGTTTTTATGCAAGCGCTCTAACCACTATACCATGCACCTCAGACTTGAAAAATATGGGGTCGAAAACCTAAAGTGGCATCATTAACTCGAGATGAATTAAAATATAAAAATGGCTCTAACATCTTGAAAAAAAGAAATATAGAAAAAATTATTTCTTTCGCTGAGTACCTCTTAACAGTCTCTGGCAAAAGCTCTGGGAGTAATTGATTGCCTCGAAAAACCATCTCAAATCTGTCATTCGGAGACGACTTTAAACTGTAGGTCCCAGTACTCATACATACAAATTAACACACACAACATGAGTACTGTGAGAAGCTAGGCTGTAACATTAACACAGGGTTGTAATGGCCAATTATGTATGAATGTATGTATATATGATATCGTAATCGACAGGAAAAACATTCGCAAAAATATTGTTCCATAAACGAGCGGTGCGGCTAAAGAACGAATTCTCTCTATAATGCATTATGTGATCCGCTTGGACAATTAACTTCAAATGGATGTTCTCTGAGAGAAGTACGTGTAGTCCGCAAGAATATGCGATTTTCCTGAAACCAAGCTTTTATTTCATCAGAGACCTTTTCATGATAATATGGATAGAACAATGAAACGCACCCCATATTTCGCGGATGCTCCAACGGATCGATATATTTGGATACCTTACAGTCGCTGAAAAGCATCTTAGCCCCAAAATAGATTTTGAAGCACCGGCCCATACATGAGCGTTTATATTCCATCCAAGGTCGGATAAAAATCTTGTAAATATTGATATGGGTCAGCTGGAGTGAAGTATTTCTTGCACCGTTTTAAATTTGTAGCATTTTGTTATTATATTACCTAATTATTATATAATATTAAAAATAAAATTTTTTTTCGCTTATGCAGATAAGCATGTCTCTATGCGCAAGATACTCGTCAGAAAACTTTTTCTTTCTTAAGTCCGAAATCTTCTTTACTAAATGAGAATTATATTCCATTTAGTATATAAAAAACAAACAAAAGAATTTAAAAGCGGTACATTCCTGTTTTTCAGATTTAAATTTTATTCTTCTGATCTACTACAGTTAGCCATCCATCGATTGGCAAATTTGCCTGTAGCGAATGTACAAAAAAACAAAAACAATTTTTTTTGCCACATAGGCAAATAGATTAATAATAATAATAATTATAATTATTGAACAGAAAAACAGAATTAAAATTTGAAAAAAGCTATGTATTGCTTTTACATTTTTTTGTTTCTTTTTTATATACTCAAAGGGATATAATTCTCATTTAGTGTATAAGTTTTTGAACATAAGAATTTATAGTTTTGACTCCACATTTGTTAAAAAGCCTCCTGACGAGTCTCTTAAGCAGAGACGAAATGGTCATATTAACATATTTATCTCCAATAGTAGTACATTTCAATATTAGTAGTTATTAAACAAATTTTGTTATACACACGTTTTTGTGTACGTTTTATTGGAATTTTATTTTTTAACTGACACCATACTGAACACTCTTAAAGGTGTACACTATTTACCAAGATGGGAGAGAAAAATTAGAAAAGACAAAATTTTTCTTGTAGAAAGAAAACAACAAAAGTATTTGAATATTTATCAATTTATTTATTTATTTATTATTTTTTTTTTCTGTATGTGTTTCCGAAAACTGTTACATTTGGTCTCAGTTTGTTGAATTCTCTTACAATAATTACTAGTAACTTTTCTCTAAGCACTCGCACATATTTTCTCTGCAGTTTTGATAAGAAAATAATTGTTTCCTAGAATTTTTAGCAATTTAGCCATAATATTTAATTATCTGTTTTTCTTTACTTCTGTATATGATTATCCCTCACTACCCACCAAATCATTTGAATAATTAATTTTACTTTGCTTACACAATCTTTGTTGGAAAGTTTTTCAATTATTTGGCAATTATTTAGAACAGAAAATAATCAGTAAAAATAAAACAAAACTCTTAAGCAATTAATATCCATTTATTTTTTTTTTATAGCAAAATTAAAAAAAAACAAGAAAAATATTGGTTTTATAATAACTTTGGTTTATTACCATAAAATCAATATAATTTTCTTTTGGCTTGTTTTAATACAGATTTTTCATTTACTTGCTTGTTAATTTGCAATTAATTTGACCACAAAAATTGTTAAAATAAAAGGTTTTCCTCCAGTACGAGTATTTATGATGAAATACTGCTGATAACACAGTAACTTTTGTTAGGTATATATAACTAACTATAACTAAAGTAAAAAAAAAAAAAAATCATGAAATATACTCTCCTCAGCAATAAAGCAAATTCAAGCCATTTTTTTTAGCCAAAACTCAAAATAAATTCTTTTTTTACTTTTTAACAGAATTGATTTTGTTTATAAAACCAATACTCAGGAGTATAAACCTCTACTCATGCTGTGCATTGTATTGGAATTTAAGTCAAGGGTAGAGTATTTTTTTTTTCTATTAAGCGCCTTTTTACATTACACAAGTTGCTTTCAGCCTTCATCTTTTAATCACCAACAGCAATTGCCCCATATGTCGCTGAATAGAGAAGACGCACAGTGGTTCAAGATGCAAATCTAGCTGGAAAAAAGTCATAACTTCTATTCGGAAGCAGCTAGAACGGTGAAATTTTGGTATGTACTTCTTATCGAAATCATTCCTTGTGCAAAAAGTGGGCATTGTAGGTAAAGTGGGCGTGGCAATTTTTAATGGCGTTTTTAAGAATATCTAATATCTATATCTATCTGTTTTGCCGGAATCATTTGAAGTAAAGTTTTGCTTATAGGTTGAGTGTCCACTACTACCGTCACAACCCCATTTACAAATCAAAGTCAATTCCGTACAATTAAAGTTCTCTATGAGCTTTTTTTGTAACTTTACAATTCTACATGCAGTGAGATCAACTAAGTCCTGCAGAGTCACTTCTGCTATAACATTTGATACTTTTATTCCATAACTTGGGTATGGGTATATGTCCGCCTTACGAATCTTAGCACCAGTACGCATCGCATTATAACTTGCTTTCGTATATTTTCCATCGATAACTCTACGTAGTGCTTTTTCATCTGTATATGGTACTGGTTCCTTCGAATGTGCATTAACAATTTTTTTTAATTTTAGTTGCTCTTGTTGGAGATTTATTTATGTTTTTTAGAATCGCGGCAGCATCCATCTTGCCAGATTTATAAAGACTAACGCCAGAAGCTAGTTTCTCAGGTGAACATTCACTAACTAAAGCATACACTTCTAAACGCTTTCCCTTTTCAGATTTACCTAAAAAATCTGATCGAGGTGTGCCAAAATTTGACGTTGAGGGTTGGATTCCTAAATCTTTTGGATTTTTTAATACGTTTTCAGAAGGAAGACATAAAACTCCATCTAACCAGATTTTGTTGGAGTTTTCTAAATATTTTTTTAGATCTTGTGGTTTTTTTTAACGTTAATCTCCGTACAGCTAACTCAACTTTACCACAATAATCTTCTGTTTTAATTTTCTGTATCCCACTCTTAGAAAAAAAAAATATTTAATAACAGCATTTGCCTTTTCTTTGTTTTGTACTTCGGCAATACACACATCACATAGTTCTCTCCGTGTTATGGGTATATAATCTATTTAAGGTAGACATTACACAGATAAACATGGCGCAATTCATTTCACAGGAATCCATGGGAATCCTAAGTATTTAAAAGTTACTTTAAAAACCATAAAATGCTAAATATTTACTTCACAAAATACATATTTCCTCTTACACATTATTTTACATACAAAACATTTAAATTCAAAATTTATTTATAATATAGGTAGAACAAACCTGACATAATGCAATATAAAAAAAAGAAACGCAAAATGTGCTATTGTTTGATGTTACGAACAGTTCAAAAGTGATAGTTTGAATCGACTTGCCTCCTATAACAACAGATATAATGCAATTGATCATTTTCGAAACATCATAACAAAGCAAATAAGAGAAAAATAAAAAACCTGATATACAGTTATGTACAATGGATAGTTGTCTAACAAATACCAAACAAATTTTGTGAATTTTGAAATATAAAAAATTTACGTTTTTCCAACTAGATTTGCATCTTGAACCACTGTGTAGACGCCTCGATGTTGACTGTGCATACTGAAGTGGAGTGGGTCTTTTCTTAACACTGCTGTTAGGTTTGGACCATTTTTGTCAATTTTTTTTTTGTTTTTGCCTTGACTAAGAAATGGTGCAATATATCACCTTAAAACGTTTGCTATTGGTGTGTTTCATATTTTATTACTCCTGAAAACCTTCAACCAAAAATAATAAAATGAAAGTTAGAAAAATAAAAAATTACGAATCTTGTGCTTAGGACCATTTTGGTCCTATATTATATTAAATCTTCTTACTGTATGACGAGCAAATGATATTTCGTTGCAATTTACATATAAATCTGTTGCAGTGGCTGTAGATTCCACATTTTCGAATTGCTGTTATTTTTGATAAACCGCTTGTGCATGCCGTAAAATCAAAAGCTAATGTTCTTATTTCGGTAAGAAGTTCAGCTGAAAATTTATTTGTAGGGACCTTAGATCTTTCTGTCATGTAGTCTTGAGCTAAAGAAAAAACTCCTGCTCTCTTACGATTTTTGTCCACTGGCCCCCACGAACCATCAATTTTAGAAAACAATATAAACGCGTTCAAAGCGGATATGCAAATCATATTGGAAAATACAATACTTGGCCATCGATTTTTTTACGATTTACACTATAATATCCAGTTATTTGATCAACGGTATCAACACCTTCTGATAGAGAAATTATCAAAGCTTTACATTTTATCTCAGTTTAATCGACGTATTTTCATTGTTTTAGCAAAGTAAACAAGTCAGAGACTGAATATAAACTGAAGTTACCTACTACAAATGATATGTAAACTTACATAGGGGAATCCCAGAAATACCTTTATTTCTTACATACCTTATTTTCTTATTAAAACACTTTAAAGACAAACTGGGTGCATCATATATATTTCGACATTTTAACCGGCAATTATTACAAAAAAACCAAAACGGTCCTACACCAAAGATTCGTAAGTTTTTTTTTTACCTAACATCAGTATTGAGTAGGTAGTTGTCATCTACTACTTCCTGACAATTTCTTTTTGTACCAATGCCAGGGTAGATAGAGTGGAATATCTGGGGTTGGCTTCTAACATTCGTAATCATATATATTTTCGATATAAACTGCATCATATTAATTTGAAGGGTGTGAACCAATTACTTGATCTTGGCATTGTTCTTGATAGTGAACTTTTAAATATATAATACCTAAAGCTTATACAGCATTTTCTTTTATAAGAAGAAATTGTAAGGACTTTTTTTTACCCTATGACCCTAAGAATATTATATATTACATTTTTTTGCTCTAGATTGCAGTACTATTCTTTTGTGTAGAATCCTTATTCATGCTGATCGCAGTCTTTGGATGCCTAACTCATATAATGTGCGTTGCTTGCTGCTAGGCTTAAAACCACTTTATTTGAGAGGAGTAACTCATTCTAAGATTATGATAATTTTTAACTTTACTAATGGTATTATTGACTGTAATTGTTTGCTTTATTTGAATAGTTTTTGCATATTGGTCAAATCACTCAGGATTATTAATTTATTTTATATAACATCTTACATTACTAATTATGCTATGCTATGACTAGAGCATTAAGTAATTTAAATAAAATGAATGTTTTTTTTTTTTTTTTATTGAGACCAATACTCAGAAGGAAATCCCTACTAAATGCTGTGCATTGTATTTGAATTATAACAACAGAACATATATTCTGTTTTCTAATATTATTAAGCGCCTTAGGAATGAGACAAATTGCTGTGAATTTAATCATTCAAAGGCCAGTGTATTACTTTCACCCTTAAATGATCAACAGCAAGTGCCCCATCGTTTAATGTGGATTGCGGTGAGTGACTTCATTAAGTAGGTTTTTAGCTAGCTGTTTTCTGCTACTGCCCTTAACGTTTTCTCTTGATAATTAGTTTTTCGTTGTCAAAGGTTAAGGTAAAATAGAGTGGTTTGTCAGGGAGCGGTTACTTTGATTTTTTTTTGTGGGGGGGGGGGGGGGGGGGGGATGATCTATTACTTTTAAATTATAATTTTGTAAAATTATGTGCATTTTTCATGGTCTCATGGTACTTTTAAGTTATATTAAGAAAAAAAGGCTATTATTTGTTTATTTTTAAGACAATTATTGTTGCAAACTGTAAAGATATTTTAAATCCAATAATGAATGGATTTCTTGAAGGCCGCGGGAATCTCATACTTTTTTTTTTTAATTGAAACCTTGCAATCCTCATATTTTTTGTTCTTTATTTTTTCCTTTTGCTAGGATTTAACCCTGTGCTGTTTTTGTGTTGTAGGCTAGCACTCAAGTCACCAGTAGAAGGGTTATTATTATTAAACCACTTTGTTAAAACAATAATACATACAATGTTTTCACACTACCTTTATTAAAACAAATACTATTCCAGCTTATTTTAATTGAATATATTCTCGTAATATTTGTTTATGCATGAATTTTGCATGAATAGATGAGAGTAAAAACAAATAAAATATGTGAAAGCATATTTATATGTATACATTTAATATATACATACATATGTATGTTTTTATATAATTTAAAATGCATAACTGTTATATGTAAATATATATACATTTTGCATGGTCGTTTGGTATATTTTATTAATTGTTTACCAGCAAGAGTATTTTTTCCGTAGATATGTGCTTAAAAACCTTGTGGAAGAGAATGAAAAATAGGAGTTGTATGTATCAGAGAAAAACATCGTGGCATTGTTTTTATTACAGTTTAAATAAACCAATCCATATGTACAAGCAATGAACAAATATGTTGTCAGAGGCCTGGCATTCTCTATGAATTATATGTAAAGCAATCTAAAAATATTTAGGCTTCTATAAGTCTACTTGAACATCTCTGCATTAGCGCATTCAGAGATTTGTGTGCACACTACATATGTGCTAGAATGAATGGAATCTACGTATGCGTAAATATTTTACACAGTACTTACATTATGAAAAGGTGAGTGTGCATACGCTTATTGTCTACTGTATATAAAATAAAAAGAGAAAGAAAAAAAAATACAGTTGCCACAACTAAAGGCCCAACCATAATGTACTTTCGTAGACGTATGCTAATGTCAAAAATCAACGAAACGTCTGTCAAAAATCTAACGAAACTTTCGAGTGGCTATAATGTACTTTTTGAACTTAAGTGCAAGCTGTTCTTAGTTGCAAACATTAGTACTTTTGTAAAACTTGATTTATCTCTATATTTCATAAATATAAAGATTTATATCACAAAATGTTATTTAATATCTTCAACGGTTAAATATTTTACCGAAAACACGTCAGTTATATTTATTTTTGTTATTAAAAAAAAGAATAAATAAAAAATAGTACTAAAAAATGCAACCGTGCGTTCATTCCAAATGTATACACAAGCACATTTGTTTACATTTTGTTATTAATGTGCTAAAAAATTAACAGAAAAGAAAAATATTTAAATGGTTGAAAATGAATGAGATACACATTTGTCACAGAGAAATCGTTTTTTTTATATTTTCAATCAAATTTTCAATAAAGTTATCCTCGGTTTCCATTGCACACTGCCGTCTTTTGTTTATTATTGTTTACACAAACACAAAAACAGCTGTTTGCGAACGTTTGGTGCGATCGGCTTCGCTCCAAACGTAAACAAATGAAATTGAATGAAACTCAACGAAACGTTTGTTATGTACATTATGGTTATACACATTTAATTGCATGCATTCGCATAGTTGTTTTAGCTAGCCTAAGTACATTATGGTTGGGCCTTAAGAAATACAAATCAAATAAAAAAAATAAATAAATTTTACAGGAAACCAATAAAAAATCCATAAAAGCATATACAACGTCAAATGCTAAACATACATACATAATTGGCCATTACAACCCTGTGTCAGGGTTACGGCCTAGCTTCTCGCAGCACTCATGTTGTGTGTGTTAAGTTTTATTCATCAGTATTGGAGCCTACAGTTTAAAGTCGAACGACAAATTTGAGAAGCTTTTTCATGGCAATCAATTACTTCCAGAGCTTTTGCTAGAAGACTGCTGCCACTAGACCACGGCAACTACAAGCTAATGCTATAGCTGAAAAAAAATATCAGTCTGATGAATATAGTTTTCGTTGAACAACTAAAATATTACGTAACAACACTGTCATGAAATCACGGTTTAAACACATGCCGAAGTGGCTTAGTTTATGTAGGTAACACATACATATATGGCTTTAACAATTTCGTGAGATTATGTGTTTTGGTGATATTTTAAAGAAGCTAAGCTCATTTGAAATAAAGGAGTTCCTCTAGTTCACACCGAAAAATACAAACATGTTTATTGTTTTTGGTTTAAATATATTTGCAAGTCACATGCACGTCACCACATCAAGGTTCAGGTACAAGGAAGGGCAAGTCACATAATTTGATGAATTTTTTTTAATTTAATTAATTTACAAGGAAGTCGACTCACGTTTGCCTTTAGAAGTCTGTAAGTGAAATATTTGTCGTAGTATGTACTTTCATGTTATTTTGCATTTTACTGTTGATCACACGAAAGGTAATTTTCAGAGTTCAAATTTTTCCATTTATGAATACTCAAAAACTAACATTTATGAATATTATCAAGAATGCGATTTTTAAAAATTTTTATTTTTCTTCATGCACATGAACGAGCAGCAAAATTTATTTTCTTAAAATCACACGCGAACGTGTGCATTCATTTTTTTTTCTAAGCGTCCATATAAGTGAAGAGTAAAGAAATTTTTTTATTTTCTTCATGCACATAAACGAGAAGCACAATTTTTTTTCACACGCGAACGTTCATATTTTTCTAAGCAAAATTGTTTCATGACATTGTTGTTGTAATGCATTCATAAATTTTTTGAATTTTTGAAGCCTGCCTGTCGCTAACACACAATACAACAATTACATAAAAAAATCCCAAATAGAAGAGTATTGTTGTTGTATATACATACATACGTACAATTGTAAATTTGAATTTGTCACTTGAAAAGCAAAGCGAGTATACATGAGCGAGTGTGTGAAAAAAATATTCATGCTCATAAAAATGTATTCGTCAAAATTGTAATTTTTCATAAGTGAATATGCGTCCAAAAAATAAAAAAGCAATATTCACACATGAAAAAGAGCAAAGCAAAATATTTTCTGTTTTTTCAAACATGTGTGAGGAGAAAAAAAAAAATAACAACTAAATGCACACGTCCACTCATAAGTGAAAAGTGAGTGAACGATTTGGTACTCTGGTAATTTTAATTGATTCCAACTGAACCTGTTACAACTTTACCTACGGAAGTCTCATCGTAGTTCTTTGCGATTTGTATGTATCATGACAATCATATAATATTTATCAAATTCGTATATAAAACTTAATTTTTCTTAATACTTTTTTATCAAGCAATCGAAAATTTGTCAAACACATCACGTTTGCTGAAAACAATAAAGGTAGAGTTAGCCGAACGTTCATGTAACGTACCGCAACGTTACGTTGGTTTCTAGCATATGAAAACAATGCAAATGTTTATCCAAAATAAATGTCACGTTGACGGAACGGAACAATCTGTATAAAATAAATAGAATTTCTAAACGTTTTTTTTTTTTTGGTACTTTTATGCTTATTTGCAAATCATTTTCATTTGTATGTGTACAAAAAGACTTTGAAGTCTTTAGATACATATTATGATATTTAAGTATGTGAATAATTTAAATTTATGTGTGCATATAAAGTTTGTTTTTAATTTTTTTTTTTTTTTAAATTAAAAGTCCCATGTTTTACTTAACATATGTATCTTCGAAAGACGAATTATATACATACCAAATAAAAAATTATTCGATTATCTATTTAAGTGCGTGCTAGTTACCAAGATAATTACAATTTCTTTTAAAAAGTTCTACTTAAAAATTAACTTTTTTCGTTTCCAGTCCACAATGCAGCAATGGATCCGATTCAATAAATAATGACTTTAAACCAAAAATTTAATATTCAGTAATAGTATAAGAATAAATTTTTAGGAAGCATAAAATATACGAAGTACATAATTATAATATGCTCTTATTTTGGTACTTCTGGTACCTTTTTTAACTTTGTGTTAATTTAACAACATTCATCACTGCTCTAAACAGCTGGCTTCATATTGCCATTTAAAAATTAAAATTTTTAATATTTGTGCTGTGCTTTGTGAAAAATAAGTAAAAAAATATAATAAATTATATAATCAATATTAATAAAAAAAAAAAATTATTATATTTTGTTTTTAGTGGACGACGAAAAATTAATATTATTGGTTTGTTTTGTTTTTATTTTAATTTTCTGTTGACATATGACACGTTTGTATAACTGCAAATACGTACGTACGTTAACGTACTTACCGTTTTTACGACATCAACGTTTGGCTAACCAGGCCTTAAGAATTTGAAGTAGCAGAAAATTAATATTAAATTTTTTAGTAAAAACTTTAAGTTGTCCACTGAAGTTGTGTAATATTTTTGTTATTCTGTTATTCGTTTAAAATAAAAATGATCTGTATTTTCAATATCATGTAAAACTTATCTGTTTGAATTATTTTGAAATATTAATAATGAGGGAAGTGAGTAAAAAAAAAGAATTCCAAATCTCTTTAGATTTTGAAGTTAGAGGAACTTAAAATTACGATTCCCATCACATACCAGATAATTAGATCAAAAACATGGCTTTAAATTGAAATATAGTTTTGAAATTTTATGTTCTTTTTATTAATTTGTTTATATATCCTAAAGGATTCTTAAATTTTCTTTTTTTAACCAAATTTCAACAAAACTGTAACCAGAATGAGAAAAATAACCAAATTTTGAAAACATAATTTTTATAGAAGCAATTACAAACACTTCTTTCAACCAATTATTATTTTAAATTCAAACTGTAGAAATAAAATATGTTTTTTTTTTTTTTTATTTCAAAGGAAAAACTTACCAAAAAGAAAATAAAACAGTCAACACTACAGAAGAAATAACCAACTTTAGTTAGAAATAATCAAAAGTGACTGGAAACAACCACAAAGACCTTATGATTTAAAACTAATAAAAATGTTGAAATAAAATTTTTACAATTTAAATTTACTAAGTATTTAAAGAAAGATTAATATATTAGATTCACTGCTTTATTCTGTTTGCCAGCATAAATGGTTTTCTTGTTACATAATTTTGCGCACAATTAAAGATCCCCATCATGATTTTTATATATTTGTTTGTTTGTTTGTTTTGCTAATTGTGCTATATTTGCCAAAATATAACACTGCCAAGATGAAAATATTTTTGCGGTAAGAGGAAGCAACTGGCAAGATAAAGCACTTGGCAGCAAATGTTGCAATTATTGCTCTTCTGAGTACTAAATATATATGTACTTATATACTTATACATATATAATGGGTTTTTTTTTTAGAGTGACACAAGTTTAAATCATAATAAAAAAAAATGAAATATATTTTTAATATCAACATAATGGGCTTTATTGAAACGAAAATGTTATGAAATTAATGTTTAAATATAATTTCTGTCATCTGGAACACCAATTTTCAACAAATTTTCGCAGCATTTGCGTCCATCTTGCGCCGATAACTCTTCGAATGTTGATTTCCAGGTGTTTAATTGTTTGTGGTTTATCGGCGTAGACAAGTGATTTAATATAACCCCGAAGAAAATAATCCAGTGGTGGTGGCCAATTAGTTGGGCCATTACGTGAAATTATTCTTTAATCAAAAGTTTCTTTGTGTAAATAAATTGTGGCTGCGTCCTGTTGGAACCACATATCAGCATGATTCATGCCACGTAATTGAGGTACGAAGAAAGTTCGAATCATGTTCCTATACCGTTCACCATTGACAGTAACATTCTGACCATCATCGTTTTTGAATACATATGGGAAAATGACTCCGCCGGCCTGTAAAGCTCACCAAATAGTTATTCTCTGAGAATGTAATGGTGTAGATTCTCCTCACTCCAAATGCGACAATTCTGCTTATTTACGTACCGATTCAACCAGTAACGGGCTTTATCGGAAAATAAAATTTTGTATGGGAGTTCAATAAAAAAAAAATTCCAAATGAACAATTATTTTAATTAAAAATTTCAACAATTTGTATGCGTTGCTCTGGTGTAAGACGGTTCATATTGAAATTTCAAAGCAAACTTGACAAAAAGCAACTATCAGCTGTTAAGTGGGTGGTCCAATAAAGCAGTGATGCTAACTCAAAGTTGTGATTCTCTATAAAAGACAACCATTATATATATATTTATTTTTCTATTTACTTACTTACTTACTTAGCTGGCCATAACAACCCGTTAACGGGATTTGGCCTGCTTTAACACTAGTCTCCAGGCGTCTCTGCTAAGCGCACGCCTTCTCCAGTTGGTCACACCAATTGACGACAGGGTTTCATCAACTTGGTCCTTCCAACGTAAACACGGTCGTCCTCTACGCCGACGTCCAGTGACCTTCGCATCGAAAACTTTTCTCGCTGGAGCGGATTCATCCATCCGAACAATATGGCCGAGCCAGCGTAGCCGCTGGATGTTAATGCGCTGAACAACACCCACATCGCACAGTGGAAAATCGTAGAGTAAGACCAGCCCATAATTCATTTTTAAAAAGGTTCAAATTACACCATAATTTTTCTTTTATCGAAAAGCTAAGTTGTCGAACTTAACAATTTGAGGAAAATATTTGATGTTTGGTCAGTAGTAATACTCGGAAATAAGGACCGTATTCACAGCTTTTTACGACAACGATTTATTACTGTAAGAATAAAACATATTTCAGAGCATATTTTTAATATAATTCACATTAGAGTTAAGGAGTTATATACCTTATTGGAAAGGCAATTTGATGTAGATTCCGATTTTATAAATAACGGATCAGGTTTTAGTGAAAATATTTGAAGTTTTAGCTGCTGTATGATGTAAAGTTTTTTTGGCTGCATGAAAAACTTTGGTAAGGCTTTTAATTAGGAGCTCTGCTTAGCTCTGCGCTCATATGTATAAAACTTTAAAGCTTAATATATTAATTAAATACTATAAAAATATTAGCTGCATATTCGTGCCTAAACAAAAGTTACATTCAATAACGTTAAAAAACTCAGTTATTTAGATAATTGAACAACAAAAAATAAAAATTCCGTTATATAAAAAAAGTTGACTAGTAGGCTATTGATGGAAAGTTTAAGAATTGTCACAATTAATATATGTATGTGATCTTCTTTTGTGAAGAGATTATTAAAAATCAGTATTACATTAATTAAAAATGAATATTTTTAAGTGTTCTGTGCGTCAAATAATTGATACTTATATTGAAAGTGGGAGAAATACACAAAGTATTAAGGTTTTTGTTGAAAAAAATTATCAACTTTCTGAAGAAAATATAAAATACATATATAGTGAATAATATAAAAAAACTGACATACCAAGTTTTAATAATCGGTGGAAGAAATCAAACAGATCTTTAAAAATATTAAAAAAAAATGTTGAGTGGTAAAATGGGGACTTTGCACATTGGTTATAATAATTCCAAAAATGGTCAGCGTTAACTGAAAATCATAAAGCAATAAAGAATCTTAAAAAAGCTAATATACAAAAACCTTTTCGTGAAGAGTTGGGATTAATTATTGATAAGCCAAGACAAGGAAGTGGTAACAGCAATGATGGTAATACCGCTAGGAGATTTTTTTTAATTTTTCGCGATCTGCTGATATAACTGGAGTAGATAAATAATTAATAAAAAGGTTTCACATCATTCTTCAAACTTTATCGTCGGATTTAATAATAGACCCTAGAAAATTTGGTAAATATGTAATGGAAACAGCAAGATTGTATATAACAAAATACAACTGGTATCATATGCCATCATCTGTCCACAAAATATTGATACATAGGGAAAGCATTATAAAACATTTTGCAGTGTTGCCTATTGGTCAGCTGTCCGAAGACTCACAAGAGTCACGCAATAAAGACTACAAAAATTATCGTTTACATCACTCTCGAAAATGTTCGCGATTAGCCACTAATGAAGATGTTTTCAATAGACTTCTTTTCACCTCTCATCCATATTTAAGTAGTATAAGAAAACCATCCGCCAAACTTGCAAAGTATTTGGATGAAGATACGCTTAAACTAATGAAATAACCACATAATAGCGATTTTCAAAAAGAAAATATCACAGTTAAAGTGTTTTTAAATATTTAAAGTTACACTATATCGAACAGAATGTTTTCTAAGTTTATTTTTTACTGTATTATTTAATTATTTTCAACAATATACATCGAATATATAGGTTTTATTTTATAAAATCAAAACCCAGTAAAAAATGGTAAAAGTGCAAATTAATAAAATCATATTAAGTTAGGTGTGGGTTAAAATGACATCACATAAATTAAAAATATTAAAAATGTTACATAATAAAAATGTTGCATAATAAAAATGTTAATATAACAAAAAAATTTATTTAATTTTACTATTTTGTAAACTTCTTACCTTTATTCTGAAATAAGTTCTGGTTTAATTTAGCTCATATTTTACAGAATAATAGCAAATATACTTAATATTATTCTTGCTAAATTTCAGAACCCTATGTCTAAGAACAAAAAAGTTACAGATTTTTGATCCGATAAGGACTAAAATTTTCCACTGTGCATCGCCGAGAAGCTCATACAGCTCATGGTTGGTTCTAATGCGAAACTCATCGCCATGCCTTAGAAGACCAAAGATCTTACGAAGAACTTTTCTCTCGAACACCCCCAGGACCGCTGCATCGGCACAAGACAGCGTCCATGCTTCCGCACCATAGAGAAGCACCGGGAGAATAAGCGACTTGTAGAGTGTCAATTTCGTCGCACGAGAGAGGTCTCTATTACTAAACTGCCTACCGAGACCGTAGTAGCACCTGTTGGCCAGTGTGATTCTTCGCCTGATCTCTAGACTGACATCATTTTTGCTGGTAATGGCGGTGCCAAGGTAGATGAATTCCTTGACCACATCGAATGTATAGTTGCCGGCTGTAACCTGGGAGCCGATACGATCAACGTCCCTACTCGTCGACAACATGTACTTCGTCTTGCTCTCATTTACCGCCAGACCCATTTTAGCAGACTCTCGTTCGATAGCATTAAAGGCTGCGGTGACATCTCGCTTGGTATGCCCAATGATGTCTATATCGTCTGTATACGCAAGGAGCTGGACACTTTTGTTAAAAATAGTGCCATTACGATGCACACCCACCTTTCGCAAAACACTCCCCATGACGAAATTGAAGAGGTCGCAGGATAAGGGATCGCCCTGTCTGAAACCTCGCACCATTTTTCGGTTAAAACACAAAATCGCAAAAAATCGAGTTACGAGGTTGCGTTAGTAAACCATCGATATTCAGACCTTATTTAAATAATTTTATTGGACGTAGTTGCATACTGTCTTGCGAAGAAAGTTCAAATTTATTTTTCCTATTTTCTTTTTCTTTTTTGTCTTAAATTAGAGGAACTAAATTTTCATTTTTAGTTGATCTTTGATTGAAACTAGAGTGTCCACCATAATAATTATAATTAATTTTAGAGAATTAAAAAACAAATTGTTAATACAAATGTAACTATGGTACCACTTTAAAAGTTTTATTTTAAAGTTAAAGTTTATTTTAAAGTTAAGTTTTATTTAAAAGTTTATTTTATTATTACAAATAAATCATCTTGCGAGCAAGTTACGGTATTTGACATTGAGCAAAATTTCATATAATTTTCTAGTAATTTACACTGAAAATTCTTTTCTTTCTTTTTCAAATCACAAAGTATTTTTAATGTGAACGAAGTAATTACATATCATTATTACTAATTGATAAGAACTCCTTAGCTAGAGTTCTTGATTGCCTTAAATAAGAAATTATTGACTCATTTAATAGTTACTTAATTATTTCTGATCCAATTAGAGCATTTAAAAAAGATGAAAATCCTACTCAGATTTCCAGATCATTTACAAAAAAAAAAAAAAAAAAAAAAAAAAAAAAAATTGAAAGTAATTATAATTTTTTGTTTTTCCAAATGTATGTATGCGTTCTTTTAAAAAAAAACATGTTTCGTTTCTATTTTTCTAATTCCTTCATTTGATGTTCTTTTTTCTAATTTATTTATATTCACCCTTATTCTATTTGGCGTCGTCTATAGAAGGCAATGTCGTTTTTAGTCGTTTATTGCCGATCGGTATTCCAGTTGGCAATATTGCCGTTTATCGATCACTGTTAACATATTTTTGGTATTCTGTAAGCAAATTTGACGTCGTTATTGTCTTTAATTGCCAACGATTTTGTCGTCGTCATTTTTGGTGTTGCCTACTGTTGTTCTTTGTTTTAAAAAATAGATACATACCTACATATAAGAAAAAGTGTGGTTGAAAAATACATTTAAATTAACAAATTTTAGTTAATGTGCGGTTCCGTTTATTTGCGGCTATAATCTCAATGTGCGTTCCGTCCACACGACCAATTACACCTGGAAATCCTGTTTTTTTTTTTTTCGAAAAAATAAAATTTAATTTCTTATTTTTAGCTTTTGTCATGCTAAATTTTATCCACTGTGGACGAGCTATCTCTATGGCGTCCAGTGTTTCGGGCAAAACCTTTGCCACCATTGGCTGTGAAAGTCCCAGGTTATAATCGTTTCCAACCCCTGACCAAGAATCGTAATGTCGCTGCCAATTTTATGGTGTTTGGAAAGTACGTTGATGCAGTTCCTTTTTTAAATGAATAAATAAAAAATTTGAACATGATGATTTTAAATTTACTTCTTCTCATTGGGCAAGTAAAAAATGCAGTCTTTTATCCACTACTAAATTGGTTTTAATTTCTTCTTCATTGGAGTTTGAATCAAAAAAGAAAAACATTTTTATTAAATTTTTTTTTTCACGAAACTATTTTTTTTACAAAACAATTAAAAAGCTGTCTTTAACATTAGAGATGTGTGCTGTATTTTATTAACATTATCGATAAACAGGCAACGTCGTCATAATACTCTTATAGAATACCAAATTAACATTAAATTGATGTTGCCGTTGTTTAAAATTGCTATTGTCTTAAAATTGCTATTGTTATTGCCGACGCCAAACAGAATAAGGGTGATTATCATTGCAGTTTTTAGTGTTTAAGTTTTTATTCTCCAGCGGTTAATTTTGTGGTGTTAACAAGTTATATTCAAAAAAAGGAAAAAAAAAAATACAAAAATAAAATCTCTTACTTGCTATTTTCGCTACCCTTAATTGTCTCTTTAGCCACAGTAATAATTATAGAGTTTAATTAATGAGGTAAGTGCTGCTAAAAGCAAAGTTTTTTATAAAAATTAAAAAAATATATATAAACAACAGGAAAGAGGAAATATTTTATATTGTCAGAATGTGTATGCATTAGTGTGTGTGCAAAAGAGTAGGACACCAACATTTTAATTATGTAAGCAAATATTAAAAAGCGTCGTTGCAGGGAGGAAATTGGGAATTTACGAGTATGTCTCTTATCGCACAATGATATATTTTAAGTTGGCAGCTGACCTTAAATCTTACTTCATTTAAAAAATTGATAATTTTGTAAACTTATAAAAATTACACTCTAATTATAAAGAGCAGAGTAAGAAAAGCCATAAACTTGGTCTAGTATAGCAGACTAGGTCTTCTGTTGGGAATCGGGAATCAGAAACTATTACATTAGCAGTCTTGCACACTACCTTGCTAGCATTTGGAAGACCTGTTTTTGAAAAATCACTTGCTAAGTCTTTTTAGAGTTCTTTTGGAGATCAAAAACTGAATAATCACTTTCAAGATCAAAAAATTACTCGAAAATGATTAGCGCTAATGTGTAAAATAAAATCGATTTAAAATACAATAAAAAATTCTATAGCAATTGCAAATTAATCTCCAGACGTTTAAAATGTGATTATTATTTCAATTATTTATTATTATATTTTACTCATTTTTAAGATTGAAAACACTTAATCAAAAACAAATCATGAAGGTGTTTAAAAAGTGATTTTAATTACGTATTTTGAAAATATTAAATTCTATTTTTTCTGTTTCATCACAGTCAGCCAGCAATTAGGTGAATATTGGAAAAAAGAAAATATTTTTATTTAAATGCAAATGCAATGTCGACAAATAATCCTTTGGTCTCAGAAGACTTTCAGTAAAGTGTCAAATAAAACATGCAAGTAAAGCTCTGAACAATATGTATTAGTTTTGATTTTTATTTAGAAGATCTTATTTACAGTGCAATATGTGTACGTTCGCCATTTTACCGAAGAAAATCATTGCAAAGACCGGCGGTAAGGACACAATTTGTTAGATTTGCTGTTCGAAAAGTTTATTCGGATATTTCAACCACATTGTTCAGCTGGAAGTGGACTAGCGTTTGTTTGTTTTTTTAAACTTTTAATTTTAAGAGCTATTTTTAAAGAAAAAAAAAACTTTTTTTTTAATAAACTTAAATTTCCGATGTACATACATCACACGAATATAAATTTTTTGTTTACTTTATAAATGAAAGTAATTGGTACTAATAAATGATCAGAAAGCGATTCAAAAATGATCATAAAATTACTAGAAAAAGTGTTGAAAATAACTCTTAAATTACTTTTTAAGAAAAGTCGCGGGTAATCACTTTTTTCTCTCTACAAAAGTTTTTTTTATGATCAGAAAATGAGCCCATATTCTAGATTTTTAGTCGCGCAGATGAAACAAAAAACACTCGAATTTGATTAAAAATTTCAAAAAATGCTAGCAGGATACCCACTAGACCACTTAGGCACCCAAAAACAAATTTAATTTCCAAGAAAACGTACATGTCATCCATTTGGATGTAAAAAAGTTATGGACTTTTGCCTTAAAATATAGAAAAAATTTATAATTAAACAAAATGCGGTAGAAATATCTTTAAAGAATGTAGAAAAATATTTATATATATATACAAATATATATGGGCAATTTAAAAAATTTTCGACATTTTGATATTTTTTTTTTCCAATTTTTTTTTTTTTTTTGGATGACACGAATGACGCTTTGGTCACGTGAAGGGTGATATTTTAGCATACCAAAACAGTAAGCGTTAATCATTTATTGCAAACGGCGCGAAAGTTATGGAGGTTTTAAGTTAAAATCTCGTTAAAAAAAATTTTAAGTTAAATTTATTGGTTTATTTTAATAAACGTTGTATGGATGCATGAAACTCATTTTAAATTCATCAGTGCAGTAAAAATTCATCAATGCACTGATAAAATACATAAAAAATATCAATTATAATTAAAATTCCTTAACATTAAAAAACGCGAGTTTTTGCAAAAATTTGAATGTTTCACCGATTGTTATATGTGTTTATATAACGCATAACTAATTTACAGAAAAACAATGTTCTAACTTGCAAATTTAAAAAATAAAAAAATTATATAAGAATTATTTTTGAGGTTAGGATTTTTTTTTTTTGATCTGTAAAATTTAAAATAATGAAAATTTTTTAATGCCTATTCGGTTTTATTATCAAGCTTAAAAAAACCTTTCATTTGGTGTCAATCGCGGCGGAATCTATACATAACTGCAGATGTCACAAAGCATAATGTGTTTGAAGAAAATGCCGCTGTACCAGCTAAATATGGACCGAATTCAACCTTATTTATATATGATCTTTAGTTCACCGCCGCATTTCATTTCCAATACTTTACATTGATTTTAAACCACTGATTAACTAAAAAAAAAACGTGAAACAAAATCATGAAATTGCGCAAAATTTTTATTTTCTTTATAAAATTTTTGTATTTCAAAATATTTTAACGCCTTCTTGACGTTGAGGTGCCATTTACTAAGAAGTTTAGATCACGCAATACATAAATCAGTTTTAAAAAAGATTGCAAATGTCAGACGCGAAAAACTGTCATTTTTGACAAATTTACGCCAATTTTATAAAAGTTTGAGGTCATCGTTGTCAGCAACTAGAAGCCTGACATCGACGTGATATGGCGCAAATTTTAGAAAATTACATGATCTAATAAATACTGTTGACGAAATGAAATTTTCTTGAACGGCGCAAAAACGCTATAAGAAAAACTGCGAAAATTAAAAAATCGGAAAATTTTGGTTTCAAAACTGAACCGCTGTACAACTTTTTCCCAAATAGTAGTATAGGCATAACTTTTATAGTGTAAATATCTACTAACTCTAGTGACTTTATTTTATATAAGTGAGCATCGGAAGTTTAAAACTAAAAGTAGAAAAGTGATGAAATATGAAAAAACTCTTGTAAATTTCAAGCCTTTTTTTGAGTTTTTCGATATTTGAGTGCCCATAACTTTTAAAAATAAAGAACTGATGGTCTGAAATTTTGAATTTCCCAGTTTTCTAGTGTGGCCTACCATTCCCTTTTGACCGTTTTGGTCAATTCGAAAAACTGGAGAAATAATACGCATCTGAACTCAGTTTCAACAAATGTTGAAAATTTTTGAAATTGCCCATATATTTTTTTTAATAAAATTTTTATTAAGATACATTAATATTTATGCAAATTGAGGGAAGATATTAGATGTCGGTGGGAGCAATAGGACTTACTACGCTACTATTGTCGTAGTGCTAACTAAAGTACGAAAACGCCTTAACAATTGTGGATTTCTTTCATGGTGATTTTTTATTTTTTTTTTTTTTTAATTTTAAGTAACATTAATAAAATGATTTGTGGTCTTTAGTATTCTGTGGGGCTAAGCCATATTATAACAAATTATATTACTTTATGAATGGAAATTGTGTTGGAACAAATTTAACAAGCTTTTAAAACTTTTGTTATTACAAGAATATTTGAATTACAGCTTAGCTGGTTGACATTTTTCTATATTTTATTTCTTGTACTTATTAAAAAAAAAACACAAAAACATTTTCATTTAAATTATTAATTGTAGCCTTAATGGTTTAAATAAATACATACAGAAAGCATATGTAAATATATAAAAAGAATTTTTTTAGAGCTTTTTATCTTTTCTTTTTTCATTTGTTATGTGCTAATCTAAATATATAAAATTGAATGTGTGTTTGTTTATTTGTTTGTTTGTTTGTACCATATAGGAGACCAAACCTCTAGACCGATCTTTCTGAAATTTTCACAGCATTTAACTGGGACTCCGGCATGATTAATAGGGTACTTTTTTCGACCATGCCCACTTTTACGCCCACTTTTTTAAAATTATGTAATTGCTTCCATATAGTTTTTAACAGATTTACTTTAAATTTTATACACATTGTACTACAGGCGAGGTATAAATAAAAATTTCTTACTCCACGCCCCCTTTCACGCTTAACTGTATTTCAAAGTTTTAAACTTTTTGTTCTCTGTACAAATTTGTTCCTTCCAACGGATTCTTTTTTTTATTTGGTAGTATATTGCTCTTAATACTGTTAACGTCGCCATATAACTATGAACCACGTCACCGCCGTTAATTTTATTATATAACGAGGGGGTAGCGAAATACACCGGGTTCAGCTAGTATTATACAAAAGTGCTATACATTCTTGTAGAAACGAAAACAACATATAAGCTGTGCATTTGTAATTTTCATATATACAGGACTATATGATCTCACATCTTTTTAGTGCCTTTCTACACAGAAAATAATTTTTGCTGAAATAATTTTAATTATTACAATAAATTTTTTAATAAGTAGAAACACACAAGTAGAAATGTTAGTGCGTATGTGTTTTTTTAGTGTTGTGTAGTATGATATATAATGAATCAATATATGATTACTTTTTAATTTAAAATTCGTATACTTATTGTTATTTATGTAATTTAAATAAATGTTTAGCAATAAAATAAAGAAGACAAATTTTGCATACATATATTTACAATTATTTTAGTTTAAAAACAATATCTTGTATAAAAAAAAATAATAATTTAAAACTTTAAGTAGTGGTTAGTATGTTAGCTTACAAAGACGACAGCTACGGTTCAAGCCCCGGCTCTGACATCTTGAAGCAAAGAAATATTAAAAAAACTACTTTTTAGCAGATCAGTTATGTTATGTACATAAGTATGTATGTATAAAAAAATATTATTTTTAAAAGAAATAAATTACATTAAATGTTTTTTGTGCGGTGACACATACAATACTTCCAATGGTTTTTTTTGAGCATTTACAGGAGCATAATGTTTCACGAAATGCTAGAGAAATTGCTAAGTACTTACAATATTTCGAATTTGAATACAAAACTATTTAGCTTCAATTTTATTTATTTGTTTTAGAAATTTTACACAAATGGAAAAAGGGGAAAAATATAGATTAAGCCCGAAAATGATAGAAGGCTGTCCAAAAGTATATATATTTATATGATCGTTTTTTGGAGTAAAAAGAAAGTATAATGGTAGTGACATAATTTTATATTAGTAAATTACTTTGTATGTTTTCAAATGGACAGTCTTTAATAAAAAATAAAAAAAAAAAAAAAATAAAAAAATTTTTATTTGCAAATCAGTGGTGGGATGAAATAAAATTTTAGGTCTGTTAATTAATGTTTTAATCGGTTTAAAATTTTAGCGCCAATTAATTTTTTAATTGTAACAATTAATGTATTTGATTAAAAAGTTTAATTGGTCCAATTAAATATTTAATTGAAAATTATTTTTTTTTAAAAAGCTCGACACTATTAATTTTTTAATTGATATTATTAATATTGTTTGTAAGGGCAAAACTAGTAAAAAATTTAATTGGCAGTACAAATGTATTAATTGAAATCGGTTTTAAATTTAAATTTTTTTTAATAATAATAATGAAATAAATAATAAATAACAAATGTAGATATTTAGAGGAAAATAATTCCAATTCTTAAAATGTAAGTAATTACATACATACATAACTGGCCTTTACAACCCTGTGTCAGGATTACGGCCTAGCTTCTCGCAGCACTCATGTTGTGTGTGTAAATTTCTATCAATGAGTACCGGGACCTAAAGTTTAATGTCGACTCCGAACGACAGACTTGAGAAGCTCTTTCATGGCAATTAATTACTCTCAAGCTTTTGCCAGAAGACTGCTGAGAGGTAGTCGCCGAAAGAAATATTTTTTTTCATATTTCTTTTTTCAAGATGTCGGTGCTGAGATTTGAACCCGGCACTATCGTCTTAGTAAGCCAACGCACTAACCACTAGACCACGGCGACTACAATTACATGTAAGTAATTACTTTTTTAAAATATTTTTCTGCTCAAAACTGCTTGTGGACACATAAGCGTACACCTCAACACTTTACGATTTGCTTTAAAAAACACATCATTCTTATCATTTTGACAGCGGCAATAGCAGTTATGTCAGAAAAATTGTCCAACTCGATGACATTAAAAAAGCAGAAATAAAAAAAGAAATAATTTTCTTTTTATATTTTTTACTCTATTTTGAAAACAGAGTTCATGTGATTGTTCATTCCATGTCATTTGCATTTCATTGTTTGCGGGCAAAACTATATAAAAAAAAACACACATACGAACTACTATAGGACACAATGCAAAAACTTTAATAGAATTTAAAACTTTGTTTGTTTTTTAGTTTGATTTTTGCTAAAAAAAAATCTTAATTGAGGTTCTATTTCAAATTTTTTTTATGAATTTAAAATAATTTAGCATTTTAAAGACTTTTGCCAAATTTAAATTTTCAGCCTTTTTTTTAAATATATGTATTTGCAAATATTTCTGTATTCATGTAGTCTTTTTTTCTATGCTTTAAAATATTTAAATATTTTATATATAAAATATTGATACTGGGAGCAACTAAACCAACTATCACATAAAACGAGTAGGGAAATATATTCCAAATGACTCACTCAATACTGCACTTTATTCAAGGATTATTATATTTTTTTCATATTTTTACTTGTTGTTGTTTTTTTTTTTTATTATATCTTGCCTATGTATTTAAAATATAAATTGAAAGGAAAGAAAAAAAAATGAAGAAAAATTCTTTCTTTTCCTCTTAAGTTTTGTATTAACAAATTGAAAAGTTCATAAGTTTCCGGCAAACTAGTTTTGTGAGAAAGAAAGGAAATAAGCCAGTTATCGCCTTTGTATAACAGTTATACATAAATTTAGAAGCTATAAAACTGGAAGAAATATAAAAAAAGAGAAATATAAGAAGACTAACAAAAAATTCAAATACATTTTGCTAGAATTTAAGTTAAACTACATAGAAAAATTTTATTTAAAGTAAGGGAAATATGTTCATTATCATTCAACACAAAAAAGAAAACTCTATTGTTTCTTTTTTCAAATTAGTTAATATTGTTTTCTTTTAAGTATTAATGCTTATTAAAAACCATTTTTTTTTAATTGCATAACAAATCTATATAAAAAATAATCTACAAGATTTTATAGAGAAACCCATAAAAACGTTCAATTTAATGACTTTCAGTAAACGACTAAATTAATTATACGAGAGTGTAGAAAAAATGTAATTAAATAAGCTTTAATTGCAAAGTCAAATCCTAAAAAAAAATATTTAAATATTTTGTACACGGCTTCTATGATCCTTTTGTAAATTAATATACTGAACAGTATATGGGTTTTGGGATTATTTTAAAATCTAGCAGCTGATACAATGGCAGTCTAATTATTTCTTAACGCTTTTAATTTTCCAAGTTATTAACTTTAAAGCAGTCTTTAATATTTTTAGTCTGCATTAGGCATTTAGACTACGTTTTTTATTTGTCTTTGACAACCATTAAAATCGGTCAATAAAATTAGTTTTTATAATCAAATATAGCCATCAGTTGCGAAAAGCATTTCGAAAAAATATTAGGAAAAGAAGAAAAAGAAAAAACTTGACACATGCTTATCTCAAAGTAATTTAGTAGACTAGTAAACTACTAGTCATAATTTCTAAATTTAAACCATTTAGCATGTTTGGTAAAGGCACCCTTACACGACATGTTTTTTGCACATGTTTTTTAAATTTACAATACATACGTTTTTTTGTGTCTGTAAAAATTAATTAATTTACATAAGGTTTATCATTTTTACTCACAAGAACTATTTTACACATAATCCATCGCCGACTAATGTTTGTGCAGGCATAGAAATTTTATAACATATGTGTGCACATACGAAATTAGAGCATGCCCTAATTGAAATTTTGTCATAAAGCTTTCCTTGTGTTTTTTACACAAACAATGGTTTAGAAGTCACACACGACATGTAACTGTTTACTCATGTAAAAGTTGACATTAACAGTGTAAAAAACACGTCGTGTAAGTGTGCCTTAAGTTTTGAAAACACAACTCGTTACTGTGAAACTGTTATGTACTATACTACTTACTATATCCTGTCCAAATCACAGAGTAGTTTTCCAAAGGATGACTCTGTCTTTTTCTTTTCTTTTTTAACAGAGTAAATTAAATCACTTTATTTATTTTTGGAAAGCAACTATTCGCAGGAATATTTGAAACCAGAAGTATTATGTAATATGTTTTAACTCAAGCTATAAGAGTTAAATTGAAGTTTTTCATGTTGTGATTTTGTTTTTATTTTTATATATATATATATATTACAGCAAAGTATTTAGAGAAGTTTGTATCCACTTTCACAAACTGTAATATAAGATATATTATTTAAATATTGCCCATTTTGTATTTAAAATTTAAAGGAACTGATATAAACGATAAGCTATTGTTATTTAACAAAGCGGTCATCATTGAGTGTATCAGCTGTTTTAAGGTATTTAAGAGCTGTTATCAAACAAAGAGAAAATTGGTATCATTTCGTATATTAAATTTTTAAAGGGAAATAAAAAACAATGTTAAAAAGAGAAGTGATAAGTCAGTCTATTTTCATTTAACAATCTCTGTGTTAGAGTTAAATAAAAAAACCTATGTCCAAAGCTTAAATTGTCTTTAATTTGAAAACAATTTTCGCATAAAAAACTAAACAAAACAAATGCTTAAACAATTGCACTTAAAAAAATATTTTTATTTTTTATTTTTTGAGCAAAAAACATAAAAGGGTTGAAGAACGTACAAAAGATAAAGGAAACCAGACAAAGCATTTTTTTCTTATTATTTTATATCCTTTTTCTTCTTCTCCTCCTTTAAATGGCTTTTGTCTTTTCTATTTCTACTACTTTTTGAAAAATACATTTGATTTGTTATTATTTTGTTGTTTTTATTTCTTTCTTTTTGGTCTTGGGAGTTTTATTTATTCATTGCTTACTTCTTTCTTCCCTGTTCATGCTCTAGAATACATAAAGACAATTAAACGTAAAAGATATTGCCTTTGCCATCATCGTTACCATCATCATGGCCATCACTATAACCATCATCAACATCTTTAGTTTCTTCATTGTCATATTACTGAGTTGGTTATAGAGAATAAACTTTAGATATAACCCAGAACCCATTGAAAGCTTCTAACTTTTTTTTTAGTTTCTCCTCCTTTTTTTTGCATCATTAAAAATACAATAATAAAATACAGAACAGCCACTCTAATTTGCACATCAGGACACTGTAGTGGATTAAAGAAAGCAGTTCGTTTTGGCAAAAGAAACACTTAAAATAAAAGAAAACAGAAGTTGAGATAACAACAAAAAAAAAAGCAGAAATTGAAATGAAATAAAGGTAGTTAAGGAAAAAATAAAAAAAAAATAAATAAATAAATAAAAAGAAAATCCAGCACTAAAACGTTAAAATATAGACAAAAGAAGAAGTATGAAAATTGTACCTTAAAAAGAAGTTTCTGGTAAATGCATCAGAATTCTTAAATTGTTGAAAGGATCACTTCAGCAAACACTTAATGTATAATCGAGATACTCTCAGAATTCTAAAAATTTGTCAAAATAAAAAAAAACTTTCTATTATATTTAACCCTTTTGTCTACACTCAAAAATTTTCACGTAAATATACACCAGAGATAAGCAATGAGTACTGAAAAAGTGAGTATACTCGAATCATGATTCATAATTTCTTGTACTTATACGCCTTCATACTCTTGTTAATGTAATGGATACTCTACTCATCTCAAAAGTTTGAAGTATTCATCGCATTTATATTTAACAATAAGTATGATGTTGTTGACTTCAACTCTCCTTAACTCAGTGCATACAGATGAGAAAAAATAAGTATGATTCGATTACAAACTGTTGTGTGTTTGCTCTGCTTACTGCGTTAGTACGAGAGTAAATTAATGCTGTAAACACATTCCTAGCTACCAACCATTTACCACACGACTGCAAAAGAGAAAGTTTTGGGTTAAACTATGAATCGTGTTAAATAAATACTATGTTTTTGACTATGTAATTTATTATCTTTTTATTATTTTTCGTCAATAAAAAGAAAATAGATATGGTGTATATAATAATATACATTCAAAAAGTAACAATGTACACAGGCGAAAAAGTTAATGTGTATAGGAAATATATTAAAGAAATTAAACAATTTTTATTTATTTTATTTTTATAAGCAGGTTATAAAAAAATGGATTGCAAGAGTGAGATTAAGGAGAAAATCAGTGTCGGAGGTCTCCGATTAGTTCGGAAACATAAAGGCAATAGTCCGATATGGGTAATTTTCGTTCCAATAATCTATTTTAAAAATATTGATTATAAAGATGTAGTTTGTTAAGTATACTACAAGTTTTTACACTGTAAAATTTAAAAAAAATTTAAAAATAATTTTTTTTTTGTTATGAATTTCTTTAGAACCTATTTAGAAATAATTAAAAAATAATCACGGTATAAATAATAATTATGATATAATTGTGAGTATCATAATATATTCTTTTTATCTTCTTTAAAACATTTCCTATAAACTTACACTTTTTCGCTTATTTGTGATTATTATTTGCATGCTCATTTTTGTATACACCATATAAATTTCCTTTTGTATTGTATACGTCTATCGACTAAAACAGTAAAATTTTTTTTTGTATGATTCGAGTCATTCGAATCAATTGTGAGTATCATAAGTATTTTTATAAAATTTTGAGTCCAAATGAGTATGAGTTTGATGTCAACATTCGGCTCATTGCAACCTTTATTAACGAATTAACGTTGTGTGAGTATGAGTGAGTCAGAGTAGTTAAATTTCAACTACTTTTACTCACTTATACTTAAAATTTCATAAGTGATTATGAATCGCTAAAAAGCGACTCAATGCTGATCTCTGATATACACCCAGCATACCTCGGTATCTCTTACTGTATTAGTTTTAGTTTTGATACTACATATTCTTTTTTGATTTTGGAAAATCACCTACTAAAAAACTTCACTGTTGGTGATTTACCGCCGAGATACTGGATTCTCCCAACACATTCCTTGCAAACCAGCGAAATATGGAATTAAGTTTTGGTGCGTATGTCACGCCATTACTTCATACCCATGCACTGAGCAAATCTTTACTTTTGTCATCTACTGGGGAAAGAGAAGAAAAAGAAAAATCAAGACGACCATGTTGTCTAAGATTTGTAGTGCAATATATTTCGAGGAAGTGAACGAAGTACTTATGTGTGACAATTTGTTTACAAGTTACAATTTATAATAAATTCCAAAGAAAAGGCAAGATACTCATCATTATTTGGGTTTCAAAAATTTAATTTAATTTTGTTCTGTCTTTGTCAAACTCCAGAAAATTCGAGCATAAAACCCCATGTAAAATTTATTATCGCTTATTACTTTGCTACTGTAATCATAAAAATCAAATAATCTTTTTTCTACTATTTGTTTGTTTATAATTCTGAGAATCATAAAAAAGTTCTCAATGTTTTTTTCCAAAGAATTTTGTTCATATCTGGAGAAAATTTTTTAAATTCATACCTTTACTTAATTGTGAATAAAAACGAAACGAGTTCCTCGATTTTCATGATTTATATCTCATTTTCTTCATATGTTATGCGACTTTACGCAAAAGTTGTAGAACTTGATACGTTTTTATCGTTTTGGATTTTTTCTGAATTAAAAAAAAAAAAAATTTAATTTTTTAAGAAAAAAAAAATTTGTTTGCCTTCATACATTTATTTATAACTGCGAAACTGCTGCTTATGTAGCGAAACGTTATTATATGAAGGAAATTGTAGTTCTTGATTTTTCTATATTTATTTCAGCAAAATCCGATTAGTTGTTCTTTAGTTATGTTAAACAAACGAGCCTTATCAGAATTGGGTAGTGAATCAGCAACAAACTGAGAGGTAGCACCTGGTGGCACTTGAAATTGATTAAAAATGTTAAAACACATATGAGAGAATGTATTAATAGTGATTTCCAACTATAGGAAAGTATTGCTAAAATTGCAGGTCCAAATGTTTGGATAAAAAAGGGATTTTTGTTATATGTTCATAAAAATAAACAAACAAAAAAACTTAAATCTGTGCAGAGTTTATTTTCCCAATTTTGGTATACTGAAATATCCTACTTTTAATAAAAAATAAAAACAAAGACTTTAGCTCACATAATAAAAGAATATTCGCTTTGAAATTCTTAGGTTTAAATTAAGTTGGTTCAGTAACTGAGCTCAGTACTGAGTTTGAGACGGCTATAAAAAAAACTCGCAGTCAGATCGTAGTAATTCTTTTTGATTTGATTGAAACATTTAGTCCAAAATGTTAAAATATCACTGGATATTGCATGAAGAGTATGTTGAAATATTGACTTTTTTCCTCAAAATCCGCAATGTGCGACGGGTTAAATTAAACTACTCTCAACAACTGTTTCTTTTCTTTATTATGAGGTAAAGTTAAATTTTTGGTATTTTGCTTTATAAACTTAAATTTCCCATATGCAGAAAAACTCTAATACGCCCATATGTTGCAAAATATTTTCATTTTTCAAATAATAATTTTAAATGAGCTCACTTTCCGTTTAGTGGTAGAATCTAAAACCGACAATAACTTAAATATATGACACAGCACAACAGCTACAACGTTAATAACCAGAAATATGTAAATTGAATCAAATCAAATGAAATATAATCACAGGCCAAAAAAATATAGGCAACACACACAAATATTTATGTATGTCATAAACAGTACTACCGTATCAATTCAGTTTATCATATAGGAAAGGATGGCAAAGGTGAAAGGGGTGTGAATTTTAATGTGGTTGAAATGCAATTGAACCGCAAAAACCATTAGAATGAACAGATGTCATAGCATTTATGGTGAAAAAGCCAATTATGGATCAGGTGTTTGTTATGTTATTCCAAGACTAATAAAAGCAACATAAACATTGAAAAATATTTAAATTAAATAGAGAAAGCAAGCATATAAAAACCGCAAGTGTATGATATTGAAATAATAAATATAAATTGAATATTAATAAATTTAGAAAAAGATGAAGAAGAATAAATAAAATAAAATTAAATTAAAATAAATTTCCAAAATGACAAATTTTATTTTAATAATGAACTATACGTGCTGTGGTGTGTATACGTAATGTCGCTTTTGAATTAAATATTACTCATACTTACGTTCTGATGCTGTATAAGTTAAAGTAGTTATTTAACCTTTTGACGACGAAGAATGTAAAATTGGAAATTTTCAAATTTTGTTTGCGGATTCTTAATCGGAAACATAACATTTCAAGACTAAAGTGCTGTAAACATTTAAAAATTTTTGATCCTTATAGGAGAAAAATCATGGGACATATGTGTCCCATTCGTCGTCAAGTATAATTATTTGGGAATAAATACATTATAATTACGGCTCATTTTTGTCGCTATAAAAATAAACATGGGCATTATATAACAGTATAAATTAATTATATAAGAATATAGCCAACAAAGATTGTAATTGTGACTTAATTTCTAGTCAACTCTCGAACGGTTTACATGCCCTAATTTGTGATTTTATATACGGTTTGAAAATATATTTACCTTCAACATATTTCAACATGTAATATAATTTTAAGAATGAGCAGATTGCGTCGGTTTTATAAAACTGAAAGTGAAATTCTACAGATTTTGAACGTATCGGATACTAAAAATGATAATAGTTTGATAGTTTAATTCACCAATAGAGTACTTTACAAAACTTTATTGTGCACAGAAAGGTAAAATATTTTCCATAAGTAAAAAAGAGTTGAAAATACTTTTTGAAATGATCTGCCGATACAGATTGTCAGAAATCTTTGATGGCCTACGATGGAAATATATTCAATTCCCTTTATTTCCACGGTAACGACTGGAGACCTTTCCCGACCAGTAATAAATCAATTTAACTCAGCTGTTGGAAATTCTTTGAGTCAAGCCAAATGCCAGTCTATAGATGAGCATACCGTAAAATTTACCAGCCCAAATATACTGAAACAAAATATGCAGGACAAACCCATAAGTTAGGGGTTAAAATTGTGGTGCTGTTGCATATATACATAGGAAAAAGGGAAAAGAGAGAGAGAGTTTAGCATTCTAGGTGTGGCAGCAGAGCTGGAAAATATGGGAAAAAATTTCGATAACTTTTTGAATAGTCTAATATTACTATATAAAATGATGATCAATGGAATACGAGCCTGTGAAACTTTGCGACAAAATTGTGCACAAATGCCAAAATTTGATGTCAATAAAACGTTTGAAGATGGAGACATCCAGATCTTAATGTCAAATGGAATTTTATTTATAAAATGGGTGAATAACCGTGCGGTTCATATGGGATCAAATTTCATAAATCCAATCGAAACTGTAAATGTCAAACAACGCAAGGCTGGATACTTACTAACTTACTTACTTAGATGGCCATAACAACCCGTTAACGGGTTTCAGCCTGCCTTAACACTAGTCTCCAGGCGTCTCTGCTAAGCGCGCGCCTTCTCCAGTTGGTCACACCAATTGATGACAGGGCTTCATCAACTTGGTCCTGCCAACGTAAAAACGGTCGTCCTCTACGCCGACGTCCAGTGACCTTCGCATCGAAAACTTTTCTCGCTGGAGCAGATTCATCCATCCGAACAATATGGCCGAGCCAGCGTAACCACTGAATGTTAATACGCTGAACAACGCCCACATCGCCGAGGAGCTCATACAGCTCATGGTTGGTTCTAATGCGAAACTCATCGCCATGCCTTAGAGGACCAAAGATCTTACGAAGAACTTTTCTCTCGATTACTCCCAAGGCCGCTGCATCGGCACAAGACAGCGTCCATGCTTCCGTATCATAGAGAAGCACTGGAAGAATAAACGACTTATAGAGTGTTAATTTCGTCGCACGAGAGAGGTCTCTATTACTAAACTGCCTACTAAGACCGTAGTAGCACCTGTTGGCCAGTGTGATTCTTCGTTTGATCTCCAGACTGACATCATTCTTGCTGGTAATGGCGGTGCCAAGGTAGATGAACTCCTTGACCACATCGAATGTATAATTGCCGGCTGTAACCTAGGAGCAAATGCGATCAACATCCCTACTCGTCGACTGGATCCGACTCGCAAGGCTGGATCCGTAAATAAAATTACAGTGACATGTCCAAAATTGATTTCGCAATATAATACAGGAGTGGGAGGCGTTGATATTATGGACTAAAAATCGTATAGTGTTATGTAACTCCTGATTAACTTTAGTAAGAAATTATTACTTACTTTAGATTTAGATTTACTTACTTTCAGTCGTATTACGAACATGATCGTAAATCGAAGATTATCTTCTAGATTTTGTTTTTGATTTACTGGATTCGAAATTCGTTGGATATTTTTAAACAAGAATGAAAGGTGGAGGCAGGAACCGGTGTATTATTTGCACAAGAAATGGAATAAAATGTGATTTACGGCGAACAAAATTGTTTTGAAATTTATCACAATTGAGTTCGATATTGTTTTAGTTTATGTATAGGTATAAGATATCATAATTTTAATTATATCATAAATTTAATTGCTCTTGCTTTCTTTGTTTTTCAAATATACAAGTTAATAAAATAAAAACATATGCACAAAAAAATATCCCTTATTTTTACCGTTGACGACGAATGGGACACATATGTCCCATACTATTTTCGACCTCTCAAGAAAAAGTATAGAACCGATTCAAAATCTATTAATTAATAAGTTTGTAAAAGGCATTGGTACATCTAATACTAAAAGTTTGTCCAACACTATCAATTCGAAACCGAGATATAAGTAAACAAAAATTGTAAAAAAAAAGATACAAATTTTTAAGTTTGAGACCAGTTTAAGCACAGCTGAAACAAAAAAAAAATTAATTTTAGTGCATATTCCAAAGAATGCATTTGTTTTTTATCGAACAGCATTGATTACATTACAATTCCTTGGAAAATGGGTCTTTAATGACGAAAAATCCAAATGGGACATATATGTCCCGTTCGTCGTTAAAGGGTTAACTAGTCGACTTATTCATACATACACATATTTTGTATTCATCATTCATATTCTTAATTCTAATTCTTATTACTTACATACTTATTCTTATTGCCTATTACTTAATTACATTCTTTATAACTTATTTTTCTTAATTCTGTTTCTTGAAGTACACTGCCGATCACTTGAATAGGTTTATTAATTTTTGCTCTTATATTTTAATTTTTTTCATATAAACTTTAGGAGAATAATTTTTGTTTCACTTAAATTAAGAGATATTATGAATAATCATATTTTAGGAAGAAAAGAATAACGGTACAATAAATAAAATTTTTGTATTTTTTGATTTTACTTCAAAATGCTACGAAAACAGGTGTAAATTTTTTGTCACTTGAATAGGTTCACTAGGAATAAAATTAGTTTGCTTTTGACCATCGACAGTATAATTAAAATTTTAAATATTTGTGAGTAACTGCAATAATTTTTTATATTTTTTATATAAAATGAGGATCAGCAGGCGATTAACTGGAAAATAAAGAGGTAAAATTAAAGCATTCAAAGAAACTGCCTTAAGCCATAGGAATATCACTTATTGCTGCTCGTAAAGCAACACGGTCTCATTTTGCACGAGAAGACATGAACGATAAAAATGAATGGTATCGTGTTGCCTTCTCAGACGAAAAAAAAAGTTTAATTTGAAAGGTCCCGAGAGATACAACTACTATTTGTACGACCTACATAAGGAGAAACGCTTTCTTAATCGTCTCGTCTCTGTGAGGGAAGTGTAATGGTGTGGGGGGCGTTTTCATATTATGATGCATTTGAGCTTCAATTCCTTACATCAAAAATGAACGCGAATAACTACAAAAAAGTACTTGAAAAGGTATTTCTATATTTTTCTGCTATTTTTAGACCAATTCTCTTCATATTTAAGCAATAAAATAATTCCCCGATACCTAATACCAGGGTTGTAAAAGTGTGGATTCAAAGCCAAAATGTCTATAAGTTGGAGTGGCCACCATATTCCTCTGACTAAAATATTATAGAAAATGTATGGGGCTTGCTTTCTCGCAAAGTCTACGAGTGCGGCAGACAATACGAAACCGAATAAGCTTTCATTGATGGAACTAAAATAGCTTGGTCCAAAAATTTCATCATCATTAATTGAAAACCTTTATATCTCCCTCTCAAATGGTATTCTTGAAGTTATATCGAATAAAGGAGGATATACTCATTAATAAATCATCAAAACATTGTAAGAAATCATAAAAAATAAAAAAGTTTTACGAAAAAATCATTTTCTTCTTTAATTTTTTAAATAAATGATACTGAACCTATTCAAATGACCCAAAAAATTGTGCGGAAAATCATATTCGTTTTGGGAAAAAAATTACTACAATTCAGTTATTAATTATTCAAAAAAATTTTTTTTTATTATAAACTCGCATAATCCAATATTTTACAATTTTAGAAAATAATATAACTAAAAACTTAATTACGTTTAGAAAAAAAAATTAATTTTAATGTAATGAAAATAGTAAACCTATTCAAGTGATCGGCAGTGTATTATTCTAGTTTATTCGTAAAAAACTTGTAAAGCGATCCTCATCAGCAAGGAGAGCGAATTTCAGAAATTAAAACTGTACTTCCTATTTTAAAACAATAAAACTTAATAAAAAAACAAATAACTACAATAGTTTAAAAAAGTGTTTTATTAAATAATTTGATCCTGATTTTAATTTATATAGACTTACAACTTTATGCTTTCAAACAAAGCCATATACACTTTGACGTTTGAATATTTCTAATACATAAAACAGTTAAAACAGTGTTGTGGAACGGTCAATATTATTTATGTGTTATTTTGTTTAAAAAACAGTGGCTTCCGTTTATGTGTTTTGTGATTACGAGTACAAAACTTTGATTGCCATCTATTGTTAAAATGATTTTAAAAGCTTAGTAAGGAAATGAAAAGGGGAAGAAACGAACAAATGTAATGTTTTTATGCTGTTTATATTTAATTAGTGTTATTGTTATACACAATTTATCATTTAAGGTTTCAAATGAATATCAATTTAAATAATTTTTTTTTTTCAGTATTAAGAAAATTTGAAAATTTGTTGTTGTTAAAAATAAAAATTTGAAGGTTGTACCTAAAATATTTTAGAATGGGTGGTGGTGGTAAAAGTGGGCCAAAGTTCAAAATTTTTTTCCGATCATGTTTGTAACAATATAACATTCAAGTACACCAAAACTAAAATTTATACCTAAAGTATTACGGACAAAACGGCATTTTACAAATTTCGATTGTATGGTAGGTGGGCGTAAAAGTGGGCGGATTTTCTTAATTTTTCTTTTAAAAACTGAATTTGTCTCAAAAATAACCTGTGCAAAATTTCAGAGCTCTACAATGACTCCTTGTATTTAATGCCGGCGTTGTCACACTGTGCACCGTGTATAGCGTTAGGCAGTCAATTCAGAAGAGACCTTTCAGTCTTAAAGCCAGACATTTGCATGAGTTTTCTTTGTGGGTGTTAGTGTGCTAGTGTTATTACCAGTACTACTTACTACACCACTACACCTGGGATAAATGGCAGTTAGTACCATTTTATTCCCTGTGCACTACTACTATTGCCTGGGCCTTATGACCATTTGTATCAATAGGGACCCTCTGCACTACTACATTGAGCTGGGCTTGACTGTTTTCGTGAGCTGTAAAAACTCGTACTGGCTGTCCGATCACTACGACAGCCAAAACCCAACTGAATATGTAGTACTTCGCAACAGAGTAGTCGTGCACAGAGAAGTTGAACTGTAGTGAGCGTAGTTTTGTCGGTAAACTCAGAGAGCCAGAATTACCACACAAGAGAACCACTTATTTGCATACCAAGGTACTGGTACATAAAACCGATATAAAGAGTCATATGAGTCGTATTGAAAAATAAAGAGTGAGTTAAGAGCAAATAAATGAAATAAGTTCTACACTCTTATTAACTGAGAATGCCGAACACACCATGATAATAACAGGACTGTGCAAAAGTAAAGATGTAGTTGTGTTGGTGAGAAAATGAGAATTACACTGCTGAACGTGTAAGTAGCAGTAGCAGCAATTGTTTGAATTTTTTTTAATTAAAATTTATATGTAATATTTCATCTAAAAATTGAATTACTTTCAGAACAATTTATAAATATTACTCTGCTATACAGAAATAAAAAGTATTTTTCTTTTTTTAACAAAAAAAAAAATTTTAAATTTCTTTTTTTCATTAAATTTATTAACAATTTTATAAAAATAATGAAAATATCGATGAAAAACTTTTAAACTAGTATATTCTTAAATGTTCTATGATAAATAAGGTATTGGATTTACAAATGCATTTACTGTGAGTATCAAAATAAAGTGTACAAAAACATGTTCTCTAAATTAGTTTTTATTTCAGTCTTTAAAAATACGATTTTATATAACATTTTATGTTTTTTTAATTGTAATTCAATTCTCTACTTAAACATAAAAAAACAACAAAAAAACTTACAACAACAAAAGTTATAAAACAAAAACAAAATCTATTCCATATTTTACGCGTCAAAAAAAGTGTACAAATATTATTCATTATAAAAATTAGTATGATTTAGTATTTGGTTGCTTTTCCTTTAGCTTTAATAACGGCACTTAGTCTTCGGGGCATCGATACCACTAGTTTTTTGGTTATGTCAGATGAAATTTTCTGCCACTCCTCTATTATAACGGATTTTAGCTATCCTTGTTAGTGATTATCCTCTTTCGTATTTGCCGGTCGAGATGCTCCCACAAATGCTCAATCGGGTTAAGGTCCGGTGATTGGGGAGGATGATCTAATGTTTTAGGAGTATGATAAAGCAGCCATTCTTTTACTATCCTTGCCGTATGTTTGGGATCATTGTCTTGTTGAAAGATCCAAGGTCCCTGTAAGCCCAATTTCTCTACACTACATGGCAAATTGTTGTTCAAAATGTTTAGGTAGTCCATTTTATTCATGGTATCTTCAATAAAAGCCAAGCTTCCCACTCCACTAGCCGCCATACTTCCCCACACCATCACCGAACGTCCTCCATGCTTAACCGTGGATATTAGATTTTGTTCAGCATACTCTGTATTTTTTGTACGCCATACTTTTACAGGTTTTATCTGGCCAAATATCTCAAATTTACTCTCTTCGCTAAACAAAACGTTATTCCAGAAAGAACCATCTTTAGTTTCGAACTTTTTTGCATACTCAATACGTTTTTTCTGATTCAATAACGATATTAGTGGCTTCTTTCGCGGCAGTCGACCATGTAGACCATTTGCGTGTAGAGCTCTTCGTACTGTGCTGGCGCTTACGTCGATATTTTTTGTTGCTGAAACTTCCTCCGATATTTCAACAGCACTTTTAAATGGATTATTCTTCACATCACGCACAATAGATCTTATTTCAGACTCACTTAAAGATTTTGGTCGGCCTGCACCAGGATGATTTTCTACTTTGCCGAATTTTTCGTGCTTATCAACTATTTTCTTTACTGTATTATGGCTTCTGTTTATAATAGACCCGATTTCACGAAAAGTTTTACCCTCTTTTCGAAGTTTTATCACAAGTTCTCCGACATCTGTGGATGTTTGTCTACCCATTTTTAATAAAATAAATAATTTCTTTCTAAAAAGAAGTTATAGTCCGAAAATTGCGTCTGTCTGATATAAAACATTAATAGTGATTTAAAAGAATGCAAGAAAGTAAATAAACAACCAAACATAACGGTATTTTATACGGTTCTACTTCGCTAAAATGCTACAAAAAAAGATGTACACTTTATTTTGACGCGTAAAATATGCAATAGATTTTGTTTTTGTTTTATAACTTTTGTTGTTGTTAGTTTTTTGTTGTTGTTTTTTTAGGTTTAAGTAGAGAACTGAATAACAATTAAAAAAAACATAAAACGTTAAATAAAATCGTATTTTTAAAGACTGAAATAAAAACTAATTTAGAGAAAATGTTTTTGTACACTTTATTTTGACGCTCACAGTATAAAAAAATATTTTTGTGCATTGCTATTAATTTTGTTCTCACTGCAAAAAATAAATCAGCGTACATCCATCACGCATGTTAACTCGTCGCTGTTTCATTGACGACTGAAAGCAAGAGCGCAACTGCCATCCCTAAACAAAAGCGGCAAGCGTTTTCTAGCTGTCAAAATTTCTCATGCCCATACAATTTGTTGGAGCATCCCAAAATAACGCGGCGGCAACGCTTTGCAATTGGAAAATCCAATTTTGACAGAGCGTTTAATAGTAAAGTTGGCCGCAAAAGGCAACTAAAATGTAAACAAATAGCAAAAAAACAGGGTTCTGATATAAAGATATGTTATTTGCATAACCATGTTTTATTCGTAAAGGCAAAAAATAAACAAAATAATGAATATTAATATAAAATAAATAAATAAAATATAATAAAAATAAAAATAAATAAAATAGTACTATAAAATTTAGTTTATGTTACAAAATACCAATAGAGGAATGCAGTTTATTACTAAAATAGAATTGTTATATAAGCACATGTTTTTGTATTACCCTGTTTTCAATGTTTTGAAAAAACGTTGCTGCTCTTATTTAGGGATGGCGGTTCAGAGTAAGCTCTGAGAGTTGGAGAACGTTCCGCTTGCCGCTTTTATTTAGGGATGGCTCTAAGAATACATGTGAGTTTAGCTAAAGCACAATTGTGTATGAAATTTTTATTTTTGCACAGGCCTGATAATAATGAAATGTTTGATATCATAACTAATAACATAATTATGATATCAAACTGAATTAAATGATATGTATTGATTAAAGTAAGAGTTAATGATAATTACAGCAAAAGATAATTGAATATAGTATGTTAAATGGAAACAATTGCTATAATAAAATATAGAATTAAATAATACAAAATAACTAATACAAATAATATAATAATAAAATTATATTATGTAACGAAAAACTTCGTTACACAACTAAGTTTCTCAATTTTGATAACTTTTGTTCATGCATCCACTCTGTTCCTCTCTCTGGTTTAAATACACCATTTATAGACTGTTCAAAATCTTAAAATTAGCTGAATAAATATAAAATATTTATGATCTTTATACTTAACATAGTTAAAATTATTCTTTTTAATATTTTGCTACAATGTATTCATATCTGCCAACTTTTAGGAGCTTTTAGTAAGTGAATACAAAAAGTCGAATTATCGAAGTAGTCAATATAAAATGCATCACTTAAAGTTGCAATACTGGTTGCATTTTGGGCATCAACTAAACATGCTTTAGAAATTTAAAACACAAGCCCAAACAAACAAAACAAAACTGTATAGGTTTAGTTGAGTTAAAGGAAAAAAAAAAAACAAACGGAATATAAAAAACCCATCACGTTTTGGATATTTACCAGGAAATTGAATAAATTAGTTGGTAGATCATTGCGGCAACTACGAAACCTACTTTCCTTTCACATCTTTTTGCTCAAAAAATTTTTTGTTTTTTGTGCCACCTCAAATACTTTTGTGGTTACAAAAACCAAAGAGCAAAATAAAAATAACAAAGAACAATTGTGTAAAGTACACAAGCCCATACGCATTTGCATATGTGTGTGTAGGTGAAAAAAGCAGAAAAAGAATTTGTACAATAAAAAAGAAAATAAAAACCAGTCCCAAACAAAATATTTTAGATTTTCACCAAACTGGTAACCCAAAACCGCGTATGCAAACGTTAGTAAGGATTTACAAGTGCATTAGACATGTGGTTGGCCAAAAACTTTCACTCACTTTAATCAACACTAACACTGTGTTAAACACACACACACAACCGCTTTTATACTCCTGAAAATAAAGAGAACTGCAGAGGCGTAAAAAGAGAAAGCATAAGCAAAGGTCTGCCAAGTATTTTTAATATATTTTTTTTATCTTTTTCTGCTAATTTTGCAACTTTTAACGTTTTACCAGTAAAGGGTATCAAAAGTTATACTTTCACATATACACATACACACGCTAATTTATATATTAAACACACAGAGTTCAAATCTTTCAACTCTTGAGTAAATGCTGTACATGAGAATTTGTTTGAATATGTTTTTGTGGCATTTGTGTTGTACAGTTTTCTTTAGCAGTTTGTTTTTCGGTGGCACATTTTTAGGTTATTTTTTTTTTTTTTGGTAAATAATTTAGAAACTAAAACATCAACCGCTAGCTACCATATTAAATTGGTAAATACCACACTACTACTACTACTGTTGTTCTAGTGATGACAATGCAGGTGAACTATTTTTGGTTTAGTCTACTTACCTCTATATTTTTTTTATTTTTTATTTTAAACGTTGAGTCTATAAAATGCTCTTTTCAAGAACACGTGAAATATAATAAATTTCGGCTGCTATGCACGCGAATAAACTCAAAATATTCTGGAAAGAATTTGTAGTCGTTTACTATTCTTTTACACCGACAATAAGTGCCATTTAAAACGTGTCACAAAACAAACGCCATAAAAATTACCATCTAAAATTGGTAGCTATTTCTCGGTAACTACCGGTGGTGGGCCTCAAATTTACCTCTTTAACTCTTTACTTAACTGAACTTCGTCTACTAATTCCACAAGTAAACTGAAATTTAGAAAACGTTTTATTTAAATCTGTCTTGCCTTGAGCCTCTCATTTTTGTTTTTTCTTAAATTTTTAATTTTAAGAAAAAAAAAAGGATACAGGGGTTTTTCATTTAATTTTAAATTTAATTTCGTTTAATTTTGAAAGAAATAATTTTAATTTGTATACATTTCATACTTTTTTTTTTATACAACTTTGGCTTTATTTCAGCAATTGGGTGCCCCAGTGGTCTAGTTGGCAGTGTGCTAGACTGCTAGCGTAAGGTTTGTAGGTTCGATTCCCACCAGAGACTACACCGAGCATTCGTCTCGAAATAATTAGATATAATATTAATATTGAATTCTAATTTAAATCTATATAAATAAAAATCAATGTTGTTCGTTGGTCATCGCATCAGTTGAGAACAGCTGGACCGATTTTGACGATTTTTTTCTTTCTAATGATCGTCGTGATCCAACTTAGGCTCTTACGGAAAGAACGTTTTTCCTCGTCCAATTTTATGCCCATTTTTTTTATTTACCTAAAATCTGAAAACGGCTCCATCGGTTTGACTAATTTGTAATGCAGTTTAGGTTTACAGCTGGGGTATGACTCAGTCTGTCCAAGTTCGAACTTAAAGGTCTGCTTCGTTTAAATAAAACACAAAACTCCTTTCGTGTACTATAATATGAACAAAGCTTTATTAACGAAACCTTAAGCTAACTTATGTACTACTTATTCTATAAAACAGATTCACGACCTGCAGGATGGTGTTATCAGCTATGTTGTCTCTGCTTTCAGGAATACTATTGTCTCGTTCTATCACTATGACTACGATGTTGGCCTCGGGATGTGCGCACAATCGCCTATGGTCTAGATAACGAGAAAATATGAGAAAACAGAGGTCGGATTTAAAATAATTGTTAATCCAAGATTTGGGAATATAAGATACCACGACGGCAAGGGGTATTCAGGAGATCTTGTCGTCGGCTACGGTTAGTACGAGTATAAAAGGAATTCGAGGGCTTTTATACTCGGCAAAATACTTCGGTTACGTCAAATACGAGTGTAAGAGGATTCGGGAGCTCGTACACTCAACAAATCTACACGATTTACAATCAAAAATACGACAAGAGGAATTCGGGAGCTCTTGTCATCAGCTACGATTAGTACGAGATTAAAAGGAATTCGGGGGCTTTTATACTCGGCAAAATGCTTTATCTACGTCTAATACGAGTGTAAGAGGAATTCGGGAGCTCGTACACTCAACAAATCTACACGATTTACAATCAAAAATACGACAAGAGGAATTCGGGAGCTCTTGTCATCAGCTACGATTAGTACGAGTATAAAAGGAATTCGGGGCTTTTATACTCGGCAAAATACTTAATAAATTAATGCAAAAGGAATTCGGAGGCTTTTGCATTCAGCTAGATAAAAAAATAACTATTATCAAAACTACAGCCATAAAATTACTATCATGAAACTACGATCATACAACTACGATCATAAATCTACGACACGTGTCAACTACGTCGGGGAGTAAGTATCGTCGTGTACCCACTCTCGATTTCATCCATCAAACTCTGTTTACTTATACAAAAATATACTTTACCACAATGAGAATTATATGCTCCATCATGTCATTACATGAAATATACATATTGTTATTATCATTAGTATTATTATTAATTTTCCAATTCCTCTTTGTGCGGTGTCCGTAGGTTTGATGGTCATACAGCTGTTTATGCTTGTAATAACTAGAGTTGTTGTTGTTTATTACATTTACTCGATAGCAGCAGTGTATGTGGTTGGTGTACCTGTTTATTTTATATGTTTATATTTATTATACTTTTGTAACGCCACGTTACAAATTTATCTTTCAAATATTTGTATTAATCCATTTTAAGTTTTCATCCAGAATAAAAATTTGCCACGCCTACTTTTACGCCCCCTTTTTTCTATTTCCTTCTAAATACTGATTTTTGTATGTATTCAGAATACTTAAAGCCAAAGTTTCGGAATTGGATGTGAATCAATCAGAAAGTGGTCAAAATTGGACATGTGAGCGTGACACCTCCCATACCAGTTAAACCACTGATTTTTTTATACATACGTATCTTTAGAAGTGTTGAAGCTAAAGTTTCCGAATTTGGTGTGATTGATTTCGTAGTCATTAAAAATTATCAGTAGAAAAATGAGCGGACACGTAGACGTGGTAGCTTTCAGACAAACTAACTATTGAGTTCAGTTTATCTTGAAATCAGTAATAGTTAAAGTTAAAGTTAAAGTTTTTGAATTTGGTTTGAATTACTTCGTAGTCACTAAAAATTATCATCAGGTTTTAAGCTAGTAAATAAATTAAATATTTTAGCAATTTTTATACTCAACCGATGTTAAAAAGACTGCTCTCTTGCTAAAACAAAAACACTAAAATTTGTTTTTAATGGCTCGTTTATAATTGGCTACTTTTGGGTACAACATACATACATATATGCATAATAATAAATAATTGTTTATTACAAACTTGTTTTAGGGTTATGATCTAGTTTCTCTCAGCAACCATGTTGTGTGCGTCAGTTTTTTTTTTATGAGTACCGGAGCATACATTTTAATGTCTACTCTGAACGTCAGATTTGAGGAGCTTGTTCATGGCAATCAGTTACTCTCAGAGCTTTTGTTAAGAGGTAGTCGCATAAAGAAATGTATTTTTTACAAATTTCTCTCTGTCAACATATCAGAGCTGGGGTCTGAACCCAACGCGGTTTACAAAATGTTGAAATTTACTCACAACGCGATATGCTAACCTGTGACAACACGATCTTAAAATTATTATTTTTATTTAAAAGAAGGTTTATCCTCACAAATAAAATTTTAGAGTGGAATATTTATTTTTATCGATTGGTAATAACTCTGGCGATCTTTTTAATATAGAAGATATAATAGAAAAAACTTCTCACTTAAAAGTATCGAGAAAATTTGGTAAACCAGTTGGAAGCCAGCATTTCAGAAAGCGATGCTCAGAGCAATAGAGCAGAGCAATAGAGCTTATCTGCCTATCAAGAGATTTTCGAAACAAGAGTAAACAGACTTGAAGTCTTGAAGGGATTCTTTAAAGCCGGTAATCGCTGTATTCAATTCGATACTGATTTTGAAGATTCACAGCCAAAACAAAACGTTCGAGACAGACTGAAATCACATTACGCGTAAGTGATAAGGAAAGGTAGGATTTCATCAGACAGATAAATTGCCTTTTGTTATTATAAGTAAACTTAAATGTAAACGTAAGGCAATCTTCCCATATCTTTATCGGTCATTTTATGTTAAAGTTTACTTGTAATAACACAAAGCAATTTATCTGTCTGATAAAATCCTAAATTTAAATCTTGGAATTAAAATATTTAAGGAAATATGAATTTCTATCTGTATTTTGTTTTATTTATAGATTTAAGTATAATCAAGTTATATTTTATGTTTTAATAAATTTAAAAATTTAGAAATATGTGAAGTATATATGTATGTGCTATATAAAAGTCATTTTTGCGATTTGGAACCAAAATCCGATTTTTGTATGAAACATTCTTTTTAGGAATCTATCTAACGCTCTATAAGAGTGTTACCTGTATAAGTATATACATATATAAAAAATGTCCTTCTAAAACCTCTTGTGCAACTGTTTTTCAGCAACATTTGCATTGGCAAACTGTCACTAATGACAGTTTAATAACCTTGTGAAGTTTAGTGTGCCAAAAAAAATTTCAAACATTTCCTCTGCAATTAAGAGCCCACCCACATTAATACTATGTTTTCAACTTCTCGTTAAATGATTATATTTCTGCTTTTAGTAAAGGGACTAGAAGAGAAGAATCACTGAAATGCGACAGAGATTTTAGCCAAAAAATAGAGAAATGATAAAATGAACAGATATTGTTTTCGTTTAAAGTTTATGTATCATTAGTTAAGCTAATGTTGGCAATAAATGTTAAAAATGAAAGCTGAAGAGGAATTTCAATTTACAAAACAATTAATCAACAATAATCAAAGTAGCAAGTATTATACCATTTAAAATTCCTGATTAAATGTGTGAACTTTCAATGGTTTTTGCCAAGGCACTTTGGTAGATTTTTTTTAAAGGATGGCCTTTCAATGTCGACAAATTTTGAAAATTTTCATAGTTTAACAAATAGTCTTAATTCGAGAAAACTCGGAGCCATTGCGCCATTATTTTTGACTGTGGTTCTAGAAATGTTAATGATTAAACAGGACTGGGGCATGACGTTTTTTTCCATACAAATTGACACATAAAAACGCTGGAGAATGCAGTCGTGAAATAGAATCTATTTTATTTTGACAGCGTTTTTTCTTATGCTCTCATTTTTAGAAACAAATTCTCTCAACAAAGTTACCACACTTTAATTAAATTTCATACATTTTGTAAACAAACATATTGGTTTTTGTTGTTGGCACAAAGAAAAATAAGAACAAAACAAAATCGAAAAAACATTTGAAAGTTTAAATAAATTAATAAAATTTGGAATTTGTTAAATAAAATGAGTGATATTTTAGTAAAAATAATTGAAAAAGTGTGTAAAAATGATTAAATTATAAAATATATGTTCAATTCTTTGCAAAAACTCTCATAAACTTAATTTTTAATAGCTTTACATACAAGAAATGTAAAAACAATAAATGACAGTTTCTCTGAGAGACGTTTTTGCCTGAAGTTGCGGTTGTATTCTGTTTAATCATTTATTTAGAGTTTGATTAATGATTAAACAGAACTGTGGCATGAAACGTAAAATAGAATCTATTTTATTTTGACAGCGATTTTTCTTATGCTCTCATTTTTAGAAACAAATTCTCTCAACAATGTTACCACACGTTTATTAAATTTCATACATTTTGCAAACAAACTCATTTGTTTTTTGTTGTGGCGCAATGAAAGAAAAGAAAGAAAATCGAAAAACATTTGAAAGTTTAAATAAATTATTAATTTTTGGAATTTATTAAATAAAATGAGTGATATTATAGAAAATTTAATTAAATATATGTATGTATGAACATGATGAAGTTATAAAATATAAATTCGATTCTTAGCAAAAACTCTCATAAACCTAATTTTTAATAGCTTTATATACAAGAAATGCAAAAACAATAAATGACAGTTCGTGAAGTTGCGGCCGTCGTTTTAATTTTGGGCATGTTTTCTGTGAGAGTCGTTTTTGCTTGAGGTTGCGGTCGTATTCTGTTTAATCATTTACGGTTCCCAAGTTTAAATGAACAAAAATAATAAAAATTAACAGCAATAACCGAAAAATGGTTACAGTTTGACCAAATGTCTAGGTTTTTCTTAAATGTTCATAACTTCAATAGTTAGATTTTTTATTCTTACTTTTCTCATGATGGTTACAATCAATTCTGTCACCCCGTTTCGTCTTGACATTGTGTTGTGAGACACCCTGTATAGTTCGACTGCCTTATTACAGAGTCTGCACAAACTACTTGCAGTGTTCGGTTAGTGGTCTTGTTAAAATTCTCATGTTTTTGGCGGAGTATTTAATGCCAGACTCAAATATCCTTTGAACATAGTCACCAAGTAGAAGTTTAGAAAGCCTAATACTTTTTTGACGTAAAAAGAGTATCCGCCTCTTGTTTTATTTCTTCTCAATCAGTATGTTCTTCCAAACTTTCCTTCAAATTCCACCAAAGTGTTTTGGTACTATCAGTTGCATGTTGAATGTTTCCCTCCTGGCAGAACACTCAAATTTCTACATGTCCCCCCGGTCAACCGATTTAGCTACCTCATATTAAGATTCCCATACTAATTTTGAATCAATTTCATAGGAGAGTAGTGATAGGATGGCAACTTGACTATCAGATGGTAAGGCTATCTCCTGCCTTTTGAATCGTTTGTACTTTATTTTCTCAATATTAAAATTTTTTTTAATGAAATAAAGTCTCTAATAAATTTTCTTAAACATACTCTGCCTTTTTTCGTACATCACTTCTCTTATTATTTTAAACTCTTAAAAGAAAATTACGTTAAAATGTTGTATTTATTGACTCGAGTTATTTAGATTTTATTTTATACGATGCGGTCATATGATGGTGAAGGTTATTTAAGCCAAAGTATGTATATAAAAAGTTTGGTTTCTTTCACAAATTTTATTTACTTAATTTTTTATACTAAAAAAAACAATTGAACTGAAAAATAAAAAGAAAAAGATTGTTACGAAACGAAAATTTTGAAAGTAAATAATTTGACAAATTTCTCACTTCTTAATAATTGTACTGTTTGTGATGTACTCGTGGAAAGTTTGTTGTAATATATAAACAAAAAGACACTTTGAGAAGAATTTAAAATATTTTTTTTTAATGCTAACAACGTAACAAATTCGGCACAAAAAAAAAATTGAAAAGTTTTATAATTTCACTAGAATTTTGTTCGATTATAATGATATTCCTTTCCAACAATAATTGTTAAAAAAAAAGAAATTATTAGTAAATTGCCAACGAAATTATAAGAACTTTTAAGTAAGGAAAATACGTGCATGATGCATCCAATTTTCAAGACATATTTGTATTCAATTCAGACTGAGCACGTTTTTAAGAAACTACAAATAACGAAATCTATTTGAAATTATTATTTAAAAATTTTAAACGAAATTTAAGCAACAGAAATGGTTCTTTAACCAGTGGATCTTTAACAATTCCATAAGTGTAGTCAATGTTAACTTAACACGTCACCGAAATATGAGCTTTTTTTCAATATGTTCATACTTTGGATTATGATGTTCAGAAAGAGAAAAAGAGTTACGCAAAGGGGGTGCGTAGAACAGAGCGGTTTTTTCAAAATTATTATTAAAAAAATAAAATTAGAGGTTCTCCCACCCGCTCTACAAGAAGACTTTTTACAAAGAAACCGCTCTATTCCACTCTATTCTACATTGACAACAAAGCGCCACCTATTGGGGAATATCAGATAACAGCTAAACTTATTTAGCGAAGCCATTCACCATACAATCAACTTGCAACGATGAGGCAATTGCTGTTGATCATTCAGGGGCCTTTGAGTAGTCATATTGACAGTAACTTAAACCCACTTACATAAGGTGCTCAATAATTTAAGAAAAAAATGTATATATACTATCATTTCCAAAAAATTTCAATACAATGCACAGAAACATTAAGGGTTTACAGCTGAGTATTGCTCTCAATAAAAAAATATAGTTTCTTTAATAGATTGATTATTTTCTTTAGCCTCTACATTTATAAACCAGAGACAAATTAATCTTTAAAAGTCAACATTTAAAGATTTATTGGCGAAATACGACCGCATATGCTGCGCAATTTTTGGGTTCTGTGCATGTCGTTATCGCGGCTACATGTACAAAATAATATTAAACAAAAGGCCGTTTCACTAACATAAAAAAATTTTTAATTAAATTGAAAACATTTGTTATAGAAAGTTACTAAAAAAAAAACAAATTACAATATTTTTCGTTCTCTTTTCCTTTAAGTATTTTTTTGAATTGAGGCCACACTTTGAGAAAATGTTTCCAGCCCAATCGGCACCCTGAAAAATGGCCCCAAAGAAAAATGACCCCAACCCGAAAATGAAAAATGACCCCAAAAATTTTAATGGAGCACAACAACACGAAATTTTGGGGTAATTTTTCTATTTTTTTGGGGTCATTTTTCATTTCTTGCTTTGGGGCTATTTTGGATTATGAAAAATGGCCCCAAATTTTAATAATATTGCAAAATAATTTAAAATTATTTTGGGGTCATTTTCATAAAATGAGTAAAATATAAAAAGGTACAAGAAACCTTACGGAATTCGTTGTTCTGTTAGTGGTTTTTAGTAAATAAAATTAAAATTTTGTTTTTGTATTCATTCGTTAAGAAAATATAATTAATGTACGTATAAGGCCCATTATTACAACTTGCCGTTAGTTAAAGGTAGAATTTTATCAGACAGATAATTTGCTTCTTGTTGTTACAAGTAAACTTTAACGAAAAGGTAAGGGAATCTTACCAATAACTTTATCGATCACTTTAGATTAAAGTTTACTTGCAACAACAAAAAGCAAGATATCTCTGTGATAAAATTCTACCTTTAACAAACCGCAAGTTGTAATAATTGGCCTAAAAGGGTTTAATTAAATATTTCTCCTTTTTTCATGGAATAAAAACTTTATTAAAATAAATTTAAGGCCTTTTGTGTTAATTGGGGCTATTTTTAATTTTTAAAACATTACTTAATTTTAAGTTATTTTCTTTTTTCAAACTTTGTTTATTTTTGGGGTAATTTTTCACTTTAGTTTGGGGCCAAATTTCATAATGATTATTGGGGCGATTTTTCATTCTGAAAGATTGCCCCAGAAATGGGGCCATTTTTCATTTTACGCGTTGGGGCCATTTTTCTTTGGGGTCATTATTCATGGTGCCGCCCAATCAGCAGCACTGGCTGTTAGTTTGAAAGTCGTCAACAGATGAAGAGAAAACTTATATGATTGATTGTTTTTATTTTCTTTCTAAGGACTTTAATAAAAATTTGGCAACACAAATTACATTTAAAATTAAGTTAAAAAAATTTTATATATAAAATTATATATATATATATATACATATGTATGTACATATGTATATATAGCTATATATGTATATAAAATTTTTCCATAAAACTTTATTTTTAACAAACTACGGTCAGTCTAGTTTATTTTTCATATACTTAAGTGTGTGGTTTTTATTTATGTTTCATAAAGAAGAACCAAAAAAAAAAATAAAAACTAAAAATCAGTATTTCAAATATTAGTTTTATGAGTACTTTTCAAAAGGAAACATTTTTACAAACGCTAAAAAGTTTAAACATTTTTTATTTATTTTTATTAGTCTGGAAAAAATTTTGTAATTAAAAAAGTTTTTGTTGGGCAATGATTCTCTTTTTTTATTTTTTCCATTGCTCATCTCTTTTTTTTTAATATTTTATGCTCTATTTGGTTTTGTAGTAGTACTATACTTCTACTCATTAGTATGGTTTTTTATGAATTTTAATAAATAAATGCCTCCTTAAGCAGATTATTTTAAATCATTTTTAAGTAATATTTTAACATTATTGTAAAATTATTGTTTTATATTTTTACGTATTTATGTTTTAACTTTTGCATATAAAATCAAGGACAATCACCGTAAATCTAAAGTGCTATAGTGTTTTTTATATATCAATGGTATCCATTATTCATTAAAAGTTATATTTTTATATTTCAAAATAGTGAAAATTTGTCATCGTCATGGCTGTAGCAGGCAGTAACTTGGAGGCAATGTAGTAGTATTTGTAATATTAATTGAATTCTTATACTTTAACCCTCATCCCACCATTAAAAAAAAAAAACTGTCGTTACGTTAATGTATTTTACACATAAACAAATGAATGCAATACAGCAAAAGCACACAATTTTGTTTATGCCAAGCAGATCTATTCTATTGAACACACAAACTGTAAATGGTTTTTTATTTAAAAACCATCAATGTAAAAAGTTCGGTGTGCATCAGTGAAAAGTTTGAAAAGCATTGCAAAAAAATTTTTAAAAATTCGTTACAAAAAATTTTAAATTTTGTTGGTTGGTTCTTTAAGGTAACACTAGGCTATTATGGGTTAAACCCTTTTACATAAACAAAAACCCTTATATGTATACATAATATAGAATAAAATAAACCATTTAAATTGAGATTTAGAATTTATAATGCTGCACTGCTGCTAACCTTTTAATGATTAAACAGAATAAGACCGCATCTTCAAGCAAAAACGACTCTCAGAAAAAACATGCTCAAAATTAAAACGACGGCTGCGCCTTTACGAACTATCCTTTAATGTTTTTATATTTCTGGTGTGTAAAGCTATTAAACATTAAGTTTATGAGAGTTTTTAATAAGAATTGAATTTATATTTTATAATTTAATCATGCTTACGCACTTCTTTAATTATATTTTCTATAATATCACTTATTTTATATAAAAAATCATAAAATTATTAATTATTTAAACACTTCAAATATTTTTTAGATTTTCTTTTGTTGTTATTTTTCTTTGCGACAACAACAAAAAACAAATGGGTTTGTTTACTAAATATATGAAATTTAATAAAAGTGTGGTAACATTCTTGAGAGAATTTGTGACTCAAAATGAGAGCGTAATAAAAATCGCTGTCAAAATAAAATAGATTCTATTTCACGACTGCATTCTCCAGCGTTTTTATGTGTCAATTTTTATGGAAAAAAACATCATGCCCCAGTTCTGTTTAATCATTTAGTGTTATACGCCAACAAAGTGATTTTACTGTATTCTTTTTTTTTAGGACTAAAATATATAGAAAGATTTTTTTTTTCTATAAAGCGCCTTATGTTAATGAGACAAGTTGCTATCAGTTGATAAGACAAAGGTTGCCGTTCAGGTATTGTTTTGTTTTTTTTTTGGATAAGACCAACACTTAGGAGCTACATATGACACATGCTGGGCATTTTATAGGAATTGGAAAGAAAGGCTTTTTTTTAGTAAGCGTCTAATATGTAACAAGCTGCTGTCAGTTGAACACACAAAGGCCAGTGTTATACTTTTACCCTTGATATAATCAACAGCAATTTCCACATCTGATGATGTTTATTGTGAAGTGGTGAGGATCTTTGCTAAGTTGTTAGTATCCTACAATCCTACAACGCTTTCTCCTTATCATTAATTTCATAAATCAAAGGTGGATAGTGTGGAATGTGAGGGACGGCCTTCTTAAGAATGAAATTCTTAGTGGTTATGGGGGGGTAGGGGGGGAGGGCGTACCTCTTATTTTTTAATTAATTTAAAACTTCGAAATACAGCTCAAATTTGTTCCTGATTTTCTCCAGTGCTGAGACCTCAACCTGGGCTGCTGCATTTTAAACGAAGCGCTTTCGCAAAAATTAGTGCTTACCCATAAGCCATTTTGTAAGGGAGAAATTGTAAACAATCGCTTACACGTGCGCATCAATAATGTATGATTTTTATATGAAATGAGCCGTTAAAATGCAATAGAAAAGAAAATTTATTGCAACCAGTAAGCAAATATTATACAAAATCAAAAATAATAAATACCTTTATCCTATAGCATCTTTGGAAGCTTTAAGGTATGAATAAACAATATAATGCTTCCATTATTGCTTACAATTTTACTTATTGCTTCCAAATTTGAAAATTTTTCTTCTCGGTAGTGTTAAATTTTCCTGTTAATGATGGTCGTAATTATTTTTTTTTATAAAGATAACTAATTAAATTTAAATATTTTGATATAAATTTTTGAATTACTTAATTAAAATTTTAATATTATTTATTCACGATTTTCCCCTTTAGTAACGCATCTATCCTTCTGAAACCCAAGTAATGTTTAACACAAAAAACATTGTAATGTGAGAGGCACACAATGGCAAATTTTTGTGATCCATTTCTTTGAAATGAGTAATAAAAAATATGTGCTTTAATATAAATAATTTCTTAGTTAAATTCGCTGATTATAATTAGGGTTTTAATGCCTACCTTCTTCTTCTTCAACAAAAAAAAAAAAAATAACATTCTGTTCAACATATACTACTACTCGTTATATCGTACTTTGCTTCAGAATCAGAACTGTCTAGAATTAATCCTGTGAAATTGTTTATAGTTCCTGTTGTACTGCTATTACTGCTTGAGCTAACGGTATTATTACGTGGATTGTAAAGGAATCCTAATCTCTTAAAACAAAATATCCCGCATACGTTAGAAATAATGTTGCTTTAAGCTTAACACTAATTAGTGAAACATAAACTTCCTGTGGAGCAATAACAAAATTTTTCGTTCTCGTTCTTCTTTTAGATTTCTTGTTCTATACGTGTGTGGATGCTTACAGAAGTGTTTTTATAAACATATACAATAACACTTTAATTTAAATATAGGCCAAAATAGACATTAGCGAACAGAACAAAGAAAAAAATAAATTGCAGAAAATTAGCATTAAAAATAACCAGAGTTGGGTTTATTGCATTGAATTTATAATGCATTATCACTTCCACTACCACTAAACGACTTAGTATTAATGCAGCAATATTCTAGCCACCACTAAATGCAGATGGAAATAATTAACCACTAAATAAAACCATGTTAGTGGTAGTGGAAAATTAATGCATTAAATAAAACGAATTTAGTGGTAATGGATATTTAGTGCACTACTTCTGAATGATTAGCGGCTGGTAATATTAACAGTCAGCGCCATTAAAATCTTACATAGGGTGAACTGAATAATTTATTACATTTGAAAGTACTAAAATGCTTATTAAAACAATAACAACAATTTTTTACTTTATACAGGCGGACTCAGTAAGTTAAGAAACTAACATTCTCTACAATTTATTTTGACATCGACTTAAGCTATGTATGCATATATTAATATTATATCCATATATGAAGGTATATTAAAACGATAGTGGAACTGAGGTAGTGGAACTAAATTTCCATTTCACTATAGTGTAGACGTGTGTAGTACATGAACGACCTAGTTCAATTGTACTGCTTTTTCAATTGAACTAAGTGAGTCACTCTTTTTAATGAGCTCTCTTAGTTCAGTGTGTCTTTTTAAGTTTTGTTTCATTGAATCATGAATCTCTTTTAACATATCTCTTTTTCGGTCTGTTGTCAAATGCATACAAACAAATACACACATACTTTGGTGGCGGGATATTGATAATAATAAACACAAACAGTGCTGCCACTAAGCATTTTTTGTATCCAACATTTGAAAAAAAAAGGAATAATTGATTACATTTTTGTTTTGATATAATATGTATATTTATTTTAAACTAAAATTAATGTAAACGAGTAAATAAAAAATAATAAAACATAATAAATATTTATTTTAACAAAGTGTCAAAAAATATTAATTTATTTAATGGAAAATTTAAAGCAAATATGATTTACTTATATATTCAGCATATGCAATTTATTGCTATTTTTTTCAAAATTAATAGTTTAATTAAATATTTAACAATAATGAATTCGGAATTCAATTAAGCATCTTCTGACTGTCGCATAGTCCAATGAGGGGTTAATTAAGTGAAGATGGGTGTTGAAGATGTTGTTTCGTTGGAGCTGCATATAAAAGAAAAGGAGCCGTTGAACTAGAAGATCGAACTAGTTCTTTTTTTCTTTTTGAACTAAAAAGAGCGCTCACTCAAATGAACTATTAAGCACAAGTCTACTATAGTGCCAATGGAGTTGTATTTCATTACCACTAATTATTCAAAATTAGTGCACTAAATTTACACTACCACTAAAATCGATATATTTAATGCATTAAATTTCCATTGCCACTAAAATTTTTATATGTAATGCAATAAATTTCAACTACCACTAAAATCGTTTTATTTAATGCATTAAATTTCCACTACCACTAAATGTAAGAGGCGATAATGCACTATTTTTACCACTGCCACTAAATTTAGTGGAAAATTAAATCTAATGCAATAAACCCAACTCTGAAAATAACTAAACATTATGATATGCATTTGAGTTAACATGGCAACAATGTTTGGCATATAAATAAATTTTATTTATTTAACTTAAAAAAAAAAAAAAACACAGAAAATTCAAATTTAATGGCCTCCACGCCTGAATCGAAGCGAGTTTGTCCGCATAAACTTCAGACTTTACATATTCCCAGAGAAGAAAGTCTAACTATGTAATATCACACGATCTTGGTGGCCAACCGACCGATCCAAAACGTTAAGTTTTTTGAAATTTTGTACACTTTTAATTGCTTCATTGAATTGTGATAATCGATTATTTTCGTTTATTTCAATTAAATCTTCTGCAATCATATCATCATCTGACACATTTTGTTCCATATTTTCTAAAAACATTCTCAAAAACAATTTGTTTGCAAAATCTTTTGTTTCAGATTTTGTGCAATATTTTTAAAAAGTGAAAATATACCAGAATTTAGATATAAAATAAGGTGTACTAAGAAGTTTTATACGTCTGTTACTTATTCGAATCTTAAGCTTTTCTAATAACTAATTTGAAAAAGGATTGTTTGCATTTTCCATTGTATTAATAATAAATTGTATAGTGCCTTCTAAATCTATCAATGACATCAAGTGGTTTAAGGACTTTATTCAAATTTGATAAAACTTTATTTTCCATATCTGTAAAAGTCGTCAAACCAAAATCAGATAGAGCGTACTTTACGTATTTATAAATACGAAGAAAATTTTCAATCATGGTAGATAAAGACGACCATCATGTACAAGACGAATTTCTTTTTCTTTTCTTGCAGCATAACATATGTTTGCAATTTCTTTTGTTTTTCATTAGATTTATTAAATATTCAACAACACTTAGGAAGTTTATTAATACCATTTATTATTTCTATAAATAAAGTATTTTTTTATGTGGATTAATCGATTAATCGTAGAAAATTATTCGAGTTATTCGAAAAAAAAAAATGTGCATAGCATGCATTGCCGAAATCCGGCATGCCAACAACTCTCAAATGCCAGGTACTTCTGCGTTAAATGACGTGTATAAAATTCCTTTGTATACATATTATTAATAAAATGCTGTTAATAGATAACTAAGATGTATAAAAATGAGTTTTGAATATTCATTTTGTAGATTTCCTAACATAAAATGCATTTATACACACTTTTAACACATCTCTCTATGCATTTCCATACAAATCGCATGTAGATCTGCACAGACCTGGTTATGTCATTTAGCGACAAAAAACCCTCATACCTCCTAGGGTTAAGGAACGCCAGCAAAGCTATAACTTCAGCGATGGATGTGTCGTTTGGAAAGACAATTTCTTTTTCTAAACATAACCATCTAAATCTATCCAGAAAGGCACATTCATATAACACTTGATGTTATAAAAGGGGTTTTAAATTTTAATTCACTAAGTAGTTATAATAAAAAAGCCAGTAAAAGAAAATTTGCAAACAATAATAAAAATAAATAAATAAAATACCTTTCTTTAGGCTACGATTATGGATTTAAAACTTGTTAACCATTTCTTGTTATTAGTGTTGGACTTTCCCTCTGCTAATTGAAGGCCAGTTTATCAAACTATTGGCCAATAGTGGTGAAAAACTGGCTGTTGCTGAAAAGCGAAATCCTTGAAAAGCCCCATATGTTAAAAAGAATTTACGGTTGTGGTTATAGGAAAAAAAAAAAACAGCTAAAATAGATAAAATAAGTAGATAGAGACTTTATAATTTTTAATTAATATTTTGTTTAATTGTATTCATGCAGGTACCCAGCAGAAAATTGTTGAAATTTGAAAGCAATAAATAAATTTCTAAGCAATGATGGATGCATTTTATAGTTTTTCATACCTTAAAGCTTTCAAATATTCTACAGGATAAAGTATTCACCCTTATTCTATTTGGCGTCGGCAATAACAATAGCAACTTTAAGGCAATAGCAATTTTAAACAACGGCAACATCAATTTAATGCTATTTTGGTATTCTATAAGAGTATTATGACGACGTCGCCTGTTTATCGATAATGATAAGAAAATACAGCACACATCTCTAATGTTTGAGACAGCTTTTTCATTTTTTTCATTGATTGGTAAAAAAAAATAGTTTCGTGAAAAATATAAAAAAAATAAAATTTAATTAAAAATGTTTTTTCTTTCTGATTCAAACTCCAGTGAAGAAGAAATTAAAACCAATTTAGAATGCAGAAGTCGTGCATTTTTTACTTGCCCTATGAGAAGTAAGAAGTAAATTTAAAGTTTTTTAAATTCAAAGTTTTTTATTAATTTCATTAAATTTTTTAGGATATGAAAGTTATTTCAAGCTAAATAAGGCCTTATTTAAATATGTGTTGGATACCATAGAACCCAATTTAAAAAAAGGAACTCGATAACCAACCATAAAATTGGCAGCGACATTACGATTCTTGGTCAGGGGTTGGAAACGATTATAACATGGGACTTTCACAGCCAATGGTGGTGAAGGTTTTGCCCGAAACACTGGACGCCATAGAGATAGCTCGTCCACAGTGGATAAAATTTAGCATGACAAAAGCTGAAAACAAGAAGTTAAACTTTATTTTTTCGAAAAAAAATAAACATGATTTCCAGGTGTAATTGGTCGTGTGGACGGAACCCACATCGAGATTATAGCCCCAAATAAACAGAACAGCACATTAACTGAAATTTTTTAATTTAAATGTAATTTCAACCACACTTTTTCTTATATGTAGGTATGTATCTATTTTTTAAAACAAAGAACAACACTAGGCAACACCAAAAATGACGGCGACAAAATCATTGGCAATTAAAGACAATAACGACGTCAATTTTGCTTATAGAATACCAAAAATATGTTAACAGTGATCGATAAACGGCAATATTGCCAACTGGAATACCGATCTGCAATAAATGACTAAAAACGGCATTGCCTTCTATCGACGACGCCAAATAGAATAAAGGTGATTATTTTTAATTTTTTGTACTATTTGCTTACTGGTTCCCATTAATTTGCATTTCTATCTCATTTCATATAAAAATCGTGCATTATTGATTCGCATTGGTAACTAATTGTTCACAATTTCTCCCTTACCAAATAACTTACTGGTAAGCACTATTTTCTGCTGGGTATATGCTATGCACCTGCATAACAAATTATTTATCCCCAGTTGAATACAAATTTATAAAGACTCTTATTGTAAACAATTAAATTCAAGGTTTTTAACTGTAAGTCTTCTTATACAGCATTTGACAAATATTTGTGAGTAGCCAAACGTACATATTTGGTATTTAACTTTTGCTCAGCAATTAATTTCTCCATGGCAGTAAACAGAAAAGTCCCAATGGCCTTGAATTATTATACCCCAAGGATAAACAAAAAGACTACTTACAAATTTTAAATATTCTATTAGCCTGTAATAGTAACTATGAAAAACAAAAACAAAATTAAAGAAGAAAGAATATTATAAAAAAAAAAGGGGTTTTAATATTTTATGATACCCAGACATAAAACAACAGCAATAAAGAAAAGAAAATGTTGCATAATTTAGAGCAGGGCTGTCCAAAGAAACCTGAAGGAGATTTTTTTCCTGTTACTTGTGTAACCAAATTATTGATATATTAATGTTCTTGTGTTCAGTAATTAATTTTCCACCGTAAATTACCGGGTAAATTTGAAGGAACGCAAAAAAAAAACGCATATGGGACCTCCAGAGGGGTTACAGTGTAACACTAGCATAAGTGTGTCGATTTTTTTAAATTTTACCTTTGGGTCAAAATAAGGAACATCAGAATTCATTCTAGAGGTAGGGTTCCTTGGGCAAAATTTCTCAATTTGATCTCCAGAATACGATTGTGCTTGTCACTGGGCCCTAAAATTCATACAGACAGTGGGTTTTTCATGTATAAATCCAATTAGATTACGGCGTTTAAGCATTAATATGTATGGCCAGCTCTGATTTGGGCATAAGAGTGATAGTAGAATTTTAAGCAGAGCAAAATTTACAGTAATTAAAATATGAATCCGTAGACAAGAGATAGAGGAAAAGGAAAAAAGCAGTATTAGAATTATTTGAATTTGAGGAGGCTTAAAATTATTCTTGTACAATATATGGAACCATAAGTTTATAAAGGATAAACAAATTTTTAATTTGTTTTTATAGTTAAAGGTATACTTTAGTAGTTAAAGGTATACTTTTGCCAGAGTAAGAATTTGCTCACTCTTTTGCTCATTGCGCATTGTGCACTCTTTTCTTGCGCCTCGAAAAATTGCGCATGCGCAAAGAGCGGAGCCAATAAAAAAGAGCAGTTGTTGGCTCTTTTGGCTCTTGCTCTTTTTTTGTAAGCGCTGCTGTTTGCGCTATGCGCATTTTAATTTTTTATTTGGCGCTTTGCTCTGCACATTGAGCAAAATGAGTAGCGCATTGCGCATGCGCTTTTTATATCTACAGTGTCATGTCAGCAACAAATTTTTTAATTTTCCATTCGATATAATTTTTATGTGCAGTCATTCATTTTGTTACAGAAAATGACTATACAGTATTACTGATGGAAATTTCCATCATAAATATACTTAAAAAAAGATGAATGGGGACATTCGCGTATGTTTATAAGGAAAAAAAACAGATTTATGATACTCGTTTATTTGCATGAAGAAAATAAAATTTTTTTCACTAATTCTTGACATATGTGTACTTAGAAAAAATTTGAATACATATATTCTAGTGTGATTTTCAGAAAAAATTTTGTTGTACTAATTTATGTGCGTGAAGAAAAAAATAAGCAGAGGCCTTATTCTGTATCTCTCCTAAGCTAGATTTAGAAATTTTTGGCAACGAATAGAATTCTTGAACGCTTATTGTAATTTAAAAACTTCATGCCTATTACCTCTACACTTTTTAATTTTATATATTCTAATGCCCAGCCTGCTTCAAAAACCCAAAATTTAACCATTTTATCTTAAGTGAATTACCGGATAAGGCCCCAGTTTAAAATAAAAAAGAAAAAATTGTCTTATTATTTTACTCTAAAGTATATGAAAATACTTATATAAATTCTATTAACATTTAATTATTTCTTCTTTTTTCATATTAAAATTACTGACTTCAAAGGTATCTTACACCACAGTAAATGAGCAATGCGCAATTGCGCACTCTTTTGGCTCTTTTGCGCATTGCGCAAAAAAAAAGAGTAGCGCAAGAAAGCTCAAAATTCAAATGCGCCTTCTATGCGCAGCGCTTGTAATGCGCAGAGCAAAAAAAATGGCGCAGAGCAAGAGCAACAAAAAGTTTGCTCTGCTCTTTGCGTAAAGAGCAAAAAAAAGCCAAAAGAGCGGCGCTGCGCTGCGTTTTTACTTACTCTGACTTTTGCACACAATTTATGAATGTTTATTTTTTCTAAATTTAAGCAATTTTTTTTTAATTTCATTGGACATCTTGAGAAAAAAATATAAAAAAAAATATTTTTTTTCGGCGACTACCTCTTGCTGTCTTCTGGCAAAAGCTCTAAATGTAATTGATTGCCATGAACAAGCTTCTCAAATCTGGCGTTCGAAGTAGACTTTAAACTGTAGGTCTCGGTACTCATGGATAAAAACTAGCACATACAACATGAGTGCTGCGAGAAGCTAGGCCGTAACTTTGAAACAGTGTGGTAATGGCCAGTTATGTATGTATATATGTATTGTAAAAACCTCGTAGTATATAACACAAAATATTTTTGATAGTTTTATTAGGTTTTATGCAAACAATTATTCCTTTTAAGACATATTACTCGTACAGCTGATATAAAACAAATGATTTATAATATCAAATACTTTTTTCTCTTCTAAATATGTTATTAAGGAATACCCTGCACTGGTATAAGTTCGTTTTTATTTAATTAATTTAAGTCCTATGTAGGCTTCAAAAGGATTTGTACAAAAAAAACAATTTCTGAAACTTTAAAATTGACAAATGCCCTCAGAGACCGAAATAAAGATGAAAAGTACTATCCGAAAATGATAACAGAAACAAACTAACAAACTACAAAAGATACAAAAAAGGAGGAGTGATAAATTTTAAAAGCCATATAATAGCAAAAGATTTGTGGGTTGTGAATGATTTTATTGGCATATATGATCTAAATTTTGGGGTTTTTTTTTGTTGCACTCATTTCTCATGGAAACATGAAAAATAATTTTCTTCTATAGATTAAGTTTAGAATTCTGTTGGGAGTTTGAGTTATTTAAGTTCAAAAAGTTTACAAACGAACTAAAATTTCTATGTGAGGAATACTCTTATAAGTGTATGGGATAACTGTTGGTGTGCAAACAAACACAATAAACAAACACACCATATGAATGATTACAGAAGCCTGTTTGCACACTTTTTGTGCCCTGTCTCTCATAAACACCATGCCACTGTTTTGCAATTAAAAGTATGAAAAAAATTCTTCAAAATACCCAAAAATAGGGTGATGTAATTAAAATTATACTTAAAGACCACAATTCTCCCTTAATGGATGTTAAGTTTCATAAAGAATACAAATTTTGGGATCATAAAACCGACATAATAAGTATAGAATAAATTTATTTAATAAAGATCCAATAAGTGATTTCAATTACGAATTCAGTAATAATTTATAAAAATTATATTTTTAAGAGTTCATCTGTGGTAAGACTACATATGTACATCTACATATACATATATATATTATATATATATATATATATATTACAGTTACAGCGTTCTTTAATTCCATCGACGATATGTAATTGGCCACTACAACCCTGTGTCAGGGTTACGGCCTAGCTTCTCGCAGCACTCATGTTGTGTGTGTTAATTTTTATCCACGAGTACCTGGACCTATAGTTTAAAGTCGACTCCGAACGACAGATTTAAGAAGGTTTTTCATGGCAATCAATTACTCCCAGAGATTTTGACAAAAGACTGCTGAGAGGTAGTGGCCGAAAGAAATAATTTTTTTTATATATCTTTTTTTTTCAAGATGTCAGAGCTGAGATGGGCATGTATTTAGGCAATACAAAACTGCATTGCAACAAAGAATATTTTAAGTATTTTATTTACTAAAGTAGTGCTGCAATTTAAAAATTAATTCGCATAAAAGAAAACTTTAGTTTAAGTTGAGAAGAAGAGAAAGCGCTATCTACTGGGAATATAACGGCTACTTAGCGAAGATGCTCACCACTACTCAACATGAAGCGACAGATGGGCCTATTGCTGTTGATCATTCAAGGGTGAAGCTTTTAAAAAGAAAATCCTAACAAAAAAATTCCAATAAAATGCACCCATGAGTATTGGTTTACAATCCTGAGTATTGGTCGTAAAAAAAAGAGGTGAATGTAAGGCGCTCAAGTTGGAAAAGTTAGTAAATTAGTCGCCTACAAGCAAGTCAGCAAGCATTCCTGCTTTTAATTTTTAATTTTTATTTGCGTTAATAATTTTTTTTTTACAAAAAAAAAAAATTGTGTATGTAACCGTAATTTTAAATTTTTTCAAAAAGTATTTATTTATTCATCAATAACTATAACTTGTCCCCTTCGAAGTAATCCCCCTCAGATATAATACATTTATGCCAACATTTTTTTCAATCCTCGAAACACTTCTGTAACGCGCTTTTTGGTATCCCCAACAGCTCCTGTTTCGATTTTTCTTTTATCTCTTCAATCGTAGCAAAACGCTTTCCTTTCATCGGTGTCTTCAGTTTTGGGAAGAGGAAAAAGTCAGCGGGGGCCAAGTTCGGTGAATACGGTGGTTGAGGCATGATAGAATAGGATAGGAGGAAGTGACAGCATCGTAATGACAAGGCCAGGGGCTTCACATAAGAAGCACTACTTCCCTAGATAATTATGCTGAAAACCAGCCAGAGAGCCTAATGAATTTGACAATTGAACCAATGTCCCGGATGAACAGGTCAGTCAATCCATCGAGAAAAGGAGATCCTAATGTAAGAAATCTACGTCGGGCCAGAGATGGGCACTGGCAAGTATAGTGAACCACAGTTTCCTCCTCCTCAATCGACCCGCAGCCACGACAGAAGTCGTTTGCAGGCAAGCGCAGTCTCTCTGCATGTCTGCCCATCACACAGGGACCCGTGAGGACAGGTACAACGGAAGAGATGTCTCTGCGGTTCAGTTTAAAGAGTTGATTGGTACGCCTCAAGTCCAGCTTGGGCCAGGTGAGTCTAGAGATTTGACAAGACTCCTCCCGCGACCAGGACAGGTCCGCGTCCAATATATGTTTCATTCTAATAAGGAGTCTAACAGAGGAAAGAGGTATACCCACTTCCACATGAGGATGAACGTTCGACAGAGACGTGCCCACCCTAGCCAATTCATCCACAATACAATTACCTGCGATGTTCCTGTGACCAGGGACCCAGAACAAATTAACCTCGCATTGTCCCGAGAGTGCCGCAAAGGTATCGCGACAGTCGCCGACAATCTTAGAGTTTGTGGTCATACTCGTTGAACACCATGTCCTTACAAAAGAACAACCTAGTCGATAGAAAACTAGTATACTGGTAGGTGACTGCATTTAAAGAAGTAGTAGTAGTCCTGAAAACAAAGTCTTTATTACTTTATCAATGTTTGTTTTGTTTTATTTATTTATTTATTTTATTCATTCTCATATGAAAAAGCTAGCCTTATGGCCATAATCGGTCTCAATATACAACTCAAAAAAACTTATAAAATAACATATTATTAGCTTAAAAATAATTAACAATTTTTCAATAAATAAATATAAATTTTACCCAACAAAAATCTCAACATATTAACGACAAATAAACAACCAAGAGATAACAAATAAATAAAAATTAAACGAAGGAAAATTCCTATTGAAGCTTTCTTTTATAAGTAGCTGCTGAAAAATTAAATACTTTTAAGGAAGTAGGTAACCTGTTTTAGTCCCTGGCCACTCTTACAGAAAACTAACGTTCTTATATAGGAGTAATTTTCGGAATTATCAATTGCCTATTTCTCATAGAGCTCCCAAATTTAAATAATTCTGTTATATATACAGGCACATGTAACTTAAATGACCTATAAAAATTGGCAAGTTTCTGAACTTAACAAAATCAACAAAAGACATACCCAAAGTGCTATGGACAAACGGAGTTACATGTTGTCTAACCCTAAATGAATAAATATATCTAATAACTCTATTAAAAGCCAGCCTAACTTTTCTAAATAGATATCCCCAAGTAATACAATACACTTCCAACCCATACAAAAATATTGGCATAATCAATCCGAAGACAACCCTCTTCTTAATATACAAAGGCAAGACTAAATCCAAGTTATAAAGCTTACGCAAAGTAACACAGACTCTAGATACAACTGAGTCTATATGATTTTCAAAATTCAATTTAGAATTAATAATCAGACCGAGATATTTAATTTTATCAACAAACTGAATGTGCTTATGACGACAGAAAAATAATTACTGGAGTTATTACCAAAAAACATAGCTTTCGTTTTACTTGCATTAATAGCAAGACCAATATCAGACTTCCAATTAGATAACAATCCAACAGTGTAGTCTATCATATTTTACAATACATCAGGAAAATCAGAAAAGCTCTTAAATAAAAGTTGCACATCATCAGCATATGCGAACGGTTGACACATATTACTAGACACAGTGGAAAATAAATTATAAAAAGTAAAGGCCGAAGCACCGAACCCTGAGGGACACTACTAAATACTAAAAGCCAACTAGAATTACAACAGCTACTAACAACATATTGTTTCCTATCAATTGGATGAGAATAGATCAATTTGCAAGCCGATTTAGAAAGTCCATACAATTTATATAATTTTGAAACCAATAAAGAATGATCAACCCTATCAAAAGCTTTAGACAAATCTAATGACAAAAGGATACAAACACCCTTTTCGGACACTATTCTCCTAATGTTATCAGTTAGGCCAATCAGCAAAAAAGTGGTTCTTCTAATACACCTAAAACCAGACTGACAATCATTCAAAAACCCACCATTATCAGTGTGTGTGACAAGTTGAATCTTAATAAGATGCTCAACCATATTTGACATAATTGTTAATATGGTTATATGTATCAAATCATTCATGTCACCTACCTTACCGCCCTTCCCTATAGGCACAATCTTACCAGTTTTCCATAATGTAGGAAAATTAGAAGTGGTCAGAACAGTATTAACCAAATATAATATATAAAAACCTACAATAGGCATCAACAATCTAATAAAGTCACGTGCAAATTGAGCAAAACCAACGGCTCTAGATTTGATCAAATTAAAAGCGATAATCATCTCATTAATATCAACAGTACGAAAAGAAAAACCTTCACTAGGTATGCCAGTTATATCAACAAATCTATTTCTAATTTTAGACTGATTCATAGAAAAAGCATTATTTAATTCATCAAAGTCAAAATTGCCAGATTCAACAACATTACGTCCAACTCCCTTACTGTTCAGAATTTTCCAAATTTGCCCCCTTTTTTTCAAAAATTAAACTACGCGCCCTTTTTTTAAATTTTCTCATAACTGATTTTACCCGATTTCTCAGCCGACAAAAAAATTTTCCAATTATCAATAGTTCTATGGGATAAGTACGCCCTATATGCAGAATACCTAATTGAAATTTGAAATCTAATCTCAGGAGCATTAATCCATTCTTCACGAATGCATTTAACCGTACGCCTTCTCAAGGGTACAGCCGTATGTAAGAATTGCAAATTCTACTTTAAAATAACCAACTGCTCATTAACGTCACTGGTAAATAACATCTCATCAAGGTTATATTGCCCAAGCATAGATTGAAGAGATCCAATATTAACAGCACTATAGTCTGAACCTTAAGCCAAAGAAAAATAAAAGAATGCCGTGTACTACAAGAACATTGAAATTGGTCAGATCTAATCACCAATTCAGGTGTTTAAATATTAAAATTCTTTGCAAGTAACTAACATCACAAACATTTTAAATGGTACACCCTTTATTGTTGTTAACAGTTTTGCTTTACTGTAGTAAAACATGCATAACTTACACTTTTTAAGAAATAAATTGATAAGAATGCCAAACTCACAAGCATGTAAACTAAAATGTAAAATAAAATATGTGAAACAGATTTGAAAAAAAAGGAAAATTTTTCTCTTCAATAAAAATTATTTGCGAGTCTCATAAATATTTGAGAATAAAAGTAAGTATGAATTGAAATGATTTTAATTTGCCTCAATATTTACAGAATTTATGCAGTTGACAGTCGATATCAGAAGGCAAATACCAGGATTTAGTATCGAGTGAAATTTCATACAATTTTAAAACAATGTATGTATTTACAAATGTAATTTGATATCGAATGCCGCAATTTGGCCTCAGTTCTAATTTGACACTTGTAAATATATATTTGTTCTCTTTATTTTTAGTTACAATGTATTTCCTGGTACCTCAACAAATTCTTCTGTTTAGTGGCTGTATGTCTAACACTTTCAAACCACACTAACGCATACACAAACATATTTAGATAAGTTGGTATAAGAATGTGTGCTCACATGTTTTCATGTTTAAAATCAAAATACTTGCTAACAAAACTTTACTCCCTTTTACTTATTTCAGGCTTATCAAAATTTATCCTACTACGCACACATACTAATAATCATGTATATATGTATGTGAATTCTTAAATAAGTACACATTTATATAGTATATTTCATCTGTTTTAGTACTGATTTTTTCTGAATATGTTTAAGTATGTGTTTTCTAACTAAAGAATTTTTCCATCCATTTTATTAGATAATATTACAATATAGTTTTATTAGTGTTGTTTCTAAAATTTTTTACTTGTGGTTTTATATATACATATTTATGTATATTCCGAATGTTTTAATGTTGTTTCAAGATTATACAGAAAATACAAGCAATCTATAGTTTATTGGCAACATCTACTGATTGGTATTTTCTAAAATGTATATTAAAATAAATGTGTGTTTGTTTATTTGTTTATTTTATTTGGCTAAACTGATTTTCTAGAAAATTTTACAGTACCTTAAACGAAAAAAAAATGTAATTTTAATATATATTTCAGAAGTTCTTCATAATTAAGAACGTTTAGGAGTTCTCAAGATTTTTGTATCATCTGCTAAAAAACTTGCTTATTAACCTTCTCTCAATTATTAGGCGACAGTGAAGTAAATGTACTACAGTCGAATTCGTTTATAAGAAAATGTAAAAAACAGCATTTGTTTTTCTTATAACCAAAATTTTCCTTTAAAAGGGCTTCGGATAAATGCAAAATTATTTCGTTTAAAAGAACTCTTAAAATAATGTTGAAATAAAAATAAAATAAATTGATATGTTTTAGAAAAATTCAAATCCGGACAAAGTGAAAAGACAAATTTTAAACAATTTTAGCAAAAAATGAATATTCTTGCCATAAAAGATACTTTTGAAAATGTAGGTAAGCATTTTTTTGTTATCGGTAAATTGTTAATACTCGTATTTGCAATTAAGCGGAATCCTTTTCATACAATTTTGTGCTTTTTAACGTAAAATCTGTTTCTTTTAAGCGGATTTTCTTTAAAACAGATTTTCTTTTACACGGAGTTAAATAAATTTTAATTTAATAAAAAACAAAAGGAAATGCATTTATTTTGCTTATATTCACCATTTAAAAGTGTGCTTATATTCGAATACGAGGGCGTATGATTGATACGAGGAGCATGTCATTAAATATTCCTCATACGTCATGTGAATAAAAATGTGTATGTACTTATAACAGGCCTGTGTAAAAATTAAAATTTGAGAGACAATTGTCTCTTAGTTTTACTCCCATGTATTCTTACGTTAACCTGCGTGTTGGACGTACACAGATTTATTGTTTACAGTAAAAACAAAATTAATAGCAAGGCACACAAATATTTTATTATTATAAATGTATTTAGCAATCCTCAAAACTTTATTTATCATAAAACTCCGTCTTACACATGTTTTAGTTTTCACCTTCGTAACACATGAGTCTAGCCAGACCCACTTAGATTTTCAATACAATTTATTAAAATAGTTTTGTTTTTTTAACAAAAAATAAAATAATTATTGAATGAAATACTCCACAATATATAAAAATACATATTTTCTTTATGTATTGTACACACATAAACAGCTGATAAAGTAAACCTGAAAATCAAGTTATTTTAATTCAGCATCGGTACTGTTAGTTACTACTGGTGTAACCTAAAGTAGTTAAGAAAAAATTGGTTTAAACCAAGAAAAAAAAAAAATAAAAAAAATATTTTACTAAATCCTAAATCCTTCCTAAAAAAGAACCCATAGCTGAGCGTGTACTAAATTGTTTGACTATATGAATAATATTCATTCTATTTTCAATATTTTCTGAAACTGAATGTTTTGACAATTTACATAGAAAATCTCGTCTAACATTGTTCTTTTCCAAACTATAATGTCTAACATATTAAAAAAAGCAAAAGGAGATCTTTTTATAGATTTTTTGTTGTAAAATGCGAAATCATACATTCAACTCCGCATGTGTTTGCATTGTAAAACAAAATCTCTTCTGACTTCATCGCTCATGTTCACAGTGTATAGAGTAACGGACGGTTGAAGGCAAATTGACACATTTCTTCTACAAATTGAAATCAAGTCTTTATGGAATCCAAACAATGACGAGAGAACACATCCGGAAGATTGGTTTTTCATTTCCCTAGGAATGCATCATAAACCCACCATATTTTTATGCCGTACTTAACTGATTTTGACGGTATATATTCAGTAAATTTAATTTATCTTCGATAAGGAAACAACTGCTCGTAAATTGTAATGGTGTCATGTGGGCTATAGTTTTTTGAATGTTTTTATTTAAAAAATTCCATAATAAGGTATTGTTGCAGCTTTGTCTTCCCGAAGTCGATATTCTCATGTTCTGTCATCATCAAATCTAATATAACCCTCTGCAGCTCTGAATGTAGGTAAGTTGTCTGAACGGCACAGAACCTCCTCCTTTTGGACGTTGTTGTGTGAAGCAGTACCTGTCAGCAAAATTCCGATGAATGCATCTAATTCACTCGCGATCAAGTCTTCCCAAACTTTCCAATTTTTTTCAATATTGGCAGTATTCCATTTTTAGAAGTATTTTTTCCATACCGATTTGTTTTAATTATAATAATAACTACAATATTTGGTGTGAAAAAACTCTTCAATACCATAGAAATATCCATTATGTTGATGCAACATTCGGAACGTAATCCACATTTTTAGTCCCTTTATCTGCAAATGGTTCAGCCTTCCTCAGCAGCTCATGCATACCCTAAGTCATCAGCTAAACCCTCATCTTGCATATAAAAATCGTCACCTGGACGTCTTGAGTGTGCACAGAAAAAAAAAAACATAGTAATGGCAAATGATTTTAACCTTACCGCAAATAGAATTTACATTCGGATCGTTCCCAATAGCAATTTGTATTTGTCGCAACTACAAAATTGCTGTTACATTAAATACAATTGAGCAAATGCAAAAATTGTTTTAACAAATGCGATTGTCTTTGTCCCAAATATAAACTGACAAATGCAAAAACTGTCCTACCAAATACAATAGTCGTTGCCCCAAATACAATTCGACAAATGTCAAAATTTTTTTAAAATTTTTAGATTTTATTTACAAAGAAAAATAAAATTAAAAAATTTTCAGGAATATATACAATGAATATGTACAATGAATTGATAACTTAGTTTTAATTATATCTAAAATATTAATATAATACATAGTAAGGCAATTGAGAGCACAATATAATAATACATTCATATATAATATTATAAAACATATATATAATATAATATACATACATTATTGTACATAATACTTAAACTATATTTATATACAATTTTAAAGTCGACTCCGAACGACAGATTTGAAAAGCTTTTTCATGGCAATCAGTTACTCTCAGAGCTTTTGCCAGCAGATATCTGAGTGGTAGTCGCCGAAAGAAATCATTTTTTCATACACATATCTTTTTTTCAAGATGTCAGAGCTGAGATTATAACCCGGCACTATCGTCTTAGTAAGCCAACACACAAAATACTAGACCACGAGGAGAAGATATACTCCTACAGAAACCTCACACATATTTGCTTTTTTTCACACGCACGTATTTTTAATACCACAAACAAAATTCAAACGAATGAGAGAAAATGCCTAAACAATAAAACAAAACTAACTGCGGATTGCATTTGAAAATACAAGACTACTGTTACCACAACAGAAATCTGTATTTGGCGTAAATAATTTTTCTCATTTAATATCGAATAAGAAAACATTTGATTTTAATAATTTGCTGTAGAATGCATTTTTGAATGCAATTACATTTAACTTAAAGAAAATTCAATTTGGATCAAGTAATTTTGCTCTTGATTTATGTCAACTGCAATTTTGTAGTTGCGACAAATACAGTGTATTCGCCGAAATTCTTTGTGGCAAATAAAATAACATTTAAATCAAATACTTTTTATTTGCGACAAATACAATTTTCTCAACTGCAAAAAGTATTTGCCATAACAACACAATTTTTTTCCGTGTGGTAAATTCAAAAGCGATTATAATTCATTTTGTTTACTATACCCCATCAGATAATAAAATAACTTGCAAAATAACATTGTATTTTCTTATGTACATATACATATATCTATGAAGACTTGTTTTCTTTTCTCCTTGTTGAATAACCGCACTGTGAACATATAATGTGATCTAATTCAAAAAATTCAACAGCCAAGTTAAAAAGATATTTATAAAACTTAAAAATACATCACGATAAAAACATTCAATACAAAAAGCTGTATGGGTCTGACCAGACCGCATGTGTTACGCATCTGTATCCTTTTAAGGCTTTCTTGATTTTTGCTATAAAATCTAACAAAATTTTAGGAGGGTACCTGAAATTTCAGGTTTCTAACAAACTTTTAAATATGTTAAAACATCATTTCAAATTGAAAAAGGTCTGGCCAGACCCATTCGTAAGACGAAGATTTAAGAATATTCAATGTTTTTTTAAAGTTTCTAATAAATTTAATGAAAATGAAAAACTTTTATTAAAAGAACAAAAAAAAAAAAAGAAGAAAAATTATTTTGTTAAAAAATTAAAAGTATTTTTTTTATTTTTTATGGCAGAATAGTATTTATAAATTTTTCTTATAGTAATTAAATATTTAGATTAAATATTACATATAGTTTTTAATTAAAACTAAATAATAATACTAACACGTTCAGCAGTGTAATTCTCATTTTCTCACCAGCACAACTACATTTTCACTTATGCACATACCTGACTTATAATATATAATATATATAAATGAATTAAAATAATTTAAATAAAAAAAAGTAAAAAAGAACTATGAGAGGAGTAAAAAACAGGGACCGTAATCATTATGAGCTTTATAATAAAAATTACACAGTAATGATTATATTGTGAGTTTTAAAGATTTTCTTCAATGGTAATAATTATTTTTAAGCAATATAAATAAAAATCAGCCATAATCATTATTTTTGAGCAAAGGAAATAAAACTCAAAAATAATCATTATTTATGATTTTTATTTTTTTCGCTCAAAATAAAACTCACTTTCAATTTATGACTTTTTTTTGAGGTTTTTTACATTTAAAAATTTGGTCAGAACTAATAAAAGAAAAAATATTAAGACATGCTTGTTCATTTTGTTATATAAAATATAATTTTTTTGCACAAAAATTATTTTTTTTCATATATAATATATAAAGTAAATTAAAAGTGAGTTTTATTTTGAGCGGAAAAAATAAAAATCATAAATAATGATTATTTTTGAGTTTTATTTCTTTTGCTCAAAAATAATGATTATGGCTGATTTTTATTAATATTACTCAAAAATAATCATTACCATTGAAGAAAACTTTAAAAATCAAAAATTTAAAAATCATGACAGATATGCAAAGATTGTTAAAAAGTAATAATAATGGTGCAAAAAATTTTTATTTATGTCTGTTCTAAGTGATTGATTTTTTTATTTAAAAAAACGAACAATAATCATTATTTACGGTCCCTGGTAAAAAATTAATTTTTTTTTTAAATTTCAAAAAATAACTGATTTTTACATGACAAGTCAACTGCCAAGCAAATGATAGAGAATCAAGTACTAGTGCTGTCAAAGTGTTAAATAATGGGTACCGAGTATCAAGTATTTGTACTAATTTTTGGGTACTCAATACTTAAAAGTAACTACTCATTACCTTAAGTGTTGTATTGTTTCTTTCAAGTTGAATGGAAAATTTAAATTTTAACGGTCAAACAAATATTTGTCTAAAAACACAATACTTAATGAAATTGTTTTCTCTTGAAAATAAAATCCGTTAAAAGTATTGAGTAGTATTGGGTACCCAAATGAAAGTACTCCATACTATCGAGTAATGAAAAATATTAGAATTTGTTAGCACTATCAAGTACGTCAGCTAAGAGTTCTGTATATTGTTTTCTTTGACTACAATATATTGTTTTTTGCTCATTATGAAAAACCAATTTTTACAATAACAATTGCTACGGTTACATTTGTTTATAAAATAAATAAATATTTAAATGTAAAAATAGTTTTTCATTATGAAAATAAAACATTTATATAATTGATCTCAGTTTCAAAACTCATTGTCGTATGTCTGGTATATAGCTTTATCAATAACGAATACCATTCTTTGTAATTCTATTGACGTTAAAACCAACCAATCAATACTCGTATTACCTATATGCAGTAAAACATGCAATATTTTCACCAGTAGTTAACAATTGACATACAGCCTGGGGCAGTGTTGCTACATATCTAGTTTAATATTTTTATTTGAAGGATATAAGTCAAAGCAATGCTCGTATTACCTATAAATCTACATTAGATTGTACTATAGGAGAGTAAGTTCTTTATTTTTGACTATAAAATAGTTTATGGTAGAAATTCTAGAAAAGCCGTACCAGTTGTCGATCATATGGGGTAGATACCTTAGAAATGTTAACAAAATCATAAACTGACATTATCGTGGGCTAGTGGTTAGTGTATTGGCTTATCAAGATGATTGCGCCGGGTTCATTTCTCAGCTCTGATTTCTTGAAAAAAGGAAATATGAAATATATTAGAGGGGGGTGTAACTATGACTTGGGGCGCCCTCAAACAAGACAGTTCGGATGTAAGACAGAAAAATAATCCCATATCTTCTACTCTTGAGTATGGTCGCCGTCGTCTAGTGCTAGTGTGTTGGCTTACTAAGACGATAGCCATATGAAAAAGTTATTCCTTCGGCAACTACCTCTCAGCAGTCTTCTTGCAAGAGCTCTGGGAGTAATTGATTGCCATGAAAAAGCTTCTGAAATCTGTCGTTCGGAGTTGGCTTAAAACTGCAGATCCCGGTTCTCATAGATAAAAATTAACACATACAATATGAATGCTGCTAGAAGCTAGGCCGTAAGCCTAACACAGGGTTTTAATGGCCAATTATGTATGTAAGTATGTGTGTGTGCTGTAGGTGTGCAAGCTAGCTAACGTTAAATGCAGAAAAGATTATTTAAAACAACTCAAACTAACATATCTTTCATAGACATCGTGTATGATTTATTGTTTTATTGGTACATAATAAGTATCCCCTTATTTTATCGTTTATATTTTCTAATCTCTATGTAGTTTGTTGTCACCTTAACACACCACAACTTGTTTTTTTTTCATTGGATGAAGATTTAATTTCTTAAAAAACTAAAAATTAGTTTACGTGTGGAGTGGTTTTATGTTCTCTGGCCTTTAGCTAAAACTTCTAGTTATTTCTACTTTTAAAGTACACAAATATTCACCTTAACATAATATTTTATTATTATTATTAGTTTTTGAATGCCCTTTCATTTTTTATATCCTTTGTGTAGGTTTTAATAATTCATATTATTTTAAACTTGCCTGTTGTCCGACTAAAGTTAAGTTTACGTTGAGTGCAGAGCGTAAAGTAAAGTGTTTGTCTTTATTTTCTTCTCCAAACAATATTTTCTTTTATTTTTAATAACAGATTGAAAAACTTGTAATACTTTAGTAGAGTTTACGAGTTTACAATGAACTTTTGTGTTTTCTTATTGTTATTGGCTGTTTTTTTTTATTATTATTATTTTTGTAGTTGGTTGTTATTTATTTCTATAAACTCTTCTCTGTCCGTTATGGAAGACAAAAAATATTAAGACACAAATTACTAAAGATACATACTCCCTTTACAGATAATAGTTTGCTATTCTCTTTAGAGATTAAAATTGTGTTTTAAGGTTATTGCTATACTAACTAAAGCAACAAAAATAATATCAGTAATCAAAACAACTTTTAACAAAAGAAGGTAAAAATAAAATGGAAAATTGTCCTGAAAGCAGAAATTGTAAATTTGAATTAATTTTAGAATTTTAATAACTCTGTGTTATAAGAAGAAAAGTAAGATATATAATGATTTTCACAAGCAAGAGATTATAATTTAAATTAAAAATTTTGCAGTTTTTTAAAACCTTTAAAAAAAACGTTATTTATTACGGAAATATGGAGGAGGTAACAGTGAAGCATTACTTTCGCAATTATGTGCAATTATCGTAATTCATACGATATCAAGCAAAATATCGTAAAAATTTCAAACAATTTATATGGAAATCGCTAATATTATACCACGCAAGTTAGTAAATAAAAATAAGATTTTTGATTGATTGCTGTAGGATCGATTACCACCAGAGACCATAGTGGTAATTCTTATAATTAATTAGAATATATTTTAATATTGTATTGTAATTTAGTAATTAGTAATATTTTAAGTATTATGTACAAATATTTTGAAAAAGATCTTAATAATAAGCGTCGACAATTGAATAGCTTTTACGTGTATAGCAATATAAAGCCGAATAAAAAAAGATGTTCTCTCAGTGTTTTGTTTTGACAACCCCAGTCCTAAATTAGAGAAAATATTTATTTCTTAATTGCTTTTGCTTTATGTCTGAGTATTATAAAATATTAAAACCCTTTTAAATTTTTCTTCTTTAATCTTCTTCAAAAATATTATAATGGTTGAATACTACTTTAACTCTTTGGACTAATGGAATATTTAAAATCTGTAAATAATGTTTTCGTTTGCCCTTCGGGTATACTAATTCAAGACCATTGGGAGTCTGCTCTTTACTGCCATGGAAAAATTAATTGCTGTGAGCAAAAGTTAAATACCAAATAAATACCATTTGCTCCTCAAACAAATTAGCTTATAAATATTACATGAGACGTATTTTAGTGTTTGCTGTATAAAAGACTTTAGTTATCAAATTACGTATAAAAAAAAAAACTAAAACTAAACGGCTTGAATTTAACTATTTATAATAAAACTCTTCACAAATAACCAACAGAGGGATAATATTTGTATTGTACAGGTGCATATCGTCAATAGAATTAAAGAACGCTGTAACTGAAAAAAAAAATCAAAAATACGATGAAAATAAATTCACTTACGCCGTCTGCGAAATGAAAAATACCAGTGTATTTGTTCTACTTTCATACATGTTTTTTGGCTCTGGTCAACATTTAAGGTTTTGTCAGTTACAGCGTTCTTTAATTCCATTGACGATATACTATCATGAATAAAATAAAAAATTTATTTATTTGTTTACTAAATATCAATACAATATTGAGTTATATTCTAAATAATTATAAGAAGCAAAGAAGACAAAGACCACAACTTCAGTGTAGTGCCGCAGACCAGAGAACCCACAATCCATGCACTAGCAGTCTAGCACACTAACCACTAGATCACTAAGGCACCCACTACAAAAGAAATTACATACATACATACATACATACATAATTGACCATTGCAACCCTCTGTCAGGATTACGGCCTAGCTTCTCGCAGCACTCATGTTGTGTGTGTTAATTTTTTCCCATGAGTACCGGGACCTACAGTTTAAAGTCGACTCCGAACGACAGATTTGAGAAGCTTTTTCATGGCAAGTAATTACTCCCAGAGCTTTTGCCAGAAGACTGCTGAGAGGTAGTCGCCGAAAGAAATATTTTTTTTCATATATCTTTTCTTTTTTCAAGATGTCGGAGCTGAGATTTGAACCCAGCACTATCGTCTTCGTAAGCCAACACACTAACCACTAGACCACGGCGACTACAAATTACATTTTTTAAATTTTCTAGGATGAAGAGTTAAAACTTTTTGTTGTTTTTTTTTTACTATTAACTACTGCTTCGTGTTCTTTTTACAGAAGGGTGTTTTACATTTGTTTTCTATGCAACGCTGTTTTTTTAGCCGCACTTTTATTCCAGTAGTAATCAATAGTTTAATAAACAGGCCTTTAATGTGCACTGTATTCATGACTTGCATAGGGGGGAGAGAGAAATAATAAAAAATAGTGGACTATATCAAGAATAAATAATTAAAAAGTTACATAAAACATTTTTTTTAAATCAACTCTGACTTATAACAACACAGAAAACTATTATTTTTTTCCTTTATATAAATGTATGAAAAAAATTATGGAAAAAAAGAAAACATATGGGAAAAAATTAATATATTTTTTTTATTTAAGACCAGTATTCAGGGATAAACCCCTACTAAATACTGTGCATTGTATTGGAATTTTTTGGAAAGGACAGTACATATACATTTTTTCTTATATTATTATTAAGCGTCTTAGGAATGAGACAAATTGCTGTGAATGGATCATTCAAAAGCCAGTGTTATACCTTCACCCTTGAATAATCAACAGCAATTGCCTTATCGTTGCATGTTGATTATGTGGTGAGTGTGCCTTCGCTGAGTAGGTTTAGCTGTTATCTGCTACTTCCCAATAGGTGGCGCTTTTTTTCCTGATCATTCGTTTTACGTTGGACACTGGTTAAGTTGGAATAGAGTGGAATGTCGGGGAGCGGTGTTTCTCTGTAGATGGTCTTCCTGGAGGGGGGGGGAACTCTTATTTTTAAATTATAATTTTGAAAAAACCGCAAACTAACTTTTTCATTTTTCACCTCTTCTGGGATATGAACCTTGGTCCATTGAGTTTTTGTGCGAGCGCTCTAACCACTATACCACGCACCCCCCAAAAATTTTGAAATTTTTTTAATTTTCTGTACTTTTCATTTTCCTGTTATTTTTTAAACAGCTGATTATTTGTTTACTTGCACAAACTAGCCCGAAGAAAAAGTACGTGCATAAAGAAGAAGAATGTTACTCTCTCAAAACTTCTCTCATTTACCCAAATTTTGTGTATGGGAACGCTTTTTGGTAAAAATGGGATCCGGCTGGCGCCTAATGTAGAGTAAAGAAACAGACTTACAGCCTGTTTCCAGAAGACGAATGGATTAAAACGTTCGTCTTTTTATATGTGAAACAACAACAAACCACTCAAATTTTTGAGTATTTTTTATATAAAAAGACGATCGTCTTAAACTATTCGTCTTCAGGAAACAGGCTAAATTTATATATATATATATATTAAAATCCATTCTGGCAATAACGCTATTTACTATAAAAAGCTGTTTTAGCAATACTTTGCAATAGTTGATAGATCAAGTGCGATAAACAGGGTCGCTTAATTGCAGAGATCAGCATTGAGTCGCTTTTTAGCGATTCATAAGAACTTATAAAATTTTAAATATAAGTGCGTACACGTAGTTAAAGTTCAACTAGTCTGACTCACTCATACTCACACAACGTTGATTCATTAATAAAGGTTGCAATAAATATGAAACCAATGTTGACATCAAACACATACTCACTTGAATTCATAATTTTATAAAAATACTTATGATACTCACAATTGATTCGAGTGACTCGAATCATACGGAGAAACTTTACCGTTTTAATCGATAGACGTATACAATAAAAAAGAAAATTTATACGGTGTATACAAAAATGAACATGCAAATAATAATCACAAATAAGCGAAAAAGTGTAAGTTTATAATAAATGTTTTAAAGAAGATAAAATAATCCGTAATTATATTTAATTTTGTATAAACAGGTCCTAAAAAATTCATTACAAAAAAAAAATAAAAAAATTTAAATTTTTTCTACATTTTACATTGTAAAAACTTATAGTATACTTCACAAACTACATCTTTATAACCAATATTTTTATAATAGATTATTGGAACGCAAATTGCCCACATTGGGCTCCGACACTGACTTTCGGTTTAATCTCACTCTTGCAATCCATTTCTTTATAACCTGCTTATAAAAATTAAAAAAAAAACAATGAAAAATTGTTTAATTTCTTTAAAATATGTATTTCCTAAAAATATAAACTTATTCGCTTATGTAAATTCTTACATTTTGAATCTTAACTATAATATATACCATATCTATTTTCTTTTCATTGACGAAAAATAAAAAATTACATAGTCAAAAACATAGCATTTATTTAACACGATTCATAGTTTAACCCAAACCTTTTTTCTTTTGCAGTCGTGTGGTAAATGGTTGGTAGCTAATAATGTGTTTATAGCATTAAATTATTCTCGCACTAACGCAGTAAGCAGAGCAAACACACAACAGTTTGTAATCGAATCATACTTATTTTTTCTCATCTGTATGCACTGAGTTAAGGAGAGTTGAAGTCAACAACATTATACGTATTATTAAGTATAAATGCGATGAGTACTTCAAACTTTTGAGATGAGTAGAGTACCCATTACATTAACAAGAGTATGAATGCGTATAAGTACAAGAAATTATGAATCATGATTCGAGTCTACTCACTTTTTTTTACTCATTATAATGCTATTCCACATAATATATAAAGTTATAAAAGCCATTTTGGTAATGCCATTATTGTCATGGTATTGTTTGTTTTATGAAGTGTAGTAATACGGTGTCTTAATATATATTATAATTTCTAATATTTTTATACTTTTAATAAAATGTATTGAAGTTACTAAAATTTCTATTAATTATTTTCATTTTATGTTACAAAAACGACAACTAACTGTGCGAAATATTCGCACGGGTCATCTAGTCAAAGTTTACTTTGAAAAAAAGAAAACATGTAACGGTACCATCTTTTTTCAATTATTGTGGTTAACAACCCAATTGCTAGAAAAATTACAACACTTCCAATAAATATTTTTGTTAAACTTCTTTATAAATCTCTTATTTTGTTGTTGTTTTTTTATAATAAAGCCTTATTATTTTTTAAAATATCGCTTAAATAATAACAATTTTAATTAGCATAATTTGTTGAAAATAAATCGTAATATTTGTAATATCAAAAAAAAAACAATATTTGATTGTATTTATAAAACACATATCTAAAATAAAATTTTACATTAACAACTGACTTTGTTGATTGAATTTTGGTGATATTTTTTTCTGTGTAGCTGTAACACAAAACACAAAAAAATTGTATGTATGTACGTATTATTTGTTTTACTAACCAAAAAGTTTTTAGAATATTAAATTCAGCTTGTGGTGAAGTAAAATAATTTACATTTAATTTAGTTTTTTATGAATTTTAATGTTTATATTCTAATAATTCACTTTACTTAATTTTACTTTGTTTAAAAATAATTTTTTAGATCATAGTTGTCTTTGATTTTCAATTTTTATATTTCATTATTTTTATGTCAAAAAAGAAAATTTTTCTCATTCTGATTTTAAATTTCAAATAATATAGTTTAGTTTAATTTGTCAATAATAAATTTTTATAAAAAATATAAAAATTAGCTGTCGTGTTTTATTTTAAAATAATATAATCGTATAAACAGCTAAATTGGTGACCCCGACGAAGCGCTATATACCTATATTTATTTGGATTAAAAATTGGTTTCGCATATCGATTATATAATATGCCGGATAATGCAGGTTCCGAAGAGGATTTTTCATCACTTTCGCCATTGTCAGAAGTTGCGCGGGTTACAGTTAAAGTACCACCATTCTGGAAAACAAATCCTGCGCTATGGTTTAAGCAGGTTGAAAGCCAATTTATTACAGGTGGTATAACATCGGATTCAACTAAATTTCACACGATTGTTGGGTCTATTGAAGCAAGTATTCTTAGTGAAGTAAGTGACATTATTTTGAAGCCGCCAGACAACAACATGTATGAAACTCTCAAACAAAGATTGCAAACCGTTTTACTGATTCTGAACAAAAGCGATTGAAGAAATTATTACGTGACATGGAAATGGGAGACATGAAACCTTCCACCCTGCTTCGTGAAATGACATCATTATCTTCTGGTAAGGTATCGGATGAACTATTGAAAAGCTTATGGATGCAACGGTTACCCAAGCAGATAGAGGCTATATTGTCAGTGAGTAGTGAATCATTAGATAAATTAGCTCTTATGGCGGACAAAATTGCCGATACATCCGAATCTTGGGAAATTAGTGCTTTTTCTGCCCCTTCATCAACAGTATATGGTGCTTTAGAGAAGAAAATTGACTCTCTTACTAAGCAGGTGGAAGCCTTAACAAGGGGTCGAGAACAAGCTCATAGTCGTGGTCGTAGGGGAAAGCAAACACAAAATAGAGATCCGTCTTTAGGTAAGAATAAAAAACCATTTTGCTGGTACCATTTCAGATTTGGTGAGAGAGCCACCAAATGTGTGCAGCCTTGTACTTTCTCCAATTCAACATTTAAATCCTCGGAAAACTGTTAGGCTCCCCGTTCAAGGTGACGGATGGGGTTCGCCGAGAAGTATGTCGCCTTTTCCTACAAGACGCAAGTACAAATTACAAATTTCTTGTTGATACTGGTGCCGATGTCTCGGTGTTTCCTGCTACTACTAGTCAAAAACGTGAAACTCCTTCTCCAATTATGTTGTATGCTGCAAATCAGACGAAAATAAATTTTGGTGAAAAATATATTGTTTTAAACTTGGGTCTAGGAAGAAAATTTGGTTGGTCATTTATTTTGGCAGATGTTTCCAAGCCGATTATTGGTGCCGATTTTTTGAAGCATTTTGGAATATTAGTCGACCTCAAACACAATAGACTTATTGATGGTTTGACTCAGTCACAATGCAAAGGTATTTTGTATACAGGTGTTAACCCCTTATCTGTCAAATCTATGAGGGCAAACTATTTCACAAATTTGTTACGTGAATTTGAAGACCTTACAAAACAATCATCACTAAAAATGGGTGTCAAACATTCAGTCACTCATCACATTCAAACGAAGGGTCCTCCAGTATTTGCGAAAGCTCGAAGATTATCGCCTGAAAAGCTTCAAATTGTCCAGAAGGAATTTGAACTAATGGTTAGACAAGGTATATGTCGGCCTTCAAAAAGTGCATGGGCAAGACCTTTACACCTTGTTCTTAAACAAAATGGAGAGTGGCGTCCATGTGGTGATTATCGTCGTCTTAATGCCGTCACTGTTCCTGACCGTTACCCGGTGCCACATATTCACGATTTTGGATTTATGCTAGCAGGTAAAACCGTGTTTAGCAAAGTCGACTTGGTTAAGGCTTTTCACCAAATACCTGTGGAGAAGTCGGACATTGAAAAAACTGCCATAATAACGCCAATAGGACTCTTTGAATTTCCTTGCATGACTTTCGGTTTATGCAATGCTGCACAAACCTTTCAGAGATTTATCAACGAGGTAGTAAGGGGTCTGGATTTTTGTTACGCATATATCGACGACATACTTGTCGCATCCAAAGACATTGAAGAGCACAAGAAACAGATCAGAATTCTTTTCGAACGACTTCGTGAATATGGTATCGCAATTAATGTATCAAAATCTGTTTTCGGTGTCTCTCAGCTTCAGTTTTTGGGTTACTTGGTTACGCCTCAAGGGTTAAAGCCATTACCTGAGAGAGTAGAGTCCATTATGAATTATAAAGAGCCTAAAACTGTACGTGATTTGAGACGTTTCCTGGGTATGCTGAACTTTTACAGACGTTTCATACCCAAAGCTGCTCAATATCAAGCATTATTACACAAATTGCACTCTGGTAATAAGAAAAATGATAATTGCAAAATCAACTGGACATCAGAACTCAAGAATGCTTTTCAACAGTGTAAACAACAACTGGCAGATGCTACATTGTTAATATACCCTTCAATGAACGCACCAACATCTCTTTGGGTAGATGCTTCTGAAAGCGGTATGGGAGGAGTACTACAACAACAAATTAATGGTGAATGGAAACCAATTGCATTTTACTCAAAACAATTAAGTAAAGCGCAGGCTAAGTATTGTGCATATGATCGTGAGCTGTTAGCTGCGTACTCGGCCCTGAAACATTTTCAGTATTTCCTAGAAGGACGAGAATTCGCTATTTACACCGACCATAAGCCACTTATATATGCTTTCAGACAAAAGCCTGAAAAAGCATCTCCTCGACAACTAAGACACTTGGACTTCATTGGTCAATACACAGTAGATATACGTTATATTCCTAAAAAGCAAAATGTAGTTGCTGATGCATTGTCTCGTTTGGATGCTATAAAAATGCCCTTACCTATAGATTATCAACTGCTTTCCAAAGAACAAGAAAATGATGTGGAATTAAAGTTGTTGCTAAATTCATCGGAATCTGGTTTAACTTTTAAGAAGATAAGACTGTCAGGTGTGAATGTAGAAATTTTTTGTGATGTATCAACAAAAGACATGCGACCTTACATTACTCCAAGTTTTCGAAAGTTAATTTTTGAACATCTTCATGGACTTTCACATCCGGGAATAAAGGCAACATTGCAACTGATAAAGCAACGTTTTGTATGGCCTTCAATTAACAAGGACATTCGAGATTGGACTAAGTGTTGTATTTCCTGTCAATCGTCCAAAATTCAACGGCATGTCAGGAGCCCACTTGGTGATTTTGAGTTACCAACTCAACGGTTTAAAGACATCAGCATCGATATTGTTGGACCCCTGCCATTATGTAAAAACTACAGGTATGTTTTAACTTGTATTGACAGATTCACTAGATGGACAGAAGCTGTTCCACTTGAAGATATAACAGCAGAGTCGGTTGCTTCAGCTTTTCTCAGTGGTTGGATTTCTCGCTATGGAGTTCCGGAAAAAGTTACTACCGACCAAGGGCAGCAGTTTGAAAGCTCCCTATTTCGAGAATTCTGCAAACTTCTTGGAATAAAAGTTACTCACACAACCCCTTACCATCCTCAGGCTAACGGGCTTATAGAAAGATGGCATAGAACGCTAAAAGCTGCTTTGAAATGTTATAAAAATCTTAGCTGGGTTGATTCTTTACCACTAGTTCTACTGGGCCTACGGTCAGCAGTAATTCAGAATATTCAACACTCATCTGCTGAAATGGTTTTTGGTACAAACTTACGTCTACCTGGTGAATTTTTCGGAAACACAACAAAATCAACAACCAACCATGATTGGGTTACACAATTCTGTGAGAGGATTCATAAGCTTAAGGCTACGCCACCGCTTCAGCATGGTGTACATGACAATTATGTACCAAACATACTGAAAAGTTGCTCACATGTTTTTGTTAGAAATGATACTGTTAAAAAACCCTTACAGCGCCCATATGACGGTCCATTCAAGGTAATTAGTCGCACAGAAAAAATATTCAAAATTTTGATAGCTGGAAAAGAAAAAGTCATATCTATTGATCGCCTAAAACCTGCATTTATTCTTCAAGACGACTTAATTAACGAAACCGAAGAAGAATATAGAGAGGATCAACATGAAAAAGGTATCAAACTTCGTTCAGGTCGTCGGGTAACATTTGCAATGCCTTAAGTATCGCTGTCACTAGAGAGGGGGTACTGTGGTGAAGTAAAATAATTTACATTTAATTTAGTTTTTTATGAATTTAAATGTTTATATTCTAATAATTCACTTTACTTAATTTTACTTTGTTTAAAAATAATTTTTTAGATCATAGTTGTCTTTGATTTTCAATTTTTATATTTCATTATTTTTATGTCAAAAAAGAAAATTTTTCTCATTCTGATTTTAAATTTCAAATAATATAGTTTAGTTTAATTTGTCAATAATAAATTTTTATAAAAAATATAAAAATTAGCTGTCGTGTTTTATTTTAAAATAATATAATCGTATAAACAGCTAAAAGCTCTTAGAACAATGAAAACGCTAAATTTTGAAACAACGTTCCTATTATGTTTGAATTATTAATAAATTTAAACATGTTTTCAACACACCCAGAAAAATTATTGACTCATTAAAAAATTCAGTGAAATAAGTGTTAGTTTTTCTCAAGCGTAGTGGTGTGTGTCAATTTTTATCCATGAGAACCGGGACCTACACTTTAATGTCGACTCCGAACGACAGACTTGAGAAACTTGTTCATGGCAATCAGTTACTCTCAGAGCTTTTGGCATAAGACTACTGAGAGGTAGTCGCCGAAGGAAATATTTTTTTTTAGTAAGTATTTCTTTGCTTTACTGTGTCTAAAATTTAAAAAATTAAAAAAAAGGTATGGCATTATATTAATAAATACTTGTCATAATTGCCGTTGTTTAATTAAAATCAAACAAAAATATTAAAAAAAATAAATGAATAAAAAGACTACTTTGAAAGTGTGCTTCTTGTCTTTGACAAGTTCGTCTAACCACTACACCCACATACTTACATATGTATACGAGTACATTGTAATTTTTTGTTTTTATAATGTTCGCTTAAAAACAAGTGAAACAGGTTCGGTTTTAAGTTTTACAATTTCTTCTGCTGTTTTAGTTTAAGTTGTACCTGTCGGGATAGAATTTTAATTGAAAAACTTTTCTTTAAAACGAAACAAGTTTTAGAAGTTACATATACGCCTTCAATAGTTACATGAACACGATGCTCTATCGTTTTCTTTTCAAAGTATATTAAGAAGGTAGTCTCAGTTTAATAACGATCTTCAAGAACAATTTTGATAAAAGACATATACTCACATAGTACTACATGCAAGACTAACACTCTCATATATTCTTAAACTTATTTGCTGACAAACAACAACAGAAAGAGTAACACTTTTTTAGGAACTTTTATAAGTTTTTATTAAATTTTTAAGCTTTCTTTTTATATTTTTTACTAATGTTTGATGTTGATAAGGTTGCAGAAAATGTTTGTATATATAATTTATAAATTTCTATTTATAACAAAAATTAGAATAAAAAATATAAAATTTAATGCCAAAAAAAAAAGTATTTGCTTGAAATTTTTAAAGAGAAATTTGGCACTGTTTTTTCGATACAACCTGATCAATATCAGCCGGATTTGATGAGGTAGGTACACATACACAAGTTTCTAATCGTGCATTACTCAGTCTTGATCGGTGGTAATTTTAAATTGTCTTCTGTTGTTTTAGTTTACAATTTTTGTTTGTTTGGTTCTTCGTTCACTTCGTAATTTATTTTTACCGCCGCGTTTTGACTGCACTGAGTTCATAAAAACGATTAATCTTAATGCATAAAAGAAAAAAATTAAAATTATTTTAAGCAGAACAGCACCAGAGCTGCCATTGCGTTTGCAAAATAAATTGTATTTTGCTAGTGTAGAAAAATTGGTCAAGAGAAAAATAAAATAGGGAGTAATGTTTGTGGAAATTTAATTTAAAATTCTTAATAACGTAATTGACAGGAAGTAAATAGCTCGCTGGAAGTTTGTTCCAGAAACGGCTGGTGCTGACAACGAATAAATTTTCCCTATGGTGGATTGTGCAATTCGTTGGATAATCAACTATAATAGAATATAATCTTTAAAACGAATGGATACTACAAGAATATATAACAATTTGAAATTAATGGTTTTATACAACTCCCTATGGTAGTACCAATGAAACGTTGTTCCAATGATTCGATTGGGGTTGGATTTCCAGCCATAATTTATAAGCACTTTTGCTCTTTCCGTCATTTCGAAACTTGTTGCTTTATGAGTTATCTTTGAAACTACGCTACAAGATTGAATGAGAGTTGTATTCTATACCGAATGGGATAAATGTCTTCTAAATATTAAGAAGGACTAAATAATTTCTTTAATCGTCTTAAAATATCTTGAACTTCAATGGTTTTTCCAACACACGAAAAATTTTGTAATTTTTTTTTATTTGTGACCAATACTCAGGGGTAGACCCTACAAAATGCTGTGCATTGTATTAGAATTTTTTGGAAAGGACAGTACTTATTAATTTTCTCTTATGTTATTATTAAGCGCATTAGGAATGAGACAAATTGTTGTGAATTGATGATTTAAAGGCCAGTGTTATACTTTCACCCTTGAACGATCAACAGCAATTGCCTCGTCGTTGCATGCTGATTGTTTGTTGAGTGCCTTCGCTAAGTAGGTTTAGTTGTTATCTGATACTTCCCCATAAGTTGCGCTTTTCTCCTGATCATTTGTTTTTTTTTTTTTTTTTTGTTGACATTGGTTAAAGTGGAATAGAGTGGAATGTCGGGCAGCGGTTTCTTTGTAGATGGGGGGTCCTCTTATTTTTTAATTATAATTTTGAAAAAACCGCAAACTAACTCTTTCATTTTTCACCTTTGCTGGAATTTTAACCTGGGTCACTTGAGTTTTTTTGCGAGCGCTCTAACCACTACACCACTCACCCCCAAACAATCCGTCTCCTCAATTACCCGTACTCACAAGATTGCATCAATACTAATAACAATATTACTTAAGCGAGTTCCACAAGTTTTTAGGATGTGTCATTTAGATTCTATGTATCTTAGCATATCAATATGCAAAAGTCTCAGCCTGTGATTAAATGAATTAATAATTAAAAATGTTTCTCTCATCTGAGAATAGTTGGTAGATAGGATTGAAGTTAAAAAGAGAAGATTGATAAGAAACATTATAAATAGAGTACGAGATAGAAAGGTCCCTGAATTCACTGGAGTAGACACATGGTATAGCCAATTTTTAGCACATTATCTGAGAAAGCTAGATATGAATACATAGAAATGATTACCGACGTCGAAAGCATTAATTTTCGAAATGAGAATCTCGTGCTAGACTCTGTCAAATGTCTTGATAGAAGCAGAGAAGAGCTCTGCTTTAAGGTCAGTGCTAGTATACCATTCGACCTATAAAATTTATAAAATGTTAAGATCTGAAAGAACTCATTTGACAGCAACGGCTCGAAAAAATACTCAAGACATAATTATTAATACTTAAACGATTCCCTATCGTATCTGTCTATTAAATTATACGTCTGGTTAAGGAATTAACTGAAATGTTGTTGCAGTTATTTCGCTTATTTTCTATGGAAAGAAAATTATTATAAAACACAAAATTTCAAATTTATCATGAAAAAACAGAAATACAAGTTTTCAAATATTAAATAGTTTTGTAGTATCCTCAAAAGCTTATTTTATGTCTGCCACTGTAATATTTGTCCCTAATAAGTTTTTTTTTTCTTAACTTTTATAAGTCTTTCATCTTAGAATCACTCTTATCCATTTACACATATTTGCGTTAATATTTACAAACACACTCTCTAAAATAAATGCACTTTACTGGCTGCAAGCAACTTTGGTGCTTGCTTTGATGTTCACGATAATCAAAGAGATGATAATGAAGATAAATTAATCGCTATTAAAGCTAAAAAGTTTTCTTTTTCTTGACAACTTTAAAGTTTTTTCTACTTAAATAACTAATGTGTCATCGTTCATTATAACCGCACTTATTTTAATACATAATAGTTATACTTGTCTTTGTTTATGTGTGTGTGTGTGTTTATAGGTGAAAGAACATAATTGTTGTGTTTCCTTAGAAAGTGCAAGTGCACTGAAGGGGATATAAATAATTTGTTTGTATGTGCTGACATATTATATTGCTGACTTTTCATCTGGTTTTTATAATTTTGCTTGTCTTTCAGAATAAAAAAGACAGAAACGAACTTTTAAATTATTTGCTTAAAAACATTTGCAAAAAATACTAAAGAAGAAGGGGGATAATTTATTCTGTAGTCTTAAAAAAACATTAATGCCCGTATTCATAACAATAAAAATTGGTTTTATAGAGTGCTTATTTGACATATTTCTATGGAATAATTGTCAAATAAGGAAGTAATAAACCTGTTTTATTTTTTATGAATACGGGCATTAATATTTAATGTAACTTTTTTTGTTATATTTATTTTTATTTTGTGAATATTTTTAAAAACAAATTTATATAGTATGTATCAGCTAAATAGCACCTCTTATAACAAAATACAGAATTAAAGTTTACATATGTATTTGAAACAAAACGCAATATCTCTATTGGACAGAATAGGTCGCTTTTCAATTAGTGAGTTTATTTTCTCTAATCTGATGTGGGTTATTTATATATTTCCATTGAATACCAGGGGCCTATTTCACTAAACTACAATTCTACAAGTTTACAAGTTTTGTTAACAGTTTGCATTACAATATGCAACGTTTCTGACTGTAATTGAGAAATTTCTGTGCGAATATGCTGCTTTAGCTCTTGAATATTTGGTGGTTTGTTGACGTAAACTCGTTCCTTTAAGAAACACCACAAAAAAAAAAATCTCGGGCCGTCAAATCTGGAGAACGAAGTGGACACGCGAAATCTCCATTGTGGCTCTTGCGGTATGAGCTGTAGCTTCATCTGGCTGGAACCAAATGTTACGATTATTGAGAACTATCGGACGTAAAAATTTTCCAACATTACGTACATTTTCGAAGAAATATGGACCAATAACTTTATCAGCCATGATTCCACATTAAACAGTGCATCTGACAGGGTGTAATTATTGCTCATGCAATGCTCTCGGATTCTCTCAAATTCGGAAGATCTGCTTATCCACATATCCATTTAAATGAAAATGTGCTTCATCAGATTATTAAAAAAATTGACATTTTCTGTCCTAGCAAAATCGATCTATTGTATATTGGCATATTGTAGCCATTGTGGTGCATCCCTCGGCAGTAATTCTTGGACCAATTGAATTTTATATGGAAACATTTTCAGATCAACTTTTAGAATACGTCGTATCGATGTTCTGGAGATGTTCAATTGAGTAGCTCATCGACGAGTAGACACAGTTAAATCCGTGTGAACACTTTCTTCAATGCGAATAGGATGAACAACATTTCTCCGTAGTTCATTACCAACTGAACCCAAATTCTCAAAACGAGTCATTAGATTTCATAATACACACTTAAGACCTCTGGAGACGATCAAATAAACTCATCAACGCCTTATATGTCTGCGTGTTTTCGTTCTTTTTCGGTTACAAAGTTTTAATTCTTTCATTTGATGACTTTTTATTTGAATTTGAATTATTGTGATTGACAAGCATTATCTCAGTGGAACCGATATTAATTGTGAATGCTGTGTGTGGCTATTTATTGTTTTTAGGAGTTTCACGAGGTAAATTTTTTTTATTGTGTGTTTGTATATGTTATTTGTTATTGTATTTTTTAAGGTACATTGCGTTTGCAAAATGTTCTTGTCATGTATAAATGTTATCAGATGAAGACATTTTAGCAAACCGACACTACAAAATCAAAATGCAAATGGTGTTTGTCGTTTTTATTTGTACGTCCCCTTTAAATCGTCAAGCACACGACACTAATACACATTGATTTCGTTTTTAAATTATTTGATCGTCTCCTTGCCTCTGTTAGCTTCCGAGCTTAATTGATTTTCCATTAAAAGAAGTCACTTTTTAAAAACGTTTAGTCTGAACTATTTGCCTTCACTAGGCTAATAATTTTCTCTTTTTATAAAAAGTATTTTTAGAAAAATTGCTACATATTGCTTGTTTGCGATTTTTTGATTTTCTATTTAATTTTCTATTTCTACACCATTCTCTTGCTTTCAACTTGGTAAGAAACTGTAGAAAATTATTTTCATATAAATGCTATATAAAGCATAAATTGTTGTTGTCATTTTAATAGCTATTTTTTTTTTTTTTTTTTTTTTTTTTTTTTTTTTTTTTGGCGTTTGAGGTAGGGTTAAAAATGCCTTCGCACTTACAGTGACCGTCGTCAACTGCGTCGAGTGGTGTTGTCCACTAAAACAGTCCCTCCTCCTTTTCTGGGGAATCTCCCTTCCCGGTACAACTTTCCGCATTACTTCAGGAAGGGCCCAGAACGACTTCTTAAAAAGAACCAACTGCTACTCGCCCACGTCTGGGTACGCCATATTCAAGCCGTTTGCCCATCTTCTATCTCCGCCAATCTAGCTGCTTCAAGATCTTTTCTCTTCTGTAGAAGTATATGTTCAACATACCTTCCTACTGTTCTCCAATTAACTTCAGATTCGATCATTCTGCTGGTAATGTTCTCCGTAGTGAAATTTCCAATCTGCTCCTTCAATGAGTTTCTCTCAGCGTGCCATCTAGTACAATTAAAGAACGTATGTTCGGCATCATCTTCCATGTTTTCACAGTAAATGCAGCTGGAACTGGTTACCTTGCCCATGCGATGTAAATACTTTCGGAAATATCCGTGACCAGAGAGAAATTGGGTCAGAAAATAGTTCACTTCCCCGAACTCTCTTTGAGTCCAAATCCTTATGTTGGGGATGAGTTGCCTTGTCCATCTTCCGCTGGTTTCCGCACTCCATCTATTCTGCCATCGCTGCATTGTTTGAGATCTCAGTTCTGCGGCGCTAATGCTGAGGTTCTGCTTTCTTGCATCCCAAGCTTCCTTTCTTTCGCGCGCCAGAAGGTCGATTGGTATCTCTCCGCTTATCACAAAGACTGCTGCACCTGAGACAGTGCGATATGCCGAAGTTACTCTAAGTGCCGCCGTTCGCTGTACAGCCTCCAGCATTTTGCGCTTAGTCTTTGCCTTCAGTGCTCCACCCCAAATTTCGCTACCATATAGTAAAACGGAGTTTGTTATGGCCATAAGTAGCTTTCTCTTGCTCTGTGTCGGTCCTCCAATATTGGCCATTAACCTGCTTAGCCTGCCAGTAAGTTTTGCTGTCTTGGTAGCCACATGCTGTATTTGAGCCCAGTATGTAAGTCTGCAGTCGATCATCACACCTAGATATTTCACTGCCCTTTGCGTTACCAGAGCAACATCACCCAATTGAAAGTTGACCTCGAGTGGAATGTGGGCTTTGGTCATCAGAATGATCTCCGTTTTATGTCTGGCCAGCTCCAGACCATGGTCATCAAGCCATATTTGAGTCCTTATCATGACTTGGTTCAGCTTCCTACGAGCATCATCCGTGTCGCGCGCTGAGATTACCGCTACTAAGTCATCCGCATACCCAATAAGGTATGTCTCCTCTGGCATTTCTATGCCCAATATCTCGTTGTAGGTCAAGTTCCATAGAGTAGGTCCAAGGATAGATCCTTGAGCCGCGCCGGAAGAGATTTCCATAGTTCTCTGGCCCTCAGGTGTATCATAATAGAGCCTCCGATCCTTCAAGTAACTTCGAAGCATCTTTAGCAAGTAAGTTGGGGTGTGGAATTTCTCCTGCAATGCCTTTAAGATATCCTTCCACCGAAGGCTATTAAAAGCGTTTCGCACATCGAGTGTAGCTAGAAGAATTAGACGTTTTGGATAGTAACGTCTTCGTTGTACTCGTTCCACACATCCCACTACATCTCCTATAGCTCCTAAAGTTGATTTCCCAGGTCTAAATCCGTATTGTCTTTCTGATAGTCCTCCAACTATGTCGACTGACTCTGCTAATCTGCGTTGCAGAAGTTTCTCTAGTAGCTTTCCAGCACTGTCCAGCATGCAAAGCGGGCGGTATGCCGACGGTTGAGTTGAGTTACCATTACCCTTGCTAATTAGTGTCAGCTTTTGTATCTTCCATTGTTTAGGAAAGACACCTTGAGCAATACAAGCATTGTACACTTCCAGTAGCGCATTTGGTCGCTTCTCAGCCAGGAGTTTTATCACCTCCGCCGGTATTCCATCTGGGCCAGGGGCTCTATTAGGTTTAAGACTACTTGCTGCGATTCTGAGTTCTTCAACAGTAAACAGCGAGGGCAAATCATTGATCTGCTGTTCCAATTCCTCATCTAGTGGTGGATGCGAAGGGAACAAACTTGAGACAATGTTCCCGATGGTTCCGCCGTCCATGTGAGGGATCCTACAGTTTCCACCCAACTTACTCGTTACTATCCTGTAGGCAAGTCCCCAAGGATCATTATTCAGGTCTCTTCGGAGCTCCTCCCATTTAGCCTTCTTGCTTGCAATGATAGCCCGCTTGAGTGTTTTCCGGGATCGTTTAAATTCCTCACCTTCTTGCAAAGCAGGACCAGTTCGCCTTGCCCTGGTGTACCTTCGTCTGTTGCGAAGACAGACACGCCTGAGTTCCGCAATTTCCGGTGTCCACCAATATACCGGTCTTTTCCTGGGATTTCGTGTCACACGAGGCATCGATGCGTTGCAACTCTGGGTTATGCGCTGGATCATTGAGGCTGCCATAGAGTCAGCACCACTTCCATTGGTAGTAAGTGACGAGCAATCAAAACAATCCAGAAACGTCTCAGTGCTCAGTTTCGCAACATTCCATTTACGTGTTCCTCTCGTTCCCGATGTCGTGGTGGGAGTTATCTGACCTGTGATCGAAAAGGTGATATACTGATGGTCACTTCCAGTGTAATCCTCTAGTACACGCCAGTCTTCGATTGTTCCGGCTACACTTTCACTAACGAGGGTAATATCCGGCCGCGTAAATTCACAGCCCGGTCTTCTGAAGGTGGAGTTGTTGCCAGTATTAGCCACCACCAGTCCCAACCTGGCGGCCATATCCAGGATACACCTTCCGCGTACGTTAGTCGTAGCTTCACCCCACTCAATGGCCTTAGCATTAAAATCGCCGGCTACTACAAAAGGTCCACCGATTTCGTGAACCACATCCTCGATTTTCTCCAGCTTTGTCCTGAATTGCTCCATACTATCACTCGGGGTAAGATAACAGCTCATCAACGTCAGACGTCCGATTCGGCAGTATGTATAGCCACATTACGTTCGTGCAACAATTTTTACTACTTTAATGTGCCACCGATGTTGATTACAATGAGACGTTGTTGATGCATTTTGACACAGTTTATTATTTTTATTTTTATTTCAGTACAAATAATAGTTGTTGTAGCTCTACCATAAGGCTATCAAGTTGACAGAGTAATTAGCAAAAACATAATAAAAAGAAACAAATGAAATAACAAAAAAAAAATCTGTTTTAAAAGTTTCCCCATAAAGTCAACTTGTTTTTGTGAGAGAACTTATTTTTTCGTTATAAAAAGAATTACTTTTTTTGAATTTCAAATTAATTCTAGATTTTTAAGATGGGAAACCCGCCTTATGAACATGCGCTTGGGAAAATAGAAAATAAGAATTTAAGGCAATAACACAAACATACTTTATATCTCATATTTTGTTTTTGTATTTTTTCGAAATGTTTGTAATTAAAAACCAAAAACAATAAACACAGCGAACACTCAAATACTCTTCCCGTTAATGTAAAGCTAAAGCTAAAACTTTAAAAGTAAAAAAAAAAAAATAATTAAATAGACTTTCTTGTGTCTGCCACGAATTTTTTATTCAACTTATATTTCTTAGTTTTAATATTTAAGTTCAGTTTTCATAACTTGTTGAGTTTCAGAGGCAAAAGCTTAAATTAATATATTGGAAAAAAAAGACGCCATATTCAAACAACTGTTCTTGTTTTTGCAATATGTTGAGTTTTCTTTGTATTTAACTTAATGTCAACTTTTAAAATCATTTAATATCCTTAATTATACGGTCTCTTTAAAAAAAAAACCTCTTTGTTATGATCTGAAGGTAAATGTCATTGTATATTCCCTTTAATTTCCAAGTATTCCGGTCTATTGACTATTATGCTTGTGTGCTGGTGATTACTTTGAAGTGTTTAATAGTGTTGCCAATTATAGAAATATACTATTCTGTTCTATTAAACGCAATGGTTAACATCTGAATAGCTGCTCTGTTTTTCCAACATTTATTCGTTCGCATTTGTATAACATGGGAAAAATATTAATATGAAATGAATATGAGTTTAAATGCATTAATAAGGCAGCTCGTATAAATTTCGTTCATCTTGATCTATGCCATCGGCAAAGCCTGTGAAATAGAATATTTTTAGATACATTGCCGTAATACAAGTGAGTCCACACAGCATCTATCTAATGCAGCAACAACATACATATATACATACATAATGGGGCCATTACAAGCCTGTGTCAGCAAAATGGATCGCATGGTAATACTTAAAAATTATTTCTTATATTTTTTCAATTAAGTCTGGCAAGATTATTTGTGAAACTTGACTTTCACTAAAATGAAGTAACTGTTTTATAAGCGCTAACCGCTTTAAAAAACATACATACATAATTGGTATTACAACCCTGTGTCAGGGTTACGGCCTAGCTGCTCGCAGCACACATGTTGTGTGTGTTAATTTTTATCCATGAGTACCGGGATCTACAGTTTAAAGTCGACTCCGAAAGACAGATTTGTGAACCTTTTTCATGGCAATCAATTACTCTCAGAGCTTTTACCAGAAGACTGCTGAGAGGTAGTCGTCGAAAGAAATAATTTTTTTCAAATATCTTTTTTTCAAGATGTCAGAGCTGAGATTTGAACCCAGCGCTATCGTCTTAGTAAGCAATCCAACAACACTACAATCAATTCAATACAAATAAAGTAAATTACTTAAACAATTACCATATGTTCTAAATATTTGCAAAGAAATCATTATTAAATTAAGCAATTGATGCTATATTTTCAGTTTCTACACCCGGCATGTTCAAAAAGTAAGACTGCTTTTACCATAATCTTCTAAAACACCAAAAATAAAATTTTCTATATAACTTTGTTCGCTGTCAGTGGGCTCATTTGCGTAAATCCATATTCATTTTTCTTTAGTTTTTCCAGAACTTAGTCTATGGTTTCTTTGTGCAATTCCAGAAAGTATTTATTTATTTTTTATTTGAGACCAATACTCCGAGGTAAACCCCTACTAAATGCTGTGCATTGTATTGGAATTTTTGGAAAGAACATAACATATAAATTTTTTTTTATATTATTATTAAGCGCCTTAAGATTGAGACCAATTACTGTGAATAGATCATTCAATGGGCAGTGTTATGCCTTTACCCTTGAATAACCAACAGCAATTGCCTCATCGTAGCAAGTTGTTAATGTGGTAAATGTCTTCGCTAAGTGGGTTTAGCTGCTATTTGTAACTTCCCAATAGGTGGCACTCTTTCTCCTCTTGATTCGTTTGTGTTGTCAATGGTTAAGTTGGAATACAGCGGAATGTCAGAGAGCGGTTTCTTTGTAGACGGAATTCATGGAGGCTGGACGCTCTTATTTTTAAATTATAATTTTGAAAAAAGCTGCAAACTAACTTTTTAATTTTTCAGCTTTGCTGGTCCCTTTTAGCGCTCTAACCACTATACCAGGCAACTGCCCACTCACCTTACGTACGTACCCAAGTTGCCAAGAGAATCGGTAAATTGAAATATTTATCCCAATATTTTTGGATGCCAACACAAAATCTTATATTATAATCTGGGAAAAAGTGTTTCTCAAATTAGGACTGTAAAATATGGTTTTGAATAAATCATTTCGAGCTGCCCGTGGAAACACCCATGTAGTCGACCAATTGGAGTTAAAAAAATCTGAAGTCTGTTTTGCATGACTATTAAATTTGTTTTATTGGTATTATTGAATCCGAGTAAAACTTTTGTAATCCTGTTCAACAAGTTGTTTACTCGTGTTTTAGAGCAGCAAATATAGCAAAAGAGTCAATATTTTTCAAACTATGAAACCTCTTTATAATATGTCAACAATTTTTAACAAAAAATTTCTCTTATTATTTTTTTTTTCTTTTGCCATTTTATCTTTATCTTCAGTCCAAATTTTCAGAGTTGTATTTTTTATACGCAAAAATATAAAAATAAATGGTCACTTCTGTCAATATATTAACATAGGGCTTTAAAAGCTATACTAACGTCTTCAGGACCATACATTAATAGCTCTTAAAACCTTCTATTTCTGTACCAACTTTTTCTGTAAGTATATTTAGTAGGACTTTTAACTGTTTTTTACGCATATAATGTTGTATATTTCACAGATTTAGATTCGATTGGGGCACCTTAAATGGGTCAAAGTGGGATATTACAAAAATTTACTTTAAGATCAAAATAAGGAACATCAGAATTTATTTTAGAGGTATGGTTGCTTCACCAAAGTATCTTATTGTGATCCCTAGAATATGATTTTCCTTGTCACTTGGGCGATTTTTAAATCGACGTGCCCTTATAAAGGGATTAGGAGTACAGCGTTACCTTCTGGGAAGATAACATCTAACCTACTGAAGACGCTCGCCACACACATACAAAATCCACCACCAGATGGCGCAATTGCTGTTTATCACTGAAGGGTGAAGGTATAACACTGGCCTTAAATAAATAAAATAATAAACGAATTTAATAAATCTATCCATGTATCTTGAAATTCCAATACAATGCACTGCATGAGTATAATCTCATACAATGCTCTTATTCTGCACTCCTCTGTGCATTTATATTAAATTTTACAATATGTTGATTTATTAAACTCTACAATAACGACAATCAGTATGCTGTCATCTTAAACCGAAATTCTCCAGAGTATTATTACAGAGAATTTTACAACAACATATGAAGTAAAATAACATGAGTAGGAAATAATGCCTGCGAGTGAAAGGAATATTGAAGGCATAAAAGGAAGTAACCATGAAATAAACTGTTGAGATATTATTTGCATAATCATCAGTAAATAACAACAACAACAACATTTATAATAATAAATGTACCTACACTGTTATGAGCAAACGTATGTAGAAACAGTATGTAAACTAAAAAGAGAAAGAACGAGTAAAAGAGAGGAATTACAATAAAATACATGGGAATAAATGCATGTATGCACTGTATATATCAACTAACACACAAAAGCCAACTACACAACTGAACGGCTATTCAAGTACTCTTTCAGAGAACAGTCAGAACAGTCAGTAATTAATTCAGACAAACATTTAACTCTACAATACACTCATGAGAAATTAATTCTCTGATGGTATCTTTTTCCTTTTCATGGAAATGAGTTTTTGGATAAGAAAACAGCAGTAGAAGCAGATCAGAAATAAAAGTACAAAAATTAAACTGAAAAAATCATATATAACATGCTTTGCACTGAATTTTGTATTGTCTTTGGTTTAATATCCTGAAATTATTTCATTTTCTCTGTTGTTCTTTATTTCCTAGATCTGTATATACCTTTTGGCCATGTCTCTAGCATATTACCAATGATGTCTGTGACTTAGTGAATACTAAGGCAATCTGGTAAACAATGTCGCTTCATCCATTCCTTTACACAATCAATAACTTTAAAGAAATACACCACGAACATTTCTGCACTATTCAAATTAAAATCATCAGTGATTTTTCTAAAAATTTTTAAAATTCTTTTTTTGCTGTTACATTCATATTTATATATATGTAGTTAATAGAACTTAAGGTTCTTTTTATAAAATGAATAAAAACAAAATCACATTTAGAGCTGCTTGGATGTACAAAAAACGAAATAATTTGAATTAAATTTGAATTAAATCGTGCGGGAATTTATGTGCTCTATCTGCCATTTTAAGTATTTCAAGTTAATGATGTCACTTTAGATTTTTGACACCAAAATTATTAAAATCTGCAATCCGTTTTCAGTCACAGTGTATACAGTGACGAAACTCCAACAACTATAACAAAAACAACACACAGCAATTTAGCCACAACAAACTTTTTGCATAAACAACATCACAGTGTGTAATAAGATAGCCACAACAAAATCCAGCTGATTTTAAACTTTTTGAGCTGTCACTTACTTCATCACTGTATACACTGTGATTTCAGTGACGACTGAAAGCAAAAGCGTAAAAATACATGTAATTTAAGCTAAGGAGCAATTGTCTATAAAATTTTTATTTTTGCACAGGCCTGCTATACATAAGTACCTTTGTCCACTTTAAATTCTGCTTTCCTTGCTATATTAACTTATGCCAATTTATTTTTTGTTTTGTTAGATTTCAAACAAAAATGCCACTAAAAAACAAACAAGATTTACAATTAAATAATTTTTTGTGAAAATTTCTATTTGTTCTTATACCTAACAATTGTTTAAAAGTTTTGTTTTATTTTTTGCGGATGTTGTAAGGCAAGTGAAAGTATCGATTAAAATTTTCGGGTTATACCACTGACCTACAATAACTTTTCTCGTTTATTTTAAAATTTATTAATACTTTCAGAAGATTTTATTTCGTTGCATATTTTCTCCATTCAACTTTCTTTTAATTTTGATTTGAAAACCAAACTTGTAAAGATTTGTTCTTCAAGAATTTCTTTTTTCACTTGTTTCCCTCCCATGTTTCATTTCTCTGAGTTTGTTATGCCTTAAGTAAACAATTTGTACAAAAAAAAAAAATAATTCAATTAAAATTGGTTTGCACTTGAACCCCTAACAAAGTCATTTACTCCTTAAGAGAAAACAACAAAAAAAAAAAAAATGAAAAATAAGAACCAACAAAAGAAAATCAGAACAAAATATAATCAACCAGAGGCGTATTTTTTAATTTGTAGGAAAACAGAATATGACAATAGGAACTTTTTTTATGATATTAGGAACAATAAAAACATGTTGTGCAATTTCTAAAGCTTCAATTTGATTACATATTTATTTTAAAAGAAAAAAACCTTAAGCATAAAAGAGGAATGCTTTAACAATTTAAGGAAATAAAGACCAGCATTATATTTATTTAACATTTAATTCGTAAAAACAATTTTAGTAATTTTTATTTTAATATTTGTTAAATATTCTATTAAAACATCAAAAGTACTTAAGCTGTATTCCATTAAATAGAGAAAATCAAAAGAGTTTTAAAAAGATAAATTTTTTATGTACACTCTAAAACTTTTCCCAAAATTTAGGTTCATATTATGTCTAAATTGGTGTTTAAAATTTGTTGTTGTCTAAAATTATATAAATTTCATTCTTAATTTTAAAAAAAGTAAAAAATTTACACAAAAAAATAAATTTGCTACCAAAATTGTTTATGTTCACACAAATTATGCTTAAATTTACAAAATAATGTTCAATATTAAGCACATTTGCATAAAATCAGTAAAAAATTTGTACAATTAAGCACTTTTGCCTAAAAATAGATATAAATGTGTAATATTGAGAACATTTGAGTAAAAACGGTATGAAGACGTGGTAACAAAGCGACGAAAAAAAGAAGAAGCATGCATTTGCAATAAAAAGTTCGACTCTTTTGAACTTCGTCGTATTGGTATTTATTTATTATAAATAGTTTATAAAGTATATTAAAGTATTAATTAATTATTCACAATAAAATTGTTGTGTGCAAAATTTGTATAAAAAAGTTTATGAGTTTATCATTTAATGAAGAAAAATGCAATGTTTTTAAGTGTTTGTATTAAAATTGTGGTAAAATATATACCAATTATAATTCCTATGCAGTTAATTTCACATGGAATCACTCTACTAAAAGTCGCATGTGCAATAATAAATATAATTTGAGCCATTGATATCAATAGTTGGTAAGCAAATCGTTTAATATTAATTATTTTATTTTAGTAAAAAGCTTATGTATTTATAGAAACATCAATAGAGGAAAGTAGCAAATCTACTGCATACATTTGGTTTGAAAAGGAGATTACGTCGAAAGAGGAGGATTTTAATATATTGGATCTTTTTCTATAGTTGCTTTGTTACTCAAAATTTTTGATTCTCATTGCGATATTTTTTTAGATTTTATCCTTCACAAATGAGAGGAAAAAAGTGTCATAAAAATAATTTAAGAAAGATTAATACTTTAATACGTAAGCTCGATAATGCCATATAAAAAGTGATTTTTTATATAAATATTATCATTTATTTAATCCTTTATATATGAACAAATGTTTTTTAATTAAACTTTTTTTATATACATACATGTAAACTTATGACACTTCTTTTTACAAAAAGAAAATATGTATGTAAAGTATATGTAATAATATAAAACTTGTTAAAAGATAAGATAGTTATGGACATATGTATATACATATACGTATTTTATATATATTTATAAGTATATATAGATAGTTTATAAGACATATAATTTTTAATAAATTAAATAATGTAATAAATATAATAATGCAATTAAAAATTGCAGGCATTTTCATTTAAGGAGTGTTGAAAATAAATATATGAAAGGGGGGAAAACTAGACATACATTGCCTAAAATATTTAAACATTTTTTGTTTAATTTTAGACATATTTTGCTTAAAAACTAACAAAATGTCTAAAAAAACTACATGCTTAATTTTAGGTCGAAAACAGTCTGTAAAGTGTTGCCTACTATTATCGACTTAATTTTCAGCAAAAGTGGTTTAGAGTGTACTTTTGCACCTTAATAGTGGAACAAAATCAAATTCACTCATAACAATTTTAAATATTGATTGACTCTGTAGCATGATTTTACTGTCTGTAATGCCAACACAACATAGTATGAATTTATAGTCGTCATATACATATAATATGTACTGTATGGAAATAAAAGAATATCAAATAACATACTGGGTATGCAGCGAGCACATAATACAACACATTGCTACACACATCATACTGCATTTGTACAAACAATGCTTTGTTGTGACGCCGCTGACCGTATGTATTGAAGTGCTCTATATTCTACGTATGTTGTTGTTGTATTGCACTATTTATGATCGTCGTTGACGTACTTCTAATTAAACGTTTGTTGTTGTTGCATTGCACTGACTGTGATCATGTTGATGAAAATCCTTTTCGCAAATAAATTAAAACGATTTTCTTTTTATATAAAATTATAAAGTTTATTAAAGTAAACTATTTTCTATGAAGTTTTAAAAGTTGTCTGAAAAATTTCTATTTTTCTAATGTTTGACATAAAACAAATTTCATTGACTACTCGAAAATATAAATGTTGAATAAGTAAAGTAGTTTTTGTTTTTTCTTTAACAAGTATAAAATTCATTTCTAACACTCCTCCTCAACATATATATTTTTACAATTAGCAATTATTACTGATCTTTTAAATTTAACAAATTAACAAATTTCTTGTGTTTTGATTTAGGCAAATTCTTTGTGAAAATATCTGCCACCATTTCCTCTGTTGGACAATATTTCAAACTTATTTCCTTGTTCTGTATAACTTCTCTAATATAGTGGTATTTTATGTCTATGTGTTTGCTGCGATTATGGTATACTGGATTTGTCGCTAATTTAAGGGCTCCTTGGTTATCAACGTTTAATTCAATACTTTGCTCATTCAAGAATCCAAGTTCTTGTAGCAATCTTCTTAAGTACACTGCTTCTTTTGATGCATTGGAAATAGACATATATTCAGCTTCTGTGCTGCTGAGGGCTGTAGTAGGTTGTTTTTTAGACTCCCACGATATTGCGCAATTGCCTAGGTAAAATATGTATCCCGAATACGATTTTCTGTTAGTGGTACATCCACCCCAATCAGCATCTGCGTAACCGACCAATTGATTACAGCCTTTACTAAACTTCAATTTCAGATTTTGGGTTCCTTTTAGGTAACGTAATATATATTTTTGCAGCTGTAAAATGTTCAACATGTGGATCTGCATTTCTTTGTGCTAGCTTTGACACTGAATGTAAAATATCTGGTCTTGTGTTAAGTGCCAGATACAATAAAGCTCCAATAAGAGACTGGTATTTTGTAATATCAGCTTTTTCACAATTTTCCGTACATTTAATTTGGTAATTTGGGTCCAATGGCACTGATGATAATTTACAGTTCTCCATTTTATAATCCTGCAACAAATCTTGAATATATTTTTCCTGGCTGATCTCTATGTCACCAGTTTCACCATCTCTTTCAATTTTCATACCCAAAAAATATTCCAATGAATCTTTATTTGTCACTTCAAATGCTTTGCTAATCTCCGATTTGAATTCTATAATAGCTTTCTTATCCTTACACCCGACAATTATATCATCTACATAACCTGCAACGATTAAAAGATTATCATTTTGTACCTTTTGATATAAGCATGGTTCATTTTTGCAACTCTTGAATCCCATCTTAAATAAGACTTCATTTAGCTTCAAGTTCCATTCTCTACCAGCTTGCTTCAAACCATAGATTGATTTATGAAGGCGTAAAACTCTATTTGGATACTTCTCATCAACGAATCCTTCAGGTTGTTGCATAAAAATTACTTCTTTAAGATCTCCATTTAAGTATGCTGTTACTACATCTAATTGCTGCAGGTACATCTCATGTTGCACAGCTAAAGCCAAAACCATCCTAATTGTTTCATACCTTACAACAGGTGAAAAAGTTTCTTCATAGTTCAAGCCATATTTTTGACTGCAGCCTTTAGCCACAAGCCGAGCTTTGTAGCGTTCGATTTTGCCATCACGGTCTTTCTTGAGAGTGTATACCCATTTACTTTTGATAGCTTTTTGACCTCTAGGTAACTCCTCCAGCGACCAAGTTCCTTTTTGCTTAAGTGAAGATATTTCTTTTGACATAGCTTCTTCCCACTTTTTACGACTTCGATTGGCTAATGCCTCTTCAAAAGTGCTTGGAACTTGTTCCTCCACTGCGTTATTCAATTGTTGAGGAATTTTCCTGGGTCTCCCTGGCCTACCATTTCTAAAAATTTTCGGTCTACCTGGACCCCGTTTAATTGTGCCATTTAAGGGTTGAAATTCATCACTAGAACTCCCACTTACTGCGCGTACAGCATCAATATAGAATTCCTCGTCTGAACTGGTGTCTTGACTCACAGGATGCGGTTGTTGAACTACTTCATTACTTGAATCTTGATTAAAAATCTCTTCAAAGTTAATAAAATCTCCAATTTTTTCATTACTATCTCCACCAGGAACATAGTGTTCATTAAACCAAACATTGCGACGTTCTATAACTTCACGATTTTTCCTGTCGTATAAACGATATGCTTTTGAGACTAATGAGTAACCTACCATCACCATACTTGTCCCTTTAGGATCAAACTTGTGCTTCTTTTTGTTTAAGACAATTGCATTAGAACCAAAAACTTTTAAGTGATTTATACTGGGTTTACGTCCAGTCCATACTTCGTAGGGTGTTTTGCAATCTAAGCTTTTTGAGGGTGATCTATTGCGTAGATACACAGCTGTTGCCACTGCTTCAGCCCATAGATTTTGAGTAAGTTTAGAATCTACTAACATGCAACGAGCCATTTCTACAATCGTCCGATTAGCCCTTTCTGCAACACCATTCTGTTGTGGTGTATAGGGAACAGTAAGTTGACGTTGTATACCACATTTCTCTAAGTACTTACTAAAATCATTGCTCATATACTCGCCACCGTTGTCACTGCGAATGAATTTAATTTTGCGATTAGTTTGTCGCTCTACCATCTCTTTGAAAATTTTAAACTTTTCGAAAACTTCGCTTTTGTGTTTAAGAAAATAAACAAAAATTTTTCGCGACTTATCATCTATGAATGTCAGGAAATATTTCGATCCACCTACTGAATCTACATTCATGGGACCACAAACATCTAAGTGTATTAAGTTTAATAACTCACCAGATCTGCTCTCTGATTGTTTAGGGAATTTAATTGCATGAATTTTGCTTACCATGCATGTTTGACATGACTTTTCAGATTCTCTTTGAATTTTTATACCTTTTACCATGTTGTTTTTGTATAATTCGTATAGGCTTTGATAATTTAGATGTCCATATCTACGGTGCCAAATTTCGTTATTTGAACTTACTGCGCATATTTTCACCTTTGGCTCTTTTACATCAAACACAAATAGGTTATTTTCTCTTCTAGCTTTTAATACTAATCCACCATTAATATCAGAAAATATTGCACCATTTTGGTTAAAATTGATAGTCCCACCATATTGAACGACTTTATTGACAGATAAAAAATTACCATTTAAATCTGGAGAATATAAAACATCTTTTAATTCAATTGTACTATTATTGATAAAAATATTAACAGTTCCAATTCCTTCGGCCACAATTGATTTCTTGTCTGCTAACATGATACTGTCACTACATTTTTCCAATTTAGTAAATAAATTGCGATTTGCACACATGTGACTAGTAGCTCCACTATCAACGTACCAGGAGATTGGTCTACTTACTTTTTCATATTTCGCCATAGCAATTAGCGAGTACGATTTTTCTGAATCACGCTTAGAGTTGCACTTATTTGCATAATGGCCCTTTTTGCCGCATTTAAAACAATTACCTTTAAGTACCTTTACATTTTCCTTCCCATTATCGTTTTTGTATTTAATTCCCCTTTTTGTTGCACTGAAAGCTTGTTGCTCTGTGGACGTTTCGTTATTTTGATTTCGACGCTCTTGCTCTTCTAACAACTTAATTTTAAGAGTCTCCAACGTTGGCAAAACATCTCTCGTCTCTATCACAACAACAAAATTTTCGTATTCTATAGGGAGGCTTGATAACAAAATTATTACAAGTAGTTCATCTTGGATACTAATTCCAACATCGGCTAATTTGTCAGTTATGTCACAAAAATTATTTAAATATTCTACCATATTCTTACTGTTCTTCATGCTTAAGTTCAACAGCTTTTTATAAAGGGAAACCTTCTGCATTGGTCCACTAGGTTTGTAAATCTCTTTTAACTTTCTCCAGGCTTCTTTGGATCGTTTTATATTTTTGATATAATTAAGCTGGGAAGATTTCACGCTCAACATAATTGTTGCTAGAGCTTTTTCATCGTTGCTCTCCCACTCCAATTTTCTTTCGGCACTCCAGGTTGAATCTATTTGTTCATCTCCATTTGCATATTTCCAAAAACCTGAATGAATTAGGATGCTTCTCATGTGGACGCTCCAAGACTCATAATTCCTTTCGTCCAGTTTCTCTATCTGGTATAATGATGACGTTGCCATCTTCGGAATCTTGCACAACTTCTTCTTGAATTTACTTAAAATTCACAAAATAGTTTTCTTTCCCAAACGTCTAGTCTGGGCCCATAACCTGATGAAAATCCTTTTCGCAAATAAATTAAAACGATTTTCTTTTTATATAAAATTATAAAGTTTATTAAAGTAAACTATTTTCTATGAAGTTTTAAAAGTTGTCTGAAAAATTTCTATTTTTCTAATGTTTGACATAAAACAAATTTCATTGACTACTCGAAAATATAAATGTTGAATAAGTAAAGTAGTTTTTGTTTTTTCTTTAACAAGTATAAAATTCATTTCTAACACATGTGTGGCTCACACCATTCTTTGCGTAGGAATAATAACTTTGCAAAAGAAGGCAATTGACTCGTGTCATATTGCACCCAAGTGTCCCATGATACAAACACACAAATTATTTATAAATCATACATAAATATTTGTAAATATACAAACACATATACTAATAAGAAACATACTAAAATAAGGGATTGACTTGAAATTGTCAAGTCAACCAAAATCTAGTATATAAGCATGATAAATTTTCTTGTCAAAGAACAGACCAATTTGATTAAGACACCAGCTCCAACCGAGTTGCTGGTAAAAATCAAATAAAATAAAAATTATAAAAAAACTCTAAACTTCTTTTGTGTTTTCACTACAACTCAGACTGTCCCACAATACGAATTATTCACTTTTTCGAGAAGAATTTCTTAATTTATTTCAAATATTTTTATGTAAAAAGCACAGAGAGTAATTGATTGTCATAAACAAGCTTCTCAAGTCTGTTGTGCGAAATCAACGTTAAACTGTAGGTCCCGATACATACATACATAACTGGCCTTTACAACCCTGTGTTAGGATTACGGCCTAGCTTCTCGCAGCACTCATGATGTGTGTGTAAATTTTCATAATTAAGTACCGGGACAGACTTGAGAAGCTTGTGCATGGCAATTAATTACTCTCAGAGCTTTTGCCAGAAGACTGCTGAGAGGTAGTCGGCGAAAGATATATATATATTTTTTTCATATTTCTTTTTTTTAAGATCTCAGAGCTGGGTATCGAACCCAGGGCTCATGTCTTAGTCAGCCAACACACTAACCAATAGACCATGTATGTATGTACGTATGTATATATGTAATCCTAAAATATGTTCATATCCACAAAGAAATCGCTCCCCGATATTCAACTCTATTCCACCTTAACCAATGTCAATAAAAAACTAATAATCAGGAGAAAAGCGTCACCTATTGGGAAGTAGCAGATAACAGCTTAACAAACTTAGCGAAGGCTTTTACCCCATAATCAACATGCCACGATAAGGCAATTGTTGTTGATCATTGAAGGGTGAAGGTATAACAATGGCCTTTCAATGATCAATTCACAGCAATTTGTTTCATTCCTGGGGCGCGTAATAATAATAATAATATAAGAACAATATATATGTACTGTCCTTTCCAAAAATTCCAGTCTGCATTTAGTAGTTGTTAACCCCTGAGTGTTGGTCTCAATTAAACAAAAAAAACAAACTCTGCTATTTTTAATCTCAATTACTACAATAGTTTGGTTCTTTTTACAATGCATAAATCCTTTAAAATTTTATACATGCACTCTCACTCAGTTATAATTCGATATCATACACCCACACACTCACATCAAACTTTATATCCGTTTTTAATATGCACGCACATCCGTTTACAGTTTGATGATTGTATTTGTCTGCTTAACTGTTGCATTTATTCAGGTTTTTTTTTTATTATTATTTTTGATATATGATTTCACTGCTGGTTTATTAATTTAATGGATAGAGGGATTTTAGATTAACGTTTAATATTAAAACAGTGAAAAAAATGCACGGTATCCACAGTATAGGTTCGATTGTACTACCAAAAGTAAGTTAAACCCTGTACTCGGTTTGGTCAGATTAACTACCAATTAATTTTTGGCCAACAGCTAACTCAAACTTATAGATACTGCTTAACTATGTTTGGCAATACTGAACAAATTGTAAAAATTTAAAATTAAAAAAAAAATATTTTAAAAAATAATGAAAAATAACATTTATAGGGTACAAATTGGTTTTTTTATGCTATTCTGGATGCCTAGACACATTCATTTTGTATTGATATGTTCACATTAGTTGTACAATGGGTACAATATTGTCATATATTTTTATTGAAAAATTACGAGTCTCTGTAAGTTATGCTGAAAAAGCAAAAATAAGTACAAATTTTTTGCACAAAAAGTATTTTAAAATTTATTTAGTAGAGTCTTCACAACATTGTTGCCAATCACAAAATTTTCATCGTGATATAGTGGTCAGAGCGCGTGCACAGAACTTCAAACGATCGAGGTTCAAACTGCAGCAGTGGATAAAAAAATAAAAAAAAAATTAATAAATTTGCGGTTTTTCAAAAATTATAATTTAAAAAAATAAAAGGTTCCCCCCCTCCTAGAAGTCCATCATCAAGAAACCGCTTCCTGACATTTCCAGTCTAGTCTACCAAAAACGAATAATCAGGAGTACAGCTCCACCTTCGGGGAAGATAACAGCTAACCTATTGAAGACGCTCGCCACTCACATTCAACCTTCACCGACAGATGGGGCAATTGCTGATGATCATTCAAGGGTGATGGTATAACACTGGCCTTTGAGTGGTCAAATTGTGAGCTACTCGTCTTATCAACCAAAAAGGCGCATAATAAGACAAATTTAAAATAAAAAACTACATATCGTCATATTAAATGCAAACGGACGTAACTACACAAAATTTCGAAATTGAATTTTCTATTAATTATCGTTCGTTTTATCAAAATACATGTTCGTGAAAAATTTTAGATTCCTACGATCAGAAATGGCGATTTTATTAACGAAATTCAAACGGACGCACAGTGGGTTAGAATAGCATGTTTTCTTGGATCAAATCAGGGAAGCTATGTTCGGATAATTTTTCTTTATTTTTCAGTTAATACCATTTAAATAAGTAAAACAAAATGTTTTCTTAGTATATTTGAGTATAATTTTATTAAATAATGCCAAATATCAGTGTAGGTATATAGCGCAAGGAGTACAGTATGAGATCTTAAACATTAGATTTTATACATCTTAAAGTTAATCATCAACATCATCATCACCATCATCATCGTCATCACCATCATCATCATCATCATCGTTATCATCATTATCATCATCAGCAGCATCAGCAACTTCAACATCCCCCAAATGGTTCTTGTTCGGAGCTGCAGGATCAATTAAATCAATTTTCTCTTCTGGCAAGCTTTGAACCTTCTTTGTAGGCAATTTTTGCATGCTTGAAATAATTGGGTCAGAGGTTATCAAAAACATATTAAAAATGTCTTGGTTTGATTTTTCGCGACTGCACTTTAATGAATGAACTTTCCCTATACTTTTTAAAATCTTTATTTCGAGCTTCTTGCGTTTCTTCTGATAACTGCCCAATAGGTAAAATGGCATTTGACACAATTTCGGGTCCGTGAATAAAATACTTGTACAAAGTGGGAGGCATATTGTACCAAGGATACGTTTTAACAAAAAGTCGTCCCGTATTGCGTGCATAAGATGTACAAAAGACATTAAAAAAATCGAATCCAGCCATGAAGAATGGAAAGGCCAAATCTTAAATTGTCTACATGTACAGGTCTTTCGATCAGTAAGAAAAAAGTAACATGAACAAGAACAAAACACCACACACAACAACAGCAGCAGTCGCGAAATCAATGTGATTTTTAGCTATTTGACTGCTGCAACACTTGCATTAAACAATGCATAGCTTCTAAAAGGCACAAAAGGGCAGCGTAAAATTTTGCAATATAATAGAGATTTATACACTTTCTAATATAAACTAAAAATTATGACACAAATGTGGACGAATAATAACTATATATGTCCATTTAAAATATAAAAATGCTAATTTTTTTTGGCACTTCCAATATAAATGACTAAACCTAAAACACTTCCACATACAATTTGATACTCAAGTGCTAACGAGGTATTTCAAAATTACCTGAACTTTATGGTTCCATTGAAAAATTGTTAACTTTTGCAATACTTTTGAGAATAAATAAAATTTTCCCCGGGAAAGTTTTCACTTTTTTTAGCTTTTTTTGCACAAAAATTTTTATAAAGTTTGACTTTGAAGTTTAACTAGAAAAACACCAGAGCACTTTTGACATTTATTTTAATGACAACTGATGTAGAATTTTGTATACTCTAACCGGGTACAAAAAATGTTGACGATATTTAAAAATTTTTTTTTAATTAATCCAAGAAAACAGGCTATTCTAACCCTGTGTGGGACGTAACTATATATGCGTGTATTTTATAATGAAAGAAGATATAACTACATACGAGGGCGGATTGATATTGAAGCTACCTAAGTAGAAAGAAAACTTTTTTTTTTTTCAAAAACCATTCATTTCTCAACATAGTCTCCTTTTAGCTCAATACACTTAGTACGACGATTTTCCAACTTTTTTATACCATCTGAATAATACGATTTTGGGAACTCCTCAAAATACGCATTAGTTTCGGTAATCACTTCTTCGTTTGAGATGAATCTTTTTCCTGCGAGCCATTTTTCAAGTTTGGAAACAGGAAAAAGTCACTAGGGGCTAAATCTGGACTATAGGGTGACTGATCAACCAATTCGAAGTGGATTTCTCGTAGTTTTAGCATAGTATCTAATGCTGTGGGAACCGGTGCGTTGTCTTGAAGAAAGCGCACTTTTTTCTTGTTTAAATGTGGTCGTTTTTCCTTGATTGCATCAACCAATTGATCTAATAATGCACGATAATACTCTCCTGTGATTGTGGATCCCTTTTCAAGATAATCGATGAGCAATATTCCGTGTGCATCCCAAAATACGGTGACCATAACCTTGCCAGCCGATTTCGCTGTCTTCGCCTTCTTCGGAGCACTTCCACCAGCTTCCATCCATTGCTTCGATTGATTTTTGGTTTCAGGTGTGTAGTGGTGGACCCACGTTTCATCAACAGTTATCAATCTACGCCAAAAATCAGCAGGATTATGCTTTATCATGTCCAAACACCGCTGTGAAGTGATCTGTCGAACTCGTTTTTGTTCAACACTGAACAAACGCGGCACCCATCTTGCCGATAGCTTTTTCATATGCAAATGTTCATGCAAAATGTTGAACACACGTTCATATGATATATTTACCATTTCAGCAATCTCACGTATATTGACCCGGCGATCATTCATAACGATCTCGAGGATTTTCTTGATATTTTCTTTAGTAACCACCTCTTTTGGACTTCCTGTTATAGTATTGTTGCAGTGCTTGTTCGAACCCGTTTAAATTGAGCAATCCAATATTTTAACATATAATCTGACGGAGTAGATTCGCCGTAATGTTTATCAAGCTTTTCTTTTGTCTCTTTCGCCGTTTTGCCTTTCAAATAATAGTGTTTAATCACTACAGGAAATTCACTTTTTTCCATTTTCCAAGAAACACAAAAAAAGTTGCTTACTTCAAACGACTAGAACAAATAAACTAATCGATGAATTTGGCTAAAATTTTAACAACTGACGTTTAAAAGATCGTAATTTCTAAGAAAGAAAAAGTTTTTGTGTTTGTGCTGCCATCTAGCGCTAGGTACTTCAATGTCAATTCGCCCTCGTACATATTTATATGAAAAGCTCATTTGTTGTTTATAATGCCAATCCTTACATCCCGATCTTGAAAATTATATGATTTTCAGGACTTAAACAATTTTTGGTTTTAAGATTTTGTGCTTCTTCTGTCCGTTTGAATTTAATAATACGATATATGAGTAAATGTTTACCTCTGAGTATTGGTCTTAAATAAAAAGAAAACTATAAAAATTTAAAATACATTAGACCGTATTTCAAAAAAAGATTTCCCGTTCGTTTTAGGAATTCAAGTGCCTAAGGTATAACAAACAACTAAAAAGTCGACCCCTAGGTTCGGCTAAAAAAAAAAATTCGAAATCTCCTTGAAAAAATTCTTTATATTAGAGGCGGTACACAGTGGCCAATTTGGCTTCGCTAGCGGCATTTTATTCATAGCTTCCAAAGTAAAGAAGATATCTTCAAAATTAAACAATTTTTTGAAAAAAAAAAATATATTTTTTTTTATTTTTATTTTTATTTTTTTTTTTTTTTTTTAATTTAAAATTTTTTATTTTTAATTTTTTTTCTAATTTTTTATTTTGTTTTTAATTCAATAAACATTTTCCACCATATATTAATATATAAAATAAAAAAAAAAAATTGGCAACTCAAAGAGAAACCATATTATAGAAGAAATATTAATCAGATTCTTCAGTATCAGATTCAGAGAAATCATCTTCAAAATGATGCATTATAAGCAAGCTTTTAACTTCCTTATCGAAACTAATATTTCTGGAATAGGAAATTGATGAGCCGTTGAACAATGAAGATATTAAGGGATCAGAAGAAACAAAAAGAGCGTTAGTTATATCTTCCATTGCATTATTCCTGTAATTTTTTCTGGTACTATTACTAGCAAAGTTTCGCAGTTTCCTTTAAATTTTGCACTGCTCCTTCTCAGTAATGGTAATTTTGCTCAAAACGGTACCAAGGACATAATTTCCACGGCGAGAAACTTCTTGGTGGGGATCGCTTCTTCATGCCATATTAATAAAAGGGTGCGTTTTGTCACTGACATTTTGCCTAAAAAGTACAATAAATTGAAGTCTCGCAGGTACTAGCAGTGAATTTTGGACATTTTGGACATACAATGGTTTACACATATAGGAAAATTTACAATTACACTGAATGCAGGTGACTTTTGTAAGTTCTACTCCACGAAAGACAGATGTACGTTACAATGGGCGAGTTGCTAATACACTTAAACACGATTACGTTTTCTAAATAACATAAGTATACACAGATCACAACCACAGTTTTTTTTATATAATACATACCTTGGCGTTAGTATATAACAAAACTTTTAATGAAAATAATAAAATTTGCAAGTTTAACACGAATAGCAAAACGATGATCAAAAAGGCGGAAATATTTTGCACAACACTTACAGAAACATATGCTGACTTTGACAGCTCACAGCTGTTCATCACCTGTAAGCTGAGCTTTTAAAAATCGATACACATCTATTGAATGTATTTGTTATTGATTGTTAAAAAAAAATTAACGGTTTTTCAAATTTGAAAATTTGAATTTAATACCGCTAGCAAAGCCAAATTGGCCACTGTGCGGTATGGAGAAACTTTTTTTTTCCTTGTAAGGTGGTACGCTCTAATGTATTTATATGTTGAGTATAAAAATTCTCGTTAAAGTTATGAAAGCATTATTATAATTAATATGACAGTGAAAGAATATTTGAAGTACACACTGACAGCACTATGGCAAGAGATATTAAATTTCATTTTTTCGTTAGAACAAAAATATTTAAATCTGTCTTGTACGTTCTGTTCCCTACTTCTTCTCCTGTGCTTAAGTTTTGTCAGCAAAACTGTATGCCGACAACAATAACACCATTTTCTCAAAATTTTTTTTATATAATTTAAATTTTTTTACTCATTTGGCTGTAATACATATTATATTAAATAGTATTTGTGCTGTTCAGCTGAGTTATACGTAAGTATGTCTCACGGTGTATCACTGTTTGTTGGTTTTTGTATATAAAATTAAATAGAATAACATCGTCATTATTTGTTAATGTGCCTTTTTAATCTAATTATAATTTTCTTCTTGTTCAATTTCTTTTACTGTTTTTGTCATCATCATCATCATCAGCATCAAAATTATTATATTTCCCAGCGAGAATTTGTTTAAAAGAAGTAATTAAAATTAAAGAATTTTGTATTTTTTATTTTGTGCCTGCCATTATACAGGATGCTTGACAAAGCGGCCTCAATAGTGACGTTGTTGAGCAGGGTAATGGCAAACATTGGGGGCCCTCTTCCCTGTAAAAGACGTTTGCTGCTGAGCACCGCCGAGTCTGTGAAGTTGTATGGAGCTGAAGTCTGGGCTGATGAGCTCAGGGTCGAAAAGTACCGAAAGCGCATGGCGGCAGTGCAACGGAGAGCAGCGCTCCGCATAGCGTGCTCCTACCGCACGGTATCGGAGCCGGCTGTCTTGGTGGTCGCCGGGGTCATACCCATCGATCTCCTCGCCAGAGAGCGACAATTCGTCCACCAACACAAGGGCGAAATTGGAAGGGAAGGCGCACAATCTGTGGCAAGGTCTCAGTCCCTCCGTGACTGGCAGTTACGGTGGGATACTGAGACACGCGGAAGGTGGACTTACGCCCTTGTCCCTCAAGTGGACGCTTGGCTAAATCATCAGCACGATGACGTAGATTACTACCTCACGCAGTTGCTGACGGGCCATGGGCACTTTCGGTCTTTCCTGTTTAAAATAGTCCCACATGCGTCTACTGTGGAGCACAATCCGACTCCGCTTTCCACACATTTTTTGAGTGTGAGAAGTGGATGTGGGAGAGGCGTGCACTGGAGAGGGATCTTGGCATCTTGACTCCCAATACCATCATGGGAGTCATGTTAGGAAACCTTGCTGCATGGAGAAGGATCGCCTTTTTTGCGAGGGGGATCCTTCGTCGAAAGGAGAGAGACCTTGCAAGGTCGGTGGCACCGTAGGGTCCAAATGAACCGGCATATAAGGCTCCATCCTGAAGTAATGTCATAAATTGACGGTCCCAGGATGGAGCCTGGATGGATGATATAGAGAGGGGTTTTAGCCGGTAGGCACGCAATAACTGCGTGGAGTCCGGCACGACGGGTGGCAACAACCACCTAAGTGCGTAAATGCATTTCCGCTCTCACCAAAAAAAAAAAAAAAAAAAATTATACAGGATGCTTTACAGCAGTATTTGTATTGTATGGCTCTGTGAATGTGTAAACCTTTTTAAAAAATGTAGGCCTTGCTAAAAATGAATTTTTTAACTTATATTTCTGGTTTCTAGTGTTTTTTTATTATATTAAATTTTTTGGATATTTTTGAATATGTAACAGTCGTTTCTTTTCTTCTTCTTTAGGTAGCTCTTTTTGCTTTTCGGTATCAATGGCCGCAACGTTTTGTTCTTCTTATTCTAGAATCTGAATACTTATTACTCCCACGGTTCGTTTTAGTATAATAATAAGAACAATAGGCAATATCTAGTGTCTACCTAAAATATAAAGATTAAGAAACTCTGGCATACTAAACAAGAGCATAGGGTTCAAACCCCCCCTCTGACATTTTGTATGAAGGATATACGAAATTATATTTGTCTTGACGACTACCTATTGGCACTCTTCTGGTAAAAATTCTAAGAGTAACTAAATGCAATGAATAAGCTTCTCAAGTCTGTCGTTCGGAGTCGACTTTAAACTGTAGGACCCGATACTCATGGATAAAAATTGGCAGGACAATATGGGTGCTGCGAGAAGCTAGGAAATAACCCTGAGGTTGAGTTGTAATAGCCAATTACTTCAATAATTTATGTTAAACAATTTTTATTTTGTCCTTTTCATTTTTATTAATATTTTGTTGTTCTTCTTTTACATTACATTTGCTTATTCTAGACGTACATATGTATATTTGAATATATATTATCTTTCTAAAAGAATAATGGCAGACTTAATATTAAAAAGACACAGAGTACATGATAATTGTCTATTTAACTTTAAGTTTCTCTACAACTATTTGACTTTCTTTTTCAGATGATTTGACCAACATGTTTAAGATTCGTAAACTGAAGGAAACTGCATTTTTTTTTCTGTCAAAACAATTCTTTAAACTGTTAAAATAAATTATTCAACTCGGTTTTCTTATTGCCAAGTGTATCAGTATTGGTATAATTTGGTCTTCAATAAAAATTAAAGTGAAAAATTAAACTCTGTAACGATTACACGTGCATGTGCTGTATATATTTGAAATAATATTTAAGCTACACTGAATCACAAAATGAATTCTCTTTTGGCATAAATATTATTGAATTTCGTAGTCGCCCTGGTCTAGTAGTTAGTGTCTTGGCTTACTAAGACAATAGAGCCGTGTTCTAATCTTAGCTCTGACATCTTGAAAAAAAAGAAATATGAAACAATTTTTTCTTTCGGCAACTAGCTCTCAGTAGTCTTCTGGCAAAAACTTTCGGAGTAATTGATTACCATGAAAAACCTTCTCAAATCTGTAGTTCGTAGTCGACTTTAAACTCTAGGTCCCGGTACTCATGGCTAAAAATTAACACACACAACATGAGTGCTGCGAGAAGCTAGGCCGTAACCCTGACACAGCCCTGTCAGCAATTGGAAGATTGTTTTGTCAAAAATCACCAAAATGAGTCTTTTAAGACTCCCTTATGTGATCAAAAACTGATTAAATATGCGGAATCTTAAATTAATCGTGCAAACGTTCGAAATACGACTGCTTTTATAATTATTTTGAGTCGTATTTTATTGTTTTCTTCTGCATTTCGTTATAATGGGATTTATTTTATTTGAAAGAAAAAAAAATTAGCAATTAATGTGATGTCCTGGCATAGTGGTTAGACGCTGGCACAGAAATTCAAACGACCGAGGTTCAATCCCAGCGAAGGACAAAATTTATAAAATAAAATTTGCGGTATTTCTAAATTATAATTTAAAAAAATAAGAAGAAGTCCATCTTCAAGAAACCGCTTCTTACATTCCAGTCTATTTCACCAGAAACTTGTCTCATCAATAAAAAGGCGCATAATATATATATATATATATATATAAAAAAGAATTCCTTCAGTTGAGCTTGATGAATTTATTTTTTTTTTATAAATTTTTAAAGAAAGTACAATATTATTTTTATTGTAAAGATAATAAAAAGGTAAATAAAACTCGTTTAGTGTGCCGAATCACAAATGACTCGTTCAGGAGAGTCATAAATGATTCGTTCAGCGGACAAAACATTCATTTTCGACTCAAAAATGAGATCATAAGTGACTATTTTAATCGCCCAGAGGAGTTGAAAGAGACTCAAAAGTGGCCAAAAATGCTGACTGGGAGGGTTGTAATGGTCAATTATGTATGTATGTATGTGTGTATGTACGTTATACTTGGAACGGAACGTGAATGACGATTTGCAGCATATTGCTTTATGGTCTGAATCTAACTTCTTACGCTTAAACCCATATAAAACTCGTTGTATGTGGTTTTCGCATAATTTGAGTCTAGCGCCTTGCTTGAGCTTCGATGGGCATCATGGGCATGTTCATTGACCATAGATTGGGTTTCGACTATCACTTTAATCACATAGTTTTTAGAGTGAATGGCTTACTTCGGAGATTATATAATGTAGGAATATTTCTACCGACGGTCGTTAAAAAGAGGGTTGCTATATCTCTGTGCCTCCCTATTCTTTTATACGGCTTGGAAATATACTCAGGCACATCAGAGCATAATATTACAAGGTTGAAGCAATGCTTTAATAGAGTAGTAAGATTTATTTTCGGATTGAGGTATAGGGATTGGACCCATATGACACCTTACCTGATTAGCGTACTAGGATGTGACTTTCATGACTTTATAAGATTAAGACTTCTTCTTCAGTTTTATAAAATTGTAAAATTTGGAGCACCATCCTATTTATTAAATAGATTCAGTTTTGGCCACTCAAGCAGAACCCATTCACTTAATTTTCCCAGATATTCGTCGCTAATCATGAATAGATCATTTGTAGTTCGTGTAACCAGACTCTGGAACCAAATAATTCCAGGTGGGTAACGAGTGTTCAATGGGTCTGTTGCGAACTTTAAGCGAATTATTTTAAGTAACCTGTGAGTTGCTGCCATACATACCACAGTAACAGTATCTTGTTTATTATTAATTTTCATTTTAGTTTTGTTTTCAGTATTAGTGCAAAAAGCATATATTGGTATAGGAATGTCTAGATATTGGTATTGCCATTTAATGATCCGATATTTTTCTTATTTAGTATATATTTAGGATAAGATATATTTAGAATTTTTTTTGTATATATAGACATAAAAATACACGTTTAATATCTGGATCAATTGGGCCTTGAGGGTTTATGATCTTTAAATAAATAAATAAATAAATATAACAGAATATTGGAATATTACAAAAGCGATTTAGAACAATTGCCATCAGTATTTTATGTTAAAATTTTTTTGTTCATTTCTTATGAACAAACGTCCTTAATAGTTTTTCTGCTACTTGAAGTAAAAATAAAACACTTTCTCGATTTGAACCGAATCTTTATTTTGACAAAAAGCGCCCTACCTTTATGACACAGAAGAGCATATTGTGTAAGGTTTTAAGGATGTAAATATACCAATCTGATAAATAAACAAAATTTACAATATAATTGTGATATTACCGGCTCTTAAAAAAACCACTAGTCAGTGTTTTAAGCTGGCTGATTAATAATCTTGGCTTCCAATAAAAAAGAAAAACAAAAAAATAGAACTTAAATTTTTGAGGGTGCGTGTGGTATAGTGGTTAGAGCGCTTGCACAAAAACTTCAACGCCCAGGTGAAAAATTAAAACTTGCGGTTTTTTTAAAGTTATAATTTAAAAATAATTTACCCCCTTGCACATCTTATTCAGTCATTTGGAAATTTTCTCCACTAATTTGGGCTCCGAAAGTGGTGAACAAGGTGAAAGATTTTACCAGGAAATAGAATAAATCGAGAGACGTTACAAAGGCTGGTGGGATGAACAAATGATAAGGGACTATTGCTGGTTCCTCATTCGCGAAATCCATCCGAAAAAAACACAAAAGTTCAAGTCGCTCGTCATTTTAATTTAAATTTTTTGAATTTACACTCATACAGTATAGTGAGCAATGAAAATGAAAATATTGTCGTTCCACAAAATTCTTAATAAAAACTTTGTTTTATTTGGTAAAAAAAATAAAACATTCCAGATCTTCAATATAACGCAGGAAAAAATTTAAATGAAAATGAAAAATTTTGAAAAAAACGTAAAAAATACGCAAATTTTGAATTTGAGTTGCCATATCTCAGCGATGTTTTATCAGATGGAATTTTCCAGTATATCAACGGAGAAGGCATTCAATTACCTTTCCATCGATATGCCACTTATCTCTATAGAACTTTTCCGTTGGACACCACAAGGGTTTGAGTGGGGCCATACACCGAAAAACACAACAGTACCGTTATCTAAAAAACGGTACTTAGGAAAAAATAATAACTACGTTTTTCGTGCTCAGGAGGTCCTAATTAACTTATCTAGGCATGTGGCCTTCTTGGTATTTTTCCAAATTAATAATTTGTAAACCTGTGCTAATAGCCAATGAGTCTCTGCTAAGCATTGATTCTTTATTTACAATTTGTCGTCCTTATATACTAATAAGATTAACGGTAGCTTAAAAGTTAAATTAGTATTTTTTCTTGTAATATTACAATTAAAGTTCATCCTTAATTATTTTTTATTGTTAACAGCTGTTAATTTTTAATGTTTGGAAGTATTTATGATTGGTGTCAGAAATGGTACTCGCGTTACCATGGTGCAGTAAAGTACAATTGTTTGTTTTAAATAAATCTTAAAGCTGATTTCTGCTAGAATTATCATTCAAATTTATGAATATATGTTATTAAAAGTACTTTTAAATATAATCAATAGCAAACCCTTATATTACCAATTATTTAAAACCCAATTTTAGCCATAATCTCTCATTTAAGCTGTTTTTCCTACAAATCAGCAATTAACTGTATAACTGTAATTAACTGCTTTTTGAGTGATGGCTGTAAAAAACAAGTAGAATTTTTTTTTAATAGGTTGTAAGTTTGACGAAAAATTGTATGTTACACGCAATTCACATCATGATTCCCTAGAAGCATTACTATCTTCTATACTTCTTTGAAATATCTTCCAAAATCCTCTGGCATTCACATCATGCTTTTTAAAGATTGCATCTTTTTGTTAATTTTTTTCATTGCAAAAGCACAAGCACAATTGATAAAAAATAAAAAAGGAAAAATACAAAAACATGCAAGAAAAACAGAATTCGTGATTTTTTCAGCCCCTCTGCCTTTTCTACACCTCTCGCCCACAAGAAAAAAGTCATGGAACTGAAGCATGAAAAAAAAATCATGATGTGGCTTGAGTGTTAGTTACATCATTCGCATTTTTTTTTACAAAACGTTCACAGACTTTTGGTTTAAAGTGTTATTTCATGGTTGTGTTCATACACTTTCAAGTACATGTTTGTATTCTCGAGAGAATTTTTGTTTGTATGTGCCTGTGTGTACTTGCGTTAAAAATTTCAATGTGAATACTTCTGAATGTGATGTTATTATAGCAGTTATATTTATTGTTGTTTTTGTTGCTCTTAGTGTTAGTGTTATGCAGCCACAATCCTTTATAAAGCTTCCAATATACATAAATGATATTGCCTTTAGATGGTAGTACGTGTTCTCACACACATACAAACACACACAAGTTTTCTATACTTATGGGGAAATAAAAAACAAAGTTGGAAACCACTGTATCCATATGTGTAAAGTGCGGGCAATGAATTCAGAGAAACAAACTGACACTAATAGAGAGAGGCAGATAGTGTTTGTAAGAGTAAAAAGAAAGCCGATAAGAAATACTCGCAAAATTGCAAGCCAACGTTTATACGGTGAGTCATGTTTTACAATAAATGATAAGAACGATCATTTATGTAATTGTGAATATTAAATACTGTTGCAAGTATACTTTTCGTTTTCATGGCTTATTGCATGCATTCTAGTCCAGTAAATTTGTGTTTATACTCGTATGTAAATGTCAGTGTTATTGAAAATTTTATCTCTTTTTTTTTTTTGTTTTTTTGTTTTTGTTTATTTAAAGTTACAGCCTGGCACTAATACTGTGAATTGGCACGTGCGTAAAGGGTGTTTCAAGGCGATTATATTTTACATGAATAAGTTTTATATTATTTTCGTTACTGTTTCTGCTATTGTTGTTTTAACAAATTAAGATGGAAAAACAACATCAGCTGCACTCGATTGGGTTGTCAGTTATTTTAATGGTTGGTTTTGTGTTGATGGTTAACTGGTGTGATGGTTTTTGTGTTGTTAAGTTGTTACAGTTACTTTAGGGATTATTTTGTGCAGGTTTTGCTCCTTGGCAATGTTGTTTTATAATATATATTTATAGTTATATTTATGGAGCATCAGTTGTAGCAAAAAAATAATAATTAAAGAAGTAAATTTTTGCAAATTATATTGGCTGTTCAGAAGTTCATAAATACTTACTTACTTACTATATTTGTAATAATTTGCAGTCGATAATGTTGTATACTTGTTAAATAATTATATAACATTTTGTAATTAACAAAAAACTCGGACATTACTACAAACTGAAAGTGAACTGTTAAAACCAAAATTAATTCCTAATACTAAATATGACAAATATAAAGAATCAAAAATGTAAGTCAAAGGCATATTATGATAAGAATGCCAAATTTAAAGGCGGTTTCTCGAAGGGAGAAAGAATATGGTATCAAGACCAGAAAGAGTGGATTAAAGAGATTGTTTTCAGCTTACATGATAGCCCAAGATACTACTGGATTGAATTGGAAGATGGTACTGTTCTCCGTAGAAATTCAAAATGGATTAGAAGAATAATACCTTTTTTTTTTAATTTGTATATGAAATATCTAACTTTAAATTTTATAAATTAATCTTAAAAAGGGAGATGTTGTATACTTGTTAAATAATTATATAACATTTTCTAATTAACATATCTTTATCTGTCAACAAATATTAAAATATATATCAATTACATATAAATAATACAAATAATGTGTAAAATCAGGATTAAGGGTAAAAAAAAATCTTTCATAAAAACGAGTTTTGTTTTATGACAGAAAAAATAAAATAAAACTAATAAATAGAGTTCTTTTTTTACAGGAAAATAAAACTCGAAAAATAACTGTTATGCTCTGACTGAAAAATAAAACTCAAAAATAAGTTTTATTTTATGAAAAAAAAAAAAACTCTTTTTAAGAATTGTTTTAACTTTTTTTTTTCCATTGAAACATAAATTTTTCTGCTGACCTCTGTTTGAAAAACTCTTAAAATAACCATAAAAAAATAAATTTTTGAATATAACTTCTAACCGTTACGGTCCCTGGTTTATCGCTAAAAGCTTGTGCGATATAAATTATTATATTCTCATTAAGGTATAGGAGCTTTTAAAATTAAAAACTTCTGTAATATACAGTTAAAGTTTTATTAAATTTGTATGTCATATCAAAAGGTCATTGCAATCCAACAACCTGGTTCAACGTAACGAATATGGCAAGCTTTCTTCTATTGATTATTAAGAAATACATTTACCAATCAAAGAACTCCGCTTATCCTCCAAGCTTGGATCATTTTTATATTTTTTTTAATTATAAAAATTTTCTCCAAATTTTAGCATTTACAGTTTAAACAAAACTCTTTTCAAAATAAAATAAACCTTTTTCAAAATGGATGCAACCTTTTACAAATTGAACGAAACCTTATTCAAATTAAACGGAACTCTTTTCAAAATAAATAAAACTTTATTCAAATTCATTTAAATTTTAATTATGGATAATGCCAGAATTGTCTTAGTTTTCATTGAATTTTTGTTTTTACGTGGTGGGTTTCAAGCACTACGCACAACCCTAATTTAAAGTCCAGGGGATTGGACAATCGCCGCATACATTAGCTAACAAGCTATGCTGGCTCGGCCATATTGTTCGGATGGAAGAATCTGCTCCAGCGAGAAAAGTTTTCGATGCGAAGGACGTCGGCGTAGAGGAAGACCGTGTTTAGAGAAGAGAGAGAAGGCGCGCGCTTAGCAGAGAAGCCTGGAGACTAGTGTTAAGGCAGGCCGAAACCCGTTAACGGGTTGTTATGGCCATCTAAGTAAGTAAGTAAGTAATGCCAGAATCCATAAAACCCAGGAAATTCGAAATATGGTGGATAATAATGACTGTACGCTTAAATTTTTACCACCTTATTCTCCTATGTTGAACCCGATAGAGAAAACATTTTCTAAGATAAAATTTCACGCCCGATCATTATTAAAGTGACATTAATACAGAACATAACATAGTAAGTGTATATATATAATTGAGGAAAGTGTAGCACAAATTAATCAAAATGATTGTGCGAACTATGTTATGGATATGATCATGTTAATTCCTAAAGCGTTCAGTGGACAAATTCTTCGTTCATTTTAACAAGTATTATATAAAAATGAATATGTTTTATTTTTTTTCTTTTGTTTTCTATTAAATTCTATAACTGATTTCATTTAATTTGAAAAATGTTTAAATGAATTTGAGTAAAGTTTCATTTATTTTGAAAAGAGTTTCGTTCAATTTGTAAAAGGTTGCGTTAATTTTGAAAAAGGTTTAATTTAAACTGAAAATGCTATATATGAGCCCTTTGGTTGAATTGGTTATAGTGCTATGCATCCACATCTTAATAGCATTTACATAAATAAAACAGTGTATACAGTGATGGAACCAATGGCAACTCCAAAAGAAAAATCAGATACCCTATTCTGTAATTCTCTTAAGCTAAAATGCTAAAATTTTGGATTTTTAAAACAGACTCGGAGTTGAAATAATAATAAAAAAAATTAAAAATTTTAAAGATAATAGGCATGAAGCTTTTAAATTACAATACGCGTTCAAGAATTGTTTTCTTAGCCAAACAGTACTAAATCAAATTTAAAAATTTTTAGCTATAGAATTTTGGCTTAGGACAGTTACAGAATAAGGCCTCAGCTGCTATTAATTTTTGCTAATATTTGATATCTCTTTCATTTTAAATGGTAATAAAATTGTTGTATTGATCTTATTATGTTTGTTGGAGTTCCATCACTGTGTACACTGTGATAAACAGTCAACCCTACAGAAGCGCACAAAATAAAACTTCTGTTTCGATTTCATTTTCAATAAAACATTTAATGTAGGCATTATTATGGACATTAATTCCCTCAAAAGGTTATAAAACGATTACATACATGCATACATAATTGGCCATTACAATCTTGTTTTACGGTTACAGTTTAGTTCTTGCAACTAAGAAATCAGCGTCGAAAGAAATATTTTTTTTATTTTTTTTTTTTTCAAAATGTCAGTGCTTTTTTTCAAAAAGCCAATACAATAACAACCACAAATTATTTATTTATTAAATTCTAGTGTCACAGACTAGGGTCTCTGAAGGGAATCGAGCCCACAACTCTCGCTCTTGCAGTTTAGCACACTAACTCCTAAACTATTGGGGCAAATTAAAAGTGCGCTCATATAATGAAAGTAAAATGTAATTTTTTGAGTTCAATATGTTTTCTATTTGAGTCACAGTATAAGTAATCTTTTTTTTTTATTTGAGACCAATACTCAGGCGTAAAACCCTACTAAATTCAGTGCATTGCATTGGAATTTTTTAAAAAGGACAGAACATACATACACATATATTTTTCTTATAGTATTATTAAGCCCCTAAGAAATTAGACAAATTGCTGTGATTTGATCATTCAAAGGCCAGTGTTACACCTTCACCTTTGAATATACAACAGCAATTGCCCGATCGTTTTGCATGTTGATTGTGTGGTGAATGCCTTCGCTAAGTATGTTTTTAGCTGTTATCTGCTACTTCTCAATTGGTGGCGCTTTTCTCCTGATCATTCGTTTTTTGTTGACATTGCTTTTCAAAAGTAAATTTTTTTTTTCGTTAAGGCCAGCACTCAGGCCATGACCCCTATTTATTCGGTACATTGTGCTGGTCGAGAAAAATATGGGAAGGAGAAAATAGAAAAAGAAAAAAAGAAAACCGAGGCACGTGATTTTTTATGAATGATTTTATGATTTTATATCTTTATATATATAATATCTTTTATATATAAAATATTATTTTTTTCCCTAATCTAAATTTTAAATTGAATGAAATTTCAAGTTTTTTCTTATTTTAAAAGGATTCCAAAATTCTTAAACTTTTTCGGCCATACCCTCTATTTGATAATCCAAAAAATTAAATACCTTTTACCTTTGGGTAAGAATTTCCAAGTATTGGAATGGAAAACTTAGCCACTGTGTACAATGACCTGCTATCTTTTTATTACACAGAAAAAATTTTTGTTGAAATAATTTCAATTAATAAATTAATTAGTATCATTCAATTTTTCCAATTAAATGTTTAATTCACACAATTAATTTTGTAATAGAATAACACAAATTGAAATATTTGCGCGTATATTTTTCTTCTTTTTCCTTAGTGTTGTTTAATATATTATATAAAGAATCAATATATGATTACTTTTTAATTTAAAATTCCAATATGTATTGTTATTTACGTAACTTAAATAAATATTTTGCATTAAAATATGAAGAAGACATATTTTATATACATACATATACAAGTATTTTAGTTTAAAAACAATATCTTGTATTAAAAAATAATAATTCAGTACATTATGTTATTAATTACTGCAAATAACCATTTTAATTTTTTCGATAAAAAATCTAACATCACTAGCATAAAAAGCAAAGAGAAATATGTATACACGTTTGTATATGAAAACCAAAATTCATTTTAATTTTAAAAGCGACATCGTTCGTAAACATTTTTTTGTTTTTTGTGTTTGTGTCTGTTTTTTTTTTTTTTTTTGACATCTTGAAAAAAATATGAAAAACATATTTCTTTCGGAGACTACATCTCAGAAGTCTTCTGGCAAAAGATCTGAGGGTAACTGATTGTCATTTACAAGCTTCTCAAGTCTGTTTCAAAAAACGCTGAAGATATTGGCTTCAATTTTATTTATTTTTTAGGAATTTTACACAGGTGGAAAAAGGAGAAAGGTATACATATGAACAAATAGTGGTAACGATCTTTTATTTCGTATTGCTGAAGTGTGTATTCAGCATTAGCATTAGCAAAATATCGTGAATTTTACGAAATTGTAGTTTATGTTAAATTTTTTTTATTTATTTTTTTTATGAACTTAATAAACGTAATATTCAAATTTAAGGCGAATTCATCTAATTTCAATGCCGTACATCTTTATATTCATTTTATGTATGTTTTTGGTTGCATATTCTGTAATAAAAAATAAAAAATTTTATATAATTTGTATTTTTTATAAATTTGGGGGTTGTATTTAAAAATATTTTTATCATTTTAAATCAGTGGGATCAAATAAAATTTAAGATCTATTAATTATTTTTTTAATTGAACCAATTAATTTATTTCATCAAAAAGTGACTGAATTTTTAATTAAAAGTTTAATTGGCCCAATTAAATATTTGATTGAAAATTTTTGTTGGAATTAATTAAAATTTTAATTGTATCAACTAAAGTTTTAATTAACTTTTTTTTTGTCAAAAAGCTCAACAGTATTAATTTTTTAATTGTTATTATTAATATTGTTTGTAGGGGCAAAACTAGTAAACAATTTAATTGGAAGTACAAATTTGTTCATTGAAATCGATTTTATATTTTTTCTGTGTATACATAAGGCTGTTGATTTTTAACAAAGGCTTTTAAGTGGCCAAAAAGGAATATTTATGTGTTTTTCATTTTATATAATAAACTACATTAAATATTTTTTTAAATATACATAAATTGTTTTAAAACTTAAAGTATTAAAATATACGAGTATATTCTTTCATTTCAACTTTATATTTTCTACTTAAATGAAAAAAAAAAATTGAAATAAAAATTTACACTTTGTTCGCTTTTCAAGGGAAGTGAAATAAAAGAAATGAAATCTCAATTCAAACTACAAAGACTGAAAAACAACAGGTGTCCAGGCATAAATGTTTAGACACACACAACAGTTATTTGATATACATGAGACTTATTACGCTGACTGAACAAATACAAATCCAAAATTATAAAGAAAAAAGAGAATACTAGAACACAAAAAGAGCACAAATTTTATGAAAAACATCAGAGCAAAATTAAAACACAAAAGGTTTAACAAAAATTGTATTACGACCGTGTGTCCTGCAGGACTAGATTTTTATTATTTGTGGTCAGAGAAGCGTAAAAACTAAGATAGGTAAATGAGGAACTCTCAGCACAAAACAAAAAAAAAAAAAAAAAAAAATAGGAAAAAAACTGCAATGCATTGTATTACTAATGAGATGTTTTTTCCCAAAACCATTTGTCAGTTCGTAATGAATTTTGAAATGGAAACAAAATTTTACTTGATGATATAATACTTGTAAACTAAATACTGCGTAAAAGGTAAGCCCAACAAATAAGCAAAAATGAAAGCCTTTCTGGTACACACGCCTTTGTATGTATGTATGTACTTATATGAAGAGTATACAGTGTGTAGAAAATGTAAGGCAACTACGAAAAATATTGAAAGTAAAAAAAAAACAATTTCATCTTTCAAAAAGATTTCTGTTATAGGACCAAACGTGTCTTCGGTTGCCTTATGTTTCTTAAGTAATAAAATTTTCTAAAAATTTATTCTGTGAGTCTAATATTTTACATAAGACTTACTTACTTACTTACTTACTTAGCTGGCCATAACAACCCGTTAACGGGTTTCGGCCTGCTTCAGCACTAGTCTCCAGGCGCTTCTGCTTAGCGCGCGCCTTCTCCAGTTGGTCACACCAATCGATGACAGGGCTTCATCAACCTGGTCCTTCCAACGTAAACAGGGTCTTCCTCTACGCCGACGTCCAGTGACCTTCGCATCGAAAACTTTCTTCGCTGGAGCAGATTCTTCCATCCGAATAATGTGGCCGAGCCAGCGTAGCCGCTGGATGTTAATACGCTGGACAACACCCACATCGCCGAGGAGCTCATACAGCTCATGGTTGGTTCTAATGCGAAACTCATCGCCACGCCTTAGAGGACTAAAGATCTTACGAAAAACTTTTTTCTCGAACACCCCCAGGACCGCTGCATCGGCACAAAACAGCGTCCATGCTTCCGCACCATAGAGAAGCACCGGGAGAATAAGCGACTTGTAGAGTGTTAATGTGAGACCACTGTCCACCAATACTTTCGAGAGAGGACGGGATGCAATGGAGCTCATTAGAAAGACGATCGGAAAACGACCTGGCTGTCTCTTGTGATCGCAGCTTTTTGATGTCCAGCTTCCCTCAAACACTAGAACGTGCCATATTCGCTGCGCATATGCGCAGTCTCATCTTGGCTGTGACAAGATAATGGTCCGAGTCAACATTTGGACCTCTAAATGTGCGCACGTCTAGTATACTAGATACATGCCTTCCATCAATCACAATGTGATCGATCTGGTTGGTAGTTGATCGATCGGGAGAGAGCCAGGTGGCCTTATGGACATCGAGATGCTGGAACCTGGTGCTACAAACTACCATGTTTCGCGCCGCGGCGAAATCGATCAGTCTCATGCCGTTCGGCGAGGTGGAAGAATGGAGACTGAACTGCCCGACAGTGGGGCCAAAGATACCTTCACGTCCAACTTTCGCATTGAAATCGCCGAGGACAATTTTGGCGTCATGCGCCGGACACTTATCGTAAACATCCTCGAGCTTTGCGTAGAAAGCATCTTTGACCGCATCATCCTTCTCTTCCGTCGAGGCGTGAGCGCAAATGAGGCTGATGTTATAAAATTTCGCCTTCATCCGGATCGTAGCTATTCTTTCGTTCACGGGGGTGAACTCTGAGACAAGATGGCGAAGTCTCTTGCTAACTACGAATCCGCAGCCAAATTCACATCTGTTATCATGACAGTTGCTTGCCTTGTACAACCCTGTCCTATCCATCGCATTTCCTGGATGGCGGTGATGTCAGCCCTACATTTCTTGAGAGCATCCGCCAATTGGATAGAGGCACCTTCCCTATAAAGGGTTCTCATGTTCCAGGTGCATATCCTTAAATCATAGTCCTTAAAACGTTTGCCATGGTCGTCAACATAAAAGGGGGTCCGTTTAGAGGCTTTTGCTGAAGTTTTCATTGAATATTATTTTTACGTGGTGGGTTTCAAGCCCTACGCACCACCCAAATTTAAAGTCCAGGGGATTGGACAATCGCCGCATACATTAGTTTACAAGCTAGCGGGTGCTAGAATGTTATCCAGGAGGGCCGCGTGGAGGCTGTATGTCGACTTGAATACAACGGGAACAAGGATCGTTCTGGAGGCCGCCAGGTTGACCCCAATCAGAGACTTTGCCTTGTCCGAAGTACCCCATCCCATCCATTTTACATAAGACATTATTTTTAATTCTAAAACAATACTCGAAAACATTAGCCATAATCTAAAAATAGACAGTCTTTTAAGCATTGTAACTTCACACGTATACACCTGAAAATATTTGTGGTAAAATATATTGTTTCCCCTAGAGAGAAGGTTGTTTTGTTTAAAGTCTAGTCTGCATATTATATAAAATTCTTTTTACATACTAATAATATCTGATTTACTGTGCTGTAGTAGTTCAGTAGATAAGAACCATGCTTATTCAAGCTCATTAACTAGTTTAATACATTATCTCATAATTTAATAAAAATAAAAGTAAATTATAGTTAAAATTTGAGCAACTCTCTATTACATATGGATCGAGCTCCGATTCTTGTTGGTATAATTTCAGTAACAGTTATTCTTCAGAAAAATAATTGATTGACAGAGTAAAATTGAATGCCTCGAAGTTTTCTTAAATTATAAAATGGAAGAATTATTAAAATTGCAATTGATAAAAGCCTTCCAAATACTCCTGCTAATGAATTGAGCTTAACAATGCATATTCTGATTGAATATGGATAGTTGTAATTAAATATTTAGTTTAGATTATACAGTAGTAACTCGAATCTTACACATACTTAATACTAGCACATACATGATACTTGCACACGTCGATTCTTGTAACCTATAACTATTTTTCATTACACACTGAGTACTGGCGGCATCCGAAAATTTTGAACTCGATATCTACAAAATTTTTTTATTACTCTTGCATGCTGCTTTGTTTACGTTTTCTTAAACTGAATACATTTCGGGAAATCCCCGTCGTTTTATGCTGCCAAAGAAATGTTGTATGTAATTTGAAACAGTTTTAAGCTGACTATTAAGAGGGTGAGGTGTCATAATGGTAAAGAAAAAATTTACGTTGCTGATAATTAGAGAAGTTAATTTATTTCTCTTTTAGCCACTAGAAATATTTCTCCAACTTAGAAATCGCTTTTTATTTTTTCACGTTATATGTATATTTTCTATATATGTATTTCTTGAGTTAATTTATTAAAAATATTAAATATTAAAATGTATGATAATCAACCGAATGTGATCTCTAGTCTATGTAGTCAACATTACAATGAATATATATTTTTGTAAAAATTTTGAAATATCATTATACAAACTTTCAATGAAACAATAATTACAAAAAAGTAAATTACAGTAAACAATAAAAGTATTCTGTGTTCTATGAAACATTAAATCTTTATATTTATGAAGCAATAATGAAAGACTCCAAGAAGTTCACATTATTATCCCGTTAACTTAGACAAAGCTGAGATTTTAAAGAATTAAAAAGTGCAGAATTTTAAACCAATTACTTAGCCAAAAGTTTTCATGTGCATAGATCAACAATAGCTCGTATTAGGAGAAATGAAAACGATATTACGATGCTCCAGAGACCAAGAAGCAGTGTAGTACTGAACAAGCGACTTTGTACTAAACAAACAAAAAATTTAAATTTCTTTAATTCCACATAAACTATGTATCTACTGTTATACGAATGTGTTGAACTTTGCCGTTTATTTTGTAGGGAAAATTAATACTCGGCACTTGCGACAACCTTGAAACTTGCACCGAGCCCCATTTTTATTACGTGCAAGAATCGAGTTTCTACTGTATTATGAAACCTAATCTAAGTGCAAGTTCTAGCCAGATTGACAACAATTTTTTACAAGGACATTAGGACTTTCTTTGAGTTTAGAAATTATAGTCGATGCGTTTCATGGACTATAGAAATAACCTATTATAAAATGAGGGATCTTAAGGAGATTTGAGATTCTCGCTTGACAAATACTTTAGAGAATATTCAATATTTCACATCATTTCTGCATTAAGTCTTGTAACAGAAATTTATTTATTATTTTTCTTTTTATTAATTTGTTTATTAATTTGTCCTACTGTGCTTATTTTAATATACATACATACATATAGATATTCCACAGCCTCACACAACTATCAACATTTCTGTGTTGTATGCAAGCTTAAATGTAAATAAATCCGAATGTGTTTACTCGCTTTTATATGTTATGTGATAGTGTTGAATATTACTTTTTTATTTTTTGCTCGCTTCCTCTCTCTCTTACTCATTTTTCTCTTTGTATGGGTCTCTTTCTTTTATATTTCATTATTGTTAACCATGACAAAGTAAATTTGTGATAAAAAAATGTGGAAAAAAATCATACGAGAAACTCTTTTGAGAATTTAACATAAAACACCGTTAGCTAACACAAAAATACACACACACTCATACACAAAGGTAAATTTACTAGTTCACTACCATGTTCACAAGGAATATTTAATATACATATTTAAGGCATAACAAGGGAATTAATAAATGTAAAGTGAGCATCGCTGATAAATAAAAGTAGCAGAAGTAAAAGCCTTCCCATATGTTGCATATTTATGAGGCACCCACGTCTGCAGGCTGCAGTAGTAGCGGCAGGCGACCTCTCCGAAAGACAGTACGGCTTTCGCAGGGGCAGGTCGACTGTGGCGGCTATCCAGGAGGTAGTTAATGCAGGTAGGAGCACGGAACGTGGAAACCACTTTTCACGTCCAGTATGTTTGCTGGTCACACTGGATGTGAAAAACGCGTTTAACTCTGTCCGCTGGCAGGACGCGTTATACGCGATGGAGAGAAATTTCAGGCTCCCAGGGTACCTCCTGCGTATCATGGGAGATTACCTGAAAGATCGATCCATACTCTATGACACGGAGGATGGCCGAGAGACGAAAGTCTTATCGGCAGGGGCGGCCCAAGGATCCATACTGGGACCCGACATATGGAACTATACCTATGACGGGATTCTACGTATGGAGATGCCCGAAGGGACATTCCTGGTTGGTTACGCGGATGACATCGCTGCAGTTATTATTGCCAAAGATGTCGATGCGGCCCAACTGCGACTCAACCAGGTTATGCGTCGAGTTACTCTCTGGCTGAGTGACCACGGGTTGGAGTTGGCACTGACTAAGACCGAGATAGTGCTTCTTACTAAGAAGCGCATCCCGCTCATTAGAAGCATGCAGGTAGGAGAGGTTACAGTTCAGACGAAGAACGCCGTTCGCTACCTGGAGGTTAGCTTGGATAACAGACTAACCTTCTGGAGCGAAATATCCAGCAGAGCGGACAAAGCGGCCTCAGTAGTGACGTTGTTGAGCAGGGTAATGGCCAACATTGGGGGCCCTCTTCCCTGTAAAAGACGTTTGCTGCTGAGCACCGCCGAGTCTGTGATGTTGTATGCAGCTGAAGTCTGGGCTGATGCGCTCAGGGTCGAAAAGTACCGAAAGCGCATGGCGGCAGTGCAACGGAGAGCAGCGCTCCGCATAGCGTGCTCCTACCGCACGGTATCGGAGCCGGCTGTCTTGGTGGTCGCCGGCGTCATACCCATCGACCTTCTCACCAGGGAGCGACAATTCGTCCACCAACACAAGGACGAAATTGGAAGAGAAGGCGCACAATCTGTGGCAAGGTCTCAGTCCCTCCGTGACTGGCAGTTACGGTGGGATACTGAGACACGCGGAAGGTGGACTTACGCCCTTGTCCCTCAAGTGGACGCTTGGCTAAATCGTCAGCACGGTGAGGTAGATTACTACCTCACGCAGTTGCTGACGGGCCATGGGCACTTTCGGTCTTTCCTATTTAAAATAGGAAAAATAAAATATCTTCTGCTCTGTTATACTGAAAATTTTAAAATATTTAATATTTTAATTTTTCTTTTGATGCAGCTGCATTTAAGGGTTTCATTTAAGTTTTTATTTTTCCATCAAAAAGTTACAGTTCAAATCCGATTAATGATCATTTTTGCAAGATCACCACAGATTCTGTGAGAGCTCTTCAAGACGATTAATTTGGTATATAACATCACAAACATACATATGCCTGTCGACTCTAACACGATGATTTTTTTAATATAATTTTTAAGCAATAACTGTTATTTGTGGTCCCTGTGATAAACCCAAAAACCGGCAGAAGTTTTGTGTAAATTGCCGTATTGTCGGTATAAAATTTTATTATTTTTTAAAGATTATTAAGCGGAGTTTGGGGAGTTAAGAAGTGATGTAGCTGGCATTATTTAAACTCTTTTCTAATTTTAGGGCATGTTGTAAGGGGTGTTTTTTATTGAGGTATAGAACTTTAAGTTGGCATCACTTTTTTAACTGGCGGCCATTTTGTCAGCTGTCAAGTGATTAATATTTAGTTTGGTTTGCCATTTCATCATGAACAGGTTGACAAAAGAACAACGCTTGCAAATCGTGCAAATTTATTTCGAAAATAATGGTTCAGTTCGCGAAGTTTACCGCAAGCTCCGTCCATTTCATGGTCGACATAATCGTCCATCAGAGCAATTAATTCGGTTAACCATGGATCGTTTTCGCACTACGTTTACTCTATGTGATAATACGCATCCGCAGAGACGTCGAACAGTGCGCACCGAAATAATGCTGGAGAGTCAGTTACCGTTAATGGAGACCGGCATAGAGCCATGATAACCGACTATTTTGTTCCCGAATTAGATGGCATGAATGTGGATGAGTTGTGGTTCCAACAAGACGGCGCTACATGCCACACAGCGCACGTCACAATCGATTTATTGAAGGAAACATTCGATGAGCGCATAATTTCGCGGAATGGACCTGTCAATTGGCCACCAAGATCGTGTGATTTGACACCATTGGATTATTCTCTTTGGGGATATGTGAAGTCGCTCGTCTACGCCAACAAACCAGAAACGTTAAGGGACTTGGAAGCCAACATTCGTGGCGTTATTGCCAACATACGGCCCCATATGCTCGAAAAAGTGGTTGAAAATTGGACCTGTAGAATTGGCTTTATTCGAGCTAGCCGCGGCGGCCACATGGCCTAAATCATATTTAAACATTAATGGCATAAAATTATCCTTCCAATAAAGCCAAATTGATGGACATTAAAACGATTTTCTTGTGTTTTATTTCAATTCGAATTTCTATACCTCTAAAAGAACACCCTGTACAAGTGACTTTGCTATACCTTTGAAACATGTTTCCTTTTTAAATTTTTATCCTGCCTTTTACTTATCTTTTACATCTGCAATGGACAAAGATTATTTGGATTAGAGAACTGTCGTTCTTTAAAGGAACCGCTTTACGTTCTTTTGTCTGCCTGCCAATTATGGGTTTAATTGCCAAAAATTTCGTTTGAGTGTCCAATGACTTCAAATAATATTTAAATCATAAAAGAGAGGAATACATTTTGTACCATACGCTTCAATGGTTAAAATCCTTTTTCTTTAGATTATTTCTTTAAAGCTATGTTTTAATTTTTTTATTTGTTACTTTTAACATATGCTGGTTTCTGTTTCTTTTTTGTTGTTGTTATTAAACTGGCATTAGTATGTATTTAGTATTTCTAAAACTTTTAGAATTTGATTTTATCCTTTAATTTCCTTTCTAAAGGTTTTAATAATACATATTTGCATTGCGATACTGATTTTCTTTTTTAACACATTTTCTGAATTTTTTTTACGATTTCTAATGTTCACTTCACATATCAGCATGTTGTCTTTAAGCAATCAACGTTCTTTGTTTGCACGTTCGTTTATAAGGAAAAAAAGTTAAGAAGAAAAAAACTAAAAATTAAAACGCACAAGGAAGACTTTTAAATTTAACTATTTGTCACATTCTGAAGTCATATTTCAATGGAAAACTTTAGAAACAATTTGGCTGTTAAATTTTTTGATGTCTAACTTTTTCCTTTATTTGTAAGAATTAATTTGATAAATGATTTTTTTTAATAAATTGTTTTTCTATGAATTCAGATACGTACATATGTATTATAATATTTAATTAATTTTTCCTTTTCTTTGTACTTATATATGTATGAATTTTTTAATGGTTTTAATTTTTGCTTTTCCTTTCGTATATGCAATTCGCTTAAGGTGGCCATACACTAGTGATTTGTGACTGTGATTTGTTCGGTTGTCATTTCTCCACACACTATAAAAAATCACAAAAAGTTTAAACGTCAACAACAAGACATCACTTTTACTTTTCTAAATGGCATTTTCATTTTGTAAAATTTCAATGAATTCTTCCAAAACTTGGTTGCTAGCCATCTCCGCAACCACAAAAAATATTTTCACTTTTCGTATTTTTATTTTAATATTTTAATATGAATATTTTAGCGTTTTATTGTGAACTAATTTAAAAATTTTTTCAAATGTTCGAGCACAACCCCATACACTTTGTTACAAATCACAATAAATTGAAAAATTTCAAATTTTTGTGATTTGTTGTCATACAGCCCCATTAACATGTAAAAAGACGTCTAACACAACAAATCATAGTCACAAATCACTAGTGTATGGGCACCTTTAAAGTTTAGTTTGTCAGTTTATGACGTTTAAATTATTTTGTTTCCTATTTCTTGTTCTTACTTACACTGGTGTGAGTTAAGAAAGTTTAAGACAAATATTTCATAAGTATGCATGAGCTGTTGAGAGTTGAAGGAATAATACAAAACCAAACAATTAAATGACTTTTAAAGTAGTTTTCAAGTTGAACAATGGCATGAACAATGGCACGAACAATGGCAAAAGTTCTATTGAAATGGAATGCCCAATTTAATTTGATACATTAGCCCAATTCACGCGAAATTTATACAATTCTAAATATTTGCCACTAATTGTAGCGTTTTTTTTTTTTTTTTTTTTTGCAATATGGGATCACAAGTGTTTGTCAATAATAAAAAAACTATTTTATTTTTTTTTTTTCATTTAAAATTAATTACAAAAATTATGTTCAGCTTAAAAGAGCAATTAATAGACCTTCTAATAAATGAAGCTACAGAGCAATATTATTCAGTGATGGTACATCTAAGGTGATCTGCACAAACTTTTATTTCATGACAATTTTATTTGTTCAGCTATATGAACTAATGATAATGTTGTGCAAGAGGTTTTAAATGAACTGGCAGAAAATATATGTATCTGTTGTAATGGAATGCCGGAGAGGTTTCTTCAGCGCCATATCAAAGTCGGATATTTGGCGCGATAATATGTTAACTACTAATAGATTCTGACAAATTGTGAGGGTAGACAGGAAGAAATTTGCGATGTTGTGTGATTTAATAAGAAATAATGCAGAATATTTACTAAAGCTCATTTCTGTAAATAATTTTTTAAAAATTGAAACTATAATTGGAGTAGGAGATGGCGAAACCATATCCAGAATAACTAAAAGAATACTTAAAGCATTTTTACAACTCCAATCGGAATATATTTACTGGCCTAAAGAGGCTGAACGTTCACAAATAGTAGCTGATTCATTTGAAGAGCTCTCTTTTTGCTACACACTTAGCATTCGGCAGGTATCACTTGGGCACCCTGAAAGCTGGCATGGTATCCGTATATATAGAAATAGCTCAATATTTAAGCTAAATGATCAGTATTTTTCTTCACATCAATGGATAGCAGGAGATTCAGCATACCATTTATCTGCAACATTAATTACGCCCTATAGAAACAAATGCTCAGTAGCGCGATTCAGTAACATATTTTTACGATAATCGCATTGTTTTCAACAGAAAACAACAGAATTGCCGATATTGCTATTCATTATTTTTTGTTTACGATAGTCCCAATAGCTGTGAGAAAAATTTTTATGCTGTTTATGCAGTTGGAAAATCGTAAATTTTTTATATTTTTTAAATTTTGTAGGAAGATGTGACTACGCTATTAACTAGTTTGTTTGAGAACCATTCTTTTGTGCTCTTATACCCAAAGAAACTAAAAATTTGTAACTTTGCTTACTTTCTATCCATTAAAATTACTTAAAAACTGACTGATTTTATACGGTGTTGTCCCATTATTGTAATTTAAACATGAAGAAAACTAGAGTTGTCGGCTGTAGCTAAAGTGTACTTAGTGATTCGTATAATCGTTACGGCAAACAATTAAATTGTCGACTTCTTTTGCTAATATCGTACTGTGAAAAGTTACTGAAACGCGGTACTGGTTGCCTTTAATTTGCGTCATAATAAATACCGTGTTATAGTAGGGCACTGTTTTGGAATTTTAAAAGAAATATTTGATAGCCAACAAATAACCATAAGTTACATATCGTCGATGGAATTAGAGAACGCTGTAACTGAAAAAAACTTAAATGTTCACCAGAGCCAAAAAACGTTCATAAAAGTAGAACAAATACACTGGTATTTTTCATTTCGCAGACGGCATAAGTGAATTTATTTTCATCGTAGAAATCTGGGACCGGGACCAATCGACGCGTATTTTTGTTTCTGATAAAAATGATGCAAAAAACGTATTTTCGATTTTTTGTCAGTTACAGCGTTCTTAAATTCCATCGACGATATGTTGCGACTGGTTTTTTGTTTGCTGTGTACTGCATAAGATTACAAAAAATTTCAAAAATTTTTTTATTAATGATTTACATATATTTTTCATTGTCAGCTGTTAGTTTGTTTTGATGGTGGAAAATTTTGGTGTTGTAAATTTTTGGTGTTAACCTTTAACTACTGAGGTGAAAAATTTGGACATAGTTATTGAAGTGGTGATAAATTTTACCACCTTTGGTTTTACCAAAAAAGATTGCCAACAAAATTTATTTTTTTTAATAATTTGTTTTTAAAAGAACAAGAAAACATATTTTTATATAAATAGGATTATAAAACTAAAAAGCTTAAACATTTAGTATAACAAAAGAAGGATTTTTTTTCATAGCCACTTTTCTTAAAATTAAAAAACTTAAAAAAAAAATTTATTAAAAGATAATCAGGAACATAAAAGGTATTTTTCACAGCCAAAATTATAGAATATTAAATGGAAAAGAAACGAAAACAAAATTATATATTTAAAAAAAAAATGGGGATCAGCCTATTTGGAGATATTTTTTTCATCGAACTCCGTATTTGCACAATGTAAGCATATGCGTTTGCTGCATCCCATACATATAGGCTTGGCACAATGCAAGTAAAAATGGGAAGTTTGACGTTTTAGCCCACTAGGGCTTATGTAGCATAGCTTCCTGGAGGTGAAGCTACATACACTCAAACCTCGTTTTATGCGATTTTTTTTTATGCGAATTCAAATTTGTGCGATTTTGAATTTTTTTTTTCACGCTTATATTTTTGCTTGTAGAATTACACATGATGTACTTGTGACTTTTATTGCAGCGTTCTGTAACTTAGTGTGAACATCATTCTAGTTTTCAACTTAGGGCAAATCCCTTTTAATCAACAAGTTAAATAAAATAGTTTATTGTGGTGTTTGTTTTACGTGTCAGTGAATATTACTCGTATAAAAATTGGAGATTAATTTATCGTAACAATGATTAAAGTGAGAACTTATAAAGTTTTGTTGTTTTAAAGTTTTAAAGAAATTTTAATGCTGGCTCGACAAATTGAAAGCGATGGGTTTGATTCTTTGAACCATGATGATATGATTCCGTTATCTGATGACGACATTGTTAGTCTAACTGCTGATAATATGGAAGATAATAATTGTGAAAGTGATTATGAAGAACTTGTGAAGCCCCTTACTTTAAAAAAGATTGATAAAATTCTTAAAACAGTTAAAGACTTACAGAGCGAAATTCATAATGTGGATCCCAATACGGAACGGACACTAAAAATTCACCATGGGCTTAACAACACATTTTCGGCATATCAAGAGTTACAAAAAGAGTTAAAAAAATCGACATCACAAAAACTTATGACAAATTATTTTCAACAAGTACCTAAGGAGAAAGAACTGACTGAAAACTTCGATGTTCCTTGCAGCCAAAGTGAGAACATTTGTAGTGATAAAAATAGTAATGTGTTTGTTTCCTCTAGTGATGAAAGCGATATAGAGCCAATTCAGAAACTCGGCATACGCCATATTGGTGATTCTGATTATGAGATATAATTTATTTCATTAATGTAAATATTTTTTCTTTGTTAAGTACGTAGTGAATTGATGTTTATTTGTTTTATTAATAAATCAATTACTTTTTTGTTGACTTGTTTTATGCGATTTTGTTTGAGTTTTAATGCTTTACTTTGAATTTATGCGTTTTTTCAAAATTCAGGGACGAATCATTAATTTTAGTATGGAGCTAGTGTATCGTTTTATGCGAATTTGTTTTATGCGATTTTCTCTGGAACGGATCAATCGCATAAAATGAGGTTTGAGTGTAGTCTGCTCCTAAAATACTGATAATTGTGTTCCATAGTAATCTATGTAGCCCTTTTTTGTGTTGTATCGCTTTCCTGAATTCAAATCTCTGCATCAGCAATTTTATCATCAACGTCGCTGATTTCGCCTACTTATTCTAGCAGCATAGCTATTTCTAAATTACTAACTTTGTTTAATCATAAATCGCAATAAAACGCAGGAGTGGTCAAATTAATTCTATAACAACCTTACGTCACTTCTGATGAGTGGTATTTTTTTTACATTTAATACTTACACTTATTTGGTAGTAGTGGTAAAATATTTTCTTAAAAAAAACACGTTTTCTTTGAGAAGTGGCAGCCAACAGCAGCCAAAACTCAACTGAATAACAACTATAGGAATATGAGAAGATACTATGAAAATGAAATTGATAGCGCTCCACCGAAGAAAATAAATTCAACAAATCTAAAGAGAGGGTAAAATTTACCACCGCCTCAGTAGTTAAAGGTTAAGTATAGCATAGTGTCTAAACTTTAGCAAGTCCATTTCTGTGTATTTTGTACAAATTTACTATATTAGTTTGCTAATGCCACGATGCAAGAGCATTGTGAATTCGGCTATTGCATTACAAACGAGTTTTTATAATATCTTTTATCATGGTTTAGACTTTTACGAAGTTGTAATAACAGAGATCGTAACACAATTTTGGTACTTTAAATTAAAAGAAAAATCATTTGCTTCTAAACTGAATGCACAACCAACAGAAAGCCCAACACTTAGAATTTTAAACAATGCGACTGTAGAGCATTTTTTAGGGTTGCTTTGGCATCACTTATTTTCATTTTGTTCCCATTAAACTGGTTAAAGATGGTCTTAATACAGACATTTTCATACCTTTCTTAAGTAGACATTAAAACAAACAAGAATACTAAAATATTACTGGTTATATTCAAGATTATGTCTGCTGTAAAGTACTACAACAACAACAACACTAATAATTTAAAATAATTTTTATGCCTGGATATTTGACTGATAATCTTTTAAAATTTCTTAAATAACAAAATGCTTATCTTTTACACATTGGCTGCTTTTAAATGTTTCTTTTTTTAATTATTAAAATTCATTTCCGCAATTCAAAGTTCTATAAAAATTCTACTGGCAGACAGAGAAAAAACTTGCAAATAGTATTAAAGATAACTTTAAGCATCTTTGGCATTTTACAAACAATTCATTTAATTTCACTACTCACCTTTAAAGTTTAAGTTTTCAAAATAGTTTTGACAACAGAGAAGACAGAAAAAAAAAAACAAATTTGTATGTCAAATTTCTTGCATTGTTCTACAATAAAACTTTAATGGAAATAGAAAGAGAAAAACTTTTATCATATATTTAAATCTTTTTATGACTAAAACAATTAAGGCAACTTTACTTATACCCACTTTTTTTTGTTTATTTTTTTGAAACTTTTTGGCTGTTTTTTGTGAAAATCTAAAATAAGTATCAGCTGTACTCCTTCAGACAAAGGTTAACCCTCATTTTACTGACATAAAAATGTTACAAAACTTACTAAAATATAGCTCTGAGGTACATAAGAGGCACATTTATATAAAATTCTCTCTCGATTCGATTCCTTCTCTTTTTAATTTAATAAAATATTTTTAATTCTGGTTTTCTGACCTTTATTATTTAAAAATTTATAAAAAATTTATTTATAGTCGCCGTGGTCTAGTGGTTAGTGTGTTGGCTTACTAAGGCATGGGCCCTGGGTTCAACTCCAGGCTCCGACATCTTCAAAAAAAGAAATATGAAAAAAAATATTTCTTTCGGCGACTACCTCTCAGCAGTCTTCTGGCAAAAGCTCTGAGAGTAACTAATTGCCATGAACAAGCTTCTCAAGTCTGTCGTTCGGAGTCGACATTAAACTGTAGGTCCCGGTATTCATGGATAAAAATTGACACACACAACATGAGTGCTGCGAGAAGCTAGGTCGTAATCCTGACACAGGGTTGTAAAGGCCAATTATGTATGTATGTATGTATTATTTAAAAATTTATAAATACACATTTTCTGTATTTAAAATTTGAAAATAATTTACAAATTAAAATATATATCGTGAAAACGCTACGCGCAAGAGTAGCGAAATATTGATAATTAAATAAAAGCTTGACCTTGAGAATTTCTTTACATTTAATAAAATCCTAGTGTACCTGTGAATTTGGCAATTAAAACTATAGAAAATAAATGGGATATACTAGAGCAACACACAAAGATACCAAAAGAACTATTTATAGAAATAATAAGTTTTTGTATCAAGGACTGTAACTATTTTAAATTTGATGGACATTGCTACAAACAAAACAGAGAATTGCCAATGGGTTCACCAGCGTTGCCAATAATAGCTAATTTAATAATGGAGGAGCTTTTAAAAAATACAGTGAATAAAATGGATATAAATCCAAGAGTATTTATAAAATATGTTGACGACCTCTTTGGGATTATAAAAACTGACAAAACACATGAGACATTGGATATACTTAACGCGTTTAATAGACAAATACAATTTACTATGGAAAAAGAGTCTGAAAATAAATTACCTTATTTAGATGCTCTCGTCATCAGAGATGGTAATACTTTAAAAATAGACTGGTATCAAAAATCAATGGCATTAGGCAGATATGATAATCAATACAGCAAAAAATTTTATAAATAAAGTCTTAAACACCAGTAGCATTGAATTCCATAATGAAAACAAACGAAGAATATATGACATACTTATGAAAAATGACTTCCCAAAGCGGTTAATTAAGAATTTGTTAAAACGAACTAAGAAGAATGACAAAAATCGTAGTGACAACAAACCTGTGGATGAACCTGCAAAGATATATTCAGCCATTAATTATGTACCAGGCCTGTCCGAAAGAATTAAACATTCTGATATATATAATAAAGAGAAATACATATATTCTGGCAATGAAATCAGAAAATACAACTAAAAGATTATTTACAAACAAGAAAACAAAATTAGAGAAAATGGATGAAGCAAATTTGGTTTATAAAATAACGTGCAATGGTGACGACAATGATAAATGCCAAAAAGTTTATGTTGGTATAACAAAAACAAAATTAAAGACCAGAATATCATCACATAAATCGGACTTAAAAAACAATGATAAAAATTTAAATCAAATAACAGCACTTGCAGCCCACTGTAGCATAACTGGACACAAACCTGAGGTTAATAGAGTGATGATATTGGAAAGAGAGAATAATTATAGAAAGAGATATTTCAAAGAGATGTTTCATATAATAAATACACCAACAAATAAACGAATAAATGATTAAACAGAATACAACCGCAACTTCAGGCAAAAACGTCTCTCAGAGAAAACGTGCCCAAGATTAAAACGACGGCCGCAACTTCACAAACTGTCATTTATTGTTTTTACATTTCTTGTATGTAAAGCTATTAAAAATTAAGTTTATGAGAGTTTTTGCAAAGAATTGAACATATATTTTATAATTTAATCATTTTTACACACTTTTTTAATTATTTTTACTAAAATATCACTCATTTTATTTAACAAATTCCAAATTTTATTAATTTATTTAAACTTTCAAATGTTTTTTCGATTTTCTTTTGTTCTTATTTTTCTTTGTGCCAACAACAAAAACCAATGGGTTTGTTTACAAAATGTATGAAATTTAATTAAAGTGTGGTAACATTGTTGAGAGAATTTGTTTCTAAAAATGAGAGCATAAGAAAAAACGCTGTCAAAATAAAATAGATTCTATTTCACGACTGCATTCTCCAGCGTTTTTATGTGTCAATTTGTATGGAAAAAAACGTCATGCCCCAGTTCTGTTTAATCATTAAACTTTAAAACTGATACTGATAATTGTGCACATATGTATATATAGACACATAATAAATAAGCACAGAACTGAAAAAGGAGAAACGTGACAGTCAGATATGTAAGATATTTGTTATGAAAGTTGTGATATTTTTCTGTTTGTGATTTTTATTAAATTTATGTTATATGTTTTAAATTGTATTGTAGTGAGGATGATCAACTAGGTTGATCAATATATTGGAAAAATAAATTAAATAAAGAAACACAAAATAAAGTGTTAAAAATTTTTTAATTTATATATAAGAACCTCAAAGCCGAAAGTTTGTATAATTAACATAGATAAAGAAAAGATTCACAACATATAAAACTTACATTTAATAAAATATTTTTAATATCAAAAAATTTAGTTTGTCTTAATTTTTTAATTTCCATATTCCATATTCCAGTTCAAAAGTGACTCAACTCAAGAAAAAAAAATTGTTTTTTGCTTTATTATTTTTACGAATAAACAAGTGCATTCTGCATAGTTTAAGCATGTAAATAAAAAAAAAAAATTTTTTTGAGTTGTGTCACTTTTGAACTAGGTGTGCGATATAATCTTTTTAAACCATAGATTTATACTTGAATTTATATTTTTGCAGAAATGAGTATATTAATATAAAAAAGTATAAGTTGGTATCATAAAAAAGCACTAAAATTTTAAATAAAAAGCACCAGGCACTAACACAAACAGTTTTCGTTTAAAAAAAATTTTTAAAAAGCATTAAAAAATTGCTGAAAGCAACGCTGTTATTGCTAATGTCCTGAACAATAAGAACCGAATCACTTACCATGAGCTTTATACTTATTTCGAAAATGAAATCTGATGCAGACAAAAATCTAAACTTATTGTCTGCTTAATTTTAAATAGCATTCTTTCAAAATTATTTAAAAATTAATTGAATTAATTTAAATACGAGTAGTGTGACATATGTGGCGTATGATTAATATTAAATAGTATAGTAAAGCAGAATTATAAACAGCCTGCAAATGTGAGCATACTTTGCAAATTTTTTCAACAAACTTTGTCTCTATGGGCTTAAATTCGGTTTGCCTTTTTTTTTTTTTTTGAGACCAATACTCAGGGGTAAACAGCTACAAAATGCTGTGCATTGTATTGGAATTTTTTGGACAGGACAGTACATTTTTTTTTCTTTCTTTCTTCCTTATATTATTAATAAGCGCCTTCGGAATGAGACACATTGCTGTAAATTGATCATTCAAAGGCCAGTGTTATACGTCAACCTCGAATGATGAACAGCAATTGCATCATCATTGCATATTGATTATGTGGTGAGTGTCTTCGCTAATTTGTTTAGCTGTTATCTGCTTCTTCCCAATAGGTGACGCTTTTTCTCCTCGTTGTTTATTTGTGTTATCAATAGTTAAGTTGGAATAAAGTGGAATGTTAGAGAGCGCTTTCTTTTTAGATGGACTACTTTGGGGGGGGGGGACCTGTTATTTTTAAATTATAATTTTGTAAAAACCGCAGGGTTATTTTTTCATTTTTCGCCTTTTCTAGAATTTTAACCTGGGCCATTTGAGTTTTTGTGCAAGCGCTCTAACCACTATAGCATGCATTCCTTTATCTATGAATTATTGTAGCAGGTTTTGTTGAACAATTCTGATCAGTATATATCGATGAAAATAACTTTTGAACTATATTTTCCTACTGGTTTTCATGAATTTGCTTGATTTTTAACAAATAAATAACGTTCGTGAAGAGACTGGAACACATGTTCATCTTAACTGATATACAATTCCTTTGCCTTTGATTGAGTAATTATTGATTTGATTTGATTGAGTAATTATTGCCAAAAGAAAAGACAATTTAAAACCATTTACCCGAATTTAGTTCTCATTTGACAGAGACAAACATAGTTTGCATGTATTTATTACGTTATTGAAAATGGTTTTTTTTTTTAGCACTAAAATACTTTGTTCTGATTAAACTCTTTTAAATAATGTAACAGTTCTGTATGGCTCCAATTATAGCACTAGAACAGGTGGTAGAAGTTATTATTCTTCAGTGCAAATACAAGTGTTCGTGTCAAATTGCCAAGGAATTTTTTAGTTTCTTGTTTCTATACCTCTCCTTGGGTCTCTCTTTTAGTTACTTATTGCTGTTGAACTTTTCATTGGAAATAAAAGTTAATAATAAATCAAAATTAAGACATAATAGAACAACCAGTTTATTTATAAGTTAGAAACAAAAAAAAAAATTAAGTAATTTTATACAGAAATAAACTGCCATCCTTCAGCATTTGTCAAATATTTGAACGAAGAGTAAAAAAATAAATTTTTTGTCCGACAATAATAGGCTTCAAGAGTAATTGGTTAATTATGTTGGGGAAAAAGAAAAATTTAAGACAAAAGAATTATTCTATAAGAAATAATATTTATCAAATGTATCAAAATAGCTTTATTGAGAAAACTTTTATATATAAGTACATACTTAATATATAAAGAAATTTTGAGCATTTTTTTTTAAATAATAATAATATTAAAAGTAAAAATCTTGATAATAAAATAAAAATATAACAAAACACCTTCATAGATGATTTTATAAATTCAGTGGGCTATGGATTTAAAATGCAAAGCAATATAACAACATAATATTGCTTTGTTAAAGATGCGATAACATTTTGAAAAGTTTATGAGCAGGAATAATATCGGCGCAAGAATTAAAGAACGCTGTAGCTGACAAATAATCGAAAATACGTTTCTTTGCATAATTTTGTATCAAAAAAAAAAAAAAATACGCATCGATAATCCCCGGTCCCGGATTGCTATGACGATAAGATATTCACTTACGCCGTGTACGTTTTGAAAAATACCATTTAATGTTTTGTCAGTTACAGCGTTCTCTAATTCTTGCGACGATGTGTTTTATGGGTTTTATTTTTCTATAGTTATTTTGATAATTGAATGAATAATAATAGTTAAAAGATGTTTTCTTTATTTTTCTAAAACTTATTTAAGAATATCATAATTGTCATTTTAACTGCCAAACATCACAAATGATTATAAATAAAAACACTGTACACATTTCACAAACATTGTACACTGAAATGGTTTAGTATGCATTTGTGAACTCAAGGAATTGCAAGAAAAAATTGGAAATAATCAGGGACCAGAAATAATTGTTATTTATATTATTTTGGTTACCGTAACCAATTACAATGAGAAAAAAATTTTTTTTGGTTATAAGTAACCATTATATCAACCAAAAAATGTTTTGGTTAAGAATAACCATTATTTCAATCCAAAACTTTTTTTGGTTACAAATAACCATTTGACCTAAAAAAAATTTTGATTACAATCCTTAATTTTTAAAATCTTTTTATTGATTTTAATCATTCTTGCGATAGCTTCCTTTGCATCATCCAAAATATACAAAAAATTTTGCAATTTTGCAATTTTTTTTGTTGATATAATGGTTATTTATTGTATGGAATTTAATAGCCTAAGATCCTAATACTGGTATTCTTATGAGAATTAACAGCCGTTAAGGAATATGTACAAACACTAGTAGAAATTAAATTTCATACAATAAGTATAATAAAGATCCATTAAAATATTCGAATTTAATTCGAAAATGTATAATAATTATAAATTTGCTGGTCACAGCACATAACACATTACTGATTAAAAATTGGTAATAAAAGGGTAAATTATAAAATAGATATGTAATTCCGGTTACTTAGAATATGGTAACACTTACATTGAAAAATATGTTGAATTTGAATAAATTTTAACAAATAAGTAGTTGAATTTGAAAAATTTTCAGTTCATAAGGAAAAAAGACTGGTAAGAATAAGATTCAAATATAATTCACATAATCTAATATAGAAGCATGCGCATTATAACTTAAGGTGTTTGAGGCTCTAGGTTCGAGCCCCGGGAAAAATAAAAAATATTGATCAGAACTTTCCCGGGGCTCGAACCTAGAGCCTCAAACACCTTAAGTTATAATGCGCATGCTTCTAGCGCTGCACTCTAACCACCACGGCTACAGTCGTGCATGTCGTCGATGCCGACTAATGTGGATTAAATGGAATAAGAGGGCAAAAACAAAATAAAAATTGTAATTCTGTTTCATCCAAATAAGATGACAATTACAAGAACAGCAATGATGGTAAGAAAAGGAGAATATGATAAAAACTGTTGTGTGACTTTACTTCGACTAACTCATACAAGTGTATGTACATACATGTGAAAGAATATAATTTCAGTATGCGATTTCCAAAAAAGTGTGAGTTAAATAGTTGATGTTTGGTCTTGAATATGCACAGGACACAAAGAACTCTGATGAGACTACCGTAGCTGGAGTCGAAAACAATTGTTCAGTTTGGCTAGTGTACTATTCCTTCACGGACATCATTTCTTCTTTAATTACCAAAAATATTCATTGCCGTTAACTTTGATCTTAAATAAAGCGTTTCTGACGAAACAAAAATTATAATATAAATACTACCAATTTTTAGTTTTCTCATCATGTGTGTTTCTCGTTTTTCTACTAAAAACCATAAGAAATATATTGTGCGTCGAAAACGACGCCAGAGTAGACAATGTAATTTTTTTTGAGGAGCAGATGAAGGTTAAATCAAATACTTTTTATTTGGGACAAATACAATTTCCTCAACTGCAAAAAGTATTTGCCATAACAACACTTTTTTTTTCTGTGTTGAAATAATATTTATGAATTCCAGGAAATTTTATGCAGTTTTGCATACTTCATTTATTAATTCATCCCGCATTTATAGTCCATGCGCATTTAGTTTTTGCTTTTCTTTTAGATAACAACACTTACCAAACATTGGTTTATGGCTCATGCCCTCTTTAAGTAGTAATAGTCGTGGTGGAAGCACAGAAAACTACTTATTACCCAAAATTTCTTTTATTTTTGGTATTATATGGCTAGAGCTTTAGCTGTCTTATTATACAGTGCACTTGCGGTAACGTGAACTAATTAAAAACAAGGGAGTTCATGTTAACGAAATTGTTCACTTTAGCGATTGTCGAATTTCATGACCAAAGTATAACATTTTACAATAAAAACCTGTGTTTTACACGCTTGAAAGTGGAATTATTTTGTTATTTGAATTATTCAAATATAAAACTAAAACAAATCGAAATCACGAGCAAATAATGATCGTGATTTAATTTTTTTTTTTACAAAACATCATGGATTTCAGTGGTACCATTAACATAAGAAACATTGACAAGCTAAGCACACCATAGAAGTTAGTAAACCAAAGGTTAAATTGCGATTTACGAGTCATATGCAATAAAAAAAATTATTCACGTTTGAGAGAATTTTCTGAGTTTGTTCACGTTACAGAGTGGTCAATGTAAACAAAAACTTGTTCACGTTACGCCATGTTAACGTTAGATGGTGTTCACATAACCGCGAGGGTACTGTATATTATATTGTATTGGAAAAACTTTATTTCTTAATGAAATCACTAAAAAATATAGAACAAATTAATAATTAGATGGTTAAGGACAATTATGGTAAATTTCTAATAAGTAAAACCTCGAACCTAGAGCCTTCAGCACATTAAAACTCACTTTAGTTTCATCCTGACGTTAAAGGTAAGCGCAAACTCTAAGAAAACTAATAGCTTTAACTTTTGTTTTTTGTTAAGGTTTACTTTTACTAAAAAAAAAAAAGGAATTTGTCTGTCTGATAGAACCCAACCTTTTGCGATTGGCAACTTGTAATAATAAACTGTATGCAGTCGCCGTAATCTAGTGGTTGTTGTGTTGGCTTGCTAGACAAGAGTTGCGAGTTCAAACTTCAGCTTTAACATCTTCAAAAAAAAACATTATATGTGAAAATTAGTTCTATTGGGAAGTATCTCTTAAAGGCAGTATAAATTATACGACTTTGTGTTTTATGAATGACTGAAAAAATTAATAATTGTTAAGCCGAGTGTCCACTAGCAAGTTACTTGCGGAAGAACTTCTGCAAGTATTTGCTGAAGTGTTTCCACTGAAACCAAAACTTGCAGAAGTTTGATTCCAGAAGTAGTTTGTAGAAGTTTTACGACGAACTTGCAGCAAGAACTTGCAGACGTGTTTACACACAATGTGAGTACAGGTTGCAGTAGAGTTAGCTTTTTTAAACAGTGACAGTATAAAAATGTCTGGTGGCAAAATAAGAGTGGCAGCTGCCATCGCAGCATTTTTAATAGGAAAGAAACAACTAATTACAAAAAAAAATTGTTCTCAGTTTCTTTGGGTACATGAGATGTCGTCATGTATTTCATGTCATCATAAAACTCCCACTTGCTAACGTATCGTCGTGCGGGAGTTTAAGTGCTCTATACGCCATTTTTTAAAACTCGCGTTAATGATGCTAATTTAGGTGTTTGACACCAAAATTTTTAAAATCTGCAATCCGTTTTCGGCTGTTTATTTCCGAAACTTGACGAGCTATCCGAAAACGGATTGCAGATTTGAAAAATTTGGGGTCGAAAACCTAAAGTGGCATCATTAACTCGAGATATATAAAAAATATGAAATAGCGGATAGAGCACTTAAACTCCTGTACGACGATACGTTAGCAAGTGGGAGTTTTATCATGACTTGAAATACATGACGACATTTCATGTACCGTCGCCGTGGTCTAGTAGTTAGCGTGTTGGCTTACCAAGGCATGAGCCTTCAGCACTTTGATCACTTTTTCTTTTCTTTCTTTGTTGACCTCTTGACCAAACTGCGTTCGGAGGTCGTGTAATTTTCTTTTCATCTCTTCTTCGGGCTCGTCTATAGCATTGGCTATTGCCTTTACAGCGTTTTGTTTTTTAATTTTATTTTTATATTCTTTTGAGGACGTGTCCCATAGTTCTGGGTAACTTTCCTTACTTCAAATAAATTTATTATTTTCCATTTTTATTTAATTAGTCAAAAATAAAAGAAAAAAAACCACAAAACAAAACCCGACGTATACCTGATTTCTTCCGAAAGTCTTAAAAACACATGCAGTTCACAGCAAGTTGCGCAAGTCACTTCCAGCAAGCAATGAACATGTGCTTCCACATAATTTCTGCAAGTTTTTCTTGCAAGCAAAAACTTCTGGAAGTCGACTTCTAATACGTGTTTACATGACAAAAACTTCTGGAAGTCACTTCTGGAAGCAACTTCCGCAAGAAAACTTGCTAGTGGACACTCGGCTTTACAAAATATTTTTTTTTTTTTTTGAAATCATGGTTTGTCATCTAATTTTTAAATTTAAATTATGGTTGCCTTGTCCTCATTTTGTTCTGTACTTTATAGAATGAACACGTTTTCGTAATAGCCACCAAACTCAAGTCAACTAATTATCAGATTTCACTTGAAATCTACTCGTTCTTTACTAGATTTCCCATATAAAACAAAATCTACTTTCCGATGCAACTCTGTATTGTTTCTAAATTGTACTAAAACATATAAAACTACAGTAGGCCGGGATTTCCAATGTGGAAATTGATAGTCTTTTGCTTTTGCTTAAAACTTTTACCATATAGAACTTAGAAGACAAACAGAAGAGGCAGAACCTACAAAAAGTTGAAAAGCGAAAGGAAAAATACTTTAAATTCTTTACATCTATCTGTCTGTTCTGTCTGTCTGTCTTTCAATTTCTACTTTGTAAATTGCGGCTAAGAAACTGACAATTGAAAAGTGCCTCATAAAACTAAAACGAAAATAAATTCATGACTTGAGTTATTTTTTTTCTTTTTTTTTTTTGAATACAGAGTAAGAATAAAAACAAAAAAAAATTGTTTTATTTATTTATTTCTTTATTCACTGTTATTTTTATCTAAATAAAATCCTGCTAGTTGTTAAAAAATTTCGGTGTAAACACTATAGATTTTCAAAGAGATTACAAATTAAATTTATTTGATTTGAGTTTGGTGTAAATGTACTACAAAGTTATTAAAAATTGAACTAAAAGTTTAATATTGTTTAAGTACTTATATTATTTTTTTTTTTAATTTTCTACAAATAAATCATTACTAAAGCTTTACTTATATTTATTTGCCACATGGGCGCTGTGTGAGAAGTGCGCTAGTTTACATTTATATATCTGGGTCAAGAGTTTGATTTTCACTAGAGATTCTGTGCTCTTATTTTACGATGAACATGTATACATATTGCTTTCCTATCTACACTCTGATTTAGAATGCAATTGATTAATTTGTTCTATTGAATTATATTCCGTATTCCTTGTTTACCACTTATTCTAACAAAAACGCTTTGAGGACTCACCAAACAAACAAATATACTCACAAACGTACGTTTAAACCAGGCCTGTTCAAAAATAAAAATTTCATACACAATTGTTCCTTAGCTAAACTCACATGTATTCTTACGCTCTTGCTTTTAGTCGTCACTGAGACAGCGACGAGTTAACATGCGTTGTGGGTGTACGCTGATTTATTGTTTGCAGTGGAAACAAAATTAATAGCAATGCACACAAATATTTTCTATTATAAATGAATTTGTAAATGCAATACCTTATTTATCATAGAACACTTAAAAATATAGTTTAAAAGCTTTTCAGCGACATTTTCATTATTTTTATAGAATTTTTAATAAATTTAATGAAAAAAACGAAACTTAAAAATTTTTTTTTTGTTAAAAAATTAAAAGTACTTTTTATTTCCTTATAGCAGATTAGTATTTATAAATTGTTCTTAAAGTAATTAAATTTTTAGATGAAATTTTATATATAAATTTTACTTAAAATAAATTCATACAACTGCAGATACTGCTACTTACACGTACAGCAGTGTAATTATCATTTTCTCACCAACACAACTACATTTTTACTTTTGAACAGGCCTGGTTTAAACAAATGTTTATTGTATTTTTTTGTATTCTGTTGCTGTTATTAAGTATCGAGTGTAAGTTAATGTCATTGCTTGAGATATTCTTTAACAGTCACACCCTTAATGGCACACTCCTGCCAAACCCCAACATAAAAAAGCATAAAATAATTAAAGAAGTGTTATGGAGTGAAAGAGATTAAAAACAACTGATAAATAACAACAATAAAAACAATAAACAATAAAATGACATTTTAGCAATCAATACTACTCAGCCAACCACTGTGAAAAAACAAAAAACAAAAAAAATATATATATATATATATATATAGTATATGTCTATATATACTTATGTATGTGTGCAGGCAAAACTGAACAATTTGTTTTTATCAACTACTTGTGTAGTAGCTGAAGTAACAATATAAAAGTGATGATGAAAGATAAAAGTGGACAAGAATGTGAGACAAAAAAATCAAGCAAATGTTTTAGCATGTTAACGTCATGGATTTCCACACCATTAGTTGACAAATTGCCATCATAAACTTGTAAAACATGAACGTAAAATTTGTCACTAAATATATTTGTTGTTATACTAAAAAAAATTTTCTGTCTTTTTTGTTATTGTTTTAGCTGTATTATATACATATATGGACAATCATGTATATAAATGTCTAAGTATGTTTGTTAAAATTTTTTGTTGGTTGTTCTGTCCATGTAAAATGGTAAATAGTAGTGATGTTTAATGCTTATACACTGACACATATATTAATAATGTTTTTATTGTTTTTGTTGTTATTATTATTGCAGCAGTTAAACAAAAACACTTTTAATAAATGTTTAAATATCATTTTAATACTCTCCTCTTGTTGAAACATACATATGTACATACACAACTGGCCTTTACAACTCTGTGTCAGAATTACGGCCTAGCTTCTTGCAGTACTAATGTTGTGTGTGTCAATTTTATTAGATGAGTACCGGGACCTACAGCTTAATGTCGACTAAGAACGACAAACTTGAGAAGCTTGTTCATGGCAATTAGTTACTCTCAGAGCTTTTGGCAGAAGACTGCTGAGAGGTAGTCGCCGAAAGAAATATTTTTTTAATATTTCTTTTTTATTGAAGATGTCAGAGCCTAGTGTCGAACCCAGGGCTCATGTCTTAGTAAGCCAACACACTAACCACTAGACCACGACGACTACAAAGTAATGAATGGATAAATGATCAACAGCAATTGCTAAATCGGTGCATGTTGATTGCGGTGAGTGTCTTCGCTAAGTAGACTTTTAGCTGTTATCTGCTACTTCCCAATAGGTGGCGTTTTTTCTCCTGTTCAATAGAACAAAAAGTTTGATTTAGGATTCGGTAAAATTGCTATCTTCTAAATATAAACAACAAATTAAGGACTAAAATATTTTATAACAATTGTCACCACATTTAAATGAAATATGAAAAAATATATAAAACAACAACAACAGTATGGTCTCAATTTGACAACAGTATGATGACAATTTGACACCGATATAGTGTCAATTTGACAACAGTATGGTGTCAATTTGAATTTGAGAATTGTGTCAATTTGACAACGATATATTGTCAATTTGACAACGATATATTGTCAATTTGACAACAGTATGGTGTCAATTTGACAACAGTATGGTGTCAATTTGACAACGGTATGGTGTCAATTTGACAACCATATGGTGTCAATTTGACAACAGAATTGTGTCAATTTGACAACAGAATTGTGTCAATTTGACAACGATATATTGTCAATTTGACAACAGTATTTTATATATATTGTCAACTTGACAACAGTATGGTGTCAATTTGACAACTGTATGGTGTCAATTTGACAACGATATATTGTCAATATGACAACAGTATTGTGTCAATTTGACAACAGTATGGTGTCAATTTGACAACAGAATTGTGTCAATTTGACAACAATATATTGTCAATTTGACAACGATATATTGTCAATTTGACAACAGTATGGTGTCAATTTGACAACGATATATTGTCAATTTGACAACGGTATTGTGTCAATTTGACAACAGTGTGGTGTCAATTTGACAACAGTATGGTGTCAATTTGACAACGGTATGGTGTAAATTTGACAACAGAATTGTGTCAATTTGACAACGATATATTGTCAATTTGACAACGATATATTGTCAATTTGACAACAGTATGGTGTCAATTTGACAACAGAATTGTGTCAATTTGACAACGATATATTGTCAATTTGACAACGATATATTGTCAATTTGACAACAGTATTTTATATATATTGTCAATTTGACAACAGTATGGTGTCAATTTGACAACAGAATTGTGTCAATTTGACACGGATACATTGTCAATTTGACAACAGTACGGTGTCAATTTGACAACGATATATTGTCAATTTGACAACAGTATGGTGTCAATTTGACAACAGTATGGTGTCAATTCGACAACGGTATGGTGTCAATTTGACAACGGTATGGTGTCAATTTGACAACCATATGGTGTCAATTTGACAACAGAATTGTGTCAATTTGACAACGATATATTGTCAATTTGACAACAGTATTTTATATATATTGTCAATTTGACAATAGTATGGTGTCAATTTGACACGGATACATTGTCAATTTGACAACAGTACGGTGTCAATTTGACAACGATATATTGTCAATTTGACAACGATATATTGTCAATTTGACAACAGTATATTATATATATTGTCAATTTGACAACAGTATGGTGTCAATTTGACAACTGTATGGTGTCAATTTGACAACGATATATTGTCAATTTGACAGCAGTATTATGTCAATTTGACACCACACTGTTGTATGATGTCAATCACACATACAGTATGATGTCAATTTGACAACAGTATGGTGTCAATTTGACAACAGTGTGGTGTGGTTATTTAAATGGTATTAACTGAAAAATAAAGAAAAATTATCCGAACATAGCTTCCCTGATTTGATCCAAGAAAACATGCTATTCTAATCCACTGTGCGTTGTAATTATGTAAAATCATTTCTTTTCTGTATCAATTTGCAAAGTGATAATATTATATTTAAAAAGTATCTGATATATTAAAACAGTAAAAAACATATATTGAAATGTTTTTGTAAAATATCGTTTTTATAATGTACTCTTTTAATACACTCCGGTTCACTTATTTAAACGCACAAAAAAATCCCATATTCAGGAGCCGGTATCTTTTGCAATTTGTAACCGATTCCAGAATTTTAAAATAGAAATGGAAGCTAGACATCTTGAGATATAACCAAAATCATGACAATGATGGTTTCTTAACTAAGGAACCTTTTTTTGAGGAATTTATAAAAAAAATCTAAAAATGTAGTTTTTTTTTTTTTGGTTCACTTGAATAAAGGCACTTTAGCTAACTTTAATTAGATAATAATTTGCTTTATTAAAGAACTATTAGTAATGGGTACAACCCCCTTTGTTTTTGATAACTTCAAATATAGGGGTTTTCATTGACAGATAAAGAGAATTGATGTAATCCAACGAAATTTCATTCCAAGCATCCTTAATGGCCTGAATTAGTGACTGTCAAAATTTTTCAAAATTAGTTGATTATATTGACCATATAATCGTTTTAGTGAGTAATTGATTTAAACCCAAATTAAGGCAAGGAAACTTGAAAATTTAAGGCATATGTTGTACGTTGATCTTTGTCTACAATTTTTAAAACGACAACCTCAAAAAGCAGAATTGCCATATATTAAGGGCTGGCAAATTTAAGTGAGTGTGTTAATTTTCATCCATGGGCACAAGGACCTACAATTTATGTCGATTCCGAACTACAGACTTGAGAAGCATTTTCATGGCAATCAGTGGTATAGTGGTTAGAGCGCTTGTAGCAAAACTTAAACGACCCAGGTTCAAATCCCAGCAAAGGAGAAAAATGAAAAAGTTAGTTTGCTGTTTTATCAAAATTATAATTTAAAAACAAGATTTCACACTATATCGGTATAAAAATTGACGGTGTAAAAATTGACACCATACTGTTGAAACGTTAAAATTTCGTGTTTATTAGTTGCGGGATCCCCGTTTTAGGTGTATATGTGCATATATTGTATGTAAGGGGTGTTTTTTATTGAGGTATAGAACTTTAAGTTGGCATAACTTTTTTAACTGGCTGCCATTTTGTCAACTGTCATACTGTTGTCAAATTGACACCATACTGTTGTCAAATTGACACCACACTGTTGTCAAATTGACACCATACTGTTGTCGAATTGACACCACACTGTTGTCAAATTGAAACAATACTGTTGTCAAATTGAAACAATACTGTTGTCAAATTGACAATATATCGTTGTCAAATTGACACCATACAGTTGTCAAATTGATACCATCCTGTTGTCAAATTGACAATATATATAAAATACTGTTGTCAAATTGACAATATATCGTTGTCAAATTGACACCGTACTGTTGTCATATTGACACAATTCTGTTGTCAAATTGACACCACACTGTTGTCAAATTGACAATATATCGTTGTCAAATTGACACCATACTGATGTCAAATTGACACCACACTGTTGTCAAATTGACACCATCCTTTTGTCAAATTGACAGTATATATAAAATACTGTTGTCAAATTGACAATATATCGTTGTCAAATTGACACCGTACTGTTGTCAAATTGACAATGTATCGTTGTCAAATTGACACCATACAGTTGTCAAATTGACACCATACTGTTGTCAAATTGACACCATACAGTTGTCAAATTGATACATACAAGTTGACAATATATATAAAATACTGTTGTCAAATTGACAATATATCGTTGTCAAATTGACACCATACTGTTGTCAAATTGACAATATATCGTTGTCAAATTGACACAATTCTGACACTATATCGGTGTCAAATTGTCATCATACTGTTGTCAAATTGAGACCATACTGTTGTTGTTGTTGTTGTTTTATATATTTTTTCATATTTCATTTAAATGTGGTGACAATTTGTTATAAAATATTTTAGTCTTTAATTTGTTGTTTATATTTAGAAGATAGCAATTTTACCGAATCCTAAATCAAATTTTTTGTTCTATTGAACAGGAGAAAAAACGCCACCTATTGGGAAGTAGCAGATAACAGCTAAAAGTCTACTTAGCGAAGACACTCACTGCAATCAACATGCACCGATTTAGCAATTGCTGTTGATCATTTATCCATTCATTACTTTGTAGTCGTCGTGGTCTAGTGGTTAGTGTGTTGCCTTACTAAGACATGAGCCCTGGGTTCGACACTAGGCTCTGACATCTTCAAAAAAAAGATATATGAAAAAAAATATTTCTTTCGGCGACTACCTCTCAGCAGTCTTCTGCCAAAAGCTCTGAGAGTAACTAATTGCCATGAACAAGCTTCTCAAGTCTGTCGTTCGGAGTCGACATTGTAGGTCCCGATACCCATGGATTAAAATTGACACACACAACATGAGTGCTGCGAGAAGGTAGGCCGTAATCCTGACACAGGGTTGTAAAGGCCAGTTATGTATGTATGTATTGTATGTTGATCATTCAAGAGTGAAGGTATAAAACTGGCCTCTGAATGATCAATTCATAGCAGTTTGTCTCATTCCTAAGGCGCTTAATAATATAAGAAAACAAAATATATATTCTGTTGCCATAATGTACTGTCTTTTTCACAAAAATTTGAATACAATGCACAGCATTTAGTAGGGGTTTACCCCTAAGTATTGGTCTCAAAAAAAAAAAAAAAAAACTCATGGAAATTTTCCTTCCAAAAAGTTTATGTTCATTGACGACTACGTTAGAGTATAAGTAATTCAGCGCTTATGGATAACTTTTAATTTCGCTCGCTGGGGTTTTTGCTATATGCCTACAAATCAGTAACTATTGAAGCAATAAATCATAAAACTTAGTTTTTTTTTAGCAAAAAACGTCGATGTAAGTTCAGGATGCATCGCACCGGAAGGACATCGATGTATTTATTTCGTGAGCTTCCCTACTCTGAAAATCATATTTAAAAACAAATTATCTCTGTGATCATAAAAGTTTTTCATATCAATTTTTTTTTCTTTAGTATCAATTCAAATTCACAAGCCTGAAGTAGAAAATTTTTGTTTAGCCACAAATTTAGTATATTTTCCAGAATTGATTTTTTTTTATTTGTCCACAACAAGTATTGTTATTGCATCTAAAATAGACAACAGCACAATTCAGAATCTAGTAACGTAACTAAGTCGATTTGGTATGTCTTCGAATACTTTTAACAAAAAAAAAAAAAAAACAGTTTTTTAATCCTTTTTACGATACAAAATTTCGCTAAAATTTTTAATTATATGCTGTCGAGTTTTAAGTTTCAATTCAATGTAGTTTTGTATGTATTTCTACCGAATTTCAAAAAAAAATTTTTTTTAATATAAATTAACTTTTTATGAAAATATTGACAGCAACAGAAAACACATTGACTGCCATTAATTGAGGTCACATGTACATACATACAAATAATAATAATTTTTGTGCAAATCAGCAACAGAAATGTATTGTGTAAACAAAGCACACACACACACACTGAAAGACTTTTACATAGTAAAAATGAACAACGGCAAAAAAAAAGAAAAGAAAAGAAAAGAAAAGAAAAGAAAAGAAAGAAAAAAAAAAAAAGAAAAATCATCAACACGAGAGAAATGTGGCAAAGAAGGTATTATGTGCTACAGCATATGACCTGTGAAATAAAAAAAAATTTATTTATGATCTGTCAGGTCATGGCAATGTAAAGAAAGAGAAGTAAATATTTGTTGGACTATAATTTTGACAATAGTGTACAAAAATAAACACAAAATCTATATATTTTTCTTTTATTTGAGGGCAATACCCCTACTATATGCAATGCATTGTATTGAAATTTTTGGAAAGGACAGTATCAGAGGTCAGCATTGAGTCGCTTTTTAGCGATTCATAAGCACTTATAAAATTTTAAATATATGTAAGTGAGAACACGTAGTTAAAGTTCAACTACTCTGACTCACTCATACTCACACAACGTTGATTCATTAATAAAGGTTGCAATAAATATAAGTCCAATGTTGACATCAAACTCACACTCACTTGGATTCATAATTTTATAAAAATACTTATGATACTCACAATTGATTCGAGTGACTCGAATCATACGGATAAACTTTATCGTTTTAGTCGATAGACGTATACAATAAAAAAGAAAATTTTTATGGTGTATACAAAAATGAACATGCAAATAATAATCACAAATAAGTGAAAAAGTGTAAGTTTATAAGAAATATTTTAAAAAAGATAAAATAATCCGTAATTATATTTTAATTTTTGTAATATGCGACTTTAATTCTGAAATCATTTGTATTTATATTGTGAAAATTTTTCTGAGCCTGAAATCATTTAAAGTTAACAGCAGTTTAGTTGATTTAATCTTTTAAATTTTAACGGAATTGTTATAGTAAAAGTGCTGCCCAAATTGTGTAAGTAACTGCTAGAATAGAGTTTGTTTTGACATTTCATTTTATTCTGAACTTCATTAAGCTTAGAGTACACGTGTAACTTATTCTGACAGAACTTACTTAATTGTCTAGAAAGGAAATTTAAATCCTTTCCGTTCTAAGCTGCAGTGGCATCAACACCTATAAGAGACTGCAGGTAAAATTTATTAAAATTTTATGTGAGTTAATCACATTACTTTGAGTTTAACCGTAACCTAAAATTTTGGCAGAAGACAATTAAATTAGAATATTTGTACATTTTGAGGCAGGCAAACTGCAGATTAAAATTATTAAAACGGAAAGATAGGAAAACATTTCTGGATTTAATTACATTTGGCAGAGATTGCAACTTATTATTCGATTCTTTCACAATTTTTTAAACCCTTCTGTGAAACTGAATTTATACCCGGCTGATAATCCTTCACAAATCAGTGCTCATCACCGATGGAAGCTTAGAAAGGAGAGTGGAAAGAAAAAGCCTTTCCAAACCAATTGAGAGCTAAGAGAAGAAAAAACCAAATCCTGATTACTGAAGCACATAAATAGTCTAACAAAACCAGTCAAACGCGAAACATCTGAAGAAAAGAAATTTAAAAAAAAGCCGTGATAAAGTTAAAAAAGAAAAAGAATTTTTGCAAAAGAAAAGAAAAGGTTAGATTAGTTCAAAAATAATAAAACTAAACAGATAGTGAGAAGAATTCGTGTGTGACAGAAGAAAAGAAAAATTAAATTTTAAGTGAAAGAAAATTTATTAAAATATAATAAATTAATTAATTAGGTAATTGTTAATAAAAAAGAAAAAAAAATTTCGGGAAAGAAAAAGAAGAAACAAAAAAAAAAAATTAAATTATTATTACGTACATCTGTATGTATATATGGTACAGTAATGAGAAAAATATATATATAAGTATGTAAAAAAGAATTATACCTATATACATATATTTGCACAGTCTTTCGTAAAAAATTAATTTGCCCAGAAAAAAAAACAAGAAATTTTTACATCGGCTAACGGATAATTTTTAGAGGATACGGTATATATCACAGTGCTTAAAAAAAAATTTTTATAGTTAAAAGTAACAAAAGTAATACAAAAAAAAAAGAGGTTAAAAATTTAATATATAAAGAAAAAAAATTTAAATTCTATGCAAACACATATAAAGTAAAAGAAAAAAAATTTTTTGAAATAAAAGTAAAGTTGAACTACTGTGCTTAACAGAAGTTTTGATGTAAAATTAATGCAAGCTCAGTAAAAGCGAAAAGGAGAAAAAACAGTGAGAAGGTATTTAAACACTGTAAATTCAAAACAACAAAACAAGAAAAAAAATGAAAGAGAATTGTCACCGAACATCAGACAAAAACAACATTAAGTTATATACTGGAAGCAGCTTGGAAGGCCTTTCGAGATCTGTGAGTAAGTAAAATTATTTCCATTTTTTTATTGTTTATTTCTCTTGTGTTCGTTATGAGAATAATGTACAAAAAGAGTTGTAGATAAAGAAATAAATATTGTTGTTATTCTCATATCGATTGCAAATTATTGAGCTTTGTAAATTTACATTAAATTGACTATTTTTTTTGAATTTAAAGAAAAATATGTACATCTGTATATAATTCAATCAAAAAAAAAAAAAAAAAAGAAGAAAAGAACAAAAACAAAATTGTTCACCTCTATATAAAATTTTTTTCTAAATTTAATATTTACTCTCTTTCTAATAATTATCGATTGTTCTTAAAAAAAAAATTTATACAAGTATATCGGTAATCCATATATTAAACAGTTACTTTTAAAGTAAATAATTCTTTTGATATTTATATGAACACCCTATAGAATTTTATTAATTTTTCGCGTTTATTTTTTTTTAACCTGTGCACATATGTATATAGAGTTGTTTATTATTTTACATACAAATTTTCACGATCTAAGTTAAATTTTTTTGTAATATTATATTACTGTAATTTTAATTATGCGATTAATATTAAAGGTATAGTTAAGAGAATTTTATATGAAAGAAAAAAGAAATTTTGTTAATAAATTATGAGTTATTATCATAATGTGTGATTGAACTAATTATTGACTTTTCTAAAAGGCTGAGAACATAATTCTTTTAGGGTTCTTCATCAAATATATGGATACAGAGAACATTGGTTAGGGTGGGTTATGATCCCGAGGAAATTACACCATTTTCCTCTTCTTTTTATTTTTCCCATATAAAATACCTCCAATTAGACTTCCTAACAGTTTTTATAAGTAATATAATTTTTTATTCAAAATATTGGGGAACAATAGTTTAATTAGTCCATATTCCATTTTGCGAGCAAATTTTACATACTAAGGGACTCTGAAATAAATTATGTAATTGTAGGGTATGTTAGTCTAAGGTCAAGAACCACCCCAATACGGCTGAAGCTAGTGGAATGGATGGGTCCCGCCGACCTAAGAATTTCATACTAATAAGGCGTAAATTGAGAAGGAAACTTTATAGTACATGTCAAATGTTCATTTTACACCCAGTGCATACGTGCAGTATATAACACCACCGTATATTTAATAAAGATATACATAAATACACATTACATAGAAAATGGCGCCCAACGTGGGGCCTGACTAATTCGATAGCTTATGTGTCATACGATGAATATGTTTGTCGAAGGATCAGGTCTCAAACTAAGGGGTTTTGAACATTTTTCAGTCTTAACTCCTGTGTAGCAGATTTATCTGTGTTCACGAATATATTTCTGTTTTTTTTATCTTTCAAATTTGGATGTTTACAGTATTGAGTTTTGAATTTAAGTAGATACTGTAATAAATTTTAAAAACCTTCATGGAATTCGACTATTAGTTACATGGCATTGATAGATTTCGACCGGTTGGTTGGTTAAAATTCCTTTACATTGTTTATTTTATCAATTTGTTTACTTTTTACGGTCCAAGAACTACTTGATTTAATTTTTCAACAATATATATCGGATTTAGTTGAATTTTTCCTGGAATATTGAACGTTGCTTTTTAAGGCGAGTTGCAATCCGATAAATACAGCTCATCTGAGATGTATTGTGGAAAATCTGAATCTTGGAGTCATTATATCGTACAATAGCCCAATTTGATTATTCAGTATTTTATATAGGGATTAATTTATTTCAAACTATTATGTTATAGTTTATATTATAATGTTTTCAGCCTTAAATAGAAAAGTCGTTTATAACTTAGAAATTTGATTGTATATTTAGAATAAATTGGAAAAAAAAATTACTTAATATTTTTAGATTATATATTGAAAGTTAGGAAATTTTTGTGTGTTGAAAAATGGCAGTAATGCGTAGTAGTGAGGATATACCGGCTTTAAGCGATACTCCTTTAGGTCTTGCTTGTTCTTTATGTGAACAGGATATGTCCATTGCTCTTGATTGTTTGTCCACCAAATGTAAACATACTTTTCACAAGGATTGTATACTGAAATGGTTAGGTAATTCAAATGAGTGTCCGAATTGCAAAAAGTTATGTCATGTTAAGGACTTAGTGTCAAGTGAAAAAAAATCAGCTATCAATAGTTTTCGTGGCAGAGGTCGTGGCTCAGCAGTTAAAAGACCAATTACTCGTAATTATAAACAGATGTCGATGGAGGCGAATAATTCTCAAGATGCACAAATACAAAATGCAGAAAATGTTCAGGTACCTTTATTAGACCTTAATAGTTCAGTGAATGATACAAACGATTCTCAAAATAGAGTTTATACTTCTCATAACACCACGGATCAATCTAATAGAAATCGCAGGAATAATAGAAATATGAATCAAATGTCTAGGATGATTGAAACAACAGTTCAACGGTTATTATTACAGATGAATATAACTCCATTACAGCAACCATTACAACCACAGTTGGAAATTCAAACTCAGACTCGGCCAACACGGACAGTTCAACAACCACTACAATTACCTTTAGAAACAGAAAATCAGGATAATCTACCACCTCGGAATACAAGTCAATTAGATATGAACCAATCTTCATCGAGTATTAGAATGAGTACAGACAGAATTACTACAATAATACAAAGTTGGGGCATTAAATTCGATGGTTCGTCTGAAGGTATAAGATGTGAAGAATTTTTATATCGTATAAATTGTTTAGTAGGAGAAACGTTTAGTGGTAATTTTAATGATACTGTAGGTAAGAATTTACATGTATTACTTATAGGTAAGGCAAGAGATTGGTATTGGAGGTATAGGAAATCGGTAACTGGCATTGAATGGAATTCTTTTTGTTTTGAATTAAAGAAACAATATAAAGATTTCAGTACAACATATGATATTCGAGAGGAATTACAGAACCGTAAGCAAAAGCCAACAGAAACTTTTGAAAGCTATTATGATTCAATAAGTGGAATTTTAGATAAATTAGCAATTCCAATGGAAGAGGAGGAGTTAATTGAGATTATTACGCGTAATTTAAGGCCAGAGATTCGTCATGAATTATTGTATACTCAAGTTAGATCAATCTCTCATTTAAAGCAATTATGTAGAAAGCGTGAAAAGTTACTTAGTGAAGAAGTTTTTCGTCGTAACAATTTTAATCGATATACGAATGAAGTACCTAAACGTAAAGTGGCGGCAATTGAATCAGATTCTATAGTCGAACAGAAAATTATTATACCAAATAGCAGTGAGCAAGAATCACCTAATCTTGAAGTTAATGCCATTTTTAGTCCTGATAAATCTTTTAAATGCTGGAATTGCGAAGAAGAAGGACATAGTTGGGACATGTGTCTTAAAGAAAGAAAAATTTTTTGTTATGGATGCGGTTTAAGAAATGTGTATAAGCCTCAATGTCCGAAATGTATGAATAATTTAAAGAATTCAAAAAACTACCAGAATATTTACCACAATCGCCCAATAAATTAGAAGGAAACGCAGCATTATACTTCAAACAAAACTCTAATTTTGAAAATAGATTTTTAGTTAGTAGGAAAAATGAACAGCCAATTAGTATTTTAGAAAATTGTCATTCTCAGAATAATGATAATGTTGATAAAAATAAAACCCCGGAATTATTTAAAATTCGTCCGTTACATGAAAGATTAAAGGAATACATATCGGCTAGATTTAAAATTTTTAATGATAAAGTATTAGATAGAAAATTAATTAAGAAATATAATAGATCTACAGTACGTATGAGAAATTTTTATAATAGGATAAAGCAAGCACACAAATTAGTTGTATCATCAATAATTAATTTAGAATCAGATGGAAGATTATATGCAGAGGTAAAGTTTTTAGATAAGATAGAATTCGGATTGTTAGACACCGGAGCGAACATAAGTTGTATTGGAAGTACGTTAGCAGAAGAAGACTTTTCAGAGAACCCAAATTTTAGGAATATAAAATCTACGATACATACAGCGGATGGAAAATCTCAACAGGTTTTAGGATGTATTGAAGTTAAAATGTTCTATAAGGGAAAATCGGAAAATATGGTTTTGTATATTGTACCATCGTTGCGTCAAAAATTAATTCTTGGTTTAGACTTTTGGAGAAAATTTGGCATGATTTCGAACTTAATTGGTTGTGTAACATTAGAAAAACAGAATAGTGCGGAACCAGATGATTATTTATATCCACTGTCTGAACTAGGACAACGACAATTAGAGCTAGTTAAAACTCTTTTTCCCAGCTCTGAAAAACAAGGTTTAGGTCGTACTCCTTTGATAAAACATTCTATAGATGTAGGAAATGCTAAGCCAGTGAAGCAGAGATTTTACCCAGTGTCACCAGCTGTTGAAAAATTAATGTATACCGAAATTGACAGAATGATTAGGCTAGGTGTCATAGAGGAAAGTACAAGTGCGTGGAGCTCACCTATGCGAATGGTAATTAAGCCAGGAAAGATACGACTTTGCCTTGATGCTCGAAAGATTAACGAAGTTACGAAAAAGGATGCTTATCCGCTCCCAATTATTGGAGGTATTTTTTCAAGATTGCCCAAGGCTAATATTATTACGAAAATTGATTTGAAGGATGCTTACTGGCAAATAAGCCTAGATGAAGCTTCAAAACCTATAACTGCTTTTACGATACCCGGACGCCCGTTGTATCAATTTACGGTAATGCCCTTTGGCTTATGTACAGCACCTCAAACCATGTGTCGTTTAATAGATTCTATTATACCACCAGATTTAAAACACGCCGTATTTGGTTATCTCGATGATATTTGTGTAGTTTCAGACTCTTTTCAGGACCATTTATCTGTGCTAGTACGTTTAGCAGAACGATTTAAAGAGGCTAATTTGACCCTGAATCTCAATAAGAGCAAATTTTGTGTGAAACGGGTAAAATATTTAGGTTACATTATCGGTGACGGAGGAATTTCTACAGATCCCGAGAAAATCAATTCAATTATCGATTGGCCAACACCGAAGACTTTGAAACAGGTTAGGGGATTTTTAGGCTTAACAGGATGGTATCGGAGATTTATTTCAAATTTTGCCGACGTTACTCATCCAATTACGGAAGTTATTTGAAAGAAGAAAAAATTTGAATGGACAGATGCAGCGGAGGAAGCTTTTAAGAAAATTAAAATACTGCTTACAACTGCGCCAGTTTTGAAGAATCCCGATTTTTCTAGAAAATTTCATATACATTGTGATGCTAGCGATTTTGGAATTGGAGCTGTTTTAGTACAGTTAGGAGAAAATGGGGCAGAAAATCCAATAGCATTCATGTCGAAGAAATTAAATAGTTCACAACGAAATTATTCAGTGACAGAAAAAGAATGTTTAGCAGCTATAGAGGCAGTAGAAAGGTTTCGATGTTATATTGAGTTGCATGAATTTGAGATTATCACTGACCACAGCAGCTTAACTTGGTTAATGAAACAGACTAATTTAAAAGGACGTCTTGCTCGTTGGGCCATGAAACTTCAAGCTTATAATTTTAGTATTAGTCATAGAAAAGGTAAAGAGAATATAGTACCAGATGCTCTCAGCAGAATGCATGAAGGAGATATTGCGACATTAGAATTAATTGGCCCTGAAATAGATCTAGAATCTGTACACTTTTGGGATAAGGAATATGTAGCATTAAAAGAGAAATTCGTGAGGAACAAGGATAGTTTTCCGGATATTAAAGTAATTGATAGATATATTTATATAAGAACTAATTTTGCTACAGGAGTAGAGGAAAACGATTCACAGAATTGGAAGTTGTGGATTCCGGAAAAGTTAAGGCCAGAAGTTTTAAAGAGATTTCATGATTCAGTTGTAAATGCACATGGAGGGCTTGGTAAGGCTTTAGAAATGATAAGACGATATTTTTATTGGCCACGTTTAGCTACTGATGTTCGCGAGTATATAAATAATTGTGATGTCTGTAAAACTACCAAAGCGACAAATCGGAAACTTACACCGGAAATGGGTAAAATGGCAACATCTGTTAGACCGTTTCAAAGATTGTATGTAGATATACTAGGCCCGTATCCAAGAAGTAAAAGAGGTAACATTGGATTGCTCATTGTGTTAGATCACTTTTCAAAATACCACTGGCTTTGTCCTCTAAAGAAATTTACATCGTCCGTCATACTAGATTTTCTTGAAAAACATATTTTTCATCACTATGGAGTACCGGAAGTCTTGATAAGCGATAATGGCAGTCAATTTAGAAGCAATGAATTTAATGCATTTCTAACGAAGTACGGAGTACAGCACATATACACGGCACTTTACTCACCACAGAGTAATGCATCTGAAAGAGTAAATAGATCGATAGTAGCAGCAATTCGAGCTTACTTGAAAAAGGATCACCGAGAATGGGATGAACATATTTCAGCGATTAGTTGTGCATTGCGTAATTCAATTCATAGCGCTATTGGTGTTTCTCCTTATCACGCTCTATTTGGTTTTAATATGGTCACACATGGTACAACTTTTAATTTATTAAGGGAAATACAGTCACTAGGAGATTCTGTGGCAAATGTACACCGTGATGATCATTTGACACTGTTGAGAAACTGCATCGAAAAAAATATTAAGAAAGCTTATGATGTAAATACCCGGCAATATAATTTAAGAGCTAGACCAGTTAGCTATAATGTTGGTCAGGAAGTATTCAGAAGAAATTTTGCTCAAAGTAATGCGGAACAAAAATTTAACGCCAAGTTAGCTCCTATGTTTATTAAGGCACGCGTGAAAGAAAAGTTAGGATCGTGTTATTATTTACTGGAGGATATCGAAAGTAAGAATATAGGTACTTATCATGCCAAAGATATTAAATTGTGAGAAAATAAAACTTATTCGGTTTATTTCCGGCTAATACCCTTCGGAAGCCGTTGCTATTATCCGGTTTTGTAATATGCGACTTTAATTCTGAAATCATTTGTATTTATATTGTGAAAATTTTTCTGAGCCTGAAATCATTTAAAGTTAACAGCAGTTTAGTTGATTTAATCTTTTAAATTTTAACGGAATTGTTATAGTAAAAGTGCTGCCCAAATTGTGTAAGTAACTGCTAGAATAGAGTTTGTTTTGACATTTCATTTTATTCTGAACTTCATTAAGCTTAGAGTACACGTGTAACTTATTCTGACAGAACTTACTTAATTGTCTAGAAAGGAAATTTAAATCCTTTCCGTTCTAAGCTGCAGTGGCATCAACACCTATAAGAGACTGCAGGTAAAATTTATTAAAATTTTATGTGAGTTAATCACATTACTTTGAGTTTAACCGTAACCTAAAATTTTGGCAGAAGACCATTAAATTAGAATATTTGTACATTTTGAGGCAGGCAAACTGCAGATTAAAATTATTAAAACGGAAAGATAGGAAAACATTTCTGGATTTAATTACATTTGGCAGAGATTGCAACTTATTATTCGATTCTTTCACAATTTTTTAAACCCTTCTGTGAAACTGAATTTATACCCGGCTGATAATCCTTCACAAATCAGTGCTCATCACCGATGGAAGCTTAGAAAGGAGAGTGGAAAGAAAAAGCCTTTCCAAACCAATTGAGAGCTAAGAGAAGAAAAAACCAAATCCTGATTACTGAAGCACATAAATAGTCTAACAAAACCAGTCAAACGCGAAACATCTGAAGAAAAGAAATTTAAAAAAAAGCCGTGATAAAGTTAAAAAAGAAAAAGAATTTTTGCAAAAGAAAAGAAAAGGTTAGATTAGTTCAAAAATAATAAAACTAAACAGATAGTGAGAAGAATTCGTGTGTGACAGAAGAAAAGAAAAATTAAATTTTAAGTGAAAGAAAATTTATTAAAATATAATAAATTAATTAATTAGGTAATTGTTAATAAAAAAGAAAAAAAAATTTCGGGAAAGAAAAAGAAGAAACAAAAAAAAAAAATTAAATTATTATTACGTACATCTGTATGTATATATGGTACAGTAATGAGAAAAATATATATATAAGTATGTAAAAAAGAATTATACCTATATACATATATTTGCACAGTCTTTCGTAAAAAATTAATTTGCCCAGAAAAAAAAACAAGAAATTTTTACATCGGCTAACGGATAATTTTTAGAGGATACGGTATATATCACAGTGCTTAAAAAAAAATTTTTATAGTTAAAAGTAACAAAAGTAATACAAAAAAAAAAGAGGTTAAAAATTTAATATATAAAGAAAAAAAATTTAAATTCTATGCAAACACATATAAAGTAAAAGAAAAAAAATTTTTTGAAATAAAAGTAAAGTTGAACTACTGTGCTTAACAGAAGTTTTGATGTAAAATTAATGCAAGCTCAGTAAAAGCGAAAAGGAGAAAAAACAGTGAGAAGGTATTTAAACACTGTAAATTCAAAACAACAAAACAAGAAAAAAAATGAAAGAGAATTGTCACCGAACATCAGACAAAAACAACATTAAGTTATATACTGGAAGCAGCTTGGAAGGCCTTTCGAGATCTGTGAGTAAGTAAAATTATTTCCATTTTTTTATTGTTTATTTCTCTTGTGTTCGTTATGAGAATAATGTACAAAAAGAGTTGTAGATAAAGAAATAAATATTGTTGTTATTCTCATATCGATTGCAAATTATTGAGCTTTGTAAATTTACATTAAATTGACTATTTTTTTTGAATTTAAAGAAAAATATGTACATCTGTATATAATTCAATCAAAAAAAAAAAAAAAAAAAGAAGAAAAGAACAAAAACAAAATTGTTCACCTCTATATAAAATTTTTTTCTAAATTTAATATTTACTCTCTTTCTAATAATTATCGATTGTTCTTAAAAAAAAAATTTATACAAGTATATCGGTAATCCATATATTAAACAGTTACTTTTAAAGTAAATAATTCTTTTGATATTTATATGAACACCCTATAGAATTTTATTAATTTTTCGCGTTTATTTTTTTTTAACCTGTGCACATATGTATATAGAGTTGTTTATTATTTTACATACAAATTTTCACGATCTAAGTTAAATTTTTTTGTAATATTATATTACTGTAATTTTAATTATGCGATTAATATTAAAGGTATAGTTAAGAGAATTTTATATGAAAGAAAAAAGAAATTTTGTTAATAAATTATGAGTTATTATCATAATGTGTGATTGAACTAATTATTGACTTTTCTAAAAGGCTGAGAACATAATTCTTTTAGGGTTCTTCATCAAATATATGGATACAGAGAACATTGGTTAGGGTGGGTTATGATCCCGAGGAAATTACACCATTTTCCTCTTCTTTTTATTTTTCCCATATAAAATACCTCCAATTAGACTTCCTAACAGTTTTTATAAGTAATATAATTTTTTATTCAAAATATTGGGGAACAATAGTTTAATTAGTCCATATTCCATTTTGCGAGCAAATTTTACATACTAAGGGACTCTGAAATAAATTATGTAATTGTAGGGTATGTTAGTCTAAGGTCAAGAACCACCCCAATACGGCTGAAGCTAGTGGAATGGATGGGTCCCGCCGACCTAAGAATTTCATACTAATAAGGCGTAAATTGAGAAGGAAACTTTATAGTACATGTCAAATGTTCATTTTACACCCAGTGCATACGTGCAGTATATAACACCACCGTATATTTAATAAAGATATACACATATACACATTACATTTTGTATAAACAGGTCCTAAAGAAATTCATTACAAAAAAAAAATAAATTTAAATTTTTTTACATTTTACATTGTAAGAACTTATAGTATACCTAACAAACTACATCTTTAAAATCAATATTTTTAAAATATATTATTGGAACGCAAATTGCCCCAATTGGTTTCCGACACTGATTTTCGGTTTAATCTCACTCTTGCAATCCATTTCTTTAAAATATGTATTTCCTAAAAACATAAACTTTTTCACTTATGTAAATTCTTACATTTTGAATGTTAATTATAATATATACCATATCTATTTTCTTTTTATTGACGAAAAAAAAAATAAATTACATAGTCAAAAACACAGTATTTATTTAACACGGATCATAGTTTAACCCAAAACTTTTTCTTTTGCAGTCGTGTGGTAAATGGTTGGTAGCTAGGAATGTGTTTATAGCATTAATTTACTCTCGTACTAACGCAGTAAGCAGAGCAAACCAGAGTAGGAAAATAAACAAAACTGAACGTTTGATCTCATTTTGTTGTATTCTTTACAATAAGTAAAACAAAAATAAAACAGAAACAGTGAGAAAGATTGTCCCATTTAATTTTGTATATTCTTTTTGTTTTGAGTACTACAAATACACTAACTCAAATGTTCGTAGGTACAACAAAAAATGAATGAGAAGAAAAAGGATAGAAGAAGAAAAAAGAAAAGAAGAAGAGAAAAAAACAACAAAAAACAAAGCAAGCACAAGAGCGAAAAGCTAATTGTTTCATTTGCGCTCTTTCTCATTTAGAAAGTATTTGTGTTTGTTTTGCTCATGTACAATACCATTAAAAAATTTTTGAAAAATGTATGACTTTGTTGAAACTTTTGCGAAATGTTTTGTTTGTTTGCCCACTCTGGAGCAAACACACAACAGTTTGTAATCGAATCATACTTATTTTTTCTCATCTGTATGCACTGAGCTAGAGAGAGTTGAAGTCAACAACATCATACATATTATTAAATATCAATGCGATGAGTACTTCAAACTTTTGAGATGAGTAGAGTATGCATTACATTACCAAGAGTATGAATGCGTATAAGTACAAGAAATTATGAATCATGATTCGAGTCTACTCACTTCTTCAGTACTCATTGCTGATCTCTGGACAGTATATATACACAAAGGCCAGTGTTATGCCTTCACCTTTGAATGATCAACAGCAATTGCTACATCGTTTCATGTATATTGTGTGGTGAGTATCATCGCTAAGTAGGTTTAGCTGTTATCTGCTACTTTCCAATAGGTGGCGTTTTTTCTCCTGTTCAATAGAACAAAAAATTTGATTTAGGATTCGGTAAAATTGCTATCTTCTAAATATAAACAACAAATTAAGGTCTAAAATATTTTATAACAAATTGTCACCACATTTAAATGAAATATGAAAAAATATATAAAACACTTTTAAAGCATAAGGAAAAACGTCACTTAAAGACTTTGACATTTTTTTCAGCACATGATAAGACATAAAAGATAAGACAATAAAAGTTCAAAAGTAATCATGAAAATGTTTTACACACCACAATATAAGCAATAGTGACCATCGAAATTAACAAACAATTTGCGGTATGTTCTCAGAAAAAATAATAAAAGGCAGAAACATCGGCAAATTGTCTTTAAATTTTTCACTTCTTTCCTGTTTTTCTTTTTTTTTTTTTTTTTGCCTGTTTGTTTGTGAAAACCAAAAACGTGCTTACGGGCTATTATTTCAAAAGATATGAAACCAGTAAAAATGGCACCAGACATATTGACGTCAAAGAAGAATTCAACACTTTTAACTATAAAAGAAAACAAAATGTAGTAAACAAGAAAAAGAAAAGAACAAATTCGAAAATATCTGGAAATTTCTAAAACAGCTAAAGAAAAAAAAAAACTATTCTTGGCAACGTAAAGCGTAGAGCAGGGATGGCGAACCTTTTTTTGATTGCGTGCCAATAAATATTATTTTTATAATATGAAAAAACATGAATTTTAAAAATTATATGTATATAGATTCATTTCTATAATACGCTGACATATGTTTTAATGGGATTTGGTTGCTGAATATTTCTTGTTAATGCATAAATATCCGGATCATAGTTTGAAAATTTTAATGAAATACTAGCCTCCCCACATTCATCGATAAGTCTCTTTCGTACATCAGATTTTTTATTATTCATAATCGAAAATAGACGTTCACAGCTATACGTTGATGAAAATATTGTTAGAATAGCTTAAAACAATTTCTTCATCGCATTAAATGTATCTGGGAGCGAACACAGTGTCTTAATCAACATATTATTCATGGTTTCGTATTCTTCTTCATTTAATCTTTTCTTTTTTAATTATTTTCTATTTCTTGCCTCAACTCTATAAATTTTTGCTTCCAAATAGAACTTGATTGGAACTCTGCCAACTGCATTTCTAAATTCAACAACTTTAACTATTCTAATTGATCTATTTTAGCAGTTTTCAAATCAAACTTGTCTAGATATTTAATAAAGTTAATTAATGGTTGAAACTTTTTGAAATCTGGAAATCTCGTAACAAAATTGTCTTGTATGTCACTTATTAGCTATAAAAATTTATATTAATTTCATAGACTCCATGAATAGAAAATTTTTGAAGGTGATCTTTCAGCAAAGGAAAATACTTAAAGTTATTGTTGTCAATACCGCGTTTAACCCTTAAATGCATGAATTTTTATTTCTCAACTAAAGTGTCAATGAAGAATTTTGTCGATAATTATAAAACTAGCTGCCACAGGCCCTAGACATGTTTAACAACGATAAATCACCTTTTTTATTATTAAAAAAAAAAAACCAAAAACACTTTATAAAAGTTTCTTCATTACAAAATACGAGCGATTCAAAATACGATGTAGATCTACATCACAATGCATTTAAGGGTTAAATATTACTAATTTCGACTCAAAATCTTCAATAATATCGAACATTACATCAATTGATTTTCCGGGACCTTGCAATTTAATATTTAATTCATTTAAATGGTTGGAAATATCCGTTAAAAACATTAATTTTAATAAAATTAAACCTATCTTTTGTACTATTGTGCGTTGATTTAATATACTTATGAGCTTGATTAACTCATTCGCTGTCAAGGACGAATATTCTCGTCCTCAGCAGGGTAGCCCGCACTGCCAAGACGAGTATACTCGTCCTACTTTAAAAACAAAATACGCGGAATTACTTTATTCCGTTATCTTCTGAGACACTGTAATCGACAATAGTGAATTTCTAAGTGATGCTTGTAAATAATTATGTATGATAATATATGTGCACTTACCAAGAAATAACAGTGTTTTGGTAAACCAGAGTTGTGCGTAATCAATTATTTTGTGTAATTAATTACGTGTAAATTACACAATTACATGTAATTGTAATTCTTTTTTTTCAATTACAATTACTTTTCAAGTAATTATAATTGTAATTACGCAAGTCAATTACATTTGTAAGTAATTGTAATTCAAAAAACTCAATTACAAATTACAAGTAATGGTAATTGAAAAAACTCAATTAACAATTACATGTAATTGTAATTGGAAAAATTCCAATTATAATTACAAGTAATTGAAAAAATTTAATTAGCTTCATGAAGTAATGGTGGAAAATAAAGTAATCATTAGTTTTTGAAGTAATCATTAAAAAAAATGTATTTAATTACAATTACTTTTAATTATATTTACATTTTTATAACAATACATTTTACTTAAAACAATATTTTTTTGGAAATTCCGATGAGGCATATTTGAGCCTTTACGATTTTCCAGGTTGAAAAATTTCATTAAAAAAATAATATTTATAAAAAGAATCACAAACATTTACATTTTTCATTCAGTATTTTTATCAAAAAAAATATTTTTTTTCCCATTACAAGTAATTATTTTGTGTAAATTACAATTATAATTACTTAGTAATGGTAATTGAATTTTTTCAATTACAATTACTTGTAATTTGTAATTGAAAATTTTCAATTATAATTACATGTAATTGTAATTCAAAAAATGTAATTGCATCAATTACAATCAAATGTAATTGTAATTGAAAATTTTTCAATTACAATTACTCGTAATTGTAATTGAACAAATCTCAATTACAAATTACATGTAATTGTAATTGTAATTGTAATTTAATTGGCCGGAACAACTCTGTGGTAAACAATAACACTCAAAATATAAATGGCAATGGGAATGACTTCATATAATTTAGGCTTGGAAGTGAATGGGTTAATGTGAATGCGAATTAGAGATCTGCATAACTCAATTCATCTCTTTAAAACACAGTAAATGCAGCTTAATACTGTTACAATACTTTATGTATCCACACACTAAATAAAGAATGTGAGTAACAGAAAAAGAAAATGTCATTCAACAATGTGTCACTCATAACAGCTTGTGTAGTACACACCATACAGCATATCAATAAAAAACAAAAGAGACCACCAAATCAAAAATATGAATTCACTGAAAAAATATACATCCATTAAAAAAACTAGCACTCATTAAGAAATTGGTTTTTGTTTTCTTGCCAGACGCCTTTGGTACAAAGACAGCTTTGAAAAATTTTGTTGTCATAGAGAGAGAATATGTTTAAAATGTAAATACATACATATGTATGTGCCCTCTGCTTTGCTCTTTTTTACAAATGTTAAACTATGTATGTAAAAACAACAAAAACACAACTACAGCACAGTGAATGCATACTGTTAAGAATGTGGTATTCATTGTTATTTTGAGTTACTGTGATTATGACTCACTCACTCAAATTAAATGAATGCAGTAAAAAATGAATTTGGTACATTATTTAGTCTGTTAAAGAGATATCCACATTTTTACAGATTGTGAATGATGAGTGAGAGCACAACAATGAGTCATTTAAAAGCATGTGCACAATTTTAGGTTTTTTCACATTCATTGCAGGTCTCTAATGCGAATAAATGTTTTATATATTTTGCCATTTCCCCCATATAACCAGAAAGTAAAATTATCTTGACAGATTAATCAAAGTATATATAATACATTATATTGCAAAAATAGTTATAATTGATTTAACATAATTTTCTTAATTATTTCTATTAGAATTAGGACTTAAAAACTTGGTAAGATTTTTTTGAAATTTGGTTACAAAAATTTAAAAGTCATGGCAACATTGTCTCCCATTAACTACTAAAAAGAAATGCAGTTGTCACACTATGAAGAGTACAATATTTTTATTGTACTCTGAACCAACTGTATTTTAAAATGTTGTACAATGGCTTTTGTGTGCTGTTGTTTTTTGTTCTCTGTTTTTTGCTTTACTCTTATTTATATTTGCAACTACAATCAGTATTTGGTCATGAGAAAAATACAATATTGTACAATTTTAGCGTCTTGTGCTCACCTCTACTACATACGCAAATGATATAATTATATTTTAACGTTATAAATAAAGGCGCCAGAAATCTGGAAGTTTGTTTTTATATATCAAAATTTATGCACTAAATTTGATTTGAGTTCACAATTTTTTTAATATCAAAAATGCATTTAGATTAGTCAGTACATATGTATGAAAATGAAAAATATTATATGTGCCAGCGAAAATTTATATGCGTGCCACTTTGGGCACGCTTGCCATAGGTTCGCCATCCCTGGCGTAGAGTATGAAACCATTTGTAATAACCGTGTTTTTTTCTTTACTTTTTTTTTCTATTTCCTAGATTTTTTTTTATTTTCTATTTCTATTTCTCTACCATGGCTAGACATACTGGTATTTATGTACATATATTTATGTATACATGTTTCTTACACCTACATACTAGGGTGGGTCAATTTGTATTGGGCCAAAAAATTTTAAAGTGCTCATCGCGATTCTTATTCTATGGGTCATTCTAAGAAATTTTGCCAAAGAAATCATAGGTCTAAAGCGAATTTTGACCCTCCGGAATTTGCGTCAATATTTTGTAGGCATCTCTAATGAGAAGATGCTTTCAACTTTTCTATGATGTATAATATAAGAAGGGGAATTTTGCAACGATTCGAAATTTAGTTAAACAGATCACGGCATCTTATATACATACCGGGTGTGGACTTTGTTCATTTTCAAGTTGATTATATTCTTTTGGTATGTAAGTTCGATTATTGTAGACATTGGCATTTGTCAGGAAAAAATAACATTTTAAAATATCCTGTATAGTTGGCAGATTAAGATTAGTTAATCAGTAGGGGTACTAAAAACATTATAAGAAGGTGCATACATATGCATGTCATGTTATTTTCAATTTCGCTATTTGCTGATATTAATTGTGGCTTGTTGACGGTACTGGATCCATAGTTGAAATGATATTGTTTTTGGTCGTTTTAAATTTTTTTTATGTTCCCAATATTTCAAACTAGATGACCCGTGCGAATATTTCGCAAAGTTAGTTGTCATTTTTGTAACATAAAATGAAAATAATTAATAGAAATTTTAGTAACCTCAATACATTTTATTAAAATTATAAAAATATGAGAAATCATAATATGTATATATTAAGACTCCGTATTAAAACAAATAATACCATGACAATAACGGCATTACCAAAATAGCTTTTACAACTTTATATGTTATGTGGAATAGCATTACAATTAAGCAGAGATCAGTAATGAGTAAAAAAAAGTGAGTAGACTCGAATCATGATTCATAATTTCTTGTACTTATACGCATTCATACTCTTGTTAATGTAATGGATACTCTACTCATCTCAAAAGTTTGAAGTACTCATCGCATTGATATTTAATAATATGTATGATGTTGTTGGGGATGGAAGGGATACTTCGGACAAGGCAAAGTCTCTGATTGGGGTCAACCTGGCGGCCTCCAGAACGATCCTTGTTCCCGTTGTATTCAAGTCGACATACAGCCTCCACGTGGCCCTCCTGGATAACATTCTAGCACCCGCTAGCTTGTGAACTAATGTATGCGGCGACTGTCCAATCCCCTGGACTTTAAATTTGGGTTGTGCGTAGGGCTTGAAACCCACCACGTAAAAATGTTATTCAATGAAAACCAATACAATAGCCTCTAAACGGACCCCCTTTTATGTTGACGAACTTGGCAAACGTTTTAAGGACTATGATTTAAGGATATGCACCTGGAACGTGAGAACCCTTTATAGGGAAGGTGCCTCTATCCAGTTGGCGGATGCTCTCACGAAATGTAGAGCTGACATCACCGCCATCCAGGAAATGCGATGGATAGGGCAAGGTTGTACAAGGCAAGCAACATGTGACATCTACTACAGCTGTTATGAGAAGAAACACGAATTTGGTTGCGGATTCGTAGTTAGCAAGAGACTTCGCCATCACGTCTCGGAGTTCACCCCTGTGAACAAAAGAATTGCTACGATCCGCATAAAGGCGAAATTTTATAACATCAGCCTTATTTGTGTTCACGCCCCGACGGAAGAGAAGGATGATGTGGTCAAGGATGCTTTTTACGCAAAGCTCGAGGAAGTGTACGATGGGTGTCCAGCACATGACGCCAAAATTGTCCTCGGCGATTTCAATGCGAAAGTTGGACGTGAAGATATCTTTGGCCCCACTGTCGGACAGTTCAGTCTCCATAATTCCACCTCGCCGAACGGATTGAGACTGATCGATTTCGCCGCGGCGCGAAACATGGTAGTTTGTAGCACCAGGTTCCAGCATCTCGATATCCATAAGGCCACCTGGCTCTCTCCTGATCGATCTACCGACAACCAAATCGATCACATTGTGATTGATGGAAGGCATGTATCCAGCATATTAGACGTGCGCACATTTAGAGGTCCAAATGTCGACTCGGACCATTATCTTGTAGCAGCCAAGATGCGACTGCGCATATGCGCAGTGAATATGGCACGTTCTAGTGTTCGAGGGAAGCTGAACATCAAAAAGCTGCGATCACAAGAGACAGCTAGGTCGTTTTCCGATCGTCTTTCTAATGAGCTCCATTGCACCCGATCCTCTCTCGAAAGTATTGGTGGACAGTGGTCTCACATTGCTCACTCTCTGCGCAACGCTGCCGAAACAGTCCTTGGTTTTGAGCGTCCTCCCCGCAGAATCCAATGGTACGATGAAGAGTGTCGTGAGGCCACTGCGGCAAAGAATGCCGCCTACAGAAGAACGTTGCAGTCCACCACTACAAGAGCAACTGTGGAGGTGTACAGAGAGAAGAGAAGGGAAGAGAGACGCCTATTTAGAAGAAAGAAAAGGGAGCAAGAAAGGCGTGATCGTGAGGAAATCGAGATGTGCAGGAGTAGACATGATGCTCGAAATTTTTATAAAAAGATAAGGCGTCTTACTACTGGTTTTAAACCCGGAGCAACCTCCTGCAGAGACGAACATGGTAATCTGGTTACAGATGCACAAGGGACACTGAGATTATGGAGACAGCATTTTTCTAATCTACTGCAAGACGATGACGACACAAATTCCGCCTCTAGAGATACTGTGCCGCTCCCAATCAATGATGACGACGTTGAGATCCTGTCGCCCAGCTATGAAGAGATCAAAATTGCCATACAGCGACTAAGAAGCAACAAAGCGGCCGGACCGGATGGTCTGCCCGCTGAGCTTTTCAAGAATGGAGGCGATGTGCTGGTTAGGGGCATGCACCAACTCATTTGCAGAATATGGCTGGAGGAAAGTATGCCCAATGATTGGAATCTCAGTGCCCTCTGTCCCATCCTGAAAAAGGGAGACCCCACGATATGCACCAACTACAGGGGTATAAGCCTTCTCCCTATCGCATATAAGGTTCTTACGAGCGTATTGTGTGAACGACTGAAGCCATTCGCAATCTCACTGATTGGACCTTATCAGTGCGGCTTCAGACCTGGTAAGTCCACCATTGACCAGATATTTACACTGCGCCAAATCCTGGAGAAGACCCATGAAAGTCAAGTCGACACACACCATCTTTTTGTCGACTATAAGGCAGCGTTCGATAGCCCGATAAGAGATCGCGTATATGCCGCAATGTCTGAGCTCGGTATTCCTGCAAGGCTGATAAGAATGTGCAGAATGACGTTGAGCAACTCCTGCAGCTCCGTCAAGGTAGGAAAAGACCTCTCCGAACCTTTTAATACCGTGCGAGGTTTCAGACAGGGCGATCCCTTATCCTGCGACCTCTTCAATTTCGTCATGGAGAGTGTTTTGCGAAAGGCGGGTGTTCATCGAAATGGCACTATATTTAACAAAAGTGTCCAGCTCCTTCTGTATGCAGACGACATAGACATCATTGGGCATACCAAGCAAGATGTCACCGCAGCCTTTAATGCTATTGAACGGGAGTCTGCAAAAATGGGTCTGGCGGTAAATGAGAGCAAGACGAAGTACATGTTGTCGACGAGTAGGGATGTTGAACGTACCGGCTCCCAGGTTACAGCCGGCAACTATACATTCGATGTTGTTAAGGAGTTTATCTACCTTTGCACCGCCATTACCAGCAAGAATGATGTCAGTCTGGAGATCAAACGAAGAATCACACTGGCCAACAGGTGCTACTACGGTCTCAGTAGGCAGTTTAGTAATAGAGACCTCTCTCGTGCGACGAAATTAACACTCTATAAGTCGCTTATTCTTCCGGTGCTTCTCTATGGTGCGGAAGCTTGGACGCTGTCTTGTGCCGATGCAGCGGTCTTGGGAGTATTTGAGAGAAAAGTTCTTCGTAAGATCTTTGGTCCTCGAAGGCATGGCGATGAGTTTCGCATTAGAACCAACCATGAGCTGTATGAGCTCCTCGGCGATGTGGGCGTTGTTCAGCGCATTAACATCCAGCGGCTACGCTGGCTCGGCCATATTGTTCGGATGGATGAATCCGCTCCAGCGAGAAAAGTTTTCGATGCGAAGGTCACTGGACGTCGGCGTAGAGGTCGACCGTGTTTACGTTGGAAGGACCAAGTTGATGAAGCCCTGTCGTCAATTGGTGTGACCAACTGGAGAAGGCGCGCGCTTAGCAGAGACGCCTGGAGACTAGTGTTAAGGCAGGCCGAAACCCGTTAACGGGTTGTTATGGCCATCTAAGTAAGTAAGTAAGTAATGATGTTGTTGACTTCAACTCTCCTTAACTCAGTGCATACAGATGAGAAAAAATAAGTATGATTCGATTACAAACTGTTGTGTGTTTGCTCTGCTTACTGCGTTAGTACGAGAGTAAATTAATGCTATAAACACATTACTAGCTACCAACCATTTACCACACGACTGCAAAAGAAAAAGTTTTGGGTTAAACTATGAATCGTGTTAAATAAATACTATGTTTTTGACTATGTAATTTATTACTTTTCGTCAATAAAAAGAAAATAGATATGGTATATAATATAATTAACATTCAAAATGTAAGAATTTACATAAGCGAAAAACTTTATGTTTTTAGGAAATACATATTTTAAAGAAATTAAACAATTTTTCATAATTTTTTTAATTTTTATAGGCAGGTTATAAAGAAATAGATTGCAAGAGTGAGATTAAATAGAAAATCAGTGCGTTCCAATAATCTATTATAAAAATATTGGTTATAAAGATGTAGTTTGTTAAGTATACTATAAGTTTTTACAATGTAAAATGTAGAAAAAATTTAAATTTATTTTTTTTGTAATGAATTTCTTTAGGACCTGTTTATACAAAATTAAAATATAATTACGGATTATTTTATCTTCTTTAAAACATTTATTATAAACTTACACTTTTTCACTTATTTGTGATTATTATTTGCATGTTCATTTTTGAATACACCGTATAAATTTTCTTTTTTATTGTATACGTCTATCGACTAAAACGGTAAAGTTTCTCCGTATGATTCGAGTCACTCGAATCAATTGTGAGTATCATAAGTATTTTTATAAAATTTTGAATTCATGTGAGTGTGAGTTTGATGAATCAGTAGTCGCCGTGGTCTAGTGGTTAGTGTGTTGGCTTACTAAGACATGGGCCCTGGGTTCGACTCCAGGCTCTGACATCTTCAAAAAAAAGAAATATGAAAAAAATATTTCTTTCGGCGACTACCTCTCAGCAGTCTTCTGGCAAAAGCTCTGAGAGTAATTAATTGCCATGAACAAGCTTCTCATGTCTGTCGTTCGGAGTCGACATTAAACTGTAGGTCCCGGTACTCATGGATAAAAAAATTTACACACACAACATGAGTGCTGCGAGAAGCTAGGCCGTAATCCTGACACAGGATTTTAAAGGCCAGTTATGTATGTATGTATGTCCAACCAAAGCTTTATGGTAATCTTGCATTGCTGGCACTTTGCAGAATCCAAAAAATATAAAAACTTTTATTTGTTAAGTACTTAAAACAGCTTAGATAGGGAGATTTGAAAACGCAACTTTTTTTCTTTTTCAAAAATTTACCAAAATTTTGAACGGCATGCTTTGCGTTTTTTAAAATATCAACTCCATGATAAATTGAAAGAAAAAGTTTAAAGATGCTAAAATTCGCGAATCGGATGAGTATAAAACCTTTATATTCGGATTTGAAAATACAGGAAATTTTTCGTTCAAAAACTTCAAATCGCAAACAAAACTTTGACACAAATTCCGGAGGGTCAAAATTAGTTTTAGATGTATGGTTTCTTTGGCAATATTTCTTAGAATGACCCATAGACTAACAGTCGCGATAAGCATAAAAATTGACCCACCCTAAAGTATACGTATATTAATATGTCAACTGTCTGAAAAATTTTTCCAAAAAAAAAAAAAATAAAATAAAATAACTTGTAAATTTTTGCTGATATAAATATATATGTATGAAAAAAAGGCCTGTTTAACAAAATTGATCTGTAAAGGTATGCCAAAAAAAAACTTTGAGGAATTCTTATATTTTAATTTAAATATGTAAAATATTTGTTTATATTAATGAAGTGAGACAGTCCTAAAAATCAAAGAAGACACAACAAATTATGAAAAAAAATTCTCTATTTCTCACCATTAACTGGATACACTTTTTTAGGCGTTCTTCTATAGCTTCAAAACTCTGTTCACAATTAGAATTTTCTTTTTTTTGTATCTCTAAACTAATTTCTTATGTTTAAAAATTTTAAATAGATCCATAAGAACTGTGTGTAGACGCAATTTAAAATTAAGTTCGGATATTATGGCAACACAGCGGAGGTTGCAAAAATTGGTACATCTTTTTAATAAAAAGGCAGTTTTTTTGTACCAAATAATGTTTTTTTTTTTCAATATTATAAAGGTCAGCACGACACTTGCCCATGAAGTACATTGTGCTGGTCTGAAAAAATACGTTGTGGAAAGGGGCAAGAAGGGAGTAGTGCTTGTGGACGTTTGACTTAAACTTAGTGATTTCGTAATTGGCAGTTTGTTTTAAATTTCATCGCTTAGACGCTACAATAAGTAACCACAGCACTCATTGTTTATTGTTTTACGTTTTAAAGGCAGCAAAAAAAAAAAAAATTACAAGAGTGGTCATGACGACCACACATGAAGATGAAACTGTCTTTGATACCTTTGAACTTGCTGAGAATTTCAAATAAAATATACTTTAACCGCAGATTCCATCTTCTATCATACATACATACATAATTGGCCATTACAACCCTGTGTCAGGGTTACGGCCTAGCTTCTCGCAGCACTCATGTTGTGTTTGTTAATTTTTATCCATAAGTACCGGGACCTACAGTTTAAAGTCGACTCCGAACGACAGATTTGAGAAGCTTTTTCATGGCAATCAATTACTCCCAGAGCTTTTGCCAGAAGACTGCTGAGAGGTAGTCGCCGAAAGAAATAATTTTTTCATATTTCTTTTTTCAAGATGTCAGAGCTGAGATTTGAACCCAGCGCTATCGTCTTAGTAAGCCAACACACTAACCACTAGACCACGGCGACTACATCTTCTATCAGTAGTAGAAAAACTGGAATTTTAATACATTTGCTTTAGTTAGTCAAAGTTCTGAATATGTCTAGTTAGTGCAATAATTTATTTTTTTTTTAACCATTGGTCTTTCCCAACCCACTATACCCCGATACAATTTTGTGAAATTTTCTTATTCATTTACGGCGTGGCAGAATATTTACTCTTCAACTATTTCTAGCCATAAGCAAAGGACCAGACTCTCTCTCTCTCTCTCTAATCAAAATTTATTGGCTGGAATAGAGTCTATCGCATGAGAATACTGTATAACGTAAAGATGACCAACTTGTTTCATTTTATCATTTCACTATAGAATCTCAAAAAAAGCTGAAAAGCTGGCATTTTTTTTTTTTTTTTTTTTTTTAATGGCTTCAATTTAATTTAAATTTTCCAACCACTATCACTATTTTTGTATATATCGTCATATTAAATGCAATCGGACGTAACTACACAAAATTTGGAAATTGAGTTTTTAATTGATTATGATTGGATTTATCAAAATACATGTTCGTGCAAAATTTTAGATTCCTACGATCACAAATGGTGATCTTACTAACGATATTCAAACGGACGTAATTACAAGTGCGTGTACATATTTCTAAATGCAAGAAGATATATTCGGCCGTATTCCATTTCACGCTACGTAGACGTCGCCAATTGGAATACGGCCTCATACCTACATACATATTTATATGAAAACCTTATTCGAACTCAGTTGTTGTATATAAGGATGCCAATCCTTATAACTCGATTCTGAAAATTATATGATTTTTGGGATTTACAAATTATTTGATTTTAAGGTTTTTTGCTTCTCCCCTTTGTATTTTATATGACGATATGTTATATTGGCTCTTGTTGGGACGACCCACATTGGGGATTTTGCGGAAAAAAGTCAAATTTTCAACATACTCTCTATGCAATATGCAGTGATATTTTAACATTTTAGACTAAATGGTACAATCAAATCAAAAAGAATTACTCCGATCTGACTGCGAGTTTTTTTTTATAGCCGTCTCAAACTCAGTACTTTTATGTTTTACCGAACCAACTTAATTTAAATCTAAGAAATGCAAAGCGAATATTATTTTATTATGTGAGCTAAAGTCTTTGTTTTTTTTTTTTATTTAAAGTAGGATATTTCAGCATACCAAAATTGGGAAAATAAACTTTGCAGAGACTGAAGTTTTTTTTGTGTGTTTAATTTTATGAACATATAAAAAAAATCCTTTTTTTCTCCAAACATGTGGATCTGCAATTTTAGCAATACTTTCCCACAGTTGGAAATCATTACTAATACATTCTCTCATATATGTTTTAACATTTGTTGCATTATACAGTACAACATTTTTCAGCTGATTGATTCACGACTCAATTCTGATAAGACTCTTTTTTTTAATATAACTCAAGAACCACTAGTCGGATTTTGCTGAAACAAATTTAGAAAAATCAAGAATTACAATCTTTCATCTGTTTATATAACGTTTCGCTACATAAGCAACAGTTTCGCAGTTATAAATAAATGTAGGAAGGAAAACAAATTTTTTTTTGCCTAAAAAATTATTTTTTTTTTTTAAATTCATAAAAAATCCAAAGTGGTAAAAAGGTGTCAAGTCCTACTACTTTCGCGTTAAGTCGCACAACCTATGAACAAAATGAGATATATATCATGAAAATCGATGAACGCGTTTCGCTTTTATTCACAATTAAGTAAAGTTATAAATTTAAAAAATTTGCTCGAGATATAGTGTTTTTCATTGAATAAAATCGAAGAAGTTCAAGCTATGCCTACAATTTGGTATATCACCACTTCATGCGCGTATTAAGCTAATGGAGTATCTTTTGTATGTAGCTTATAATATTGAATTTAAACGTGGTAGAGTCGACTCAAATACTCAACCGATAAAAGAAACCCGAAAATGTTTCATAAAGCGTAAACTTAAAGAGAAAATTGGAATACAGGTTGATACTGTTAAGCAAGGCTCTGGTACGACAAATTCAGGACTTACGTCACGAAGATTCTTTGATAATCCTGCTTTGATTTCCGAAATCACGGGTCTAGATGAAAACATAATCAAGAGGTTTTCAATAATTCTCGAAGCTATAACCATCACCGAGGTAGTAGATCCAAAAAAAATTTGGTGATTTTTGTCTGGAGACGGCAAAAAAGTTTGTTGCACTGTACGAGTGGTACAATATGCCACCTACAATTCACAAAATTCTGATTCGTGGAAAAGATATAATTGAAAATTGAAATTTTCCTGTAGGCTTACTATCCGAAGAGGCTCAAGAAAGTCGTAACAAAGACTATAAAAAAATATCAACTTAGACACTCCAGAATTGCCACGAACGAAGATAATATGCACCTAATGATAGTAACATCAGATCCCAAGTTCTCACATATGACTCCTTCATTTTGCCAGAAAAAGTATACTGTTATAAACGACGACGTTAAGGCTCTTTTAGAATAATAATTTAAAAATAGATTTTAAATAAATAATAAATTAAAAATTAAAAAAATCATTTAAATTTTTTTGTTCGTTATGGCTTTTTACATTGTAGGTAACGATATACATTTCTCTAACTTTCTTTATTTTGATTTTTTTTTGTGTATTACTATCACTACATTTTCTGAAAAATATTTTTTTTCCTCACCTCCATACAAAAATCAACAGTGTGCGGCCTTTGTAAAACATAGGCGTTACTACAGTTAGTAATATATAAGTAATTCAAGATCTAATTTGACAGACTATTATTCTAAGCCCGGTAATGGACAGATATAACATTTGAATGATTTTAATTCCTTCAAGCAAAAAAAGTAGTTGTAATATAAACTTTCAATTAAGTAGTTAAGCAGAGGCCTTATTCTGTAACTCTCCTAAGCTAAAACTCTATCGCTAAAAATGTATAAACTTGATTTAGAACTTTTTGGCTACGACTAAGTACTTGAACACTTCCTGTAATTTAAAAACTTCATGCCTGTTAATTCTAATTTTTTTTATTTTATATATTCTAATGCCCAGCCTGTTTCAAAAACCTAAAATTTTAGCATTTTAGCTTAAGAGAATTACAGAATAGGGCACCGGGATACCAATAACTTCATTACTAGGAACAACTTTTTGGCTATTTCAGTAATCACTTGGCATTATTGCATTAGGTGAAAAAAAAATTAATATATATTTCAGTTGTTTACATTTTATTCATCTTTCTTATACAGGCCTATACACTCAGAAAAAAAAAGTGGTAGAAAACTACCGAAATTGATAATATTTGGTATTAAAATTGAGTTAAGACCGTTTGTGCTTACTTCGTTAACGGTTGGTATCGATTTTTTTTTTATTAACTTATGATATTTTTATACAATTGTTCACGATTTTACTACCGATTGTTCTTGATTTGTTAACTTATGGTGTTTTGTGCCATTTGTTCTTATTTAAATAAAGCATGAAGCTTGATTTGATACCGAAAGTTAACGAAATATTGTTCACAATTTGTTCTTAATTTGATACCCTTGGTTAATAATACTTTTAGAACGCCTTTTTTCTCTCTGTGTAGTGCTGTTGAATTTGCATTTCCCTCTTCAAGCATATTTCACATAAATTTTGTATTAAACTGGCCACCAACTAAATAGACAACCATCTGACATTCAGGTCATATACTCGTACATACTCACGCCCACATGGAAAAAAAATTTCAAAATGAACTTCTGGCATCCTTTAAAATAAGCCATAAGCTCATAATATTTGCTTCTTGTTTTGCTTTAAAAACAGTCATTCGTAAGAAATGTAAAGAATTCAAATTGTTTATTTAAAAACGAAGAAAAGGTTATTTTTTTCTAACGCTTAACACAGATAATTTCTGTGTTAAAAAAAAAACAAAATCAAAAAATTTTATTAAAAAAAAAAAATAAAAGGAATGATTTTGCATTTTGTATTTCCACCTTATGATGGTGTCATTATAATAAATTTTATACGATATGTAAAAATTATTTAGAGAAGTGTTTAAGTAAAAACATATTTTTCCATGCTTTCAATTTAGAATATGAGGCTGTAGGTCGGAGTAAATGTTTATTCGTAACAAATAGCAGCAGTGCAGCAAAAAATGTGTTAAGAAACGTATTACTGTTGCTGCTTAACCTCATTTCATTAAGTATGCTTCACTACTTGCAACAGCATTTTTTCTAACAACTCAAATTATTCTGCCTCATACATTATCTTTTAAATGTCATCTAAATACAATAAGAAAAAAAAAACAAAATTATATGCATTAAATACTTAAGTTATACTTGATTTTTATTTTTTATTTATTTTTGTGCTTTACACAATTTTCTTTGAATTTGTTGTCAAAAGGAAATTATTCCAAAAGAGAAAAAAAAAGCCAAAAACAATGTCACATACATACAAAGAAAATATTCTTTATAAATAATTCATATATTTATGAGCCCCGCCAACATATTGGCAAGCGTTTTGTAAATTAAGATTGCAGCAAGCTTGTTATGCGCAGCAGCACCGAAATTTTTGAGCATATATAGAACGCTGCGGCTGCAAGTTCTGTAAGTAACCAGGGTGAATTTTTGTAACAGGAGGTTTGAAAATTTGAAATGGCGGGTGACTGTAGACTGGTGTCGATTTTATTTCTAATTTTAGAAGGCAGATCTAAAAAGATTGTCAACATCCAATTCGAGAAAATTTGTTACGAAAGCGTGGCAGAATATCATGACTCAGAACGTTGCTGAGAGCTTTTCCTGGCAAGGAACTGCAGATATGAAGTGCATTAGGGCCTTCACTGTCGCCACTGCCATTCGTCGTAAGTGAAATACGTTTAATAGGCTTCTAGTTACATTTTTATATTAATATTTAAATTCTATTGCAGAAACTTTCGCTAAAAATGGAGGCAAAGAAGAGGACTTTGTGTTTTCCTCTAAGTCATATTTGCAGTATGCAATAAATCGAATTAAAATTAAAACAACAAGAAAAATAAACTAAAATACTAAGTATTAATGATTTTTTTAATTAAACAACAATAAAGTTCCTAATTTTATATTTCATATATATTAATATTTTTCTTATAATAAAAAATTTAATATGTATTAAAAATTATTTTTTTAAATGTATCAATGAAAAAAACCTGGACAAAGTAAATGTTTAAAACGCTTACTAATTTTATTAAAAATACGTGTTTTTTAAGCATTTTCAAAAAGCGTTTTTTAAGCATTTAGAAAAAGTGTAATTACGTTACTTAAAAACATGTTTTGTAATAATTTTTTTAACGCTTATAAAGTTGGGTGCTTTTCGATTATAAATCACTTGCTTTGGTGTCTTTTGTAAAGGTCACAGCAGCATTTTATAAGTGTTTTGATTACATTTGAACGCTTACAAAACGCTTATTTTTATATGTAAATGCTGGCTGGGAGTCTTTAAAATAGAAAAACAAATTTTAAACCACTGATTTGCTCTTCACTGAAAATGTTTGGTTTCCGTTTTTTTTTTTAAGAAGTACTTGCAAGGGGCGCACACAGGGTTAGAATATCCTGTTTTCTTGAATTAATTAAAAGAAAAGAAATTTTAAGCATCGTCAAAATTTTGTGTCGTTAAAATAAAAGCCAAAAGTGCTCTGGTGTTTTTGTAGTGAAACTTCAAAGTCAAACTTTATAAAAATTTTTGTGCAAAAAAACCAAAAAAAAAGTGAAAACTTTCCCGTGGAAAATTTTATTAATTTTTAAAAGTATTGCAAAAGTTAACAATTTTTCAATAGAACCATCAAGTTCCGGTAATTTGAAAATACCTCGTTAGCACTTGTATATCAAATTGTGTGTGGAAGTGTTTTAGATTTAGTCATTTATATTGGAAGTGCCAAAAAAAAATTAGCATTTTTATATTTTAAATGTACATATAGTTATTATTTGTCCACATTTGTGTAATAATTTTTAGTTTATATTAAAGAGGACATAAATCTCTATTATATTGCAAAATTGTGCGCTGCCTTTTTGTGCCCTTTAGAAGCTATGCATTGTTTAATGCAAGTGTTGCAGCAGTCAAATAGTTAAAAATCACATTGATCTCGCGAGTGGTGCTGTAGTTGTGTGTTGTGTTTTGTTGTTTTTCATGTTACTTTTTTCTTACTGATCGAAAGACCTGTACATGTAGACAATTTAAGATTTGGCCTTTCCATTCTTCATGGCTGGATTCGATTTTTTGAATGTCTTTTGCACGTCTTATGGACACAATACAGGACGACTTTTTGTTGAAACATATCCTTGATACAATATGCCCCCCACTTTGCACAAGTATTTTATTCATGGACCCGAAATTGTGTCAAATGCCATTTTACCTATTGAAATGTAAGAAGCTCGAAATAAAGATTTTAAAAAATATAGGAAGTTTCATTCACGAAAGTGCAGTCGAGAAAAATCAAACATTTTTAATATGTTTTTTGATAACCTCTGACCCAATTATTTCAAGCCTACAAAGAAGGTTTAAAGCTTGCCAGAAGAGGCACTTGATTTAATTGTACCTGCAGCTCCGAACAAGAACTATTTTAGTGATGTTAACCTTTATCTGCTCTTTGCGTCGAAAACGACGCATAACCAGTACAATTTTTGAATTTTTATTAAAATGGCTCGCTAAAAGTTGATAGAATTTCCTGACTTTGTAGAATACATAAATGTGCACATTTAGACTTATTTTCGTATTCTAAATTTTATTTTTTTGTATTGTATATAAAAAGTTACGTTGCCTACCCTCATGCGTCGTTTTCGACACATATGAGAAATCGTATGTTTTTTGGCGGGTAACTTTGTTTTTTTACTAGTCATTGTGCTTTTTGTAGGCGATAAAGTAATTTTTGACTAATTTATAAACAAAATATATAAAATAATTAAAAAAAGTAAATAAAATATTTGTCATGTGAAGAAGTAGGAGTTCTTCTAAATGAAAGTGGTGTAGTCAGCCACAAGATGGCAGGATTAGAGCTTAAAATGTTATCAATCTTCCGCCCGTTGTAACACGAATTGCATCTTCACAGGGTATTTCTAAGGTATATGCCAAAGCTAAGTATGACGAAGATTTCTTGCGAATTGGTTTCAGCTTTTTGAGAGCTTCTATGGGTGTTTTGATTTTAGCTGGCGTGTATAAGTATAGGTAAAATAACTACTCATTATACATGAATGTTGTATATATTTTTAGATCAAAAAAATTAATCAAGTGTTGATTTATTCGATGCAGAGTATAGTCGTATAATATTAGGGCAATTACGTCGAAAAACACTTTTGAATATGCAAATGAAGTTATTCCTTTGGATGATACCATTAGCTTTCACCTTTGACAAACCAACATTTGCATTTACAGGCAATACATATATTGATAGAAAAAAGTGTACAATTTTACAATGTACTTTACATAACTCTAGAAAAGTTGAACCCGGAGATCAAAAAGCTGCCAACAATTATGAGTTATTATAACAAAGCCACAGCCTTGTTCATAGAGACGTTCCCATTCATTTTTTCTATGAGTAATTATCAAATTTTAATTATTTTTTTTTACTTCAATATAGACTGTGTCGATATGGTCGATAAGATGCTTTCTTGCTACAATTGCATAGCTGCATTAAATGCATTAATTATTTTCAAAAAAATTAACCCTAATTGCCAAACAACGCATAAAGTTGTAATAAGAAGATATTTTCGACGGGAACTGTGGTTATCCTTTGTATGCCAAATAGAACAGGAAGGCTACGATCAAGGTCATTTGTTAATTTTTCATATGATGAAAATGCATCAAAAAAATCAAAAATCGTTCCTCCGCAAATTAAAGCAAGACAAAGATGTTCGATATGTTTTGAAAGGAACTTCAAACAACTTCAAAAAATAACATGCATACTACTATTTGTTGCTTTTGTGCAAAAAGTGCATATAAAAACATATATTTATAACCAAAACGTATGTGTTAAATGCATCGATAATAATTCACTTTAATGTATAATAAAACTAAAAGCAATATTTTAATATTAAACAAATATAAATACTAGCAATTTTTAGTTTTCTCATCATGTGTGTTTCTCGTTTTTCTACTAAAAACCATAAGAAATATATTGTGCGTCGAAAACGACGCCAGGGTAGACAATGTAATTTTTTTTGAGGAGCAGATGAAGGTTAAAGTAGCTGGTGCTGCTGATGATGATTCTGCTGATGATGATGATAATGAAGATGATGATAATGATGATGATGAATATAATGAATATGATGATGATGGTGATGATGATGTTGATGACTAACTTAAAGATGTATAAAATGTAATGTTTAAGTTCTCATACTCATACTCCTTGCACTATATACCTACACTGATATTTGGCATTATTTAATAAAATTATACTCAAATATACTAAGAAAACATTTTGTTTTACTTATTTAAATGGTATTAACTGAAAAATAAAGAAAAATTATCCGAACATAGCTTCCCTGATTTGATCCAAGAAAATAAGCTATTCTAACCTACTGTGGGGCGGTACTGAAGGGGCTATATATACTATCAGTATCGCAGACATTAACATTGATTGGTTGATAGCATATTCACCTCTGCTGATTAAGACATTCAATGCTCATATCAGTGTTGAGTTTTACAGTTCGAGGAAGAGTATCAAATATATTTGAACCAAAAAAATATTACCTAGAAATACTTTGTATAGCAAAACAATATATGCCGAGTTAACTAGCATGTGCTTAAAATATTCAAAATATTTAATTTTAAAACTTATTTTTTTTTTTATACAAAAAGTTATTGTTTATACATACTTTTTCTGCAAAAGAGTTTTAATTCTTCTTTTGAAACTGCAGTCGTATCCACACATAGTTTAACTGTTTTGCAATCTTCCTTGTGGCAACTTTTAAGTCATGACTGTTTACAGTTTGATTCATTTATTATACACACATTAACATATTTGACACTTAGAATGTTGACTTGAAGATGAAGTTGTTTTAATTCATTAAAAAAAATATGAATACAAATTCAGTTTATTTTGTATAAATAAATAAATAAATAAAAGTATAAAATAAAAATATGTGCCCTATGGGCTCCCTAAGCAACCGAAACAAGAGTAATATATTTAAGAACGGTATTGACATACTGAAATTTTACATTCTGAACTGAAAAATTTAGCTTTCCGGTAATTTTTTTTACTTTCTTATAAGCAGTGTTTGCAATTTTTTCTTTTTTTTTTTTTTGACAGAGTGTCAGGACCGTTACTGTAAGTCACTACACCTTCCGTGCATATACAATACGCAGCCAGTGTCATAATGTCCAAAATATAGAAAAAATATAGCATTATTCGAGACCGATATTCAGGGGCAAACTCCTACTAAATGCTGTGCATTGATTTCTTTGTAAATAGTCTTCTTGTAGGGGGGGGGGGGGGGGGGAACCCTTTATTTTTTAAATTATAATTTTGAAAAAACTGCATAAATAAATAAGCAAAGGTGAAAAATTAGATGTCCATCTACAAAGAAACCGCTCCCTGACATTTTACTCTATTCCACCTTGAGAATAAAAAACGAACGATCAGAAGAAAAAGTGCCACCAATTAGAAAGTAGCAGTTGACAGCTAAAACCTACTTAGCGAAGGCACTGACCACAATCAACATGTAACTGTTGATCACTCAAGGGTGAAGGTATAACAATGCTTATTAGAAAACAAAATATAAGTTCTGTTGTCATAATGTACTGTCCTTTCCATAAAAATTTAAATGCACAGCATTTAGTAGGGGTTTACCCCTGAGTGTTGGTGTCAATAAAAAAATAAAAAAATTAGGCGTGGCCAGACCCATGCGAAGACGAATATTAGACTATAATTTATATGCATTAGGTTCTAATTTCTCTTGCTTACAAAGACGTTTTTTTTAAGCGACAGATCTTCTATTACGCAGCTATGAGAGTTTTATGTTAAACCTAAGTGGGGAGATAAGCGAAAGCGTCATCACTTACATAATGGTTACATCAGTGGTTACGTAATGTATTTTTTTTACCGCTGGGTATATTATGAATATGTCTATCAGACTAAGCTGAAGAGAGAGAGAAAAAAAAATAGAGAGAAAGAAAGAGAAAATAAACGCTACCATACTAACGTAGTCGCATTTTATCCACATCCCTTTTTTAAAAATTTAATAATGATGAAAAAAAATTTATTTGCAATCAAAAATCAAAGAAAACAATATTCTACACTTTTAGTCAATAAAGATTAAAAAAGTTATAACACACATAATCAACCTTACAAATAAATAAATAAATGTGCAAAAACCAAATAAATTTATGTCTTTGGGTTTATGGAAGAACACACCAAAATATTAGTAAAAATTTCAATATGTTTGAGGGATTGTTTTAAGGAGTTCATAGCAAGTTTGTAGAAGAGGTTATCAAAGAAAAACATAAATTTGTTTTTAGCACACAAGTCAATATCTTTATTTTTGGTAGGAGGTATGCAAATTAGTACAAATTCATATTAGAAAATTAATTATAATTAAATAGTTTTTATATATAACTTTGGCAATGATATCTGATGTGATGAAAATCTGTGTATTTTTATATTTTATAAAAATTAAAATAGAAAAATAAATAAATAATAGTGGGTCTGAATAACTGTATGAAATGAAACTATTTTAAGCCCACTGTAGCACTTAGATTGGTGTGATAATTTATTGGCATATATGTGTTTTAGTAGATTTTATGCTTCTGTTTGCATGTATTGGTAGAACATTACCCTGCAAAAAGTGCGACTACTCCATGCACGTGTGTAAAATGATGGACCATGACTAGTAACAGCCTTTACCCATTATGCATGTAAAAAAGTGACCCATTTTATATTGCGATGTCCTAGGAGAGGACCAGGTCCAACTAAATATAACATAAGAGTAACCTCAAAACTACTCCCATGTAACCACTCCGTGAAATATACAATTGAGATTAGTTTCATAACTACTTCACGTATATATTCCATGGATGAACTTTTGTAGTTATTTTGGTAACTACTTTATGTCATTAATTCATGGACTACTAACAGAAGACTATTTCCTACAAACCTTTAAAATTTAAATCAAATTTTAATTACATTTTTTTAACACTTTTTAAGCCCTAATATATTTTATGATTTTATACTTGTATGTAAACACAAACTTTGAGAAAAACTGAACATGAATGCCGCCAGCGTTACCATTCAGTAATTTTTTAACTTAAATGTGTCGCCAGTGTTACCCAATTGTAAATTTTACTTCAAACATACAAACACACAATTTTATTACATAGGACTATTCTGGTAACTACTCATCTGGGTTATGTAGTCCAATTTTTTTTTTGCAGGGTAATTTCAATACAGGAGAATCATAAATTGATTTAACAAAAATCAAATCATATAAGAGTTTGCACGCATTTATCCATTTTCTGATATAATACTTTGTTATTTAATGACTAAACAAGCATTGGTGTTGTTTACCTAGTTTTTAGGAATAAGTGACGAAAAATTAATTATTAAAATTAACAGCACCAAATTGACTTTGTAAGAGACGAAAAGGAATATTAGTCACTAAATTTTCTAAAAAAGTCATGAATTGACACAAATTAAAGTATGCCTCAGTGGTCATAATAACAAATGAAGACTTATGGCGTTTTCGTTTCTACCAAAAAATGTTGCCTTTCATAAATTTTTCTCCCTCATCTTGACAAAATATTCCTTGTTAAAAAACTATCCTTTAGAGCAACAATTAAAAATTTCGATTGAAATAAAACGAGATCAAAAAATAATGTATAACATCCTATTTTTATATAATATAATAATAAAATGTTACACATTTTTGTAGAAACGAAAACGCCATTAATTTTGTTTCACGGTGCTTAAGTTTGTTTGTTTGACAATTTTTTTTTTTTTTTGTATTGAGACAATTGAGTCAGGGGCAGAGTACCAAATCGTTCACTCACTATGAGTGGACGTGTGCATTTAGTTTTTAATTTTTTTCTCCTCACACATGTTTGAAAAAACATAAAATATTTTGCTTTGCTCTTTTTCATGTGTGAATATTACTTTTTTTTGAACGCATATTCACTTATGAAAAATTACAATTTTGACAAATACTCTTTTATGAGCATGAATATTTTTTTCACACACATACTCGCTCATGTATACTCGCTTTGCTTTTCAAGTGACAAATTCAAATTTACAATTGTACGTATGTATGTATATACAACAACAATACTCTTCTATTTGGGATTTTTTTATGTAATTGTTGTATTGTGAGTTCGCGACAGGCAGGCGTCATGAAACAATTTTGCTTAGTCTATGTCCACACTTGGCGATTCCAGTCGGCAACTTTTGTAGTTTGTAGACGATTACGGTGAGGGGAATAAAAGAAGAAAAATACTTGCCCGTTCTCGGCGATTCTTTATATTCCGTCATTCGTTTTTTGTCTTTGTAGTTGATTATTTAACATTTCCTTTCATATTTTTTTTCGCTTTTTAGTGTACGCGTCTTTTTCATACAATCGCAGCGTTGGTTTTTCTTGTGTTGCAAATTGCAGCGTTGCCAGTTTATGTGTAATTACACAAATGGAAGAGAACACTTTTTCTTTATAGTGCATTTACACCAAACTCAAATCAAGTAAATTTAATTTGAAATCACTTTGAAAATCTATAGTGTTTACACCGACATTTTTTGACAACTAGCAGGATTTCATTTTCATAAAAATAACAGCGAATAAAAAAATTAATAAATAAAACAATATTTTTTCTTATTATTTTATATTCAATAGAAGAATAAATAAATAAAACAATTTTTCTTTTGATTATTCTACATTCAATAAAAAATAATTCAAAAATCTTGAATTTATTTTTGTTTTAGTTTTATGGGGCTCTTTTCAATTGTCAGTTTCTTAGTCGGGATTTACAATGTAAAAATTGAACGACAGACAGAAATTTGTAGAAATAGTGACGAAAATGTGAAGAATGTAGTACACGAATGTTTGTACAGGACATTTTGCCTTTTGCTTTTCCACTTTTGTAGTTTTTGCTTCTTCTGTTTGTCTTCTAAGTTCTAAATGGTAAAAATTTTAGGCAAGAGCAAAAGAACATTGAAATATTTCTGCCCTTCAATTTCCACATTGTAAATCCCGACTTACTGTAGTTTTGTATTTTTTAGTACAACTTAGAAAAAATACAGAGTTGCATCGGAAAGTACACTAGATTTCAACTAGATTTTGTCGAAATCAAGTAACGAAGTAGATTTTGTTTTATATGGGAAATCAAGTAAAAAACGATTAGATTTCAATTGAAATCTGGTAATTAGTTGATTTGAGTTTGGTGTAAATGCAGTATTAAATATTTTTAGACCATACATTTTTTTATTTTGTCTCACCATTATTTCAATTAAATTATTTATAATAATTTAATTCAATTCTTCATGTTTTTAAGTCAACCCATAATATTGGTCACCATACAATTTCATTTCATAAAAATCAAATATTATTCAATACCAGAAACAATGTCAATCTTATGATAGCAAGATGTCGGTTAGAAACTACGAAGCAAGGCATTGAATATACGGATAGTATGGAATTTAATAATCGCCCTCAAGATATTAAATATATACAAAGAATTTAAATTTTCACGAAAAGAATAAAGGAATATTTGCTTCACGACTTAGAAACTCTTCTCATATGATTTACAGCAATCGTATACAATATCCTATAAATTAATAATTAAATTTTGTGTGTATATATTACTATTTTTTTACTTTTATTTCTTTTCTTTCTTTGTAAATTATATACATACATATATAGAATAGTCGCCGTGGTCTAGTGGTTAGTGTGTTGGCTTACTAAGACTAAGACCCTGAGTTCGACTCCAGGCTCCGACATCTTCAAAAAAAAAAGAAATATGAAAAAATATTTCTTTCGGCGACTACCTGATGCTGAGGCAATCTTAATTTGATATGCTAATAATATAAAGGAATAAATAGTAATAAAAAAAATTCTTTAAGCATTAATAGTAAAACATTTAAATATTTTCAAGGTGACTTTTTCAAAATTTATACCAATTTTAAAATATGTCCACTGGTGAGCTAAAGCAAACATTTTTGGAAATTATTAAACTATAAGTTAATTGCCTTTCAGTGGGGACAATATGCTTTTTAAAATATTACGAATCATAATGAAATGTAAATGTATGCAAAAAAATTAAAATAGATTTTAATTCAAATGGTGAATAAGGTCAGCAAATTCACTTTGTTATTTTGTATATGACCGTTAAATTGCTGAATGTTTAATCGACACATAATACGTGAATACAAAATCTAGCTGTTAAGAGACAAGGGAAGAGAAATATTTTTATTTTTCATTAATAGAAAATTTAATTGTGAAGCATAACGATATTACATTGAAAGAAAATATTTTGTTTATATCAACCGATTTTCATTATTTGCAGCTTATTTTATATCTAACATTCCCTAATTTTAAGATATATTATGTCTTATCATAAGACATTATAAAAACTTCTTCAAAATTTAAGCGGTGCTCCCGAACTACTTCAAGTACCTAGTCTTCATTAGCACTAGTATTCAGCTATAAATACTTTAATATTGTTTGGGCTGTTCAAATTGCTCTAGTAATAATTTTAAGGCTTTGTCTTCTATAGGGAAATTTATAAATACACAAATATTTATTCTCATATTAAAATAATTACAAAAATAAAAAGCATTGTATTTAAGGTATGAATATATTTTGGACAATCTATAAAATTTTGTGTAATTTGTAAGTATTTTCTGTGGCAACACAGCATAAATGTCAAATTGTAAGAAAAAGCAAGCAAAAGAAAACACAAAAGTTGCTGAACAACAACAAAAAGTTGGGCAACTAAACTCGTCGAGTGTGGACACGAAGACAAGTTTAAAAGAGAATTGGTGGAGAATTGCCCGACTGGAATCGCCAAATGTGGACATAGACTTAGAAAACTATGAACGTTCGCGTGTGAAAAAAAATTTGTGCTGCTCTTTTATGTGCATGAAGAAAATTAAAAAAAATTCTTTTCTCTTCATATATGGACGCTTAAAAAAATGAATGCACACGTTCACGTGTGATTTTAAGAAAATAAATTTGTGCTGCTCGTTCATGTACGTGAAGAAAAATAAAAATTTTTAAAAATCGCATTCTTGATAATATTCATAAATGTTAGTTTTTGAGTATTCATAAATGGAAAAATCTGAACTCTGGTCAGGGGTAAACCCCTACAAAATCCTATGCATTGTATTGAATTTTGGAAAGGACAGTAGATATATTAGTGGTGCTTTTTTCGCACCGAATATAAATATTCCATACAAATTTTTATTTATATCCCCTTATATAAGCGGTTAATTTTAAAACTGCTTAAAAATTAAGCACATATAAAAATGCTGCCAAGTCGATTTTTTTTTTATCTGGACGTTATCTTTTTAAAATACTATAACATTTCATAAATTATAAAAGAATAAACGTTGTAAATATGGCTGAGGCGAAGGAATGTAATTATTTTTACATTGTTTGAATTGTTTTTAAAAAAATAATTACATATTGTTTTATAAGAATTGTGCGTAATGCCCAATTTAATTTCTTAAGCACTTATGTCGTTTTTTTGGAAGCAGTTTATCTAAGCGGCTATAGGTTTCGAAAAAAACACCACTATTATTATTATTTATATTATTATAATTGATCATTCAAAGGCCAGCGTTATACCTTCATCCTTGAATATTCAACAGGAATTGCCCCATCGTTGCATGTTTGTTGCAGTGAGTGTCTTCGCTGAGTAGGTTTTTAGCTGTTTTCTTCTACTTCCTAATAGGTGGCGTTTTGTATGGACTACTTATTTTTAAATTGTAATTTTGAAAAAAATAACAAACTAACTTTTTTATTTTTCATATTTGCTGAAGTTCGTACCTGGACCTTATTGCAAACATGTATTTTTTTTATTTTAATTTTGGAAATTTAATAATTTATTTCATTACGAAATAAAATTTATATTTGTTTTACCCATAAAAAGAGTAGCCATGTAATCGTTTCTTATTTACAGCTGGTAGTATTAGGTCTCCCTTCATTTTTTTTTTAAATACTTCTATTTCATAGTGTCCTGTTGTCTAAACCACAAATACTTGATTTACGACATATATACTAGTATGGAGTCATAAATAGGAAATTGCATTTTGTCTCTTTTCTCTTTTCCTTTCTTTCTTTACTTATATGGCTTTTATGTACCAAATATGAAATTGTAATTGAATATCTATATCCCAAGTACATACAGTTTGGGGGTATAAATTGAAATATTTTTAACACAAGAAATACGTCCATGAAAAATGTATGAATTATTTCTCTAATTGCTCTTTTTGTTTCCCAAATTCTGTTTGCATTTCAAATCTTATAAATTCGACGCACATACCTACATATAAACGAAGTAAAACTTAATTGTGAACATAAATGTAATGTAGCCAAAAAATATAAAATAAGGGTATTAAATAATTGGTATAATACTTCTATAAATTTAAATTTTACTGGTAATAGAGTATATATATACTAATCCAAATAAATTATCATAAATAGCATTGTAATGAATTTTGTTTTAAAAATAGATGTTCAGTACTTTCTTAGCTCTGCAGCCTCTATTCAACGAGCATTAAATTGCCCTTTTTTTTGAGAATCAAAATAAAAACAAATGTTTCTTTTTGTTCCTAGATTAATTCTAAATTTCTTTATTAAACTTATGAACTTATATACTAGTTTATTGCATAGGTCAGCATTAATGGTCAAAACACATATACTACAATTGTATCAATACATTTCATAAAAAGAAATATTGGGTTGGCAATAGAGACCTGCCATGAATGTGAAAAAACCTAAAATTGTGCACATGCTTTTAAATGACTTATTGTTGTGCTCTCACTCATCATTCACAATCTGTAAAAATGTGGATATCTCTTTAATAGACTAAATAGTGTACCAAATTCATTTTTTACTGCATTCATTTAATTTGAGTGAGTGAGTCATAATCACAGTAACTCAAAATAACATTGAATACCACATTCTTAACAGTAAGCATTCACTGTGCTGTGGTTGTGTTTTTGTTGTTTTTACATACATAGTTTAACATTCCCAAAAAAGTGCAAAGCAGAGGGCACATACATAGTATGTACCCAGCGGGAAAAGATTGATTACCTTATTTTATAATCAATTATATAATATATTACTTCAGAATATATTACTTTTGGAATCGAGAAGGTAATTTCACATGGCACACAAGTAAATATTGATTACCATGTGTATTCCCACATCTATGAAGAAAGAAGTTATTGTTTGTTGGTTTTTGTCTTTTTCGTATATTTTGTTGAAAAAAACTGTAATTTGTTCTTTTTTCTATTCTACATATCGATTACCATGTACATTCCCACATACTTAGAAGAAAGAAATTATTGTTTCTGCGTATATTTGTTGTGGATTTTTTTGTTTTTTGTTTTTTTTTTTATAGTTAAAAAATCCGTTATTTTTTACGTAAAAAATTGTTTTATTAAAAAATGCAGTTTGTGTTTAAATTCGCAGAAGTGCAGACACAAAATTAATGTTTAAGATTAATTAATATGTATATTAGTAGCCTATTCGGGAATACATGTTTGACCGGTCACCATTTCTGTCACCTATAGCTTTTCGTATCTTTTTTGTATATATTTTAAAACTTAAATGTTTGCAAAATGTCTTTTATATGAATATGATAAAATTAGGAGTTTATTAATAAAAGCGTTATTACAGGTGCTTTAAAATGGTAGATAGTGGAACAAATATTCCCGAATAGCTACTATTATTTTATTTTTAATGGGGGAAATTAATTTATTATTAATAATTTAATGCATAATTTAATATATTATAAATACATTAATAATATAATGCATTAAAAATAATGCATCATAGAATTTATTCCTTCAAATTATTAATAAATAATAATTTTATGCATTACAAATAATGAATTCTAATACTTATTACGGAGGGACAGTAAAAGAATTTATTACTTTCGTAGGACATGATCTGTGTTAAGCGTAATGCTTTCCGTAATCAATAGGTTATACATTCCTTGTATTACCTTCTCGATTCTCATTGATTACCATTTCCCGCTGGGTATGTACCCAAACATGTCAAACATGTATTCCCGGATAGGCTACTAATATACATATTAATTAATCTTAAACATTAATTTTGTGTCTGCACTTCTGCGAATTTAAACACAAACTGCATTTTTTAATAAAACAATTTTTTACGTAAAAAATAACGGATTTTTTAACTATAAAAAAAAAACAAAAAACAAAAAAATCCACAACAAATATACGCAGAAACAATAATTTCTTTCTTCTAAGTATGTGGGAATGTACATGGTAATCGATATGTAGAATAGAAAAAAGAACAAATTACAGTTTTTTTCAACAAAATATACGAAAAAGACAAAAACCAACAAACAATAACTTCTTTCTTCATAGATGTGGGAATACACATGGTAATCAATATTTACTTGTGTGCCATGTGAAATTACCTTCTCGATTCCAAAAGTAATATATTCTGAAGTAATATATTATATAATTGATTATAAAATAAGGTAATCAATCTTTTCCCGCTGGGTATGTACTTATTTACATTTTAAACATATTCTCTCTCTCTCAACGACTACAGAATTTTCAAAGCTGGCTTTGTACAAAAGGCAAGAAAACCAAAACCAATTTCTTAATGAGTGCTAGTTTTTTAAGTGGATGTATATTTTTTTCAGTGAATTCATACTTTTGATTTGGTGGTCTCTTTTATTTTGTATTGATATGCTGTATGGTGTGTACTACACAAGCTGTTATGAGTGACACATTGTTGAATGACATTTTCTTCCTCTGTTACTCACATTCTTTATTTAGTGTGTGGATACATAAAGTATTGTAACAGTGTTAAGCTGCATTCACTGTATTTTAAAGAGATGAATTGAGTCATGCAGGTCTCTAGTTGGGAGCTAAGTAATTGCGTTTTTTTTTTAACAAAAGTCAATTTTTTCATGGAATGAAATAACTTTATTATATAATATATTGCCCATTTTGAGCAATGACCTCTTGCCATCTTTCAGGCAGCATCATAATTTCACGTTCATAAAACTTCTGGTTTTTATAAGAAAAAAACTGAAAAAGGTACGATTTGACATCATTATCATTATTGAAATGTTTACCATTCAAGGAGTTTTGAAAAGATCGAAATAAAAAGTAATCAAATGGTGCAAGGTCTGGACCTTGTATTGTCATGATGGAATACAACACTTTTTCGTATTGCCAATTCGGGCCGCTTTTCTTCAACTGCATTGTTCAATTTTGTTATTTGTTCAATGTAGACATCTGAATTTATCGTTCGATTGTAATCCCACCAAATGGATAACAGAACTTTATTTGATGAATATCAGCTTTTGATGTTGTTTGCGCTGGTTCACCTGGCTTGCTCCACGATCTTTTCCGATTGACATTGTTGTAAAGAACCCATTTTTCATCACCAGTTATCATACGTACATACATACATAACTGGCCTTTACAACCCTGTGTCAGGATTACGGCCTAGCTTCTCGCAGCACTCATGTTGTGTGTGTCAATTTTTATCCATGAGTACCGGGACCTACAGTTTAATGTCGACCTCGAACGACAGACTTGAGAAGCTTGTTCATGGCAATTAGTTACTCTCAGAGCTTTTGCCAGAAGACTGCTGAGAGGTAGTCGCCGAAAGAAATATCTTTTTCATATTTTTTTTTTTTTTAAAGATGTCAGAGCCTGGAGTCGAACCCAGGGCCCATGCCTAAATAAGCCAACACACTAACCACTAGACCACAGCGACTACACCACCAGTTATCAATCGTTTTAAAAATAGATCGTTTTCATTACGTTTAGTTAACAAGTCGAAGATGTGAATGCGTTGTGTTAAATGAATTTCTTTCAGTTCATAAGGAACCCATATATCAAGTTTTCGTACATAGCCAAGTTGCTTTACGCGATTTTCAATGCATGTATGTAATACATGAAGCTTCCTTGCAATATCACGTGTTGTACTGAAACGATCCAAATCAATAATTACTTTGATTTGATTGTCGTCCACTTCAACTGGACGACCGGAGCGTTTTTCATATTTCAGTGAAAAATCACCAGAACGAAATTTGGCAAACCAATATTGACACTGCCGTTCTTTTAAGGCTTCGTCACCATAAACAGCACATAACTTTTTATGAGCTTGCGAAGCGTTTTTTCCTTTCCGGATATAAAAAAGCAAAATATGACGAAAGTGTTCCTTTTGATTTTGCATTTTTCAACAGACGCCAAACAAAAACCACGCAACCGAACAAAAAATTTTTTTTACTGATTGACAGCTGAAGTGCCGACTATCAAATAACAAAATGTATTTGATATTTCAATTACGTCATCTAACCTAAAAATTCAACTAATGCCATCAATGAGTAAAATCCGCATTTACTTAGTTGCCAACCCAATAATAACCTTGAAATTCCATTAATAAACAAAACTTCAATTACAAACAAATACAATGCATTGACTTTGAATTAATGCTGACCAACATAAATTCTATTAAACGTACGATTAATAAACAAAGTTCTTAAATTACATTATAGTGCTGAGCATAAGTGCACACACACTATGTCTTATTTTACAGTGGTGAACATAAGTGTACACACACTACACCATAATACATTCAGTTTTATAAAAAAATATTTGTATAATATTTATTTATCTTTTCAACATTGTTGACATCCAGCTTCGCTTTTTTATTTGATTTATTTTATTGTTTTTGTTTTTTTTTATGCCGTGTGCCTTTTGTATAGTTGTTGTTTTGTCACATGCAAAATTGTTTACACATCGTTTCCGTTTCCGCATAATTAACTACTGGTTTTTTTCACTCAACACACACATTTGTTGTTTTTTTTGTCATCAACTTTGCTTATTTCTACAAGGCTTTTTAAGTAATTTTTTTTTTCTGCGATGTCTTTAGATAAATTATTTATAATATTATAAAATGCAATGACAAAGCAGTAATTGAATTAACAAAAAAAAAAAAACACACAAAAAGAAAGAGGAACGGTTTCATTTATCACACTTATTAGATCATCTTTTTAAATTAAATAAATTAATTTTTTCTTATTTAAGTTTTTATTTTTCAAATAAATACATCAAATGAATTATTTTAGACAAAAGTAGGTCCGGGTACACATAAATAAAAATCAACACATACAATATGGGTGCTGCAATAAGCTAGACCGTAACTTTGAAGCAGAGTTGTAATGGCCAATAATGTATATAAGAGTGTATGTATAAAACAGTTACTTATAATATTATAAATATACTGAATATACTATACTGCCAAATGGCTTGAATTCTTTTGAAATTTTTTTCGTATACGTTTCTATAAATTTTTTTCTTCTGTGCCAGCCATGAAATATAACATTTATGAAATCATATTGTTTACTGTTTGAGTGCCCTGTTTAGTTTTTCAATTAAAACGAAATTCTCCTTGTAGCAATGGGTACAAGGTTAACTTTTTCTCTTTATAAAAAAAAGAAAAAAAAAACAAAAAAACAAAAAAACAAAAAAACAATTACAAAAATATTATTCGTACTAGTTTAGCAAGATGGTATCTTCTATTTTAGCTTATTTTTATTATTTGTATCTAAAACTTCTCGTAAAACTAATTGAAGTGCACTTGTCAACTACTTTCCGGGTACTTAAGCCGGACAACATCCACTCAACCACTACATCATCTCAGGCACATAATCTAAAAGCAATTGACTTAAGCTAAGCGTAGTCAGAGCTAATGCAGATGATGAGAATGAAAATTGAAAAACAAAAAGAAGAGAAAGGAATTAAAGTAAAACGTGAATATAAGGAAATATTAGAAAAACATGAGAAAAAACAAAGAAAAACCGAAAAAACTTAAATTGAAAATTAAACTAACGAAGAGTACTACTTTCAATAGTTGTTGTTAAAGGTCAAGAGTAAAAAGTAAAATTATATTTGATAGTAAGTTAAACGACTAAAAAATTATTAACAGAAGGAAGTGAAGGAAGTCATGGGTAGTGTCTGTTAACGTTGAAAGAGAAACAAAAATTTTTGCAATGTAGCAATTCATTTTTTTTTTTAGAAAACCTAATAAAACATAAACTGTCCTTTGGCATTACAACAGATTATATTATAATTTTTATAAATAGGCAAAGTCTAGACCCACTATCTAATAAATCTAAATTTAATGTTCTTAGACACTGTGATAAACTGCCAATTTAATGTGTGAAAAAATCTTCCTCGAAATAAGTACTCATCGTATAAGTGCACTAAACTGCTAGTGCGGTGGTTCTGGTTTCAGTTCGCGCCACCGCCCATTTTTGTTGCACTACACCGAGCTTTAGGTCTATCTCACACGCCACGTAACAAGCAAACTATAATCTTCTCATTATATTATAATTTAAATAAAAAACATATCAATTTTTGCAAGAAGCATTGCCATTTTAGACAATAATTTGCTTTTTGTCATTAAAAGTTCACTTTAAATGATTAAACAGAACTGGGGCATGACGTTTTTTTCCATATAAAAACACTGGAGAATACAGTCGTGAAATAGAATCTTTTTTATTCTGACAGCTATTTTTCTTACGCTCTCATTTTGAGACATAAATTCTCTCAACAATGTTGCCACACTTTTATTAAATTTCATACAGTTTGTAAACAAACCCATTTGTTTTTTCTTGTTGTCGCAAAGAAAAATAAGAACAAAAGAAGTCGAAAAAACATTTCAAATATTGAAAAAATTTATAATTTTGTGATGTGTTGCATAAAATGAGTGATATTATAGAAAATATAATTAAATAAGCGCGTAAACATGATTAAATTATAAAATATAAACGCAATTCTTAGCAAAAAACCTCATAAACTTAATTTTTAAGAGTGGTAGAGCGCTCGCACAGAAACTCACACAACCAAGGTTCAATCCCAGCGAAGGACAGAATTATCAAAATAAAAATTTGCGGTTTTCTAAAATTACAATTTAAATAAAAAAAAATTTAATTTAAAAAAATAAGAGTTCCCCTCCCCCCCCCCCCCCTCCAGCAAAACCATCTGCAAAAAACCGCCGCCTGACATTTCTAATCTATTCCACCAGAAACCAATGATCAGGAGTACAGCGCCACTTTCTGGGAAGATAACAGCTAGTATACTGAAGACGCTCTCACCATTCACATTCAAGCATCCACCGACAGATGAGGCAATTGCTGTTTGGTCATTCTAGGGTGAAGGTATAACACTGGCTCTTGAGTGGACAAATTGTCAGCAACTTGTTTCATCAACAAAAAAAGGCGCACAATATACAAACATCTATGAAAAATAAAAAAAAAAATATCCTATAAACCATCTTAACATTTCAATACAATGCACTGCATGAGTAGGGGTTTACCCCTAAGTAGTGGTCTTAAAAAAAAAAAGAAATGGAAAAACATTAAATGACAGTTCGTGAAGTTGCAGTGGTCGTTTGAATTTTAGGCATATTGGCAATCTTCCCAATAAATTTATCGGTCATTTAAGGTTGAAATTTATTTGTAATAACAAAAAGCGATTTATCTCTGTAATAAAATCCTGCCTTTTACTAAAGGCAAGTTATAATAATGGGTCTAAGAATTATCCAATATATGGGTTTACATTTGTTTTTTTCTTTTTTTTTTTTTTTTTTTTTTTAAATAAAGAAATAAAAATATTTTAAACAATATTAAGAAAAATCACTTAAAATACCTTAAAATTTAATTGAAGTTTCACTTAATATTTGTTTTTTTTTTCTTTATTTGAAATTCTTTATCTTTTCTGTGATGACAATTTTTGGCCAGAAAACCATTATATTTTATACATATTTGAACATATTTCCTTCATGTTTTATTATATTTGAAATTTATTTATGAAATATTTTTTGTTGTTGTAAAATTTTGCTAGAAAAACACGATAATTGCGTACACTTTGAGAAAGTCATAAAATAAAATGTTTAAAACTTCAAATGTCACAGCGACAATTTTTTTCCATCTATTGGCGATAATTGTAATGTTGTTGAGTGATTGTGACAAGTTTTTTGTTGTTTTGTTTTTCATGTAAATCAGACGTTTTTGTTTATCTTTCTGATGAAGACAATAATTATTTTTCTTTTAAATGTACTTAGATTTTGTTGTTATTGCTGTTTTTATTGATGACAATCATTTACATAATTTTTATGTAATTTTTGTTTTTTTTAATAGTCTAGGATTTTTTTTACAAGAATTCAACCAAACTGTTTCAAAGAATGTTAAATAACTTGAACCAGCACTGTGAATGACGGAATATTTAATTTATTCTGCAGTTTGGAATGATTGGAAATTAGGCACCTTTTATAAAATCGTTTGATAAAAGCTGACTTTTTTCAGGAAAATGTGTCAGAGGTTATTAGAAGATATTTGCCTGAAAGTTTTCTTAAAACCCCACAATAAATTTCAGGCTTCAAACGTATATAGATTTTTGGCACCAAAATTTTTAAAATCTGCAATCCATTTTTTATGCAATTTATATCCGAAACTGTATGAAATATCCGAAAATGGATTGACGACTTGAAAAATTTGGTGTCGAAAAGCTAAAGTGGCATCATAAACTTGAGAGAACTAAAAAAAACAGAGTAGGAAAATAAACAAAACGGAACGTTTGATCTCATTATGTTTTGTTCTTTACAATGAGTAAAACAAAAACAAAACAACAACAGTGAGAACGATTGTCGCATTTATTTTTGTATATTGTTTTTGTTTGTGAGCACTACAAATACTAACTCAAATGTGCGTAGTTAGAAAAAAAAAATGATTGAAAAGAAAAAGAAAAGAAGAAGAGAAAAAAGAGCAATTATACGAATGTAACGGAATAACAAAGCAAACACAATGGCGAAAAGCGAATTGTTTCGTTTGCGCTCTTTCTCATTTATAAGGTATGCATTTGTTTTGGTTTTGCTCATGTACAATAGGATTAAAAAAAATTTGAAAAGTTTATGACTTTATGGTAACGTTTGTAAAATGTTTTGTTTGTTTGCCCACTCTGAAATATATATGAAATGGCGGATAGAGCATATAAACTCTCGCACGACGATATGTTTTGAAATTATACGGAAATTTAATTTGTGTCACACTAAGCCGCAACAACTCAGAAATTTTTTTCCATATTAAATTGTCACCCGCTATGGTTGTTAGGTACTATGCAGACATATGTATATAGGCGTGATACCATACAAATTTTGGTTAAAAAAGACACTGATTATTAGTAGTTTTCAGTTCAAAGTACCATATGTTTAAAAAAAAGTATTTATTGCTGTGCCAGGATTTGAAAACTTCGATCTATAATTAATGACAGCTGCCAAAAATGTCAGTGTGTAATTTAAGAGCAATTTAAGGGTTTGTACAGTCGAAGATTTCTTTTTATTTATTTTTATTGTCCGTTTTCCTTTTTTTAAAGGGAAAAAACAAATAAAAAGTAATAGAAAGTAATTTATTGGTTGTCATTAATTTATATTTATGTTCTGCAAAACAGTTGTTAAAAAACAAACCGTTAAAACAACTTTAACAATAACAATGGTCGTTATATTGATTAGGAGAACAAGTCATTTATCACATATGACCAGAACTAAATATTGTGATAAAGAGAATTGGTTGTTAAAAAAATTTAAGAAACAGTTGCGGAAGGTTTTTAAAAATCTTTGAATTTAATAAACAAAAGACAAAGCCATGAATCGCACACTCTTTGTAATCGTTACTTATAACCAAGATTATAAAATATAATCACTAAATATGTTTTAGACAATCAGCATGATAATGGTCTTCTTACTTTTATTCTCACATCGGCTTCAGCTACGGAGATTTCATAAAGCTATATTTACACTACATTCATACATACATACACTTGTATGAGTCAGTTGATGTAAAGTCCAACAACATATCATGCAATCCTTTTCTCAACATCATTGCAGTTTATCTAAAAGGCAGCTTATTGGGTCAATTCACAACGGATGAATATTTAAACAAACAACTTTTGCTCTATTCGTTACACGCTGGATGAATGTTAAGGGCCCCACACACGACAACAGTATACACACTCATTCAAGTGTTTGTGTCAGCGGTTTAGTCGTACGATTATACTTATGGGCTTTTTGTGTGATTGTACACTTTGCGATGTCAAACAGAGTTTGATATTTAGCTGATGGTGTAATCTTGCCGTTGTAGTAGATGGCGAATTTATTCAGTTCATATTTTATTTTTGTGATATAAAAATTAACTTCAAGGAAAAAGTTTTTTGGAATAAATTCCTTGAACTTTACCAAGCCAATGCTTTCTTGTGGAAAATTAAAAGTGCAGAATATTCAAATTGTGCGATTAAAAGCAAATGCTATTCATTATGACCCGTCCTGCAAATTTTTTTTAAAGAAATAAATATTGCGCCAGTTTAATTGCATGTTATGTGTAACAAGCTTGTTTGTGCAATCACCTGATTGCACGTGCTTGCCGTAGTTGTGAATGGCCTGCTTTGAGTAGCATTAAATGTTTATTTATACACTGATTTGTATGTGTAAGTGATTTTGTTTCATCTGTTTGCACACATAGAATGAAAAAATACATGTTATTCAATTATGTAAACTCTACGACGCACAGTGGGTTAGAATAGCATTGTTTTCTTGGATCAAATCAGGGAAGCTATGTATGTTCGGATAATTTTTCTTTATTTTTCAGTTAATACGATTTAAATAAGTAAAACAAAATGTTTTCTTAGTATATTTGAGTATAATTTTATTAAATAATGCCAAATATCAATGTAGGTATATAGTGCAAGGAGTACAGTATGAGAACTTAAACATTACATTTTATACATCTTAAAGTTAGTCATCAACATCATCATCACCATCATCATTATCATCATCAGCAGCATCAGCAGAATCATCATCACCATCATCATCATATTCATCATCATCGTTATCATCATCTTCATTATCATCATCATATCCGCAGAATCATCATCAGCAGCATCATCATCAGCAGCATCAGCTACTTCAACATCACTGAAATAGTTCTTGTTCGGAGCTGCAGGTACAATTAAGTCAATTGCCTCTTTTGGCAAGTTTTGAACCTTCTTTGTAGGCAATTTTTGCATGCTTGAAATAATTGGGTCAGAGGTTATCAAAAAGATATTAAAAATATCTTGGTTTGATTTTTCTCGACTGTACTTTCGTGAATGAAACTCTCTATATTTTTTAAAATTTTATTTCGAGCTTCTTGCGCTTCTTCTGATAACTGCCCAATAGGTAAAATGGCATTTTTTTTTTCTTTGAGACCAATACTCAGGGGTAAACCCCTACTCATGCAGTGTGCATTGTATTGGAATGTGAAGATGGTTGATAGAAGTTCTTTTTTTTTATAGATTTTTTGTATATTTTGCGCCTTTTTATTTGTTGATGAAACAAGTTGCTGTCAATTTGTCCACTCAAGAGCCAGTGTTTTACCTTCACCCTCAAATGATCAGACAGCAATGGCCTCATCTGTCGATGGATATTTAAATGTGAATGGTGAGCGTATTCAGTAGATTAGCTGTTATCTTCCCAGAAGGTGGCGCTGTACTCCTGATCATTGGTTTCTGGTGGAATAGATTAGAAATGTCAGGGGGCGGTTTCTTGCACAATTACGGGTCCGTAAAAAAAATACTTGTGCAAAGTGGGAGGCATATAGTATCAAGGATACGTTTCAACAAAAAGTCGTCCTGTATTGTGTGCATAAGACGTGCAAAAGACATTCAAAAAATCGAATCCAGCCATGAAGAATGGAAAGGCCAAATCTTAAATTGTCTACATGTACAGGTCTTTCGATCAGTAAGAAAAAAGTAACATGAAAACCAACAAAACACAACACACAACAATAGCAGAAGTCACGAAATCAATGTGATTTTTAGCTATTTGACTGCTGCAACACTTGCATTAAACAATGCATAGCTTCTAAAAGGCACAAAAGGGCAGCGTAAAATTTTGCAATATAATAGAGATTTATGCCCTTTCTAATATAAACTAAAAATTATGACACAAATGTGGACGAATAATAACTATATATCCATTTAAAATATAAAAATTCTATTTTTTTTTTTTGGCATTTCCAATATAAATAACTGAATCTAAAACACTTCCACACACAATTTGATACCCAAATGCTAACGAAGTATTTGCAAAATAACCATAACTTGATGGTTCCATTGAAAAATTGTTAACTTTTGCAAGACTTTTAAAAATAAATAAAATTTTCAACGGGAAAATTTTCATTTTTTTAGCCTTTTTTGCACAAAAATTTTTATAAAGTTTGACTTTGAAGTTTCACTACAAAAACATTTATTTGTTTATTTGACATTTATTTTAACGGCAAGTGATGTAGAATTTTATATACTCTAACCGGGTATAACAAATTTTGCCGATACTTAAAATTTTTTTTTAATTAATCCAAGAGAACATGCTATTCTAACCCTGTGTGCGACGATCGAAAAGTATTTGCCTATTCATTGTTGTTGTCTTGTGAATGTATTTGTGCTGTTCTGGTGATGCGGAGTTGACGCCGGTTAGAGGGCAACGATAGAAGCGAGCGCATTGCATATTGTATGCTGAAGACTCGAACTCGAGCCCCAGGAAGGGTGACACATTTTTAAATTAATTTTGTTTCCCCGTTTTGCTTTCTTGTTCCCATTTATCCCCATAGCTGATATCTGAAATAGGTCAGACCATAGCTAAAGTGGTTAAGTAATAACTGCAGTATTCAAAGGGATTAAAAATATAAGTTTTTTGTTTATATTTTCAACGCAAGAAGTCATACCAAATAGTGAATAGTACCCTAAAATTTTTGACAAATTTAATTACAGTGTAAATTATTTAACCCATTAATAACATTAATTTCGTTTTCTTTTATTTAAATATAAATTTTTAAATGTTAACAAATACAGGTCAATAGCTTTAAAAGTTTTGGTTATAGTTGGTCCCAATTAACCTTTAAAAATAGGGTAAAAAACAAACACAATAAATTATAATCTCCTTCGATCCTTGCCTCTCTACTTCCCGTAGTAGTAGTAGTAGTAGTAGAGACTGTAGGCAGCATTCTTTGCCGCAGTGGACTCACGACACTCTTCATTGTACCATTGGTATCTGGAGGAAGGTCGCTCAAAATCAAGAACTCCTTCGGCAGCGCTGCGTAGAGAGTGAGCGATGTGAGACCACTGTCCACCAATACTTTCGAGAGAGGATGGGATGCGATGGAGCTTATTAGAAAGACGATCGGAAAACTACCTGGCTGTCTCTTGTGATCGCAGCTTTTTGATGTCCCTCGAACACTATAACGTACCATATTCGTTGCGAATATGCGCAGTCGCCTCTTGGCTACGACAGGACAATGGTCCGAGACGATATTTGGACCTCTAAATGTGCGCAGGACTAGTATACTGGAAACATGCCTTCTATCAATCACAATGTGATCGATCTGGTTGTTGGTAGATTGATCAGAAGAGAGCCAGGTAACCTTATGGATATCGAGATGCTGGAACCTGGTACTACAAGCTACCATGTTACGCGCCGAGGCGAAGTCGATCAGTCTCAAGCCGTTTGGTGAGGTGGAATTATGGAGACAAAACTGTCCGACAGTGGGGCCAAAGATACCTTCACGTCCAACTTTCGCATTAAAATCGCCGATGACAATTTTGGCGTCATGTGCCCGACACTTATCATATACATCCTCTAGCTTTGAGTAGAAATCATCTTTGACCGTATCATTCTTCTCTTCCGTCGGGGCATGCACGCAAATAAGGCTGATATTATAAAACTTTGCCTTCATCCGGATCGTAGCTATTCTTTCGTTCACGGGGGTGAACTCTGAGACAAGATGGCGAAGTCTCTTGCTAACTACGAATCCGCAGCCAAATTCACGTCTGTTATCATGGCAGCTGTAGTAGATGTCACATGTTGCTTGCCTTGTACAACCCTGTCCTATCCATCGCATTTCCTGGACGGCGGTGATGTCAGTCCTACATTTCGTGAGAGCATCCGTCAATTGGATTGAGGCACCTTCCCTATAAAGGGTTCTCACATTTCAGGTGCATATCTTTAAATCATAGTTCTTAAAATGTTCGTCAAGTTCGTCAATATAAAAGGGAGGTCCGTTTAGAGGCTGTTGCATTGAGTTTCATTGAATAACGTTTTTACGTGGTGGGTTTCAATCCCTACGCAGAACCCAAATTTAAAGTCCAGGAGATTGGACAACGCCGCATACATTGGTTTACACGCTAACGGGTGCTAGCATGCTATTCAGGAGGGCCACGAGGAGGCTGTATGTCGACTTGAATACAACGGGAACAAGGATCGTTCTGAAGGCCGCCAGGTTGACCCCAATCAGAGACTTTGCCTTGTCCGAAGTATTTGATTATCACTAATTAAAAAACAAATCTTCTTATCACTGACATTTACTTTTATATTTTAATTTATAACATATAATTTTTGCATTAACTAAATTAGGACAAATTGTTTATTAAAAAAATTATGAATTTATATCTGTGGCTTGGTGCTAAAAGAGCCAAAGTCAATTTTCAGCAGTTTTGAGTTAGTCATTGCATTAGGTTGCTTTTTTAATTTCTAGTTTGATCCATAATAGATTTATAAGAGATTTTTCAGCCGAAGTTACTATGGACTTATATGGAAAATAAAAGCCTTAAACACAATTTTCTCAAAAATGATCTTTTTGAGATGGGCCCTTTTAGCACAAATCTAAAAATTTATTATATGATATATGTATTCCACGATCCGCAAGTTTCTCACAATTTTCCTTATTATACAAATGTGTTAGTCCATTCATCTCTAACTTCTTTAAGCACTTACAGTACTCCACAATATGGTTAATAGATGCGACAGTTAACTTTTTACAAAAATTAATATTAAGAATCCTAAGCCTATGTAAACCTTGGGTTATATAAAGAACTGAACAATCATCTATTAAACTGCATTCCGAAAGTGATATTTCATCCAAGGCAGGACAATTTTTCACCATTTTTTTAATGCCGCGCGAAGAGATTTGGTGGCAAAAGTCACATTCTAATTTGCGCAACTCGATAAATTTAAGGCATTTGATGAATGATCTATCCGTGATTTGCTCACAGCGACATAAGTTCAGTGATTGTAATCGCCTAAGATTAGTAATAGGTGCAGGATTTGGACCAAAACCCAACAGACCATTATCAGTTATTTGTGTACAACGATGCAAGTTCAAATGCTTCAAATTTAATAAATATCGAAATATACAACTGAGAACATTATTGTCAATACATTCTGCAGAGTGCTCAAAACTTAAATAGGTTAAATTAGGCAACCGTTGAAGTAGTATCTGAATATTAAAAGTATCTCTAAGAGTAGACTTAAGAACACCGTACATCAGTGTTTTAAGGACATTATTTTTTTCCGAAGCTATGCCCTGTAATAAGCTGTCGCCTGGCATTGTATAAGAAGTTTTTACTTTAAAATTGCACAAATTGTGACGCAAAACTATCAAATTTTTAATGTCTTCATTGCATTCAGTATAACGATCTACTAGTTTTATGTATATCAATAATCTAGGCCATTTATCTACAATAAATTTACTCAAGTCCAGTTCCAAAGTTTGGTCTAAGAAGAAGTGTTGAAACGGCGTCTCCTTGGGAAGTGCATTTATTATATTGCGTAACCATTCTGTATAAAAACTTCCAGAAATTTTCAAAACCTCTAAACGCTTAAACGTTGCCATCACTTGTGACCATTCCGAAGTATTTTCGGGGCAGCAAAGAAAGTGAAGTCTTAAGTGCTTAAGTGTTTCTTTGTGACATTGCAAAATATGCAATATTGTTTTCTCTGCTAGGGAAGATACACTTATACATATCTTCTCCAATATTATAGACTCTTCTAAAGTTAGCTTTTGCATTATATTGTTTATAAAGTCACTGGTTAATTTGCATCTAATATCCAAAAACTTTAAATTTTTGATTTTTCCAAAATCAAACGCACCTAGATCCTTGATACTTCCAGTTGATATATGTTTAATACAAAGTTCTTCCAACTGGGGCACATAATCATTTAAAATAGCCAATATATGGGATTTACGAATGTGTAGTGTACGTATGTTTGGTCCCAATGATTTTAAAATCGAATGCAGATCATCAGTTTTTTCCACGTCATGTATTTCAACATTTTTATATTTTAATGTGTGCGAGAATTCCCAATTTTTTTGAAGTGCATTTCGTATGGTGATCACGTTGAACTGAGTAATTATTAATTTTAATTTTTGTGACAGTAAACAATGCGTAGTATCATTATAAAATTTGCACACCATACGCAGTTGTTGTAAATCACCGCATCGGAAATATTTGCAAATGCATTGTAACAATTCGGGTAACAAATTACTCCAAGAATATGTATTAATTGTGTTCATCTCCATCTCGTTAATACAGGCTGTAGATCAAGTCACAATATTATTCCTGTGGTTATAGGTTATCTGGAAAATATTATAAATATTCTTAGAAATTTTATTTTTTAATATATGTACATGCATACATATCGTATGTAAAGAAGAAATACAATACAATGATAATGTATGAAATGCTCAATAAAGGTATGTGATTAAGAAATACTATCAAGAAGATAAAATGACATATAAAATATATTTGAATTTTAATTAATTTAATTTGGCTCATAAATTCGTTAAGAACATTAATATAAACGTACATATATTGGCCGTTAGTACGGTTTTCAGGATTTCAACTGAACTTGTCAGAGGATCCATATTGTGTGCATCAATTTGTATTCATTGCTGGACCAATACCTACATTTAAACGTCAATTTCATGAGCTTTTGCCCGAAGACTGCTGTAGGTTGGTTGCCTGTACTCTGTTTTTCTCTCTCGTTTAAAAAGCCAGCATACTACTCGCTGGACTGCGGCCGCTGTTGTTGTAAAAATAATTAGTCACATTTTAGTAGAAAAATAATTTGTGCTGTTTTATATTTAAACTAAGAATCTGTATAAACTCAAGAGGAGTTTTTCAATTTTTACACTAATTAATGGCAATTTTTTTTTTTGTAAAGAACACGCAACCTTGTTTTTTTTTTTTTTTTTTTTTATAATGTTTACATTTTTTTCCAAAAAGAAAAACGCATTTTAAAAAAAGTGCAATATTTATATAGAAAGAAAATTAAATTTTACACTTTTTGCAGAAAAGAAAACGCCATAATATTCACAATACAGTCGAAACTCTGGATATTTACTTCGCTAGAAAGAAAATTCGCTATATGGAAATGAAAAACAATATTGTTCCTTTTAACATTTTTTTTTTGTATTACTTAGTTAGTTATTTTGGTTTGAAGTGCATTTTTCCACTTTTCTTCTTCAATGCAAAGGCAAATGGATAGCGACTGCAAGAAATGTAAGAGATGGTAATGATTCTAGTTGTCACTTGCATAGTTCGGTGGTTCCCCCACTTTATGGTAAATAAACGATTCAAAACATTAGACTCTGCTTGTGCGTTGTGAAAGCAACAAAGTACACACAGAGCAACAATAACAACACCAATAGCACAAAGCGACATCGATTTCTTTTTTGTGTGCGTGCGTTCGGTTTTACCTAATTCGTTATACAGAGATTGAAAACGCTTCAATCTTGAAGTTACGGTCCCAAAAATACTTCGTTATAAGGAAATATTCGCTATATGGAAATTCGTTATATGGAGATTATAATACACTCAAAGTAGACCCAAAACACAGTGTTCTTATAATTGCTTCGCAATAAAGAAAACTTCGTTCTACAGGAGTTCGTTATAGAGAGTTTCGACTGTATATGTATAACGATGAATATCTTAAACACTTACGTTCTGTAACACTTCTTTCCGTTAGCACTCACTGAAGAGTAAATTTGAACTGAAAATTGAACATATTTTAATGCATTTTATATGCTTTTGAAATTGTATTTTTTTTAGGGCAGATTAAGATTTTTTCAATTACGGAAAACCGAAAAACACTTCCAGGAAAAAGATTTTTTCGGTAAATGTATAGAAGTTTAAACATGAGCAATAAAAGATAAACTACTTCATATGTTTAGGCAATTCCATTTTTGAATTTTAAAAGATTCCCGGCTGTTCACTACCTGCTACTGTTATTAAAAATAAAGACGTTTTTCGTTGTGGAAAACAATTAAGTAAGTGCTAGGTACAGAGGTAATTAAACACGTCTACAAGGAAAATGTCACAAGAACAAAAGTGTTAAGATCGTCAAGGATTTAATATGCTAAGCAAATCCCCAGCAGAAAATTTTTAAGATTTGGAAGCAATAAATAAAATTGTAAATAATAATGGTTGCATTATATTGTGTTTTACACATTAAAGCTTCCAAATATGCTACAGGATAAGGTATGTAGTATTTTTGACCTTTTGTACTATTTGCTTACTGGTTGCAATAAATTTGCATTTCTATTGCATTTTAGCGGCTCATTTCATATAAAAATCATGCACTATTAATGCGCACGAATAAATGATGGTTTACAATTTCTCCCTTACAAAATAACTTACTGGTAAGCACTATTTTCTGCTGGGTCTGCGTTTTTAGATTTTTTTTTTTATTTTGGCTCCTTAATAAGGCAACTGCACTTACATATATGATATAATTCATACCTTGAAAATGTTTCTTCGGATTTAAAAAATAAAACAATAGCAGGTACTACAGAGACTTAGTTTTAAGCGGTTTTAACTCAGTTTTATGCTAAGTTAACAATTTAAGAGAAATTCATAGAAATAGTTGAGCCGTTTGCTCTTTTATACATAATAAAACCTTAAAAAGTTTGTTTTGTAGAACAGTGTTACAGAAGACTGCTAAGAGGTAGTTGCCAAAAAAAATAATTTATACCTACTTATTACTTTTTTTTCAAGATGTCAGAGCTGAGATTTGAACCCGACGCAATTGTTGGAATTCACAATTCGGAGGAGATTAAGCACATATAATATCTGAAAAAAAAAACGTCTAGAGTTTACCATGGAGTAGAACCATAAGCCAGTGAAGTTCTGGCATAATGTATTATGGGCGGATGAGTCTTCTTTTTAATTTGAAGAGTCATTTGGAAAAATATATGTGCACCTTTCCAAACAATCCAACCATAAAGCAGTACAACCTCTTAATCGTTTCCGCGGGAGTTTAGTAATGTTTTAAGGATGTGTCTCATATAATGGATTTGGAGATTTAGAGACACTCTAAACCAGGCATGATATCCAGATATTTTGTATGACCATGCTTTTCCTTCGGCAGCTCATAGATTATTTCCTTAAGAAAATTTGACTTTGCAGCATGATAATGCTTCATGCCACAAAGCATGGTTACCAACAACGTTTTTAAATCGAGTTGGACAAGATGTTCTTTCATGGCCACCCCAGGGTCCAGATCTAAACATAATAGACAATGTTTGGGCTTTCATAAAAAGGCAGAGATCTATCCAAATATTAATTATCTGTGGAACAGCTTAGAAATCGAGTTTGTACGCAATTTGGTTGCATCTATTCCAGCTACACTACAAGCTGTCATGGATGCTGAAGGAAATTTATCTGTCTCCTAAATATTTTATTTTTTTATTTTTTTATTTATAATAATGTTTCTGTATGTAAAGAAATTTGTGCAAATAATTTCGAAATATGAGACGCAGACTTCTTTTGTGTTTTTAATCAACAACTATCAATTTTATTGCTAAAAATTTACAACAGGAGCGGATTTAAAAATGTGCCGCCTAGGCACTCTATGTGAATTTTATTGTAAATCGAATTGAAATAAAAAGCACATTGTGTTATTTAATGATTTCAATTTATTTATATTTTCTTTTTAATTTTTTGATTTAAAAATTTATTAAATATCTCTTCAAACTCAATTTTTTCTCAAACATCGTTTGTATTCGATGTGCAAATCGAAACATCATTTAATTTTGTTTCTTTCATTTGTGAACGAAGGTAACTTTTTATTCTTTTTAAACAAGAAAAAAACGATCTTTCAGCAGAAAAATATTCTACTGCCAGATAAATTCTGACGATGATTCCCATGCGTCCACGTTATTATATTTTTATGTAAACAAGTGAGAAGAGTAAATGTGGTCAATTCTTTGTGTAAAATTTTTCTACATCCGTAAATGACATTAAAAGTAAAATCGGAGGGATTAACTAAGAAAAACTCTAACATTGAGAATATGTCTTACCTTTTTCAAAAAGTTTTGATACGTTAATTATTTTTAAAGAAAAAAAAGAAAAAAAAGGGACGTTTTTGACCGAAGAATATTGTGGAGCGTGATTGTAGTCGCCGTGGTCTAGTGGTTAGTGTGTTGGCTTACTAAGACATGGGTCATGGGTTCGACTCCAGGCTCTGACATCTTCAAAAAAAAAAAAAAAATATGAAAAAAATATTTCTTTCGGCGACTACCTCTCAGCAGTCTTCTGGCAAAAGCTCTGAGAGTAACTAATTGCCATGAACAAGCTTCTCAAGTCTGTCGTTTGGAGTCGACATTAAACTGTAGGTCCCGGTACTCATGGATAAAAATTGACACACACAACGTGAGTGCTGCGAGAAGCTAGGCCGTAATCCTGACAAAGGGTTGTAAAGGCCAGTTATGTATGTATGTATGTGATTCATCAGTTTTTAAGAAAACGTAAAAGCTGTCGTTCAGGGTCATTATAAAATTGCACTCAAATATTACTTTTCCAATACCTTTTGTGCAAGTAGATGAAATAAAATCTTAAGCGTTGAGCAGAGAGGACGGATTCTTCGAGAGGGGAGACTGCAGTGCAAGTTCATAAAAATTTGGCGTTATTTGAAAATTTTAATCTGTCTGTGTAGACTCCCTCCCCCCCCCCCCCCGGGGGTACAGTTAATGGTTGCCTGTTCTTTATGTCACACCAGGGGCCTGTACTCACCGGGGAATATGGAGTTCACCTAGGTTTTGGTGCCCTGCACTCGTTAAAGACAGAGACTCAGGGACTGACCCGACAAACCTACTCTAATCTGCTACTACGGGCATCAGGGACCCCCGGTTATGTCTGGGCTCCTCTGTCATTCGGGGAGTGAGGCAAATTGGCCTGATGGTTTGGGTGCGGCCCTTCGGGGAGTACTCGTAGTGGTTGTGGTAGTGCTAGAGAGAAACCCCTCAACAAGGGGGGCATTACTACCCAGGCAGTGGTTGGAGCTAAATTGCTAACTAGGTGCTATTGGGCTATCTTCTGAGCAACGTGTCCTCATGCATGATTGAGATTAGACGGCAAAGGCATCAGGTGGCGGTGGTAGGACGCATTGTATTCAACTACCGCCCCGGCAACGGGCGGCGCACACTGGTTCGGCTACATACATTTTTGTGCAAAAAATATAAGGAGTGGACCTAGAAACTTGAAAGTTGGCACAGAGTATTATATTGACTAAATTCAGAAAATAAAATAGTTTCATGAAAATCAGCCACACCCATCGCCCACCGCCCATACAATCAAAATGGATATTTTCACATAAAACTTTTCGTATAAAAGCAAAAGTCTTAAAATTTAGTACATACACTACTTAGAAAAAACAAAACACGCATGCCAAGTTTCATTGAAATCTGCCACGCCCATCGCACCGTCTTGTACTCTGTGTAGGCGGTATTTTGGTGACTAAAATTCGATTTTTTTAAACTATTTTTTACAAATCAAATAATTTTCACTGAGAGAAATTCATAATTTATTTGATTAAAAAGAAATATTTTGTCTTAGAAAAAGTCTACTGAAGTCACTTAAATATTGTAAAACGAAAACTGAGGAAAATTTTTACACAGTTCAGTAGCTTGTATATGTCAGATATTTTACTTGATAACTTTTCAATGCAGTTTTTATTGAAATACAGCACTTCCTTTTTAATTCGTAGAAAAAGTTGTTTAGATTGCGTATGAAGTGTAGGAGATATGACCGAATTAAAATTGCCTTCTAAGCCTCAAAATTTGCAGTTTTTCTTTTAAATAAAAGATAGGTCTGGTTATATTCACCTTATTACTGAAACCGAATGAACCCCAAAAGCTTATTCTTTGAATTTACCCAAAAAAATCCACAAGTTTTTACAGATCGTTAAACAAACTTATGAATTTTCTTAAAATGGCCGGGAAAACTGCAGACAAATTGCAATAAAATCTATTGCAGAGAAGTGCAATCCTAAGAGTATACAACAGATTTTAATACAAACGTCTACTGCAATTTCATGATTGTGAAGGACATTTTTCCTAACTAATTTTAGTTTTTTAAACCTGAATTGCTTAGGGGCAAAAACGGGCAGCTGAATTTTTAATAAATAACTAGCTGAGGCTTCAGGCTTTAATTTGATATAAGTATCTGGCTGAGGCTCGTTGGTGCTCAGAAGATGCAATCCATAGAATTTGGAGAAAATCTATATTTTTGGACAATTTTTTGTAGTAAAACAATTAATTTTTTTTAAATTTGAAAATTTTTTTTATTTATATATATATCATAAATAACGTCCAATTGTATGAAAAAAAATCTTTTTAGTGTCATCACAAGAGTATTTTAAAAGCATGAAGCGATAGAATGTAGCATATATAATACGGTCATTTCAAACGCATTCACTTAGGTCAACTTTGAATGTCTCTGGACCAAAAAGTAATAAAGATATAAGCCTAATATTTTTGGTACATGATAATTAGATTGTCTATTATAAACTGTAAAAAAATCAGGTCGATCAGAAGGCATAAAAAAAATGAATTAATGCCGCTCTTGAACCAGTGTGCGGCGTGTGGTTTGTCTATGGACGGTACGCATGTTAAACCCCTACATAGTTGGTCAGCGTGGTCGAACAAAAGTGAAGAAACCACTGGCCACAAAACGCCATCGAAGGATTCGCCTAGATTTTGATAGGACGCACTTAAATTGAATTATGGATGATTGAAAGATGGTCATATTTTTGGACTAAACCAAAATTAATCCTACTAATCAGATAGTAAGGAGTGGACTTCATGAAAACCTGGAAGTACTTTAGAGGCATGAAACGGTAAGCCTAATTTGAAGCTAGGGGGCATGTATGATGGCGGGGAGAGTTGGCACTAGCTGCAAATAATTAACAAGATAACTACCAACTATTACGTCAACGTTTTGTTCACGAACCTCCCAGCCACATGTTAAAAGTTGGTTGATGAGTCTTCAGATATTGTGTTCCAGCATTATAAAAATTTGAAATTCACCGCCAAAATAACTTGTAAGTGGCTAAATCATAGCGGACTGAAAGTAATATTATGGTCACCGCAATCACCTGACCTCAATCCGTTTGAGTACCTCTTTGAGAGCTGAAAATGAGTGTGGTGGAAGTCCCAACTTCTTTGAATGAATTGTGAGCGCATGTTTTTAAAACCTGGGAAAAGTAACCTCCCACTATCTACCAGAACGTAGTCAGAAACATAACACGAAAAATTAAAGCTGCAATAATTGCCAACGATGGCTATACAAAATATTAATTGATGTATTTTAAGAAATATGGCCTTTTTTCATTTATTTGAATATAATGAAATAACGTATTCATAGACTATACTCCTAATGCACCCATTTAAAATAAAACACAATAACACAAAAAAAAAAAAAATAAATAAGTGCTCCATGAACAAGATCAGATAAATAGTCTTGGCGTTGTAAGTGTTTAAACCAGAGTAGGAAAATAAACAAAACGAAACGTTTGTTCTCATTTTGTTTTGTTCTTTACAATTAGTAAAACAAAAACAGTGAAAACGATTGTCCCATTTAGTTTTGTATATTGTTTTCAGCACTACAAGTACACTTATCAAATGTGCGTAGGTAGAGCAAAAATGAATGAGAAGAAAAAGAAAAGAAGAAGAAGAAAAAAGAGCAAATTATACGAATGTAACGGAATAACGAAGCAAGCACAAGAGCGAAAAGCGAATTGTTTCGTTTGCGCTCTTTCTCATTTAGAAAGTATTTGTTTTGGTTTTGCTCATGTACAATACGATTAAAAAAATTTGAAAAGTTTATGACTTTGTGGTAACGTTTGCGATATGTTTTATTTATTTGCCTACTCTGGTTTAAACATAGGACATTCAAACACGTGGTCAATTGTTTGAGTCACTGTATGACTATGGCTATACTTATTATTATTATTATTATCTGGTTTAGACCCAGCACAAATGCAAGACACTGCGACCTATAAGATCTATTGTGTCCCTTTGAGTCTACTGTGTGTTTAACAGACCAACTGCATTCCTTACGAACACCAGCAGGTCCGAAACTTTAGTGGTGGATATATCCGTCTGTAAGACCATATGTCTCCCTAAATACATCCATCTAAATCTATCAAGAGCCACACATTCACACAATATGTGCTCTGCTGTCTCTGATGCTTATGAGCATAGTCTACAAACATCTACATTTGTGATCGCCATTCTCATCAAATGCGCTCTCACACTACAGTGACCCGTAAGAAAATCCGTTACTTTAGAACATCAGACTTACCCCCAAATCGCTGACGAATCACAGCCCTGGCGTGCCTAAAACCCGACTGGGAATTCCAATGTTCGAAACATTTGCCAGTTTCCCATTCACTAATTTGACTGAGAATAGTAGAAAGCGGTGCTGCACAGCAGGGCTCCGGACCAATATAAGGCGTCGCAGATCCTCTCCTAGCTAATGCATCCGCTTCCTCGTTTCCGCTTATACCACAGTGTGCAGGTACCCAGAACAGCTGCACCCTGTTTCTAAGCGATAATTTTTGCAACGTGTCGTAGCAATGTTTGACAAATCTAGATGTCATACGATAAGAGTCAAGCTACTTTAAGGCAGCCTGACTATCCGAAAATATATTAATTGTCTTGCCCTTGAGCCCGATATCCAGGTTAATCTCAGCACATGCGGTCATGGCCAAGATTTCAGCCTGAAAAACACTCAATGAGGGAAGTCAGTGGAATTGACAGGTTTCGATTGGTTCCATAGACACCAGCCCCTACTCCACTGTCCATTTTGGAACCAACAGTATACCAGTTTAGATCAGACTCACTCCGAGCCAAACACCCAGTAGACCAACATTCCCGGTCCGGTACCTCAACCTTAAATCTCCTGCTAAAGCAAAGTTCCAAAGGCATTGTATCCAAGACCGAAATTGGATTCCTGACCACCTTGTGAAGAATGGCCAGATTCCTTGACTCATCTCGAGGTGTTCTTACGAACATTTTTGCCGCCGAACACACGGCCACCCTCATCACATAAATATGAAGTGGTGTTAATCCAATTAGGGCCTCTAAAGCCACTGTTGAACATGTTCTCATTACCCCGGTTACACTAAGGCAGGCAATCCGTTGTATCTTGCCCAATTTTCTTATGGTGGTAGACTCCTCAGTCTTTCTCCACCAAACTATTGATGCATAAGTGATTATGGGCCGAACAATGGCGGTATAAATCCACAGTGTCATTCTTGGCGATAGACCCCAAGTCTTACCGAAAGAAGAGCGACATGGCCAAATGTGCGAGTTCCTGGTAAGTCTTCTATAAAGAATGACACCTAGATACTTAACCTCCCTAGAAAAAGAAAGACAGTCGCACGTCAGCCTATACCTCTTCGTAAAAGGTACAACAACCGTCTTTGAAGGACTCACTGAGAGTCCTTCTTGAGAGCACCAATTCGCCACATCCCTCAGAGCATCAGCCATAAGGTCACACAATGTACTCTCAAATTTCCCACGGGCCGTTATAACATACTATATACTTATAAAATCCTATACTTTGGTGCTTATAATTCGTTTTTATTAAATTCATATCTTTCGTTAAAACAAATCCTCAATTTTTGTCCGATATCTGTTTTATTTAAAATTAAATTGTTTCAGTCCATTTTGTATGGCTTAAATCTGAACATAAGTTCTTATGTATTCTTATGATTTTTATGTAATTTTTTTTCCACTGTTTTCCTGTGTTATGCTTTTTTTATTCTCTTTAATTTTTTCCTTTCTCTTTGGACGTCTGACGTTGTTATGATTCTGCATTTAATTAATTTATTAATTATGTTGCATATGTTTGGATAAGTATTCGGCAGTTCTTGTTACTGTACTTTTCTCTGATTTCTTTAATATTTTCGTCTTATTTTATTTTTCGTATTTATAATTGTAATCGATTTACTTCTGTTACTATTTAAAAGATTTGTGAGACTACACAGCGTAGGTACGTAGTAGTTCCTTATAAGAGGGAGAAAACTGATTGACCATCATTGTGGCTGCGGTTAATGAGATATTTAATTTTTGTAGGAAAATAGCAGCGAGATATGAAAACCTATACAAATATATAATTTTCATATGAGCCCTTTCCCTGTCAGCAATTGGAAGATTGTTTTATCAAAAATCACCAAAATGAGTCTTTTACGACTCCCTTAGGTGATCAAAAACTGATTAAATGTGCGGAATCATAAATTAATCGTGCAGACGTTCGAAATACGACTGCTTTTATAATTATTTTGCGTCGTATTTTATTGTTTTCTTCTGCATTTCGTTATAATGGGATTTATTTTATTTGAGAGAATAAGAGTTATGCAATTATTGTGATGTCGTGGCATAGTGGTTAAACGCTCGCACAGAAATTCTAACGACCGAGGTTCAATCCCAGTGAAGGGCAAACATTATAAAAAAAAAAAATTTGCAGTATTTCTAAATTATAATTTAACCTTCATCTGCTCCTCAAAATAAATTACATTGTCTACCCTGGCGTCGTTTTCGACGCACAATATATTTCTTATGGTTTTTAATAGAAAAACGCGAAACACATATGATGAGAAAACTAAAAATTGCTAGTATTTATATTTGCTTAATATTGAAACATTGCTTTTAGTTTTATTATATATTAGAGTGAATTATTATCAATACATTTAACAGATACGTTTTGGTTATAAATATATGTTTTTACATGGAAGTAGAATTCCTTTCAAAACATATCGAGCACCTTTGTGTACCTTTAATTTGTGAAGGAACGCTTTTTGATCTCTTCGGTGCATATGATAAAAATGGCAATTCAATAAAATTTACAAATGAACTTGATCGTAGCTTTCCTGTTCTATTTTTCATACAAAGGATAACCCCGGTTCCCCTAGAAAATTCCTTTTTATTGTAAGTTTATGTATTGCTTGGCAATTAGAATTAAATTTTTAAAAATAATTAAGTCATTCAATACAGCCATGTCGAATATATTCGCAAATACAGCCATCATCCTCCTACAACTGTAGCAAGAAAGCATCTTATCGACCCTATCGATACAGTCTATATTGAAGTAACAAAACTATTTAAAATTGTGGTTTTGTTATAATAACTCATAATTGTTGGCAACATTTTATTCCCCGGGTTCAAATTTTTTAGAGTTATGCAATATATTTTGTAAAATTGTACACTAATTTTTTCTACCAATATATCAAACAAGTATTGTATTGATTGTGAATGCAAATGTTGATTTGTGCAAAGGTAAAAGCTAACATCATCATCCAAAGGAATAACTTCATTGACATCTTCAAAGTGTTTTTCGACATAATTGCCCTTAACATAATACGACTATACTCTGAATCGAATAAATCATCATTTGATTGATTTTGTGATCTAAAAAAATATACAACATTCATGTATAACGAGTAGTTATATCAAAACACCCATAGAAGCTGGCAACAAACTGGAATCAATTTGCAAGAAATCGTCGCCAAGCTTAGCTTTAGCAAATGCATTTGTATACCTTAGAAATATGCTTTCAAGATGCAATTCGTGTGACGGCGGGCAGAGGATCGATAACATTTTCAGTTCTAAACCTACCACCTTGTGGCTGACTACACTACTACTAACTACAGGATTTCTGACATCAGAAAAAACTGTAGCTATCTTCAGCTTTACTTTCATTTAGAAGAGCTTCTATTTCTTCACTTGAAAAATATTTTATTTACTTTTTTTAATTATTTGATATATTCTGTTTACAAAAATGACTTTATCACCTATAAAAAGCACAATGACTGGTAAAAAAACAAAGTTGCCCGCCAAAAAACATACGCTTTCTCATATGTGTCGAAAACGACGCATGAGGGTAAGCAACGTAACTTTTTAGATACAATACAAAAAATAAAATTTATAATACGAAAATAAGTCTAAATGTGCACATTTATGTATTCTACAAAGTCAGGAAATTTCACGAACTTTTAGCTAACCATATTAATAAAAACTCAAAAATCGTATTGGGTATGCGTCGTTTTCGACGCAAAGAGCAGATGAAGGTTAAAAAAATAAGAAGAAATCCACCTCAAGATACCGCTCCTTACATTCCAGTCTATTCCACTAGAAACTTGTCTCATCAATAAAAAGGCGCATAATATATGTACATATAAAAAAAAAATCCTTCAGTTGAGCTTGATGACTTTATCTTTTTTTACATTTTATTATTGTAAATATAATAAAAAAGTAAGTAAAACTCGTTTAGTGTGCAGAATCACAAATGACTTGTTCAGGGGAGTCACAAATGACTCGTTCAGGAGAGTCATAAATGATTCGTTCAGCGGAATCGCGGCAAGGGTACATTTTTCTCCCGACAAAACAATCATTTTCGACTCAAAAATGAGCTCAAAAGTGACTATTTTAATCGCCCAGAGGACTCAAAAAAGACTCGAAATTGGCCAAAAATGCTAACTGGGTTGTAAAGGACGCTTCTGTTGCACGCAGGGTTGTCAGATAGTTTTCAATTTTTATCCCCAATTTCGAAATTCATATCCCCAAAAATTCCCCAAAATCTAGATTAGTTCATCCTCAAAAAATCCCCACTTAAATTGCAGCAATAATTTTGCATTTATGTATATATGTTTTATTTGATATGTAAATTTTAAATTGGAGACTGTGCAGATCAACATAAAATCTTGAGAACATTCTTTTTAAACCAAAGATGTGTGTTTCGGATCGTTATTTGTTATAATACCGATCGCTGTGCCATTTCAAATTCAGCATAAGACATTACGATGTCGTTTGAGATAATGTATAGTATACAGCATCTATTGTACCTCAATTCTAAATAGATGTCTTGTGCATTAGTACGGAAAACATTCCTATACCATAAAGTATAAGTGAAGAAGTAATTTTGGTTGGAAGAAGCTTAAATTAGTTTGTTGATCTTCGAAAATAGTAATTTAGCTGTAAGAAGACCCTCTAATACACAATTCCTCTGCAATAAAAACCATTAAAAACTGTGGCGAAAACATAACGATATGGGGTTGTTTTTATTTCTATGAGAAAACAAATCAAACTAAATCCAAGAGCACACACTGCAAAAATATAAAAATGAAATTCTTTCATCGTGTGTTCCGAATGTAAGACGTCTATATAGCTAAAGAAGCAAACAAATTTAAAAAAACGCCGTAAACTTGTCGATCATCCCCAACAAAATCCCCATTCTTTAATGACTTTTTTTTATCCCCATTTTAGAAAAAAATCCCAATTTTGGGGATAAATCTGACAACACTGGTTGCACGCTCATTATATAATTGACCTTTTGTTGCTGCGGTTTTTTCGCTTATATTACTCGGATGTACACGTACTGCGAGTATTAAAGTAGCTTGAAAAAGAAAAGACAAAAAATTATGAGTTACTTCTTTATATTGTTTTTTTTTTTTTTTTTTTGCTTTATGACAATGAAAACTTAAAGAAATTGCTGCAGTGACTACATGAATAAAAAATTAAATTTTCTCTGCTACATTTTACCTGATTTTCTCATTTAACCTTTTGATGAAACAAAAATGAAGAAGACGTATGTTACATTTCAGAGGGAATATTCACGTCAAGCATCTTAAAGCTCAGTCAGGGTAAAAAGAATTTAATTATTAAAAAAGAAAAAAAAATAATAATATTTAAATATAAGCTTTATGAAATGTTGAGAAAGTAATTACATATTTTGGGCAAAATGTTTATGAGGAAGAATAAAATTAAAGACTTTTACTTTTGCACTGAGGGTCTAAGTTATTAATTATTTTAATTAACTTAATTGCAACATTAGAGCAAACCGGTGGCACCAATATATGATGAGGTGATAGAGCCCTGGACATTTAGGTGTCCCGATCACAATGATGACGACTAGCGCTACGACAAATGGAAACGCTTTTGTGAAACGATCTGGATATGACGCGACTGGGCTGGCGTTTGCTGCATTCTGTTACATGAGTACACCGAGTGAAATCCGGTTGAAATAGCTTTCAGGCTAATGTTTTAGACGCCTCCGTTCTGTTAAATCCTTGGCAGGGCTTCAAGTACGTTCCACCATTGTCACCATTTAGTTGGTGGTGCAGGTTTAGTTGAGACTACTCCTAATTAATGTCCGACCTGGCTCTGAATGCGAACTCCCACAAGGATTTATGTCAACCCTCGCGAGGACCTCACTGACTGTCATAGGGACCCTCGGGGTCTTAGAGGACAACTGCATATTCAATGGTGGATAGCGGCTTGAAGATGGAACCCAAAAAATAATGAACCCTAAAACTTTGAAGATCGATGAGATGATACAAGGCGAGGTTGCTTTTATGAGCAGCCCGAGGTTAAGGCGATCCCCGGTGAAAAAGTCTCAGGCGAAGGAGGTTACTCTACCAACAACCTCGAAGAGTGCTGAGCCGAAGAAGAGCGTAAACTCTTCAAAGACTAGTTTGGAAACTCCACAAGTAGAGGCCACAAGTTCAGCTGGCCGCAAGGTAGTGGAAGGACTGCCGGAAGATAGTTCCCCGAGATGGGAATTTATACTTAAGATGAGACGGATCAGATCAGAGGAGGAGACTGTCGCAAAATGCCAGACTGTTATCCGTAGGATAAGGTTGGCCATTGAAAGACAGAAAACTATCAACATGGATGTTTAAAATGGAGTATCCGAACTCGAAGAGCTTATGGACATTATGAAGAGCTATCGAGAATATTGGAAACCGCAGAGAAAGATAAGGAAGCAGACCAGAATGTTGAGATCTCTAAAAACAACGGAAATAGTTGCGGTGTCTCCACACCTGTTAGTTCTCTCAATAAGAGAAGTGCTTCAAGCCCGGCTGGAGTACGCTCTGGCAAAAAGCCGAGGGGAAAAGCAATGGAGATAGAGCAGGCCAAGGAAAAAGAAGCTGACGGAGTATGGAAGACCGTAAAGAGTGGAAAAACCACGAACAAGGAGAAGAAAGCGCGGAAGAAAACCACAAAGGAACGACCAGAGGCTGTAATTATACGCCCAAACGAAGGCCACAGCTACTCCGATGTCTTAAAAAGCATACGGAGCAAAGTAAGACCAGAGGAATCTGAGATTGCGATACCTACTGTTCGGAAGACGAAAACAGGAGCGATACTCATCGAAATGGGAAAGGGTGGAAGAAGGAACGAGTTCAGGAAGAACCTGAAGAGTGTCTTGAAATAGGACGCGGTCGTAAAGGACCTCACACCTACGGTCACACTGGAGATTCGGGATCTTGACACCCTCACAACGACTGAGGAAGTTCTTGCTGCTGTAGAAAAGGAAATAGTAGCACCTCAACCAGCTGTTAATATACGCCTGACAGAGGCAAACAGCCTAGAGCAGAGAAGAGCATTTGTGACAATCCCCGACAGTTGTGCCAATACGCTCATGAAATCACAGAGAATTAAAATTGGTTGGACACGATGCAGGATCACGATCCGAAAGGAGCTGGTAAGGTGTTACCGCTGCTTCGCCACAGGACACAGACCCGACAGGAAGAGCATGAACCTGTGTAAAAAGTGTGGCGAAAAGGGTCACAAGAAAAAGGATTGCCAAAATGCTGTAAAATGTTGCATATGTTCAATAGAGCCTGGGAAATCTTCAGGTCACCTGCCGGGATCTAGAAGCTGTCAGGCGAGCAAACGAAATCCGTCATGATGATGAGAGTATTACAACTTACATATGCCGTTAAAAGGTTATTTTGTTTTCTGAAGCTTTTAAAATCATTGCAAAAGTTGCACCGAATCCAAACGTAGTGTAAAGTGTTGTATTATTGCCAGATAAGTCTCAGTCCTTACTTATTCAAGATGTATAATGTAATTTCAGAAACAACTCCTGAAATATATCAGGTTTTTGAATAAGAGCCCTACAAAAGTTTTTTTTTTTTTAAATAAAACGAAAACAAAATGAAATTCTTTATTCCTGTTAAAGTACGTTCGATGCCATTGTGCACACTTGCAGAAGCTTAGACGTTGAACCCAATTTTCGACGGTTTTCAAGCATAAATCGGCCGATACTGATGCAATTTCACGTTCGATATTCATACGAAATTCATCAATCCCTACAGGCTACGTCAAAGCGGACGATAGAGGAGGCCAATCGACTGGACCATTTCGTGAGATAACACGTTCTCCAAACTTGGTTTCCATTTGCTGTGTGGCTTGTAATGCCGTCCTGTTGGAACCATATGTCCTCCAAATCCATATCATCCTATTGGGGCTAAATATATTCGGTTATCATTGAACGGTAGCGATTCCCATTCACAGTAACGTGCCGGTCTTGATCATCACGGAAGATGGCACCGACTGCGCATAAACCGCACCAAACCGTAATTTTTTCGGGATGCGCTGATGCCTCATATAGTACGTGTGGATTGCTGCCAGACCACTAACGCATATTTTGTTTATTGTCGAAGCCATTCAGCCAGAAATGAGCCCCATCGCTGAAGACGATTTTTTGATGAAAATTCGAATCATTTTCAAGTTGTTGCTCAGTCCAATTCTTGAACATACGACGCTTCTGGTGCTCAAGCGCCTTCAGTTCTTGCGTCAATTTGATCTTGTAAGGATGCAGGCCAAGATCTTTTCACAAAATTTGCCACAACGACGTCACAGAGATGCCCAATGATTCAGAACCATGTGTGAGAGACACATTTAGGCTTTCTTTAACTGAAGCTTCAGCGGCAGCAATATTCTCGACACTACGGACATTTCTTTGTCTCAATGGCGTGGTAATATTTGGTACTGTGCCTGTGGATTCAAATTTTTCCACTAGACGCTCAGTTGTTGATCTGCTACGACGATTATGACCACCATAAATTGGTTGTAGAGCTCTTAACATTGAGGCCACTGACTCTGAATTTCGGTAGTAAATTTTAATAATTTCGACTCGTTGTTGGCTCGTATATTTTTCCATTATAAAATGGTAAGCCTTACTGAAGAGAAACGTCGAAAGAGCGGCAAGAAATATGGCGACGTTTGCTGTCCCTGTCGCTCTACTTTTGTAGCGTCCCATTTGAAAACTTATTGCAATCAATCTTATAGGGAATTTTTAATTTCTGATTTTAACACAATGGAGCAACTAAGCAAACTGTCAAGCAAACTGTGAACCTCACATGTAATGTGTGAAAGTTTTGCAAGATTTAATCGAATATTACATTTTTATGACGATATTTTAAAAACAATGTGTGTATTAGTAAATAGGACAGCTAAAGCAAAGTTTTCAAGTCGAAGAGTTAAGCTTTACATGGAAAACATTTTGTGTTGGAAGTTAAAACTCTTTAAAAAAGTTATTTAGAATGATTGTGGAAACCTTTTTTGATATCATTTTTAATATCTACATACATACATACATACATAATTGCCCATTACAACCCTGTGTCAGGGTTACTGCCTAACTTCTCGCAGCACTTGTGTTGTGTGTGTTAATTTTTATCCGGGACCTACAGTTTAAAGTCAATTCCGAAGGACAGATTTGAGAAGCTTTTTCATGGCAATCAATTACTCCCAGAGCTTTTGAAATATAATCTTCACATTTCTCTTTTTTTTTTAAGATGTCAGAGCTGAGTTATGAACCCGTCTTAGTAAGCCAACACACGGCGACATACCTAAATTCTATGCATAAGCAAACAGTATAGTAAAGAATAATCTGTTATATTCTAATTGATCACGACTTAAAATTACATTATAATAAATATTTTACATGCGTTGACTTGCCATTTTGGTAATTAAGCATGAAGAGCTATACTAACAACTTTTGTGTAAATAAAATTGTATTCCTTTTGAAATTTTTAAAAGAAATTTTTTTTTATTTTCTCAAAGAGAAGTATTAAATCAACCCATTAAAACTTGGGTGTTAAGAACTTTCACAAAAATTCTAATCAAACTAATTTTTTCAACAGTGCTATTTCAAGAATATATAATTAAATCTCATGGCATTTTTTTTTAAATTGAAATCTGCAAATTAGTAAATTTCAAATGATTTAATTTAACCACATGCCATGACAGTAAGCTGATATCATAAGCAGAATAAGCTCATAAACGCGCATGTACATACATACATACATAATTGATCATTACTACCCTATTTCAAAATTACGGTTCAGCTTCTGACAACATCCTTATTATATATGTGGGACCTATTATCCATGAGTACGGGATCCTACAGTTTAAAATCGATTCCGAACTGTACATCTCTTTTAAGACAGTAAGAAAGAACAAAAACTAAACACTTCTTTTACCTTCAGTTTATAATTTGCTCCTCATAAGCTAAAACCAAAATTATATTCTTATGGTTTTGTGTAAATTTGTTTAAACATTATGGTTTCTAGCCAATAAAGACTTAGCGACCACTTAAGGCAAATATAACCCTTTACTAAATACTCAATTTAGAAACTATTCTTTTTTCTGGTCTCATTTTGTTCCTCTCTTTCTTTAGTTTCCTTTTTTCTGGACATTTTTATTTTATTTTATTTTATTTTATTTTATTTTATTTTATTTTATTTTATTTTATTTTATTTTATTTTATTTTATTTTATTTTATTTTATTTTATTTTATTTTATTTTATTTTATTTTATTTTATTTTATTTTATTTTATTTTATTTTATTTTATTTTATTTTATTTTATTTTATTTTATTTTATTTTATTTTATTTTATTTTATTTTATTTTATTTTATTTTATTTTATTTTATTTTATTTTATTTTATTTTATTTTATTTTATTTTATTTTATTTTATTTTATTTTATTTTATTTTATTTTATTTTATTTTATTTTATTTTATTTTATTTTATTTTATTTTATTTTATTTTATTTTATTTTATTTTATTTTATTTTATTTTATTTTATTTTATTTTATTTTATTTTATTTTATTTTATTTTATTTTATTTTATTTTATTTTATTTTATTTTATTTTATTTTATTTTATTTTATTTTATTTTATTTTATTTTATTTTATTTTATTTTATTTTATTTTATTTTATTTTATTTTATTTTATTTTATTTTATTTTATTTTATTTTATTTTATTTTATTTTATTTTATTTTATTTTATTTTATTTTATTTTATTTTATTTTATTTTATTTTATTTTATTTTATTTTATTTTATTTTATTTTATTTTATTTTATTTTATTTTATTTTATTTTATTTTATTTTATTTTATTTTATTTTATTTTATTTTATTTTATTTTATTTTATTTTATTTTATTTTATTTTATTTTATTTTATTTTATTTTATTTTATTTTATTTTATTTTATTTTATTTTATTTTATTTTATTTTATTTTATTTTATTTTATTTTATTTTATTTTATTTTATTTTATTTTATTTTATTTTATTTTATTTTATTTTATTTTATTTTATTTTATTTTATTTTATTTTATTTTATTTTATTTTATTTTATTTTATTTTATTTTATTTTATTTTATTTTATTTTATTTTATTTTATTTTATTTTATTTTATTTTATTTTATTTTATTTTATTTTATTTTATTTTATTTTATTTTATTTTATTTTATTTTATTTTATTTTATTTTATTTTATTTTATTTTATTTTATTTTATTTTATTTTATTTTATTTTATTTTATTTTATTTTATTTTATTTTATTTTATTTTATTTTATTTTATTTTATTTTATTTTATTTTATTTTATTTTATTTTATTTTATTTTATTTTATTTTATTTTATTTTATTTTATTTTATTTTATTTTACTAATTTCTCAAATAATTTTGGGATAGCAAAATTTGTGGACAATAAGTTGCTAGTCATGATGAAATATAAATTTTCCTTCTTTTGTTTTTTTTTTTTTTGTTACTTTTTTATGTTTTTTCTTTTTACTCTCTGCCTTTTTTTTATGCAATTTAATTCATTTCATTCTTTTTTAGTCAATCGTTACTAGAAATTTACAAAGAGAAATAAAAGTACTGCTTGATTTTTAAAACCATGTCAATGCAATGTGTTGGGAGGTAGGCAAGCAGAATGGTTGTTGTGCTCCATTTGCTATACCATCTCTGTAAGTCAAGTGATTGGTTTTTCATCTTGCTATCAACACCAAATTGGATTGTCGTTTCTGATGCCTTTGCATTTATCTCTGCAGCTGGTATTGTAGAAATTGCATGCTTGACATACAACTGTGCTACTGTCAAAGTCATCACAAAGTTCAAATCCTAGCATGTTGTATGTATATATAACTTGCATAATGTGGAAAATAGTTTTAATAAAAGTGTATCGGATGGCATATTAGTTATAGAACCGTTTAAGTGTATGTGAGTAAATGTTTAAAGAGAAAACGATTTCAGCAAACATGGCACTCTAAGTCATTGAATCAGACACTCATATTCGTAAGGATCAGAGTTGTAAATGAATTATTCTTTTTTGATTTCAATTCATTACGAATTAGCTAAATTTTGAATTAATTCTTTTCAACCAAAAAAAAAAGAATTGAATTAAATTTGAATCAATTCATTTGAATTTAGCGAACATGAATTGCAATTCATTTTTTAATTCAAAAGAATTAGTAAAATGAATCGCAATTCAATTTTAATTCATTTGAATTGAAATGATTTGGAATTAATTTAAATTGATTAATTCAATTGAAGTAAACTTGGTGTTTGGAGTTTAGTTCTTCAAGATAAATTGAAATTAATGTAACAAAGAGAATTATTATAAATAAGTAATAAATGCTTGGATTAAAAGTAATAGACAATGAATGGGTGATTCAATATTAATAATGGATATATATTTATTATAGAGTATCGAATAGTAGTAATTGGAAAAAGGGTGATGCTTTTGCATTGCAGTCTTTTTTTTCAGAATCAATTCAATTCAAATAAATTGGAAATGTATAACAAAATCATTTTTCGAGTTAATTCAAATGAATTGGTAAAATGAATTGCAATTCATATTTTAACTCATTTGAATTAATTCAAAATCAATTCAAATAAATTGGGAATGAATTGCAATTCATGTTCCCTAAATTCAAATGAATTGATTCAAATTTAATTCAATTCGTTTTTTTGGAGAAAAGAATTAATTCAAAATTTTACCAATTCATTGCATTCATGAATTAATTCAAAAATTAATGATTCGTTTACAATTCTGGTAAGGATATATGTACATGTAAACACCCTGTATTAAAGGTAACTTTGTGTTGTTACATTAAGTTTTCCTTTTACGTATACAGTTATAGAAATAACGAACCCCATTTTTTGTTTCTGTGTTGTTTTCGTTATTGGCAGGAGGTAGAAGAAATTTGTTAGATTAAAAATATATTTATATAAAGGGTCTTCATACAGTAGACTAGAAAAACTTGCTATATACATATTTAACCAATATACTTCAAATAAAAAAACTCCTACATTGGAAATTTTCTAGACTTGAGTTAAAAATATTTCTTTATTTACTTATTTTTTTTTGTTAATAAACTGTAGTGTTGCGGAAGCTATTTTTCACGCCACAAAAGTTGTTAGTAATCTGCTCCAAAATCAAAAATATATCTAATCTATCATAAAAGAACGACATAATTTGTAGTTGATGTCCGTTTTTTTTATTTGAGACCAATACTCAGGGGTAAACCCTACTAAATGCTTTGCATTGTATTGGAATTTTTGTAAAAGGCAGTACGCAAAATTTTTTCTTATATTATTATTAAGCGCCTTAGGAATGAGACAAATTGCTAAGAATTGATCAGTCAAAGGCCAGTGTTATACCTCACCTTTGAACGATCAACAGGAATTGCCTCATCTTTGCATGTTGATTGTCTGGTGAGTGCCTTCGGTAAGTAGGTTTAGCTGATATCTGCTACTACCCAATAGGTGGCGCTTTTCTCCTGATCATTCGTTTTTTGTTGACATTGGATAAGGTGGAATAGAGTGGAAATGTCAGGGAACCGTTACTTTGTAGATGGACTTCTTGAAAGAGGGGGAAAACGTATATTTTTTTTTTAAATTATAATTTTGAAAAAACCGCAAACTAACTTTTTAATTTTTCACATTTGCTGGGATTCGAATCTGGGCTATTTGAGTTGGTTTTTAATGCATGAACATCAAGAGCGCCAGCTTACTGTATATTTTTAAACCCTAAGACAAAGACTCATGGTTCTCATGAATAAAAATTTATATACGAAACATTGCTGCAGGAAGCTAGGCTATAACCCTGAAATAGGATTGTATTGCTAATTACGTTTATATGTAAATCAAAGACGATAAGATATCATCATATCGAGTGAGCTTACATGTGAAGAAAATTACAAAGATTGAAACTTATAGGATCAAAAAAAAAAAAAACTCGGCATATGACTTAATGAATATGCGTTACCCATATTGCAGTCATTTGCATTAATAAGAGAATATCGTTGAAAAGTATCGAAAAGAAAGCAAGTGATGCTATATATGTAGCTATGCTATACATTTCAATGCTACCTAAAGTGGTTTGTGATGATACTCTTTTAGAGCGGTCCCTGAAAAAGAGCGAAATCAAAAGTAGCAAGTTTTGAAATGAGAGCCTCCTGGTAGAAAAAATTTGACTCATTGAAAACATGTAGAGTTATGACGTTATTTTTAACAAGCCTATGAATAAGCCCACATTACTTCTTATAGGACAGAGGCAACACTATATTTTAATTTTATTTGGAAATACTAAAGTTTCCTATTACATTAAAAAAAAAAAAAACAATTATTAGTTTGTGTTTGCACATTTAACTTTTGCTCACGTAATTCATGATATTGTTATATATTAAGTTTTAAGTCTGTATACGATATAGTAATACAACAGTTATAAGTTGAGTTAATAAATGCACTTTTAAAAAAAGTGACTAGTCAGACAGTAGGTCATACACTAGCTCTTGCTAGTAACTCTCATATGAGTATCACGCAAAATGAAAAAATAACAAAGAAAACATATTTACTGTTGTTGCCTTCAAAATATTTCAAACTAAAATTCACATATGCCAGTCAGTCAACCAGTTTAACTTCAAAGTAACTTCTGTTTTATTGTAGAATTTAGTTTGTTTAAAATTTTTTTAGTATGTTTTTATTTTTTATAATGGATTTGTATGACTTACAATTGTAGCTTAAAAAGTTTCAGAAAAAAATAAAAAAAATCCAAGTAAACGAGTCCGTTAGGAAAGAATTTCATACATTCAAGGATAATCGTTTAGCATACACTTTAGAGTTTTGCTGACAGTCTTTTCGCTAACATACAAACACACTCTCTCTTTTCTGTTTACTTATTGTCTTACATATGTACAGAAGTACGTCAGCTATTGGCTGAGTATGCCAGCCCATTAGAGGTATACTCTTGAACTCTTTTGTCGTTGAAATTCTTTTGAATTCAATGTCGATGGCCGCTTAACAAATATCGTTAAAGTTTTTCCCATAAGAAGACAGTAATAAATTTTTTTAAAATTTTCAAGATAATAATATATATTTTCATGTCTTCTTGTCGGTTTCAATTACTTGTCATGAAACGAAATAATACGAAATAATAATGAATTTTTTTGTTTTTTTTGTTTTTAAGTTTAAAACACTTTTAAGCCCATTATTACAACTTGCCGTTAGTTAAAGGCAGGATTTGATCAGACCGATAAATAGCTTTCTGTTATTACAAGTTAACTTTAGCCTAAAGGTAAGGCAATCTTCCCAATAACTTTATCGGTCACTTTAGGTTAAAATTTATTTCTAATAACAGAAAGCGATTTATCTCTCCGATAAAATCCTGCCTTTAACTAACGGCAAGTTGTAATAATGGCCCTTAGTGTAATAGATAAAAATAATAAAAAAAAAATATTTCAATTCTAAACAAAATTTTCATTGTATGTAATGCTTACATATGAATCATGCCTTTTTGGCAACAGCTCTTCTTATAATAACACATTTCCTATTTTATACTGGCCTATTGGAAGAGGTGGCTATATACTACCTGGCACTCCTTAGATGACATCATTATGCTATCTGTGCGGTTAAACAGGATGTTGTAGAGATATCTGATATTGGTGAGGGTGACATCCTAAAATATTTCAATCTTACGAACTGGATATAAAAGACATTTCAACCGTGGTCACAAGTGCCATTGTATTTTTCAAAACGACGTCGACTATGTCGCTACATGGATATTTTATCAAGACCGACACTATGGATTACACAACGGAAAATTGTGAAAACTTATGTATACTTGTTAGAAATAAGTTATTTTGTAAACTGCAAAACACGCCAACATCAAGGACCATCCAGTGCACAGTGGGGCCACACATCCGTTTTTGGGGCAATAAATCACAGAAAACAACTAGTCCTTTCAAATTTCGTACAGGTGATAATAATGAGCTTCTAAGTCTTCAGTAAAAAATTCAATACAATCAGGCTGTGCCACGCTCATTTCTAGTAGGTTAATTAATGTGAAGCTGCGGTTGAAGATTACTGAAAAATAATGAGATTTTGACTTCCAATTAGGTTACTATAAATACTCACCAAAGGCTTACGTCAACATTTCAAATCAATCCGCCTAATGCCACACTCCCCTCTATAATTTTTATAATTTTAAAAATTTTTGCTTGACGACCAAAATTCCGTTGTTGTCTTTATATGATTGAAAGTCAGAAAGTGTAGCAAAGCAAAACATGACAACTTTAGCCAGCAGAAAATTTTTCAAATTTGGAAGCAATAAATAAAATTGTAAGCAATAATGGAAGCATTATATTGTGTTTTACACATTAAAGCTTCCAAATATGTTACACGATAAGGGAATATTTTTGACCTTTTGTACTGGTTGCAATAAATTTGCATTTTTATTGCATTTTAGCGGCTTATTTCATATAAAAGTCATGCATTATTGATGCGCATGTGTAAGTGATTGTTAACAATTTCTCCCTTACAAAATAGCTTACTGGTAAGCACTAACTTCTGCTGGTTAACTGCTCGGTATGTCGTCATGAGTTGCCACCTGACTTTAATTTTTAATTTTTAAGTGTTTCAAAGTTTTAAGTATAAAATTCTATTATTATCTTTTTTAAATGGTTGATTTGTAAAATTGACTTTTTGCCTCAAAAACCTGTCATTGGGCTCATAGTGCAGTGTCTGTCTGTGCAGTGTCAAAAGGTAAAGATGACTAGCTTTTGATCAATATTGCTCCGGTCATTTTTCTAATTGTTACAGATTTCACAGTTTTTAATATATTATGGACTTATTGACTTTAGTTTAGAAATTTATTGTGTCGCTTATTTAATTGCTTAAAAAGTCACATTTATTCATTTAAAATATCAGACAGACACTTCTGCCATTGTAAAAAAATTAGTCAAAATAGAGAGACTTGTCTGCCTCGGTGTAAATTTTAAATTATTTAGATAATTATGATTAATTAAGTAAAAAAAAAGGTTTCAAATAAGGTTTTTTTATAAATAAAATCCAAAATAAATTCTCAAAAACTACTGTAAATTAAGATTAAGCATTTGCTGCAGTCTTCAATTTATAATTAGATTGAAGGGTAGTGTTAAATCACATTTATGCAACAGTGTTTTAACCCTTATCCTGTACCTAAAAAATAAAATGCATATGACATTAATGGGTCAATTTTGCCCAATACAAAAAATTCAAATATATATTTTTTCTGAATAGTTTTTTTACATTCATGACACATTATATGTGTTTTGGAAAAGTTTTTACAAATTAATTTACTACAGCCTGAACACATGTTTGAATATTTAGTGCTGTTGGAGCGATTTGGCCAAAAAAGCAAAATGTTTTAGCAAGACTACTTTGTAATAAATATGTTCTGTGTGATATTTCTTCGTCTATTTGATTTATACCCAATTCTTCGAAAACAATAGGTCGCTTATATTTTTTATTTAGACTCTAGTTCGGACTGATCTTTAAGAAAACTGCATAGGCATTATAGGCTGATATGTTTGAAATGTTGTGATACTGTACCTGATGCCATCGATTTGATCGTCTCTTACATGTGTATGTTCTTATCAATTGGTGTATTGTAGGTAGGTCAAATGGCCAGTTGATCCTGAACCCTGATCAACTACAATTAGCACAAGGTGCCGTTTTGATGTGGTGTATTGTACCAACTCCAAATTACGTATCATTATAAAAGTGAATGATTTCGGGCTTTTTTGTATCACTTGCTGTGTTGTAATGTGCTCAAAGAGAAAATGTTCATAATTTTCTGGCAAATGTTTAATTTTTTCGAATAGTTCCAACCATTGAAATATTTCTTTTCAGCAACAACACCCAATACGCTGGAAGTAAAAAATGTATCACAGGTTACATTGTGCCGATTAAAATCTTTGATTAGGTCGAAGCAAATACGACTCCCCGGACACTTTTCCGCTATATAGACAGACAAAATGATTGATGTATTTTTTTCATATAACATGTTAATTAAAAAAAATTTTTGTTTTGATTAAATATTTAATTGGTTTGATTAACTTTATAATGTTTTATACAATTTTACTTAAATACCTTTAATTAATATTACAATCAGCTTAATTCATATCATTAATTTGTTTACTGGTGAAAAAATAAGTGACTTGGTATCACAAATTTTTTAATTGAAACACATTTTTATATTTTTCTGTGTACTTGTAAGCGCTATAAAGCTCACAAGTAAATAAGTACTGCTTTTAATCCCATAACGACTCCAAGACTCCATCATGGGATCGATATACACCAGCTAACAAAAGAAGTCCAGAATATGCTTAGACAGTGATATTGTCGAGAGAAATCCAATTATTTCCAAATACTGATTGACCTAAACTCAGTCGTTGAGTAATATAAATGCTTAATTATATGCAGATTAGTCATATCAATAACTAATTTAATTAAACATAATTTTATGCTGTCTGCTTTACAAATAGCATAATGCGTAGGTCCAGGAGGAAGACTCAATGTTTTGCTTTGCATGTCTTCCAACCTATTTTACCTCTGACCATATACATTTTCCATTTTTGGAATTGTATATTATAAATTTTTCCTTGATTAACATGATAAGTACAGGATAAGGGTTAATAAAAATTTTTACATTTAACTATTAAATCTTTTCCGCTTCAAGACAATAGTTTCGCTTTTCTCTGCGTGATTATAATTTTGCACAAAATTGAATTTGAATGCGATTTTATACTGAAATTGATTTGATTATATCGTTAAAATTAAATTTCTTGCTTGTGTTAATATTTTTGGTATTGGGGCTATAATCGGATTAAGCTTTGTAGCACCAGGTTTACTATAAATACATATACACTGACAAGTGCATATATAAATGTATCGCTTATTTAATTCAACGCGATGTGATGATATAAGAGCATTTGCATGCTATGAAGCATATCAAGGGCATTTAAATGATAGCAACACAACTCTAAACATATCAAATCAAAATCATTTGATTCATGGCCTAAAGCTTAAATAAAACTTACAGTTATATGCGAATTCTAACACATATCCACGCTAACGTTCATATAGAGCACATGTGTACTGCATACGGAAATATTTAAAAATATAAGCAGCCTTAGCAATGATAATCACAACCACTCAAGCAACAATGTTATCAATATCATTACAATAATTTTTTGTTGAGTATTATCTCATTGGAGAGAGAGAGAGAGAGAGAAATATTTTTTGCACACACCACAGATGGAAATCATGGTACAATTGTACTTTTTTTGGTACATTTTGGACCTTGTTGATACCGTGGTACTACCGCGGCTTACTTGGTACAATTTAAAAATATAAACGTTTCGCTGTATGGCAACATTAATTTGTTGTACGTTTTTTTTCTTCTTTTTAATGGTCAGCTTTTGTGCTTTTGTTGCAACGTTGTTGTACTAGGTATTTTTGTTAACTACATGTGTTGTTACTGCCGTCTTCATTACACATAAAATGCTGTTAAAACACGATCTTATGAAAGCGTTGTTAGAACAAATGCTATAACAACCATGTTAAATTTTGACAAATCATACAAATTATTCAAGTATTTCCTGTGTTTGGTCAAAGGTATCACAAATGAAAAATGAGTTTAATGAGTTCATGTTTCCAGATATTTCAAGAGTTGTAACAGGCATTCTATCTATTCCACATTCGTTGGCCAACGTCGAACGTGTTTTTTCTTTCCAAAACCTAATAAAAACAAAGGAAAGAAATAGACTACATGTTTCCACTGTCTCCAATTTGATACAAACTAAAGATTTATTAAAGTCAACAAATTCATGTTGCTTCGATTTTAAAATAACAGAAAATTTTTTATCTAAAAATATTTTATAAATAATTATTTTAATAACTGATCTCAAGAATTGAAAAGACTAATGTATGTACCTTTATGTATTTAATATTTATTATTTTTATGTTATTTTTTATTGTATACTTCTGAATTTTTATACACACTTTGGTTAAGTTTCTGTTTTTAATAAATATTAAAAAATGGTACCGTCATGGTATGAAAAGTACATTTTGTTTTCATAGTTGGTACAATATCATAAAAGCAATTTTCCATCCCTGCCACACACCCCCTGACACAGTTAATCGCAGACTAAACATGTATGCGTATTTAATTTTTGTCTTGTTTTTAGCTCTGAAAGGAGGTTACAAACTGGATTTGTATTATTCCTCTCTTTTTTTTTTTTTTGCACTGTGTAATTTGGAATGTTTCTCCAATAGTGGTCCTTAAGCTTATTAAAATCGCTAAAATTTTTGAATTTGTGGGATAATGCCACATATAAATTGATTTCAGTTAAATTACCTTTGTGCCTCCAGCACATTACATTTGTGTAAGTTTATAAATTAAAAAATAATATAAAAATGTAATATAAATTCATTAATTGTAGAAAAAACAGAAAATGTTAAAAAAAATAAGCTTTAGAACATTATTTAAGTAATTTCCGTAAACAACATAATTGGCTATTACAACCCTGTTTCAAGATTACGGCCTAGCTTCTCACAGCGCCAATCATGTGTGTGTCCATTCTTATCCATGAGTACCGGAACTTACGAAACTTGTAAATCTCAATCAATTACTCTGAGAGGTTTTGCCAAAAAACAAAAAAAAAAAAAACAAAATCTGAGAGGTGGCCCCCGAATAAAATATTATTTTTTTGAAGTTTCTTTTTTTTACAAGCTGAGGTTTCAATCCGACCTCTATATTGTATATGTTACCTAAAATTCGGTATTAGCAACCCGAAAACCCCTCCCTTACAATTTTGACCAAACAATTTGGTAATTTTACTTGAAGAGCATTTGAATAATTTAAAAAATACTCTACGTCAGTAATTTTAAATAATTTCACCAGCAAATGTTTGCAGTTTTTCTATTGTTCCCTTTTTCTATTTTATCCACATTAACCTTGATAGTTGGAGATTGTGACACTTGAGGCTGCGACAAATATATCTGAAAATCTGATTTCAAGTCTCAATTAGATTATTGATAATTTTTTAATATAATTTAGTTCTGATTTTTTAAAACTTTAAATAATAAAACAAATAAAAACTTGTTTTTCTATTTAATTTTCTTCTGCTATACGTGGATCTAAACAAACAGAATTTCATTTTCATTGCCTTTGTAAAGCATACACCTAAACACACAAAAGCAGTTTACTAAAACATACAACCAATACAATGCACTGCATGAAAAAAAAAACTGGAATCCGTAGGGAAACCGAAGAAGAGGAAGGTCTGCACATACATGGAGGCTCCAAATCGACACCAAAATTGCGACCATGAATAAAAGTTGGGGCGAAATAAAATCTCTTGCCACGGATAAATCACGCTGGAACGTGTTTGTATAGGTCCTATATATATTATTCAGACCCAGCACAAATGCATGACACTGCGACCTATAACATCAATTGTGTCCTTTTGTGTCTACTGTTTGTTTAGCAGACCAACTGCCTTCCTTATCAACACCAGCAGATCCGAAACTTTAGTGATGGATGTGTCCGTTAGTGAAACAAAAGAAAACAAACAAAGCAATGATTAAATTATTAATAATTTAATGGTGTAGTTCCATTCATGGATGCATTTGCATAAAAATACATATTTAATTGGGTAGTAAATGATAACTAAACTCAATGGAATATATTTTTGACACAACATATCGTCGCAAGAATTAAAGAACGATCCAAAAAACCTGTGGGAAAGTAGAACAAAGACACTGGTACGCAGACGACGTAAGTGAATTTCTTTTCATCATAGAAATCTACCAGATTACCGGGACCAATCGACGTGTATTTTTTTTCTGATAAAAATGATACAAAAAACGTATTTTCGATTTTTTGTCAGTTACAGCGTTCCTTTATTTTTGCGACGGTATGATTTTCTATTTTTTTGTTTAGAGTCTATATAATAATTTAAAATGTTAGTTTTATATATATTTATTTTGTTTTTATTAGTGCTGTCATCTACTATGTCCTATTATTTTCATCAAATCAAATGCAAATAAGTGCTCAGTCATAAATTGAAATTGATGTTTAAGCATTGAATAGATGATGAATTGATATATTTCATCAACCAATATTCATTATTACTTTAGCAAACATTTTGTATGTGGTTGTGGGAATACATAACAACAGAGTCTTGAAGGGCTAAAAACATTGCTACTAAACCCCTACAGAAAAAGTGTGGGTAAATTAATTCTAAGTGTTAATCGCCCCCTTATAATTGTTAGATTCCAAAGTTTAAATTTGTAAAATAAAGATATATGAAAATATTATTTCTTTTTGGGACTACCTCTCAGCAGTCTTCTGGCAAAAGCTCTGAGAATAACTAATTGCCATGAACAAGCTTCTCAAGTCTGTCCTTCGGAGTCGACATTAAACTATAGGTTCCGATACTCATGGATAAAAATTAACACACACAACATTGTGCAACGAGAAACTAGGCCGTAAGCGTGACACAGAGTTGTAATAGCCAATTATGTATGTATGTATGTCATAACAAGGGATATACTCTTTTCAGAATCCTTTTTGTAATATATAATGATAACGTTGTAGGTACTTTCGGTACAAATTTTGATGCGATCAACCGCATACATTCATTAACCGATTGTCAAAGACTATTGAGGGTAAAGTAAGCATACCACAGAAAAAGCTAATTGCCGAACACAATGCTGACCTCAACAACCTGTTGATAAATGCGTGCAATATAAAATTCTCTTTTTACGGAACGATTAATTCTTGTATTGTAAATACATGGAAGCTTTGTAATAGTGCTAACACTAAATGCATTGATCTCGTGAATTTTAGGCGTGAAATTGTGCGTAATACTTACAAAATTATTACATTCGTGCAATGGAACCAAGACGTTTAATTGTATTGGTTGTAGCAATAGTGGCAAAACACCACTATCTAAAATCTATATCAACTAAAATGCAAATTATGTCGCGGTTGAATTCAATAGAAAAAAGAAAACATTATTGGTGATAAAATTATTCCTTCATATCTCTGTATTCTAGGCAGCTCTCATTTGTTACAGCTTAAACCAAATGAACACCCAAAATGAATGCTGTCAAATCCACAATTCAAATGCAGCAGATCAAGAATGATGATGTTTGTGATAATGACAAAAATGGTATGTGATGCAATGAGACATGCCTGAACATATTAAATGGCGAATGGCAACAGGGTGATAGAGGTAAACACCACTAACCACATATACAACCCAAACCTTTATGAACAAACAAACCAAGTCTCGTATATTGAATAATCACAGATTACGATTAAGAAGGAAACATGTTTGTTATAGCAATTAACACAGAAAGATTACGAGTATAAAGTACCCTTAACCATCACAGATTTTATTATATAAGAGCTCTTGTGCATGGGTAAAATAATTCTGAAGTTTAACAAGTCAATGAGTTTTGTTCTCTCTTTAGATATTAATGCCCGTATTCATAAAAACTATTTTAGGCTTATTGATGCTTTATTTGACAAGTATTGCATAGAAATTTGTCAAATAAGTCCTCAATAAACCTTAAATAGTTTTTATGAATACGGGCATAAGTTGTTTGGCAGTCGTGTAACGTGCTCAAATTTGTTTTGTTTGTAAGTGTTTCCATATTAGGGATAAAACCCACAGGATTTTTTTTTTTCAAATGAGCTAATTCCAATGTTTTTTTAAACATAAAAATCAAATTCAATCAAATGCATATGCACATACTCGCCCCGCAGCTGCACTGGCAGCTCTGCTAGATTTAAGCCCACTTCATACATACTTATTATAGTGTGCAACAAAGCCATAGAGACCGCGATTAGGTATATGGGAGATAGGTCAAACGCTAGACTTCCACGGAGGTATTGTGACCTAGCCAGCTGATTGGTTGGCAACTCATTCCTTGACTGTCCATTGGATAGAATCGGGAAACTCTATGACTTTTAAAAGTGATTTAGGATACAATTTAGTAATTACAGTGAATGGAGCAAATTAGAGGCATCATACTATATAAAAGAAAGAACTATTCGGAGGTATATGGGTGGGGGGACTAAGATTGAAGGCGGCACAGGAAAGACTGAGCCCATGTGAAAAAAACTAGTATCTTCCAGGCTGAGGTTTATGTTATTTGAAAGATCAGCTGAATTCAACCTGGACAGAAAATACAAAGGACAGGAAATAGCCATACTATCTGACAGTCAGGCTGCCATTCGAGCACTTGGCTCTTATGAAATCAACTCTAAGCTATTATGAGACTGACTTGTGAAACTGAACTGGCTTGGCAGGGACAATAAGGTAAGCCCACGCTGGGTCCCTGGTTATGCGGGCATTCAGGGGAATGAAATGGTAGATGAATTTTCCAGAAAAGAAGCAGCTATGCCATTGATAGGGCCAGAACCTTTCTGTGGAATAGGAAGGGGAGTTTGGAAAGGCATACTCAGGGCCAAAGAAGACAAGGAGAAACACTTGCTTTTCTTGGGTCAACCTGGCCAGAGATTCCAAAATTTTTCTTAGTAACTATACTAGGAGAAGATTTGAGTGGAGCATTAAATTCTCTAGGAATAATCTGAGAAAACTTGCGGGACTTCTTACCGGGCACTGCAGACACAATGGACACTTAAATAAGACAGGAATCGCTTCGAGCGATATGTGCAGATTCTGCGACGAGGCGGTCGAGTCATCAGAGCACATACTAGGCAACTGTGCGGTATTGATGCACAGTAGAAAGAGGTATTTCGGTGATTATTGAATATCAGATGGGGGTTTGTCAGAATTGGCACCGGCTGATATTTCGAAATCCATCAAGGCGACAAAACTGGCGTAAATACTATAAAACCCTAGTTAAGTTCAGGGCTGTACAATAGATGTCAGATCGAAATACTTTAGTACCTTCTTTATGAATGAACTAATGAATGAAAGCACATATTCCACTCAGGGAAAAAAGCAGTAGAGTCAAGTTCGTTTGTACTTACTTTGTTAACGGTTGGTATCAATATTTCAATAACAAGTCGGTATCACTGTATTACCCACGGTTATTGTTTTGATAACACGCTGCTCCCTTCTTGTTGCCAATTTTTCTTATTTTAATAATGCACTGTTCTTAATTTGATATCGTAATCGTACTTCTATCAATTTTGTTTTTAATTTCATACCATATCGTTCATGATCCGATAAAAAGTCGTTCCTAATGTAATAACAGACCGGTCTTAGTTTATTAAATTATGGTATTTTTATAAAATTTATTCAAAATTTTACTAGCAGTTGTACTTTATTTATTAGCTTATGGTATATTGTGTCGTTTGTTCTGATCTTGATAAGGGGGGGCTCATGGCATAGTGGTAAAGCGCTCGCACATAAACTCACACGACCAAGATTCAATCCCAGCAAAGGACAAAATTATAAAAATAAAATATTTGCGGTTTTCTAAAATTACAATTTAAATTAAATATAAACGCAATTATTAGTAGTCGCCATGGTCTAGTGGTTAGTGTGTTGGCTTACTAAGACATGAGCCCTGGGTTCGACAGCCAGCTCCGACATCTTTAAAAAAAAAAGAAATATGAAAAATATTTCTTTCGGCGACTACCTCTCAACAGTCTTCTGGCAAAAGCTCTGAGAGTAACTAATTGCCATGAACAAGCTTCTGAAGTTTGTCGTTCGGAGTCGACATTAAACTGTAGGTCCCGGTACTCATGGATAAAAATTTACATACACAATATGAGTGCTGCGAGAAGCTAGGCCGTAATCCTGACACAGGGTTGTAAAGGCCAGTTATGTATGTATGTATTAGCAAAAAACCTCATAAACTTAATTTTTAATAGTGGTAGAGCGCTCGCACAGAAACTCACACGACCAAGGTTCAATCCCAGCGAAGAACAAAATTATAAAAATAAAAATTTGCGGTTTTCTAAAATTGCAATTTAAATTAAAAAAAAAAATTTAATTTAAAAAACTAAGAGTCCCCCCCCTCCAGCAAGACCATCTGCAAGAAACCGCCCCCTGACATTTCTAATCCATTCCACCAGAAACCAATGATCAGGAGTACAGCGCCACCTTCTGGGAAGATAACAGCTAATCTACTGAAGACGCTCACCATTCACATTTAAACATCCACCGACAGATGAGGAAATTGCTGTTTGATCATTCGAAGGTGAAGGTATAACACTGGCTCTTGAGTGGAAAATTTGACAGCAACATGCTTCATCAACAAAAAAAACGCGCAATATATACAAACATCTATGAAAAATAAAACCTTTTATCAACCATCTTCACATTCCAATACAATGCACACTCCATGAGTAGTGGTTTACCTGGAGTATTGGTCTTTAAAAAAAAAAAAGGCATTAAGCGTACTTTGATACCGAAAGTTAACGAAAAATTATTTACGATTCATTCTTAATTTGATATCATTCATTAGCAATTTTAGAACGCCTTTTTTCCCTCTGTGTATGTTTTTTCACAGCTTAACAGTTTAAGCCAAATATTTTTAAATTTTAACGGGTCATGTAAGATAATTAAAGAATTGAATTCTTAATTCAAAACAAATAATTTTATTTTCAGATGATTCTTTGTTTTTTCTGAATTGTCTGCAAACCAACTGTCTGTCATATATGTGTTTTTCTTATATTAAAATGGCAAATGCTTACATATTTAAAAAGAAAAAAAGCTATTTTCAATTACATCCAAATAACAGAGCAGAGTAATATTCTCAGGCTTAAAAGAAGAGGTAAGTAATAGAATTATTTTTAGCCAATACATAAGGATGGAAAAATAGAAAATGTAGAAACCATGTTTACAACAAAACAAAATTTATTAAAATATTTTTAATAATACAGTGAACAATTATTCAGAACCAAATGGAAGTTTGAATAAATATTTAATGATTCATGAATATTATTTTTCTGTTTGAGTTCACTTTTACTACATATTTCACCATACACACCCTTATGTAGTGTTCTTTTATTTTGTATTACCAAGTTAAATAAAATATGTTCTTTTTTATTTTGCCATTTTACATATTTTCCTTTGCATAATTTATTGATTTGAGTGTGTGTGTTGGTATAGCTTGCTTATGTGTTTCATGATGTATGTACACACATGCAGTCTAGTTAAAAGCATTTTGACATTATTAATATTATTATTAGTGTTAGTATGGTAATGTCATTAGAGTGGCTTCTTCTACTACATTTATTATCGTTGTATGTTGAGCGGCAAAACAAGTACTAACACATCTCGACATACATAGACACAATCTATATACATATTTCACTCCAATTTTTCTAGTTACTCCTTCACATATCCGTATGTCTGCTATACACAAAAACTCTTAAACTTAAAAATACAAAGTCAAGCATTAAAAGTATAATAAAACACAAACTTTATCAATAAATATAATTCGAGGGGAGGGTTGGCATTTAGACATGTAAACAAAAAAGAGCTAGTAGGAGGGAGAAAGTGAAGTGAACTTAAACTTACAGAAATACTTAAAAAATTAAAAAAGCAAATAAAATTACAGAGCGAAAGACATTTTTATAAGTACATACATACATATATAATTGGCCATTACAATCCTGTGTCAGAGTTACGTCCTAGCTTCGCCCAGTACTCATATTGTGTGTGTTAATTTTTATCTATGAGTACCGGGACATACAGTTTAAAGTCGACTCCGAACGACAGATTTGAGAAGCTTTTTCATGGCAATTAATTACTCCCAGAGTTTTTGCCATATTTCATATTTTTTTTTCAAGATGTCAGAGTTGAGATTTGAACCCAGCGCTATTGGCTTCGTAAGCCAACACATTTACCACTAATTTAAGGTTGTGGATTCTTATAGCAAACAAAAGAGACTGAATGTAAATTATTTTATTAAAATGAAAACTTTAATTTAAGTTTTTTTCCGTTAGTTCTAGTATCTGTTTTGAACATTTTCTTTGATTTAAAACAAAGCCTAATAAATACGACCATTAAGAAGTTTTGGGATATATTTTAAAAGTTAATTTTGGCACCCGCAGCCAAGAGCAAAGAAGAACGATCTTTGTCCTTTTGGTTAATTTTTCCAGAATCATAATTACAAAACTCTTGATGATCTATTTGTTTCTATCATTCGAAGAGCTACTTATTTAGTGAAAAGTTTCGCATTCGTTGGAACACTGGAACGCCCAGTCGGGTCTCAGATACGCCAAGGCTGTGATTCGTCCGCAATTTCGGAGTAAGTCTGATGTTCTAAAGTATAGAAGGCCAGACCTAAAAATCCTAATGGATTTCCTTATGTGTCAGTGTAGTATAAAAGCACATTTGATGAGAATGGCAATCACAGATGTAGATGTTTGTAGACTATACTCACAAGCATCAGAGACAGCAGTGCACATATTATGTGAATATTCGGCTCTTAATAGATTTAGGTGGATGTGTTTAGGGAGATATATGGTTTCACTAATGGACACATCCATCACTAAAGTTTCGGATCTGCTGGTGTTGGTAAAGAAGGCAGTTGGTCTGCTAAACAAAGAGTAGACACAAAAGGACAAAATTGATGTTATAGGTCGCAGTGTCTTGCATTTGTGCTGGGTCTGAATAATATATAATATATATAATATAATATATATAGGGGCTATACAAACACGTACCATCGTCATTTATCCGTGGCAAGAGATCTTATTTCGCCCCAACTTTTATTCATGGTCTCAATTTTGGTGCTGATTTGGAGCCTCCATGTATATGCAGGCCTTCCTCTTCTTCGGTTTCCCTACAGAAACCCTGACCAATAGTCAGGGGTAAACCCCTACTAAATGCTGTGCATTGTATTGGAATTATGGAAAGGACAGTACATATACATATTATTATTAAATATTATATTATTATTAAGCGCCTTAGGAATGAGACAAATTGCTGTGAATTGATCAATCAAAGGCCAGTGTTATACCTTCACCATTGAGCGATTAATAGCAATTGCCTCATCGTTGCATGTTGATTGTGTGGTGAGTGTGCCTTCGCTGAGTAGGTTTAGCTGTTATCTGCTACTTCCCAATAGGTGGCGCTTTTTTCCCTGATCATTCGTTTTTTGTTGACATTGGTTAAGGTGGAATAGAGTGGAATGTTGGGCAGTGGTTTCTTTGTAGATGGTCTTCCTGGAGGGAAACCTCTTATTTTTAATTTATAATTTTGAAAAAAACCGCAAACTAACTTTTTAATTTTTCACCTCTTCTAGGATTTGAACCTGGGTCCTTTGTGTTTTTGTACGAGCGCTCTAACCACTATACCACGCTATTGTCATTTAATGGTCTGCGAAAAATATTGCCGATTTATTTCCACTTGCTTCTTCGTATATCCATTATGCCTGGGAGTTGTCGTGCTTCGGCTGATAAACGGCTGTTTTTAATAAAATTCGGCCTGAAGATTCGCATTATTCTGCGAAAGCACTGATGAATGAACACCTGAAATTTCTTCATACTCCGGGGTGCTGCATTCCAGATTTCATAGTCATGAAGTAACACTGGTTTTACATTTGTTTTGAATAACTTTAGTTTAACCCGGCGCGAGGGATTTACTGCGCTCCAGACAGACTTTAAGCAAGCAAGCCTTGCTTTTAGGATGCGATTTTCAACGTCTTCCTTCGACGCACCCGTCTTTGTTATAACGCTACCTATGTAGCAGAAGGAGTGTACATCTTCTAAATTGTAGTCTTTGATACGGAATTGTTCTTGCCTCGCCACTTTAATGCGCAATGTTTTGGTCTTATTGGTGTTTATCCTCAACCCAGCTCTTTCCGTTAAACTCGATAATTCTCGTATCTTGTCTGCCATATCGTCGAAGTTGTGGATTTTAATACAGATATCTCAGCTCAAACATCTTGAAAAAAGAAGTATGAAAAAATTATTTCTTTCTGCGACTACCTCTCAGTAGTCTTCTGACAAAAGCTCTGGGAGTAATTAATTGCCAAAGTTTCTCAAATCTGTCGTTCGGAGTCGACTTTAAACTGTAGGTGCCTGTACTCATGAATAAAAATTAACACACACAACATGAGTGCTGCGAGAAGCTAGGCCGTAACCCTGACACAGTATTGTAATGGCCAATTATGTATGTATGTAATACAGATATCGTCTGTATTGTCAAGGTCGCTTAGACTTTCATTCAGACCCCATCTTATACCTCTGCGATCTTGCATTGCCGTAGCCATAATGGAGTCAAGGAGTATATGAGAGGATACATCCTTCGTTCCCATGTGGAGTGCGGCAGGTTGTTTTATGGCATAAACTTTGAATTAGGGAGAGTAGTCTGGGCGGGATATCTTGCATATCATAGCACTCCATATGTCGTTATGATCCAGAGTGTCGAAAGCCTTTTCAAAATCGAAAAAGCACAGATAGACTGCTGATCGCCATTCAACCGATTGCTCTGATGTAATCGATACAGGACTTAGGAGACCTAACGCTTGCCTGCTAATTCCTTAGTGCTGGAGTTATTCAATCCGAAATTCGTTTGGCTATTATGTCTGCAATTACTTTATTAATCTGAATAATAAAAATTGTGAAAGTTTGAACTCAGTATACCGACTATGCCCGAATGCTTCTTTTTCTGGATTTTCTATAATTTAATTATATTTTTTCTCTATTTAAGTATTATTCTTTCTTACTAAATCTTCTTTATTAACTAAAAAAAAAGTAGAATTTAAATAAGAAAAATTAATATAAAAGTAAAAAAAAATGTTGTTCATATTTGTTGTCAATGCATTTCAATTAAAACAATATATTTATGGTTTTAATCTCTTCATTCAACACACAAATATATTTTTGCCAATAATAACTGTGTGCACTTGCATTAAGAAATATATTTACTTGTATACTCATCATATATGAATTTTAATAAATTAGTGTTTTCCACATGACAAAGAAAATAAAAATAAAAAAACAAATAACAAACTTTGCCAATGGACTTAAAAAAATGTGAAATTAAATTTAATTATAATCGTGTTAATTATACATTCAGCAGTAAAAACAGCAGAGAAATAAATGTACGAAATTGATAATGGAAATTAAATGGCATTTGTGAGCTGTTGGACAAATTAAAAGAAAAAAAAAAAAAACTAAATAATGAAAATACTTATTAAATAATGGAAAAAGTCAATGACCAGTACGTTAATGTGAAAATTATTTATTTCGTTAATTAATTGAAATTTACAGAATGGAGGTATAATTTTATATAAATAATGAACGTGTTTGAACAATTTGTATTGACAAGTGGATAGACTGCACAGAGAAGTGAAAATGTCGAAAAAACACAAGCCAGTATTTATAACTTTAATTGTTAAAAGAAAGCAGAGAGAACTGCAGTCTATTCCACAAAAACCGAATGATCAGAAGTACAACACCGCCACCTTCTGAAAAAATAACATCCAACCTACTGAAGACGCTTGCCACTCACATTCAACATCTACTGATAGTTAGGGCAATTGCTGGTGATCACTCATGAGTGAAGGTATAACAATGGCCTTTGAGATCTCCTGACTTTCTAAAGTATCCATAATTGGATATAATTTTCTTACAAATATGTAAAATTATACGAGCACAATTGCTTGTAAGAGAAAACAGATAAATTTTATTAATAAGTCAATAGCAATGGTCGAATTTAATGCGCGCAAGATTCAGTATTGTTTATCATGCATAGACATGATGGTGATTATGCACTCTTGTCGTCTGTAATTATGCCAGACACTCTTAGGAGTAAATTGTGATGTCCCTTGGAATGATCGCATATTTCTAGTATCGAAAGAAGCATTCAAGTGCCTCGGGTTTTTAAAACGGTGCAAGAAATACTTCACTCCATTTGAACTTCTAAATATTAACAAGACCTATAACCGATCTAATATTGAATACAACTCTTATACTTGTATATGGGCTGGTGCTTCAAAGTGTCGTTCGAGGTTTCTCCACCGTGTACAGAAAAGGGCAAAGCTGCTTATCAAAGACGGTAAAGTATCCAAATCTATGGATTCGTTGGAGTATTGGCTCAATGTGGGGTGCATTTCATTGTTCTATCATCATTTAAATTACTCAGTATTTTATTTACCAATTTAGATACTTTATATAATATAAGTAAACTAACGGACATAGTGTCTGCTTTGCCATCCAACAAAATAAAATAATAAACTTGCTGAATAAAGAATGAACTTTAATGCATTAAACACATAGGCAACAGCAAGCAGCAAGCAGCAGGCAGCAGGAAGCAAGTTGTCAAAATTAGATTACACACGTTTATATGGAAACCCTTATTTTAAAGGCAGCACAGCAAAACCCAAGACAAAATCCTTTGCTGCTGCTGTCCAACTTAGAATAATTTCTATTTTTTGAGGCAGCAAAAACTGATTAGTGATGCTAATGCAATATAAAATAAAATGTTAAATAAATACGACCTAAAAAATATTTTTAATTACAAACAAAAAATATTTATTTTCTAATAAAGATAATAACAATTAAAATTTATTTTCTAATAAATATAATAACAATTAAAAACTTTTAACATTACAAGTCGGTATTTATTTAATTAAATTTATGATTTTAAAGTAGGGTTTGGTGTCCCACAATGATCAATATGCATTGTTGTTAAAAATACATTTATAATATGATGGAAAATACGATGAAATGGCTGAAGGCAAAACAAACAAACTTAATACGTTATGTCTTTTAAAAAATATGCAAATGTGTGATGCACAAAATAGGTATCTATCTGATCAGGGGATTTATTTGGAACGGCTATGCAAAAATCATTTTTTTTCCAATTATAGCCAAATAATTTAAGACTAGACCAAAATTTTAATTTTTTTTTAAGAGCAAAAAATATATTTTGTTAATAAGTTTTATAAAGTTTTTTTAATAAAAACAAAAAAAAAAAAAAAAAGAAATACACAAAATAAAAATATATTTATATGTACAGTATTCCCCGGATAATTGCATACACTTAATTGCCTTTCACGCTTATTTACCTCAATTTCTAAATCTCCATATTTTTTCTTAATATTTTCTAATAAACTTCCACGGTTAATTAACTTTCGCTTAACTGCGTTATTCGCTAAATTACCTAAAATATATTTTCGCCAAAGAAAAATTTCACTTAAAATTTTCTCGTTTAATTACGCAAAATAATTATTTTGTAAAAACTTCAGCCTAGCTCAACTATGTTTTTATAGGCGTAAAATGTCCGTTAAATTTACTTTCAAACTACTTTTTTGATACAATCTTCCAATGAAAAAGGCAATTAACCGTATTCGTTTAAATGCTTTCCACACATAATTGCCCAAAAGTGTTGAATTTTTTGTTAAGGCAATTACCCGTGGAATACTGTATATACATTTCAAACAAGCGATTTTATTTTTGCGATTTCGTACACTTGAAAGTGGTATCACCGAAATATTTATATCAACAACAAACACATGTTCATTATTTTATTTGTTTTTTATTGTTTTGCTGTTGCTGCCTTCAAAATATTTATGCAGCCCATAGCATGACAGCAAATATAGACGGTTGCATTTGCTGCTTGCTGTTATCTATGTGTTAATGCTTAACTTGAAAAAAAAAAAAAAAAAAAACAACAGTAGGTTTGGCGCCTTCCTCATAAACTTCTATATATTTTGAGATCGTTCACAGCTAATCCTTCTGGATTTCGTCTGAATTACTTCGTGGTCGAAGAATGTGAATATATGGTAATGGTAGTTGTAGCATAGTATACCGGGTTTATGCTAGGGCTTTGTTTAAATCCAACTATACTATACGTACATAAAACACAAAAAATTTCAATAAGAACAGAGCTGGTGGTGCTATAAAACTAAATTAATTGTTAATTTCATTAACTTATGAAACACTCACATTTTAGTATATAAGTACAAGTTTACATTAACACCACGTAAAATATCTCGTATTGTGGCTTGGAGAGGGACGTAATGAATGTGCATGTACATATGTATATGCAAACAGCACTAACCCTGTAGGAAGAATGGTGTCAAATGTCCCAAAGTCATCATACTTGTCGCCTAATTTGTTGAAATTTTATATTTTTTAAAAAGTAGCAACCTCACAAAAATAAATCGCAAAGTTCTATAAGTCATAAGAGATATTAGTATTGGTTTATGAAAATGTAATGCTGATGAGAATATTTTAACAACATATATTATATAGAAGTACTCAATAGTTATTAAAATAAGTAATTGAAATTTCATTATTAGTATTACTTTTTTTGTAATAAAAAAATATAATTTGTAGCAACACTGAAAACAAGACCAATAAATGTTTGTGAAATTTGGCAATATGTATTGCAAAGAATGTAAAGCCGCCATTTCGTTCAAAGTTGGCATTGACACCGGTCGATGTAGTATGTAGTACATCTGAACTTTTTGTTTAATAATCTCTATATTTTCAATTCCCATATGCTATATCGAGTCGATAAATCGCTGAGAGCAGCATTTCAGAAGCAGAAAAAAAAAATTTTTTTAGGCAATCTAATCGAGAAAAAATTAAAAGGTGAACCAAGCCAAGAAGAAAAAAAATATATAGGAGTACATACAAATGTATAGAGGTTTAGCCAGCCTTGAAGAAATTGCACCCCCAAATTTAATATTCTAAAGCCGAGTGTCCACTACCAAGTTTTCTTGCGGAAGTTGCTTCCAGAAGTGATTTCCAGAAGTTTTGTTGTGTAAACACGTATTAGAAGTCGATTTCCAGAAGTTTTTGCTTGCAGAAATTATGTCGAAACACGTGTTCGTTGCTTGCTGGAAGCAACTTGCTGTACTTGCTGTGAACTGCATGTGTTTTCAAGACTTGCGGAAGAAATCAGGTATACGTCGGGTTTTGTTTTGTGTCTTTTTTTATAATTTTTGTCTAAGTAAATAAAAATGGAAAATAATAAATTTATTTGGAGTAAGGAAAAAATACATTTGGTTATTGAACACCCAGAAAGTTACCCAGAACTATGGGACACGTCCTCAAAAGAATATAAAAATAAAATTTGGGAGGTATAGCCAATCTTATTTTAGTATCCTGCTTTTGAATACTTGTTTGAATTAAAAATAAAATGTATTCAAAATCATCATTCGACATTCTAAGGAAATTTTTTAGCTGCATTGAATTTTCACTCCGCAATTCATCAAGTAATGTATTTTGTAAACTTAAATCTACTCGTCACAGCACCCAATCTCTCACCCAAATTCTTCTTTTTGTTTCTTTTTCTTTTAATTAGTTGTTTCTTGTTAAATATGCTGCGTTGGCAGCTGCCAAACTTATTTTGCTACAAAACATTCTTATACTGTCACTTTTTAAAGAAGCTAACTATACTGCAACTTGTACTCACATTATGTGTAAACACGTCTGCAAGTTCTTGCTGCAAGTTCGTCGTAAAACTTCTACAAACTACTTCTGGAATCAAACTTCCGCAAATTTTGGTTTCAGTGAAAATACTTCAGCAAATACTTGCAGAAGTTCTTCCGCAAGTATCTTGCTAGTGGACATTCGGCTTAACGAATTTTTTTTAATAAAATATTTAATAAAAGTATATTAATGTTTTTGTTGCCAGTGAATTACTGGTCTGAAAAGAATCACTAATTTAATAGTTCAAAAGTCATTCGTGAATTACTGGTCGAATAAGAACCACCAATTCAATAATTCAGAAGTCACTAGATAATTACTGGTCTAACAAGAACTACAATATATGCAATAGTTCTAATGACACTACTTATTTGCATTGACAAGCAAAATGTCTATAGCTTTTTGCTATTTCTGGTGTATAATTGGCATGTAGTACTGTTAACAATGTCAATAGTAAATCAGTATATTCTTATTATAGACATTTCCTACAGGGAAATTAATAAATAAAATGTTATGTATGCACATATGTATGTGTATACCAACACTCTCAAATAGACACACCCACGTACATAGGGAAAAAAGTTTAAATATTCAACTGCATTGCAGCGTGATAATTGCTTTAATGATGTGCTATTAATAAATTAAAACCGACAACCTCCTGCTATCCACAACAACAGAATTAAAAGAAGCAGATAAAAACAGAAACACGAAGGGACACAAATATGTTTAACACGTTCACGCCGGCGAACACTGGTTCGGCTTCATACATTTTTGTGCAAAAAATATAAGGAGTGAACCTAGAAACTTGAAAGTTGGCACAGAGTGTTATATTAACTAAGTAAGTTAAGAAAATAAAAGAGTTTCATGAAAATTTGCCACACCCATCGCCCACCGCCCATATAATCAAAATGTATATTTTCACATAAAACCTTTCGTATAAAAGCAAAAGTCTTAAAATTTAGTACATATACTATTTAGAAAAAACAAAAGACGCATACCAATTTTCATTGAAATCTGCCACGCCCATCGCACCGTGTTGCACTCTGTGTAGGCGGTATTTTGGTGACTAAAATTTGATTTTTTAAAACTATTTTTTACATATCAAATAATTCCGTTCCAAAGAAGAGTGTTTCACTGAGAGAAATTCATAATTTATTTGATTTAAAAGAAATATTTTGTCTTAGAAAAAGTCTACTGATATCACTTAAATATTGTAAAACGAAAACTGAGGAAAATTTTTACACAGTCCAATAGCTTGTATATGTCAGATATTTTAATTGATAACTTTTCAATGCAGTTTTTATTGAAACACAGAATTTCCTTTATAATTCGTAGAAAAAGTTGTTTAGATTGCGTATGAAGTGTAGGAGATATGACCGAATTAAAATTGCCTTCTAAGCCTCAAAATTTGCAGTTTTTCTTTTAAATAAAAGATAGGTCCGGCTATATTATTGGAACCGAATGAACCCTAAAAGCCTATTCTTTGAATTTACCCAAAAAAATCCACAAGTTTTTACAGATCGTTAAACAAACTTATAAATTTTCTTAAAATGGCCGGGAAAACTGCAGACAAATCGTCGTCCCGAAGTTATCTGGACGTATATCACAAAATCAAAAAAAATGAGTTACGACCATTTTTGAGGCTTAAATTATTAGATCTTTCGATGTGTTCAATCACCAGGACTTTATGTCTTAAATTTTCTGAGATATTTAAGAGCCATTTTGCCGTATATCCACGTTTGGTAAAAAAATTTTATGTTATAATGACGTACGCGCCACTTTCGTGGATATACGGCAAAAAATGTATGGAATTTTTCAAATAAAAAAATGTTGCGTTATTTTGACGTACGTACATAAATGAATATATTTAAAAGATTTTTCATAAGAAAAAAAGATAAAACGTAATAAGAAGTCATAAAGAATATATTTCTTTAACTTCACTTTATTGCTGTTACATTAAAATTAAAGGACTAAATTAATAAAAAACTAATTTTCATTTTTTAAAGGTAAATATAAATATAAAATAAATTTTAATTTAAAATTTATTTCATAAAACTTTTATGAATCAAAAGTATGTTTTTTAAATACATCATAGATAATTCTAGAATCAGTATCTTAAAATATGTTATAACATATGTAAATAGTTTTGAATAAAATTGAACATCATTATGTGGAAGATATGGGAAAAGGCTTTTAATATAATTTTTTTTATATTCAGAAATATTTATTTTTGGACATGTACTGAGTTCCTTTTCAAACATTTCTTTTGATTTTGAAAAAAACTCCTTTTCTCGCTTGTTTTTTTAAATTTGATAACTGAAATTCATCTTCACTTACAGATGCTTTATATTATAAAGAAAATAAATTAAATTTATTATACTTAATTGTTTTAATTTTAGTAAATGGAACGTTCTGAAAATTTAGTTAATGCGCAATAACTGAATAAATTTTGAAATCTGTAGGTAACATTTCAATAATATTCAATTTAAACTTTTTGGAGTGGTAATTTTTTAATTTTATTATTAAATCTAAAGGACTGTGAATTTCTTTTAATTTTAGAAATAGATCTATTGCACTGTAGACAGAGTCAATTTCTTGAATTTGGGAATGTCCCGGCTCTGAAAATGTTTGAGTAATTGTTTTTGGATTATTATTTTTATATAAAATGCCAAAACTAGCAGACAAAAATATTTTATTTTTATTTTTTGGTACACAAGAGTCGCTCCAAAGAATGATATTCTTAATACGATCAAAATCCTTTAATATATTTTCCAAAATTTTTATTATAGAACTATCGATATCATTAGCAGAGCGACCATTCTGTGCTTCGTTCCAAATGGCGCAGTAAGTAACATTTTTTCGTTTGGATTCTGAGTACATACTCGTACTGTTGCTATTATATTAAACTCTGAAAGCTTTATTTTATAATAAAAGATGGATGAAATTCCTTTAGGCAGATTAAAAGTGCTTTGTTAATCGTAATTTATTTATTTAGTACTGTAGTAATAAATACTAAATGTAAGAATTTTAATTTCTTAAGTATGTCTCATATACGTCAAGATAATATCCGACAAAAAACAATCCAAAATTTCTATCGGTGTTATTTTGACGTATGTGCCAAAAATAAAGAAAATGTTCCCAAAAAGTGGCTTATACGGCAAAATGTTATTCTTTGTTTGGAGTTAAAAATGTTTGAAACTTCAAAAATTTTCTCCATGAGTTAAGAATTTTTTGTACTATTCGATAAAGAATTATTAGCACTACATCTGATAAAAATTTTGAGTCACCTTTTTCGACTAAATTTTTTTCTATAAACTGATAAAACTTTAGATTCAATTTCCCAAAAAAATATTTTTTGGAGTTACGTCAAGATAACTTCGGGACGACGAAATTGCAATAAAATCTATTGCAGAGAAGTGCAATCCTAAGAGTATGCAACAGATTTTAATACAAACGTCTACTGCAATTACATGATTGTGAAGGAAATTTTTTCTAACTATTTTTAGTTTCTTAAACCGGAATTGCTTAGGGGCAAAAACGGGCAGCTGAATTTTTAATAAATAATTAGCTGAGACTTCAGGCTTTAATTTATATAAGTATCTGGCTGGAGCTCAGAATATGCAATCCATAGTATTTGGAGAAAATATATATTTTTGGACAATTTTTTGTAGTAAAAAAATTTAATTTTTTTAAATTTGAAAATTTTTTGTGTTTGCATATATATCATAAAAAAACTTCCAATTGTATAAAAACAAAAGCTTTTTAGTGTCATTACAAGAGTATTTTAAAAGCATGATGCGATAGAATGTAGCATTTATAATACGGTCATTTCAAACGCATTCACTTAGGTCAACTTTGAATGTCTCTGGACAAAAAAGTAATAAAGACATAAGCCTAATATTTTTGGTGCATATTAATAAGATTGTGTATTATAAACTGCGAAAAAATTAGGTAGATCAGAAGGCATGAAAAAAATGAATTAATGCCGCTCTTGAACCAGTGTGCGGCGCGTACCACCGGTGGCTCGCACAGAAACATGTAGTTCGCGCCCACCCGATAGAACGAGAAGCTTTCAGTGAGTGCAACCGCCTATGGGCAAGCAACATAAATTGCAGTGCCGACGTGAACGTGTTAATGCCAAACAAATAAGTGACTAAATTTTTTTATTTTATTTTATTTTATTTTTATTGAGATGATGCTGTGCCTTGTATTAAAATTTGTGGAAACGACAGTAAATATTATTTCTTATATTATTATTAAGCGTCTTAGGAATATCACAAAATGAGAAACTAATTGATAAATGCATTTTAAATAAATTGTTTTTTATTTTTCGGGCGGAAAGGAGGGAAAAAGCGGAGGTCGTCAACTAGCATGATATGTCGGACTTACCCAAAAATAGACCGCATAATGTATAAATTTATAAAAGTTGATGCAGAATTTGCTTTTCTCTCTCCAAAAACACTATACGCCTGATAGATTATTATGACAAGCGAAAACTGTTGAACGCCTATAAAAGTGAAGAAATCTGATTATATGTTTGTAAAATAAGATACTATGTGTACTTATACTTTTGTGATTTACTGTAATTACCTGAAACGAATTGTTAACAGCTTCTTTAAAATTCTAATTTTCTGGAATTTCCTTCAACTAATGGTCTTTTTAAATGAAATGTAGGAAAAGGTATTCTTCTTATTATTTCTCAAAAGTGAAAACACGCAAATTTTGGAATTTTTTCAGGTAATTATGTAGGCAAAAGGCTACATATCGCAAATTTAATAGTCTGATCTAATATATGTTTCATTCTTCTAACAGCAGCAGGTATTAGATTTTTCGTTTTAGTATTTATTTTGTACTTCTTATGAAATATTTTTGTTTTTTTTTGTTTTTTGTTTTTCTAAATTTATTAAGTCTTATCTGCCGTTAAACAGAACTAAATGCCGAAGGCATATAAGATGGAAGAAAATGCTTTCAACGATCAGTTTTAGTTTGTTCTTTAAAGAGTGCTAAAGGAAGAAAGTGTTAAAATAAGTGTTGTTAACAATCACAGGGGTAAGATTTAATAAAATTGAAGTATTTGTTATGCAATGATGGGGTATTTGTACGCACAATTAATTAATTGGGGTTTTACACTCCCGATTTCAGTATTTTTTTGTTCGAATTTTAAATAACTTAAACATTTTAGTTTTAATTGTTGTATAGAGAAAAAACCAAAATATTAAATTAATCTGTTTGTATTGCACAGTAAACCAGCGATAACGTGTACAAAACATTACCATGGCAGTTCAAAGTTTCAAGATTGTTTAATATCAGACATAATTTCAGGCAAGTAGTTTTTCGTTAAAAAAAAATTTCCAATTAAAGGTGTGTAAAGCTTAAAAAAAGTAACGAGAAAAGTGTTCACGTATTTGAATAAAAAAAATTTCAGACATCTTAGACGTTCACCCATTCGTGTGTTTGCGCTGTAACGGACAAAACATTTAATGTTAGCCAGAGCCAAAAAACCTGTGTGAAAGTAAAACATAGTAATCAGGTACAGTGACTAATCGAGGCGTATTTTTTTTTTTTTTTTTTTTTTTGATAAAAATTATTTAAAAAAAACGTATTTTGGATTACAGTTACGGCGTTTTTCAATTCCTGCGACAATATTATAATTCATATGAATATGCTTTAGGGTCAACAATTCTTTAGGTCATCAGAAAAATAATCTCTAATTTACCTTCAAATATCCTGCTTTTAATTTCTTGCCTTTAAAAAAATTAGGTCTAGTTATAAATATAATTCACATAATCTATTTCCAATAGATTGTGCTTTAAATAGAAATATAAATATATGAATATGTATAAGACAGTTCTGCTAGTGTTTCTACATATTCCTTAACGGATTGTAATTCTCATAAGAATACCAGCGTTAGGATCTTAGGCTATAAAAATTTAACAAAATAAAGTTGTTTTATCTACAAAAAAAAAAAAAATTCAATAAAAGTTCAGGGTTATCAAGCCTATTTATTATTGCCAATGACCCTAAAACACTTCTAACATATTTTTCCCCAACGTTTGGTCGATTTTGTCTCCACTTCATCTAGGAATGTCTATTGTATAAAACTAAAAACACATAAATTTCAGAATTGAAAAGTATAGCAACCCCATAAGTTAATTAGTAGGGACCAGAGATCAGCAATGAGTACTGAAAAAGTGAGTATACTCGAGTCATGATTCATAATTTCTTTTACTTATACGCATTCATACTCTTGTTAATGTAAGGGATACTCTACTCTTCTCAAAAGTTTGAAGTACTCATCGCATTTATATTTAATAATATGTATGATGGTGTTGACTTCAACTCTCCTTAACTCAGTGCATTCAGATGAGAAAAAATAAGTACTATTCTATTACAAACTGTTGTGTGTTTGCTATGCTTTCTGTGTTAGTACGAGAGTAAATTAATTCTATAAACACATTCCTAGCTACCAACCATTTACCACACAACTGCAAAAGAAAAAGTTTTGGGTTAAACTATGAATCGTGTTAAATAAATACTATGTTTTTGACTATGTAATTTATTACTTTTCGTCAATAAAAAGAAAATAGATATGGTATATAATATAATTAACATTCAAAATGTAAGAATTTACATAAGCGAAAAACTTTATGTTTTTAGGAAATACATATTTTAAAGAAATTAAACAATTTTTAATTATTTTTTTTTATAAGCAGGATTGCAAGAGTGATATTAAGGAGAAAATCAGTGTCGGAGGTCTCCGATTAGTTCGGAAACATAAAGGCAATAGCCCAATATGGGCAATTTTCGTTTCAATAATATATTTTAAAAATATTGATTATAAAGATGTAGTTTGTTAAGTATACTATAAGTTTTAACAATGTAAAATTTAGAAAAAATTTAAAAATATTTTTTTTTTTATTATGAATTTCTTTAGAACCTATTTATAAAAAATTAAAAAATAATCAAGGTATAAATAATAATTATGATATAATTGTGAGTATCATAATATATTCTTTTTATCTTCTTTAATACATTTCTTATAAACTTAAACTTTTTCGCTTATTTTTGTTTATTATTTGCATGTTCATTTTTGTATACACCATATAAATTTTCTTTTGTATTGTATACGTCTATCGACTAAAACGGTAAATTTTTTTCATATGATTCGAGTCACTCGAATCAAGTGAGAGTCTCATAAGTATTTTTATAAAATTATGAATCCAAGTGAGTATGAGTTTGATGTCAACATTTTACTCATATTTATTGCAACCTTTGTTAATGAATCAACGTTGTGTGAGAATGAGTGAGTCAGAGTAGTTAAATTTCAACTACTTGTACTCACTTATACTTAAAATTTCATAGGCGCTTATGAATCGCTAAAGAGCGACTCATTGCTGATCTATGGTAGGGACATAAATATTGTTACTCATATGAGTTAGTTGGGCTATAAAACAAAAACTAATTAATGGTTTTGGAACACATTTGTTTTATATCGTCAATGGAATTAAAGAACGCTGTAACTGACAAAAAATCGAAAATACGTCTTTGCATCATTTTTATCAGTAAAAAAAAAATACGCCTCGATTGGTTCCGGTCCCAGATTTCTACGATGAAAATAAATTCACTTACGCCGTCTGCGAAATGAAAAATTCCAGTGTATTTGTTCTACTTTCATACGGGTTTTTTGGTTCTGGTGAACATTTAAGGCTTTGTCAGTTACAGCGTTCTTTAATTCCATCGACGATATTTTTATTGACATGTATTGCATACAAAAATTTTAGTTTTAATCAAAATGTCCGCCTTAGGCTTTTACGCACGTCTTAAGTCGCACTGGCCGCTTATCAATTGCTGCACCCATATTATCAATTGCAAAATTGGCTACAGCCCGAACCAGAGCTGTCTTAAGAGAATCAATGTTAGGCCGTGGCCATGCAATGAGCGATAAAGCGGTGAGCGGCAAGTGGCTTATTACTAAGCATCATTTCTGAGCAGTTAGTGCGGTTGGTTGTTAAAATGTCATTGTCAAAAGAGGTTTATTTAATGTCTTTACGCTAAAATCGTTTTCATATTTACAAGAATTTAATGCGTTTAAGAAAAAAACAGAAGATTTGGCATACATCCTATATATAAAGCAAGGCGACATTACGGCGAATTAAATTTTTTTTTTTTGGGTTATATTTTTATTTTTAAAACTTGGTAATGTATCTTGCGGTAATAGCGGTCGGCTTCGTACAGATGAAATTATAAACTCAGCATTCACTTTTGCCATGTTCAAATCAGGGCTGTCAGATGGCCATTCTTCAGAGCATATAAAATCTGGAAAATTGTTTCGAAGCCAGGTCTGTGTCGTTTTAGCCCTATGAGCTGATCCAGAATCTTGTTGGAAAGTCCAAGGCTTGTTTTAGAACAGGAAATTGTTAAACAACTTTACAACTCTTCACAAAAAGAAGATTAAATTTTTCTATCGTATTTTCTTATTAAAACTGCAAATGTAATGTACGCCGTTTGAAAGCTAAAAGACCGAAAGACCGTTTTTAATAATACGACTCATGGACTTTTTGATTTTGATTTTCATCTCACGAGCCATAAGTTTCTGTTTTCTTAGAGGATTTCATTGAGTTCTTAACTTGACGACTCGAACAATTGTATGCACCTTTAGGCGAACATTCGACTAAGGTCGACCGGGCGAAGCGTTTTGAAGATATGTATATTTTTTTTTCTTTCCCCACACTTCAAAAGTGCTGTAACTGCGATAGATTTTTTTTTTTATCTGACCAATTAACTGGTTACTGGTTATTAGAGGTTACCTTTTAAAAAAATATGTGATAATAGAAGGGTCTGTTTCATATTACTATTCTAATATGTATGTTCAAAGTAGCAACAATATTTATGTCCCTGCTCAGTATCTTATTCGTTTGCATCTTACTTAAGGTTCATCGTTGTATCTATTTACCTCTGTATTTTTTTGCTATATAGACTCTCTTTTATATCCCTTACTCTCATTTTAGTCGTTATTTATACGTACTAATATTTATACTTACTTTTTGTGTAAAAAGTTTTTGCGTTAGTGCGTTATAATCATGGAATGTATTGTAGTAATTGACCTAAAAAAATGTGCAATGAAATCTAGAGACGTATATTGAACGTTGCATTTGATAGGGGTAAATCGCAGTTTTCTTAAACGTGCTGTGAAACTATTTGAGGATACTGGTGGAGTAGCAGACCGTTTCAAATCTGGCCGTCCGCGCTGTGTGCGAACTCCCAGAGCCGTCAAAGCTGTAAAGAATTTAATTTATCGAAGTCAACTTCGAAAGCATCAAATATTGTCGCGTTAGATGAATATATTTATTTATTTATTTCCATCTTTTGTACAACAAGATTAAATCTTATAATTAAAGTACGAAAATTATTTATCCAATCATATAATAAATTAAAAATATAATATTAAAGACAATATCAACTAAAAAGAAATCTAAAGTAACAAAATATTAAAACTTACACATAATTTAATTATAATAAGAAGAATGAATATTAAAATTACACTTATAATCATTTAAAATAATTAAATAGAAAACGTTTAAAGCTAGTAGCGTTGCTATTTGTCTGTTGGGTATGTGGAAGAAGATTCCAAAGTCGCGCGCCATATAGGAAAAAGTGCCATTCGGAAAATAGATAACGGTGGAATGGAATAATAATTCTCCTACCCCTGGGAGAACTAGAAAATTTGATTCTCTGTAGCAAGTAATGGGGTGCCCGAGAATACACAATTTTGTGCACTAGTAAAAGAACACGTATCTTAAGAAAATTATCAAATGGCACACCAAATATTCGTGAGGAAAAACAAGATACATGGTCATATCTCCTCAAGCCAAACACATATCTCAAAATGTTATTATATAATACATTTAATCTATGTTTGCTAATAGAGTCACAATTTGCAAAAAGTTCACAGTCGTATAGTAAAGTAGGGAAAATATATATGTTTTGGCCAAAAGCAATCTGATGTTGAATGGAGTATAATATTGAGTAGACCAGAGAGATCTCAACTTAATATAAATTTTGCCCACTAGAAGATTTACGTGATCTGCCCAGTTAAGACTGCTATTAAAAACCAGTCCAAGATTTCTTGTATTATCTACAATTCTCACCTTGCCACTATTTATTACAACGTCATGGTTAATGACTGTATTGACCCTTCTCCTATGAAGTATCATACATTTGGACTTGGTAGGATTCAGCAAAAGGCCATTAGCTGAAGCCCAACGATATATACTTTCTAAGTCGGTGTTAAGCATCGAAATAGTATGCGCAATAGAATTCAGAGAACTGCAAGTATACACTTGTACGTCATCCGCAAAAATATGAATTTTGCAATAAGATAGTTGTGTAGGTAAATCATTAACGTACAATGCAAAAAGAAGAGGTTCCAGAATAGATCCCTGTGGCACTCCTCTAGATAGACAGAGTGGTGACAATTGAGAATGTTTGGTATACACGGACTGCCGGCGATCAGTAAGGTAAGATAATACAAGTTTCAATGAAGTATCTGAAAATTTGAAGAAATGTCTGAGTTTTGAAATGAGCATATTCGGATTCACCGTATCGATAGCCTTTGAATGATCAAGGAGCACTAAAAACCCCAGTTTTCCCTCATCCAATTCACTCCGCAAGGCCTCTGAAACGTCAAGCAATGCTGTAACACAACTATGACCCGAACGAAAACCCGAATGTCTCTCACACAACAGATTATTACGTGTAACAAACGAGGACATTTGATGGAAAAGTATTTTTTCAAGAACCTTAGACAGATAACTGAGTATAGCTATCGGCCTTAATTCAGTATCCGTTTTAGGAAGAGGCATTATTTTAGCATTCTTAAAGTTAGATGGAAAAGTACAGGTAGTAATAATGCTGTTAAATAAATATGTAATGTAGGGCAAAATAAGAGGTAACAGAAACCGAATAAATTTTTGGTGTAAGCCATCAATACCCACTGCATCTGATTTAACTTGATGAAAGCACGAAATTACCTCATTTTGAGTAACGCAAGAGAATTGAAATATTTCATCCCGGGCTTGAATACGGCCCAAACTGGAAAAATTATAAAAAGTTTCTTCCGTAGGTGTTAGTGGTATACTTGTAAAGACCCTGTTGAGATCGTCCGAATTCATTGAGTAATCATTTCTAATACCAATCTCACGAATTCTTTGCCACGTTTGCCTAGAACGAATTGCAGAATTGAACCGTCTTGAATAGTAGCTCAACTTAGCATTCCTAATAGCGACGTTGACTTCTCTCCTGGATGTCTTGAATAAATTTCTCAAATCAGAAGTCCTGTATCTTTTCCACCTGGCATGAGCTAAATCTCTCTGATCGATCAGCCGCCTAATGGATTGAGAGAACCAGGGCTTGGATTTAGGTGAAATTTGTATCGACCTTATGGGAACAGAAACATCAAATAACCACTGAACACTTCTCTGAATAAACTTCGATTGCTCGTCAACTGAAGGCATGTAATAGAGGCTATACCAGTCAATTTGGGAAAACTTATCAAATAGGAGATTACAATCCACATTCTTGAAATCTGGGTAAAAAGTAACGTGTTCAGAAAAAAAAGTAAGAAATTTGTAGGTCAGGAAGATAAGATCATGTCTTGAAAAACAAGGTGCCGAAATCTGGTCATAAAGTAAAACGTTCGAAGTATTACCAACAAAAAATACGTGTGTGAGATTTGATGTATTTGTAGGGGTCGAACCAAAAGATTACATACTAGATATTAGAGTAAACTCTGAGATTAAATTCGAACTGAAGTCGACAACAATTATAATATCATCATATGCAGAAGCTAGCGATTCTAAAGATGTAAACAAATTTGAAAATGAAATTCTTTTATTTGGTCTGTAGACGCAACCAATTAAAATTTTCCTGTCACCAGACACAATCTCGACAAAGATGAATTCAACCTTACTCACGTTGGCATTTAAATCAGAGCAAGATCGAAGACAAACCATACTTCTTAGATTATCTCTAACATAAACAGCTACACCCCCACCATTACCAACTCTATCCTCCACTAAAAATATTATGTCCACATAAACGAACGAGGCTATCAGGAGTAGTTGTAGACAGCCACGTTTCTGAAACGCATACAATATCAACACCGGCACACTCAAAAATATATCTAAATTCATCAGCCTTGTTGTTGAGGCTTTGGGCATTTATATGCCCTTTTCGTCTAGCAAGGATTCTTACCATATTCATTGTCGCGTCTCTGGATATTCCACTGAGAACATTATCGTCAGACATTTAAGTAAAGAAATACAGACATAAAAGATTCGATAGCAACGCAACCAGTGGAAAAAACAAAAGAAAACAGTTTCAAACTAAAAAAGAATTTTATAAAATTAAAAAAATATTTATTTTTTTTATTTTTTATTTATTTTTATTTTTTTTTATAGTTTCATGAAAATCAGCCACACCCATCACCCACCGCCCATACAATCAAAATGGATATTTTCACATAAAACCTTTCGTATAAAAGCAAAAGTCTTAAAATTTAGTACATATACTACTTAGAAAAAACAAAAGACGCATACCAAGTTTCATTGAAATCTGCCACGCCCATCGCACCGTGTTGCACTCTGTGTAGGCGGTATTTTGGTGACTAAAATTTGATTTTTTAAAACTATTGTGAGTGTTTCACTGAGAGAAATTCATAATTTATTTGATTAAAAAGAAATATTTTGTCTTAGAAAAAGTCTACTGAAATCACTTAAATATTGTAAAACGAAAACTGAGGGAAATTTTTACACACTTCATTAGCTTGCATATATCAGATATTTTAATTGATAACTTTTCAATGCAGTTTTTATGGAAATACAGCACTTCCTTTATAATTCGTAGAAAAAATTGTTTAGATTGCGTATGAAGTGTAGGAGATATGACCGAATTAAAATTGCCTTCTAAGCCTCAAAATTTGCAGTTTTTCTTTTAAATAAAAGATAGGTCCGGCTATATTACTGGAACCAAATGAACCCTAAAAGCCTATTCTTTGAATTTAACCAAAAAAATCCACAAGTTTTTACAGATCGTTAAACAAACTTATGAATTTTCTTAAAATGGCCGGGAAAACTGCAGACAAATTACAATAAAATCTATTACAGAGAAGTGCAATCCTAAGAGTATGCAACAGATTTTAATACAAACGTCTACTGCAATTACATGATTGTGAAGGAAATTTTTTCTAACTATTTTTAGTTTCTTAAACCGGAATTGTTTAGGAGCAAAAACGGGCAGCTGAATTTTTAATAAATAATTAGCTGAGACTTCAGGCTTTAATTTGATATAAGTATCTGGCTGGAGCTCTTGGAGCTCAGGAGATGCAATCCATAGAATTTGGAGAAAATAAATATTTTTGGACAATTTTTTGTAGTAAAAAAAAAATTATTTTTTTTAAATTTTTTAAAAAAAAACTTCCAATTGTATGAAAAAAAATCTTTTTAGTGTCATTACAAGAGCATTTTAAAAGCATGAAGCGATAGAATGTTGCATAAAAAATTAAATGGCGGTCATAATCTCTTGTTGTATTCCTAAATATCTAATAAACCAAAATACAAAAAATTATTTAAAAAAATATCTTGTCGCTTGTTTTTTATCAAGAAAAACTGTGTGTCAGAATATATATGATGGTACTATGTACTGCACTACCTTATTAATTATTGGAATATAATATATTGTTGGAATATAAGCGAAATTCAGTTTTGGTACCTTTTGACAGCTCAAAACCCCATCTTTGTATATTTTATTTGTGTACAAAAATAAAATTTGTGTCCCTTTTGTATTCTTATGTCAAGAGTATTTATTTTTCAGATAACCAGCAACCAAATGGACAATATTGAAAATATGGATGTGGATCCAATTAGTTATTTCACACCGCATAATTTGCTACCCGAATTGTTAAGATATATTTGCAAATATTTGGGACGCTGTGATTTACACCAATTACGCTTGGCATGCAAAGAGTGGAATACAATTGCGTATTTGGAACTTATGAAAAAATCTATATTAATCATTAGTCGTTACAACGTGGCTAACTTATGGGATATTTTTCATAGAGATGATAACGTCTCTCGCAAATTTTCATATCACGGTGTGGAAATACACGAAATACATAATGGTGATGATGTGCAACCGCTGCTAAGATTATTGGGACCAAAAATACATAAAGTATGCCTTTTTAAGTCCCCAATTTTTAAAGTTTTAAGTGATTGTCTGCCACATTTGGAAGAATTAATTATTAAGCACATACATATAATACGAAGAGAATTTTTGGCTGAGTTTCAGCTAAGTAAGTTAAAGAAATTTAAATCCCTAGATGTTAAATGCCCATTTGTATCTACTGACATATCGAACAGCATAATGTTAAAACTTACTGTGGATCAGAGCATAAAAATGGAGAAATTGTGTATAGACATACAACGCGAACAGCACGAAATCTTAATAGATGTTTTGCAGTTTCACAGCAAGTCACTAAAACACTTAGAAATTAGTTCGGTTGAAAACTGTCCTGAAATAAATTTGATTTGGATGCATACTTTTACTATGTTGAATAACTTGGAGTTTTTAAAAATAACTGGAGCGGCATCTAAAACCTGGCTAATGAATATAATGAAGGCCTTGCCTAAGGAGACACCCTTAAAATATATCTGCTTAGACAGCACTTCGTCATTAGAGTTGTATAAATTAGTCATGAATAAATGGTCTGGATCATTGGAAAGCCTTGAATTAATAGATTGTGAAACTGTAGAGAATGAGCATGCTAGAGATTTGATTAATATACGTAATAATCTACGCAGTCTTATCATAAAGGATTCCGATGAAATATCACCCGATGGCTTAATACGGGGTATAGCATCGAAAAAAAATTACATCCTTAAAACATTTGCTTATAATAATCCTCGACATTGTGATTACCACATATTAAAGATGCAGATTTTAGTTCAGCGTTTCCCTTGCCTAACAAATTTAAGTTTTGAAAATTGTGAAGTTTATGTTAACAATCTTGTTCTGAGTTGCATCTTTCGCTTCCTATTACATTTACAGCATTTGACTTTGGACGGTTGCTCACAAATAACTGATGCTGGTCTTCTAGGTTTTAGTCCCGATCCTGCGCCTATTACAAATCTTAAGGGCTTAAAATCACTGAATTTAAGGTTGGGTTCTCAAATCACTGACAACGCAATCACCAAGTGCTTTAAATTTATTGAATTACGCAAATTAGAGTGTAACTTTTTTCATCAAATCTCTCCCCAGGGCGTTAAAGAACTGGTTAAGAATTGTCCTGCCTTAGAAGAAATATCATTTTCAGGTTGTAGATTGATAGATGATGATTCTGTACTTTATATAGCTCAAGGTTTACCTAGACTGGAAAAACTTAATGTCAGTTTTTGTCGTAGTTTAACTTCAAAATCTGTTGATTATATTATGAATTTCTGTAAATCTTTGAAGGAGTTATCAATGCGACAACGAAGTTTTCAGAGTAATAGAGAAATCCTTAAGAAACTTGAACAATATGGAATACCCGGAGTACATTATTGTTGCTAATGTACTTAAAAACGTTGTTAATTGAAAGGATTTAGTTGTGATCAAATCGCAATGATAAAAATATTAAATTTATAAAAATTTATGTATGAATGTATGATTTTTGAAGAAATGTATGTAATAAAATAAATAAATAAATAAATAAATAAATAAATAAATCAAATAATAAATTTAAATAAGTAAAGAACCAAGTAACAGCCACTTAAATATCAGTTAAAAATGACAAAGAGTGTAATAGAAAATGTGAACGAGTCAGCAGGTCGTAATGTATAATACAATTGTAAGCCTAATGTAGATCCAGAAAAAAAGAAAAAAAATTAATAAATAAATAAAACAGTTTGTTAAAACACATTAGTTTGTGGGGTTTGCAATCTGTTACCTTTTTTCTTTTTTAAATTTGTATTTTTGTTAATCACATCATATATATATTATTTCTAAAGCACTTTTTTTTTGTCGGTTGCAAATATCTGTAGTGCATGCAGTATAAACATGCATACACAACCAAACATATGTAAACAATAACAAAATAAATAATAAGAACCCAAATTAAATTGTAGTGCATGTAACATAAACAAACATACAAATATAAACAAAACCAAAATATTAAAGTATGAGAGCCCAAAATAAATATAAAAGAATTTAAATTTAGTATTATATTACAAAGTCACTTCACCGAAAATGAAAAGAACAAATATGTAATTATGCAGAGTATGCAATATCAAGTGGCTTGCGTCAACTGATGTGGGTCGCTGGGTTTGCATTACGAATGTGAATACATATGAATATGAGATTTAACTAGAGTAGGTCATTAACATGTAAACAATTAAAATATTAAATGGTTAATAAGAATTTATTGGAATAGGTAGGGGAAATAGAATAAGACAATATTGGAATAAGTAAGAGAAATAGAATAAGATATTATTGGAATAAGTAGGAGAATAATGTAGAAAACATAGAATTAATTTAGTATATAAGATCATGAATTTTGTAAATAAAATCAGAAATAATCTAGAATTCAAAAACAAGAGTTTTCTTTTATTTCTCATAAAACTTCGGCAATTGACTTTGCCATCATATAGAGCCGCCTGCTACTCTAAGGCTCTTTAATAAAATAAGAGTACTATAGGTATCATTTAACACACACAATAACATCCTATATTACATGCCGATCCCCTTATATTACATGGCGATCCTGCCAACATACATACGATCCTGCCACATTAAATGCCACATACGATCCTGCCCACATACGATCCTATATTATATCCTGCCGACCGAAATTCAAAAATTAAATTATATACGAATATAATTAAATAAAATTATATTAAAAATGTATATCCTGATGAAGAATTAGAGGCAACCAGACAGGAGACGAAGTAGAAGTTATTGATATGGATGATGATAAAACCGAAGAAGAAGATGATTGTGAAAAGGAGAAATCAAAGTTATTGAATGAAATTAAAAATTTACGAAAAGAAAATTAAATAAGAATTTTATATAATAATTAGTTATTGAAGTTATTGTAATAATTAAAATTTAAAATGGGCGGATGGTTTTCAAAAGAGGCCATCATTGTAAATGAGAACAATAAGGGTGTGCTTACACTGACTCAGGATCATATGCAACAGATAATACTGATCCTTTTAATTCTGTTGGTGCTGGGAAAAATAAATGAATACTATAAGGAATATATGAGAAAGAAAGCAGTCAAATTTACTAACAAAATAGAAAATGTATAATAAATGGATAGATTGATAAGTATATATAAGAATTTAAAGAAAAGTCCTAACAGAAATTATACAAAAAATTATATAATAAATACTTTAAGAGTAGTTGAAGAATTAAAGTTTATTGCATTAAAGGATGAAGGTTGTCCAATAGAGGACATTAATGAAATTGAGAAAAAGATTTTATATTATTTGAGAACAAAAGACAATACAGAAATGGCATCGTTTGGCATACTCGACGCTTCCAAAATAATACCAGAGTTCAATGGTGACCTAGGGCAAATGAACAATTTCATAGGTATAATAGAATTCTATGCTGATACACTTAAGGATAATGCAGAGGTTAGTAAGTTAGTAAAGTTCGTACTGGCAACTAAGTTGACGGACAAAGTAAGGAACAAATTGGTTTCAGAGGAAACACCAAATTCTCTAGAGGCATTCAAGAGCACTCTTAGGAAGGTATTCTCACCAAGAAAGACACTCTCTTCGGTACATACTGATTTAGCAAAACAAACACAGGGCAATAATTCAGTGACACAGTTCGCTAATAGAATAGAATCGCTCATAGCCTGCCTGAATGAGTTACAAATTACGGAACTAGGTTCCGAATGTAGGGAAACAATCATTAAAATGAATGATCAAGTGGCACTTAGTACCTTTAAAAATGGTTTGAATGAACCACATAGAGCTACTGTTTTGGCAGCTAGACCCAAGAGTTTAAATGAAGCAATTCAAATAGCCTCAGAGGTGGTTGCACCACCACATTCAATTATGCAATTCAGTAGAAACAGGAAATTTTCTCATAACGGAAGGTTTCGTGGTAATAACATCAATACTTACAGAGGTAATAACCGAGGTAATAGTAATGACAGCCCTAATAACCATTATAGGAATGATAACAATTCAAGAAGAGGTAATTTCCATGGTACCGGCCACCCGAGAAATAATAATTACAACAATTACAATAATAACAACCAGAGAAATGGTGGTTTTAGAAATAGAAACCAAAGAAGGGTATATGTTACTCAGGAACAGGGAAACGAAATAAACCCCTGCAATCCTCAAGAGTAAATTCAACAGAAGATGTAGGGGAACCAAGACAAAAATATTTAAAAAGTTATGCTTTGAAAACTTATGACTCGCACGCAAGTGCACCACATTTTGTACAATTGAGAACTGATGAAGGAAATTTAGTGAGATTTTTGATAGATACAGGTGCAGATATTTCAGTGTGTAAAGAGAATTTTATAGGAAATAAGGAGATAAAAGAACATAATGCTTGCAAACTAACGTGTATTGAAAATGGAGCAATACGGACAATGGGTACTTCAATATTGAAACTAGTATTTCCGGAAGATTTAATAGACCATAGATTTCAAATTGTAAACTCAAACTTCCCAATAGCATTAGAAGGTATACTGGGTAGAGATTTTTTTAGTAAATATTTGGCAAAAATAGATTATGAAACATACACTTTATCTATATTAATAAACGAAATTGAATACGTATTACCTATGAGAGCAAACATAAATAAATTTACTATACCACCTAGAACAGAAATGATACAGGCATTAAATGTGCAACTAGAAGAGGATAGTGTTGTATGTGCAAAACAAATAAACGACGATATTTTTGTTAGTAATACCATAATCCCAAAATATGGGACAAAACACATTAAAATTTTGAATACTTCAAACAAAGAGGTTACAATTTCACAATTAGATTTGCAAATCAAACCTTTGTCAAATTATAACATTCTTTACGAAAACAAAAGTCATCCGAGGAAACAGAAAGTTGGTCATCAAAAAGCTAGATGGGAAAAATTAAAGAATTTGTTAAATATAGATACAAGCGATATTACAGCAAGAAATACCATAAAAGACATATGCATGGAATTTCAGGATGTTTTTCATTTGGAAGGAGATCATTTAACAGCAAATAATTTCTATAAGCAAAGGCTACAAACTACAGACGATACACCTGTTTACACTAGAAATTATAGATTACCACAATCACAACAGGAGGAAATCAAAAAACAGGTTCACAAATTAATAGAAGAAGATTTAGTAGAACCATCTGTTAGTCCTTATAATTCTGCATTACTTTTAGTTCCAAAGAAAAGTGACAACGATGAAAAGAAATGGAGACTAGTTGTTGATTATCGTCAATTAAATAAAAAATTGGTCAATGACAAATTCCCATTACCTCAGCTAGATGACGTGTTAGACAAAATAGGAAGAGCAAAATATTTCTCGACACTAGATATGACAAGTTCATTCCACCAGATAGAATTAGAACCAAAATCAAGACCACTTACAGCATTTTCTACAAATAATGGACACTATCAATTCAAGAGACTACCCTTTGGTCTCAAAATATCGTCAAATAGTTTCCAAAGAATGCTGACAATAGCATTAACAGGTTTAGATTCCAATGCATTTATCTACGTAGACGATATAATTGTTTTTGGATGTTCTTTGCAGCACCACAATAATAATTTAAGGAAGGTATTTCAAAGATTAAAAAGCCACAACCTTAAATTAAATCCAAATAAATGTAATTTCTTGAAACCAGAAGTAGTTTATTTAGGACATCTTATTACAGATAAAGGAGTGATGACAGACCCAAATAAAAGTAAAGCACTACAAACGTATCCAATTCCAAAGAATACAGATGACACAAGAAGATTCGTAGCTTTCTGCAATTATTATAGACGTTTTGTTAAAAATTTTGCTCAAATAGCTAAACCACTTAATGAGTTACTGAAGAAGAACCAAAAATTTGTTTGGTCAGAAAATTGTCAAAAATCTTTCGAAATGTTAAAAACTATAGTTTCAAATCCTCCAATATTACAATACCCAGATTTTGAAAAGGAATTTATTCTAACTACAGACGCATCAGATTACGCACTGGGAGCAGTTCTTTCACAAGGTGAAATAAATAACGATTTACCAATATCATATGCAAGTCGTTCTCTCAATAAACATGAAATTAAAAAACCCATAATAGAGAAGGAACTTTTAGCTATTCATTGGGGAATTACACATTTTCGACCATATTTATACGGTAGAAAATTTAAAGTAGTAACTGACCACAGACCACTAGTATCATTGTTTACCCACAAAAACCCTTCATCAAGATTAACTAGAATTAGATTAGATCTCATGGATTACGATTTCGAGATCATATATAAGCAAGGAAAGATTAATACTAATGCCGATGCATTATCGAGAATCAAAATAGATTCTAACGATTTGAAAGATATGATGCCAAAAAGTATAAACATAATGACTAGAAAAATGACTGAAGAATTGAAGAAAAATAGCAAAAATACTGATAATGAGAATACTTCGATTAGAAAAGATGAGGAAAGAATTAAGGAAGAGAAAATTTATATGTGGAATGGTATCTCGTTTTCACAAGTGAAAGGGTACCCAAGATTAAAATTTATTGTAGATAAAATAAATAGAAGCATGCCAAGAATTGAAATTTTTGGAAATCACGTTACAGTATCTGGTAATGAAAATGCATACTTGAATTTAGGTTCAGTCTTGCAGAAGTTAACTAAGGTCTTACGAGATAACCAAATATTTACAGTATCGCTAGCGAAGGATGATGTTATATTTAAATATATAAATAAAGAAAAATTAATTAAAATGTATAATAGCATGCAAAATAAAGGTAGACATAGGCAGAGACCTATAGAGATAATATTATTTAAACAACCAGAAAGAATACTGGAAAAAGATAGACAAAAGGAAATTATAAAAGAGTACCATGAAACTCCACACGGAGGACATGCAGGAGTACGTAGAACAGTCATTAGATTAAAACAAAAGTACATATGGAAAAATATGTATAAAATGATTAAAGATTATATAAGTCATTGTGAGAGTTGTAAGAAAAATAAAATAATTAAACATACCAAGGCACCATTTCAAATCACTAACACACCTACAAAACCATTTCAATTTATACAATTAGATACAGTAGGTCCATTAAGAGTATCAAACGGATATAGGTATATATTAACAGCGCAATGTGAACTGACAAAATACATTGACGCATTTCCAATAGAAACTAAAGAAGCATCAGAAATAGGCAAAATATTAGTAGAAAAGTTTATATTAAAATATGGATGTTTTGATACAGTTAAGACAGACAGAGGAACTGAATTTGTAAACGAATTATTTAAAAGAATATGTACACTTATGAAGATTAATCATGTTACTTCAACAGCATACCATCATGAAACTTTAGGAAGTATTGAAAGAAATCATAGAGTTTTAAACGAATACATGCGTTCTTTCACAGAACAGTACAATTGGGATGAATGGATTCCGTATTATATGTTCGCGTATAATACAACACCACACTCATCAACAGGTTTTTCTCCATTTGAACTTGTATATGGAAGATTAGCTTCAATGCCAACCGAACCTATGTCAGAAGATAAATTTTATAATTATGAAGATTACATTACAGAACTAAGAATAAAATTAAAACATGCCCATGAAATGGCAAACAAAAAATTATTAGAGAACAAACTAAAACAGAAAAGTTTTAAAGATCAAAATACTAATGATATTCAAATTAAATTAGGGGATAAAGTATTTTTAAGAAAAGAAAACGCAAAGAAAAGCGAAAACCAATACATTGGTCCATTTGAAGTAATTAACACAAAAGATGTAAATGTAACAATTTTAAAAGATAATAAACCAATGATTGTACACAAAAATAGAATAAAATTAATTTAAGTATTTTAGTATCAAAAAAAAAATATAAATAAAATATTGTATATTTTTTTTTCTTTTAAACGGTGAGGGTGTAGTGCATGCAGTATAAACATGCATACACAACCAAACATATGTGTTTAGAAACGCGCTGCAGTGTACAACACTGGTTTATTTGTATTCTGTTTTCTATTCTTTCTTTTTTTATACTTTTGTTTAAAATAAAGTAGGACTCAAATTTATTATATTGAAAGTCAAGTAGTGAGCAGAACGCGGCGGTAAAAATAAATAAATACACGTTAAAAATTGTTAAAACTTAAAATACAAATTATTAAAAACTATAATTATAAACAAAAACAAATAATATAGAAATAGACAAGAAACATTTAAATATAAATTAAAGACAAAATGAACATAGAACAAAGGAAACAAATAAAATTTTATTGAATTATAAAAAACCATAAGGTGAACAGTGTTTTATTTAAAGTGTTTAGTTTGACTATATACAATTTTTGGTCCTTCGAACCGGATTGTGGTTTTTATATATTCAAGTTGTTAATAATAAAGTTATTAAAAATAAAAGTTCTCTAGACACAAAATTATTGAAATACATCAAAAAGTTAATACAAAAAAAGACAACAGATCCAACAAAAAACAAACAACAGTTATAAAATTTTGTGAACATTCAAAATAAAAAGTAACCTTGGAAATAAATCAAACAACAAAAATACAGCGACACCAGCATAAGTCAACAGATCCATCATCAGCGACAGCGAACATCACCAAAACAACAGCGACTGCAGTGAATATCAACAAACATAAAAATATTAAAAGACCCAGCAATTATATATTGAAAAGTGCAGTTATAAAATATTTTTGCGACAGCAACAAAAATACAAAACAGATCATACATTAAGCAAACAAGTAAAAGACACAACAAAAACAACAGTAAGTACAAGCAAAATATAATTATAGTACAAATAGCAATGAGACACAATTATTAAAGCATAACAAGAAAAAATATTTGGTGTAACGGAGAAATTAAAAAAGGGTTACCAACGGGCCAAAAAAAATTAAATTTTGCGGGTAACCTTAAATATAAAATAGGATTTAAAAATATTCATATTTTTTCAATATTACTTGTTGTTAAATCGCTAGCAGGCAGTTCTTGACCCGAATTTATTACACACCTCTCCCTAAATTAACGATTCAAAATACATAAAATAGAAATGTCTCTAAGAAAATTTATAAATTGTTCAAATGATTTAATTGAATTTGAAAAATCGTATTCCGCCAGCCATGCAGAGGACAATATTCATGCGTTGGAAATTATTCGTGTAGAATTAGATTCACTTTGGACCCAAGTAAAGAGGTCATATGAAGAATGCAGGGACATAGAGAAGGAAGGTGACCAACCAATTGGTAAAAATAAATTACGGGAGCGATATCAAAAAACCCTCTTAGCGTACAAAGTGTGTCTGTCATCTATAAATTCTGAAATTCATGCGCTTTCTAAACCAGTTGAAAAAATTGAACGACGATCAACCATATTTCAGGAAAGTGAAACTTCGTCAATAAGACTCCCGCCCTGTGACACAGACACCTTTTTTGGGGATTACAAATTATGGCCCAGCTTTCGGGATTTATTTACCGCGATATATATCAAAAATTCTCGAATTAGCAATGTAGAACGGCTCTTCTATTTGACCCAAAAAACAGGTGGCGAAGCGAGAGAGATAATTGCGAACGTACCCTTAACAAATGAAGGTTTTATTCTAGCGTGGAAAAATTTAATAGACAGGTATGAGAATAAATGGATGCAGGTCAACGAGCAGTACAAAATAATTTTAGACCTACCTCAGGCATCTGCAAACTCAGGCTCATCAATCAAAAAATTACAGCGTACTATAAATGACTGTAGGCAGACCCTCAGCATGTTAGGCGTTGACACAACAACCTGGGAGTCGTTTTTAATATTCATATGCTCCCAGAATCTACCCAGAAGTTTAGTACAGGAGTTTGAAAATTCTCGGGAAGATTGCGCCGAAATCCCTACCTGGTCCGAATTCGACAAATTTTTAACCCACAAGTTTAGAACTTTAGAGTCCGTGGAAAATATCGTGCCAAAAAATAAATCCGCACAGAATAGCCCCGAAGTCAAAAAACCTGCCTCAAATAAAAATAATATTATTAACTCGCTGCAAACAAATTTGTCGAAACAAATCACTAATTCGACACATAAAAACCCTTCTACTACAAATAATAAATGCCAATATTGCAAAGACGCACACTTATTACGATCATGCCCCTTATTTTTAGAAAAAAATATCAATGATCGAATTCACGTAGTAAGGACAACAAATTCATGTTACAACTGCCTATCAGGGACTCATAGTGTAAAAGATTGTCCTAGCAAATATAGTTGTAGGTTATGTAAACAGAAACATAACACATTGTTACATAAAGCTACTGTGACCCATTCTGCCAATCTAGCACAAATAAATACAGCAGAATGTCCATCAACAAGCTCCACAGCTTTAACTACTAAAATACAGTCCACTCCAAATTCACTCACTCCTCACTACACGTCTTTGACCCTTCAAAAAAATTCTGACTTACATACAGAATTACAAAACAGAGACACTTTATTGTTTACCGCCGTAGTTCAAATAGAAGTTAAAGGTCTACGATACCAGGCTAGAGCTATCATCGACCCTGGATCTCAATCAACTTTTGTCTCAGATAAACTGCAAAAACGATTAAACTTACCCACTAAGCGCAACGAGGTACATGTAACAGGTTTAAATCAAACAGTCTCTGAAACATCCACCAAAGCGTGTTTGTTCAATCTTTGTTCCCGCGTAGACCCTAACTTTAAATTGGAAGTCTGGGCACCAGTACTCAAGACCCTTCCATCCAATTTACCCACACAAACTCTGAATCATGAAATCATCACTGAGGCTGTTAAATTGGAATTAGCAGACCCTCATTTTTACAAGAGCCAACCCATCGACCTCCTAATAGGCCTCGACTTAGGCCCATCCATATATTGTATGGAGACTCCGATGCGGTCAATTGGATCCCTTTTGGCACAAAAAACAGCATTTGGCTGGATTGTGGGGGGACCAATTTCAAAAGTGACTCAGTCACAAACTACAGTATCATTACTTAACACTACGTCCCTTGACCAAATCCTCACACGTTTTTGGGAGGTGGAGGAAACCCCAAAACACATTTTGAGGTCAGATGAGGACACATTTTGCGAAAACAATTTCAAATCTACAACACGTAGAAACGACACAGGGAGGTATATTGTTACCCTACCCTTCAAAAAAGAAGAGGAAATAGGCTCCTCACAACACATTGATATGACACAATATTTAAGAGTGGAGCGAAGTCTCAGTAGAAAACCTGAAATTGGTCAACAGAACAATCAGGTCATTCTTAAATATCTAAAGTTAAGATATATGAAAAGAATCTCACCCTTGGTTATAAATAAGGCTCCAAATTATTACCTGCCGCATCACGTAGTAATAAAACCGGATAGGCTCACTACAAAGCTTCGTGTAGTTTTCAACGCCTCCAGCTCGACGTCGAATAAGAATAGTCTCAATGACATTTTATACCCAAGACCCATTCTACAGCAAGATTTTGTTCTTCTGATAGCAAAGTGGAGATTTTTCAGTTATGTATTCAATGCGATCATTACCAAAATGTATCGCCAAATACTCATCGACCCATCTCAAACCAGTTACCAGCGAATATTGTTTCGCAAGACACCAAATGATCCTATTGAGGATTACGAGAGCCATACCGCGACATTCGAAGTCAATTCCATACCGTTCTCCGCTATAAGAACACTCCTCCAATTAGCCGACAAGGTAAAATCAACACACCCCGCAGCATCAAAAATTCTACATCAAAACAGAATGAAACTATTAACAATTCTAAAAACAGCAAATAATTTGACAGCACAAGCATTTTTAGCAGCATTCTCACGCTTCATTGGAAGACGTAGATACCCCGCTTGTATCCATTTGGACAATGGGACAAATTTCGTCAGAGCAGCAGAACTCATCAAAAATGATCGTCTAGAATTTTTGAAAATTATACAGCAACATATTTTTCAACAGCAGAATCATATAAACATCGAATGGAAGTTTATGCCACCTGACACCCAACTCTTTACAGGTTTCCGTCAAACAGGCTTAAAATCATTCAAGAGACATCTACAAAAAATACTTCTTAAGATGAAATCCACATTCAAAGCACGATATACAATTCTGGCCTGCATTGAAATACGCTTCAATTCTAGACCCTTAAGCCCTGCTAGCGATGACTCTATTAATTTGACCCTATTGACTCCTAGACACTTTCTCATCAACAATATTGAAATGGTTTCATCCGAACGTGATATAAAATATAAAAATTTGACCCTTGCCAACCGCTGGAAATGCATAATTATCATCTATCAATTGTTGTACCAAAGATCACAGAATAAATATCTGGCCGAACTATATGGCAGATATAAATGGAAATTTCGAAGACGCAATAGAAAAAATATTGGTTTAAAATACATTATGAGACTTGTAGTATTATACATAATCAAAACATTTTTATTAATATATACTCATAATCTATTTACAGTCATGCCTTTAAACCTTCATATCAGCTATTCTCATTGGAAGTTACCCTACAGGTTATGCAAAATAAATTATGTACTCAAAACCCGCCACAAATATCTAAACGCTAGTACAGATGAGAGAAGACACAACACAGTCCTGCATGACATCCTACAATCAAAAAATCTTACAAAAGGCCATCAACTGAAGGATGAAAAAACTTTCCAGATGGAAACTCAAATGATCCAAACAGATAGCAGTGACCCCTTCTCTTGGTTCAGCGTTTTTGTGCCGACTGCCAGCGTTCAGAAGACTCGTAAAGAAGATGAACTCATATACACATCACTCCGAGGGGGCAGAATGTTTAGAAACGCGCTGCAGTGTACAACACTGGTTTATTTATATTCTGTTTTCTATTCTTTCTTTTTTTATACTTTTGTTTAAAATAAAGTAGGACTCAAATTTATTATATTGAAAGTCAAGTAGTGAGCAGAACGCGGCGGTAAAAATAAATAAATACACGTTAAAAATTGTTAAAACTTAAAATACAAATTATTAAAAACTATAATTATAAACAAAAACAAATAATATAGAAATAGACAAGAAACATTTAAATATAAATTAAAGACAAAATGAACATAGAACAAAGGAAACAAATAAAATTTTATTGAATTATAAAAAACCATAAGGTGAACAGTGTTTTATTTAAAGTGTTTAGTTTGACTATATACAATATGTAAACAATAACAAAATAAATAATAAGAACCCAAATTAAATTGTAGTGCATGTAACATAAACAAACATACAAATATAAACAAAACCAAAATATTAAAGTATGAGAGCCCAAAATAAATATAAAAGAATTTAAATTTAGTATTATATTACAAAGTCACTTCACCGAAAATGAAAAGAACAAATATGTAATTATGCAGAGTATGCAATATCAAGTGGCTTGCGTCAACTGATGTGGGTCGCTGGGTTTGCATTACGAATGTGAATACATATGAATATGAGATTTAACTAGAGTAGGTCTTTAACATGTAAACAATTAAAATATTAAATGGTTAATAAGAATTTATTGGAATAGGTAGGGGAAATAGAATAAGACAATATTGGAATAAGTAAGAGAAATAGAATAAGATATTATTGGAATAAGTAGGAGAATAATGTAGAAAACATAGAATTAATTTAGTATATAAGATCATGAATTTTGTAAATAAAATCAGAAATAATCTAGAATTCAAAAACAAGAGTTTTCTTTTATTTCTCATAAAACTTCGGCAATTGACTTTGCCATCATATAGAGCCGCCTGCTACTCTAAGGCTCTTTAATAAAATAAGAGTACTATAGGTATCATTTAACACACACAATAACATCCTATATTACATGCCGATCCCCTTATATTACATATCTCCCATACCACAGCATCAAATTTAGTGAACGATATCCCATTTTAAAGCTTATTTCTAACACTAATGACGAAAAATAATTAGAAATTGAAAAATTAATATATTCATTGATAAAAATTATTTTTTATATAGAACTGCATGGTAATACTGTTGTCATTATGATTATATATTTTTGTTGAAGTGTGGTAATGCAGTTCTACATAATATGTGTTTCTTTACTTTTTGGATAAAGTTCGGTAAATAGAGAGTAAACAATAATTTCTCTCAATAAGAGACAAATTTACCCAAATTTTGCATCTGCCCTGCTTATTGAATTTGGAGATTCTGAAGAAAAACGCTTACTAGAAAACGCTTATTAGAAAATATGAAATTAGGTGAGAAGCATCCGTTTCCAATGTTACAGAAAATGAGAAGACAATTGTCATCTAGTACAAAAGTCGGATGAAATGCTCAAAGCTTTATGGTTTCAATGTTTACCAGCAACTTTAAAAGCTGTGCTTGCTATAAGTTCCACTAGCCTAGGCCAAAGATGCCCAGTAGTGGCTGATATCAGCAAATTAAACTCACACGTATACTTACGCTCTTTTGTTTGATCGTCAATCAACCAATAGGAAATCAGCATGTTGAGTGGGAGAGACAAACTACACTTGCAGAAGTAAGACTCTTATTTTACATTTTAATCGTCATCGAGACTGCTGTGAGTTAACACATAAATTTCTTAAATTCTACAGAATTTCATTTATTTAAACGAAAACAATTATTCAATATGGCTAAAAAAAATAAATAAATATTTTCGTTATTTTTATGATCTTGTTTTATTTTTATTTTAGTTAAATTGACAAAACTTTCGTTAATTTAACAGAAAATTTAGTATTCTTTACCTATGTTTTATTCAAATCAACAGAACCTATTTTTTACAAAATATATTTATTTAACTTGAAGAAAAATCTTTGTTTAAAAAAAATTTTGTGTAGAGTTGACTAAAAATTGTATTGATTTGAATATTTTTTTCTTTCAAGGTTTACAAAATTTTTTAGTTAATATTACGAGTACCTACGATATTTGGTTCAGTGTATGAACTTCTCGGAATAGATTGCCGTTGGATTAAGGCGAAGGACTTTTGTTTAGTTTTTCTAATGGGTGTAGTGATGGCGTGTGTTCAAAGTAGGTCTTTACGCTGTACATTAAATGCTCATATATTTTCATTTAATGTGAGATGCTTATTCACAGGATTTTCATATCCTTGGGTATCAAATGCCATCCATATTTAATCATTATAGATGCCTTTCTATTCACAATCGAAATGAAGTTATGAAGAATGAAGCCCCCTTAGGGACTGGAGATAGGGGGTAGGTATGTTCGAAAAAAAGTTCGAGGTAAAATATTAGTAAGGGTCGGTCTTACATTTTATCCCTCTAGGGGCTACTCCAGGGCAGTTTTAAAGCTTTTTGTAGATTTTTATTCCTTCAACCCAACCTTTAACCCCAAAGAAGAACTATTTGCCCCCATCCCACATCCCTCGTTTTTGTTTTATGTATTTTTTGTAGAAACTTACAAAATAAGCGGTTCCAGCTAATCGAAATCGAAAAATCGTCTACCATTCCAGCACTATTAGACTAGTTTTAATCACATTCTTTTGCGATTTGATTTTTATTTCTTGATCCAAAAATACCTCCACTCTGAAATTTTTCACAACTGTAGAGAACGAAACTATCTTTGGCATAATTTTTTTTCAAATTTTTAAAAAGTTCGCTTTCGGAGATATAGGCTTCCGACTTATAGATAAAGAAAATTGACCTTTGACTTTTTCAAAGAAAAAATCATGTCGCATATTAAATCAAAGGTAATTTAATACCCTTCCAAATGCGAGATGCGTAGCTATAATACTTTTCAAGAAAATTACAATTAAGTAAGTGTAACTTTGTGCATTTTTGTACTGTTTTCCGATTTTCAAGACCTCATATTTCCGGATCCAGATGTATCAGTGCTTCCAAACTTTGTATTTAATTTAGTTCTATGATATACTATATTTCTACAAAAAATCATAAAATTCGGAGGGGGTAGGTTAAAACCATTGGTTGATTTGACTTGGAATATCCCATATACGTTATAGCTATACTAAAAAGTTTTATTTTTATAAAAACAAAAAAGAATGTTATGAATTAGTACTTCTTATATATGATAAGTATTATAAATAAAATTTAATTTTTGTCAAATTTAAATGTCGTAAATGAAAATACCATATTAAGGCCCATTATTACAACTTGCCGTTAGTTAAAGGTAGGATTTTATCAGACCGATAAATTGGTTTTTGTTAGTACAAGTTAACCTTTACCTAAAGGTAAGGCAATCTTCCCAATAACTTTATCGTTCACTTTAGGTTAAAATTTATATGTAATAACAAAAAACCAATTTATCGGTCTGATAAAATCCTGCCTTTAACTAACGGCAAGTTGTAATAATAGGCCTAACTGTTACGAATACAATTAATACGATCGGAATAATTTTATTAAATTTTTTCTTTTTTTAAAATTTCCTAAACTCGTGGTATTATTATGTAAAAGTAAGTGAACAAACATGACGAAAAATTTAAAACAAAAACCAAAAAAAAAAAATCCGCAATTGAAACACATTATGTAGTAGGCTTGTGTAAGTGTTAATGACTTGAAAATTGTAATTTCTCAGAAAGGCTACGAACACACCCTTTACTTAGATATAAAACGTATAGAAAAAAAAACAATAGACTTATAAATGATGAATTTTGAAATAAAGCCGAATGGCTGATAACTGATACTGACAATTAAGTTGATAATTTTTTATGAAGAATAACTTGTCCCTTTGCATCTAAAAACTAGTTTATGTTATTACTCCATTGAGTATACACATAGGGTTAGTTTCGTAACTTTTTTATGCAATGCATTCGTTTGTTAGTTTTAAAACTAGTTTATGGTAGTGTTTAAAGTGTTTGTAAATAAATTTCTTTTTGTACTTTTAAAAGTAACTTCATTGGTACTTAAATATTTTATTTTTTTTAAACACAAAACGTTTTTAAATTTGTTTTCTTAAATAAATATCACTAATAAAATAATAGAGAGACTGGAAATAAAATGTTTCAATCACACAATTACTGGTATATTACTTCAGTTTTTTTATTTATTTAAAACTATTGACAATTCTAATTAAGTATTTTTGGATTTCTTTCAACAAAATAATCGTCAGAATCATCAATAAATGCAAAATCTCCGAACAAATGCTTTGCAATAAAGTGGGCAACTGTGTTGTTTAAAATGTTAAAAAAAAGTTTTGCACACCTACGTAAAATGGTCCAAATTTTGATGACGCTGAGGCATAAGTGAGGTTCGTTGCCTTTAATGTGCCGAATTATCTCTTCGTTTAGCTCTTATTGCAGGCTTATCAACGTAAACTTTTTCTTTCAAATAACCCCAAAGTCCAACGGCGTCAAATCCTATGATCTTGATCGACGACGAGTTTAGGTGTATGGCTTTTCAGCCTCAATATCAGCCAGATATACGAGCATGCACTGGTGTTTTCACATCTGCTACAGACCCAATTTGCTCAGATTCTTGTATAAGTTTTCAGGTTGTACGCACATTTGGACGATTTGTACGCTCATTTTCATTAAAAGTTTGGTGTTAAAAAAAAAGTATTTTTGAAAAAAAATTATTAATTTGTAATAACCCTAACGCCTGAATTAAGAACAATTTGTGGTAACTTCAACCCAATGTGCAGTGAAGAGAAAAGAGCGAGATGCCTACCAGTGATTATGCATTGGCGCACACTGATCTGCTGCTACTACCACGATACCTTCCCTCTGTTGAATTAATGCCAAATAATAACATGTTCTCACATACAACTCGTACCTTTCACAGAATACTTCCTTTTGCAGTTGATTGTCTAATGAATTAAACAATGCTTTATAGAGAAAATTCGTTATTTCGGCCAAACCCAGTATTCCAGACATATTATAATGCGGGCTAATTATTACATATTTAAAACAAGTAAAGATCACAAGAACCAATTTTGAAAGTACAACAGAATCATATTAAAAAAGGATAGTATGTGTACCTAAACTTTCGTAATTTACTGTAATTGTGTGAAATGCGTATTTAGCAGCTTAGTCAACATTTTAGTTTTCTGCGTTATTACCTTTTTTAAGAACGGAAACGTGTTGACCTTATTATTATCCAAAAAGAAATTCCACGAAAATATTTTAAATATAGTCGAGATACATATATATGTAGGAAAACAAAGGCATATAACGTATTTTATTGCCTTGTGACAACTCAAATAGTTTTTGTTCTTAATAATTGCAGCAGGTACCGAATAGTTAGGGATCTTTATACTTATATTCACGAAATATTCGTTTTGCTAATATTATTCCCTTTTAATTTTCACAACTGTGGCTACGTTACCTAAATGACTTTTTTCTTAGTAAAGTGCATTCAATATTTAATACTTTTAATTTTATTCGCAAAATTCAACTAAATTTTAAGGATATATAAGACATAGGAAAATGTGTTCTATAACCAGTTTTAATTTGTTCTTTTATCAGTGTGAAAGGAGGGAAGTGTTAATATACGTGCCTGTAAAACAAGTAAGAGTTAACGAAATTGTAATCCTTATTCATTGTCGATTATTGTGAAGAGAATGAAATAAATGTAACCATGTACTATCATTATTGCCAGTTGCCTATTAAGTGAACGACAGTGAAAGTTTTTTTCGTTAAAAGTTTTTTGTTATAATTTGTAGCTATTAAAAAGGAATATGTTAAATATATATAAATATTATATCAAATGTTCATTTTGGTTTGATATATGTCTTTGCATCGTAGTTTTTGATTGTTTATCTCTAAACTGAATAAATTATTTCTTTCGGCGACTAGCTCTCAGCAGTCTTCTGTCAAAAGCTCTGGGAGTAATTGATTTCAATGAAAAGGCTTTTCAAATCTTTCGTACAAAATCGACTTTAAAACTGTAGGGCCCGGTACTCATGAACAAAAATTAACACACACAACATGAGTATGTTATCTGTAAACTGAATAAATTGGGGTGTTCGTTCCAACATTGCGAATGTTAAATAATATTTAAAAAATTTAAAACATTTGCTGTTAGTCTTTAAAAATTTTAGTCTCAGCTGAAGTGTTATAAGGTAAATAGTTGTATATCAGACATGTAATCAAAGCAAAATTTTAAGAACATTTTCCTGGGAGACTATGGGGCTGAAATTAAAATTTATCTCTCAACAAAAGATATTAAAGCTCACTATACTGCTTTTAATTTTTCACAATTAAACATGCAATTAAACATGGATTAATAATACAAATTTAACAAAATAAGAGAAAATTTATAAAGCTAATAAAATTCAATTCAAGTCTAGTCCAAATTAATGATATATTAGACTAGCTATAATAGTTGTTTTATTTTAAATATAAGCGGTTTTTTTTAAATTTTTTTTTTTTAATATAACACGGTGCTACAGTGAAAATATACTTGGAAATAAGGACGTGCACTGTTACAACTGTTTGTACAAGTTTGTGTGTGCTTACTGATGTCTCTGAGTATATGTAGATGAGTAATTTTGTGTTTCTGTTATAGGTTTGTATTGTTATTATTTTTAGCAGATATAGTGTGAGTGGATAAAGAGAAAATGAGAGTAACACATTTGTTTTCCTATGTTTCGCACAAGCAAATACTTGTAGATACTGGTGGAATACAATAAGTAACTTATTGTGCGATGCAAATAAAAATTCGTATTGCATGTTTTACAAAAATTTTACCAAAAAATTGTCTCAAAAAATCTTATTAAATTTTATTATTTTTTACTTAATATTAAAATCATCTAATATATAAAATTCTCGTGTCGCGGTGTTTGTTGCCAAACTCCTCCGAAATGGCTGGACCGATTTTAATGAAATTTTGTGTGTATATCGGGTAGGTCTGAGAATCGGTCAACATCTATTTTTCATACCCGTAAATGTTAAGCTGACCCGCCCCAAGGGAAAATTTATGCCTCACCTATATAACGTACTGACTTCGATGAAATTTTAAACTAGATATATATATCTGCGTACCGTAGAACACATCAGGTTTATTAAATGGTACTCAGAGGAGGCAATACAGAGGATATTTCTCTCTACCCCCGACTATTAAACTGAAGTACCGAAAATGGCGGATAATCATTTATTAAAATTATCAGTAACTCAGACATTGATTGCTCATATCAAGGTTGACTTTTGCCTTTCGGTGGAGATATCAAACATATTTGAAATAAAAAAATGTTTCCTAGAGCAAATTTATATGGCAAAACAACGTTTGCCGGTCAACTAGTATAAGTATATATGTACATATTTATATGTAGGTTTCGATTACTATTTTGAATTATTATAAAAAAAATATTTTTTCATTTAATTTAAATTTAATTTGATTAAATAATAAAATTAATATATAATAGTAATGATTTAAATTAAAAATTTTAATTTTGTACATTTTCCAGTCTTCTGTCGGTACTTATAAGGGTTGTTTTTTATTTTACAACCCTTACTTGTTTTTTATTGTTTTGTTTGGTGCCGGCTTATCGGATTGTTTACAAATTTTATTTTTTTAAATTTTGACTATCTACCGTCGGTATTCTACATACATACATACATACATAATTGGCCTTTACAACCCAGTGTCAGGATTACGGCCTAACTTCTCGCCGTCGGTATTCTGCTGACATTTTATTGTGTGTATTTATTGATAGGTTTTCTTTTATTATTTTTGGCTTGTTTTGTTGATTGTGTGTCACCCTCGCTGTCTATATGGGTAAGAAGAGGAAGCCTGCAAAGGCTAAGGCCTCCGAGTTGCTGTAATCATAAGCATAAAATTTATTGCTTGTGATTACTCATAAGGGTATTCTTTTCTTTCTTTCCTAAGTACAAAAAATTGCTTTTTAATTGACCTGAAACAAAGAAACCAAAATTCCCAATAAACAACCCTTTAAATTTTCGTTTCGTCGGGTTTTTCCCATTCCACTTTATGTTTTTATAGCCTTAGCAAATCATTTTACATGAATTTTTTTGCAAAATTATATGAAAATTATGTAAATGTTCAAATACTTGTTACCGACTTTATTTTGAAGTAAACCGTTTATCTACAAATTTTGGGGTTTTTCGATTATTTCTATAATATTGTGTAATGTTGTGTGATGTCCTATTTGATAATTTTTTAATAGAATTAAGCATCGTTTTTGTTTTCTTCACATATTTATAAATTAATTCTTATTTCTTTATTAGAAAAATTTTATAACTAAATTTTAAAGTTTTTTTTTTTTTAACTTAAAAACCAAATTAAATTAATTTTACATAAACAACATCTTAATTAGGTATAATTTATTAATTATGTATATAATTTTTTTTTTTAATTATATGTACATACATAAATATGTTTATACTTTATTATTATTCTTTTAGAGTTGAAAAATTTAGCAAAATCCTACTTAAACATTTTCATTCATTCTCTTCAACCCCGAATTCAGATCAGTTCACAAAAATAAAGAAACCAAAAAAACTATCATAGTTATCTTCTATATTTGCTTCACCAGTAGTATTTTGAAAATACTTATGGTGCAGAGAATGACATGAGTTGATTCGATTTTACTGCCTATTCATATTATTACTGCTTTTGTTTTGTTTTCATTCATCAACAGTGGCAACTGTATTGCTTGTAGAGTTTAGTTTTGTAAATGCATTGTTTATTCGTACAGCCTGTTTCTAGAACACGAATGGTTTCTGACATTCGTCTTTTTATATGAGAAACACTAACAAATTTGAGTGTTTTTGTTGGTGTTTCACATATAAAAAGACGAATGTCAGAAACCATTCGTGTTCTAGAAACAGGCTGTTAATCTTTTTTTAGATACCATTAGCAATAAGAACATACAAAACACTCCTTTGTATACAAAACACTAAAATGATTCATTAAACCTCAACTATTAAGAGGTTAAACCATTTGACTGAAACAGTATTTTTTTATATATTTTTTTAATTTTTAACCGCAGTAATTTATTTCTTAACAAATGTTTCAAAATAAAAATGAGAAAATAAATTTTTAATTATCTTTTTATTTAAAATGAAATAAACATTACCTGATTTTTTTATTTTCAGAAATAGAAATTGTTCATTTTAAGAAATAGAAAATTTAGTTTTGTTTATAATATTTATTACTTTTTATACATGCGTTTTAGTACTAATAAATAAAAAACAAAGTAAATAAATAAATAAATAAATAAATAAATAAATAAATAAATAAATAAATAATAATAAGCAAATAAAAAACAAGTAGCATATTTTATTAAAAATATAAGAGCAACTGCATTATTTTTCATTACAATCGTGTTATTGTTTTTCTTGTGCTTGTAGTTGGTTTCACATTTACACAGTGAAATACTCAAATATACTTACTGCTTTTGTGATTGGTTGGAGTGTTTAGCATTTGCACGCAACTACAAGCATTTTGTAGCAAAAGACATACTTAATTGAATCATGCAATAGCAGCATTCATTCAGTTAGTGTGTATTGCCTGCTCAATATTCATTTTTAAGAAGTCAAAAAATTGCCATTTGAGTGCGATTCATGTCAATCTCTGTTATGATGACAATAAGTAGTATACCATACTCAACTCAAAACCATAAACAACTCTTATTGTTTATAGAAATATAGTGTGTGTGAAAAAGGAAAAGCATACAATATTGGTTATACTCGTTCTCTAATTTATATCCAGAGTAACATAGAAGTATATGGTATATTTGTTTTGGCAATACTTTATGGTACACTCTAGCACGTCTATATTTGGAAAGTGACCTAGTGTAAGTTGTAGGCCTTATTGAGTAGATCATAAATTAATTTTTAAAAGTTCGGAAACACCCTCAAATTTCGGAGTTATTCCGAAAAAACTATTTTCGGGTAGGTTCGAGTACTTATGAACACGTAACTCAGTTGATTTTAATCCGATTTTCAATTTTTAAATGGTCTCAGAAAGAAGAAAAATGGGCTTTTTTAAATATGTACATATTTTGGTATATATATTAAATTTTTGTAGTGTTATTTTTAATTATATCTGATTTTAATTTTATTTTTTCTAAAGTTTTTAATTTTGGCGCCATTTTTTTTAAATTAGATTGTTTAGAAACATACCCTCATGTATATATTTGATTAAAGCTAATTTAGTTCTGAGTTAAACAAATTTCCAATAAACAAAATCGAGTAAAAAATAAAAAAGTTATTAAGGTTTTTCAAAAGTAAAAAATTTTGCTTTTACAAATATGTATTGATCAAGATACTACATTTTCTTTATTTTATTATGATTATAAATAAATAATATTGCCACCATTACACCTCAAATTGGGATACATAAAGCATTTCGTGAAACGCCTGGATAGGGAAAGCGATGCCTTTTTACACTTAAAATCAGTTTTCCCAAGAATAAGTGAAGCAAAAATAAAAGAAGATACAATTCCTTATTGATTTGTAAACATAATTATATTATTTTTGTATTTTTAGGAATTTTTGTTGGACCTCAAATCCGCAAAATCATGCTTGACGAAGAATTCACAATGAAATAAAAAAAGTGAAAATTATATTGATGTAGTAAATGAATTTCTTGAGGCTTATGCAGAAATGGGATGCAGAATGTCCAATGAAGTTCATTTTCTGCATGCACATTTAGATTTCAATGAATGATTTCAAATTGCTGCTGGGCACTTAAGCGAAAAACAGATTATTTGATGTACATACAAGCGAAAGAGGTCTAGCAAACACTTTTATCAAATATTCTAAATTTCTAAATAAAATAATTTGAATACTGTTATTTTAAAATATTTATATAATCATAATAAGACTAAAAAAATAAAGAAAATGTAGTAAGTATCTTGATCAATACATATTATTAAAAGCAAAATTTTTAACTTTTGAAAAACCTTAATAACTTTTTTATTTTTTACTCGATTTTATTTATTGGAAATTTGTTTAACTCAGAACTAAATTAGCTTTAATTAAATATATACATAAGGGTATGTTTCTTAATAATCTAATTTAAAAAAATGGCGCTGTTTATATTGCTGTGGGGTATACACCAATATAATAATAAAACCCATTATTTCCAAATAAATAAAAGGATACGATTTATATGTAAATTTAGCTCAGTAGTATTTATTTCACAATTATATTTAAATGTAAACTATTGTAGATCAATTGTAGGGTATAGGTATTTTAGTTTAATATATAGGTTTAGAATTTTAGTTTTTATATGAAATAGATCACAAATTTTCAATTATATTCCCAATTTATAAATTTTAATTAGGTTCCCTTTTCTTCTTAAACAACTTTTCTTTTTCATGTTGTGTATATAATATCTTCACAAAACACACTAACTTTTTTAATAATAAAAAAGGAATAAAGAAAGCAAAAGAAATTATGCAAAACAAAATAAATAAATTTTGTCTATCGAACAGATGTAAATGTACTGTATAATTATCATTGTACGTTAAATTTAAATAGTAAGTATATATGTTTAAATAGGCATATTATATTATTATTTCTAATTAATTAAAAATTCAGTACCTTTACAATGATATTACATACATAAGTATATTATTAACTATAATACATAAAAAAAATAAATCATTATATAAAAATGTATTGTCCAAAGTAGTTTGGACAGGCGCCAAAGTTAAAAAATGTAGAAAAAATAAAATTAAAATCAGATATAATTAAAAATAACACTATAAAAATTTAACATTTATACCAAAATGTGTACATATTTAAAAAGGTACATATTTTTTCTTTCTGAGACCGTTTAAAAATTGAAAATCGGATTAAAATCAAATAGTTTTTTCGGACAACACCGAAATTTGAGGGTGTTTCCGAACTTTTAAAAATTAAATTACTTATGATCTACTCAATAAGGCCTACAACTTACACTAGGTCACTTTCCAAATATAAAAAAAAAATTGCTCATTTGTAGCACCCTGTAATCGAACAGTCTTTTGGTAATTTTTTGAAATTTTATATAAATTAGGTTCTTGTTGAATAACCCATAAAGTAAAATATAAATACAATATAAATAATTTATTTATCAAATATAAAAATATAAAAAATCGAATAATATAGTGGTTAGAGCGCTCGCACAAAAACTCAAACGGCCCAGGTTCAAATTCCAGCAAAGATGAAAAATGAAAAAGTTAGTTTGCGGTTTTTTTTAAATTATAATTTGAAAATAAGAGGCTCCGCCACACCAAGAAGTCCATCTATAAAGTAACGGCTCCACTCTATTCCACCTTAACCTATGAGAACGAAAAACGAATGATCTGAAGAAAAGAGCCACCTATTGGGAAGTAGCAGCTAACAGCTAAAAACCTACTCTGTGAAGTCACACTCACCACACAATCAACATGCAACGATAGGTCAATTGCTATTGATCGTTCAAGGGTGAAGGTATAACACTCGCCTTTAAGTGATCAATTCACAGCAATTTTTCTCACTCCTAAGGCGCTTAATAATATAAGAAAAATATACATGTACTCTCCGTTCCAAATATTCCAATACAATGTACAGCATTTAGTAGGGGTTTATCCCTAGGTAGTATTTCCTTAACTCCTATAGAGCATTTCAAATTCCATCTTGGCATTTCTCATTTATATTAAAAAATAAAATTAATATAGATTTTTATATAACTATGTATGTACTCGTATGTATGTAAAAAATTTTTATTTTCCAGATGTGCTTTAAACGAAATGGATAATATAGTGATCAGATACACAGCCTTAAATGACGACATAGAGATGATCAGAGTTAACAAATTCCTATGGACGAATTTATTATCCGAATTGTTGAAATACATTCTCAAATATGTGGGACGCGGAGATTTGCTACAACTACGTTTGGTTTGCAAAGATTGGTATGCTAGAACGCATTTTAAATTTGCACAAAAATCAAAGCTAATTATTAATCTGTGCAACATATCAACATTACGTGATATTGTACAAAATGATGATGAATGCTATCACAGAATAGCTTATGATAGTGTGGAAATACATGACATAGAAACTAATGATGATCTGCAACCGATTTTGAAACGAATGGGACCAAAGATACACACTCTATATCTGTTTAGATCTCCAATTTTTGCAATTTTAAATGATTGTCTGCCAAATTTGAAAGAACTTCGTGTCAGACATATATCCACCGTACAAAGGGATGACTTGGTTTCGCTTAATCTAGGCAAATTCAAAAATCTAAGTTCTCTGGATATTAGATGTTATAGTGTATCCACTGACTTAACGAACGACATTATATTAAAACTAACTCAGGAAGAGACCTTGCAAATGGAGAAGTTATGTGTGGATCTACTACACGAACAGCAAGAGAATTTAGTAGATGTTTTACACTTTCATAGTAAATCACTTAAGCACTTAGAAATTCATTTTCGTGGATATATAGGAAATGGAATGGAAAAGAAATGGAAACAGGCCTTTGCTATGTTGAAGCATTTAGAGGTTTTAAAAATTACTGGAGTTTATTTTAGAGAAGGGCTAAGCATGTTAATGAATGCTCTACCTAAGGAGATACCTTTACGACATTTCTACTTGGACAGGACCTCATCATTGGACTTGATTAAATTTATTATTAAAAAGTGGCCTAGATCATTGGAAAGTATGGAACTGATAAATTGTATACCTGAAGATAATGTGGATTTTAAAGATTTGGTAAATTTGCGTCATACTCTACGCACTCTACACATAAAAAATTCCTCTGTACAGTCAGTCGAAGGCTTATTACAGGGTATAGTTTCAGAGAAGAATTACGTCCTTAAAAGTCTGGTGTATAATAATCGGCAATTTTGTAAGAACAATGTATTACAAATGCAGTTATTAGTTCAACGTTTGCCTAATTTAACGAATTTAAGTTTGGAAAACAATAGGGAAAGTGTTGATGATACTGTGCTCAGCTGCATCTTTCGCCATTTATTACTTTTACGGCATTTGAATTTCAATAGTTGCTCACTAATAACTGATAACGGCCTACTGGGCTTTGGTCCCAATCCTGCACCTATTACTAACCTTAGGGGTCTACAATCATTGAATTTGTGTCACTGCTCAGCAATCACGGACAAATCACTCGAATGCTTTAAGTTTATTGAATTACGTAAACTAAAGTTTAATTACTGCAATAACATCTCTTCAAAGGGCATTCAAGAAATGGTAAAAAATTGTCCTGCTTTAGAGGAATTAACATTTTGGGATTGCAGTTTGATAGATGATGAGACTATCTTGCATGTAGCCAGAGGAGCAGTTAGATTAAGAAGACTTAATGTCGATTTTTGTAAACGGTTAACTAACAAATTTATTGATTATATTGTGGAGTTCTGTAAGTCTCTCAAAGAGTTGTCAATGCAAAGCCGCACAGGTGTGGACAATAAAGAAAATTTTGCGAAACTTGCAAATTTTGGTATATCCAAAATGCACAATATGGAGTTCTGTTGCTTTTGTACTTAAACATGTTAGGCCAACAGATTTTGTATGCGTCTCTATTGGCTAAAACAGCAGTTAAAAATTACAAAGAATGTAACACAATATGATAACGGACAACACAAAACAAAAACCCTAATGAAAGAAAGTCTAGAAAATAAAACACCATTTGTATAAAAACATAAGTTTTTCTTTTAACCTGTATTTGTATTGAATATGAAAATGTTTGCATTTATTTATATATACATATACTTATAAATTCATATATACGATATAGCTATACTAAAAAGTTTTATTTTTATAAGGGTCGTACCTGAGTTAAAGCGTACGGCGTAAATCTTTTTGTCAAACTTGTTTCATGCCCGTACATTTTGTATGAGAGCTACCGAAATACGTCGCGTATGTACATTATAGATTTCAAAAATCCAAGTTTGACAGTGCGTACAAAGAAAAAATTAATATAAAAATCGAAAAAATAATAAACAATAATATTTGTTTGAATTTATTTTTCTAATACAAACAAAAGTAAAAACTTGACAAAACAATACTTTTCTTTTTATATTATTTTTTCTTTTTTTCATATATCACGTATTTCGGTAATACGAGGGTATACAAATTAAATTTTTTATACGCCGTACGTTGTACGCTTTTATTCAGTTACAACCCTAAATACAAAAAAGAATGTTATGAATAAGTATTTCTTATATATGATAAGTATTATAAAGAAATTTTAATTTTTGCCAACTTTAAATGTCGTAAATAAAAATATCAAATTTACTGTTGCGAAGATAATCTTATTCAATTAGATTTTTGTGTTTTTGTTTTGTATTTCCAAGTTTCTTAAACTCTCGGTATTGTTATGTTAAAATCAGTTAACGAACATTATGAAAACTGAACTTAAAACAGTGACTTGATAATAATTTTTTTGTTTTGTAATTTCTCAGAAGACTATGAAAACACGTACACAGAAAAAAGTTTTTTCTGAAATAATTTCAATTGATAAATTAATTAATTAATATATATATGAAACACATTTTACTCAAAATTATATATTTAAAATGTAATTATTTTTTAGTAAAACTTAAAAAGTTAGTCACTGTGTCAAAAACAATTTTTGTTTCGATTAAAATTCAGGAAATTATGGACTACAGTAGTCCCTCGAACTGAGCGGTTCCTGACTGCGCGGTTTCGGACTTGCGCATTTTTATTTTAACAACCAAAATTTCGCAAAAAAAATGTTTTTGATAAAATTACATTAATAGTTTTGATAAACGAATTACAAAAGCGTAAACATGCATACAATTTTTTTTAAGAAAAGTTTGGATATATCGAAAATATATGTTCTTCTGATACTTACTTACTTACTTAGCTGGCCATAACAACCCGTTAACGGGTTTCGGCCTGCTTCAGCACTAGTCTCCAGGCGCTTCAGCTTAGCGCGCGCCTTCTCCAGTTGGTCACATCAATCGATGACAGGGCTTCATCAACCTGGTCCTTCCAACGTAAACAGGGTCGTCCACTACGCCGACGTCCAGTGACCTTCGCATCGAAAACTTTCTACGCTGGAGCAGATTCTTCCATCTGAACAATGTGGCCGAGCCAGCGTAGCCGCTGGATGTTAATACGCTGGACAACACCTACATCACCGAGGAGCTCATACAGCTCATGGTTGGTTCTAATGCGAAACTCATCGCCATGCCTTAGTGGACCAAAGATCTTACGAAGAACTTTTCTCTCGAACACCCCCAAGACCGCTGCATCGGCACAAGACAGCGTCCGCACCATAGAAAAGGACCGGGAGAATAAGCGATTTGTAGAGTGTTAATTTCGTCGCACGAGAGAGGTCTCTATTACTAAACTGCCTACCGAGACCGTAGTAGCACCTGTTGGCCAGTGTGATTCTTCGCCTGATCTCTAGACTGACATCATTTTTGCTGGTAATGGCGGTGCCAAGGTAGATGAATTCCTTGACCACATCGAATGTATAGTTGCCGGCTATAACCTGGGAGCCGATACGATTAACATCCCTACTCGTCGACAACATGTACTTCGTCTTGCTCTCATTTACCGCCAGACCCATTTTAGCAGACTCTCGTTCAATAGCATTAAAGGCTGCGGTGACATCTCGTCTGCATACGCAAGGAGCTGGACACTTTTGTTAAAAATAGTGCCATTACGATGGACACCCGCCTTTCGCAAAACACTCTCCATGACGAAATTGAAGAGGTCGCAAGATAAGGGATCGCCTTGTCTCAAACCTCGCACCGTATTAAAAGGCTCGGAGAGGTCTCTTCCTACCTTGACGGAGCTTCGGGAATTACTCAACGTTATTCTGCACAGTCTTATCAATTTTGCAGGAATAATGAGCTCAGACATTGCTGCATATACGCGATCCCTTATCGGGCTATCGAACGCTGCCTTATAGTCGACAAAGAGGTGGTGTGTGTCGACTTGACTTTCATGGGTCTTCTCCAGGATTTGGCGCAGTGTGAATATCTGGTCAATGGTGGACTTACCAGGTCTGAAGCCGCACTGATAAGGTCCACTCAGTGAGATGGCGAATGGCTTCAGTCGTTCACACAATACGCTCGTAAGAACCTTATATGCGATAGGGAGAAGGCTTATACCCCTGTAGTTGGTGCATATTGTGGGGTCTCCCTTTTTCAGGATCGGACAGAGGGCACTGAGATTCCAATCATCGGGCATACTTTCCTCCAGCCATATTCTGCAAATGAGCTGGTGCATGCACCTAACCAGCTCATCGCCTCCATACTTGAAGAGTTCAGCGGGCAGACCGTCAGGTCCGGCTGCTTTGTTGTTCTTCAGTCGCCATATGGCAACCTTGACCTCTTCATGGCTGGGGGACGGGATCATAACGTCATCATTGATTGGGTCCGGCACAGCATCTCTAGCAGCGGAATTTGTATCATCATCGCTTTGCAGTAGATTACAGAAATGCTGTCTGCATAATCTCAGTGCACCACGTGCATCTGTAACCAGATTACCATGTTCGTCTCTGCAGGAGGTTGCTCCGGGTTTAAAACCAGTAGTAAGACGCCTTATCTTCTTATAAAAATTTCGAGCGTCATGTCTACTCCTGCACATCTCGATTTCCTCACGATCACGCCTTTCTTGCTCCCTTTTCTTTCTTCTAAATAGGCGTCTCTCTTCCCTCCTCTTCTCTCTGTATACCTCCACAGTTGCTCTTGTAGTGGTGGACTGCAACGACACTCTTCATCGTACCATTGGTTTCTGCGGGGAGGACGCTCAAAACCAAGGACTGTTTCGGCAGCGTTGAGCAGAGAGTGAGCAATGTGAGACCACTGTCCACCAATACTTTCGAGAGAGGACGGGATGCAATTGAGCTCATTAGAAAGACGATCGGAAAACGACCTGGCTATCTCTTGTGATCGCAGCTTTTTGATGTCCAGCTTCCCTCGAACACTAGAACCTGCCATATTCGCTGCGCATATGCGCAGTCGCATCTTGGCTGCGACAATATAATGGTCCGAGTCGACATTCGGACCTCTAAATGTGCGCACGTGTAGTATACTGGATACATGCCTTCCATCAATCACAATGTGATCGATCTGGTTGGTAGTTGATCGATCGGGAGAGAGCCAGGTGGCCTTATGGATATCGAGATGCTGGAACCTGGTGCTACAAACTACCATGTTTCGCGCCGCGGCGAAATCGATCAGTCTCATGCCGTTCGGCGAGGTGGAAGAATGGAGACTGAACTGCCCGACAGTGGGGCCAAAGATACCTTCACGTCCAACTTTCGCATTGAAATCGCCGAGGACAATTTTGGCGTCATGCGCCGGACACTTATCGTAAACATCCTCGAGCTTAGCGTAGAAAGCATCTTTGACCGCATCATCCTTCTTTTCCGTCGGGGCGTGAGCGCAAATTAGGCTGATGTTATAAAATTTCGCCTTCATCCGGATCGTAGCTATTATTTCGTTCACGGAGGTGAACTCTGAGACAAGATGGAGGCTGTATGTCGACTTGAATACAATGCGAACAAGGATCGTTGACCCCAATCAGACCCCAATCAGAGACTTTGCCTTGTCCGAAGTATCCCATCCATCTTCTGATACCAATATACTTATAAAAAAAGAGAATTGTACGAATTTTATGCAATGGATTTAGACCGTAAGGATCTAATGGAAGAAATTCTTTTATTTCCAAAAAAAAAAAAAAAACACAATACTGAGCTACTAAAGCTTTTCTTTTTTAGTATGGAAAAAATTTTAAATTAAAAAAAATAAATTTATTGCTTTTGTTTGTATTTAAAATAGTCAACATTTTAAACTGCAGTTAGTAAGAAGATTATGTCAACAAAAAAAGAATGATCAGAAGAAAAGCGCCACCTATTGGGATGTAGCAGATAACAGCTAAACTACTTACCAAAGACACTCACCACACAATCAACATGCAACGATGAGGCAATTGCTGTTGATCATTCAAGGGTGAAGGTGTAACACCGGCCTTTGAATGATCAATTCACAGCAATTTGTCTCATTCCTAAGGCGCTTAATAATAATATAAGAAAAAATATATATGCTCTATACTGTCCTTTCCAAAAATAACAATACAATGCGATGCATTTAGTATGGGTTTATCCCTGAGTCTCAATTAAAAAAAAATAAAATATCCATGACCGACAGATATATATAGGAATCAGATTGGCCAAAGCATATAAAATTCCTCGTAGATTATACGTAATGTAGTATTTAGTGTGTTGGCTTACTAAGACGATAGCGCCAGGTTTAAATCTTAGCTGTGACAGCTTGAAAAAAAAAATAAATATGAAAAAATTGTTTCTTTCGGCGACTACCTCTGAGCCGTCTTCTAGCGAAAGCTCTGGGGGTAATTGATTGCTTTGAAAAACCTTCTCAAATCTGTCGTTCGGAGAGGACTTTCAACTGTAGGTCCCAGTACTCATAGATACAAATTAACACACAACATGACACAGGGTTGTAATAGCCAACTATGTATGTAAATTATACATAATATTCTATGTGGTGATTTTGGCTAATTGCCAAGTAATATAGTAAACATCAAAACTAATATAGCCTTCAGGAAATCTAGTTATAAGGCTACAATTGCCCTCAAATGAGCTTTAATATATTGGACTTTTGTCCCTACAGTAATGTTGCTAATATTCGCTGTTCGTTGGAAACGTTTTCCATGTTATGTGATAAAAACTTGGGAATATGTTCTTGAGAAAATGTGCTTTTAACTGCCATCAAAACTTTTTGAATTTCATTTCTTATTTTAAAATAAGGCATAATTTCTCTATCAATTTGTCCTTTATATTTATACCATCCATTTTCAACATAACATCTAAGTTTTCCAAAAATTTTAACATTTTCCACAAGTTCTTTAATATTACTTATATTTGTAAAGGGCATTTCAAGGTGAGACTTAAGAAAATTACAATGCCAATTGACATTATCATCAAAATTTTCCAGGGTAGTTGTTCTCAACGGAATTCTGGACAATGTGTCAGCTATATACAAATATTTGCCAGGTTTTATAGGTATATTGATGAAAACTAACGCGGCCAAAAATAATCGCAAAAAGCTCGTTTTTTTTACTTTGAGCATAATTTTCTTGAGCTCTTGTAAGTGAGGCAGACGCATATGCTATTGGTTGCCTATTATGCAAAATAGCAACACCAATTTTTTTTGGGGGTCAAAATAAGTTAAAACAGGACTTCTTGTGATTTCATTTTTTAAATCTTTAAACTCATCATCTTGAACTTTATACCAGTGCCACTGTACATCTTTTCTTAGCAATTCTCTAAGATGTCTGTACTTAGACGATAAATTTAAAATAAAATTACCAAGAAATCTTTGTAATTCTGACATATTTTGAGGAATGGGCATTTCTAGATCTGCCAAAAAAAAATTGACATCAAAAAAATTGTCAAACATTCTGGTCCAAGGTGGTGCAACAATAATGCCACTTATGTTTGATCTGTCTGCTGTGTTAAAATTAATGACCTTTCAAAAATTGATTCTTCCACGTTTTCCAAGTAGCCGACATATTACTTTCATTGACTTTAAGCCGTGCAATCGTTGTTGTGACAGAAAGCACATTAGAAGAATTCATTTCAACTTTTATATATATATATTTTTTTTTGAATCAACACTGACTTCAATTTTAAGAAAAATTTAGTTTTTATTTTAGTTTTTTTTTTTAATTTTTCCAATTAAGTACTTTGACTTTTTTTTATATGACAACTGACACCATGTAAGTATGTATGTAGATGAATAGGCTTTATTGAATAATCATTAATAAACTTACATATTATTTATAAAGTATGAATAACTTATAACTAGTAACAGGGTAATCACGAAATGAATATTATATAGTAATTATATAAAGGTAAATAATGTAGAATCTATTTTACACAACAGTTTTTTTCTTTCCTTATGATCAAAATAAATCTAACAATGAGGCGAAGTTCTCAAGCATTTTTTTGGTTTAGCGTATTGACCTGACACAGGGTTGTAATGGCCAATTATATATGTATGTATGTGTTGTGTTATTGGGACTGCGCCGTATGTCATAGAGAAGTCTTAGTCTGGGGAAACCTTTGGCTATAGTCCGTATCGAATCATCATCTATCGCAGCACAACCTAGGAGTGATAATTCCTCCAAAGCAGGACAATTTTTTACCATTTCTCTAATGCCCTTGGAAGAGATGTGATTGCAATGATTAAGAGTTAGTTTGCGTAATTCGATCCACTTAAAGCACTCGATAAGAGATTTGTCTGTAATTTCATTGTTGTGACATAAACTCAGTGATTGTAAGCCTCTAAGATTAGTAATCGGGGCAGGATTGGCACCAAAACCTAGTAGGCCTTTATCCGTTATTTTTGGACAACTGTCCAAATTCAAATGCTGTAAATGCAATAGATGGCGAAAGATACAACTGACAACAGTATCATCAATACAATCGCCATTATCTCTCAAACTTAAACTGGTTAAACAAGGCACGCGTTGAATTAATAATTGCATGCTTGTTACTTTATTTTCACAATATCGATGACATTCATATACCAATGTTCTAAGTACAGTATTCGTTTCCGAAGCTATACCCTGTAATAAGTCGTCGACTGATATTCCACTGGAAGGCTTAATGATTAAGTTACGAAGACTATGACGCAAATAAATCAGATTTTTAATATCCGTATCAGTTGAAGCATAACAACTTATCAACTCAATGGTTATCAAAGACCCAGGCCATTTATTAGCTAATAATTCCATCCAGTTCCGACGAGAAGCATGTATTAAGCAGAAATGTCGTAATGGTATGTTTTTAGGGATTGATTGTATTATTCCGCTTAATGATTCCGCAAGGTACACTCCACTAAATTTTATAACCTCTAAACGCTTTAACATTGCAAACGCCTCATTCCAATTCAAATCATATTTGATATTTCCCCAAAACTCGAGTTCTAAATGCTTAAGTGTTTCACTATGCAGCTGCATAATTTTTATAACATCTTCCTGATGGTCGCGCAAAACAGTCACACATAACTTTTCTATTTTCACGGTGTTTTTCTGAGTTAGGTCCCACATAAACTTGCTGACTATGTCATGACTTATAGTATGGCTTTTAATATCCAAAGATTTTAATTTTTTAAATTTTCCTAGATTAAATGAAACCAAAACGTTGCTTCGTATAATGGGTATCTCTCTGATACTAAATTTTTCCAAGTTTGGCAAATAATCATTTAAAATATCAAAAACTGGGGATTTATACAGGTGTAGCGTGCGTATCTTTGACCCCAATAATTTTAAAATCGGTTGCAAATCATCACTTGATTCTATTTCATGTATTTCCATACTGGAATATTTTAATCTGTGACAGTATTCATCGTAATTTTGAAATATTTTACGTAACGTTGCTATGTTCCATCGATTAATGACTAATTTAGATTTTTGGGTGAATTTAAAATGCAAAATATCATGCCACTGCTTGCGCACCAAACATAGTTGTTGCAAATCAGTGCGTCCTAAATATTTGCAAATGTTTATTAACAGTTCGGGTAACAAATTTGACGACGAGATTTTATTGATTGTGCTCATCTTCGTCCCTTCAGTTAAGGCCGTGTCTCTAATCAATATATTATCCATTTGGTTATAGGCTATCTGAAAAACAAATAAAAATACATTAATATATTATACAAACACATACATAATAATTTTGTTTTTTATAATACATAAATAAGACATAAAAGATGGGATTTGAAAGGGGTTTTGGATATACTACCGTCGAGTTGAATTGTTATTTAAAGTATATTCGGATTCTTTATATTTATAACTAGCTTAAACCCGCCGTGCTTCGCTACACCTACCACTATCATTTAACCACATTTTTCGACTGATGATGTTTAGTGACTACGAAGTAATTTAGACCAAATTTTAAAATTTTAACTGTTATTGATTTCGATATACTGAACTCAATAGTTGGTTTGTCCGGAAGCTACCACTTTAGTGTTAACACTTCTAAAGATACGTACATATGTATAAATAAATCAAATTTCAACTTGTATGGGAGGTGTCACGCTCACTTGTCCCATTTCGCCTACTTTCTGACTGATGATTTGCCTTACCCATGAAGTCATTCAGACCCAATTCTGAAACTTTAGCTCTGACCGTTCTAAAGATATACAAAAGTCAGTATTTAGATGTGAATTGAAAATGTGGGCCTAGAAAATTTTTCTCTCGATGAAAACTTAAAATGGATAAATACAAACATTTGAAATAAAAATCAATCAACCTGATGGAGCCGTTTTCTAATTTTAGGTAAATCAAAAGAAAAAGGAAGAGGAAAAAGTTTCTTTACGACAAACCTAAGTTGGATCACGACAATCATTACAAAGATAAATCGTCAAAATCGGCTTAGCCGTTCTCAACTGATGCGATAGCTAACGAACATTTATTTTCATTTATATAGATAGATAGATTGATAATTAAATTAAATAAAAAAGTAATAGAAGTTAGAATGAAAACGGTCTAATTTGTTCAGCATACAAGTAGACCATCAACAAATACAATGCAAAAACGTTGAAATTTTTTATATAATATTGTTTGTTTAGCATTGTTTTTCATATACATATAAAGATATATATAGAAATTAACACAACGTATCATATTGTATAACAACATATTATAAAAAAAACTGTTCATTTAAAAAAAAAAAAAACACTTTTACTCTCGTTCACTTTATAGGCAAGTTGCAATAATTATCGTAATGGTTAAATTTGTTTCACTCTCTTCACAATAATTTTAATTAATATCGACAATAAATAAAGATTACAATTTCGTTAGCACTTACTTTTTCCACACTGATAAAAGAACAAATTAAAACTAAAAACTGAACACACTTCCTTATGTCTTATATACCTTTGAAATTTACCTGATTTTGACAAAATAATTCAAAATTTGGAAAAATCGAAAATATATGTATGTATGTGCATATGTTGGTGCATATGTATCTGTCAATTTAAGTCATGAGTAATATAGGATCCCTCACTATCCACTACCTGCTTCAGTTATTTAGATCAAAAACGTTTTAATTGTCACCAGGTAATAAAATATGTGCTATGTGATCTTTTTCTCGATAAAAATTCAAAAATTTCCGGGAATTTAATTCTTAGAAATAATTCAAAGAATATGTGTCCTTTCTTTTAAAAGATCATTACTCGTAGGTAATTCCAGAAAATTTAAATTTTATCGAAGCTATTAAGTTTTCATTTCACGTAATTACAGTACATGGTACATTAATATTTGTGGAATTTTGAGAAAACGTCTTCTGTCGAAGTAAGACAATTTTCCAAGATTTTTATAGTAAATATAGAATTTCCTTGTCCTTCTTTTGCTCTAATCCCCGTATTTCTACGACCTTTGGAACGCAAGATATACATGCAGTTGACTAATCGACCTCTTTCAGACTTTCTCCCAATTTCAATTTGACAAAACGACTTCTTTCGGAGAATTAAGCATAATTTGAAAAATTGAATGTCTATAAAAAATTTTATTTAATTTTTATTATAATTTTTTAATTATTTGCATATTGTAGAGAAAAATAGAAGTATTTTGTTATTTAATAAAATCGAAATATATTTTCCAGATCAACTTCTTTTAACCTTTGTTTAGTTTTCCATTTGACTAAACCGATTAAGATAATTTCCAAATTTAATCACAAAAATTTTGACAAAACGACTTGTATGGTGGAAGCAAATTTTTTTCTTTAAAATCTATTTAACAAAAAGTCTTAAATTAATTTTTTTGTCGTTTTAAAGAAAACAATTGCTTCTAGAGGGGGAAAAAAATGTCGCATAATGTTCGTTAAGTATTTGTCTATAATATCCAAGTTCAAAATTTCTTTAATTTTCTAAGGAATAATTTCTATAAGCCTTTTTAATTGTTTTTTTTTTTTTTTTTTGCTCTACTGAAAAGTTGTTAATTTGGAAAGAAGGCGTTTTGTCAAATGTTCACAGATATAATTCCGCATATAAAATCCGATCCCTTCATCTTTATCTGCTCTGCTCTGCTCTTTATCTGCCATTTTTGCTTTTCATGATAATATTTATGTAACTTGTAGAGAGAGCTAAACAAATCCTGCGTCCGTTTTAAGATTAAAAAATAACTATAAAAAGGCTTCTTTAATTTATTTTTTAAGTTTATTGGCGTATATATACAAAATTGTTTAAAAATCTTGAAATATACAATATTTAACCCTAGGGTATAACCAGGCCTTTACAGACTTTTAGCATATAAAGGTGTACATATGTAACTTTTTTGTTTAGAGACAAATCCTTCCATGACTTCCTGGAGCATCTATCTCCAAACATAATGATCAAAAAATCAGGGCTATTGAGGATCCGTCTTCAGGTTTATCCAGAGGCCTTATTCTGTAACTCTCCTAAGCTAAAACTCTATCGCTAAAAATTTATGCACTTGATTTAGGACTTTTTGGCTACGAATAGAATTCTTGAACGCTTATTATAATTTACAAACTTCATGCCTATTACCTCTGAACTTTTCAATTTTATATATTCTAATGCCCAGCCTGTTTCAAAACCCAAAATTTTAGCATATTAGCTTAAGAGAATTACAGAATAAGGCCCCAGGTTTACAAATATTTTGTCATAAATGGCATAACCAGGTCTGTGCAGACCTACATGAGATTTGTATGGAAATGAATAGACAGATAATTTTTTTTTGTTTGGTGTTAAAAAAATTACTATTTGAGGAAGAAAACTATGAGCTACCAAAATCGAGACACCCAAGAACGTATACCTAAGTAGAGGAGTGGCCATTAATGAAATTGTATGAATTGACTATATAAAACAAAGATTTTTTTTTTTCATTTATATATTGGGTGCCCTACAAATTCCCACCAGAGAGCTGGGGTGTATGACACTACACCGATCATATGCTTTTAAACACTCCTCTCATAAAAATAAGAATTTAATTTAAAATGGTATTGTTTTTAAATAAATAAACAAATAAAAATAATTACACATCATTTCTTATAACATACTATAAATCAATTAATTGTCCATATTATTACAACAACGTCTTATGCGTTCTTCGTCGGATTTCTTTTTCCCCACACCTACAGCTGTAAACGTCGATGGTATAGCAATGGCTGTTGTAAGTCCGTACTTATACTAATAGAGCTCGCTTTGCCAGTTTTGTGTTGAAGTTGCGTATTACCTGAATACAATTCCTTGGCAAGCTAGTGAAAAACGCATACGACATGAATTGCGGTCTCGAAAGAGCGAAGTACGGGTAGGCCCACGATAAGGAAGAAACTGCTGGAAAATGACATTCATTGTGAACAAACACTTACATCTGAATTGTGCGAAAAATTTAAAAATTATTTATCCGAGGATATTCTGTTTCGAATACGTGAAGTAAATCGCAATCCTGTAATGGATTTTACACCGGATATTTACAATGAAGCATTTCTTTGCATTGACGATTTATGTTTGTCGATAGTTAAGATAACTTTAGCACATCATCATATCGTATTATTCAAAACATTTTTGAGTTAGATCTGCAACGAGAACAGCAGTACGACCATAACAAATTGAATTCTTTTGTTCAAACGAATCATCCCTTATTAAATGCTGAGCAAAAAAGAGCTTACGAAACATTTATGCAAGTGGTTTATAGTGATGCCGGTGGATTTTATTTTCTGGATGTATAGCATCTAGGAGGCACTGGAAAAACGTTTTTAATTTTAGTGCTGCTGGCAACGATATGCTCTCAAAATAAAATTGCATTGGCATTGGCATCTTCCGGAATTGCAGGTACTTTGTTAGATGGTGGTCGGACAGCACACTCTGCTTTAAAATTGCCGCTGAATTACCAAATTAATGAAACTCCAACGTGCAACATTTCGAAAACATCTGGAACAGCAAAATTACTACAACTTTGAAGCTTTGGAAAGAACAATATTCGAAATAGTTCAGATTGAAGTCTTCATATTTATGGAAATTTGTTAAACCATTGAAGCTTACTACCAATGTTCGTGTACAATTGCATAATAAACCATCTGCTGATAGATTTTCTAAGCAGTTGTTATAAATTGGGAACGGTGCGATGCCTATTGGTGAATGTGGATTAATTAATTAATAATTACATATTTTTGAAATTTTTAAGTACTACAATATTAATGCTATACATATTTAATCTAATGAAAAATTTTGTGTATTTTTTTAAGGTAGTATAAGATTTTTATTAGTAAGTTCTCTTCAAAAAAGTCATTAACATTGGGAGCTATATCCAGTATACTTAAGATATTGGAGCAATAATTACATTCTTCCAAATTCTTGGAGATCTTACGTATCGTCGTGATGAAATAAGTGGGTCTGAAGAAGCCGTTAACATATTAAATAAGTCTTTATTCTGTCTAATCCGTGAAATCTTGCAAGTATTAGTGTTTCTAAACTTTGTGTAGTCTTCGTTTTCGCATTTCTGGGCTTCTTCAGACAACTCTCCAATTGGTAAGCACTGATACTCAATTAAATTTTTACCATGAGCCAAAATCGTATGTGCTGTAGGGAAAAGCTTCTTTTCAGGGTACAATTGAGCCAAAAGTTTGGCAGTTTTTGATGCATACTCATCAAACTTTGGGCCATTCACCATTTCTTTAGAGTTAATAACATTAAGGATAACAGCAATCCTTTTTATTATATCAATGTTGACACCAGTAATTCGAGATGTTACCTCATCATATTTTAAAAAAAGATCTAGACATATTACCATCATTGGTGTTCCCGTACCTCTGCTTTGGGCAGTCTACTTCTAGGCCAAGGTCCTTAAAAAATTCCTGTACGGCTGGAGGCTTTCCATTTTGCTTTAAGAAACATATAGTAAGTGCTGTGAAGTTTGGATTTAATACCATCGCTTTCTTCATATTCTGATAAAACTTTTAATTCTTTTATAACAGCCAAATTAAATGCACTTTCATCTTCCGAGCTTCTAAATAACTCAAACAATTTTATTTACTTTTGGATAAATAATTTAGAATTTATATATTAATAATGTTAAACTTTTGACAATATTTTATTGTTATTGCTTTGTTCTCTTTATTAAATGTATTTTATTTTAATTTATTTCCTTTTACATGAAATTTTTTTATTTGATTTTAATTTTATCACTAGTTTTTTGTTTAAAATTTTTTAATGTTTAGATATTAAGACTAGATAACATTAGTAGCACAGAATATTTAAAAATAAAGCTTTAAAAAATGTGTGTGCTTGCCGTTGCCTACAACAATATTTTTTAATTTTGTTTTTTTTTTGTGCAATGTTTAGTTAAGTGCAACATGAAATACAGTAATCCCTCGAACTGAGTGGTTTCGGACTTGCGCGTTTTTATTTTTACCACCAAAATTTCGATTTGCGCGGCAAAAGTTTCGCAGCAGCGCGTTTTTTTTTTTTTTTTTTTGCGTACATAAATATATCAGTGATGTGCACACATAATTTAGAATTTATCTCATAATTTAGAATTTGTTGAAAAAAACAAATTTAGTAGCAAAGCACTGGCAGAATTTTTGGAGCGTAACAATCAACTTGGTGCAGAAGCTATTGATCTAGACCCTGATTTAGAGCGTGCTTAAAAATTTCGTAGCCGTTTGACGGAAGCTTTAGTGCCGTATAAAGAACTTTACAGTTCAAGAGATACTATTAAGCAATCACTATTAACAAGTTTTTTTACGAAACCATTGGAGGAAAACAGAACAAATTTATTAGAAGATGAAAATTAACATATTTAAAGATTTTTTTAATTATATATTTACATTTTAATTATGTACATACATACTATGTACAATGAACGGACTTCAAGATTTTTTTTTTTGTTTATGCCAATGTTTAACTTTATGTTAATATTGAATAGTCTTTTTTCTAGTTATCTACTTGGTTTAAATATAAAATTTTCATGATCATTTTAGAATTTGGATAGTATCCCCCTAAATTCATACAAAATAGGGTTCACAGTGCGCGATTTCGGATTGCGCGTTATTTTTTCAGAACGTATCTACCGCGCAGTTCGAGGGTTTAATGTATTAAGAATTGCATATCCCACCCCGGTGGGTTTCAGGAATGCGAAGGCTAAAAACAACATCTTGTAATTAAAAATTAATAATTTAAAACTTTAAGTAATTATAAATAAGTAATTAACCATGACCATTTTTTTTTGATAAAAAAAGCAAACAAAAAAAAAAAAAAAAAAAACCATGAGTGCTGCAAAAAGCTTAACCGTAATCCTGACACGTTTGTAAATGCCAGTTATGTAATAATAGAAATAAATTACAAGCCCATATGTACAATGTACATATAGGCAAGGCCACGATATTATTTTTATTTATGGTATTTTAGGTTTATTTATATTAAAAAAAACTACATCTGATATGATGCTTTAATTTTCCAACAATTTTTTTTTTAAGACCAATACTCAGGGGTAAACCCCTACCTTCCTGAAGGTGGCGCTGTACTCCTGATCATTGGTTTCTGATGGAATGGCTTAGAAATGTCAGAGAGCGGTTTCTTGCAGATGGTCTTATTTTTTATTTATTTTTTTTAATTTAATTTTTAATTTAAATTGTAATTTTAGAAAACCGCATATTTTTATTTTTATAATGCTGTCCTTCGCTGGGATTGAATCTTGGTCGTGTGAGTTTCTGTGCCACGACCCACCACGACTAAAATAAGTAAAGACTTTTTTATTTTCCGACTATAATGTGTTTTTATTTTACAGAGTGTCCTGGCTTTAGTTCAAAATACTGACACAAAATTTTTATCACATTTCTGGAAAAAATTTCACAAAAAAAAGGAAAAAAAAAAAAGAAAAACAGAAGTCAATTCGACATTTGTAGTACTAAATAGCCGCTAAAATTGAAAACTAGAGATAAATTACAAATTTTCATTTTAATGATGTAAAACTGGTCCAATTTTAACCCTTAAGCTATACACATCATTTATGAAATAATTTAATTAACTAACACTCTATCAAACTAAAATCAGCTCTAAAGGGCAAACCCGATTTACTACAATTTTTTTTTTTATAAAATTAGTGCGAAAAGTGTTTTTTTTTAATTATCTCCCCAGGGTTGTATCTTAAAACTCGTCTACTATAAGTTTTTGGCCGTTTAGGGTCCCTCTATTAACTCAAGAAAAAAAAAAAAAAGACTCGAAAATCCTAACGAAATTCGTACATGTGACGTTACTGACACTGCTTTTATGTCATTTACGTGATTAAAACATAAAATATAAGTTCACCTTTTGGATAAAAATCATCTTTCATCCGTCCCTTTTTAAAATACTGGGCAATAATAAACATGAACTCTCTTCAATTCACTCATTTTTACACAAACGCTCAGTAACCTCAAAACACACTTCCAAAATCCGGTGACGTTACTGACGACTTAACATGGTCATAACTTCACAACAAAACGAGATACACAAAAATTGTCTGTGTGTGAAACAACACTTATGACGAGAAATTTCATATGCCGCTCTTAAGTTGGGAGATATAATTGTATTTTGTAAAGATATTGACCAAAATATGAATACGAGCGTGACGTTGCTGACGGTGGCCTTGCCCATATAATACATAAATGTTTTTTGTGCAGTAACACATACAATACTTCCAATGATTTTTTGAGTATTTACAGGAACATACAGCCTTATGTATAATAAAAAATAAGCAAATCGTTGTACACAGTGGCTAAGTTTGTCATCCAATACGTGGAAATTCTTACTTAAAGGTACAGACTATTTAATTTTTTGGACTATCTGACTAGTTGTCAAATAGAGGGTATGGAAAGTTTTAATAATATCAGTCTATAGCGGGTGATAAACTTGCCAGTTTTTTCTCCCATATACTAACGGGTGGCTAATTTTTCATTATACATACGGCCGATAATGTTTTGTACAAAGGAAGAAAATCTTTTTTTGTGTTTTACGGTTTGTTACTTGCAAGAATAGCTGTGTGAGCTTTGCAAGGTTTTTATTAATTGATTTTTATTTAGAAAAAAAATTTATCCGATTACTTATATACTAAGTAATTATGAGAATTTAACTTAAACTACCCTTATCATTAGTTTGTTTATACATATGTACTTTAATTTATAACTAAAACATTAAAAACATGCGTACATGTATAACGGAAAAATAAAGTATTTTTCAAAAGTTGGAATATGAAGCGTCTCATATTCTTGCAACAATACAGAGTGCAGTTGTAGTATTAATATTTTAGCCTTGAGTATTTTATGTGTGAATGACGACGATCAGCGGTATTACCAAAAGAGGTGTCTTATATCGTCTGCTCGTGTGTGTTCCTTTAAATGATACATGATACTCTTTTATGAGTAGGCACTTCAATAATACTTTTCAAACATGCATTCAATAGAATACAATCACAGACATGCACTCAAAAGAATGCAATCATGCTACAGTTTCAAGAAAAGCTGGAGAAATTGGTAAGTACTTACAATATTTCGAATTTGAATACAAAACTATTCAGCTTCAATTTTATTTATTTTTTTTAGGAATTTTACGCAAATGGAAAAAGGGGAAAGATTTAGAATAAGTTCGCGAATATAGACGGCTGTCCAAAAATGTATATCTTAAAATTAACGTTTATTTATTTATATTTATAAGTTAATATTGGTTTATTACATTTTATGTTTTTAGATGCATATTAAATAAAAAATGAAAAAAAAAAAAATTTATTTGCAAATCAGTGGTGGGATGAAATAAAATTTTAGTTCTGTTAATTAATGTTTTAATCGGTGTAAAATTTTAGGGCCAATTAATTTTTTAACTGTACCAATTAATGTATTTGATTAAACGATTTAATTAGTCCAATTAAATATTTAATTGAACATTTTTTTTAAATAAATATAAATTTTAATTGATACAGTTTGTTTTCAAAAACCTCGAAACTATTAATTTCTTTAATAGATATAATTAATATTTTTTGTAGGGGCAAAACTAGTAAAAAATTTAATTGTTATACAACAAATTTGTTAATTGAAATCGATTTTAAATATTTTCTGTGCAGAAAGAAATATTGTGAATATTGCCTTCTGAGTGCATTTTACAAGTGCTGTAAACGACTTTCACTAAGAGAACACCCAACTACGGGTGTGGCCAGTTGCAATTTTTCAAATTTTTCTTTACGTAATACACTTTCGAACACTAAGCCATAAAAGGAGGCCTATGAGAAGTATTTAGAGTTACAGTTTCAGATACAGTATTTAAGAGACAGAGAAGAATATCTGTTTTAACGAGGCTATAACAGATAACGTTGAACATATTTCTATGCAAATTAACTAATGGGTGTAGGTAACTTGATTGCTCGTAATGGTACAATATTGAGCAAGCAACCAAGATTAGATAACCAAATATTTTAATACATCGAAGTTGCTCGGAAAAATCTACAGCTAAAATATCCATCTCAATTATATGCAACTGTTATATGAGCGCGGGATTGGCGGATATAATAATAAGTAACACAAATATAAAAGCGGAAGCTACACACAATGTCGAGCATCTGGATTCGCTACCAAAAGCTTAGAGGCATGTGACATTGAGCGAAATTTACGCGTTCATAAGGGGGCTTATTGTAACTGGCACTAATGAAAAAATTTGACAGACTTGTGGCCAGTAGAAAACTACCTAATCTATCCTTTTGTAATAGAATTCAATCGATTTCAAGAAATTTTGTAATTAATAAAGTTTGATGTTCCAAACACAAGGGGGATACGCCATCGAACTGACAAAACTGCAATATCTGAGTTATAGGCAATGGTAAATTACAATTTGGAACATTTATTTATTTATTTATTTATTTATTTATTTATTTATTTTATTTAATTTTAATTTAATTTTTCCTTATCAGAATTTTAAGAATATTATTCTTTTATAGCTCAAAAGGATAAAATCAAATGGTAATATAAATTAATTAAAAATAATTTGAATATAATGTGTACATAATATCAATAATTCTTACTAAGTAAACATATAACATTATATAACAGTCAAATATTTTATTGATGATTAAATATTACGGCATAGATCTTTATAAGAAAATGTAAATCAATAAGACAATAGTTCTAAGACATATAGTCAAAAATAGCTTTCCTAAAACTGTTTTTCCTCGATAAAAGTTTTATGTAAATTGGTAAAGAATTCCACAGATTAATAGCATTGACGAAAAACAATCTACTGGTATTTAGGCAGGCATGCCTGGGCACAATCAATGTGATGCACCTAGTTGATCTTCCAAAAACTAGTTTTTCATAAAGATAGAAGGGTTTCCTCCGATAGAGCAAGTTATGCAGAAACATAATATTCCGTATTCGAAGGTAATCAACCAAATCACATCTCAGAATCTTTCTTCGCCATAATGATGTACTACTGAGCCGACTTAAATTGTACACATACCTAGTGGCATTGTTAAAAGCCACCTGTAATTTATGCATTGAATGCGAGTCCAGCTTGCTATACACCTCAGCTGAGTAGTTAATTAAAGGAAGAATCAATTGAATAACTAGCTTTCTTTTGACTTCAACTGGTGTAAAATTGGATGATATTCGCAAATTCCGAAGAACTAGATATATATTACGTACTACAATGTTAATATGGTCCGAACATCCCAGAGTCGAATTGATATAAAAACCCAGGTATTTAACTTTACCAACATACAGTAAAGGCATATTGTCCAGGTATATCGTTGGAAAGTGGTTTGGGTCATGTTTTATCCTGCTAACTGGTAAGACATAAGATTTCCTGGGATTAAGTGTTAAGTTATTGCCATTTGCCCATTTGACAATAGAAGCTAAATCCTCATTAAGTCTGTAGCATGTATCTTCTATCAAACCAATACGATTCGATATGTAGAGCTGAATATCATCAGCATATGCATGCATCTGCGTATATTTGCATACAGAAAATACATCATTGACAAACATACTAAAGAGCAGAGGACCTAAGACCGATCCCTGCGGAACACCAGAGGTAATATTTTTAAGGTTCGATTGCCTATTTCCCACAATTACCCTTTGAGCCCGCCCAAATAAATAATTTCTCATCAGAGTCACAGCTGTGCCCGAAAATCCAAAAAACTGTTCCAGTTTTCGACACATAATTGAGTGGTCGACCTTATCAAAGGCTTTAGAGAAGTCTAGTAGGCACATAAGTGATAGATTTCTAGCATCATATTCAGGTCTTATATCATCAATTACTTTTAGTGCTGCCGTAGTACAACTATGAGCAATACGAAATCCAGATTGAAGTGGTGACAGAAGGTTATTTTGAGTCAAATAAGATGTGATCTGCTCAGCCATAAGTGATTCAAAAACTTTTGAAAGAGCCGGCAAAATACTTATTGGTCTGTAATCTTCCGGATTATTTGCAGTCGGTATTTTCGCTACTGGTATAATCCTTGCAACTTTCCAGGATGTAGGAAACACGGATGTCGTAAAACAATGGTTAAATATATGAGTCAGTGGCCCAATAATATAAGGCAATATAAGCTTCACAAATTTAATGGCCACACCATCTTCACCTACTGCATTAGAACGAATTTTCCGGATATGTTTGATTACATCATCCTGGGACACAATAGAAAAAGAGAATCTACTACTGCAGTAAGTTTCACACTGTAGGTTACGATTATTGTGGTTTGGATGATTAACACAAAAACTATCATTAAGCTCATCTGGATCTAGTCCACAATCATTCGAGCCACGGGAGTACACACCCAAGGACTTTATGTTCTTCCACAACTGGCCTGTAGGAAGGTTAATATCAAGCTTTCGAGAATAGTATGATTTTTTTGCCTGTCGTACTGCAAGATTTGATCTATTTCTAAGTCTGTTATAGATAGCCCTGTTTGCCGATGTAGGATTTCTCTTCCAAGCATTATATGCCAAGTTGCGATTACGAATAGAATGTTTTACAACTGATGTATACCAAGGGCATGAGCAATTTTTAACATGAAAACTACGTTCAGGAACATGCCGATCATAGGCAGCCTGTAAGGTAGTAATAAAAACGCTCAGTTTTTCATCCACAGTTGAGTGATACCAACATTCATTCCAATTCAGAGCAGAAACGTCGGCAAATAACATTGAAAAATTTAACGAGCCATAATCGCTATATGTGATCAGCCGAAGATTATCATCTCTGTTGAGTCTAATATTGCATGTACAAAATTGTAAATCATGATCAGACACAAATGATATCTGATCATAGAGAAGCAATAAATGAGGATGTGAGAGCATAAGTAAGTCGAGTAGACTTGGTCTTGAATTAGAACAGAAACGTGTTGGAGTTTTATTCACAACAGTCATACCCACAGAATTTATATGATCAAGGAGGTTACTACTTATGTCATCTTCTATCATTAAGTTTACATTAAAATCGCCGCACGTGATAAAAAAATCATACTCTATGGCGCGATCACTAAAGTCAGTAAAAAAAGGCTCTAGTGTATATGTCCTCATAGGATTATATACGCATGATACTAAGACTTTCACCATGTTATCATAGATGGCTACATTTATAAACTCTATCTCTGAGCCACATGATATGCTAACAAGTGTGGCATTAAGGTTCGTCTTGGAGTATATAGCAACACCTCCACCTCTTCTCTGTTTTCTATCATTTCTAAATAATTTGTAGCCCTTTATTCTATAATGTTCATCCGATACATCATGATAAAACCACGTTTCCGTCACACAAATAATATCGACCCCGGAGTTCTCAAATACAGATCGAACGTCATCCAATTTAATACCATTTAGACTCCTCGCATTAAAATGTACAATATTTAGCCCAGATCGCTGCTTGCATAAAGCATTCAATAGAGCAGAATGATTTCCGCCAATTCTACTACTATAATTTATCTGACTCATAATTATTCTGAGAAAAAACAGTTTTTTTGTCCACTATATTAAAAATATTAAAAGTAAAGAAAAATACAGAAAGATTTACAATATTCTTAGATGTCATAAAATTGCTAAATATTATAAAATTAGTGTTTAAAAATATATAAAAATATGCCATATTAAAACAGTAAACATTGGAAGTATTAAAAAAGTTATTAAAATTAAGATTATTAAAGTTAAGATTATTAAAATTAAAATTACTTATGTTAAAAATACTATACATGTAATACACGTAATAGAGAAGATATTTAAGAGGAAAAGTTACTGGGCGATGCGCCATCATCATTGCGAAAAAAACTGTTAAGTTCATCAATATCTTTTATGCATATCGGAATGTCAGTGCTTAGTCGCTTAACATATACAGTACCTTTAAATGAATAAGCAGATTTCAATATTTTCCTCTTTTTCAAGCTATTAGCTTCACGGAGAATTTTATAGTTTTCATTCGTCAAATTTTCATTTATGAAAAAATTAGATTGGCGTATATTATCTGATTCAAACCCAATCAGATCTAGAGTCAGATTTTTATGTATTTTTTTATACGCTTTCACAGCTTTTAGAATGGTAGCCTTATCATTTGTAGACATTAATCGTATGATAATAGCTCCATCAAAAGAGTTGTGGTTTTTGTTTTTATTTTTATGGTCTATATTTTTATGGTCTGTAAAGCGACGAATAAAACGAACTCTCGGGGCAGGAATTTTAAGATGACTGCAAATATTGCTGAAAAGTGTGAGCAAATCCTCATTTGATCTGTAAGGAATTCCATTTATTCGTACGTCGCACGCAACAACCGAGTTAGCATGTTTTGATGATTGCATTTTCAATTTTTTTATTTCATCTTTTACATTTGACATTCCATCGGCTACTGCCTCCAATTTTACTACCTTTTCCGTAAGGCTATTCAACTCCACCCTCATCTTATTACGCATACCTTCAATTTCTTTTAAAAGTCTATCCTCAGCTTCTTTAACAGTTGCCTTAATGTCTTCGGCTAATTTGTTTTCACCCTTTTTTAACAGAAGACCAAATTCTTGAAATTGTTGGTTTATACTTTTGTTTAACTTAGAGATTTTTAGGTCCATTGCTTGCCAAATCTGTGATATTGATTCATTAGAGAATGTTAAGGTAGCTTCCGAAGAACTTAACTCGTCATCAAACATATTTCTTTTTGTATTTTTACGAGTATTCATCTTGGTTAATTAACTGGTATTAAGTTTAAAAATTTTAAAATAATTTTAAATATTAACTGCCTATACAAGAAAAGCTTTCAAATTGTAAAAATATTAAATGTTTAGTAGAAAACTTGGCAGCACTTATAATCAAAGTTTAAATAAATCAGCTGGCTTTTGTTATTGTAGATTACTATAAGGGTAATCTTAAAATTTTTTGTTTTCCAATCTTGATGTGGTGTTCAAGTGAATTTTTTTGTGTTTTATTGCAAGTTATTTATTTATTTACAGATATTTTGATGTTTATTATGAAACGTTATCTTTTTGCATGTGATTGTTGTTGTTTGTATTTTGTAAATTCAATATTATTTTCAATTTTGTAATGTTGATGTGATTTTTAAGTGAATTGTTTTTGTGTTTTATTGCAAGTTATTTACAAATATTTTCGATGTTTATTATGAAACGTTATCTTTTTGCATGTAATTGTTGTTGTTTGTATTTTGTAAATTCAATATTGTTTTCAATTTTGTAATGTTGAAAATTATTTGTTTTTGTACCTTCACATAAATGAATATTATTATGAGTTGTTTGTATACAAATATTTTTGTTTTTTAATGTTTTGAATATTTTTAATATTTTGAATATTATTGTCAATTCTAATTTTAGATTTTATCAATTTTAGTTTTCAATTAATTGTAATTGTTATTATTTTTGCACTTTGTGTTTTTTATATGTATTTTGGCCACCAATATTTGAAAAAATTTCTGTGCGTTTAATAAAACACGTCCGTTCACTTTGACTTCACTTCACTGTAAGTGAAAATCTTTTCGTGTACCAGGAGTTTCCTCCTTGTCATGGGCCTACGCGTACCTCGTCCTTTGGAGATAGCAATTCATGCTTTAGGTTGAGGCTCGTATGCTTTTTTCACCAGCTTGCCAAGGAATTGTATTCAGGTAATACACAACTTCAACACAAAACTAGCAAAACGAGCTCTATTAGTATAAGTACGGACTTACAACAGCCATTGCTATACCATCGACGTTTACAGATATAGGTGTGGGGGAAAAGAAATCCCACGAATAACGCATAAGACGTTGTTGTAATAATATGGACAATTAATTGATTTGTAGTATGTTATAAGAAATGATATGTAATTATTTTTATTTGTTTATTTATTTAAATACAATGCCATTTTAATTTACATTCCAATTTTTATGAGCGGAGTGATTAAAAGCATATGATCGGTGTAGTGTCAGCTCTCTGGTGGGAATTGGTAGGGCACCCAATATATAAATGAAAAAAAAAAAAAACTTTGTTTACGTAGTCACTTCATACAATTGCATTAATGGCCACTCCTCTACGTAGGTATACGTTCTTGGGTGTGTCGACTTTGGTAGCTCATAGTTTTCTTCCTCAAATAGTAATTTTTTTAACACCAAACAAAAAAAAAAGTATCTGTCTATTCATTTCCATACAAATCTCATGTAGGTCTGCACAGACCTGGTTATGCCATTTATGACAAAATATTTGTAAACCTGCGCCTTATTCTGTACTTCTCCTCAGCTAATATGCTAAAGTTTTGGGTTTTGCAACAGGCTGGGCATTGGAATATATAAAATTGAAAAGTTCAGAGGTAATAGGCATGAAGTTTGTAAATTATAATAAGCGTTCAAGAATTCTATTCGTAGCCAAAAAGTCCTAAATCAAGTTTATACATTTTTAGCGATAGAGTTTTAGCTTAGGAGAGTTACAGAATAAGGCCTCTGGATAGACCTGAAGACGGATCCTAAATAGCCCTGATTTTTTATCATTATGTTTGGAGATAGTTGCTCCAGGAAGTCATGGAAGGATTTGTCTCTAAAAAGATAAACAAAATAGTTACATGTGTACACCTTTATATGCTAAAAGTCTGTAAAGGCCTGGTTATACCCTAGGGTTAAATATTATATATTTCAAGATTTTTAAACAATTTTGTATATACACGCCAATAAACTTAAAAAATAAATTAAAGAAGCCTTTTTATAGTTATTTTTTAATCTTAAAACGGACGCAGGATTTGTTTAGCTCTCTCTACAAGTTACATAAATATTATCATGAAAAGCAAAAATGGCAGATAAAGAGCAGAGCAGAGCAGAGCAGATAAAGATGAAAGGATCGGATTTTATATGTGGAATTATATCTGTGGACATTTGACAAAACGTCTTCTTTCTAACTCAACAACTTTTCAGTTGAGCAAAAAACAGTTAAAAAGGTTGATAGAAATTATTCCTTAGAAAATTAAAGAAATTTTGAACTTGGATATTATAGACAAATACTTAACGAACATTATGCGACCTTTTTTTCCCCCTCTAGAAGCAATTGTTTTCTTTAAAACGACAAAAAATTTATTTAAGACTTTTTGTTAAATAGATTTTAAAGAAAAAAATTAGCTTCCACCCTACAAGTCGTTTTGTCAAAATTTTTGTGATTAAATTTGGAAATTATCTTAATCGGTTTAGTCAAATGGAAAACTAAACAAAGTTTAAAAGAAGTTGATCTGGAAAATATATTTCGATTTTATTAAATAACAAAATACTTCTATTTTTCTCTACAATATGCAAATAATTAAAAAATTATAATATTTTTCAAATTATGCTTAATTCTCCGAAAGAAGTCGTTTTGTCAAATTGAAATTGGGAGAAAGTCTGAAAGAGGTCGATTAATCAACTGCATGCATATCTTGCGTTCCAAAGGTCGTAAAAATACGGGGATTAGAGCAAAAGAAGGACAAGGAAATTCTATATTTACTATAAAAATCTTGGAAAATTGTCTCACTTCGAGAGAAGACGTTTATTCAAAATTCCACTAATATTAATGTACCATGTACTGTAATTACGTGAAATGAAAACTTAATAGCTTCGATAAAATTTTAATTTTCTGGAATTACCTACGAGTAATGATCTTTTAAAAGAAAGGAGACATATTCTTTGCATTATTTCTAAGAATTAAATTCCCGGAAATTTTTGAATTTTTATCGAGAAAAAGATCACATAGCACTTATTTTATTACCTGGTGACAATTAAAACGTTTTTGATCTAAATAACTGAAGCAGGTAGTGGATAGTGAGGGATCCTATATTACTCATGACTTAAATTGACAAATACATATGCACCAACATATGCACATACATACATATATTTTCGATTTTTCCAAATTTTGAATTATTTTGTCAAAATCAGGTAAATTTCAAAGGTATATAAGACATAAGGAAGTGTGTTCAGTTTTTAGTTTTAATTTGTTCTTTTATCAGTGTGGAAAAAGTAAGTGCTAACGAAATTGTAATCTTTATTTATTGTCGATATTAATTAAAATTATTGTGAAGAGAGTGAAACAAATTTAACCATTACGATCATTATTGCAACTTGCCTATAAAGTGAACGACAGTAAAAGTGTTTTTTTTTTTTAAATGAACAGTTTTTTTTTTATAATATGTTGTTATACAATATGATACGTTGTGTTAATTTCTATATACATATGTATATGAAAAACAATGCTAAACAAACAATATTATATAAAAAATTTCAACGTTTTTGCATTGTATTTGTTGATGGTCTACTTGTATGCTGAACAAATTAGACCGTTTTCATTCTAACTTCTATTACTTTTTTATTTAATTTAATTATCAATCTATCTATCTATATAAATGAAAATAAATGTTCGTTAGCTATCGCATCAGTTGAGAACGGCTAAGCCGATTTTGACGATTTATCTTTGTAATGATTGTCGTGATCCAACTTAGGTTTGTCGTAAAGAAACTTTTTCCTCTTCCTTTTTCTTTTGATTTACCTAAAATTAGAAAACGGCTCCATCAGGTTGATTGATTTTTATTTCAAATGTTTGTATTTATCCATTTTAAGTTTTCATCGAGAGAAAAATTTTCTAGGCCCACATTTTCAATTCACATCTAAATACTGACTTTTGTATATCTTTAGAACGGTCAGAGCTAAAGTTTCAGAATTGGGTCTGAATGACTTCATGGGTAAGGCAAATCATCAGTCAGAAAGTAGGCGAAATGGGACAAGTGAGCGTGACACCTCCCATACAAGTTGAAATTTGATTTATTTATACATCCGTATCTTTAGAAGTGTTAACACTAAAGTGGTAGCTTCCGGACAAACCAACTATTGAGTTCAGTATATCGAAATCAATAACAGTTAAAATTTTAAAATTTGGTCTAAATTACTTCGTAGTCACTAAACATCATCAGTCGAAAAATGTGGTTAAATGATAGTGGTAGGTGTAGCGAAGCACGGCGGGTTTAAGCTAGTTATAAATATAAAGAATCCGAATATACTTTAAATAACAATTCAACTCGACGGTAGTATATCCAAAACCCCTTTCAAATCCCATCTTTTATGTCTTATTTATGTATTATAAAAAACAAAATTATTATGTATGTGTTTGTATAATATATTAATGTATTTTTATTTGTTTTTCAGATAGCCTATAACCAAATGGATAATATATTGATTAGAGACACGGCCTTAACTGAAGGGACGAAGATGAGCACAATCAATAAAATCTCGTCGTCAAATTTGTTACCCGAACTGTTAATAAACATTTGCAAATATTTAGGACGCACTGATTTGCAACAACTATGTTTGGTGCGCAAGCAGTGGCATGATATTTTGCATTTTAAATTCACCCAAAAATCTAAATTAGTCATTAATCGATGGAACATAGCAACGTTACGTAAAATATTTCAAAATTACGATGAATACTGTCACAGATTAAAATATTCCAGTATGGAAATACATGAAATAGAATCAAGTGATGATTTGCAACCGATTTTAAGATTACTAGGGTCAAAGATACGCACGCTACACCTGTATAAATCCCCAGTTTTTGATATTTTAAATGATTATTTGCCAAACTTGGAAAAATTTAGTATCAGAGAGATACCCATTATACGAAGCAACGTTTTGGTTTCATTTAATCTAGGAAAATTTAAAAAATTAAAATCTTTGGATATTAAATGCCGTACTAGTGATGACATAGTCAGAAAGTTTATGTGGGAACTAACTCAGAAGGACACCGTGGAAATAGAAAAGTTATGTGTGACTGTTCCGCGCGACCAGGAAGATGTTATAAAAATTTTGCAGCTGCATAGTGAAACACTTAAGCATTTAGAACTCGAGTTTTGGGGAAATATCAAATATGATTTGAATTGGAATGAGGCGTTTGCAATGTTAAAGCGTTTAGAGGTTATAGAATTTAGTGGAGTGTACCATGCGGAATCATTAAGCGGAATAATACAATCAATCCCTAAAAACATACCATTACGACATTTCTGCTTAATACATGCTTCTCATCGGAACTGGATGGAATTATTAGCTAATAAATGGCCTGGGTCTTTGATAACCATTGAGTTGATAAGTTGTTATTCTTCAACTGATACGGATATTAAAAATCTGATTTATTTGCGTCATAGTCTGCGTAACTTAATCATTAAGCCTTCCAGTGGAATATCAGTCGACGACTTATTACAGGGTATAGCTTCGGAAACGAATACTGTACTTAGAACATTGGTATATGAATGTCATCGATATTGTAAAAATAATGTAATAAACATGCAATTATTTATTCAACGTGTGCCTTGTTTAACCAGTTTAAGTTTGAGAGATAATGGCAATTGTGTTGATGATACTGTTGTCAGTTGTATCTTTCGCCATCTATTGCATTTACAGCATTTGAATTTAGACGGTTGTCCAAAAATAACGGATAATGGTCTACTAGGTTTTGGTGCCAATCCTGCCCCGATTACTAATCTTAAAGGCTTACAATCACCGAGTTTATGTCACAACAATGAAATTACAGACAAATCTCTTATCGAGTGCTTTAAGTGGATCGAATTACGCAAACTAACTCTTAATCATTGCAATCACATCTCTTCCAAGGGCATTAGAGAAATGGTAAAAAATTGTCCTGCTTTGGAGGAATTATCACTCCTAGGTTGTGCTGCGATAGATGATGATTCGATACGGACTATAGCCAAAGGTTTCCCCAGACTAAGACTTCTCTATGACATACGGCGCAGTCCCAATAACACAACACATACATACATATATAATTGGCCATTACAACCCTGTGTCAGGTCAATACGCTAAACCAAAAAAATGCTTGAGAACTTCGCCTCATTGTTAGATTTATTTTGATCATAAGGAAAGAAAAAAACTGTTGTGTAAAATAGATTCTACATTATTTACCTTTATATAATTACTATATAATATTCATTTTGTGATTACCCTGTCACTAGTTATAAGTCATTCATACTTTATAAATAATATGTAACTTTATTAATGATTATTCAATAAAGTCTATTCATCTACATACATACTTACATGGTGTCAGTTGTCTTATAAAAAAAGTCAAAGTCATTGGAAAAATTAAAAAAAAACTAAAATAAAAACTAAATTTTTCTTAAAATTGAAGTCAGTGTTGATTCAAAAAAAAAAAAAAAGTATTTAAATAAAAGTTGAAATGAATTCTTCTAATGTGCTTTCTGTCACAACAACGATTGCACGGCTTAACCTCAATGAAAGTAATATGTCGGCTACTTGGAAAACGTGGAAGATCAATTTTTATGAGGGCATTAATATAAGCACAGCAGACAGATCAAACATAAGTGGCATTATTGTTGCACCACTTTGGACCAGAATGTTTGACAATTTTTTTGATGTCAAACCTCATAATGATAAAATAAGGGCAGATTTAGAAATGTCCATTCCTTTAAATGTGTCAGAATTGCAAAGATTTCTTGGTCATTTTATTTCAAATTTATCGTCTAAGAACAGACATCTTAGAGAATTGCTAAGAAAAGATGTACAGTGGCACTGGTATAAAGTTCAAGACGATGAGTTTAGGGATTTAAAAAATGAAATCACAAGAATGCTTGTTTTAATTTATTTTGACCACCAAAAAGAATTGGTGTTGCTATTTTGCATAATAGGCAACCAATAGCATATGCGTCTGCCTCACTTACAAGAGCTCAAGAAAATTATGCTCAAAGTAAAAAAAACGAGCTTTTTGCGATTATTTTTGGCCGCGTTAGTTTTCATCAATATACCTATAAAACCTGGCAAATATTTGTATATAGCTGACACATTGTCCAGAATTCCGTTGAGAACAACTACCCTGGAAAATTTTGATGATAATGTCAATTGGCATTGTAATTTTCTTAAGTCTCACCTTGAAATGCCCTTTACAAATATAAGTAATATTAAAGAACTTGTGGAAAATTTTAAAATTTTTGGAAAACTTAGATGTTATGTTGAAAATGGATGGTATAAATATAAGGGACAAATTGATAGAGAAATTATGCCTTATTTTAAAATAAGAAATAAAATTCAAAAAGTTTTGATGGCAGTTAAAAGCACATTTTCTCAAGAACATATTTGTTTGAGGACCGTACAAAAAAAAGAAACAACAATTTTTATTCTTTTTGCTTGTTGACTCAACAACTTCTTTTCTTCAACAGCTCAGTTTTATTATTTTTTACAAAATTAAAAATTACAATTAAACGGTATAATTTCAAGGGCAAAAAAAAAACCAAAATGAAAATATAAAATCAGTAAAACAATTGCATGCATGTGTATCAACATACATTTGTTTTGCATACAAAATGCAAGCATGCATATACATATGTATGTATGTAAGTTTAACTGATGAAATTTAATACATTATTAAGGAGGCTCAAAAAATAAAGAAAAACATTAACAATTAATTATTTATTTTGATGCGTTAACATACCGCGCCCCATTGAAACATCCAGTTTCAATCAATAGGTAGAACTGCTAACTTTGCAACAGGACGACGAAGAGTGGTGGTGGCTGTTTTAACATCCGCAACTCGAGCATATCCATCTGCACCATGAATGACGTTTATAATTCGACCAATTACCCATTTCATAGGATGAACGTTATCTTCGTGAACCACTACTAAATCGTTAATATTTAAATTTCGTTGAGGTCTTCGCCATTGGTACCGTTCTTGTAGTTGAACTATATATTCTGTGTGCCATCTTTGCCAGAACTGAGACTTTATTGCTGATATTCTTTGCCAATGCTGAATACTGGAAACATCGCCATTGAATTTAACCTTTTCAGGAATATGTTTTAATGCTGAACCGATTAAGAAATGGCCTGGGGTAAGGGCGTCTACGTCGTTAGGGTTAGTCGACATTGGTGAAATAGGGCGAGAATTCATAATAGCTTCAATTTCCACCAAAGCCGTAGTTAGCTCCTCAAATGTAAGACGAGTATTTGACAGTGTTCGAAATAAATGGCCTTTAGCAGTTTTTACTGCTGCCTCCCATAATCCACCAAAGTGTGGCGCTTGGGGAGGGATGAATCGAAAATCTATAAGACTTGATGCTGTGTACGAAAGAATCGATGATCTGTTTGATTCTTCGTGAAATTTTCTGTAGAATTCCTTTAACTTTGTATCTGCACCAACAAAGTTTGTTGCGTTATCACAATAAATTTTTTCCGGAATACCACGTCTACCAACAAATCTTTTAAGAGCAGCTATAAATGCATCACTAGACAAATCTGACACCGCTTCCAGATGGACTGCTTTTGATGAAAAACATACGAAAACGGCTATATATGATTTATATGGACGCCTTCCACGAATTCTTAAATAAGTTAATACCGGACCAGCAAAATCTATACCAACAATTTGAAAAGGGCGAGAACTAACAACACGGTCCTTTGGAAGATTTCCCATCACTTGGCTGAGTAACTTTGGCTTATAACGAGAACAATGCACACATCGATAAACAATTTGTCTTGCCAACGATCTACAGTTTACTATCCAAAATTGTTGTTGAATTAAAGAAACTAATGTTTTAGGACCAGCATGAAAATTATTTCGATGAATATGTGTCACCATTATATTGACAAACGGGTCTGTCTTAGGTAAGAGCAATGGAAATTTAGCCTGTATTGGTAAATTAGAGTTGAGTAATCGACCGCCAACTCGAATAAGTGGTACAATAGATATGTCATCTATAAATAGAGCCAACGAAGAATATTGACCTGAAATAATTTCTGCCTTTCGTAATTTATGAAATTCTGTGGCGAAATAATGTTGCTGAATTACGTACACAATTCTTAAGAGTGCTTGGCTTAATTCCTCCGATGATATAGACGGGCCTCTGAACGTGCCTTTTAATTTCAAACGAACACCATAAGCAATAATTCGAAGGCATTTTAAATAGTTACTATACTTATGTATCTTCTTTAATATGTAGGGTATATCAGGAGTGCTGATTACTAAAACTGATTTTTTCTTCTCTAAACACATTTCGTCTTCACTAAGGTTAATGGTATGAGAGGTTGGCCATTCTGAAGGCGCATGTTGCAGGAAGTTTGGTCCATTGAGCCAAAGAGATTCACACAAGACAGATATTGTACACCCTCGAGATACTAAATCAGCTGGGTTGTGATCAGTAGGAACATATCGCCAGGATATATTAAGTGAGAGCTCCTGCACTTCTGCTACACGATTTCCTACAAATGTTGATAGCGATGATGAATGACTATTTATCCAGTAAAGTGTAATTTGTGAGTCGCTCCAGAAATAAATATGTGAGATCGGGTACTTGATATTCGATTTTAGTTGGTCCCAAAATTTTGCGAGTAGATGAGCAGCAGATAATTCTAACCTGGGCAATGTTCTTGTTTTCGTTGGAGCCACACGAGATTTAGATGCCACCAGATTTACTGCAATATTGCCATATGAATCTTTACAGACAAAATACAGGCAGCAACCATAAGCTTTAGTAGAAGCATCACTAAATCCATGAACCTCCATTGTTATTGGGTTTGGCATTCTAATAAAACGATTAATTCTTAATTGTTGTAAATTAAAAAAGTCTGCCACAATGTCATTCCAAGCCGTGTCAATTTCCTGAGGAACAGATTCATCCCAATCGCATTTAAGAAGCCATAGTCTTTGAAGGAGAATTTTTGCTCTTATAACAAGGGGGCTAACAAGACCAAGTGGATCGAACAGCGTAGATGTTAGAGATAAAATGGAGCGTTTTGTATTCTTCGAATAGGTTTTATTAGGACGAAATTTAAAATGAAATGTATCAGCTTTAGGATGCCATGAAATGCCTAATGTGGTAGTGATGTCGTCATCAATGCGTACTTCCTTTTCTTCTCTAATAGCAAATTTTAATTCAAGGCAATTGCTGTGCCATTTTGATAGAGCAAAGTTCGAATTTGTTAAAATATCCGATACTTCACTTTTAATGAGCTGTAATGTTTTTAGATCATCTGCTCCTGTGATCATATCATCGACATAAAAGTCGGTGGTAATTACTGCCTTGCCAACTTTATGTGAATTAGAATACCGTTCTGCAGCATAATGCAAGCTGCGTATAGCGAGATATGGGGCAGATGCTGTACCATACGTAACAGTATTAAGAGCGTAAGTTTTAATTGGCTTTGATGGATCATCCCGCCATAGAATGAGTTGAAAATTTCTATCATCGGGTTGAACTAATACCTGCCTATACATTTTGACAATATCAGCAGTTAAACCATATTGATGACATCTGAAACGAAGCAGTGTAATTAATAAAGTATTTTGTATAGTTGGGCCTACCATCATAATATCATTAAGAGAAAACTGTGATGAAGTACTACACGATGCGTCGAAAACCACCCTTAGCTTGGTTGAGACACTTTCTGGCTTTATAACGCAATGGTGCGGAATATAATAATGTGGCCACGAGGCAGATGAGTCAACATGAGTCATATGGCCTAGTTCCTCATACTCCTTTAGAAAATTGGTATACTCTTTTTTTAACTGCGGATTTTTATTTAATTTTTTCTCTAGAGACAATAAACGACGCTCTGCTATATCTCTAGAATCACCAAGACATTTAGGACTTCTTTTAAACGGCAGCTTCACCATAATTTGTCCATTACCTTGAACCACGACATTTTTCAGAAAATGTTGCTCACATTCTTGTTGTTCTAGTGTCATTGTTTGACGCTTACATTCAACTGACTCCAACTTCCACAACATCTCAACGTTTTTATTTATTTCTTCTAAACTGGTTTCTTGAACAACATACGATTTTACAGAAGAGGCAATAGATTTACTAATGTATCTTCCCGATACAATCCACCCTAATAATGTTTTCTGGAGTGTTGGCAGATTTTCTTCACAACGAATTTGGCCCACGGATAAAATGGAGAAAAATAATTCAGCACCCAAAAGCATATCTATACCTCTTCGTTGATAAAATTCTGGATCTGCTAATTCCACGTTTGAAGGCAAATTAAATTCCTTTATAGACATATTTTCATCAGGATGATAACCAGTAATATTACGAGATATTAAGAATTCTAAGGACAGTTCGAAATTATTTAGTCGGGATCTAATTGTACTTTGAGTTTTAAATGGTACTTTAACACTTGATGAGCCAATGCCTTCGACATCCAATGAATTTTTTATTTTCTTTAAATTTAATGCTTTCGACAGATTTTCACTTATAAAATTCACCTGAGAACATGAATCCAACAGTGCTCTTGCCATATGATACACTCCTTCAGAGTCACGAATTAATACCAATGCTGTTGCCAAAATTACTTTACCTTCTCTGGACTTGGAAAGGGGTTGAAATGTGCCATGAACCACAACTGAATCAGATGACGTTTTTTCTTCATCATTTTGCTTGTGCAGAAGCGAATGATGACGTTGTTTACAAAAGCGACAGGAATATCGAGAGGGGCACTGTATGTATACATGTCCATTCGATAAGCAATTGAGACACAAATTGTGTTTTTTAGCCTGGTCAATGCGCTGATCTACAGGCAAAACAAGAAAACGTTGACATGTTGTGATAAAATGTCCAGATTTTGAGCAATGATTGCATGTTGAATTTTGATGTGTAGTTTTAGTAACGAAAGAATGTTGTTTTGTATGTGGCATATTATGGGAAATATTTTTTGAAATTGGAATTATTTGATCCTTAGTAGACCTCCTGCACTGTGCATCTAGTTGTTGGCATCGTCTATCTAACATTGAAGAACATTTAGACCATGAAGGTAATTCACTATAATCGATGAACTCATCCCATTTTTGTTTCGTTTGTGGATCAACTTTACTTATCGCCAGATGTATTACAAATGCATCACAAATTTGTTCATGCGAACCTAAAGATTTTAATGAGCTGTAAAGGGCTGATATTGTATCCACAATATTTCTTAGTTGATTTGCTACAGGTTTGGACGACTTTGGGATATCAAACATTTCGGTTACGTTTTCCATAAAAATTAAAGTATTGTTGTCGTATCTCTCCTTCAATCGATTTAGTGCCTTTTGATAGTTTTCATCCGTTACCTGAAATGCCTTCACTGTAGCGAGTGCTTCTCCACTAAGACAGGACAACAAATGATTAAATTTTTCTGAGATAGGTATATTCTGATCTCTGTCAACCAAATTGTTAAATGAATTTATGAAATTTTTATAATCTGAATACTTCCCTTCAAATTTTGGTAATTTAAGATTAGGCAGTCTGCTTGAAGTTGGTTGAGGCACAAAAATTGACTGTTCTTGTGTACTCGAACGCCTTCCTTGCCCAATGAGGGTTAGTATACGGCTCTTGATTAGGATGTACAATTCATCTATTTCAGCTCTACCGGTCTCTTGTGGTGACATCCTTTCAATTTGGTTTTGACAATACGATGCTTGTTTATAGTATGACTCAATGATACCCAATCTGCACTCCAGCTCAGTGTGAGATAAATTAGCATTTGCTTCAATTAAATTCCTGATACGAGTCATACTACCTTTGGATGAAGATCGTAAGTGTTTATATTCTTCTAGAGTCATGTTCTTTTGCGATGAACCACTTTCTTCCGTCATATTTAAAAATTGATGTTTAGGGTGATCGATAACCTTTTCCTTAAACGGCAATCAGAAGCGATAATTGAACACTTATTTTTTTATATGTCCTGTCACGGTCGCCAAAATGTTTGAGGACTGCCTAATTTGACAATCCTATTCCGATATGTATACCGTACAAAAAAAGAAACAACAATTTTTATTCTTTTTGCTTGTTGACTCAACAACTTCTTTTCTTCAACAGCTCAGTTTTATTATTTTTTACAAAATTAAAAATTACAATTAAACGGTATAATTTCAAGGGCAAAAAAAAAACCAAAATGAAAATATAAAATCAGCAAAACAATTGCATGCATGTGTATCAACATACATTTGTTTTGCATACAAAATGCAAGCATGCATATACATATGTATGTATGTAAGTTTAACTGATGAAATTTAATACATTATTAAGGAGGCTCAAAAAATAAAGAAAAACATTAACAATTAATTATTTATTTTGATGCATTAACAATATTCCCAAGTTTTTATCACACAGCATGGAAAACGTTTCCAACGAACAACGAATATTAGCAACAGTACTGTAGGGACAAAAGTCCAATATATTAAAGCTCATTTGAGGGCAATTGTAGCCTTATAACTAGATTTCCTGAAGGCTATATTAGTTTTGATGTTTACTATATTACTTGGCAATTAGCCAAAATCACCACATAGAATATTATGTATAATTTACATACATAGTTGGCTATTACAACCCTGTGTCATGTTGTGTGTTAATTTGTATCTATGAGTACTGGGACCTACAGTTGAAAGTCGTCTCCGAACGACAGATTTGAGAAGGTTTTTCAAGGCAATCAATTACCCCCAGAGCTTTCGCCAGAAGACGGCTCAGAGGTAGTCGCCGAAAGAAACAATTTTTTCATATTTTTTTTTTTTCAAGCTGTTACAGCTCAGATTTGAACCTGGCGCTATCGTCTTAGTAAGCCAACATACTAACCACTAGACTACATATAATCTACGAAGAATTTTATATGCTTTGGCCAATCTGATTCCTACATACAACTGTCGGTCATGGATATAATAATAAATTTAGGCTATGTTCCAATTACTTGTACATTTTTTTTTCATAATAAAAAAGAAAAGTTTTAGTAGCTCAGTATTATATTAAAAAATTAACAAGAAATTGCAAAATTTTTTTATATTGAAATATGCAATATGAACTTACAAAACATCGTCAAAACATAAACAAATAGAGGACAATTTCTTACTGAGTTCACAGGCATTATTTAAACCTAACCCCCCTGATACGGGTATCGAGCTACTCGAGCGTTCTTTAAAGTTAAATATTTTTTTAAGCAAAGCAAAGTACAAATTTGAAGTTCCTTAAGTTCTTTCAGATTAGTTTTTCTAATAAATTGTTTCAATTCGTAGCCCTTCTGGTTTTTGTAGATTGAGTGTATTGCCTCTCAAAGTGAAATAATTCTCACTCTTCCGATAAGGGTATCCGGAAATTAATTCTAACAGTTTGTATGAAAAAAGTACAAAAACTGACATTTATCTAATTAAATTTTAATAATATTATTGCAAAAGAAAACAACACACAATGAAACAAAGAGAAATTATTTTGCTAAGTGTGCAGTCGTTTCCACTCAGACTCAGCGGCGGATTTAAAAATTTGCCGCCCCTAGGCACTCTATAAGAATTTTATTGTAATTTGAATTTAACTAAAACGCACATGATTTTAATTGTACTTATTATATTTTCTTTCTAATTTTTTGATTTACAAATTTATGCCTTCAAACTCAATTTTCTCTAAAACTTCGATTTCAATCTGCAAATCGAAACGTCATTTAATTTAGTTTTTAATTTATACTTTTTAAACAAGAAAACGATCTTTCAGCAGAATAATTTATTACTGCTAGTGACAGATAAATTCTGAAGATTATTGTGTTTTTTTTGTAAATAAAAAATTGAACTGGTTTGCGATACTTCTTTCATATTCGAATATATCACTTTTCTGTAAAGGCTGTTTAAACTGAAGAATTTCTTCCATTAGATCCTCACGGTATAAATCCATTTCATAAAATTCGTACAATTCTCTTTTTTTATAATTATATTGGTATCAGAAGAACATATATTTTCGATATATCCAAACTTTTCATTAAAAAAATTGTATGCATGTTTACGCTTTTGTAATTCGTTTATCAAAACTATTAATGTAATTTTATCAAAAACATTTTTTTTAAATAATTGATTTGGACTATCTGTTATAATCTCATCTTCTACGGATTCGTCAAAATACATTTTCTATTGCATAAAAATATGTACGCTTCAAGGTCAATTTGATTTCACAGAGGAGAAAAAGAATTCAGACAGGGAAATAAATTTGCTTATAAATTGTATATAGTCGTTACAGGGATGAAGATCCTTTAGCCAAAAGTGCTCCTTTTAATGTCCAACACCTCCTTAAAAAACTCGAAAACTATCTCAATGAAAAAATTGTTAAAGCTGCTGTAAAAGCATTTCACGACATTTATGGTAGTTTTCTGGACTTGAGTCCTATCTTACCAAAAGGTCGACAATGTTTTTCAATTTGCTAGTCATTTCTTTCATTTTTAATTTCTTTTAAAAGTTGTAAATGACTGTGAAATTACGAAAATGAGAAAAAAGCTAGTATTTGCTTAAAAAAAATTTACCACTTTGATGAGCTCTATCTCCTGAACGAATTAAGATATTTTCGAAGTTTAAATTTGTGATTTTAGATAAAAAAAAATGTAAAACATATGATTTGCAAAAAAATAATACTTAAGTACAAGTATGTATATGTGTCATGTTGGGATTTTTAAGAATTTTTTAAACAGACAAAGGTTTTTGTACAAAAAAAAAAAAAAAAAGTTATCTAAATTTATTTTTAGTAAGTTTTTAATTTAAAAAGTATTAACTTTTTGAACCATGGTGAATGTGCTGTTAAAATTGAACCTACAGCTAATTATAAAAAAAATTAAATTAAAGCAATGAGTACAGTAAACCCTCGAACTGCGCGGTAGATACGTTCTGAAAAAACAGCGCGCAACTCGAAATCGCGCACTGTGAACCCTATTTTGTATGAAATTAGGGGGATACGTTCCAAATCCTAAAATTATCATGAAAATTTTAAATTTAAACCAAGTAGATAACTAGAAAAAAGACTATTCAATATTAACATAAAGCTAAACATTAGCATAAACAAAACAAAAAAAAAATAAAAATTATAAATTCATTTATAAAAATTAAACAAAAAAAAAAAAAAATAAAATCTTGAAATCCGTTCATTGTATGTACATAATTAAAATGTAAATATATAATTCAAAAAATCTTTAAATATGTTAATTTTCATCTTCTAATAAATTTGTTCTATTTTCCTCCAATGGTTTCGTAAAAAACTTGTTAATAGTGATTGCTTAATAGTATCTCTTGAACTGTGAAGTTCTTTATACGGCACTAAAGCTTCCGTCAAACGGCTACGAAATTTTAAAGCACGCTCTAAATCAGGGTCTAGGTCAATAGCTTCTTCACCAAGTTGATTGTCCCGCTCTAAAAATTCTGCCAGTGCTTTGCTACTAAATTTGTTTTTTTCAACAAATTCTACATTATGGGATAGTATGTGTGTGCACATCACTGATATATTTATGTACGCAAAAAAAAAAAAAAAACCCGCGCTGCTGCGAAACTTTTGCCGCGCAATGCGAAATTTTGGTGGTAAAAAAAAAGGCGCAAGTCCGAAACTGCGCAGTCAGGAACCGCTCAGTTCGAGGGATTACTGTATTTCATGTTGCACTTAACTAAACATTGCACAAAAAAAAAAAAAACAAAATTAAAAAATATTACAGTAGGCATCGGCAAGCACACACATTTTTTAAAGCTTTATTTCCAAATATTCTGTGCTACTAATGTTATCTAGTCCTAATATCTAGCCAGTGACAATCAAAGTGAAAAAAGTGTGTGGAAAAAAACATTAAAAATTTTAAACAAAAAACTAGTGATAAAATTAAAATCAAATAAAAAAATTTCATGTAAAAGGAAATAAATTAAAATAAAATACATTTAGTAAAGAGAACAAAACAAAAACAATAAAATATTGTCAAAAGTTTAACATTATTAATATATAAATTCTATATTATTTATCCATAAATAAATAAGCACAATGTCTTTACAAAATTTAAAATTGTTTGAGTTATTTAGAAGCTCGGAAGATGGAAGTGCATTTAATTTGGCTGTTATAAAAGAATTAAAAGTTTTATCAGAATATGAAGAAAGCGATGGTTTTAAATCCAAACTTCACAGCACTTATATGTTTCTTAAAGCAAAATGGAAAGCCTCCAGCCGTACAGGAATTTTTTAAGAACCTTGGACTAAAAGTAGACTGCCCAAAGCAGGGGTACGGGAACACCAATGATGGTAATATGTCTAGGGCTTTTTTTAAAAATTATGACGTAACATCTCGAATTACTGGTGTCAACATTGATATAATAAAAAGGTTGGCTGTTATCCTTAATGTTATTAACTCTAAAGAAATGGTGAATGGCCCAAAGTTTGATGAGTATGCATCAAAAACTGCCAAACTTTTGGCTCAATTGTACCCTGAAAAGAAACTTACCCCTACAGTACATACGATTTTGGCTCATGGTAAAAATTTAAGTGAGTATCAGTGCTTACCAATTGGAGAGTTGTCTGAAGAAGCCTAGGAATGCAAAAACAAAGACTACACAAAGTTTAGAAACACTAATATTTGCAAGATTTTACGGATTAGACAAAATGAAGACCTATTCAATATGTTAGCGGCTTCTTCAGACCCACTTATTTCATCACGACGATACGTAAGATCTCGAAAGAATTTGGAAGAACGTAATTATTGCTCCAATATCTTAAGTCTACTAGATATAGCTCCCAATGTCAATGACTTTTTAAAGAGAACTAACTAATAAAAATCTTATACTACCTTAAAAAAATACACAAAATTTTTCATTAGATTTAATATGTATAGCATTAATATTGTAGTACTTAAAAATTTCAAAATGAAAATAAAAATTTTAACATTATATTGAAAAAGAATTTAGTAAAATTTTATAATTTTTTTTTCTTATTGTGATTATTGAAGCGCTAAGTCTAATCGAAAAGCTGACAGCGTTTAACGAAAATATCAGTATGCGGATTCACTTAATTTGAAGCACAAGAAGTTATATTTAAATAATTTTTAGATTCACAAAAAGAAAGGATTTTTGCAACAAAATAGGTCAAAATGTGTCACTGTGCACAGTGCCGCAGTCGGTATTTTACAATGCGTGTGCGGTTTTCTTGAAGCTAAGCGAGATAAAATTTAAGTGCGTTTAAAACATTAAATATGTCACGATAATTTCAACAGTTATGATTTTTGCAACGAAAAAAGTCAAAACGATGCACTGTGCCGGCCATGCCGGTTAATTATTCTTAAGCTAAGGGGATTATCTTTCAAATACTTTATAAATTTTAATAATATCTTGATTACTTTAAAAGTTATAATGATTACAACGAAAAATGTCAAAAGACAACACTGTGCACAGTGCCGCGGATGGCCTATCACTTTGCGTGCCATGTATTTTGAAGCTAGGGGAGCCTTCTTTCAAATGGTTTTTAAATTTTTAAAATATCTTTATTACTTTAAAAGTTATGATTTTTGCAACGAAAAAGATCAAAAGGCGCCACTGTGCGGCGCACATTGGGGATTTTGAGGAAAAAAGTCAAATTTTCAACATACTCTTCATGCAAGATACAGTGATATTTTGACATTTTAGACTAAATGGTACAATCAAATCAAAAAGAATTACTTACTCCGATCTGACTGGAAATTTTTTTTTTATAGCCGTCTCAAACTCAGTACTTGTATGTTTTACCGAACCAACTTAATTTAAACCTAAGAATTTCAAAGCGAATATTCTTTTATTATGTGAGCTAGCGTTTTTCTTTTTATTTTTTATTTAAAGTAGGATATTTCAAAATACCAAAATTGGGAAAATAAACTTTGCACAGATTTAAGTTTTTTTTGTGTGTTTATTTTTATGAACATATAACAAAAATCCTTTTTTTCTCCAAACATTTGGACCTGCAATTTTAGCAATACTTCCCTACAGTTGGAAATCACTACCAATACATTGTCTCATATGTGTTTTAACATTTTTAATCAATTTCAAGTGGCACCAGGTGCCACCTCTCAATTTGTTGCGTTACACAGTACAACATTTTTCAGCCGATTGATTCACGACTCAATTCTGATAAGGCTCTTTTGTTTAACATAACTCAAGAACCACTAGTCGGATTTTGCTGAAATAAATATAGAAAAATCAAGAATTACAATTACTTTCATCTGTTTATATAACGTTTCGCCATCTAAGCAACAGTTTCGCATAAATAAATAAATAAATGTATATAAGGAAAACAAATTTTTTGTTGCCTAAAAAATTAAATTATTTTTTTTAATTCATTAAAAATCCAAAACGGTAAAAACGTATCAAGTTCTACTACTTTCACGTAAAGTTGCATAACCTATGAACAAAATGAGACATAAATCATGAAAATCGATGAACGCGTTTGGCTTTTATTCACAATTAAGTAAAGTTATGTATATAATAAATTTGCTCGAGATATGAACAAAATTCTTTTGAAAAAACATTGAGGACTTTTTTATGATATGCAGAATTATAAAAAAATAGTAGTAAACAAAAGATTATTTGATTTTTATGATTACAGTAGCAAAGAAATAAGTGATAATAAATTTCACATGAGGTTTTACGCCCGAAGTTTCTGGAGTTTGACAAAGGCAGAACAAAATTAAAACAGTTTTTGAAACAATCGCACATTGGCTTAAACGAAACTAAAGCATGTGAAATTTTGGATACAATATATAAAGGCTTTTACTCTAACTTCAAACAAAGATGGCAGGATTCTAATCGTGCGAAGTCGCGATTTGAAAAAAAAAATGCAAATTGGCTTGAACGCACATTTACAATAAAGTTTACTTAGACTGAATGTCCTACCAGTTCTGCACTTGGTCGGCCACGTAAATCGTTTGAGGAGTGTACCTCTGCAAAATCTGTTGGATCATACTGCTAAATGAGTCCTAGAGACCAAGTCAGTAAAGGCTCAAGAAAGTCGTAACAAAGACTACCAAAAATATGGCCTTAGACACTCCAGAAAATGCATTTAGCCAGAAAAGGCATACTGTTATAAGCTCTTTTAGAATAATAATTTAAAAATAGATTTAAAATAAATAATAAATTCAAAATTAAAAAAATCATTTAAATTTTTTTGTTTGTTATGGCTTTTTACATTATAGGTAACGATATAAATTTCTCTAACTTTCTTTATTTTGATTACTTTTGTGTATTACTATATAAATAAAACTAAATTTGTGATAAAATCACTACATTTTTTGACAAATATATTTTTTTCCTCACCTTCATAGAAAAATCCCCAGTGTGCGGCGTTGCCGGGTTCACTTCAGCTAGGTTTTTAAGAAAATAAACAATATTTTTATTATTTGCATTCTCGGCATAAATGTAGGTACAAAAGAGTTGGTTTGGTCCATGTGAGACAACCGGATACTCTAAATTCACTCCACGAATTCCTAACGATTGTCCTTGCGACTTACTTATTAATGGTAATAGCAAACGCTAGGCGTACAGGGAACTCAAGTCGTTTAAATTCAAACGGTATATCAGATGGCATCATTGGAATGCGTGGAATAAATACATCATCGTCTTAAAATTTGCCAGTTGAATTAGTAGCTTCATACATAAGTCATTTATCTTTTCACAGCAAGTCTTGTATCATTACACAAATGGGGTTGGTTAATATTGCGAATCATTATCATAGTAACTCTAACTTTTAATTGGAGATTGTGTGGTGGCTATCCTATCTTCTTCATTGATTACTGTATCCACAGACGTATAAGAAACCAATTCGCCAGGAATCTTAGATGGTATAGATATATTTAACGAATTAACGGCATTGTTCTTAGCAGCTAAAATTGCTTTGTCGCTCAACCATGCATGACATTTGTATTGTTGTTCTATATTAGAGAAAACATTTTGAATATATTTCTCTATTGTCTGTACAGAGTGGCAAAATGTTCGTTTGGCAATGTAATTAATCCACATTCACCAATAGGCATCGCACCGTTCCCAATTTATAACAACTGCTTAGAAAATCTATCAGCAGATGGTTTATTATGCAATTGTACACGAACATTGGTAGTAAGCTTCAATGGTTTAACAAATTTCCATAAATATGAAGACTTCAATCTGAACTATTTCGAATATTGTTCTTTCCAAATCTTCAAAGTTGTAGTAATTTTGCTGTTCCAGATGTTTTCGAAATGTTGCACGTAGGAGTTTCATTGACTTGGTAATTCAGCGGCAAATTTAAAGCAGAGTGTGCTGTCCGACCACCATCTAACAAAGTACCTGCAATTCCAGAAGATGCCAATGCCAATGCAATTTTATTTTGAGAGCATATCGTTGCCAGCAGCACTGAAATTAAAAACGTTTTTCCAGGTGCCTCCTAGATGTTATACATTCAGGAAATAAAATCCACCGGCATCACTATAAACCACTTGCATAATTGTTTCGTAAGCTCTTTTTTGCTCAGCATTTAATAAGGGATGATTCCTTTGAACAAAAGAATTCAATTCGTTATGGTCGTACTGCTCGTTATGCTCGTTGCAGATCTAACTCAAAAATGTTTCAAATAATACGATATGATGATGTGCTAAAGTTTTATTAACTATCGACAAACATAAATCTTCAATGCAAAGAAATGCTTCATTGTAAATATCCGGTGTAAAATCCATTACAGGATTGCGATTTACTTCACGTTTTCGAAACAGAATATCCTCGGATAAATAATTTTTAAATTTTTCGCACAATTCAGATGGGCTTGATGATCGAATTTGATAGGAGTGAACGACAACTGCTGCATCTGTAAGTGTTTGTTCACAATGAATGTCATTTTCTAGCAGGAATAACACTTAAGATGTTGTTGTAATAATATGAACAATTAACTGATTTATAATATGTTATAAGAAATGATATGTAATTATTTTTATTTGTTTATTTATTTAAATACAATGCCATTTTAATTTACATTCCAATTTTTATGAGCGGAGTGATTAAAAGCATATGATCGGTGTAGTGTCATACACCCCAGCTCTCTGGTGGGAATTTGTAGGCCACCCAATATATAAATGAAAAAAAATCTTTGTTTTATATAGTCAATTCATACAATTGCATTAATGGCCACTCCTGTACTTAGGTATACGTTCCAGGGGGTCTCGACTTTGGTAGCTCATAGTTTTCTTCCTCAAATAGTAATTTTTTTAAGACTAAAAAAAAACATTATCTGTCTATGCATTTCCATACAAATCTCATGTAGGTCTGCACAGACCTGGTTATGCCATTTATGACAAAATATTTGTAAACCTGGGGCCTTATTCTGTACTTCTCTTAAGCTAATATGCTAAAATTTTGGGTTTTGAAACAGGCTGGGCATTAGAATATATAAAATTGAAAAGTTCAGAGGTAATAGGCATGAAGTTTGTAAATTATAATAAGCGTTCAAGAATTCTATTCGTAGCCAAAAAGTCCTAAATCAAGTTTATACATTTTTAGCGATAGAGTTTTAGCTTAGGAGAGTTACAGATTAAGGCCTCTGGATAAACCTGAAGACGGATCCTCAATAGCCCTGATTTTTTTATCATTATGTTTGGAGATAGTTGCTCCAGGAAGTCATGGAAGGATTTGTCTCTAAAAAGATAAACAAAAAAGTTACATGTGTACACCTTTATATGCTAAAAGTCTGTAAAGGCCTGGTTATACCCTAGGGTTAAATATTATATATTCCAAGATTTTTAAACAATTTTATATATATACGCCAATAAACTTAAAAAATAAATTAAAGAAGCCTTTTTATAGTTATTTTTGATTCTTAAAACGGACGCAGGATTTGTTAAGCTCTCTCTACAAGTTACATAAATATTATCATGAAAAGCAAAAATGGCAGATAAAGAGTAGAGCAGAGCAGAGCAGATAAAGATGAAGGGATCGGATTTTATATGTCGAATTATATCTGTGGACATTTGACAAAACGTCTTCTTTCTAACTCAACAACTTTTCAGGGGAGTCATAAATGACTCGTCCAGGAGAGTCGCGGCAAGGGTACATTTTTCTCCCGACAAAACAATCATTTTCGACTCAAAAATGAGCTCATAAGTGATTATTTTAATCGCCCAGAGGAGTCAAAAAAGACTCATATCTGACCAAAACTGCTGACTGGGAAAGCACATGTCAAAAGTGTATGTGTGTATTTTTTAACAACATACATGTCTCTACACCAAACCAAAAACACGAATACACACAAAGCAAAATGTAAACAAAACAGAAATGTAAACAAAACTTTTGACAGGAACGGTATGACCAAAAAAAACCCTGATGGGTTGGCAACACCACCTTGTAAGTAATGTCACCATGGTATGTACAGATATTTTTTTTAACTTAAATTAATATAAACGAGTAAATAAAAAATAAAACTTAATAAATACTTGTTTTAACAATGTGTCAAAAAATATTAATTTATTTAATGAATAGTTAAAGCAAATATGATTTACTCCTATATTCAGATATGGAATTTATTGCTGATTTTTTTTCTTAAAAATTTATATTTTAAATAAATATTTAACAATAATGAATTCAGAATTCAATTAAGCGTCTTTTTGTTTTTGCATAATCCAATGACAGGTTAATTAAGTGAAATACGCACTCATTCTTCTAAACGGGACAATAGGAAAGGAGCCGTTGAACTAGAACATCGAACTAGTTCATTTTTTCTTTTTGAACTAAAAAGAGCGCTCACTTAAATGAACTATTAAGCACAAATCTAATATGCATTAATTAATTTATTGCTTGCATACTTAATGATCCCTGACTAACAGCTACCTGATACTGTTATTAAAAATAAAAGTATAAAAAATTTTGGTTGTCACAAGACAAATACATAGGTAAAATGTAAACATTTTTCTGTATAAAAATTCTACATTTTTCTTATAATTAGGTCTTAGAAATTTTCTTTCTTCAAAAACATAATTACTGGAACCTAGTAAAGATGAAAATTCCGAAAAATTTAAATCTCAATGAAGATACTAAATTCTCATTTCAGGTAGTTACAGTAAATCATAAAGAAAATCATAAATATGCTTATCCAGATTTATATTTTATTATATATGTATTTATATTTTAAAAGTAATTTTTTTTTGAAACAAATCTTTTTTGCTAATTTCATTAAGGTTTTGATAAATTGCCCAAAGAGAAAAACCAATGTCTTCTTCGGTGTAGTTCTCTGATATTTTGTGTGATTTAGATATCTTGCTAAAAACGCACACTTAAACAAATACATATACAGTGGTGTTCAATAAAATAGCTTGTTTTCAAATTAATGCCGTAAAGGTTTTGAGCTGGCCTACAGAGTTGTTAGGTTTAAATCGTATTAAAAATTTATGGGAAATTCTTAAAGCGGCCCTTCGAGGATGACATCTTTTCAATAAATAACAATTGTGTATTTTTTTTTAAAGATTCCTGGAAGAACATTCCAACCGAAACATTTTAAGGATTTATGGACTCAATGCCAAAACGCTGCCTTGACCTTAATAAATAAGGGTAGTTTTACTAAGTACAGAAGTAAATAAACAATAACTGAAAAGAACAATTTGGTTTAATTAATAAAGAAGACGTCTTTAATGGCCTAAAATTTGGTGAATTTATTTTTTTGAACAGCTAAATTAGTAGATTTTACCAATATTATGGTATTTTAAAATTTCATCTTGGGAAGTTTTGTGTTTTTGATATTATTTATGTACTTGATAACTAAAATAAAATACAAGCAATCAAAAATATTTATCACGTTTTTCTAAAGTTTTTCGGTCTCAAATATACAAACTATCCCATTTACTTCAATACATGCTTTCATTCACAAAGGAAATTCAAGACATTCCAAGACATTTCAAGACATTTTATTTCATTTCTCCATAATAATTAAGAATTATGAGAGTAAATTTAGATTTATTGTATTCCATTCTATTCGTTTATTGAAGCTGAACGTTTGGTTACGTTTCGCTGGCTGCAAAACGAATAGAATGAATATTTGTTTCGATGCTTGAATTTACTCTCAATTAGAGTTCACTCCTGGAATCATTCTAAATTGGCAGAAAAGCAAAACATTCATGCAGACCTTTACCTCACACGTTCATTTAAGTATCAAAGAGATTATATTTTTAATACCTAGAGTGCTTTATTATATCTTAGTTTCATATCACAATATTGGACATTTTAAAGAAAGCTACTGAAATCCTTAAAGAAGTTTTAAGAATATGCTGGTATCGAAATACTTAAAATATCATCGGATAATTTGATTGCATAAAGCAGAATGCATTTACAGGTACTGACTAATATAAAACTTTCATATACATATTAGACTCGTATTAACATTAGGTGTGTTTCTTTACTTTTTGGGTAAAGTTTGGTAAATAGAGAGTAAACAATAGTTTCTCTCAATAAAAGACAAATTTACCCAAAAGTACGGGAACACAATAAAAGGAAAATTTTACCCATTCACATAAAAATATGAAAAAAAACACAACTTTATGTCACACACACACGCATATTGAACATGTACTTTCGCAAAAATAAACGACAATAAGTTGACTTATAAACGTTAATTAAGCCAAAGATATTGAACTAAATTATACTATAAGCCTTTCACTACAGGGTTATAACTTATAAATATTTTTAATTCAACTTTTGAAATTTTTTTTAGTTTTTCAACCTTTCATTTTTCTATTATTTTTTAAACAGCTGATTATTTGTTTACTTGCACAAACTAGCCCGAAGAAAAAGTACGGGCCATTTCGTGCATGAAGAAGAAGAATGTTACTCTCTCAAAATTTCTCTCATTTATCCAAATTTTGTGCACGGGAACGCTTTTTGGCAAAATTGGGATCCCGCGGGCGCTCAATGTAGAGTAAAGAAACAGACTTATTATTAGCAAAAAGTCTTTAAACCATTGGTTATTTTCATTTCCAAACCAAGATATTTGCGATGTATTACCAATTGTGTTTCTTGTTTTTTCTTTTATGTTTAAAAAACAATAATATTTTTGATAAAGCTTACAGAATTAATTATAAGCTGGTATCTGAGTATCATATTGTGGTCGCCATAGTCTAGTATGTAGTGCCTTGGCTTACTTAATGAGAGCTCCTGGTTAAAACTAGAATTCTGATATCTTGAGTGAATGAAATGTGAAAAAATATTTTTTTTTGCAACCACCTATTAGCAGCCGACTGATTGCCAGGAAAAAGCTTTTCACGTATTATTTTTATTTTTCTAAGACCAGGAGTAAACTTGGAATTTGAAAATGAAGGAGTTTTTTTTTTTTTTTTTGGTAGTGAGAGCCTTATGTCAATGAGACAATTTTCTGTCAGTTAATCGCTCAAAGGCCAGTGTTATATCTTCACCCTTGAATGATAAACAGCGATTACCCCATCTGTCACTGGACATTGAATGTGAGTTGTTAGCTGTTAAATTCTCAGAAAGTGAGAAGCTGTATCTTCTGTACTTCTGGTCATTCACATCTGGTAGAATAGACGGGAAATGTCAGGGAGCAGTTTTTCTTGAAGACGGACTTTTTGGAGAAGGGGGCAGGAAACCTCTTAATTTTAAATTATAATTTTGGAAAAACCACAAATTTTATTTTTAATTTTTCTGATTCGCTTGTTCAGGGTTAAATTTTTGTTTCGGTTTCAGAAATGTTTCATTTAGAAATACTTCAGACATTAATTTTTTATTGAAGTTGATTCTAGTTGTAAGACATTTTGTGTCTGGGCTTATAAGATCACATATCTCGGCATGTTACCCAGAATTCCTAACTTGTCATATTTTATTTTATACCTTTTTAAAGCGTCGATAGCTTCGAAATAAATATCTAAAATTATGAGATGCAATATATTTAATTTAAATATTTATTAAAATAATTTTATTATTCTAATACTTTACAATTATGTATGTCTTTAAAATTGACAACTTTAACAAACGTTAGATTTAATAGACGCCATTGCCGAACTTTACTGACTAACTGTTGGACTATTTAATTTCAATTCAAAACTGCATTCAAGTGTAGTTTTTTATGTATAAAATTGTTTAGATTCTAATTTCTCGAAAACTGCTGTAATTATCATGGTGTACGGGAAAATATAGGGATGTGTGTTAACAGATAAAAGAAAAACGTATATGATTCAACAAATCTTTCTTCATTTTCTATTAAACTCTTTCTTATTTTTGACTTATATTTAAATGGATTTTACTTGATCTTTCCTTACGAATACCAACTCTCAACGGAGCGGAGTTATGAACAATTTCGTATTTTAGCCTATTTGAGGACATACAGTCTGCAAATTGCATAATGGGCAAGTTTTATTTTAGGCCTTGTATTGATAACTTTTTTAAGGATCTTAAAAATTCCAGAACATAATAATTAAAGTGCTTAGATATCCTCTTACTAAAAACTAAATTTAGTGTTCGAAGTTTAGGTAAACTTTGGATTACATGAGATATGAACTCACTATTTTTCGGGGAGTATGAAAAAGTTAAGTTTTCTATGCTAGGACAATTTTGTACCATTTCCTCAATGCCCGCGTAATTGATTTTATATACACCACTCAATTGTAAGTTGCGAAGTTCGATAAATTTAAAACATTTGATAAGAGCAACATCTGTGATATTATCGCAGTAATCTAAATTCAGAGACTGTAAAGCTTTGAGGTTAGTAATGGGTGCAGGATTGGTGCCAAAACCTAGAAGGCCGTCATCAGTTATTTGTGAACAGCCCATCAAATTCAAATGCTGTAAACGTAGCTGATTTTGAAAGATATAACTGAGTACAGTATCGTCAACAAATTCTTTACAGTTTTCCAAACTTAAATTTGTTAGACCAGGCAAACGTTGAACTAGTAACTGCATCTTAGGTATAGTTGTATTAATATTACACCACCTAGGGTTATCCAACTTCAGTGTTTTCAGGACTGTATTTGTTTCCAATGCAACACTCTGCAATAAGTCGTTGACTGACAATTTCGAATTCGTTATAATAAGATTGCGTAGACTATGATGTAAATTAACCAAGTTTTTAACATCTTCATTGAATTGCACACAACATCCCACCAATTCTAGGCTTGATAATGTTCTAGGCCATTTGTTAGTAATTAATTTAATAAAACCGAAATGAGGCTTAGTGCTTTCTAAGCAGAAACGATGTAAAGGTGCTTCCTTAGGTATGGCATTCGCTATACTTTCCAACCATGTCCTTGAATATACTCCAGTAATTTTTAAAACCTCTAAATGCTCTAACATTTCAAATATCTGAATCCATTCCGATCTATATTGGTCGCAAGCTCCAAAACAAATTTCTAAGTGCTTAAGTGACTTACTATGAAACCGCAAAGCATTCATTAGACTTTCCTGCTCACGGCTCCGTATATCTAAACATAACTTCTCCATTCTTAAGGTCTTTTCCTGCGTAAGTTGCCACATAAATATATTACTTATGTTGTTCGCTATACCATTGCACTTAATATCTAGAGATTTTAAATTCTTAAATTTTCTTAGATCAAACGAAGTCAAGTCATCGATTTGATTCGATATGTCAAACATATCTCTGACATAAAGTTCTTCCAACTCTGGCAGATAATCACTTAAAATGTGAAATATTGGAGATTTATATATGCCAATTGTGTGTATTTTTGATCCCAAAGATTTTAAAATCGGTTGTAGATCATCATCTCTTCTTACGCCATGTATTTCAACAGTGTCATATGCTAATCTATTGGAGAATTCATCATTTCGTAGAATATCATGTATGAGGGCCATATTGAAGGGATCTATTATTAATTTGGTTTTTCTTACAAAATCCGAATTGGTAATATCATGCCAACGTTTGCACAACAAACGTAGTTGCTGTATATCTCCATGCCCCAAATATTTCCAAATGTATAATAACATTTCGCTAGGCAAACCATGCCATGAAAAGTATTTAATTGTATTCATATCCATCTCTTCTTTAAAGGCTGCGGCTCTAATCAATATATTTTCAATTTAGGTACTGGTTGGCTGAAAAATAAATATTTTCAACATATGTACATATATAAATATAAGGAAAATTTTGTTTTTTAATAATATACATAAATAAAAAATACAAAGACAGGATTTACTGTCGTGACAATATAAAAGCCCATACAATTTGTATGGAGTATCAGAAAATAACTTCGCGGCAACGCTTTGCTATTGAAAAATCCAGTTGTTATAGAGCATTCAATAGTAAAGTTGGTTGCAAAAGGCAACTAAAATGTAAACAAAGAAGTAAAAAACAGGGTTGCGATATAAACATAGCGTTACAAAAATTAAAGAACGAAGTAACTGACAAAACATTTAATGTTCGCCAGAGCCAAATAACCTGTATTTTTCAAAACTCTGACGGAGTAAGTGAATTTATTTTCATCATAGAAATCTGGGACTGGGACTGGGACTGGGACTGGGACTGGGACTGGGACTGGGACTGGGACTGGGACAGTAACAGCGTTCTTTAATTTTTGCGACGATATATTATATGGATTAATCCTGTTTAATTGATAAAGGCAAAAACATTAACAAAATAGAAGATATTAAATAGTTGTCTAAAATAAATAAATAAAATATTGGGTTGGCAACTAAGTAAGTAAATGCGGATTTTACTCATTGATGGCATTAGCTGAATTTTTAGGTTAGATGACGACGTAATTGAAATATCAAATACATTTTGTTATTTCATAGTCGGTACTTCAGCTTTCAATCGGTAAAAAAAAAAAAATTTTTTTTGATCGGTTGCATGGTTTTTGTTGGGCGTCTGTTGAAAAATTGAAAATCAAAAGAAACATTTTCGTCATATTTTATATTTTAATTACCGGACAGGAAAAAAACGCTTCGCAAGCTCATAAAAAGTTATGTGCTGTTTATGGTGACGAAGCCTTAACCTTTAACTACTGAGGTGGTGGTAAATTTTACCACCTCCTTAGATTTTTTAATTTATTTTCTTCGGTTGAACGCTGTTGAGTCCCTGTTTTGTTATACTAAATCTTTTATTTTTTTATTTTTATAATCCTTTTTATATAAAAATGTATGTTCTTGTTCTTTTAAAAATAAATTATTAAAAAAAATTTTTTTTAGACTAATTTTTTTGGTAAAACAAAAGGTGGTAAAATTTACCCCACGTCAATAACTATGAAAAAATATTTCACCTCCGTAGTTAAAGGTTAAAAGAACGGCAGTGTCAAAAGTGGTTTTCCAAATTTCTTTCTGGTGATTTTTCACTGAAAGATGAAAATGATGAATGAGTTCCTCATGAACTGAAAGAAATTCATTTAACACAACGCATTCACATCTGCGATTTGTTAACTAAACGTAATGAAAACTATCCATTTTTAAAACGACTTATAGCTTGTCATGAAAAATGGGTTCTTTACAACAATGTCAATCGGAAAAGATCATGGAGCAAGCCAGGTGTACCAGCGCAAACAACATCAAACGTTGGTATGCTTCAAAAGAAAGTTCTGTTATCAATTTGATGGGATTACCGAGGAATTGTCTACTTCGAACTTTTACCACCCAATCGAAAGATAAATTCAGGTGTCTACATTGAACAACTAACAAAATTGAACAATGCAGTTGAAGAAAAATGGCCCGAACTGGCAAATCGAAAAGGTGTTGTACTCCATCATGACAATGCAAGGCCACACACATTTTTGGCCACTCGGCAAAAATTATTGCAGCTTGGTTGGGATGTTTTGCCACACCCACCATATAGTCCAGACCTTCCACCATCTGATTACTTTTTATTTCGATCTTTTCAAAACTCCTTAAATGGTAAAAATTTCAATAATGATGATGATGTCAAATCGTACCTTGTTCAGTTTTTTTCTCATAAAAACCAGAAGTTTTATGAACGTGGAATTATGATGCTGCCTGAAAGATGGCAAGAGGTCATTGCTTTTAATGGGCAATACACTACATAATAAAGTTATTTCGTTCCATGAAAAAATTGACTTTTATTTTCTACAATAAAACAAATCCGCAATTACTTACTTAGTTGCCAACCCAATAGAATAAAAATAAGTATAATACAATAGAATCTCACAAATTAGAACCACTATGTGCAATAGAGCTTGCAAACTATCGATGGCACTATCGATGTATCGAATATTTCCTTTTTTTGCGTCATATCGATAGTTTTTTTCCACTATCGATAGCTAAGGGAATTATCATTAGTTGCATACCATCATTTGAATTTTCGGAATAAAATTCCTAATAAAATTCCTTTTAGTTCAACTTTTATTGGTGTTGGTTGCTCTGAGCTTGGAGAAGATTTTAATTAATTTAAAGAAGGGTAGGTATAATTTTTCACTTCTAGAAATTGCTGACAGAAACTAATTATTCAGCACAAAATATTGTTGACTCGCTGCGACCTGTGTTTTTACACTGGAATATTGCTACAAAAATAGTAGATATTGTAACAGATAACGCAAGCTCAATGATAAAAGCGTGCGAACTGCTACAAATAAGACATTCAGCATGCTTTGCGCATGCAATAAATTTGGTTGTGCAGGATTGCCTAAAGCTTATATTGCCTGGCGATGTGACTGAAAAAATGTAAAGGCATAGTAACTTATTTTAAAAGCAGCACAATTGCTTATAAGGAATTTAAAGACTTTCGAAAAACAGACAGGAAATACAGTCTGAAACGAAATTACTTTTTTGAAGAATCCATTATTCCATCTTCAGAGCCACCAGCACCAATTGTAAAGTCAATACCGTTTCCCCAAACACTTTTTCAATTCGTCAAACATAATATCGAAGAATTGCTAAAATCTAAAAGAGCTAATGCCATTGGGGAACTTCGGCGGTATTTTTCAACTCAACATTCTTCTGAGGATATAGATTCCCTTAAATGTTGGAAGGTAATTATGTGAATTTGTATTACATCTTAAGGCCAATGATAAATTACATTCCTATACTTTCAGCACAATGAAACTACTTAGTATAAAAGTTGTGGCGAAAAAGTTCCTATGTGTCCCTGCAACATCGACGGAAGCTGAACGAATGTTCAGTAAGACTGGACTTATTAAAAGTAACTGCCGGGCTTCCCTCAAAGCAAAGCATGTTGACATGCTTTTATTTGTACAAAATAACTTATGGATTACAAAATAAATACAATTTATTATAGTCAGTTTTTAAGTAAGTTTTTTGTCACATGATTTAATTTATAGAAATTGGTGGATCTCAGACTAATATTCGTTTGTTATGTTTAGTTTTTAATTCTTTTATGATCACTTGAACTAATATTGAAATTTATGGATCTCAGACATATTTTAGGTTGTTATGTTAAGTTTTTAAGGAGAGTTTTTGTCTTAATTGAAAATAAATTTATTGATCAGTATGATTTAATCGGAATAAAAAGTTTGAATTAACGTTGTTTGAGTAAATAAGCGATATGTATTGAAAAAGGAAATTTAACAAATAAAAGAATTCGATACTATCGATATTATCGATAGTTTTCCAACAAACTATCAAAAATATCGAATGGCGTGACTATCGATAGTTTGCCAGCTCTATTGTGCAACGGGCAATGCAAATTTCTGAAAATTCGAATTTCTGAAAATTTTTTTTTTTTTAAGTAAATGATAAAATTATAATAAAACTACTTGTGTAAGCTTTTCCTTAACACATTTTTTATTTATTATCATTTAGTTAGTTGAATTTAATTAAATTTATAATATTTATATTTAATTAAATATATATTTTAATTGCCTTTGTATGTACATATTTGGTACTGAATTTTTTTTTAACATAAAATCAGTATGTATCAGCTATCAACGGACCGAAATTTGTACAAACAAATCAATTTTAACATCCCTCTGACCGACTTGTATAAACCACGAATAACTTTGTGATTCCCCGCATTTGTGAGATTCTACTGTAATACAATAAAGTTTAGTTTAAGTCAATAGAATACCAATAGAATTTTACAGTTTATTGTTAAAACAGTCAGGAGTATTAAATTAGCATATATTGTTTGGAAGCCTGTTTTTAATGTTTTGACAAAACGATGCCGCTTTTAAAAATACTCAATCAGGATATATGTATGTATGGTTAATTTGAGGCTCATAGTCTTTTAAAAAATTTTTTTAATATTTTACCTAAACCCACGAAAGTGACAAATGAATTGCAGTATGTACATGCATTACAAACAAATTAAATTAATATCTTGGAGTTTTTTTTTTTTTTTTTTTTTTTTTTTTTTTTTTTTTTAAATATAACAATTTACACTAAAATCTAAAAAAGAGCAATAAAAATAGTTTTAAGTTTTGAAAAGTGTGAGTTAAATAGTTGATGTTTGGTCTTGAATATGTATAGGACAGAAAGAACTCTGATGAGATTGCCGTAGCTGTAGTCTAAAACATATGTTCAGTTTGGCTAGTGTACTATTCCTTCACGGACATTATTTCCTTTGGAATTATCAGAAAAAAAAATTCATTGCAAAAATCTAGATTCTTTATAGAATTTTACTTTGATATAATTAGAGCGTATCTGACGAAATAAAATTATAGTTTTAAGCATTTCTAAAAATTATTTAAATTCATTAAAAAAAAAACCGCTGATCTCTGACTTAAATATACTTCATAATAAGGTTCTAATTTTATATTTTGTGCTATTTGTTCAGAACTGATTTTAATAACAATGTTGCGTTACACAATGTAAAATATTATGTGGCTCCTGTACAACTGAATTTTAGAACAAAATATCGCTATAAAATATTGTACTCCTATAATCCAAAATAGTATTTCTTTATGAATAGAACTGTATATCCTTTATTTTAACGATGAGTTCTAGCAACGGAAAATATTTAATTTTTTTTTTTAACTAAAATTAACTTTCACTCTCACATATTTTATAGGCAAGTTGTAATAACAGGCTAAATAGCAAAATTTTTTGGTTTCAAATTAAAAAAAAAAAACTAAAAGAATATTCACAAAAAAATAGCGATTTTAATACTATTAACTCTCACCTTTATAATAATTTTATATTTTAATACTTTGCTGCTTTAGAACTCATTAATGAGTAAAGTAAAACTGATCGTTGAACACATTTTCTTCCATCTTATATAGCTTTGGAGTTTAATTCGTTCTAATGGCAGGTACAAATTTAATAAATTAGCAAGAGTAAAAAATACTTTTCTAAGAAAAAGGTCCTTTAGGTAGCTACAGTGAAAAATTTTTAAAAATAATAATAAAACGAGAAATACTCTTGGATATGTATGTGCCTATTTATTAATTAATTTATTGCTTAAATACTTGAAGATCCCTAATTATCCGATACCTGTTACTGTTATTCACCTTCGCATTCCCAAAGATTTTTACATACATGGTAACCCGAAACCCACCCGGGTGGGTTTTATACATTTTGTATGTATTTTAGATAAAATTTTTCTATTTTTACAGTAAAATGTAATTAAAAAAGAGCAAAAACACTCAGAAATAAATAGACTCTGTCAAAAGTTCCAATATAAAAATTTTAGAAGTATGTTTAATATATTGTGTTCGAAAGTCGTACAAAGCGTCGGCCCTTTATGGACAAATATATACTGGAAAAATTAACTCTACAAGAGATGTGAATTAAGGCGATCATATTTTTAAGAATTTGGTTTTTCCACATATGGGAACAGGTAGAAAATAATTATATTTATATGTATATAACAACGGACAATATTTTTACATCTCTTCCAAAGAAATATTCTCCTAGCAGTTCAAAAAATATTAGGTATTTATCCTTTGATAACACGATATACAAATATGTACAATATATAAATTCAAGCCTCTTTGGGTTTTCGCAAAATGTGACCTTACTGCGTTATAAAACCTCTAAAAATAAATTTGTTGTTCTCTTTTCAACTATATATCGAAATAAAGATATAACTGGTCCAAAGGAAACGCCTGAAATAATACTGTATTATAATAGAACTAAAAGTGATTTAGACACAATGGACAACATGTTGTTTCAATACACGTGTAAAAGAGAAACTCGACGATGGCCTTTTGCATTATTCCATAATCTCATTGACACTGCAGCTCTTTCAGCATAATTCCTAAGGTACCGTTAAAAATTCTCATCGTGGGCTATTTCTGGAGCAGTTGGAAGAGAAACTTTGCATCCCACAATTAAAAACTCGATCTAAAAATAAGTCGACTGTTGGTAGATTTGGAGTCAAGACAGCGATTCAGTGTCTTTTAGATATGCAGATATTATACTCTTTTTCGAATTATAATTACAAAATATTCTAAAAGATTTCAGAACAACCAGTTTTTGCTGCAGATTGTATAGATTTTATGGCAGACAATGCGCCAGTTCACAATGCAACGGGTCGTATTAAGCAGAAAGGCAAATATTACGAGTATATGTCCCATGAATATATAGGAAAATTCTGCGTTCTGTGCAAAAAACCAGTGTGCTCTGAGCATTCTCTTGTCCAAACAAAATGTGAAAACTCTCACATTGACTAATCTTGTTCACGATATAATAAAATATCATTTTATTTTCGGGTAACGACAAGTAAAACATGAAAAACTCAAAAAATCTTCTAGTACACCATGAATATATTTAAAATTTAATTATTTTTTAGTAAAACTTAAAAAGTTAGTCACTGAGTCAAAAGCAATTTTTGTTTCGATTATAATTCAGTATATATCTATGTACGTATGTTTGTATGTAAAATTTTAGTACCAATTATTTTTTGAATTGAGCCAATTAATGTATTTGATTAAAAAGTGTCTGAATTTTTAATTAAAAGTTTAATTGGTCCAATTAAGTATTTAATTGAAAATTTTTTTTTAAATTAATAAAAATTTTAATTGATACAAATTATTTTCAAAATTATTATTTTTAAAATTTTTTAGGGGCAAAACTAGTAAAAAATTTAACTGTTAGTACAACATACATATTTGTTAATTGAAATCGATTTTAAATATTGTCTGTGCAGAAAGAAATATTGTGAATATTGCCTTATGACTGCATTTTACAAGTTCTGCAAACGACTTTCACTAAGAGAACGAATACCCAACTACGGGTGTGGCCAGTAGCAATTTTTCACATTTTTCTTTACGTAATACACTTTCGAACACTGAGACATCGAAGGAGGCCTATGAGAAGTATTTAGAGTTACAGTTTCAGATATTTAAGAGACAGAGAAGAATATCTTCTTTAACGATGCTATAAGAGATAACGTTGAACATATTTCTATGCAAATTAACTAATGGGTGTAGGTAACTTGATAACTTGATTGCTCGTAATGGTACAATATTGAGCAAGCAACCAAGATTAGGTAACCAAATATTTTAATATATCGAAGTTGCTCGGAAAAATCTACAGCTAAAATATCAATCTCAATTATATGCAACTGTTATATGAGCGCGGGATTGGCGGATATAACAATAAGCAACACAAATATAAAAGCGGAGGCTACATACAATGTCGAGCATCTGGATTCGCTACCAAAAGCTTAGAGGCATGTGACATTGAGCGAAATTTATGCGTTCATAGGTCTGCTTGTTGTAACTGGCACTAATGACCAAAATTTGACAGACTTGTGGCCAGTAGAAAACTACCCAATCTATCTTTTTGTAATGGAATTCAATCGATTTAAAGAAATTTTGTAATTAATAAGGTTTGCATCAATATCTGAGTTATAGACAATGGTAAATTACAATTTGGAACATTTGTACAAATCGACTGAAAATCTTTTCGTGTACCAGGAGTTTCCTCCTTATCGTGGGCCTACCCGTACCTCGCCCTTTCGAGATAGCAATTCATGCTTTAGGTTGAGGCTCGTATGCTTTTTTCACCAGCTTGCCAAGGAATTGTATTCAGGTAATACACAACTTCAACACAAAACTGGCAAAGCGAGCTCTATTAGTATAAGTACGGACTTACAACAGCCATTGCTATACCATCGACTTTTACCGCTGTAGGTGTGAGGGAAAAGAAATCCCACGAAGAACGCATAAGACGTTGTTGTAATAATATGGACAATTAATTGATTTAAAGTATGTTATAAGAAATGATGTGTAATTATTTTTATTTGTTTATTTATTTAAAAACAATACCATTTTAAATTAAATTCAAGAATTCTATTCGTAGCCAAAAAGTCTTAAATCAAGTTTATACATTTTTAGCGATAGAGTTTTAGCTTAGGAGAGTTACAGAATAAGACCTCTGGATAAACCTGAAGACGGATCCTCAATAGCCCTGATTTTTTGATCATTATGTTTGGAGATAGTTGCTCCAGGAAGTCATGGAAGGATTTGTCTCTATAAAGAAAAACAAACAAGTTACATGTGTACACCTTTATATGCTAAAAGTCTGCAGAGACTTGGTTATACCCTAGGGTTAAATATTGTATATTCCAAGATTTTTAAACAATTTTATATATATACGCCAATAAACTTAAAAAATAAATTAAAGAAGCCTTTTTATAGTTATTTTTTAATCTTAAAACGGACGCAGGATTTGTTTAGCTCTCTCTACAAGTTACATAAATATTATCATGAAAAGCAAAAATGGCAGATAAAGAGCAGAGCAGAGCAGATAAAGATGAAGGGATCGGATTTTATATGTGGAATTATATCTGTGGACATTTGACAAAACGTCTTCTTTCTAACTCAACAACTTTTCAGTTGAGCAAAAAACAGTTAAAAAGGTTGATAGAAATTATTCCTTAGAAAATTAAAGAAATTTTGAACTTGGATATTATAGACAAATACTTAGCGAACATTATGTGACCTTTTTTTTCCCCTCTAGAAGCAATTGTTTTCTTTCAAACGACAAAAAATTAATTTAAGACTTTTTGTTAAATAGATTTTAAAGAAAAAATTAAATTAATGATTGATTAAATTTGGAAATTTTTTTAATTCTGGTTTTTCGACCTTTATTATTTAATGTAATGAAATTCTCAAGCTCAAGGTCTTTTTTTAAATAATAACTTTTATTTAATTATCAATATTTCGCTACTCCTGCGTGTATGTAGCGTCTTCAGGATATATTTATTTATAAATTATTTTCAAATTTTAAATACAGAAAATGTGTATTTTTAAATTCAAAAAATTTTCTTAAGAATACTGGTTATGTATTTACATAAAATATAAGAAGGTGAATTAATGAAGGAGCAAATATAGTTTATAGCATTCCTTGTAACGGTAATGATAGTGAAATTTGTGATAAAGTATATGTAGGTACGACCAAGAATAAGTTAAAAACTAGAATAGCTGGACATAAATCGGACCAGAAACGAAGGGATATTAATTCACAAAAGACGGCTTTATCAGCACATTGTTCAAAATTCAATCACTATCCAAATTTTGAAAATGTTTCTATCTTAATTGTAGAAAATAATTATAAAAAACGTTTAATGTTAGAAATGTTACAAATTATTAATGTACCAACAACACACAGAATTAACTTTAAGGCTGACACAGATAACATAGCACAAGTATACAGACATTTAATAAATAGAAAATAAATTGTTAATTTCTTGTTAATTTGATTTATTATTTAATATTTCTGTTTAGAAACGCGCTGCAGTGTACAACACTGGTGTATTTTTATTATGTTTTCTATTCGTTCTCCTTTTTATACCTTTGTTTTAAAGTAAAGTAGGACTCAAAATTATTATATTGTAAGTCTTGTGTGTGAGCAGAACTCGGCGGTACGAAGTACAATCAAACAAAAAATAAATAAAACATAAACTTCTAACATACATAGGAAACAAAGAATAAAAATAAAAATTTAAATTATAAAATAAAGAAAACAAATAATTATAGTTAAGACTAATTAAGACAAGAAAATACATATATAGAACAAAACCAAATAAAATGAAAATTTTGTGAAATATAAAAAACCATAAATAAAAAAGAACCGTGTTTTTAATTGTTTAGTTTGATCCTAAACAATTTCATTTAATATTTTTATTTTTTGTTACATATTTACACTAATATTACATTATTTCATGATTTTGTAAACATGTTTATATTATTGATATTATTATGTTTGTTGGGTAGAACATTTTTTGATTTTTAAAAAAAAAAAAAATTTCATTTGACAGAAAAATTTTGAATTTATAAATACATTTTAATTTTTAATTCTGGTTTTTCGACCTTTATTATTTAATGTAATGAAATTCTCAAGCTCAAGGTCTTTTTTTAAATAAAAACTTTTATTCAATTATCGATATTTCGCTACTCCTGCGTGTAGCGTCTTCAGGAAATATTTATTTTTAAATCATTTTCAAATTTCAAATACAGAAAATATGTATATGTAAATTCAAAAAATTTTTTTGTCAAACGAAAAAAATTTTTTAAAAATCAAAAAAACATTCTACCCAACAAACAATAATAACAATGATAAAATCAATAATATAAAAATTTTATAAAATAATGAAATAAAGTAATATTAGTGTAAATGTGTAACAAATTAATTAAAAATATTAATGAAATTTTTTTAATTTATAAATACACATTTTCTGTATTTAAAATTTGAAAATAATTTATAAATAAATATATCCTGAAGACGCTACATACACGCAGGAGTAGCGAAATATTGATAATTAAATAAAAGTTCTTATTTAAAAAAAGACCTTTAGCTTGAGAATTTCATTACATTTGGAAATTATCTTAATCGCTTTAGTCAAGACAAGTTGTTTTGTTAAAATGGAAAATGAAAAAAAGGTTGAAAGAAGTTGATCTGGAAAATATATTTCGATTTTATTAAATAAAAAAATATTTCTATTTTTCCCTACAATATGCAAATAATTAAAAAATTATAATAAAAATTAAATACAATTTTTTATACACATTCAATTTTTCAAATTACGCTTAATTGTCCGAAAGAAGTCGTTTTGTCAAATTGAAATTGGGGGAAAGTCTGAAAGAGGTCGATTAGTCAACTGTATGCATATCTTGCGTTCCATAGGTCGTAGAAATACGGGGATTAGAGCAAAAGAAGGAAAAGGAAATTCTATATTTACTATAAAAATTTTGGAAAATTGTCTTACTTCGAGAGAAGACGTTTTTTCAAAATTCCATAAATATTAATGTACCATGTACTGTAATTACGTGAAATGAAAATTTAATAGCTTCGATAAAATTTTAATTTTCTGGAATTACCTACGAGTAATGATCTTTTAAAAGAAAGGAGACATATTCTTTGCTTTATTTCTAAGAATTAAATTCTGGAAAATTTTTGAATTTTTATCGAGAAAAAGATCACATAGCACTTATTTTATTACCTGGTGACAATTAAAACGTTTTTGGTATAAATAACTGAAGCAGGTAGTGGATAGTGAGAGATCCTGACAAATACATATGCACCAACATATGCACATACATACATTATCGATTTTTCCAAATTTTGAATTAATTTGTCAAAATCAGGTAAATTTCAAAGGTATATAAGACACAAGGAAGTGTGTTCAGTTTTCAGTTTTAATTTGTTCTTTTATCAGTGTGGAAAAAGTAAGTGCTAACGAAATTGTAATCTTTATTTATTGTCGATATTAATTAAAATTATTGTGAAGAGAGTGAAACAAATTTAACCATTACGATCATTATTGCAACTTGCCTATAAAGTGAACGATAGTAAAAGTGTTTTTTTTTTAACGAACAGTTTTTTTTTTATAATATGTTGTTATACAATATGATACGTTGTGTTAATTTATATATACATATGTATATGAAAAACAATGCTAAACAAACAATATTATATAAAAAATTTCAACGTTTTTGCATTGTATTTGTTGATGGTCTACTTGTATGCTGAACAAATTAGACCGTTTTCATTCTAACTTCTATTACTTTTTTATTTAATTTAATTATCAATCTATCTGTCTATATAAATGAAAATCAATGTTGTTCGTTGGTCATCGCATCAGTAGAGAACGGCTAAACCAATTTTGACGATTTATCTTTGTAATGATTGTCTTGATCCAACTTAGGTTTGTCGTAAAGAAACTTTTTCCCCTCCCTTTTTTTTTTTTTTTGATTTATCTAAAATCAGAAAACGGCTCCATCGTTTTGATGAATTTTTATTTCAAATGTTTGTATTTATCCATTTTAAGTTTTCATCAAGAGAACATTTTCTACGCCCACTTTTTTCAATTCACATCTAAATACTGACTTTTGTATATCTTTAGAACTATCAGAACTGAAGTTTCAGAATTGGGTCTGAATGACTTCATGGGTAAGGCAAATCATCAGTCAGAAAGTAGGCGAAATGGGACAAGTGAGCGTGACACCTCCCATACAAGTTGAAATTTGATTTATTTATACATCCGTATCTTTAGAAGTGTTAACACTAAAGTGGTAGCTTCCGGACAAACCAACTATTGAGTTCAGTATATCGAAATCAATAACAGTTAAAATTTTAAAATTTGGTCTAAATTACTTCGTAGTCACTAAACATCATCAGTCGAAAAATGTGGTTAAATGATAGTGGTAGGTGTAGCGAAGCACGGCGGGTTTAAGCTAGTTATAAATATAAAGAATCCGAATATACTTTAAATAACAATTCAACTCGACGGTAGTATATCCAAAACCCCTTTCAAATCCCATCTTTTATGTCTTATTTATGTATTATAAAAAACAAAATTATTATGTATGTGTTTGTATAATATATTAATGTATTTTTATTTGTTTTTCAGATAGCCTATAACCAAATGGATAATATATTGATTAGAGACACGGCCTTAACTGAAGGGACGAAGATGAGCACAATCAATAAAATCTCGTCGTCAAATTTGTTACCCGAACTGTTAATAAACATTTGCAAATATTTAGGACGCACTGATTTGCAACAACTATGTTTGGTGCGCAAGCAGTGGCATGATATTTTGCATTTTAAATTCACCCAAAAATCTAAATTAGTCATTAATCGATGGAACATAGCAACGTTACGTAAAATATTTCAAAATTACGATGAATACTGTCACAGATTAAAATATTCCAGTATGGAAATACATGAAATAGAATCAAGTGATGATTTGCAACCGATTTTAAGATTACTAGGGTCAAAGATACGCACGCTACACCTGTATAAATCCCCAGTTTTTGATATTTTAAATGATTATTTGCCAAACTTGGAAAAATTTAGTATCAGAGAGATACCCATTATACGAAGCAACGTTTTGGTTTCATTTAATCTAGGAAAATTTAAAAAATTAAAATCTTTGGATATTAAATGCCGTACTAGTGATGACATAGTCAGAAAGTTTATGTGGGAACTAACTCAGAAGGACACCGTGGAAATAGAAAAGTTATGTGTGACTGTTCCGCGCGACCAGGAAGATGTTATAAAAATTTTGCAGCTGCATAGTGAAACACTTAAGCATTTAGAACTCGAGTTTTGGGGAAATATCAAATATGATTTGAATTGGAATGAGGCGTTTGCAATGTTAAAGCGTTTAGAGGTTATAGAATTTAGTGGAGTGTACCATGCGGAATCATTAAGCGGAATAATACAATCAATCCCTAAAAACATACCATTACGACATTTCTGCTTAATACATGCTTCTCATCGGAACTGGATGGAATTATTAGCTAATAAATGGCCTGGGTCTTTGATAACCATTGAGTTGATAAGTTGTTATTCTTCAACTGATACGGATATTAAAAATCTGATTTATTTGCGTCATAGTCTGCGTAACTTAATCATTAAGCCTTCCAGTGGAATATCAGTCGACGACTTATTACAGGGTATAGCTTCGGAAACGAATACTGTACTTAGAACATTGGTATATGAATGTCATCGATATTGTAAAAATAATGTAATAAACATGCAATTATTTATTCAACGTGTGCCTTGTTTAACCAGTTTAAGTTTGAGAGATAATGGCAATTGTGTTGATGATACTGTTGTCAGTTGTATCTTTCGCCATCTATTGCATTTACAGCATTTGAATTTAGACGGTTGTCCAAAAATAACGGATAATGGTCTACTAGGTTTTGGTGCCAATCCTGCCCCGATTACTAATCTTAAAGGCTTACAATCACTGAGTTTATGTCACAACAATGAAATTACAGACAAATCTCTTATCGAGTGCTTTAAGTGGATCGAATTACGCAAACTAACTCTTAATCATTGCAATCACATCTCTTCCAAGGGCATTAGAGAAATGGTAAAAAATTGTCCTGCTTTGGAGGAATTATCACTCCTAGGTTGTGCTGCGATAGATGATGATTCGATACGGACTATAGCCAAAGGTTTCCCCAGACTAAGACTTCTCTATGACATACGGCGCAGTCCCAATAACACAACACATACATACATATATAATTGGCCATTACAACCCTGTGTCAGGTCAATACGCTAAACCAAAAAAATGCTTGAGAACTTCGCCTCATTGTTAGATTTATTTTGATCATAAGGAAAGAAAAAAACTGTTGTGTAAAATAGATTCTACATTATTTACCTTTATATAATTACTATATAATATTCATTTTGTGATTACCCTGTCACTAGTTATAAGTTATTCATACTTTATAAATAATATGTACTTAACTTTCTTAATGATTATTCAATAAAGTCTATTCATCTACATACATACTTACATGGTGTCAGTTGTCTTATAAAAAAAGTCAAAGTCATTGGAAAAATTAAAAAAAAACTAAAATAAAAACTAAATTTTTCTTAAAATTGAAGTCAGTGTTGATTCAAAAAAAAAAAAAAAGTATTTAAATAAAAGTTGAAATGAATTCTTCTAATGTGCTTTCTGTCACAACAACGATTGCACGGCTTAACCTCAATGAAAGTAATATGTCGGCTACTTGGAAAACGTGGAAGATCAATTTTTATGAGGGCATTAATATAAGCACAGCAGACAGATCAAACATAAGTGGCATTATTGTTGCACCACTTTGGACCAGAATGTTTGACAATTTTTTTGATGTCAAACCTCATAATGATAAAATAAGGGCAGATTTAGAAATGTCCATTCCTTTAAATGTGTCAGAATTGCAAAGATTTCTTGGTCATTTTATTTCAAATTTATCGTCTAAGAACAGACATCTTAGAGAATTGCTAAGAAAAGATGTACAGTGGCACTGGTATAAAGTTCAAGACGATGAGTTTAGGGATTTAAAAAATGAAATCACAAGAATGCTTGTTTTAATTTATTTTGACCACCAAAAAGAATTGGTGTTGCTATTTTGCATAATAGGCAACCAATAGCATATGCGTCTGCCTCACTTACAAGAGCTCAAGAAAATTATGCTCAAAGTAAAAAAAACGAGCTTTTTGCGATTATTTTTGGCCGCGTTAGTTTTCATCAATATACCTATAAAACCTGGCAAATATTTGTATATAGCTGACACATTGTCCAGAATTCCGTTGAGAACAACTACCCTGGAAAATTTTGATGATAATGTCAATTGGCATTGTAATTTTCTTAAGTCTCACCTTGAAATGCCCTTTACAAATATAAGTAATATTAAAGAACTTGTGGAAAATTTTAAAATTTTTGGAAAACTTAGATGTTATGTTGAAAATGGATGGTATAAATATAAGGGACAAATTGATAGAGAAATTATGCCTTATTTTAAAATAAGAAATAAAATTCAAAAAGTTTTGATGGCAGTTAAAAGCACATTTTCTCAAGAACATATTTGTTTGAGGACCGTACAAAAAAAAGAAACAACAATTTTTATTCTTTTTGCTTGTTGACTCAACAACTTCTTTTCTTCAACAGCTCAGTTTTATTATTTTTTACAAAATTAAAAATTACAATTAAACGGTATAATTTCAAGGGCAAAAAAAAAACCAAAATGAAAATATAAAATCAGTAAAACAATTGCATGCATGTGTATCAACATACATTTGTTTTGCATACAAAATGCAAGCATGCATATACATATGTATGTATGTAAGTTTAACTGATGAAATTTAATACATTATTAAGGAGGCTCAAAAAATAAAGAAAAACATTAACAATTAATTATTTATTTTGATGCGTTAACATACCGCGCCCCATTGAAACATCCAGTTTCAATCAATAGGTAGAACTGCTAACTTTGCAACAGGACGACGAAGAGTGGTGGTGGCTGTTTTAACATCCGCAACTCGAGCATATCCATCTGCACCATGAATGACGTTTATAATTCGACCAATTACCCATTTCATAGGATGAACGTTATCTTCGTGAACCACTACTAAATCGTTAATATTTAAATTTCGTTGAGGTCTTCGCCATTGGTACCGTTCTTGTAGTTGAACTATATATTCTGTGTGCCATCTTTGCCAGAACTGAGACTTTATTGCTGATATTCTTTGCCAATGCTGAATACTGGAAACATCGCCATTGAATTTAACCTTTTCAGGAATATGTTTTAATGCTGAACCGATTAAGAAATGGCCTGGGGTAAGGGCGTCTACGTCGTTAGGGTTAGTCGACATTGGTGAAATAGGGCGAGAATTCATAATAGCTTCAATTTCCACCAAAGCCGTAGTTAGCTCCTCAAATGTAAGACGAGTATTTGACAGTGTTCGAAATAAATGGCCTTTAGCAGTTTTTACTGCTGCCTCCCATAATCCACCAAAGTGTGGCGCTTGGGGAGGGATGAATCGAAAATCTATAAGACTTGATGCTGTGTACGAAAGAATCGATGATCTGTTTGATTCTTCGTGAAATTTTCTGTAGAATTCCTTTAACTTTGTATCTGCACCAACAAAGTTTGTTGCGTTATCACAATAAATTTTTTCCGGAATACCACGTCTACCAACAAATCTTTTAAGAGCAGCTATAAATGCATCACTAGACAAATCTGACACCGCTTCCAGATGGACTGCTTTTGATGAAAAACATACGAAAACGGCTATATATGATTTATATGGACGCCTTCCACGAATTCTTAAATAAGTTAATACCGGACCAGCAAAATCTATACCAACAATTTGAAAAGGGCGAGAACTAACAACACGGTCCTTTGGAAGATTTCCCATCACTTGGCTGAGTAACTTTGGCTTATAACGAGAACAATGCACACATCGATAAACAATTTGTCTTGCCAACGATCTACAGTTTACTATCCAAAATTGTTGTTGAATTAAAGAAACTAATGTTTTAGGACCAGCATGAAAATTATTTCGATGAATATGTGTCACCATTATATTGACAAACGGGTCTGTCTTAGGTAAGAGCAATGGAAATTTAGCCTGTATTGGTAAATTAGAGTTGAGTAATCGACCGCCAACTCGAATAAGTGGTACAATAGATATGTCATCTATAAATAGAGCCAACGAAGAATATTGACCTGAAATAATTTCTGCCTTTCGTAATTTATGAAATTCTGTGGCGAAATAATGTTGCTGAATTACGTACACAATTCTTAAGAGTGCTTGGCTTAATTCCTCCGATGATATAGACGGGCCTCTGAACGTGCCTTTTAATTTCAAACGAACACCATAAGCAATAATTCGAAGGCATTTTAAATAGTTACTATACTTATGTATCTTCTTTAATATGTAGGGTATATCAGGAGTGCTGATTACTAAAACTGATTTTTTCTTCTCTAAACACATTTCGTCTTCACTAAGGTTAATGGTATGAGAGGTTGGCCATTCTGAAGGCGCATGTTGCAGGAAGTTTGGTCCATTGAGCCAAAGAGATTCACACAAGACAGATATTGTACACCCTCGAGATACTAAATCAGCTGGGTTGTGATCAGTAGGAACATATCGCCAGGATATATTAAGTGAGAGCTCCTGCACTTCTGCTACACGATTTCCTACAAATGTTGATAGCGATGATGAATGACTATTTATCCAGTAAAGTGTAATTTGTGAGTCGCTCCAGAAATAAATATGTGAGATCGGGTACTTGATATTCGATTTTAGTTGGTCCCAAAATTTTGCGAGTAGATGAGCAGCAGATAATTCTAACCTGGGCAATGTTCTTGTTTTCGTTGGAGCCACACGAGATTTAGATGCCACCAGATTTACTGCAATATTGCCATATGAATCTTTACAGACAAAATACAGGCAGCAACCATAAGCTTTAGTAGAAGCATCACTAAATCCATGAACCTCCATTGTTATTGGGTTTGGCATTCTAATAAAACGATTAATTCTTAATTGTTGTAAATTAAAAAAGTCTGCCACAATGTCATTCCAAGCCGTGTCAATTTCCTGAGGAACAGATTCATCCCAATCGCATTTAAGAAGCCATAGTCTTTGAAGGAGAATTTTTGCTCTTATAACAAGGGGGCTAACAAGACCAAGTGGATCGAACAGCGTAGATGTTAGAGATAAAATGGAGCGTTTTGTATTCTTCGAATAGGTTTTATTAGGACGAAATTTAAAATGAAATGTATCAGCTTTAGGATGCCATGAAATGCCTAATGTGGTAGTGATGTCGTCATCAATGCGTACTTCCTTTTCTTCTCTAATAGCAAATTTTAATTCAAGGCAATTGCTGTGCCATTTTGATAGAGCAAAGTTCGAATTTGTTAAAATATCCGATACTTCACTTTTAATGAGCTGTAATGTTTTTAGATCATCTGCTCCTGTGATCATATCATCGACATAAAAGTCGGTGGTAATTACTGCCTTGCCAACTTTATGTGAATTAGAATACCGTTCTGCAGCATAATGCAAGCTGCGTATAGCGAGATATGGGGCAGATGCTGTACCATACGTAACAGTATTAAGAGCGTAAGTTTTAATTGGCTTTGATGGATCATCCCGCCATAGAATGAGTTGAAAATTTCTATCATCGGGTTGAACTAATACCTGCCTATACATTTTGACAATATCAGCAGTTAAACCATATTGATGACATCTGAAACGAAGCAGTGTAATTAATAAAGTATTTTGTATAGTTGGGCCTACCATCATAATATCATTAAGAGAAAACTGTGATGAAGTACTACACGATGCGTCGAAAACCACCCTTAGCTTGGTTGAGACACTTTCTGGCTTTATAACGCAATGGTGCGGAATATAATAATGTGGCCACGAGGCAGATGAGTCAACATGAGTCATATGGCCTAGTTCCTCATACTCCTTTAGAAAATTGGTATACTCTTTTTTTAACTGCGGATTTTTATTTAATTTTTTCTCTAGAGACAATAAACGACGCTCTGCTATATCTCTAGAATCACCAAGACATTTAGGACTTCTTTTAAACGGCAGCTTCACCATAATTTGTCCATTACCTTGAACCACGACATTTTTCAGAAAATGTTGCTCACATTCTTGTTGTTCTAGTGTCATTGTTTGACGCTTACATTCAACTGACTCCAACTTCCACAACATCTCAACGTTTTTATTTATTTCTTCTAAACTGGTTTCTTGAACAACATACGATTTTACAGAAGAGGCAATAGATTTACTAATGTATCTTCCCGATACAATCCACCCTAATAATGTTTTCTGGAGTGTTGGCAGATTTTCTTCACAACGAATTTGGCCCACGGATAAAATGGAGAAAAATAATTCAGCACCCAAAAGCATATCTATACCTCTTCGTTGATAAAATTCTGGATCTGCTAATTCCACGTTTGAAGGCAAATTAAATTCCTTTATAGACATATTTTCATCAGGATGATAACCAGTAATATTACGAGATATTAAGAATTCTAAGGACAGTTCGAAATTATTTAGTCGGGATCTAATTGTACTTTGAGTTTTAAATGGTACTTTAACACTTGATGAGCCAATGCCTTCGACATCCAATGAATTTTTTATTTTCTTTAAATTTAATGCTTTCGACAGATTTTCACTTATAAAATTCACCTGAGAACATGAATCCAACAGTGCTCTTGCCATATGATACACTCCTTCAGAGTCACGAATTAATACCAATGCTGTTGCCAAAATTACTTTACCTTCTCTGGACTTGGAAAGGGGTTGAAATGTGCCATGAACCACAACTGAATCAGATGACGTTTTTTCTTCATCATTTTGCTTGTGCAGAAGCGAATGATGACGTTGTTTACAAAAGCGACAGGAATATCGAGAGGGGCACTGTATGTATACATGTCCATTCGATAAGCAATTGAGACACAAATTGTGTTTTTTAGCCTGGTCAATGCGCTGATCTACAGGCAAAACAAGAAAACGTTGACATGTTGTGATAAAATGTCCAGATTTTGAGCAATGATTGCATGTTGAATTTTGATGTGTAGTTTTAGTAACGAAAGAATGTTGTTTTGTATGTGGCATATTATGGGAAATATTTTTTGAAATTGGAATTATTTGATCCTTAGTAGACCTCCTGCACTGTGCATCTAGTTGTTGGCATCGTCTATCTAACATTGAAGAACATTTAGACCATGAAGGTAATTCACTATAATCGATGAACTCATCCCATTTTTGTTTCGTTTGTGGATCAACTTTACTTATCGCCAGATGTATTACAAATGCATCACAAATTTGTTCATGCGAACCTAAAGATTTTAATGAGCTGTAAAGGGCTGATATTGTATCCACAATATTTCTTAGTTGATTTGCTACAGGTTTGGACGACTTTGGGATATCAAACATTTCGGTTACGTTTTCCATAAAAATTAAAGTATTGTTGTCGTATCTCTCCTTCAATCGATTTAGTGCCTTTTGATAGTTTTCATCCGTTACCTGAAATGCCTTCACTGTAGCGAGTGCTTCTCCACTAAGACAGGACAACAAATGATTAAATTTTTCTGAGATAGGTATATTCTGATCTCTGTCAACCAAATTGTTAAATGAATTTATGAAATTTTTATAATCTGAATACTTCCCTTCAAATTTTGGTAATTTAAGATTAGGCAGTCTGCTTGAAGTTGGTTGAGGCACAAAAATTGACTGTTCTTGTGTACTCGAACGCCTTCCTTGCCCAATGAGGGTTAGTATACGGCTCTTGATTAGGATGTACAATTCATCTATTTCAGCTCTACCGGTCTCTTGTGGTGACATCCTTTCAATTTGGTTTTGACAATACGATGCTTGTTTATAGTATGACTCAATGATACCCAATCTGCACTCCAGCTCAGTGTGAGATAAATTAGCATTTGCTTCAATTAAATTCCTGATACGAGTCATACTACCTTTGGATGAAGATCGTAAGTGTTTATATTCTTCTAGAGTCATGTTCTTTTGCGATGAACCACTTTCTTCCGTCATATTTAAAAATTGATGTTTAGGGTGATCGATAACCTTTTCCTTAAACGGCAATCAGAAGCGATAATTGAACACTTATTTTTTTATATGTCCTGTCACGGTCGCCAAAATGTTTGAGGACTGCCTAATTTGACAATCCTATTCCGATATGTATACCGTACAAAAAAAGAAACAACAATTTTTATTCTTTTTGCTTGTTGACTCAACAACTTCTTTTCTTCAACAGCTCAGTTTTATTATTTTTTACAAAATTAAAAATTACAATTAAACGGTATAATTTCAAGGGCAAAAAAAAAACCAAAATGAAAATATAAAATCAGCAAAACAATTGCATGCATGTGTATCAACATACATTTGTTTTGCATACAAAATGCAAGCATGCATATACATATGTATGTATGTAAGTTTAACTGATGAAATTTAATACATTATTAAGGAGGCTCAAAAAATAAAGAAAAACATTAACAATTAATTATTTATTTTGATGCATTAACAATATTCCCAAGTTTTTATCACACAGCATGGAAAACGTTTCCAACGAACAACGAATATTAGCAACAGTACTGTAGGGACAAAAGTCCAATATATTAAAGCTCATTTGAGGGCAATTGTAGCCTTATAACTAGATTTCCTGAAGGCTATATTAGTTTTGATGTTTACTATATTACTTGGCAATTAGCCAAAATCACCACATAGAATATTATGTATAATTTACATACATAGTTGGCTATTACAACCCTGTGTCATGTTGTGTGTTAATTTGTATCTATGAGTACTGGGACCTACAGTTGAAAGTCGTCTCCGAACGACAGATTTGAGAAGGTTTTTCAAGGCAATCAATTACCCCCAGAGCTTTCGCCAGAAGACGGCTCAGAGGTAGTCGCCGAAAGAAACAATTTTTTCATATTTTTTTTTTTTCAAGCTGTTACAGCTCAGATTTGAACCTGGCGCTATCGTCTTAGTAAGCCAACATACTAACCACTAGACTACATATAATCTACGAAGAATTTTATATGCTTTGGCCAATCTGATTCCTACATACAACTGTCGGTCATGGATATAATAATAAATTTAGGCTATGTTCCAATTACTTGTACATTTTTTTTTCATAATAAAAAAGAAAAGTTTTAGTAGCTCAGTATTATATTAAAAAATTAACAAGAAATTGCAAAATTTTTTTATATTGAAATATGCAATATGAACTTACAAAACATCGTCAAAACATAAACAAATAGAGGACAATTTCTTACTGAGTTCACAGGCATTATTTAAACCTAACCCCCCTGATACGGGTATCGAGCTACTCGAGCGTTCTTTAAAGTTAAATATTTTTTTAAGCAAAGCAAAGTACAAATTTGAAGTTCCTTAAGTTCTTTCAGATTAGTTTTTCTAATAAATTGTTTCAATTCGTAGCCCTTCTGGTTTTTGTAGATTGAGTGTATTGCCTCTCAAAGTGAAATAATTCTCACTCTTCCGATAAGGGTATCCGGAAATTAATTCTAACAGTTTGTATGAAAAAAGTACAAAAACTGACATTTATCTAATTAAATTTTAATAATATTATTGCAAAAGAAAACAACACACAATGAAACAAAGAGAAATTATTTTGCTAAGTGTGCAGTCGTTTCCACTCAGACTCAGCGGCGGATTTAAAAATTTGCCGCCCCTAGGCACTCTATAAGAATTTTATTGTAATTTGAATTTAACTAAAACGCACATGATTTTAATTGTACTTATTATATTTTCTTTCTAATTTTTTGATTTACAAATTTATGCCTTCAAACTCAATTTTCTCTAAAACTTCGATTTCAATCTGCAAATCGAAACGTCATTTAATTTAGTTTTTAATTTATACTTTTTAAACAAGAAAACGATCTTTCAGCAGAATAATTTATTACTGCTAGTGACAGATAAATTCTGAAGATTATTGTGTTTTTTTTGTAAATAAAAAATTGAACTGGTTTGCGATACTTCTTTCATATTCGAATATATCACTTTTCTGTAAAGGCTGTTTAAACTGAAGAATTTCTTCCATTAGATCCTCACGGTATAAATCCATTTCATAAAATTCGTACAATTCTCTTTTTTTATAATTATATTGGTATCAGAAGAACATATATTTTCGATATATCCAAACTTTTCATTAAAAAAATTGTATGCATGTTTACGCTTTTGTAATTCGTTTATCAAAACTATTAATGTAATTTTATCAAAAACATTTTTTTTAAATAATTGATTTGGACTATCTGTTATAATCTCATCTTCTACGGATTCGTCAAAATACATTTTCTATTGCATAAAAATATGTACGCTTCAAGGTCAATTTGATTTCACAGAGGAGAAAAAGAATTCAGACAGGGAAATAAATTTGCTTATAAATTGTATATGGTCGTTACAGGGATGAAGATCCTTTAGCCAAAGTGCTCCTTTTAATGTCCAACACCTCCTTAAAAAACTCGAAAACTATCTCAATGAAAAAATTGTTAAAGCTGCTGTAAAAGCATTTCACGACATTTATGATAGTTTTCTGGACTTGAGTCCTATCTTACCAAAAGGTCGACAATGTTTTTCAATTTGCTAGTCATTTCTTTCATTTTTAATTTCTTTTAAAAGTTGTAAATGACTGTGAAATTACGAAAATGAGAAAAAAGCTAGTATTTGCTTAAAAAAAATTTACCACTTTGATGAGCTCTATCTCCTGAACGAATTAAGATATTTTCGAAGTTTAAATTTGTGATTTTAGATAAAAAAAAATGTAAAACATATGATTTGCAAAAAAATAATACTTAAGTACAAGTATGTATATGTGTCATGTTGGGATTTTTAAGAATTTTTTAAACAGACAAAGGTTTTTGTACAAAAAAAAAAAAAAAAAGTTATCTAAATTTATTTTTAGTAAGTTTTTAATTTAAAAAGTATTAACTTTTTGAACCATGGTGAATGTGCTGTTAAAATTGAACCTACAGCTAATTATAAAAAAAATTAAATTAAAGCAATGAGTACAGTAAACCCTCGAACTGCGCGGTAGATACGTTCTGAAAAAACAGCGCGCAACTCGAAATCGCGCACTGTGAACCCTATTTTGTATGAAATTAGGGGGATACGTTCCAAATCCTAAAATTATCATGAAAATTTTAAATTTAAACCAAGTAGATAACTAGAAAAAAGACTATTCAATATTAACATAAAGCTAAACATTAGCATAAACAAAACAAAAAAAAAATAAAAATTATAAATTCATTTATAAAAATTAAACAAAAAAAAAAAAAATAAAATCTTGAAATCCGTTCATTGTATGTACATAATTAAAATGTAAATATATAATTCAAAAAATCTTTAAATATGTTAATTTTCATCTTCTAATAAATTTGTTCTATTTTCCTCCAATGGTTTCGTAAAAAACTTGTTAATAGTGATTGCTTAATAGTATCTCTTGAACTGTGAAGTTCTTTATACGGCACTAAAGCTTCCGTCAAACGGCTACGAAATTTTAAAGCACGCTCTAAATCAGGGTCTAGGTCAATAGCTTCTTCACCAAGTTGATTGTCCCGCTCTAAAAATTCTGCCAGTGCTTTGCTACTAAATTTGTTTTTTTCAACAAATTCTACATTATGGGATAGTATGTGTGTGCACATCACTGATATATTTATGTACGCAAAAAAAAAAAAAAAACTCGCGCTGCTGCGAAACTTTTGCCGCGCAATGCGAAATTTTGGTGGTAAAAAAAAAGGCGCAAGTCCGAAACTGCGCAGTCAGGAACCGCTCAGTTCGAGGGATTACTGTATTTCATGTTGCACTTAACTAAACATTGCACAAAAAAAAAAAAAAACAAAATTAAAAAATATTACAGTAGGCATCGGCAAGCACACACATTTTTTAAAGCTTTATTTCCAAATATTCTGTGCTACTAATGTTATCTAGTCCTAATATCTAGCCAGTGACAATCAAAGTGAAAAAAGTGTGTGGAAAAAAACATTAAAAATTTTAAACAAAAAACTAGTGATAAAATTAAAATCAAATAAAAAAATTTCATGTAAAAGGAAATAAATTAAAATAAAATACATTTAGTAAAGAGAACAAAACAAAAACAATAAAATATTGTCAAAAGTTTAACATTATTAATATATAAATTCTATATTATTTATCCATAAATAAATAAGCACAATGTCTTTACAAAATTTAAAATTGTTTGAGTTATTTAGAAGCTCGGAAGATGGAAGTGCATTTAATTTGGCTGTTATAAAAGAATTAAAAGTTTTATCAGAATATGAAGAAAGCGATGGTTTTAAATCCAAACTTCACAGCACTTATATGTTTCTTAAAGCAAAATGGAAAGCCTCCAGCCGTACAGGAATTTTTTAAGAACCTTGGACTAAAAGTAGACTGCCCAAAGCAGGGGTACGGGAACACCAATGATGGTAATATGTCTAGGGCTTTTTTTAAAAATTATGACGTAACATCTCGAATTACTGGTGTCAACATTGATATAATAAAAAGGTTGGCTGTTATCCTTAATGTTATTAACTCTAAAGAAATGGTGAATGGCCCAAAGTTTGATGAGTATGCATCAAAAACTGCCAAACTTTTGGCTCAATTGTACCCTGAAAAGAAACTTACCCCTACAGTACATACGATTTTGGCTCATGGTAAAAATTTAAGTGAGTATCAGTGCTTACCAATTGGAGAGTTGTCTGAAGAAGCCTAGGAATGCAAAAACAAAGACTACACAAAGTTTAGAAACACTAATATTTGCAAGATTTTACGGATTAGACAAAATGAAGACCTATTCAATATGTTAGCGGCTTCTTCAGACCCACTTATTTCATCACGACGATACGTAAGATCTCGAAAGAATTTGGAAGAACGTAATTATTGCTCCAATATCTTAAGTCTACTAGATATAGCTCCCAATGTCAATGACTTTTTAAAGAGAACTAACTAATAAAAATCTTATACTACCTTAAAAAAATACACAAAATTTTTCATTAGATTTAATATGTATAGCATTAATATTGTAGTACTTAAAAATTTCAAAATGAAAATAAAAATTTTAACATTATATTGAAAAAGAATTTAGTAAAATTTTATAATTTTTTTTTCTTATTGTGATTATTGAAGCGCTAAGTCTAATCGAAAAGCTGACAGCGTTTAACGAAAATATCAGTATGCGGATTCACTTAATTTGAAGCACAAGAAGTTATATTTAAATAATTTTTAGATTCACAAAAAGAAAGGATTTTTGCAACAAAATAGGTCAAAATGTGTCACTGTGCACAGTGCCGCAGTCGGTATTTTACAATGCGTGTGCGGTTTTCTTGAAGCTAAGCGAGATAAAATTTAAGTGCGTTTAAAACATTAAATATGTCACGATAATTTCAACAGTTATGATTTTTGCAACGAAAAAAGTCAAAACGATGCACTGTGCCGGCCATGCCGGTTAATTATTCTTAAGCTAAGGGGATTATCTTTCAAATACTTTATAAATTTTAATAATATCTTGATTACTTTAAAAGTTATAATGATTACAACGAAAAATGTCAAAAGACAACACTGTGCACAGTGCCGCGGATGGCCTATCACTTTGCGTGCCATGTATTTTGAAGCTAGGGGAGCCTTCTTTCAAATGGTTTTTAAATTTTTAAAATATCTTTATTACTTTAAAAGTTATGATTTTTGCAACGAAAAAGATCAAAAGGCGCCACTGTGCGGCGCACATTGGGGATTTTGAGGAAAAAAGTCAAATTTTCAACATACTCTTCATGCAAGATACAGTGATATTTTGACATTTTAGACTAAATGGTACAATCAAATCAAAAAGAATTACTTACTCCGATCTGACTGGAAATTTTTTTTTTATAGCCGTCTCAAACTCAGTACTTGTATGTTTTACCGAACCAACTTAATTTAAACCTAAGAATTTCAAAGCGAATATTCTTTTATTATGTGAGCTAGCGTTTTTCTTTTTATTTTTTATTTAAAGTAGGATATTTCAAAATACCAAAATTGGGAAAATAAACTTTGCACAGATTTAAGTTTTTTTTGTGTGTTTATTTTTATGAACATATAACAAAAATCCTTTTTTTCTCCAAACATTTGGACCTGCAATTTTAGCAATACTTCCCTACAGTTGGAAATCACTACCAATACATTGTCTCATATGTGTTTTAACATTTTTAATCAATTTCAAGTGGCACCAGGTGCCACCTCTCAATTTGTTGCGTTACACAGTACAACATTTTTCAGCCGATTGATTCACGACTCAATTCTGATAAGGCTCTTTTGTTTAACATAACTCAAGAACCACTAGTCGGATTTTGCTGAAATAAATATAGAAAAATCAAGAATTACAATTACTTTCATCTGTTTATATAACGTTTCGCCATCTAAGCAACAGTTTCGCATAAATAAATAAATAAATGTATATAAGGAAAACAAATTTTTTGTTGCCTAAAAAATTAAATTATTTTTTTTAATTCATTAAAAATCCAAAACGGTAAAAACGTATCAAGTTCTACTACTTTCGCGTAAAGTTGCATAACCTATGAACAAAATGAGACATAAATCATGAAAATCGATGAACGCGTTTGGCTTTTATTCACAATTAAGTAAAGTTATGTATATAATAAATTTGCTCGAGATATGAACAAAATTCTTTTGAAAAAACATTGAGGACTTTTTTATGATATGCAGAATTATAAAAAAATAGTAGTAAACAAAAGATTATTTGATTTTTATGATTACAGTAGCAAAGTAATAAGTGATAATAAATTTCACATGAGGTTTTACGCCCGAAGTTTCTGGAGTTTGACAAAGGCAGAACAAAATTAAAACAGTTTTTGAAACAATCGCACATTGGCTTAAACGAAACTAAAGCATGTGAAATTTTGGATACAATATATAAAGGCTTTTACTCTAACTTCAAACAAAGATGGCAGGATTCTAATCGTGCGAAGTCGCGATTTGAAAAAAAAAATGCAAATTGGCTTGAACGCACATTTACAATAAAGTTTACTTAGACTGAATGTCCTACCAGTTCTGCACTTGGTCGGCCACGTAAATCGTTTGAGGAGTGTACCTCTGCAAAATCTGTTGGATCATACTGCTAAATGAGTCCTAGAGACCAAGTCAGTAAAGGCTCAAGAAAGTCGTAACAAAGACTACCAAAAATATGGCCTTAGACACTCCAGAAAATGCATTTAGCCAGAAAAGGCATACTGTTATAAGCTCTTTTAGAATAATAATTTAAAAATAGATTTAAAATAAATAATAAATTCAAAATTAAAAAAATCATTTAAATTTTTTTGTTTGTTATGGCTTTTTACATTATAGGTAACGATATAAATTTCTCTAACTTTCTTTATTTTGATTACTTTTGTGTATTACTATATAAATAAAACTAAATTTGTGATAAAATCACTACATTTTTTGACAAATATATTTTTTTCCTCACCTTCATAGAAAAATCCCCAGTGTGCGGCGTTGCCGGGTTCACTTCAGCTAGGTTTTTAAGAAAATAAACAATATTTTTATTATTTGCATTCTCGGCATAAATGTAGGTACAAAAGAGTTGGTTTGGTCCATGTGAGACAACCGGATACTCTAAATTCACTCCACGAATTCCTAACGATTGTCCTTGCGACTTACTTATTAATGGTAATAGCAAACGCTAGGCGTACAGGGAACTCAAGTCGTTTAAATTCAAACGGTATATCAGATGGCATCATTGGAATGCGTGGAATAAATACATCATCGTCTTAAAATTTGCCAGTTGAATTAGTAGCTTCATACATAAGTCATTTATCTTTTCACAGCAAGTCTTGTATCATTACACAAATGGGGTTGGTTAATATTGCGAATCATTATCATAGTAACTCTAACTTTTAATTGGAGATTGTGTGGTGGCTATCCTATCTTCTTCATTGATTACTGTATCCACAGACGTATAAGAAACCAATTCGCCAGGAATCTTAGATGGTATAGATATATTTAACGAATTAACGGCATTGTTCTTAGCAGCTAAAATTGCTTTGTCGCTCAACCATGCATGACATTTGTATTGTTGTTCTATATTAGAGAAAACATTTTGAATATAATGTGTTTGAGGCTCTAGGTTCGAGCCCCGGGAAAGTTCTGATCAATATTTTTTATAATTTAATTTTTGTTTCGTCAGAAACGCTTTAATTAGATCAAAGTTAACGGCAATGAATATTTTTGGTAATTAAAGAAGAAATGATATCCGTGAAGGAATAGTACACTAGCCAAACTGAACAATTGTTTTCGACTCCAGCTACGGTAGTCTCATCAGAGTTCTTTGTGTCCTGTGCATATTCAAGACCAAACATCAACTATTTAACTCACACTTTTCTGGAAATCGCATACTGAAATTATAATCTTTCATATGTATGTACATACACTTGTATGAGTTAGTCGAAGTAAAGTCGCTCAACCATGCATGACATTTGTATTGTTGTTCTATATTAGAGAAAACATTTTGAATATATTTCTCTATTGTCTGTACAGAGTGGCAAAATGTTCGTTTGGCAATGTAATTAATCCACATTCACCAATAGGCATCGCACCGTTCCCAATTTATAACAACTGCTTAGAAAATCTATCAGCAGATGGTTTATTATGCAATTGTACACGAACATTGGTAGTAAGCTTCAATGGTTTAACAAATTTCCATAAATATGAAGACTTCAATCTGAACTATTTCGAATATTGTTCTTTCCAAATCTTCAAAGTTGTAGTAATTTTGCTGTTCCAGATGTTTTCGAAATGTTGCACGTAGGAGTTTCATTGACTTGGTAATTCAGCGGCAAATTTAAAGCAGAGTGTGCTGTCCGACCACCATCTAACAAAGTACCTGCAATTCCAGAAGATGCCAATGCCAATGCAATTTTATTTTGAGAGCATATCGTTGCCAGCAGCACTGAAATTAAAAACGTTTTTCCAGGTGCCTCCTAGATGTTATACATTCAGGAAATAAAATCCACCGGCATCACTATAAACCACTTGCATAATTGTTTCGTAAGCTCTTTTTTGCTCAGCATTTAATAAGGGATGATTCCTTTGAACAAAAGAATTCAATTCGTTATGGTCGTACTGCTCGTTATGCTCGTTGCAGATCTAACTCAAAAATGTTTCAAATAATACGATATGATGATGTGCTAAAGTTTTATTAACTATCGACAAACATAAATCTTCAATGCAAAGAAATGCTTCATTGTAAATATCCGGTGTAAAATCCATTACAGGATTGCGATTTACTTCACGTTTTCGAAACAGAATATCCTCGGATAAATAATTTTTAAATTTTTCGCACAATTCAGATGGGCTTGATGATCGAATTTGATAGGAGTGAACGACAACTGCTGCATCTGTAAGTGTTTGTTCACAATGAATGTCATTTTCTAGCAGGAATAACACTTAAGATGTTGTTGTAATAATATGAACAATTAACTGATTTATAATATGTTATAAGAAATGATATGTAATTATTTTTATTTGTTTATTTATTTAAATACAATGCCATTTTAATTTACATTCCAATTTTTATGAGCGGAGTGATTAAAAGCATATGATCGGTGTAGTGTCATACACCCCAGCTCTCTGGTGGGAATTTGTAGGCCACCCAATATATAAATGAAAAAAAATCTTTGTTTTATATAGTCAATTCATACAATTGCATTAATGGCCACTCCTGTACTTAGGTATACGTTCCAGGGGGTCTCGACTTTGGTAGCTCATAGTTTTCTTCCTCAAATAGTAATTTTTTTAAGACTAAAAAAAAACATTATCTGTCTATGCATTTCCATACAAATCTCATGTAGGTCTGCACAGACCTGGTTATGCCATTTATGACAAAATATTTGTAAACCTGGGGCCTTATTCTGTACTTCTCTTAAGCTAATATGCTAAAATTTTGGGTTTTGAAACAGGCTGGGCATTAGAATATATAAAATTGAAAAGTTCAGAGGTAATAGGCATGAAGTTTGTAAATTATAATAAGCGTTCAAGAATTCTATTCGTAGCCAAAAAGTCCTAAATCAAGTTTATACATTTTTAGCGATAGAGTTTTAGCTTAGGAGAGTTACAGATTAAGGCCTCTGGATAAACCTGAAGACGGATCCTCAATAGCCCTGATTTTTTTATCATTATGTTTGGAGATAGTTGCTCCAGGAAGTCATGGAAGGATTTGTCTCTAAAAAGATAAACAAAAAAGTTACATGTGTACACCTTTATATGCTAAAAGTCTGTAAAGGCCTGGTTATACCCTAGGGTTAAATATTATATATTCCAAGATTTTTAAACAATTTTATATATATACGCCAATAAACTTAAAAAATAAATTAAAGAAGCCTTTTTATAGTTATTTTTGATTCTTAAAACGGACGCAGGATTTGTTAAGCTCTCTCTACAAGTTACATAAATATTATCATGAAAAGCAAAAATGGCAGATAAAGAGTAGAGCAGAGCAGAGCAGATAAAGATGAAGGGATCGGATTTTATATGTCGAATTATATCTGTGGACATTTGACAAAACGTCTTCTTTCTAACTCAACAACTTTTCAGGGGAGTCATAAATGACTCGTCCAGGAGAGTCGCGGCAAGGGTACATTTTTCTCCCGACAAAACAATCATTTTCGACTCAAAAATGAGCTCATAAGTGATTATTTTAATCGCCCAGAGGAGTCAAAAAAGACTCATATCTGACCAAAACTGCTGACTGGGAAAGCACATGTCAAAAGTGTATGTGTGTATTTTTTAACAACATACATGTCTCTACACCAAACCAAAAACACGAATACACACAAAGCAAAATGTAAACAAAACAGAAATGTAAACAAAACTTTTGACAGGAACGGTATGACCAAAAAAAACCCTGATGGGTTGGCAACACCACCTTGTAAGTAATGTCACCATGGTATGTACAGATATTTTTTTTAACTTAAATTAATATAAACGAGTAAATAAAAAATAAAACTTAATAAATACTTGTTTTAACAATGTGTCAAAAAATATTAATTTATTTAATGAATAGTTAAAGCAAATATGATTTACTCCTATATTCAGATATGGAATTTATTGCTGATTTTTTTTCTTAAAAATTTATATTTTAAATAAATATTTAACAATAATGAATTCAGAATTCAATTAAGCGTCTTTTTGTTTTTGCATAATCCAATGACAGGTTAATTAAGTGAAATACGCACTCATTCTTCTAAACGGGACAATAGGAAAGGAGCCGTTGAACTAGAACATCGAACTAGTTCATTTTTTCTTTTTGAACTAAAAAGAGCGCTCACTTAAATGAACTATTAAGCACAAATCTAATATGCATTAATTAATTTATTGCTTGCATACTTAATGATCCCTGACTAACAGCTACCTGATACTGTTATTAAAAATAAAAGTATAAAAAATTTTGGTTGTCACAAGACAAATACATAGGTAAAATGTAAACATTTTTCTGTATAAAAATTCTACATTTTTCTTATAATTAGGTCTTAGAAATTTTCTTTCTTCAAAAACATAATTACTGGAACCTAGTAAAGATGAAAATTCCGAAAAATTTAAATCTCAATGAAGATACTAAATTCTCATTTCAGGTAGTTACAGTAAATCATAAAGAAAATCATAAATATGCTTATCCAGATTTATATTTTATTATATATGTATTTATATTTTAAAAGTAATTTTTTTTTGAAACAAATCTTTTTTGCTAATTTCATTAAGGTTTTGATAAATTGCCCAAAGAGAAAAACCAATGTCTTCTTCGGTGTAGTTCTCTGATATTTTGTGTGATTTAGATATCTTGCTAAAAACGCACACTTAAACAAATACATATACAGTGGTGTTCAATAAAATAGCTTGTTTTCAAATTAATGCCGTAAAGGTTTTGAGCTGGCCTACAGAGTTGTTAGGTTTAAATCGTATTAAAAATTTATGGGAAATTCTTAAAGCGGCCCTTCGAGGATGACATTTTTTCAATAAATAACAATTGTGTATTTTTTTTTAAAGATTCCTGGAAGAACATTCCAACCGAAACATTTTAAGGATTTATGGACTCAATGCCAAAACGCTGCCTTGACCTTAATAAATAAGGGTAGTTTTACTAAGTACAGAAGTAAATAAACAATAACTGAAAAGAACAATTTGGTTTAATTAATAAAGAAGACGTCTTTAATGGCCTAAAATTTGGTGAATTTATTTTTTTGAACAGCTAAATTAGTAGATTTTACCAATATTATGGTATTTTAAAATTTCATCTTGGGAAGTTTTGTGTTTTTGATATTATTTATGTACTTGATAACTAAAATAAAATACAAGCAATCAAAAATATTTATCACGTTTTTCTAAAGTTTTTCGGTCTCAAATATACAAACTATCCCATTTACTTCAATACATGCTTTCATTCACAAAGGAAATTCAAGACATTCCAAGACATTTCAAGACATTTTATTTCATTTCTCCATAATAATTAAGAATTATGAGAGTAAATTTAGATTTATTGTATTCCATTCTATTCGTTTATTGAAGCTGAACGTTTGGTTACGTTTCGCTGGCTGCAAAACGAATAGAATGAATATTTGTTTCGATGCTTGAATTTACTCTCAATTAGAGTTCACTCCTGGAATCATTCTAAATTGGCAGAAAAGCAAAACATTCATGCAGACCTTTACCTCACACGTTCATTTAAGTATCAAAGAGATTATATTTTTAATACCTAGAGTGCTTTATTATATCTTAGTTTCATATCACAATATTGGACATTTTAAAGAAAGCTACTGAAATCCTTAAAGAAGTTTTAAGAATATGCTGGTATCGAAATACTTAAAATATCATCGGATAATTTGATTGCATAAAGCAGAATGCATTTACAGGTACTGACTAATATAAAACTTTCATATACATATTAGACTCGTATTAACATTAGGTGTGTTTCTTTACTTTTTGGGTAAAGTTTGGTAAATAGAGAGTAAACAATAGTTTCTCTCAATAAAAGACAAATTTACCCAAAAGTACGGGAACACAATAAAAGGAAAATTTTACCCATTCACATAAAAATATGAAAAAAAACACAACTTTATGTCACACACACACGCATATTGAACATGTACTTTCGCAAAAATAAACGACAATAAGTTGACTTATAAACGTTAATTAAGCCAAAGATATTGAACTAAATTATACTATAAGCCTTTCACTACAGGGTTATAACTTATAAATATTTTTAATTCAACTTTTGAAATTTTTTTTAGTTTTTCAACCTTTCATTTTTCTATTATTTTTTAAACAGCTGATTATTTGTTTACTTGCACAAACTAGCCCGAAGAAAAAGTACGGGCCATTTCGTGCATGAAGAAGAAGAATGTTACTCTCTCAAAATTTCTCTCATTTATCCAAATTTTGTGCACGGGAACGCTTTTTGGCAAAATTGGGATCCCGCGGGCGCTCAATGTAGAGTAAAGAAACAGACTTATTATTAGCAAAAAGTCTTTAAACCATTGGTTATTTTCATTTCCAAACCAAGATATTTGCGATGTATTACCAATTGTGTTTCTTGTTTTTTCTTTTATGTTTAAAAAACAATAATATTTTTGATAAAGCTTACAGAATTAATTATAAGCTGGTATCTGAGTATCATATTGTGGTCGCCATAGTCTAGTATGTAGTGCCTTGGCTTACTTAATGAGAGCTCCTGGTTAAAACTAGAATTCTGATATCTTGAGTGAATGAAATGTGAAAAAATATTTTTTTTTGCAACCACCTATTAGCAGCCGACTGATTGCCAGGAAAAAGCTTTTCACGTATTATTTTTATTTTTCTAAGACCAGGAGTAAACTTGGAATTTGAAAATGAAGGAGTTTTTTTTTTTTTTTTTGGTAGTGAGAGCCTTATGTCAATGAGACAATTTTCTGTCAGTTAATCGCTCAAAGGCCAGTGTTATATCTTCACCCTTGAATGATAAACAGCGATTACCCCATCTGTCACTGGACATTGAATGTGAGTTGTTAGCTGTTAAATTCTCAGAAAGTGAGAAGCTGTATCTTCTGTACTTCTGGTCATTCACATCTGGTAGAATTGACGGGAAATGTCAGGGAGCAGTTTTTCTTGAAGACGGACTTTTTGGAGAAGGGGGCAGGAAACCTCTTAATTTTAAATTATAATTTTGGAAAAACCACAAATTTTATTTTTAATTTTTCTGATTCGCTTGTTCAGGGTTAAATTTTTGTTTCGGTTTCAGAAATGTTTCATTTAGAAATACTTCAGACATTAATTTTTTATTGAAGTTGATTCTAGTTGTAAGACATTTTGTGTCTGGGCTTATAAGATCACATATCTCGGCATGTTACCCAGAATTCCTAACTTGTCATATTTTATTTTATACCTTTTTAAAGCGTCGATAGCTTCGAAATAAATATCTAAAATTATGAGATGCAATATATTTAATTTAAATATTTATTAAAATAATTTTATTATTCTAATACTTTACAATTATGTATGTCTTTAAAATTGACAACTTTAACAAACGTTAGATTTAATAGACGCCATTGCCGAACTTTACTGACTAACTGTTGGACTATTTAATTTCAATTCAAAACTGCATTCAAGTGTAGTTTTTTATGTATAAAATTGTTTAGATTCTAATTTCTCGAAAACTGCTGTAATTATCATGGTGTACGGGAAAATATAGGGATGTGTGTTAACAGATAAAAGAAAAACGTATATGATTCAACAAATCTTTCTTCATTTTCTATTAAACTCTTTCTTATTTTTGACTTATATTTAAATGGATTTTACTTGATCTTTCCTTACGAATACCAACTCTCAACGGAGCGGAGTTATGAACAATTTCGTATTTTAGCCTATTTGAGGACATACAGTCTGCAAATTGCATAATGGGCAAGTTTTATTTTAGGCCTTGTATTGATAACTTTTTTAAGGATCTTAAAAATTCCAGAACATAATAATTAAAGTGCTTAGATATCCTCTTACTAAAAACTAAATTTAGTGTTCGAAGTCTAGGTAAACTTTGGATTACATGAGATATGAACTCACTATTTTTCGGGGAGTATGAAAAAGTTAAGTTTTCTATGCTAGGACAATTTTGTACCATTTCCTCAATGCCCGCGTAATTGATTTTATATACACCACTCAATTGTAAGTTGCGAAGTTCGATAAATTTAAAACATTTGATAAGAGCAACATCTGTGATATTATCGCAGTAATCTAAATTCAGAGACTGTAAAGCTTTGAGGTTAGTAATGGGTGCAGGATTGGTGCCAAAACCTAGAAGGCCGTCATCAGTTATTTGTGAACAGCCCATCAAATTCAAATGCTGTAAACGTAGCTGATTTTGAAAGATATAACTGAGTACAGTATCGTCAACAAATTCTTTACAGTTTTCCAAACTTAAATTTGTTAGACCAGGCAAACGTTGAACTAGTAACTGCATCTTAGGTATAGTTGTATTAATATTACACCACCTAGGGTTATCCAACTTCAGTGTTTTCAGGACTGTATTTGTTTCCAATGCAACACTCTGCAATAAGTCGTTGACTGACAATTTCGAATTCGTTATAATAAGATTGCGTAGACTATGATGTAAATTAACCAAGTTTTTAACATCTTCATTGAATTGCACACAACATCCCACCAATTCTAGGCTTGATAATGTTCTAGGCCATTTGTTAGTAATTAATTTAATAAAACCGAAATGAGGCTTAGTGCTTTCTAAGCAGAAACGATGTAAAGGTGCTTCCTTAGGTATGGCATTCGCTATACTTTCCAACCATGTCCTTGAATATACTCCAGTAATTTTTAAAACCTCTAAATGCTCTAACATTTCAAATATCTGAATCCATTCCGATCTATATTGGTCGCAAGCTCCAAAACAAATTTCTAAGTGCTTAAGTGACTTACTATGAAACCGCAAAGCATTCATTAGACTTTCCTGCTCACGGCTCCGTATATCTAAACATAACTTCTCCATTCTTAAGGTCTTTTCCTGCGTAAGTTGCCACATAAATATATTACTTATGTTGTTCGCTATACCATTGCACTTAATATCTAGAGATTTTAAATTCTTAAATTTTCTTAGATCAAACGAAGTCAAGTCATCGATTTGATTCGATATGTCAAACATATCTCTGACATAAAGTTCTTCCAACTCTGGCAGATAATCACTTAAAATGTGAAATATTGGAGATTTATATATGCCAATTGTGTGTATTTTTGATCCCAAAGATTTTAAAATCGGTTGTAGATCATCATCTCTTCTTACGCCATGTATTTCAACAGTGTCATATGCTAATCTATTGGAGAATTCATCATTTCGTAGAATATCATGTATGAGGGCCATATTGAAGGGATCTATTATTAATTTGGTTTTTCTTACAAAATCCGAATTGGTAATATCATGCCAACGTTTGCACAACAAACGTAGTTGCTGTATATCTCCATGCCCCAAATATTTCCAAATGTATAATAACATTTCGCTAGGCAAACCATGCCATGAAAAGTATTTAATTGTATTCATATCCATCTCTTCTTTAAAGGCTGCGGCTCTAATCAATATATTTTCAATTTAGGTACTGGTTGGCTGAAAAATAAATATTTTCAACATATGTACATATATAAATATAAGGAAAATTTTGTTTTTTAATAATATACATAAATAAAAAATACAAAGACAGGATTTACTGTCGTGACAATATAAAAGCCCATACAATTTGTATGGAGTATCAGAAAATAACTTCGCGGCAACGCTTTGCTATTGAAAAATCCAGTTGTTATAGAGCATTCAATAGTAAAGTTGGTTGCAAAAGGCAACTAAAATGTAAACAAAGAAGTAAAAAACAGGGTTGCGATATAAACATAGCGTTACAAAAATTAAAGAACGAAGTAACTGACAAAACATTTAATGTTCGCCAGAGCCAAATAACCTGTATTTTTCAAAACTCTGACGGAGTAAGTGAATTTATTTTCATCATAGAAATCTGGGACTGGGACTGGGACTGGGACTGGGACTGGGACTGGGACTGGGACTGGGACTGGGACTGGGACAGTAACAGCGTTCTTTAATTTTTGCGACGATATATTATATGGATTAATCCTGTTTAATTGATAAAGGCAAAAACATTAACAAAATAGAAGATATTAAATAGTTGTCTAAAATAAATAAATAAAATATTGGGTTGGCAACTAAGTAAGTAAATGCGGATTTTACTCATTGATGGCATTAGCTGAATTTTTAGGTTAGATGACGACGTAATTGAAATATCAAATACATTTTGTTATTTCATAGTCGGTACTTCAGCTTTCAATCGGTAAAAAAAAAAAAATTTTTTTTGATCGGTTGCATGGTTTTTGTTGGGCGTCTGTTGAAAAATTGAAAATCAAAAGAAACATTTTCGTCATATTTTATATTTTAATTACCGGACAGGAAAAAAACGCTTCGCAAGCTCATAAAAAGTTATGTGCTGTTTATGGTGACGAAGCCTTAACCTTTAACTACTGAGGTGGTGGTAAATTTTACCACCTCCTTAGATTTTTTAATTTATTTTCTTCGGTTGAACGCTGTTGAGTCCCTGTTTTGTTATACTAAATCTTTTATTTTTTTATTTTTATAATCCTTTTTATATAAAAATGTATGTTCTTGTTCTTTTAAAAATAAATTATTAAAAAAAATTTTTTTTAGACTAATTTTTTTGGTAAAACAAAAGGTGGTAAAATTTACCCCACGTCAATAACTATGAAAAAATATTTCACCTCCGTAGTTAAAGGTTAAAAGAACGGCAGTGTCAAAAGTGGTTTTCCAAATTTCTTTCTGGTGATTTTTCACTGAAAGATGAAAATGATGAATGAGTTCCTCATGAACTGAAAGAAATTCATTTAACACAACGCATTCACATCTGCGATTTGTTAACTAAACGTAATGAAAACTATCCATTTTTAAAACGACTTATAGCTTGTCATGAAAAATGGGTTCTTTACAACAATGTCAATCGGAAAAGATCATGGAGCAAGCCAGGTGTACCAGCGCAAACAACATCAAACGTTGGTATGCTTCAAAAGAAAGTTCTGTTATCAATTTGATGGGATTACCGAGGAATTGTCTACTTCGAACTTTTACCACCCAATCGAAAGATAAATTCAGGTGTCTACATTGAACAACTAACAAAATTGAACAATGCAGTTGAAGAAAAATGGCCCGAACTGGCAAATCGAAAAGGTGTTGTACTCCATCATGACAATGCAAGGCCACACACATTTTTGGCCACTCGGCAAAAATTATTGCAGCTTGGTTGGGATGTTTTGCCACACCCACCATATAGTCCAGACCTTCCACCATCTGATTACTTTTTATTTCGATCTTTTCAAAACTCCTTAAATGGTAAAAATTTCAATAATGATGATGATGTCAAATCGTACCTTGTTCAGTTTTTTTCTCATAAAAACCAGAAGTTTTATGAACGTGGAATTATGATGCTGCCTGAAAGATGGCAAGAGGTCATTGCTTTTAATGGGCAATACACTACATAATAAAGTTATTTCGTTCCATGAAAAAATTGACTTTTATTTTCTACAATAAAACAAATCCGCAATTACTTACTTAGTTGCCAACCCAATAGAATAAAAATAAGTATAATACAATAGAATCTCACAAATTAGAACCACTATGTGCAATAGAGCTTGCAAACTATCGATGGCACTATCGATGTATCGAATATTTCCTTTTTTTGCGTCATATCGATAGTTTTTTTCCACTATCGATAGCTAAGGGAATTATCATTAGTTGCATACCATCATTTGAATTTTCGGAATAAAATTCCTAATAAAATTCCTTTTAGTTCAACTTTTATTGGTGTTGGTTGCTCTGAGCTTGGAGAAGATTTTAATTAATTTAAAGAAGGGTAGGTATAATTTTTCACTTCTAGAAATTGCTGACAGAAACTAATTATTCAGCACAAAATATTGTTGACTCGCTGCGACCTGTGTTTTTACACTGGAATATTGCTACAAAAATAGTAGATATTGTAACAGATAACGCAAGCTCAATGATAAAAGCGTGCGAACTGCTACAAATAAGACATTCAGCATGCTTTGCGCATGCAATAAATTTGGTTGTGCAGGATTGCCTAAAGCTTATATTGCCTGGCGATGTGACTGAAAAAATGTAAAGGCATAGTAACTTATTTTAAAAGCAGCACAATTGCTTATAAGGAATTTAAAGACTTTCGAAAAACAGACAGGAAATACAGTCTGAAACGAAATTACTTTTTTGAAGAATCCATTATTCCATCTTCAGAGCCACCAGCACCAATTGTAAAGTCAATACCGTTTCCCCAAACACTTTTTCAATTCGTCAAACATAATATCGAAGAATTGCTAAAATCTAAAAGAGCTAATGCCATTGGGGAACTTCGGCGGTATTTTTCAACTCAACATTCTTCTGAGGATATAGATTCCCTTAAATGTTGGAAGGTAATTATGTGAATTTGTATTACATCTTAAGGCCAATGATAAATTACATTCCTATACTTTCAGCACAATGAAACTACTTAGTATAAAAGTTGTGGCGAAAAAGTTCCTATGTGTCCCTGCAACATCGACGGAAGCTGAACGAATGTTCAGTAAGACTGGACTTATTAAAAGTAACTGCCGGGCTTCCCTCAAAGCAAAGCATGTTGACATGCTTTTATTTGTACAAAATAACTTATGGATTACAAAATAAATACAATTTATTATAGTCAGTTTTTAAGTAAGTTTTTTGTCACATGATTTAATTTATAGAAATTGGTGGATCTCAGACTAATATTCGTTTGTTATGTTTAGTTTTTAATTCTTTTATGATCACTTGAACTAATATTGAAATTTATGGATCTCAGACATATTTTAGGTTGTTATGTTAAGTTTTTAAGGAGAGTTTTTGTCTTAATTGAAAATAAATTTATTGATCAGTATGATTTAATCGGAATAAAAAGTTTGAATTAACGTTGTTTGAGTAAATAAGCGATATGTATTGAAAAAGGAAATTTAACAAATAAAAGAATTCGATACTATCGATATTATCGATAGTTTTCCAACAAACTATCAAAAATATCGAATGGCGTGACTATCGATAGTTTGCCAGCTCTATTGTGCAACGGGCAATGCAAATTTCTGAAAATTCGAATTTCTGAAAATTTTTTTTTTTTTAAGTAAATGATAAAATTATAATAAAACTACTTGTGTAAGCTTTTCCTTAACACATTTTTTATTTATTATCATTTAGTTAGTTGAATTTAATTAAATTTATAATATTTATATTTAATTAAATATATATTTTAATTGCCTTTGTATGTACATATTTGGTACTGAATTTTTTTTTAACATAAAATCAGTATGTATCAGCTATCAACGGACCGAAATTTGTACAAACAAATCAATTTTAACATCCCTCTGACCGACTTGTATAAACCACGAATAACTTTGTGATTCCCCGCATTTGTGAGATTCTACTGTAATACAATAAAGTTTAGTTTAAGTCAATAGAATACCAATAGAATTTTACAGTTTATTGTTAAAACAGTCAGGAGTATTAAATTAGCATATATTGTTTGGAAGCCTGTTTTTAATGTTTTGACAAAACGATGCCGCTTTTAAAAATACTCAATCAGGATATATGTATGTATGGTTAATTTGAGGCTCATAGTCTTTTAAAAAATTTTTTTAATATTTTACCTAAACCCACGAAAGTGACAAATGAATTGCAGTATGTACATGCATTACAAACAAATTAAATTAATATGTTGGAGTTTTTTTTTTTTTTTTTTTTTTTTTTTTTTTTTTTTTTTTTAAATATAACAATTTACACTAAAATCTAAAAAAGAGCAATAAAAATAGTTTTAAGTTTTGAAAAGTGTGAGTTAAATAGTTGATGTTTGGTCTTGAATATGTATAGGACAGAAAGAACTCTGATGAGATTGCCGTAGCTGTAGTCTAAAACATATGTTCAGTTTGGCTAGTGTACTATTCCTTCACGGACATTATTTCCTTTGGAATTATCAGAAAAAAAAATTCATTGCAAAAATCTAGATTCTTTATAGAATTTTACTTTGATATAATTAGAGCGTATCTGACGAAATAAAATTATAGTTTTAAGCATTTCTAAAAATTATTTAAATTCATTAAAAAAAAAACCGCTGATCTCTGACTTAAATATACTTCATAATAAGGTTCTAATTTTATATTTTGTGCTATTTGTTCAGAACTGATTTTAATAACAATGTTGCGTTACACAATGTAAAATATTATGTGGCTCCTGTACAACTGAATTTTAGAACAAAATATCGCTATAAAATATTGTACTCCTATAATCCAAAATAGTATTTCTTTATGAATAGAACTGTATATCCTTTATTTTAACGATGAGTTCTAGCAACGGAAAATATTTAATTTTTTTTTTTAACTAAAATTAACTTTCACTCTCACATATTTTATAGGCAAGTTGTAATAACAGGCTAAATAGCAAAATTTTTTGGTTTCAAATTAAAAAAAAAAAACTAAAAGAATATTCACAAAAAAATAGCGATTTTAATACTATTAACTCTCACCTTTATAATAATTTTATATTTTAATACTTTGCTGCTTTAGAACTCATTAATGAGTAAAGTAAAACTGATCGTTGAACACATTTTCTTCCATCTTATATAGCTTTGGAGTTTAATTCGTTCTAATGGCAGGTACAAATTTAATAAATTAGCAAGAGTAAAAAATACTTTTCTAAGAAAAAGGTCCTTTAGGTAGCTACAGTGAAAAATTTTTAAAAATAATAATAAAACGAGAAATACTCTTGGATATGTATGTGCCTATTTATTAATTAATTTATTGCTTAAATACTTGAAGATCCCTAATTATCCGATACCTGTTACTGTTATTCACCTTCGCATTCCCAAAGATTTTTACATACATGGTAACCCGAAACCCACCCGGGTGGGTTTTATACATTTTGTATGTATTTTAGATAAAATTTTTCTATTTTTACAGTAAAATGTAATTAAAAAAGAGCAAAAACACTCAGAAATAAATAGACTCTGTCAAAAGTTCCAATATAAAAATTTTAGAAGTATGTTTAATATATTGTGTTCGAAAGTCGTACAAAGCGTCGGCCCTTTATGGACAAATATATACTGGAAAAATTAACTCTACAAGAGATGTGAATTAAGGCGATCATATTTTTAAGAATTTGGTTTTTCCACATATGGGAACAGGTAGAAAATAATTATATTTATATGTATATAACAACGGACAATATTTTTACATCTCTTCCAAAGAAATATTCTCCTAGCAGTTCAAAAAATATTAGGTATTTATCCTTTGATAACACGATATACAAATATGTACAATATATAAATTCAAGCCTCTTTGGGTTTTCGCAAAATGTGACCTTACTGCGTTATAAAACCTCTAAAAATAAATTTGTTGTTCTCTTTTCAACTATATATCGAAATAAAGATATAACTGGTCCAAAGGAAACGCCTGAAATAATACTGTATTATAATAGAACTAAAAGTGATTTAGACACAATGGACAACATGTTGTTTCAATACACGTGTAAAAGAGAAACTCGACGATGGCCTTTTGCATTATTCCATAATCTCATTGACACTGCAGCTCTTTTAGCATAATTCCTAAGGTACCGTTAAAAATTCTCATCGTGGGCTATTTCTGGAGCAGTTGGAAGAGAAACTTTGCATCCCACAATTAAAAACTCGATCTAAAAATAAGTCGACTGTTGGTAGATTTGGAGTCAAGACAGCGATTCAGTGTCTTTTAGATATGCAGATATTATACTCTTTTTCGAATTATAATTACAAAATATTCTAAAAGATTTCAGAACAACCAGTTTTTGCTGCAGATTGTATAGATTTTATGGCAGACAATGCGCCAGTTCACAATGCAACGGGTCGTATTAAGCAGAAAGGCAAATATTACGAGTATATGTCCCATGAATATATAGGAAAATTCTGCGTTCTGTGCAAAAAACCAGTGTGCTCTGAGCATTCTCTTGTCCAAACAAAATGTGAAAACTCTCACATTGACTAATCTTGTTCACGATATAATAAAATATCATTTTATTTTCGGGTAACGACAAGTAAAACATGAAAAACTCAAAAAATCTTCTAGTACACCATGAATATATTTAAAATTTAATTATTTTTTAGTAAAACTTAAAAAGTTAGTCACTGAGTCAAAAGCAATTTTTGTTTCGATTATAATTCAGTATATATCTATGTACGTATGTTTGTATGTAAAATTTTAGTACCAATTATTTTTTGAATTGAGCCAATTAATGTATTTGATTAAAAAGTGTCTGAATTTTTAATTAAAAGTTTAATTGGTCCAATTAAGTATTTAATTGAAATTTTTTTTTTAAATTAATAAAAATTTAAATTGATACAAATTATTTTCAAAATTATTATTTTTAAAATTTTTTAGGTGCAAAACTAGTAAAAAATTTAACTGTTAGTACAACAAATTTGTTAATTGAAATCGATATTGTCTGTGCAGAAAGAAATATTGTGAATATTGCCTTATGACTGCATTTTACAAGTTCTGCAAACGACTTTCACTAAGAGAACGAATACCCAACTACGGGTGTGGCCAGTAGCAATTTTTCACATTTTTCTTTACGTAATACACTTTCGAACACTGAGACATCGAAGGAGGCCTATGAGAAGTATTTAGAGTTACAGTTTCAGATATTTAAGAGACAGAGAAGAATATCTTCTTTAACGATGCTATAAGAGATAACGTTGAACATATTTCTATGCAAATTAACTAATGGGTGTAGGTAACTTGATAACTTGATTGCTCGTAATGGTACAATATTGAGCAAGCAACCAAGATTAGGTAACCAAATATTTTAATATATCGAAGTTGCTCGGAAAAATCTACAGCTAAAATATCAATCTCAATTATATGCAACTGTTATATGAGCGCGGGATTGGCGGATATAACAATAAGCAACACAAATATAAAAGCGGAGGCTACATACAATGTCGAGCATCTGGATTCGCTACCAAAAGCTTAGAGGCATGTGACATTGAGCGAAATTTATGCGTTCATAGGTCTGCTTGTTGTAACTGGCACTAATGACCAAAATTTGACAGACTTGTGGCCAGTAGAAAACTACCCAATCTATCTTTTTGTAATGGAATTCAATCGATTTAAAGAAATTTTGTAATTAATAAGGTTTGCATCAATATCTGAGTTATAGACAATGGTAAATTACAATTTGGAACATTTGTACAAATCGACTGAAAATCTTTTCGTGTACCAGGAGTTTCCTCCTTATCGTGGGCCTACCCGTACCTCGCCCTTTCGAGATAGCAATTCATGCTTTAGGTTGAGGCTCGTATGCTTTTTTCACCAGCTTGCCAAGGAATTGTATTCAGGTAATACACAACTTCAACACAAAACTGGCAAAGCGAGCTCTATTAGTATAAGTACGGACTTACAACAGCCATTGCTATACCATCGACTTTTACCGCTGTAGGTGTGAGGGAAAAGAAATCCCACGAAGAACGCATAAGACGTTGTTGTAATAATATGGACAATTAATTGATTTAAAGTATGTTATAAGAAATGATGTGTAATTATTTTTATTTGTTTATTTATTTAAAAACAATACCATTTTAAATTAAATTCAAGAATTCTATTCGTAGCCAAAAAGTCTTAAATCAAGTTTATACATTTTTAGCGATAGAGTTTTAGCTTAGGAGAGTTACAGAATAAGACCTCTGGATAAACCTGAAGACGGATCCTCAATAGCCCTGATTTTTTGATCATTATGTTTGGAGATAGTTGCTCCAGGAAGTCATGGAAGGATTTGTCTCTATAAAGAAAAACAAACAAGTTACATGTGTACACCTTTATATGCTAAAAGTCTGCAGAGACTTGGTTATACCCTAGGGTTAAATATTGTATATTCCAAGATTTTTAAACAATTTTATATATATACGCCAATAAACTTAAAAAATAAATTAAAGAAGCCTTTTTATAGTTATTTTTTAATCTTAAAACGGACGCAGGATTTGTTTAGCTCTCTCTACAAGTTACATAAATATTATCATGAAAAGCAAAAATGGCAGATAAAGAGCAGAGCAGAGCAGATAAAGATGAAGGGATCGGATTTTATATGTGGAATTATATCTGTGGACATTTGACAAAACGTCTTCTTTCTAACTCAACAACTTTTCAGTTGAGCAAAAAACAGTTAAAAAGGTTGATAGAAATTATTCCTTAGAAAATTAAAGAAATTTTGAACTTGGATATTATAGACAAATACTTAGCGAACATTATGTGACCTTTTTTTTCCCCTCTAGAAGCAATTGTTTTCTTTCAAACGACAAAAAATTAATTTAAGACTTTTTGTTAAATAGATTTTAAAGAAAAAATTAAATTAATGATTGATTAAATTTGGAAATTTTTTTAATTCTGGTTTTTCGACCTTTATTATTTAATGTAATGAAATTCTCAAGCTCAAGGTCTTTTTTTAAATAATAACTTTTATTTAATTATCAATATTTCGCTACTCCTGCGTGTATGTAGCGTCTTCAGGATATATTTATTTATAAATTATTTTCAAATTTTAAATACAGAAAATGTGTATTTTTAAATTCAAAAAATTTTCTTAAGAATACTGGTTATGTATTTACATAAAATATAAGAAGGTGAATTAATGAAGGAGCAAATATAGTTTATAGCATTCCTTGTAACGGTAATGATAGTGAAATTTGTGATAAAGTATATGTAGGTACGACCAAGAATAAGTTAAAAACTAGAATAGCTGGACATAAATCGGACCAGAAACGAAGGGATATTAATTCACAAAAGACGGCTTTATCAGCACATTGTTCAAAATTCAATCACTATCCAAATTTTGAAAATGTTTCTATCTTAATTGTAGAAAATAATTATAAAAAACGTTTAATGTTAGAAATGTTACAAATTATTAATGTACCAACAACACACAGAATTAACTTTAAGGCTGACACAGATAACATAGCACAAGTATACAGACATTTAATAAATAGAAAATAAATTGTTAATTTCTTGTTAATTTGATTTATTATTTAATATTTCTGTTTAGAAACGCGCTGCAGTGTACAACACTGGTGTATTTTTATTATGTTTTCTATTCGTTCTCCTTTTTATACCTTTGTTTTAAAGTAAAGTAGGACTCAAAATTATTATATTGTAAGTCTTGTGTGTGAGCAGAACTCGGCGGTACGAAGTACAATCAAACAAAAAATAAATAAAACATAAACTTCTAACATACATAGGAAACAAAGAATAAAAATAAAAATTTAAATTATAAAATAAAGAAAACAAATAATTATAGTTAAGACTAATTAAGACAAGAAAATACATATATAGAACAAAACCAAATAAAATGAAAATTTTGTGAAATATAAAAAACCATAAATAAAAAAGAACCGTGTTTTTAATTGTTTAGTTTGATCCTAAACAATTTCATTTAATATTTTTATTTTTTGTTACATATTTACACTAATATTACATTATTTCATGATTTTGTAAACATGTTTATATTATTGATATTATTATGTTTGTTGGGTAGAACATTTTTTGATTTTTAAAAAAAAAAAAAATTTCATTTGACAGAAAAATTTTGAATTTATAAATACATTTTAATTTTTAATTCTGGTTTTTCGACCTTTATTATTTAATGTAATGAAATTCTCAAGCTCAAGGTCTTTTTTTAAATAAAAACTTTTATTCAATTATCGATATTTCGCTACTCCTGCGTGTAGCGTCTTCAGGAAATATTTATTTTTAAATCATTTTCAAATTTCAAATACAGAAAATATGTATATGTAAATTCAAAAAATTTTTTTGTCAAACGAAAAAAATTTTTTAAAAATCAAAAAAACATTCTACCCAACAAACAATAATAACAATGATAAAATCAATAATATAAAAATTTTATAAAATAATGAAATAAAGTAATATTAGTGTAAATGTGTAACAAATTAATTAAAAATATTAATGAAATTTTTTTAATTTATAAATACACATTTTCTGTATTTAAAATTTGAAAATAATTTATAAATAAATATATCCTGAAGACGCTACATACACGCAGGAGTAGCGAAATATTGATAATTAAATAAAAGTTCTTATTTAAAAAAAGACCTTTAGCTTGAGAATTTCATTACATTTGGAAATTATCTTAATCGCTTTAGTCAAGACAAGTTGTTTTGTTAAAATGGAAAATGAAAAAAAGGTTGAAAGAAGTTGATCTGGAAAATATATTTCGATTTTATTAAATAAAAAAATATTTCTATTTTTCCCTACAATATGCAAATAATTAAAAAATTATAATAAAAATTAAATACAATTTTTTATACACATTCAATTTTTCAAATTACGCTTAATTGTCCGAAAGAAGTCGTTTTGTCAAATTGAAATTGGGGGAAAGTCTGAAAGAGGTCGATTAGTCAACTGTATGCATATCTTGCGTTCCATAGGTCGTAGAAATACGGGGATTAGAGCAAAAGAAGGAAAAGGAAATTCTATATTTACTATAAAAATTTTGGAAAATTGTCTTACTTCGAGAGAAGACGTTTTTTCAAAATTCCATAAATATTAATGTACCATGTACTGTAATTACGTGAAATGAAAACTTAATAGCTTCGATAAAATTTTAATTTTCTGGAATTACCTACGAGTAATGATCTTTTAAAAGAAAGGAGACATATTCTTTGCTTTATTTCTAAGAATTAAATTCTGGAAAATTTTTGAATTTTTATCGAGAAAAAGATCACATAGCACTTATTTTATTACCTGGTGACAATTAAAACGTTTTTGGTATAAATAACTGAAGCAGGTAGTGGATAGTGAGAGATCCTGACAAATACATATGCACCAACATATGCACATACATACATATATTTTCGATTTTTCCAAATTTTGAATTATTTTGTCAAAATCAGGTAAATTTCAAAGGTATATAAGACATAAGGAAGTGTGTTCAGTTTTTAGTTTTAATTTGTTCTTTTATCAGTGTGGAAAAAGTAAGTGCTAACGAAATTGTAATCTTTATTTATTGTCGATATTAATTAAAATTATTGTGAAGAGAGTGAAACAAATTTAACCATTACGATCATTATTGCAACTTGCCTATAAAGTGAACGATAGTAAAAGTGTTTTTTTTTTAACGAACAGTTTTTTTTTTATAATATGTTGTTATACAATATGATACGTTGTGTTAATTTCTATATACATATGTATATGAAAAACAATGCTAAACAAACAATATTATATAAAAAATTTCAACGTTTTTGCATTGTATTTGTTGATGGTCTACTTGTATGCTGAACAAATTAGACCGTTTTCATTCTAACTTCTATTACTTTTTTATTTAATTTAATTATCAATCTATCTGTCTATATAAATGAAAATCAATGTTGTTCGTTGGTCATCGCATCAGTAGAGAACGGCTAAACCAATTTTGACGATTTATCTTTGTAATGATTGTCTTGATCCAACTTAGGTTTGTCGTAAAGAAACTTTTTCCCCTCCCTTTTTTTTTTTTTTTGATTTATCTAAAATCAGAAAACGGCTCCATCGTTTTGATGAATTTTTATTTCAAATGTTTGTATTTATCCATTTTAAGTTTTCATCAAGAGAACATTTTCTACGCCCACTTTTTTCAATTCACATCTAAATACTGACTTTTGTATATCTTTAGAACTATCAGAACTGAAGTTTCAGAATTGGGTCTGAATGACTTCATGGGTAAGGCAAATCATCAGTCAGAAAGTAGGCGAAATGGGACAAGTGAGCGTGACACCTCCCATACAAGTTGAAATTTGATTTATTTATACATATGTACGTATCTTTAGAAGTGTTAACGCAAAAGTTTGGTGTGATTTATTTCGTGTTCATTGAAAATTAACGTGGTAGCTACCGGACAAACCAACTATTGAGTTCAGTATATCGAAATTAATAACAGTTAAAATTTTAAAATTTGGTCTAAATTACTTCGTAGTCACTAAACATCATCAGTCGAAAAATGTGGTTAAATGATAGTGGTAGGTGTAGCGAAGCACGGCGGGTTTAAGCTAGTTATAAATATAAAGAATCCAAATATACTTTAAATAACAATTCAACTCGACGGTAGTATATCCAAAACCCCTTTCAAATCCCATCTTTTATGTCTTATTTATGTATTATAAAAAACAAAATTATTATGTATGTGTGTGTATAATATATTAATGTATTTTTATTTGTTTTTCAGATAGTCTATAACCAAATGGGTAATATATTGATTAGAGACACGGCCTTTACGGAAGGGACGAAGATGAGCACAATCAATAAAATCTCGTCGTCAAATTTGTTACCCGAACTGTTAATATACATTTGCAAATATTTAGGACACACTGATTTGCAACAACTATGTTTGGTGCGAAAGCAGTGGCATGATATTTTGCATTTTAAATTCACCCAAAAATCTAAATTAGTCATTAATCCATGGAACATAGCAACGTTACGTAAAATCCTTCAAAATTACGATGAATACTGTCACAGATTACAATATTACAATATGGAAATACATGAAATGGAATCAAGTGATGATTTGCAACCGATTTTAAAATTATTGGGGTCAAAGATACGCACGCTACACCTGTATGGATCCCCAGTTTTTGATATTTTAAATGATTATTTTCCAAACTTGGAAAAATTTAGTATCAGTGATATACGCATTATACGAAGCAACGTTTTGGTTTCATTTAATCTAGGAAAATTTAAAAAATTAAAATCTTTGGATATTAAAAGCCATACTATAAGTAATGACATAGTCAGCAAGTTTATGTGGGAACTAACTCAGAAAAACACCGTGAAAATAGAAGAGTTATGTGTGACTGTTTTGCGCGACCAGCAGGAAAATGTTATAAAAATTATGCAGCTGCATAGTGAAACACTTAAGCACTTAGAACTCTATTTTCGGGAACATATCGAATATGATTTGAATTGGAATGAGGCGTTTGCAATGTTGAAGCGTTTAGAGGTTGTAAAATTTAGTGGAGTGCACTCTGAGGTATGGTTAAGCGGAATAATACAATCAATCCCTAAAAACATACCATTACGACATTTCTGCTTAATATATGCTTCTCATCGGAACTGGATGGAATTATTAGCTAATAAATGGCCTGGGTCTTTGATAACCATGGAGTTGATAAGTTGTTATGCTTCAACTGATACGGATATTAAAAATCTGATTTATTTGCGTCATAGTCTGCGTAATTTAATCATTAAGAAATACCATGAAATTTCAGTCGACGGCTTATTACAGGGTATAGCTTCGGAAACGAATACTGTACTTAGAACATTGGTATATGAACGTCAGCGACATTGGAGAAATAATGTAACAAGCATGCCATTATTAATTCAACGTGTGCCTTGTTTAACCAGTTTAAGTTTGAGTGATAATGGCTTTTCTGTTGATGATACTGTTGTCAGTTGTATCTTTCGCCATCTATTGCATTTACAGCATTTGAATTTAGACGGTTGTCCAAAAATAACGGATAATGGCCTACTAGGTTTTGGTGCCAATCCTGCCCCCATTACTAATCTTAAAGGCTTACAATCACTGAGTTTATGTAGCAACAATGGAATTACAGACAAATCTCTTATCGAGTGCTTTAAGTGGATCGAATTACGCAAACTAACTCTTAATTATTGCGATCGCATCTCTTCCAAGGGCATTATTGAAATGGTAAAAAATTGTCCTGCTTTGGAGCAATTATCACTTGAAGATTGTGTTTGGATAAATGATGATTCGATACGGACTATAGCCAAAGGTTTCCCCAGACTAAGACTTCTCTATGAAATATGGCGCAGTCCCAATAACACAACATATAAATACATACATAATTGGCCATTACAACCCTGTGTCAGGTCAATACGCTAAACCAAAAAAATGCTTGAGAACTTCGCCTCAGTATTAGATTTATTTTGATCATAAGGAAAGAAAAAACTGTTGTGTAAAATAGATTCTACATTATTTACATTATTTACCTTTATATGCATAATTACTATATAATATTTATTTTGTGATTACCCTGTCACTAGTTATAAGTCATTCATACTTTATAAATAATATGTAAGTTTATTAATGATTATTCAATAAAGTCTATTCATCTACATACATACTTACATGGTGTCAGTTGTCTTATAAAAAAGTCAAAGTACTTAATTGGAAAAATTAAAAAAAAAAACTAAAATAAAAACTAAATTTTTCTTAAAATTGAAGTCAGTGTTGATTCAAAAAAAAAATATATATATATAAAAGTTGAAATGAATTCTTCTAATGTGCTTTCTGTCACAACAACGATTGCACGGCTTAAAGTCAATGAAAGTAATATGTCGGCTACTTGGAAAACGTGGAAGAATCAATTTTTGAAAGGTCATTAATTTTAACACAGCAGACAGATCAAACATAAGTGGCATTATTGTTGCACCACCTTGGACCAGAATGTTTGACAATTTTTTTGATGTCAATTTTTTTTTGGCAGATCTAGAAATGCCCATTCCTCAAAATATGTCAGAATTACAAAGATTTCTTGGTAATTTTATTTTAAATTTATCGTCTAAGTACAGACATCTTAGAGAATTGCTAAGAAAAGATGTACAGTGGCACTGGTATAAAGTTCAAGATGATGAGTTTAAAGATTTAAAAAATGAAATCACAAGAAGTCCTGCTTTAACTTATTTTGACCCCCAAAAAAAATTGGTGTTGCTATTTTGCATAATAGGCAACCAATAGCATATGCGTCTGCCTCACTTACAAGAGCTCAAGAAAATTATGCTCAAAGTAAAAAAAACGAGCTTTTTGCGATTATTTTTGGCCGCGTTAGTTTTCATCAATATACCTATAAAACCTGGCAAATATTTGTATATAGCTGACACATTGTCCAGAATTCCGTTGAGAACAACTACCCTGGAAAATTTTGATGATAATGTCAATTGGCATTGTAATTTTCTTAAGTCTCACCTTGAAATGCCCTTTACAAATATAAGTAATATTAAAGAACTTGTGGAAAATTTTAAAATTTTTGGAAAACTTAGATGTTATGTTGAAAATGGATGGTATAAATATAAGGGACAAATTGATAGAGAAATTATGCCTTATTTTAAAATAAGAAATAAAATTCAAAAAGTTTTGATGGCAGTTAAAAGCACATTTTCTCAAGAACATATTTGTTTGAGGACTGCCTAATTTGACAATCCTATTCCGATATGTATACCGTACAAAAAAAAGAAACAACAATTTTTATTCTTTTTGCTTGTTGACTCAACAACTTCTTTTCTTCAACAGCTCAGTTTTATTATTTTTTACAAAATTAAAAATTACAATTAAACGGTATAATTTCAAGGGCAAAAAAAAAACCAAAATGAAAATATAAAATCAGTAAAACAATTGCATGCATGTGTATCAACATACATTTGTTTTGCATACAAAATGCAAGCATGCATATACATATGTATGTATGTAAGTTTAACTGATGAAATTTAATACATTATTAAGGAGGCTCAAAAAATAAAGAAAAACATTAACAATTAATTATTTATTTTGATGCGTTAACATACCGCGCCCCATTGAAACATCCAGTTTCAATCAATAGGTAGAACTGCTAACTTTGCAACAGGACGACGAAGTGGCTGTTTTAACATCCGCAACTCGAGCATATCCATCTGCACCATGAATGACGTTTATAATTCGACCAATTACCCATTTCATAGGATGAACGTTATCTTCGTGAACCACTACTAAATCGTTAATATTTAAATTTCGTTGAGGTCTTCGCCATTGGTACCGTTCTTGTAGTTGAACTATATATTCTGTGTGCCATCTTTGCCAGAACTGAGACTTTATTGCTGATATTCTTTGCCAATGCTGAATACTGGAAACATCGCCATTGAATTTAACCTTTTCAGGAATATGTTTTAATGCTGAACCGATTAAGAAATGGCCTGGGGTAAGGGCGTCTACGTCGTTAGGGTTAGTCGACATTGGTGAAATAGGGCGAGAATTCATAATAGCTTCAATTTCCACCAAAGCCGTAGTTAGCTCCTCAAATGTAAGACGAGTATTTGACAGTGTTCGAAATAAATGGCCTTTAGCAGTTTTTACTGCTGCCTCCCATAATCCACCAAAGTGTGGCGCTTGGGGAGGGATGAATCGAAAATCTATAAGACTTGATGCTGTGTACGAAAGAATCGATGATCTGTTTGATTCTTCGTGAAATTTTCTGTAGAATTCCTTTAACTTTGTATCTGCACCAACAAAGTTTGTTGCGTTATCACAATAAATTTTTTCCGGAATACCACGTCTACCAACAAATCTTTTAAGAGCAGCTATAAATGCATCACTAGACAAATCTGACACCGCTTCCAGATGGACTGCTTTTGATGAAAAACATACGAAAACGGCTATATATGATTTATATGGACGCCTTCCACGAATTCTTAAATAAGTTAATACCGGACCAGCAAAATCTATACCAACAATTTGAAAAGGGCGAGAACTAACAACACGGTCCTTTGGAAGATTTCCCATCACTTGGCTGAGTAACTTTGGCTTATAACGAGAACAATGCACACATCGATAAACAATTTGTCTTGCCAACGATCTACAGTTTACTATCCAAAATTGTTGTTGAATTAAAGAAACTAATGTTTTAGGACCAGCATGAAAATTATTTCGATGAATATGTGTCACCATTATATTGACAAACGGGTCTGTCTTAGGTAAGAGCAATGGAAATTTAGCCTGTATTGGTAAATTAGAGTTGAGTAATCGACCGCCAACTCGAATAAGTGGTACAATAGATATGTCATCTATAAATAGAGCCAACGAAGAATATTGACCTGAAATAATTTCTGCCTTTCGTAATTTATGAAATTCTGTGGCGAAATAATGTTGCTGAATTACGTACACAATTCTTAAGAGTGCTTGGCTTAATTCCTCCGATGATATAGACGGGCCTCTGAACGTGCCTTTTAATTTCAAACGAACACCATAAGCAATAATTCGAAGGCATTTTAAATAGTTACTATACTTATGTATCTTCTTTAATATGTAGGGTATATCAGGAGTGCTGATTACTAAAACTGATTTTTTCTTCTCTAAACACATTTCGTCTTCACTAAGGTTAATGGTATGAGAGGTTGGCCATTCTGAAGGCGCATGTTGCAGGAAGTTTGGTCCATTGAGCCAAAGAGATTCACACAAGACAGATATTGTACACCCTCGAGATACTAAATCAGCTGGGTTGTGATCAGTAGGAACATATCGCCAGGATATATTAAGTGAGAGCTCCTGCACTTCTGCTACACGATTTCCTACAAATGTTGATAGCGATGATGAATGACTATTTATCCAGTAAAGTGTAATTTGTGAGTCGCTCCAGAAATAAATATGTGAGATCGGGTACTTGATATTCGATTTTAGTTGGTCCCAAAATTTTGCGAGTAGATGAGCAGCAGATAATTCTAACCTGGGCAATGTTCTTGTTTTCGTTGGAGCCACACGAGATTTAGATGCCACCAGATTTACTGCAATATTGCCATATGAATCTTTACAGACAAAATACAGGCAGCAACCATAAGCTTTAGTAGAAGCATCACTAAATCCATGAACCTCCATTGTTATTGGGTTTGGCATTCTAATAAAACGATTAATTCTTAATTGTTGTAAATTAAAAAAGTCTGCCACAATGTCATTCCAAGCCGTGTCAATTTCCTGAGGAACAGATTCATCCCAATCGCATTTAAGAAGCCATAGTCTTTGAAGGAGAATTTTTGCTCTTATAACAAGGGGGCTAACAAGACCAAGTGGATCGAACAGCGTAGACGTTAGAGATAAAATGGAGCGTTTTGTATTCTTCGAATAGGTTTTATTAGGACGAAATTTAAAATGAAATGTATCAGCTTTAGGATGCCATGAAATGCCTAATGTGGTAGTGATGTCGTCATCAATGCGTACTTCCTTTTCTTCTCTAATAGCAAATTTTAATTCAAGGCAATTGCTGTGCCATTTTGATAGAGCAAAGTTCGAATTTGTTAAAATATCCGATACTTCACTTTTAATGAGCTGTAATGTTTTTAGATCATCTGCTCCTGTGATCATATCATCGACATAAAAGTCGGTGGTAATTACTGCCTTGCCAACTTTATGTGAATTAGAATACCGTTCTGCAGCATAATGCAAGCTGCGTATAGCGAGATATGGGGCAGATGCTGTACCATACGTAACAGTATTAAGAGCGTAAGTTTTAATTGGCTTTGATGGATCATCCCGCCATAGAATGAGTTGAAAATTTCTATCATCGGGTTGAACTAATACCTGCCTATACATTTTGACAATATCAGCAGTTAAACCATATTGATGACATCTGAAACGAAGCAGTGTAATTAATAAAGTATTTTGTATAGTTGGGCCTACCATCATAATATCATTAAGAGAAAACTGTGATGAAGTACTACACGATGCGTCGAAAACCACCCTTAGCTTGGTTGAGACACTTTCTGGCTTTATAACGCAATGGTGCGGAATATAATAATGTGGCCACGAGGCAGATGAGTCAACATGAGTCATATGGCCTAGTTCCTCATACTCCTTTAGAAAATTGGTATACTCTTTTTTTAACTGCGGATTTTTATTTAATTTTTTCTCTAGAGACAAGAAACGACGCTCTGCTATATCTCTAGAATCACCAAGACATTTAGGACTTCTTTTAAACGGCAGCTTCACCATAATTTGTCCATTACCTTGAACCACGACATTTTTCAGAAAATGTTGCTCACATTCTTGTTGTTCTAGTGTCATTGTTTGACGCTTACATTCAACTGACTCCAACTTCCACAACATCTCAACGTTTTTATTTATTTCTTCTAAACTGGTTTCTTGAACAACATACGATTTTACAGAAGAGGCAATAGATTTACTAATGTATCTTCCCGATACAATCCACCCTAATAATGTTTTCTGGAGTCTTGGCAGATTTTCTTCACAACGAATTTGGCCCACGGATAAAATGGAGAAAAATAATTCAGCACCCAAAAGTATATCTATACCTCTTCGTTGATAAAATTCTGGATCTGCTAATTCCACGTTTGAAGGCAAATTAAATTCCTTTATAGACATATTTTCATCAGGATGATAACCAGTAATATTACGAGATATTAAGAATTCTAAGGACAGTTCGAAATTATTTAGTCGGGATCTAATTGTACTTTGAGTTTTAAATGGTACTTTAACACTTGATGAGCCAATGCCTTCGACATCCAATGAATTTTTTATTTTCTTTAAATTTAATGCTTTCGACAGATTTTCACTTATAAAATTCACCTGAGAACATGAATCCAACAGTGCTCTTGCCATATGATACACTCCTTCAGAGTCACGAATTAATACCAATGCTGTTGCCAAAATTACTTTACCTTCTCTGGACTTGGAAAGGGGTTGAAATGTGCCATGAACCACAACTGAATCAGATGACGTTTTTTCTTCATCATTTTGCTTGTGCAGAAGCGAATGATGACGTTGTTTACAAAAGCGACAGGAATATCGAGAGGGGCACTGTATGTATACATGTCCATTCGATAAGCAATTGAGACACAAATTGTGTTTTTTAGCCTGGTCAATGCGCTGATCTACAGGCAAAACAAGAAAACGTTGACATGTTGTGATAAAATGTCCAGATTTTGAGCAATGATTGCATGTTGAATTTTGATGTGTAGTTTTAGTAACGAAAGAATGTTGTTTTGTATGTGGCATATTATGGGAAATATTTTTTGAAATTGGAATTATTTGATCCTTAGTAGACCTCCTGCACTGTGCATCTAGTTGTTGGCATCGTCTATCTAACATTGAAGAACATTTAGACCATGAAGGTAATTCACTATAATCGATGAACTCATCCCATTTTTGTTTCGTTTGTGGATCAACTTTACTTATCGCCAGATGTATTACAAATGCATCACAAATTTGTTCATGCGAACCTAAAGATTTTAATGAGCTGTAAAGGGCTGATATTGTATCCACAATATTTCTTAGTTGATTTGCTACAGGTTTGGACGACTTTGGGATATCAAACATTTCGGTTACGTTTTCCATAAAAATTAAAGTATTGTTGTCGTATCTCTCCTTCAATCGATTTAGTGCCTTTTGATAGTTTTCATCCGTTACCTGAAATGCCTTCACTGTAGCGAGTGCTTCTCCACTAAGACAGGACAACAAATGATTAAATTTTTCTGAGATAGGTATATTCTGATCTCTGTCAACCAAATTGTTAAATGAATTTATGAAATTTTTATAATCTGAATACTTCCCTTCAAATTTTGGTAATTTAAGATTAGGCAGTCTGCTTGAAGTTGGTTGAGGCACAAAAATTGACTGTTCTTGTGTACTCGAACGCCTTCCTTGCCCAATGAGGGTTAGTATACGGCTCTTGATTAGGATGTACAATTCATCTATTTCAGCTCTACCGGTCTCTTGTGGTGACATCCTTTCAATTTGGTTTTGACAATACGATGCTTGTTTATAGTATGACTCAATGATACCCAATCTGCACTCCAGCTCAGTGTGAGATAAATTAGCATTTGCTTCAATTAAATTCCTGATACGAGTCATACTACCTTTGGATGAAGATCGTAAGTGTTTATATTCTTCTAGAGTCATGTTCTTTTGCGATGAACCACTTTCTTCCGTCATATTTAAAAATTGATGTTTAGGGTGATCGATAACCTTTTCCTTAAACGGCAATCAGAAGCGATAATTGAACACTTATTTTTTTATATGTCCTGTCACGGTCGCCAAAATGTTTGAGGACTGCCTAATTTGACAATCCTATTCCGATATGTATACCGTACAAAAAAAGAAACAACAATTTTTATTCTTTTTGCTTGTTGACTCAACAACTTCTTTTCTTCAACAGCTCAGTTTTATTATTTTTTACAAAATTAAAAATTACAATTAAACGGTATAATTTCAAGGGCAAAAAAAAAACCAAAATGAAAATATAAAATCAGCAAAACAATTGCATGCATGTGTATCAACATACATTTGTTTTGCATACAAAATGCAAGCATGCATATACATATGTATGTATGTAAGTTTAACTGATGAAATTTAATACATTATTAAGGAGGCTCAAAAAATAAAGAAAAACATTAACAATTAATTATTTATTTTGATGCGTTAACAATATTCCCAAGTTTTTATCACACAGCATGGAAAACGTTTCCAACGAACAACGAATATTAGCAACAGTACTGTAGGGACAAAAGTCCAATATATTAAAGTTCATTTGAGGGCAATTGTAGCCTTATAACTAGATTTCCTGAAGGCTATATTAGTTTTGATGTTTACTATGTTACTTGGCAATTAGCCAAAATCACCACATAGAATATTATGTATAATTTACATACATAGTTGGCTATTACAACCCTGTGTCATGTTGTGTGTTAATTTGTATCTATGAGTACTGGGACCTACAGTTGAAAGTCGTCTCCGAACGACAGATTTGAGAAGGTTTTTCAAGGCAATCAATTACCCCCAGAGCTTTCGCCAGAAGACGGCTCAGAGGTAGTCGCCGAAAGAAACAATTTTTTCATATTTTTTTTTTTTTCAAGCTGTTACAGCTCAGATTTGAACCTGGCGCTATCGTCTTAGTAAGCCAACATACTAACCACTAGACTACATATAATCTACGAAGAATTTTATATGCTTTGGCCAATCTGATTCCTACATACAACTGTCGGTCATGGATATAATAATAAATTTAGGCTATGTTCCAATTACTTGTACATTTTTTTTTCATAATAAAAAAGAAAAGCTTTAGTAGCTCGGTATTATATTAAAAAATTAACAAGAAATTGCAAAATTTTTTTATATTGAAATATGCAATATGAACTTACAAAACATCGTCAAAACATAAACAAATAGAGGACAATTTCTTACTGAGTTCACAGGCATTATTTAAACCTAACCCCCCTGATACGGGTATCGAGCTACTCGAGCGTTCTTTAAAGTTAAATATTTTTTTAAGCAAAGCAAAGTACAAATTTGAAGTTCCTTAAGTTCTTTCAGATTAGTTTTTCTAATAAATTGTTTCAATTCGTAGCCCTTCTGGTTTTTGTAGATTGAGTGTATTGCCTCTCAAAGTGAAATAATTCTCACTCTTCCGATAAGGGTATCCGGAAATTAATTCTAACAGTTTGTATGAAAAAAGTACAAAAACTGACATTTATCTAATTAAATTTTAATAATACTATTGCAAAAGAAAACAACACACAATGAAACAAAGAGAAATTATTTTGCTAAGTGTGCAGTCGTTTCCACTCAGACTCAGCGGCTGATTTAAAAATTTGCCGCCCCTAGGCACTCTATAAGAATTTTATTGTAATTTGAATTTAACTAAAACGCACATGATTTTAATTGTACTTATTATATTTTCTTTCTAATTTTTTGATTTACAAATTTATGCCTCAAACTCAATTTTCTCTAAAACTTCGATTTCAATTTGCAAATCGAAACGTCATTTAATTTAGTTTTTAATTTATACTTTTTAAACAAGAAAACGATCTTTCAGCAGAATAATTTATTACTGCTAGTGACAGATAAATTCTGAAGATTATTGTGTTTTTTTTTTTTGTAAATAAAAAATTGAACTGGTTTGCGATACTTCTTTCATATTCGAATATATCACTTTTCTGTAAAGGCTGTTTAAACTGAAGAATTTCTTCCATGAGATCCTCACGGTATAAATCCATTTCATAAAATTCGTACAATTCTCTTTTTTTTAAATTATATTGGTATCCGAAGAACATATATTTTCGATATATCCAAACTTTTCGTTAAAAAAATTGTATGCATGCTTACGCTTTTGTAATTCGTTTATCAAAACTATTAATGTAATTTTATCAAAAACATATTTTTTTGAAATAATTGATTTGGACTATCTGTTATAAGCTCATCTTCTTCGGATTCGTCAAAATACATTTTCTATTGCATAAAAATATGTATGCTTCAAAGTCAATTTGATTTCACAGAGGAGAAAAAGAATTCAGACATGGAAATAAATTTGCTTATAAATTGTATATGGTCGTTACAGGGATGAAGCTCCTTTAGCCAAAAGTGCTCCTTTTAATGTCCAACACCTCCTTACAAAACTCGAAAACTATCTCAATGCAAAAATTGTAAAGCTGCTGTAAAAGCATTTCACGACATTTATGGTAGTTTTCTGGACTTGGGTACTATCTTACCAAAAGGTCGACAATGTTTTTCAATTTGCTATGAGATGATGGACAAGATAAGGCGCAGTTATTTCTTTCATTTTTAATTTCTTTTAAAAGTTGTAAATGACTGTGAAATTACGAAAATAAGAAAAAAGCTAGTATTTGCTTAGAAAATAATTTCCCGGGGTTTATAATGGTAATATTGCACAAATGGCTATCGATAATTAAAAAAAAATATGTGACAATTTTTACTTAATATCCAGTTATATTAATTACTAGCTGGTGTGACCCGACGCACTGTGGCGCCTTTTCCCTAAAAGCGTTGCAAAAATTAAAAATTTGACAGAAGAATTTGATAAAATGAATAATTACATCTGATGGAAAACTTATCACTGATTAAGAATCCAAAAAATTTTTGAAATCGGATAAAAATTATGAATTCTAGAGTCAATCAAAGTTGACAATTTTTTGGACTTACAAAAAATGTTTAAATTAAAAAAAAAATATTATCTTTTGAATTGAATTTCAGGCAAACTATGCAACCGATTATTATTTTTTATGATGTAAAAAAAGGGTTATTCGGTCCAATATTTTTTTTTCAGGCGCAATTTTGCAAACACATGATATTTGGGTCTTTTTTCACACTTAATAGAATAGAACAAAAAAGTGACGGTTTGTGACGGGAACTATTAAATAGAGGTTGTTAAGTATTTAATACTCTAACTTATTTTCTTGAAATTGGGTGCCCGTACTTACCCGTGTACATGAAAAAACAATAAAACTGTAACAACTTTTACTACAAAAAGATATATTTTTTCAAAACATTAAAACAGATTTTGGGCAGCACTGAGATCCACTCTAATTGTATACCAAACTTAGTAGATGTATTGGTCTTTAATTTATTATTTAGTTTTTTATGCTTTTTCATTCGCTTACAACGCCCCCTAGCGGAAAAAAATTTCGGAAAAGTTATTACTTTGATGAGCTCTATCTCCTGAACGAATTAAGTTTAAATTTGGGATTTTAAATAAAAAAAATGTAAAACATATGATTTGCAAAAAAAAAAAAATACTTAAGTACAGGTATATGTGTCATGTTGGGATTTTTAAGAATTTTTTAAATAGACAAAGGTTTTTCTACAAATAAAATTATCTAAATTTATTTTTAGTAAGCTTTTAATTTAAAAAGTATTAACTTTTTGAATCATAATGTATGTGCTGTTAAAATTGATCCTACAGTTAATTATAAAAAAATTAAATTAAAGCAGTGAGTACAGTAAACCCTCGAACTGCGCGGTAGATACGTTCTGAAAAAACAACGCGCAATCCGAAATCGCGCACTGTGAACCTTATTTTGTATGAATTTAGGGGGATACTTTCCAAATCCTAAAATGATCATGAAAATTTTAAATTTAAACCAAGTAGATAACTAGAAAAAAGACTATTCAATATTAACATAAAGTTAAACATTAGCATAAACAAAAAAAAAAAAAAATCTTGAAGTCCGTTCATTGTACATAGTATGTATGTACATAATTAAAATGTAAATATATAATTAAAAAAATCTTTAAATATGTTAATTTTCATCTCCTAATAAATTTGTTCTGTTTTCCTCCAATGGTTTCGTAAAAAAAACTTGTTAATAGTGATTGCTTAATAGTATCTCTTGAACTGTAAAGTTCTTTATACGGCACTAAAGCTTCCGTCAAACGGCTACGAAATTTTAAAGCACGCTCTAAATCAGGGTCTAGGTCAATAGCTTCTTCACCAAGTTGATTGTTACGCTCCAAAAATTCTGCCAGTGCTTTGCTACTAAATTTGTTTTCTTCAACAAATTCTACATTATGGGATAGTATGTGTGTGCACATCACTGATATGTTTATGTACGCAAAAAAAAAAAAACCGCGCTGCTGCGAAACTTTTGCCGCGCAATGCGAAATTTTGGTGGTTAAAATAAAAACGCGCAAGTCCGAAACTGCGCAGTCAGGAACCGCTCAGTTCGAGGGACTACTGTAGTCCATAATTTTCTGAATTTTAATCGAAACAAAAATTGTTTTTGACACAGTGACTAACCTTCTTAAGATTTACTAAAAAATAATTACATTTTAAATATATAATTTTGAGTATATTTCACTCTTTTTAATTGAAATAGGTATATTTGTTTATTTTAAAATGTGTTTCATATATATATATATATTTATATATATAAAACATATATTAATTAATTTATCAATTGAAATTATTTCAGAAAAAACTTTTTTCTGTGTACGTGTTTTCATAGTCTTCTGAGAAATTACAAAACAAAAAAATTATTATCAAGTCACTGTTTTAAGTTCAGTTTTCATAATGTTCGTTAACTTATTTTAACATAACAATACCGAGAGTTTAAGAAACTTGGAAATACAAAACAAAAACACAAAAATCTAATTGAATAAGATTATCTTCGCAACAGTAAATTTAATATTTTTATTTACGACATTTAAAGTTGACAAAAATTAAAATTTCTTTATAATACTTATCATATATAAGAAATACTTATTCATAACATTCTTTTTTGTATTTAGGGTTGTAACTGAATAAAAGCGTACAACGTACGGCGTATAAAAAATTTACAGCCAGGCCCACGATATCGAATCGTGTAGTTTTAAGCGACAAACAGCTGATTTGCGGCACACTAATTTTTGTGTCGCCAAAAATAAATGCGATTGGTAACACAAAATTTTTTTACACACATATACATAAATAAACAAAATCGGAATAAGTTTGTTTACAACATTTCTGTCAAGTTAAACTAGCACACGGTTGCATTTTTTACTGTACAATTTAAGCATTTCAGCGCTTTTTTCGTGTATATTCGCGATGATTTTTTGATATGTTGATATGGCAGCTTTGTTGTTTATTTGCATTACCTTGGTAACGTAAAGCAAAGCGAACGATAAAGTGACAATTAGTGGGCCGCAGTTTAGATTCACAGTGAGTGACTGAGTTTCGTTCGCTTAAGTTTTCTTTCGATATCGTGGGCCTGGCTGTTAATTTGTATACCCCCGTATTACCGAAATACGTAATATATGAAAAAAAAGAAAAAATAGTATAAAAACAAAAGTATTGTTTTGTCAAGTTTTTACTTTTGTTTGTATTAGAAAAATAAATTCAAAAAAATATTATTGTTTATTATTTTTTCGAATTTTATATTAATTTTTTCTTTGTACGCACTGTCAAACTTGGATTTTTGAAATCTATAATGTACTTACGCGACGTATTTCGGTAGCTCTCATACAAAATGTACGGGCATGAAACAATTTTGACAAAAAGATTTACGCCGTACGCTTTAACTCAGGTACGACCCTTATAAAAATAAAACTTTTTAGTATAGCTATATCGTATATATGAATTTATAAGTATATGTATATATAAATAAATGCAAACATTTTCATATTCAATACAAATACAGGTTAAAAGAAAAACTTATGTTTTTATACAAATGGTGTTTTATTTTCTAGACTTTCTTTCATTAGGGTTTTTGTTTTGTGTTGTCCGTTATCATATTGTGTTACATTCTTTGTAATTTTTAACTGCTGTTTTAGCCAATAGAGACGCATACAAAATCTGTTGGCCTAACATGTTTAAGTACAAAAGCAACAGAACTCCATATTGTGCATTTTGGATATACCAAAATTTGCAAGTTTCGCAAAATTTTCTTTATTGTCCACACCTGTGCGGCTTTGCATTGACAACTCTTTGAGAGACTTACAGAACTCCACAATATAATCAATAAATTTGTTAGTTAACCGTTTACAAAAATCGACATTAAGTCTTCTTAATCTAAGTGCTCCTCTGGCTACATGCAATATAGTCTCATCATCTATCAAACTGCAATCCCAAAATGTTAATTCCTCTAAAGCAGGACAATTTTTTACCATTTCTTGAATGCCCTTTGAAGAGATGTTATTGCAGTAATTAAACTTTAGTTTACGTAATTCAATAAACTTAAAGCATTCGAGTGATTTGTCCGTGATTGCTGAGCAGTGACACAAATTCAATGATTGTAGACCCCTAAGGTTAGTAATAGGTGCAGGATTGGGACCAAAGCCCAGTAGGCCGTTATCAGTTATTAGTGAGCAACTATTGAAATTCAAATGCCGTAAAAGTAATAAATGGCGAAAGATGCAGCTGAGCACAGTATCATCAACACTTTCCCTATTGTTTTCCAAACTTAAATTCGTTAAATTAGGCAAACGTTGAACTAATAACTGCATTTGTAATACATTGTTCTTACAAAATTGCCGATTATTATACACCAGACTTTTAAGGACGTAATTCTTCTCTGAAACTATACCCTGTAATAAGCCTTCGACTGACTGTACAGAGGAATTTTTTATGTGTAGAGTGCGTAGAGTATGACGCAAATTTACCAAATCTTTAAAATCCACATTATCTTCAGGTATACAATTTATCAGTTCCATACTTTCCAATGATCTAGGCCACTTTTTAATAATAAATTTAATCAAGTCCAATGATGAGGTCCTGTCCAAGTAGAAATGTCGTAAAGGTATCTCCTTAGGTAGAGCATTCATTAACATGCTTAGCCCTTCTCTAAAATAAACTCCAGTAATTTTTAAAACCTCTAAATGCTTCAACATAGCAAAGGCCTGTTTCCATTTCTTTTCCATTCCATTTCCTATATATCCACGAAAATGAATTTCTAAGTGCTTAAGTGATTTACTATGAAAGTGTAAAACATCTACTAAATTTTCTTGCTGTTCGTGTAGTAGATCCACACATAACTTCTCCATTTGCAAGGTCTCTTCCTGAGTTAGTTTTAATATAATGTCGTTCGTTAAGTCAGTGGATACACTATAACATCTAATATCCAGAGCTCTTAGATTTTTGAATTTGCCTAGATTAAGCGAAACCAAGTCATCCCTTTGTACGGTGGATATATGTCTGACACGAAGTTCTTTCAAATTTGGCAGACAATCATTTAAAATTGCAAAAATTGGAGATCTAAACAGATATAGAGTGTGTATCGTTGGTCCCATTCGTTTCAAAATCGGTTCCAGATCATCATTAGTTTCTATGTCATGTATTTCCACACTGTCATAAGGTATTCTGTGATAGCATTCATCATCATTTTGTACAATATCACGTAATGTTGATATGTTGCACAGATTAATAATTAGCTTTGATTTTTGTGCAAATTTAAAATGCGTTCTAGCATACCAATCTTTGCAAACCAAACGTAGTTGCAGCAAATCTCCACGTCCCACATATTTGAGAATGTATTTCAACAATTCGGATAATAAATTCGTCCATAGGAATTTGTTAACTCTGATCATCTCTATGTCGTCATTTAAGGCTGTGTATCTGATCACTATATTATCCATTTCGTTTAAAGCACATCTGGAAAATAAAAATTTTTTACATACATACGAGTACATACATAAGTAGTTATATAAAAATCTATATTAATTTTATTTTTTAATATAAATAAGAAATGCCAAGATGGAATTTGAAATGCTCTATAGGAGTTAAGGAAATACTACCTAGGGATAAACCCCTACTAAATGCTGTACATTGTATTGGAATATTTGGAACGGAGAGTACATGTATATTTTTCTTATATTATTAAGCGCCTTAGGAGTGAGAAAAATTGCTGTGAATTGATCACTTAAAGGCGAGTGTTATACCTTCACCCTTGAATGATCAATAGCAATTGACCCATCGTTGCATGTTGATTGTGTGGTGAGTGTGACTTCACAGAGTAGGTTTTTAGCTGTTAGCTGCTATTCCCAATAGGTGGCTCTTTTCTTCAGATCATTCGTTTTTCGTTCTCATAGGTTAAGGTGGAATAGAGTGGAGCCGTTACTTTATAGATGGACTTCTTGGTGTGGCGGAGCCTCTTATTTTCAAATTATAATTTAAAAAAAACCGCAAACTAACTTTTTCATTTTTCATCTTTGCTGGAATTTGAACCTGGGCCGTTTGAGTTTTTGTGCGAGCGCTCTAACCACTATATTATTCGATTTTTTATATTTTTATATTTGATAAATAAATTATTTATATTGTATTTATATTTTACTTTATGGGTTATTCAACAAGAACCTAATTTATAGGAAATTTCAAAAAATTACCAAAAGACTGTTCGATTACACGGTGCTACAAATGAGCAATTTTTTTTTTATACTTGGAAAGTGACCTAGTGTAAGTTGTAGGCCTTATTGAGTAGATCATAATTTAATTTTTAAAAGTTCGGAAACACCCTCAAATTTCGGAGTTATCCGAAAAAACTATTTGATTTTAATCCGATTTTCAATTTTAAAACGGTCTCAGAAAGAAGAAATATGTACCTTTTTAAATATGTACACATTTTGGCATAAATGTTAAATTTTTATAGTGTTATTTTTAATTATATCTGATTTTAATTTTATTTTTTCTACATTTTTTAACTTTGGCGCCTGTCCAAACTACTTTGGACAATACATTTTTATATAATGATTTCTTTTTTTTATGTATTATAGTTAATAACATACTTATGTAATATCATTGTAAAGGTACTGAATTTTTAATTAATTAGAAATAATAATATAATATGCCTATTTAAACATATATACTTACTATTTAAATTTAACGTACAATGATAATTATAAAGTACATTTACATCTGTTCGATAGAGAAAATTTATTTATTTTGTTTTGCATAATTTCTTTTGCTTTCTTTATTCCTTTTTTATTATTAAAAAAGTTAGTGTGTTTTGTGAAGATATTATATACACAACATGAAAAAGAAAAGTTGTTTAAGAAGAAAAGGGAACCTAATTAAAATTTATAAATTGGGAATATAATTGAAAATTTGTGATCTATTTCATATAAAAACTAAAATTCTAAACCTATATATTAAACTAAAATACCTATACCCTACAATTGATCTACAATAGTTTACATTTAAATATAATTGTGAAATAAATACTACTGAGCTAAATTTACATATACTTAAATCGTATCCTTTTATTTATTTGGAAATAATGGGTTTTATTATTATATTGGTGTATACCCCACAGCAATATAAACAGCGCCATTTTTTTAAATTATATTATTTAGAAACATACCCTTATGTATATATCAGAGTTGTAAATGAATCATTCTTTTTTGATTTCAATTCATTTGAATTAGCTAAATTTTGAATTAATTCTTTTTAACAAAAAAAAGAATTGAATTAAATTTGAATCAATTCATTTGAATTTAGCGAACATGAATTGCAATTCATTTCCAATTCAAATGAATTAGGCAAAATGAGTTGCAATTCATTTGAATTAGGCAAAATGAATTGCAATTCATTTTTTCATTCAAAAGAATTGGTAAAAAGAATCGCAATTCATTTTTAATTCATTTGAATTGAAATGATTTGGAATTAATTCAAATGAATTAGAAAAGTAACTTGTAATTCAAATTTATCAAATCAAAAATGAATTGCATTCAATTGAAGTAAACTTTGTGTTTGGAGTTTGGTCCTTCAAGTACTACTTATGTCGCTTTTGATATACGCTGAATAACAAGACATTCAGTATTTAAAACGTATTAATAATTTATGAAATTTTGTGACGCACGAACATTAAAGGACAAACACTTTAGTAATACTTATGAGAATTATTATAATTATTATATTATTAAGAGAATTATTATAAATAAGTAATAAATACTTGGATTAAAAGTAATAGAAAATGGGTGATTCATTATTAGTAGTGGATAAATTTTTATTATAAAGTACAGGATAGAAGTACTTGGAAAAAGGGTGATGCTTTTGCATTGCAGTCTTTTTTTCAGAATCAATTCAATTCAAGTAAATTAGAAATGTATAACAAAATAATTTTTCGAGTTAATTTAAATGAATTGGTAAAATGAATTGCAATTCATATTTTAACTCATTTGAATTAATTCAAAATCAATTCAAATGAATTGGGAATGAATTGCAATTCATTTTTTCTAACTCATTTATATTAATTCAAAATCAATTCAATTCAAATGAATTGGAAATGAATTGCAATTCTTTTTACCAATTCATTTGAATTGAAAATGAATTGCAATTCATGTTCGCTTAATTCAAATGAATTGATTCAAATTTAATTCAATTCGTTTTTTGGCGAAAAGAATTAATTCAAAATTTTTCCAATTCATTGCATGAATGATTCACGAATTAATTCAAAAATGAATGATTCGTTTACAACTCTGGTATATATTTAATTAAAGCTAATTTAGTTCTGAGTTAAACAAGCTTCCAATAAATAAAATCGAGTAAAAAATAAAAAAGTTATTAAGGTTTATCAAAAGTTAAAAATTTTGCTTTTAATAATATGTATTGATCAAGATACTACATTTTCTTTATTTTTTTAGTCTTATAATGATATGATTATATAAATATTTTAAAATAACAGTATTCAAATTATTTTATGTATTTAGAAATTTAGAATATTTGATAAAAGTGTTTGCTAGACCTCTTTCGCTTGTATGTACATTAAATAATCTGTTTTTCGCTTAAGTGACCAGCAGCAATTTGAAATCATTCATTAAAATCTAAATGTGCATTCAGAAAATGAACTTCATTGGACATTCTGCATCCCATTTCTGCATAAGCCTCAAGAAATTCATTTACTACATCAATATAATTTTCACTTTTTTCATTTCATTGTGAATTCTTCGTCAAGCATGATTTTGCGGATTTGAGGTCCAACAAAAATTCCTAAAAATACAAAAATAATATAGTTATGTTTACAAATCAATAAGGAATTATACCTTCTTTTATTTTTGCTTCACTTATTCTTGGGAAAACTGATTTTAAGTGTAAAAAGGCATCGCTTTCCCTATCCAGGCGTTTCACGAAATGCTTTATGTATCCCAATTTGAGGTGTAATGGTGGCAATATTATTTATTTATAATCATAATAAAATAAAGAAAATGTAGTATCTTGATCAATACATATTTGTAAAAGCAAAATTTTTAACTTTTGAAAAACCTTAATAACTTTTTTATTTTTTACTCGATTTTGTTTATTGGAAATTTGTTTAACTCAGAACTAAATTAGCTTTAATCAAATATATACATGAGGGTATGTTTCTAAACAATCTAATTTAAAAAAATGGCGCCAAAATTAAAAACTTTAGAAAAAATAAAATTAAAATCAGATATAATTAAAAATAACACTACAAAAATTTAATATATATACCAAAATATGTACATATTTAAAAAAGCCCATTTTTCTTCTTTCTGAGACCATTTAAAAATTGAAAATCGGATTAAAATCAACTGAGTTACGTGTTCATAAGTACTCGAACCTACCCGAAAATAGTTTTTTCGGAATAACTCCGAAATTTGAGGGTGTTTCCGAACTTTTAAAAATTAATTTATAATCTACTCAATAAGGCCTACAACTTACACTAGGTCACTTTCCAAATATAGACGTGCAAGAGTGTACCATAAAGTATTGCCAAAACAAATATACCATATACTTCTATGTTACTCTGGATATAAATTAGAGTACGAGTATAACCAATATTGTATGCTTTTCCTTTTTCACACACACTATATTTCTATAAACAATAAGTGTTGTTTATGGTTTTGAGTTGAGTATGGTATAGATTTTTTTTTTTTTTGCTCTCAAATACTTATTGTCACCATAACAGAGATTGACATGAATCGCACTCAAATGGCAATATTTTGACTTCTTAAAAATGAATATTGAGCTAGCAATACACACTAACTAAATGAATGCTGCTATTGCATGATTCAATTAAGTATGTCTTTTGCTACAAAATGCTTGTAGTTGCGTGCAAATGCTAAACACTCCAACCAATCACAAAAGCAGTAAGTATATTTGAGTATTTCACTGTGTAAATGTGAAACCAACTACGAGCACAAGAAAAACAATAACACGATTGTAATGAAAAATAATGCAGTTTCTCTTATATTTTTAATAAAATATGCTACTTGTTTTTTATTTGCTTATTATTATTTATTTATTTATGTATTTATTTACTTTGTTTTTTATTTATTAGTACTAAAACGCATGTATAAAAAGTAATAAATATTATAAACAAAACTAAATTTTCTATTTCTTAAAAATGAACAATTTCTATTTCTGAAAATAAAAAAATCAGGTAATGTTTATTTCATTTTAAATAAAAAGATAATTAAAAATTTATTTTCTCATTTTTATTTTGAAACATTTGTTAAGAAATAAATTACTGCGGTTAAAAATTAAAAAAATATATAAAAAAATACTGTTTCAGTCAAATGGTTTAACCTCTTAATAGTTGAGGTTTAATGAATCATTTGAGTGTTTTGTATACAAAGGAGTGTTTTGTATGTTCTTATTGCTAATGGTATCTAAAAAAGATTAACAGCCTGTTTCTAGAACACGAATGGTTTCTGACATTCGTCTTTTTATATGTGAAACACCAACAAAAACACTCAAATTTGTTAGTGTTTCTCATATAAAAAGACGAATGTCAGAAACCATTCGTGTTCTAGAAACAAAAACACTCAAATTTGTTAGTGTTTCTCATATAAAAAGACGAATGTCAGAAACCATTCGTGTTCTAGAAACAGGCTGTACGAATAAACAATGCATTTACAAAACTAAACTCTACAAGCAATACTGTTGCCACTGTTGATGAATGAAAACAAAACAAAAGCAGTAATAATATGAATAGGCAGTAAAATCGAATCAACTCATGTCATTCTCTGCACCATAAGTATTTTCAAAATACTACTGGTGAAGCAAATATACAAGATAACTCTGATAGTTTTTTTGGTTTCTTTATTTTTGTGAACTGATCTGAATTCGGGGTTGAAGAGAATGAATGAAAATGTTTAAGTAGGATTTTGCAAAATTTTTCAACTCTAAAAGAATAATAATAAAGTATAAACATATTTATGTATGTACATATAATTTTAAAAAAAAAATTATATACATAATTAATAAATTATACCTAATTAAGATGTTGTTTATGTAAAATTAATTTAATTTCGTTTTTTAGCTGATATAAAAGAATAAATAATTTTTTTTTTTACAAGTTAAAAAAAAAAACTTTAAAATTTAGTTATAAAATTTTTCTAATAAAGAAATAAGAATTAATTTATAAATATGTGAAGAAAACAAAAACGATGCTTAATTCTATTAAAAAATTATCAAATAGGACATCACACAACATTACACAATATTATAGAAATAATCGAAAAACCCCAAAATTTGTAGATAAACGGTTTACTTCAAAATAAAGTCGGTAACAAGTATTTGAACATTTACATAATTTTCATATAATTTTGCAAAAAAAATTCATGTAAAATGATTTGCTAAGGCTATAAAAACATAAAGTGGAATGAGAAAAACCCGACGGAACAAAAATTTAAAGGGTTGTTTATTGGGAATTTTGGTTTCTTTGTTTCAGGTCAATTAAAAAGCAATTTTTTTTACTTAGGAAAGAAAGAAAAGAATACCCTTATGACTCATAAGTTATGAGTAATCATAAGCAATAAATTTTATGATTATGATTACAGCAACTCGGAGACCTTATCCCTTGCAGGCTTCCTCTTCTTACCCATATAGACAGCGAGGGTGACACACAATCAACAAAACAAGCCAAAAATAATAAAAGAAAACCTATCAATAAATACAATAAAATGTCAGCAGAATACCGACGGCGAGAAGTTAGGCCGTAATCCTGACACTGGGTTGTAAAGGCCAGTTATGTATGTATGTATGTATGTATGTATGTAGAATACCCTGCAGTTTTATTTTGTCAATTGACCCATTTTTCGGTTATTTTTCTGACTCAACGTTGTCTTTCGCGATGTCAATTCACACTTTTCTGTCCCTTTGTTATCGAAGAGGTTTCAATTCACACTTTTCTGTCCCTTTGTTATCGAAGAGGTTTCAATTCACACTTTTCTGTCCCTTTGTTATCGAAGAGGTTTCAATTCACATTTTTATGTCCCTTTGTTATCGAAGAGGTTTCAATTCACACTTTTCTGTCCTTTTGTTATCGAAACGGTTTTAATTTGAAGTTATGCCTGTACTCAGAATCATTGTCAATGAAAGTTGAATTTTGTTGCTATGTGAGGTAAATGTGTATGCAGAAAAATAATCCGTTATTCATTTATTTGGTGAGTTGTGCACATAAGATATGCTTCAGTTATTATCCTGTTTATAAGTAATTACATGTTTATAAGTAATCACTGGCTTATCAGGGAAAATAAGATGTAAAGTACTTTGGAACTATTTATTTAACCTGGCCGTATTCACCAGTTAATTAACTGGTACGACGGCATCAACCACGGGATTGATTTCGGTGCACTATTTATTTCACCAGACCGAATTAACCAGTTAATTTACTGGTACGACGGCATCAACCACGGGATTGATACTGTGGCACCGGTAAACAGACTGTCCCATAGTTATCGATAGGGGGGTCAATTGACTGTTTCTACGACTACCACATGTTAAAATCTCCGGTCGTTTTACCGGTAAAAAGACTAACAGTGTCCCTTAGTGATAGGTGAAAGTACCAATTTGGGACCGGTCCAGCGCACTGCAGGGTACCGACGGTAGATAGTCAAAATTTAAAAAAATAAAATTTGCAAACAATCCGACAAGCCGGCACCAAACAAAACAATAAAAAACAAGTAAGGGTTGTAAAATAAAAAACAACCCTTATAAGTACCGACAGAAGACTGGAAAATTTACAAAATTAAAATTTTTAATTTAAATCATTATTATTATATATTAGTTTTATTATTTAATTAAATTAAATTTAAATTAAATGAAAAAATATTTTTTTATAATAATTCAAAATAGTAATCGAAACCTACATATAAATATGTACATATATACTTATACTAGTTGACCGGCAAACGTTGTTTTGCCATATAAATTTGCTCTAGGAAACATTTTTTTATTTCAAATATGTTTGATATCTCCACCGAAAGGCAAAAGTCAACCTTGATATGAGCAATCAATGTCTGAGTTACTGATAATTTTAATAAATGATTATCCGCCATTTTCGGTACTTCAGTTTAATAGTCGGGGGTAGAGAGAAATATCCTCTGTATTGCCTCCTCTGAGTACTATTTAATAAACCTGATGTGTTCTACGGTACGCAGATATATATATCTAGTTTAAAATTTCATCGAAGTCAGTACGTTATATAGGTGAGGCATAAATTTTCCCTTGGGGCGGGTCAGCTTAACATTTACGGGTATGAAAAATAGATGTTGACCGATTCTCAGACCTACCCGATATATACACAAAATGTCATTAAAATCGGTCCAGCCATTTCGGAGGAGTTTGGCAACAAACACCGCGACACGAGAATTTTATATATTAGATAATTTTAATATTACTTAAGTAAAAAATAATAAAATTTAATAAGATTTTTTGAGACAATTTTTTGGTAAAATTTTTGTAAAACATGCAATACATACGAATTTTTATTTGCATCGCACAATAAGTTACTTATTGTATTCCACCAGTATCTACAAGTATTTGCTTGTGCGAAACATAGGAAAACAAATGTGTTACTCTCATTTTCTCTTTATCCACTCACACTATATTTGCTAAAAATAATAACAATACAAACCTATAACAGAAACACAAAATTACTCATCTACATATACTCACAGACATCAGTAAGCACACACAAACTTGTACAAACAATTGTAACAGTGCACGTCCTTATTTCCAAGTATATTTTCACTGTAGCACCGTGTTATATTAAAAAAAAAATTTAAAAAAAAACCGCTTATATTTAAAATAAAACAACTATTATAGCTAGTCTAATATATCATTAATTTGGACTAGACTTGAATTGAATTTTATTAGCTTTATAAATTTTCTCTTATTTTGTTAAATTTGTATTATTAATCCATGTTTAATTGCATGTTTAATTGTGAAAAATTAAAAGCAGTATAGTGAGCTTTAATATCTTTTGTTGAGAGATAAATTTTAATTTCAGCCCCATAGTCTCCCAGGAAAATGTTCTTAAAATTTTGCTTTGATTACATGTCTGATATACAACTATTTACCTTATAACACTTCAGCTGAGACTAAAATTTTTAAAGACTAACAGCAAATGTTTTAAATTTTTTAAATATTATTTAACATTCGCAATGTTGGAACGAACACCCCAATTTATTCAGTTTACAGATAACATACTCATGTTGTGTGTGTTAATTTTTGTTCATGAGTACCGGGCCCTACAGTTTTAAAGTCGATTTTGTACGAAAGATTTGAAAAGCCTTTTCATTGAAATCAATTACTCCCAGAGCTTTTGACAGAAGACTGCTGAGAGCTAGTTTAGAGATAAACAATCAAAAACTACGATGCAAAGACATATATCAAACAAAAATGAACATTTGATATAATATTTATATATATTTAACATATTCCTTTTTAATAGCGACAAATTATAACAAAAAACTTTTAACGAAAAAAACTTTCACTGTCGTTCACTTAATAGGCAACTGGCAATAATGATAGTACATGGTTACATTTATTTCATTCTCTTCACAATAATCGACAATGAATAAGGATTACAATTTCGTTAACTCTTACTTGTTTTACAGGCACGTACTTATATTAACACTTCCCTCCTTTCACACTGATAAAAGAACAAATTAAAACTGGTTATAGAACACATTTTCCTATGTCTTATATATCCTTAAAATTTAGTTGAATTTTGCGAATAAAATTAAAAGTATTAAATATTGAATGCACTTTACTAAGAAAAAAGTCATTTAGGTAACGTAGCCACAGTTGTGAAAATTAAAAGAGAATAATATTAGCAAAACGAATATTTCGTGAATATAAGTATAAAGATCCCTAACTATTCGGTACCTGCTGCAATTATTAAGAACAAAAACTATTTGAGTTGTCACAAGGCAATAAAATACGTTATATGCCTTTGTTTTCCTACATATATATCTCGACTATATTTAAAATATTTTCGTGGAATTTCTTTTTGGATAATAATAAGGTCAACACGTTTCCGTTCTTAAAAAAGGTAATAACGCAGAAAACTAAAATGTTGACTAAGCTGCTAAATACGCATTTCACACAATTACAGTAAATTACGAAAGTTTAGGTACACATACTATCCTTTTTTAATATGATTCTGTTGTACTTTCAAAATTGGTTCTTGTGATCTTTACTTGTTTTAAATATGTAATAATTAGCCCGCATTATAATATGTCTGGAATACTGGGTTTGGCCGAAATAACGAATTTTCTCTATAAAGCATTGTTTGATTCATTAGACAATCAACTGCAAAAGGAAGTATTCTGTGAAAGGTACGAGTTGTATGTGAGAACATGTTATTATTTGGCATTAATTCAACAGAGGGAAGGTATCGTGGTAGTAGCAGCAGATCAGTGTGCGCCAATGCATAATCACTGGTAGGCATCTCGCTCTTTTCTCTTCACTGCACATTGGGTTGAAGTTACCACAAATTGTTCTTAATTCAGGCGTTAGGGTTATTACAAATTAATAATTTTTTTTCAAAAATACTTTTTTTTTAACACCAAACTTTTAATGAAAATGAGCGTACAAATCGTCCAAATGTGCGTACAACCTGAAAACTTATACAAGAATCTGAGCAAATTGGGTCTGTAGCAGATGTGAAAACACCAGTGCATGCTCGTATATCTGGCTGATATTGAGGCTGAAAAGCCATACACCTAAACTCGTCGTCGATCAAGATCATAGGATTTGACGCCGTTGGACTTTGGGGTTATTTGAAAGAAAAAGTTTACGTTGATAAGCCTGCAACAAGAGCTAAACGAAGAGATAATTCGGCACATTAACGGCAACGAACCTCACTTATGCCTCAGCGTCATCAAAATTTGGACCATTTTACGTAGGTGTGCAAAACCTTTTTTTAACATTTTAAACAACACAGTTGCCCACTTTATTGCAAAGCATTTGTTCGGAGATTTTGCATTTATTGATGATTCTGACGATTATTTTGTTGAAAGAAATCCAAAAATAATTAGAATTGTCAATAGTTTTAAATAAATAAAAAAACTGAAGTAATATACCAGTAATTGTGTGATTGAAACATTTTATTTCCAGTCTCTCTATTATTTTATTAGTGATATTTATTTAAAGTCGGCTCCGAACGACAGACTTGAGAAGCTTGTTCATGGCAATTAATTACTCTCAGAGCTTTTGCCAGAAGACTGCTGAGAGGTAGTCGCCGAAAGAAATATTTTTTTCATATTTCTTTTTTTTGAAGATGTCGGGGCCTGGAATCGAACCCAGGACCTATGTCATAGTAAGCCAACACACTAACCACTAGACCACGGCGACTACTACTACTACTATGAGCGCGGGATTGGCGGATATAATAATAAGCAACACAAATATAAAAGCGGAAACTACAAACAATGTCGAGCATCTGGATTCGCTACCAAAAGCTTAGAGGCATGTGACATTGAGCGAAATTTACGCGTTCATAAGGGGGCTTATTGTAACTGGCACTAATGAAAAAATTTGACAGACTTGTGGTCAGTAGAAAACTACCTAATCTATCCTTTTGTAATAGAATTCAATCGATTTCAAGAAATTTTGTAATTAATAAAGTTTGATGTTCCAAACACAAGGGGGATACGCCATCGAACTGACAAAACTGCAATATCTGAGTTATAGACAATGGTAAATTACAATTTGGAACATTTGCACAAATCGAGTGAAAATTTTTTTGGTGTACCAGGAGTTTCCTCCTTATCGTGGGCCTACCCGTACCTCGCCCTTTCGAGATAGCAATTCATGCTTTAGGTTAAGGCTCGTATGCTTTTTTCACCAGCTTGCCAAGGAATTGTATTCAGGTAATACACAACTTCAACACAAAACTAGCAAAACGAGCTCTATTAGTATAAGTACGGACTTACAACAGCCATTGCTATACCATCGACGTTTACAGATATAGGTGTTGGGAAAAAGAAATCCCACGAATAACGCATAAGACGTTGTTGTAATAATATGGACAATTAATTGATTTATAGTATGTTATAAGAAGTGATGTGTAATTATTTTTATTTGTTTATTTATTTAAATACAATGCCATTTTAATTTACATTCCAATTTTTATGAGCGGAGTGATTAAAAGCATATGATCGGTGTAGTGTCATACACCCCAGCTCTCTGGTGGGAATTTGTAGGGCACCCCATATATAAATGAAAAAAAAAAAAATCTTTGTTTTATATAGTCAATTCATACAATTTCATTAATGGCCACTCCTCTACTTAGGTATACGTTTTTGGGTGTCTCGACTTTGGTAGCTCATAGTTTTCTTCCTCAAATAGTAATTTTTTTAACACAAAAAAAAAAATTATCTGTCTATGCATTTCCATACAAATCTCATGTAGGTCTGCACAGACCTGGTTATGCCATTTATGACAAAATATTTGTAAACCTGCGCCTTATTCTGTACTTCTCTTCAGCTAATATGCTACGATTTTGGGTTTTGCAACAGGCTGGCATTGGAATATATAAAATTGAAAAGTTCAGAGGTAATAGGCATGAAGTTTGTAAATTATAATAACCGTTCAAGAATTCTATTGGTAGCCAAAAAGTCCTAAATCAAGTTTATACATTTTTAGCGATAGAGTTTTAGCTTAGGAGAGTTACAGAATAAGGCCGAAGACGGATCCTCAATAGCCCTGATTTTTTGATCATTATGTTTGGAGATAGATGCTCCAGGAAGTCATGGAAGGATTTGTCTCTAAACAAAAAAGTTACATATGTACACCTTTATATGCTAAAAGTCTGCAGAGACTTGGTTATACTCTAGGGTTAAATATTGTATATTTCAAGATTTTTAAACAATTTTGTATATACACGCCAATAAACTTAAAAAATAAATTAAAGAAGCCTTTTTATAGTTATTTTTTAATCTTAAAACGGACGCAGGATTTGTTTAGCTCTCTCTACAAGTTACATAAATATTATCATGAAAAGCAGAATCGGCAGATAAAGAGCAGAGCAGAGCAGATAAAGCTGAAGGGATCGGATTTTATATGTGGAATTATATCTGTGGACATTTGACAAAACGTCTTCTTTCTAAATCAACAACTTTTCAGTAGAGCAAAAAACAGTTAAAAAGGCTAATAGAAATTATTCCTTAGAAAATTAAAGAAATTTTGAACTTGGATATTATAGACAAATACTTAACGAACATTATGCGACATTTTTTTCCCCTCTAGAAGCAATTGTTTTCTTTAAAACGACAACAAATTAATTTTTGTTAAATAGATTTTAAAGAAAAAAATTAGCTTCCACCATACAAGTCGTTTTGTCAAAATTTTTGTGTGTTGATCTGGAAAATATATTTCGATTTTATTAAATAAAAAAATACTTCTATTTTTCCCTACAATATGCAAATAATTAAAAATTATAATTAAAATTAAATAAAATTTTTTATACACATTCAATTTTTCAAATTATGCTTAATTGTCCGAAAGAAGTCGTTTTGTCAAGTTGAAATTGGGGGAAAGTCTGAAAGAGGTCGATTAGTCAACTGCATGCATATCTTGAGTTCCAAAGGTCGTAGAAATACGGGGATTAGAGCAAAAGAAGGAAAAGGAAATTCTATATTTACTATAAAAATCTTGGAAAATTGTCTTACTTCGAGAGAAGACGTTTTTTCAAAATTCCACAAATATTAATGTACCATGTACTGTAATTACGTGAAATGAAAACTTAATAGCTTCGATAAAATTTAAATTTTCTGGAATTACCTACGAGTAATGATCTTTTAAAAGAAAGGAGACATAGTCTTTGCTTTATTTCTAAGAATTAAATTCCCGAAAATTTTTGAATTTTTATCGAGAAAAAGATCACATAGCACTTATTTTATTACCTGGCGACAATTAAAACGTTTTTAATCTAAATAACTGAAGCAGGTAGTGGATAGTGAGGGATGCTATATTACTCATGACTTAAACTGACAAATACATAGATATGCACATACATACATACATTATCGATTTTTCCAAATTTTGATTTAATTTGTCAAAATCAGGTAAATTTCAAAGGTATATAAGACACAAGGAAGTGTGTTCAGTTTTCAGTCTTAATTTGTTCTTTTATCAGTGTGCAAGGAGAGAAGTGTTAAAATACGTGCCTGTAAAACAAGTAAGTGTTAACGAAATTGTAATCTTTATTTATTGTCGATATTAATTAAAATTATTGTGAAGAGAGTGAAACAAATTTAACCATTACGATCGTTATTGCAACTTGCCTATAAATTGAACGACAGTAAAAGTGTTTTTTTTTTTTTTAAATGAACAGTTTTTTTTTTTATAATATGTTGTTATACAATATGATACGTTGTGTTAATTTCTATATACATATGTATATGAAAAACAATGCTAAACAAACAATATTATATAAAAAATTTCAACGTTTTTGCATTGTATTTGTTGATGGTCTACTTGTATGCTGAACAAATTAGACCGTTTTCATTCTAACTTCTATTACTTTTTTATTTAATTTAATTATCAATCTATCTATCTATATAAATGAAAATCAATGTTGTTCGTTAGCTAACGCATCAGTTGAGAACGGCTAAACCGATTTTGACGGTTTTTTCTTTGTAATGATTGTCGTGATCAAACTTAGGTTTGTCGAAAAGAAAATTTTGCCCCTCGCTTTTTTTTTTTTTTTTTTTTTTGATTTACCTAAAATCAGAAAGCGGCTCCATCGGGCTGATTTATTTTTATTTCAAATGTTTGTATTTATCCATTTTAAGTTTTCATCGAGAGAAAAATTTTCTAGGCCCACTTTTTTCAATTCACATCTAAATACTGACTTTTGTATATCTTTAGAACGGTCAGAGCTAAAGTTTCAGAATTGGGTCTGAATGACTTCATGGGTAAGGCAAATCATCAGTCAGAAAGTAGGCGAAATGGGACAAGTGAGCGTGACACCTCTCATACCAATTGAAATTTGATTTCTTTATACATACGTATCTTTAGAAGTGTTAACGCAAAAGTTTGGTGTGATTTATTTCGTGTTCATTGAAAATTAACGTGGTAGCTACCGGACAAACCAACTATTGAGTTCAGTATATCGAAATCAATAACAGTTAAATTTTTTTGAATTTAGTCTAAATTACTTCGTAGTCACTAAACATCATCAGTCGAAAAATGTGGTTAAATGATAGTGGTAGGTGTAGCGAAGCAGGGCGGGTTTAAGCTAGTTATAAATATAAAGAATCCGAATATACTTTAAATAACAATTCAACTCTACGGTAGTATATCCAAAACCCCTTTCAAATCCCATCTTTTATGTCTTATTTATGTATTATAAAAAACAAAATTATTATGTATGTGTGTGTATAATATATTAATGTATTTTTATTTGTTTTTCAGATAGTCTATAACCAAATGGGTAATATATTGATTAGAGACACGGCCTTTACGGAAGGGACGAAGATGAGCACAATCAATAAAATCTCGTCGTCAAATTTGTTACCCGAACTGTTAATATACATTTGCAAATATTTAGGACACACTGATTTGCAACAACTATGTTTGGTGCGCAAGCAGTGGCATGATATTTTGCATTTTAAATTCACCCAAAAATCTAAATTAGTCATTAATCCATGGAACATAGCAACGTTACGTAAAATCCTTCAAAATTATGATGAATACGGTCACAGATTACAATATTACAATATGGAAATACATAAACTAGAATCAAGTGATGATTTGCAACCGATTTTAAAATTATTGGGGTCAAAGATACGCACACTACACCTGTATGGATCCCCAGTTTTTGATATTTTAAATGATTATTTTCCAAACTTGGAAAAATTTAGTATCAGTGATATACGCATTATACGAAGCAACGTTTTGGTTTCATTTAATCTAGGAAAATTTAAAAAATTAAAATCTTTGGATATTAAAAGCCATACTATAAGTAATGACATAGTCAGCAAGTTTATGTGGGACCTAACTCAGAAAAACACCGTGAAAATAGAAGAGTTATGTGTGACTGTTTTGCGCGACCAGCAGGAAAATGTTATAAAAATTATGCAGCTGCATAGTGAAACACTTAAGCACTTAGAACTCTATTTTCGGGAACATATCGAATATGATTTGAATTGGAATGAGGCGTTTGCAATGTTGAAGCGTTTAGAGGTTGTAAAATTTAGTGGAGTGCACTCTGAGGTATGGTTAAGCGGAATAATACAATCAATCCCTAAAAACATACCATTACGACATTTCTGCTTAATATATGCTTCTCATCGGAACTGGATGGAATTATTAGCTAATAAATGGCCTGGGTCTTTGATAACCATGGAGTTGATAAGTTGTTATGCTTCAACTGATACGGATATTAAAAATCTGATTTATTTGCGTCATAGTCTGCGTAATTTAATCATTAAGAAATACCATGAAATTTCAGTCGACGGCTTATTACAGGGTATAGCTTCGGAAACGAATACTGTACTTAAAACATTGGTATATGAACGTCAGCGACATTATAGAAATAATGTAACAAGCATGCCATTATTAATTCAACGTGTGCCTTGTTTAACCAGTTTAAGTTTGAGTGATAATGGCTTTTCTGTTGATGATACTGTTGTCAGTTGTATCTTTCGCCATCTATTGCATTTACAGCATTTGAATTTAGACGGTTGTCCAATAATAACGGATAATGGCCTACTAGGTTTTGGTGCCAATCCTGCCCCCATTACTAATCTTAAAGGCTTACAATCACTGAGTTTATGTGGCAACAATGGAATTACAGACAAATCTCTTATCGAGTGCTTTAAGTGGATTGAATTACGCAAACTAACTCTTAATTATTGCAATCGCATCTCTTCCAAGGGCATTAGAGAAATGGTAAAAAATTGTCCTGCTTTGGAGCAATTATCACTTGAAAATTGTGTTTGGATAGATGATGATTCGAAACGGACTATAGCCAAAGGTTTCCCCAGACTAAGACTTCTCTAAGAAATATGGCGCAGTCCATATAAGGAGCTTAACTGGTTTTGTGTTTCAAAAAAATGCTTGAGAACTTCGCCTCATTGTTAGATTTATTTTGATCATAAGGAAAGAAAAAAACTGTTGTGTAAAATAGATTCTACATTATTTACATTATTTACCTTTATATGCATAATTACTATATAATATTTATTTTGTGATTACCCTGTCACTAGTTATAAGTCATTCATACTTTATAAATAATATGTAAGTTTATTAATGATTATTCAATAAAGTCTATTCATCTACATACATACTTACATGGTGTCAGTTGTCTTATAAAAAAAGTCAAAGTCATTGGAAAAATTAAAAAAAAACTAAATAAAAAACTTAATTTTTCTTAAACTTGAAGTCAGTGTTGAATCAAAAAAAAAAAAAGTATATATAAATGTTGAAATGAATTTTTCTAATGTGCTTTCTGTCACAACAACGATTGCACGGCTTAACCTTAATGAAAGTAATATGTCGGCTACTTGGAAAACGTGGAAGAATATAAGCACAGCAGACGGATCAAAGAAAAGTGGCATTATGTTGCACCACCTTGGACCAGAATGTTTGACAATTTTTTAATGTAAATCTTTTTTTGTTTTGGCAGATTTAGAAATGCCCATTCCTCATAATGTGTCAGAATTACAAAGATTTCTTGGTAATTTTATTTCAAATTTATCGTCTAAGAACAGACATCTTAGAGAATTGCTAAGAAAAGATGTACAGTGGCACTGGAAAAAAGTTCAAGACGACGAGTTTAGGGATTTAAAAAATGAAATCACAAGAATGCCTGTTTTAACTTATTTTGACCACCAAAAAGAATTGGTGTTGCTATTTTGCATAATAGGCAACCATCAGAATACGCGTCTGCCTCACTTACAAGTGCTTATGAAAATTATGCTCAAAGTAAAAAAAAGAGCTTTGTGCGATTATTTTTGGCCGCGTTAGTTTTCATCATTATACTTATGGTGTCAAAGTGTTTGTAGAGACAGATCAGAAACCACTAGTTTCGTTATTTGACAAACCTTTGCACAAAATTCCTGCAAGGCTTCAACCAAAGACTATAAATATATAAAGATGTTACACTCCCTACATTTTTATTTGAAAAAAATTTTGTTCATATTTAGAAGCGGGGGACAAGTATGTGGTCAGCAGAAAAAAAAACAATTCTCATGTTTTGCAAATGTTAATCATGAGAGCATATCTCTCAACAACAAAATCATACATGCATGCATACATATTTACAATATACATTTGGGAATTCAAATATAAAAACAAAATAAAAGAAACTGTTTTTACACATACATATGTACATATTAATATCATACATTAACCTTTAATTAGGCGCATTTAGAAAAGCATATAATTAGTCGTATGGTGTCCCAGAGTTTACTGCAAGTGTAAAGAAAAATGAGTATGTTTTGTTAAATTTTCAGTTATTTATTTTAATAATACATAAAAAACAAATAAATACAACATATTTTTCGTTTAAAAACAAATCCACCAACATTTGTTTAATTTTAATATTTCCTGACCCCAGGCGCCTAATTAAAGGTTAACAACGCAATCATATATGCGTATGCGTGTGTGTATTTATAATGCACATTGCCAAATCAAATAAAATAAATAATTTTTTTAAGAACACTTGGTTTCGTATAAAATAAACGCGCACTTAACCTAAGCCAAAGTCAATGTGATCGACTGTGCAATAGTAGGAGAAGAATACGTGATTTATTGTTGCACACATGGAATTATGTTGATCTGCACCGAACTATAACGTTATTACCTTCGAAGAATTCTCTTATAACTTACAACATATGAAATTAAAATAAAAAAACATTTTTTTCTTTCTTTGGCTATTATTTATTTTATTTGTATACCGCTGACATATTTAATGTTCCAAAATTTTAATCTTTTCGGTACTCGCTGATTTGAATTTATATGTTTATATTTTATAAACAAATTTACTAACATTTTTCAATTTTAATTTTTCCTGAACCCAGTCGTCTAATTAAAGGTTAACAACGCAATCATATATGCGTATATGTGTATACGTGTGTGTATTCATAATGCAAATTGGCAAATCAAAAAATGCGCAACTAACGTAAGCCAAAGTCAATGTGATCGACTGTGTACTTGTACGCCAAGAATATGTGCTTTATTGTTGCAGACATAGAATTATGTTGATTTGCACCGAATTATGATGTTATTGTCTTTGAAGAATTCTCATATATACTTACAATATGTGAAATTAAAATAAAAAAACAGTTTTTCATTCTTTGGTTATTAATTGTTTTATTTGTATACCGCTGACATATCGTCGCCCCGAAGTTATCAAATTTTGCACATGATCATGTGATGTTTATACCTATTGAGTTTAAAACAATCTTACAAGGTACAGAAAGATCTGAAGACATATATATATATATATATGTACTTATGAACATATAATGAAAATGAGATATATTAATGAAGATCCCGTTTGTTTTACATCCACCAATGTGCCAATAGAATTTACATACATACATACATAATTGGCCATTACACCCTGTTTCAGGATTACGGCCTAGCTTCTCGCAGCACTCATGTTGTGTGTGCCAATTTTTATACATGAGTACCATGAGCTAGAATGAACATTTAGCCGATATTTTGCTGAATATATAGCACAGCAAATAACTTACGTTAAATTTCGTTTGGATATAATTAAACCGTCAACAATTTTGTCATTTCCTTCCGAAATGTTTGTTCACACAATAAATTAAGAAAATGAATCGGACTTTAGTAATTTGTGTGCTCCATCGGACTTATTTTTCGAAGTTTGCACAATTTATATAAAAGTCTTCGAAAAAATATTTTTGGAAAACAAACTTATGAAAAACATAAAAAGATTTATTATTGATCAATGCGTAGATTGTACCAAAAATACTGTTTATTCCTTTCGGTTTGAGGATAACAACGTTTGTTACAACCATAGAATGAAGATGCTAAATTTACTTGTGCTTATATTATTACGAAATCATTTGACATGGGAAACATATAAATACAAATCAGCGAGTACCAAAAAGGTTAAAATTTTGGAACATTAAATATATCAGCGATATACAAATAAAATAAACAATAACCAAAGAAAGAAAAACTGTTTTTTATTTTAATTTCACGTGTTGTAAGTATACTTATTAAAGAATTCCTCAAAAATAATAACATTATAATTCGGTACAAATCAACATAATTCCATGTGTGCAACAAAAAAGCACATATTCTTGCCGTACAATTACACAGTCGATCACATTGACTTTGGCTTAGGTTAGTTGCGCGTTAATTTATACGAAAATAAGTGTTCTTCAAAAAATTATTTATTTTCTTTGATTTGGCAATGTGCAATATAAATGCACACACGTTTACACATGTATGGAGATATGATGTATATTGTAAATACACACACGTATTCATGCATATATGATTTCGTTGTTAATATATTTATATGTTTGTATTAATATAAATATGCTCTCTTCTCTGTATAAAACCGGTTTCTTTTAGTTTGTTTTTATATTTTTTATACGTTGGTAATACACACATGTACACACATGAGAGATGAAAATAAGTTCTCTAAGAAGAATAAGCTCTCTTTTAGTTTTGCTTTTGTAAGTGGAAGTAGCGCTACGGCCATCACTAAAATTTGGAGCTAGCAGTTCATTGTATGGCAGTGTGACATCTTTATATATTTATAGTCTTTGCTTCAACCATATGATCTGACAGTTGCCTATAAACCTCGCAAATATTTGTATATAGCTGACACATTGTCCACAAGTCCGTTGAGAACAACTACCCTGGAAAATTTTGATGATAATGTCAATCGGCATTATAATTTTCTTAAGTCTCACCTTGAAATGCCCTTTATAAATATATGTATGTAAGTAATATTAAACAACTTGTGGAAAATGTTAAAATTTTTGGAAATGGATGGTATAAATATAAAGGACAAATTGATAGAGAAATTATGCCTTATTTTAAAATAAGAAATGAAATTCAAAAAGTTTTGATGGCAGTTAAAAGCACATTTTCTCAAGAACATATTCCCAAGTTTTTATCACACAGCATGGAAAACGTTTCCAACGAACAACGAATATTAGCAACAGTACTGTAGGGACAAAAGTCCAATATATTAAAGTTCATTTGAGGGCAATTGTAGCCTTATTAGGCTGAAGGCTATATTAGTTTTGATGTTTACTATGTTATTTGGAAATGCTAAGGAAATAATACAACTGGTAACAGTCTATTAGCCAAAGTCATCACACAGAATATTTAGTATGTATAATTTACATACATAGTTGGCTATTACAACCCTGTGTAATGTACTGGGACCTACAGTTTAAAGTCGTATCCGAACGACAGATTTGAGATGGTTTTTCAAGGCAATCAATTACCCCCAGAGCTTTCGCCAGAAGACTGCTCAGAGGTAGTCGCCGAAAGAAACAATTTTTTCATATTAATTTTTTTTTTCAAGCTGTTACAGGTGAGATTTGAACCTATCGCTATCGTCTTAGTAAGCCAACACACTAACCACTAGATTACGTATAATCTACGAGGAATTTTATATGCTTTGGCCAATCTGATTCTTAAATACAACTGTCGGTCATGGATATTTTATTTTTTTTTTAATTGAGACTCAGGGATAAACCCATACTAAATGCATCGCATTGAATTGTAATTTTTGGAAAGGACAATATAGAGCATATATATTTTTTCTTATATTATTATTAAGCGCCTTAGGAATGAGACAAATTTCTGTGAATTGATCATTCAAAGGCCGGTGTTATACCTTCACCCTTGAATGATCAACAGCAATTGCCTCGTCATTGCATGTTGATTGTGTGGTGAGTGTCTTTGCTAAGTGGTTTAGCTATTATCTGCTACATCCCAATAGGTGGCGCTTTTCTTCTGATCATTCTTTTTTTTATTTTTTGTTGACATAATCTCCTTACTAAATGCAGTTTAAAATGTTTACTATTTTAAATACAAACAAAAGCAATAAATTTTTTTTTTTAATTTACAATTTTTTCCATAATAAAAAAGAAAAGCTTTAGTAGCTCGGTATGATATGAAAAATTTGCAAGAAATTGCAAATTTTTTTATTGAAATATGCAATATGAACTTACAAAAGAGAGTCAAAACATAAACAAATGGAGGACAATTTCTTACTGAGTTCACCAGCATTTAGCAAAGCAAAGTACAAATTTGAAGTTCCTTAACTTCTGTCAGATTAGTTTTTCTAATAAATTGTTTCAATTCGTAGCCCTTCTGGTTTTTGTAGATTGAGTGTATTGCCTCTCAAAGTGAAATAATTCTCAGTATTCCGATAAGGGTATCCGGAAATTAATTCTAACAGTTTGTATGAAAAAAGTACAAAAACTGACATTTATCTAATTAAATTTTAATAATATTATTGCAAAAGAAATCAACACACAGTAAATTGTTCGTTTACACTCAGACTATTACTTTTGTCTAGAACTGTGATCATCAGTTACAAAAAGATATCAAAAACCATTAGTAGAAAAGGAAAAGTTTCTTCCCGCTCAGATATTTGTATTTTATATTTAAAATTTTATCCTATTCCGCTTTAAACTGTCATCGGAGTTCATAATACAAATTGACGCAATTTGTACACTAGAACAGCTTTGTCGATATTTACACTTCCATGCAAAGCAGCTACATTTGTTAAGGCCTATTTAGCCAAACGTAGAATTCGTAAATGTAGCGTAAACGTAAATGTAGCGTAAACGTAAATATAGTTGCACTTATCCAAACGTAAAAACGTGTCAGCTGTTTTGGTCATACATAAACATTAAGATGGCAATTCAGTTTGTTACTTTTTTTTGATTGTTTGAAAAAGTACGGAAATATGTGCACATTATGCGAAAAAAGTACGAAAATTATTTAAATGGTAATTGTTTAAACTTTTATATTTAAATTTTAATAATATTTGAAGCATAAGGTATCTTAAATAAAAATTCTTTTATTTTTCTATACATATATGAACATATCGTCGATGGAATTAAAGAATGCTGTAACAGACAAAAAATCGAAAATACGTTTTTTGCATCATTTTTATTAAGAAAAAAACACGCGTCGATTGGTCCTGGTCTCAGACTTCTACGATGAAAATAAAATCACTTACGCCGTTTGCCTTTTGAAAAATACCAGTGTCTTTGTTCTACATTCATAAAGGTTTTTTGGCTCTGGTGAACATTTACGGTTTTGTCAGTTACACCGTTCTTTATTTCCATCGACGATATTATTGTGTATGTCCAATATATACATGTATGTAATGTACGAGTATTATAAACTTAAATATATGTAAATATAAACTTAAATAAACTTTTTCCGAGCTTAAGGTCTTTTTATATTAATATTAAATATTTATTTGTTTTCAATATTTCGCTGCCCCTTCGTGTAGCGTCTTCAGGAATTATTATTAGTTAAAATAATAAAATTTGTTAAAATAAATTTGTTATTTGTGAAAATAATAATTCCTGAAGACGCTACACGAAGGGGCAGCGAAATATTGAAAACAAATAAATATTTAATATTAATATAAAAAGACCTTAAGCTCGGAAAAAGAGATTTATTATTATTTAAAAAAAGAGGTCAATAAAGTTATTATATTATTATAAACTTAATATAAATAAAATAAATTTTTTGCCGAAGCTACATAAAGAAGTAGCGAAATATCGATAAAAAATAAAGAAACTCGTATTAAAAAGTATCCTTGGCTTGGATAGTTATTAATATTTAATTAAAAAGTCGAAAAACCAGAGTAATAGAATAACTTTTATATGCAATTAAATTATAATTCTGGTTTTCCACTTACATACATATATTACTACAATGTTTTGTGGTTATAGGTACATATATATTATGTATATTATATACATATATTTTACGTATATGTTATATATATGTTGAAACACTATATTTATTTAATATATATGTACGTACCAAAATATGTAAGTACCAAAAAAATAAAGAGTAAAATTACCCCCATATTGTTCCAATCACAAACAGCCGAACACTGCTTGGCAAATTTTACGTAAAGTTACGTAGAATCAAAGAATATAAATCATATAGAATGCGCATCTCAACACTTATCCAAATATTTTGTTAACATTTTTTCCGACGCGGGAAGGAAGGGCAAAAGGCAAAACAAAAGAAAAGAGCGTAACAAAACAAGAGAAACCAAAGAGAAACTAATGTCATAGTGTATGCACTGTGCTAATGTGTGTTTTATTTCTTTTGCATTGTTGTTTAGTTTTTTTCGTTCAGCCACAGCACATACAGTGACGAAACTCCAACAACTATAACAAGAACATCACACAGCAAGATAGCCACAACAAAATTTTTGCACACACAACATCACAGTGTATAAGACGATAGCCACAACAAAATTTTTACTTCGTGTTTTTTTTTGCTTAAGTACAGGAACGGTTTCATGCTAACAACAATATTCACATACAATACAATTTATGTGTTTGTGTTTCTTATTCATTGTGAACTGTTTTCGTTTTTTAAATTTTAAAACTTAGAGAATAATATTGTTGGTTCAAATATTTTTGTGTAGTAAAGAATACAGTGCTCCGATACGACTTTATAAGCTAGTGTAGGGCAAAGCATATTTAATTTGTAGTTGCGCGACGGAAAATACATTAATCTACATCGAATATATAGCGCCCTATTTAATATCGTTATAAAAGTGTAGTTAAAAATATGTTTTATTATTATTATTATTATTTATTTAAGATCAACAAGTATTCTTATGTTTATTTGAAATAAAAGGTTAACTAAACCAAAAAATGTAATTCCAAAAATATAAAAAAACAAGTATATATTCATTAATGACAAATTTTCGAATGATAAATTAATGATTTTTCAATTATTTATAAGAAAATTCTATTATTACTTTTAATTTATATATGTATGTATGAATTATATATATCTTCTAATATATAAAATTCTCATGTCGCGGTGTTTGTTGCCAAACTCCTCCTAAGTTACTCGACCGATTTTCATGAAATTTTGTGTGCATATCGGGTAGGTCTGAGAATCGGCTAACATCTATTTTTCATACCCGTAAATGCTAAACTGACCCGCCCCAAGGGAAAATTTATGCCTCACCTAAATAACGTACTGACTTCGTTGAAATTTTAAGCTAGATAGATCATCTAGATAGATCAGCATATATGATTTACGTTTTTTTTTAAATACTCAGAGGGGGCGGTGCAAGGGCTACTTTTCCTATCCCCAACCAACAAACTAATTTTGATTAAATTTTATTTATTATTAAATTACAAAACTTTAGATTAAAAAATGTAAATTTTCACACCTATTTTTTATACCCCTAAATGTAAAGGTACCCGCCCCAAGGGAAATTTATGCCTCACCTAAATAACGTACCGACGTTGATGAAATTTTTAGATAATATATATCTGTGTACCGTAGAACACATATGGTTGATGTTTTTTTTTATTAAGTGGTACTCAGAGGGGACAATACAGGGGATATTTCTCCTTATAGCCAACTATCAAACTGAAGTACAGAAAATGGCGGATAATCATTTATTAAAATTATAAGTAACGCAGACATTGATTGCTCATATCAAGGTTGACTTTTGCAGTTCGGTGAAGATTATCAAATATATTTGAAATAAAAAAATGTTTCCTAGAGCAAATTTATATGGCAAAACAACGTTTGCCGGACAGCTAGTGTACGTACATATACATTTTTAAAAGAAAAGACACTTTAATTTTTTTATGTTAAAAATAAATAATAAATAAATAATAATCAAGATTAAAATTATTTCTTACTTTATACTTCAAAGCATCAAAAAGTATTTTGAGGATTTTCATCTCCATGAAAAGGCTAATAAAGTTAATTTTTTTAAAGATTATTTATTGGATAAAATATCTAATTTTCTTTTTTTGGAACTTCCTTTTTCTGTAGTCCAAGAGCAATGTTTCCGAAGGAGAACCAATAATAGAAAGTCCAATACCTCTATTCTGTGTTGAGAACAAGTGTCGGCAAACCACTCTGGGGTCATTCGTTTACATGACTCAATAATAAAAGATTTTGTACCAATTTTTCGCGGTTCAGATTTAAAGACAGAAAAAGTGTTCTAATTTGTCTTGATTGAGGGACTTTGTCATTAAGAAATATAAATCACCACCTTCCCTTAAAATTTCATTTGTTAACATAAGAATTGAATTTAGGGTGAGTTTCATTTTATTTGAAAAGAAAATACGCTTGTTTTGATCTACAAACTCCACCTTTTTTAAATATTCTAAAAAGAACTGAATATATTAATATACTTCATTGTTAATCTGAATTGCAGATCTGTAGCAATTATCTCGATAAAGGGAGCCACTATTAAGACAATCAAAAATTTTGCCATTTTTCCCATAAACTGAGCTGTTGATAAAGCCAATTCTGCGGAACATGTCTTAAATTTTGTGGTTTCAGACGTTGTTTTAATAGCAGCAGAAACATACCTGCTGAAAATTTGTGTGGCAAATACTACAAGCATTTTTCAAAATTGTTAGGAAACATATGTTGCCGTGTTAGTTTTGGGCACATTTTTGTTTTTGCATTTGCTTCCATTTCTTACAATTTCCTAATTACCTGAAAGCTTGCCGTCCCATCCGGGGTTTTTATGTCACATTTCAGCCACCCATTCCGCAAAGATTTAATTGAGTGTGGGAAATCATAAAGGCAAAAAACATTTTGATCGCTTAATTCAAAAAACGGTTTTTTAGTAGATACTTTAAGATTGGAAAATCATTTTCGGTTAGTCGAGCCTTCATCACATATAAGGGCATAAACATTAATACCAATGCTTTTTATAATATTTACATTTACTGTAACAATTTCACTTAAAGAATCTGCAGATAAACCATTTTGGGAAGTAAAATAATTTAGAATGATAGCTAAATGGATGCAAGCAAAAAACATATTTTAATATTTCATAATGTCTTTAAATCTGAACCTCAAAAAATTGGTATAAAATCTTTTATTATTGAGTCATGTAAACGAATCACCCCAGAGTGGTTTGCCAACACTTGTTCTCAACACAGAATAGAGGTATTGGATTTGCTGCTCCTTCGAAAGCATTGCTCTTGGAATACAGAAAAAGGAAGTTCCAAAAATAGATATTCTATCCAATAAATAATTTTTAAAAAAGTAACCTTATTAGCCTTTTTATGGAAATGAAAATCCTCAAAATATACTTTTTGATGCTTCAAAGTAAAAACTAAAAAAAAACTTCTAAAAATGAATATATACATACAGTTATATATTTTAAACATACATAAATTAAAAATAAAATTTTTTCAATTTTCTTATAATTGAAAAATCATCAATTTATCATTCGAAAATTTGTCATTAATGAATATATATTTGTTTTTTTTTAATATTTTTGGAATTACATTTTTTGGTTTAGTTAACCTTTTATTTCAAATAAACATAAGAATACTTGTTGATCTTAAATAAATAATAATAATAATAAAACATATTCTTAACTACACTTTTATAACGATATTAAATAGGGCGCTATATATTCGATGTAGATTAATGTATTTTCCGTCGCGCAACTACAAATTACATATGCTTTGCCCTACACTAGCTTATAAAGTCGTATCGGAGCACTGTATTCTTTAATACACAAAAATATTTGAACTAACAACATTATTCTCTAAGTTTTAAAATTTAAAAAACGAAAACAGCTCACAATGAATAAGACACACACACACATAAATTGTATTGTATGTGAATATTGTTGTTAGCATGAAACCGTTTCTGTTTTAAGCAAAAAAAAAGACACGAAGTAAAAATTTTGTTGTGGCTATCGTCTTATACACTGTGATGTTGTGTGTGCAAAGTAAGAGAATAAACGAATTCTCTTTGCTAAGTAAGAGAGTAACAATTCTTTTTGCGGGTTCCAACATTACGACCCGCCATAAGAAATTTTACTTGTACGTGATGCACATTCTATATGATTTATATTCTTTGGTAGAATTCTATTTTCAATAGGTTGCTACGATACGTTTACGTTACTCTACGCTTGAGTAACCACTTGTATAGCTTTTCATATAACAGAAACGATCAGCTGACACGACTACATTTACGGGTTTACGTTTGGTTTTGCACTGCAATACTGTCTACCTCTTCAGTTTATTACTCTCGCAATTCTTTATAATAAAAGTACTCGAACCAGCGTTGCCACTATTGGTAGAATTCTACCAAAACTGGTAGAAAATTTTTCGTTTGGTAGGATGGTAGGCTGAATATGATTTTGGTAGATTTTAGCAGAAACTAAAAAAAATCTTCATAAGGAATTTCAGTCGGAAAGTTCAAGATTGGCGTATTTATATTCAAGCATAAAATCTAACTTTTTGCTCATATTAGGCAATTTTATCAAAACATATTTAATACACAACACTGAAACTGATTTTAAAATTAATAAAATTAATAATGTTTCAAAAATTTTTATCGGTACAAAAGCCGAAATGTATACTACTAAAAATCTTAATCAAGTTTCTGATGTTAAACATGGAATTTTGAAATTTTACATTGAATTACTAAACCAAATCAATGCTAGATTTTATTTTAATCGAGAAGATTTTAAATTGTTACAAATAATTGCTTCTGAGAAAGTGTTGTCAAAAGAAGACTTGGTTATATTGTTCCTTGTTTTAAAATTTTCTAATCTTATAGACTGTGATCCTGATATTATTATGTTGCGATTAAGAGAAACAAATCTTTCAACGGAATTAAACATTGAATTATTTTGGGCTGAAGTTAGTTCAATTAGAAACGGTTTAAATGAGAAAAATTTTATTGAATTAAACAACTTTGTTTTTAATTTACTTTCTCTTCCGCATAGTTCTTCAGCAGCTGAACGCAAATTGTCAACACTTTCCTTAGTCAAAACCAAATTGAGAAACAAACTCGAAATAAATATAATTAATAATATAATGCTCTGTAAAGAGCTTGTAAAAGCTAATGATGGTCGCTATGTGTGGTCAGCAAAAATTTAAATTTTTATACCTACATATCCATTTAGATTATTTTTAAAAAATCTAATTGTTTTTTTTTTAAATTTCTTGTATTTATAAATATTTATTTATAAATTATTTATAAATTTTCGATTTTATTGTTTTGAAATTGAATTGTTTTTGTTATATTTGTATTTTTTATTATATGTATTTTTGAAGAACTGAATTCTTTTCGTTATATTTTTTATTTTTGGTTATTTATATGTTCATGTAAAGGTGTTAATAAAAATTGTTTTCCATCTCAACAATGTGTTCTTAAATGGTTTTTAAATAAAAATGGTTTTTGGTAGATTTTGATTCATTTTGGTGGATTTTGAAAGAAATTTTGGTAGAATTCAAATTTTTCCAGTGGCAACACTGACTGTGATGTTGTGTGTGCAAAGTAAGAGAATAAACGAATTCTCTTTGCTAAGCAAGAGAGTAACAATTCTTTTTGCGGGTTCCAACATTACGACCCGCCATAAGAAATTTTACTTGTACGTGATGCACATTCTATATGATTTATATTCTTTGGTAGTACTCTGTTCTTGCTGCGAAAAACATGTGAAATCTACATATCAACATTTTTTCTAACTGCAACAAGTTTCTGTCAACATTTTGATTCATGTACGGAACAACATAGTCAACATTTCTTTCGAACGAAATAAAATTAATTTACACCAGCCCACAATAATTTTTTTTATTATAATAAGCAGGATTTTATAATAAAGTTTTTACTGTTGATATAGCTTTGGTGTTGGGTTGTTTAGAGTTATATTGGATATTCGAATTAGTATAGGCTCTCTTTTAAAATTTCTGTATATAAAATGCATGATATATCATTATAATTTCAACTCACTGCACAGCAGCTGGACTGTTAAGGATTGCAGGTCTTAAAAAGAAGAACTGAAAAACTAAAATACATGTAGATTCTGAGCCCCAAATCAGAGTTAAATCAGTTCTTGTCAAAAGCAACAAAAAAATTTTATTTTGTTGAACTGTGTTATTTGTTGCGAAAATAGGTGGTGCATGCTTTTAGGGATATATGTTAAATGTAAAAATTTTTTAATGGAAAAATAAATGTAGCTAAACTTTTTTCACAAAATTGAACTCAATACCAGGGGGTTAATTCTGTCAGTCGATTACGATCGAATTCTTACTCGTATGTACGAGTTTTTTACTTTTCGGATTCTATGAGTCGTTATCGAATAACATGTATCGAAATTTCTAATGATGCCATTCGATAGCGAATGGTTGTTCGAATGCAGTCTTGCGAGTTTTTACTCGCAAACAAAAAGCCATTCGAATTAACGTTTTTCTATATACATACATAAGTAAAGACAAAAAATAAACATGTAAGTTAATTTTTTTTTTAATTTCTTCAAATTATAAAATACATTTCAGGTCAAAAATAAATTATGCACAAAGAAATTCTAGGAAATTTCATGGCATAACTTACGGACTTGGCAAAGAACATATTGCCGAATACTTACCAAGGAAAGGCAAGACTTTACCATCTTTGGGAACAAATAGCGTTAAAATTGAATGCTTCTAGTCCACCAATACGAATTTAAATAAAAAAATATGAATTTAAATCAATTTTTAGTTCCTACATAAACTTATTTTATTATTTTCGCGGATTTTTTTTCCAATATTTGTTGTGTTGGTTTCAGCGTCATACTCTGTTTAATTTATTATTTCTTGTGGTGTTTGATATACATTCTCGTAATAAGGAACTTTGGAGATACATAATACCAAAGAATATAAATCATATAGAATGTGCATCACGTACAAGTAAAATTTCTTATGGCGGGTCGTAATGTTGGAACCCGCAAAAAGCAAAGAGAATTCGTTTACTCTCTTACTTTGCACACACAACATCACAGTGTATAAGACGATAGCCACAACAAAATTTTTACTTCGTGTCTCTTTTTTTGCTTAAGTACAGAAACGGTTTCATGCTAACAACAACAATATTCACATACAATACAATTTATGTGTTTGTGTGTCTTATTCATTGTGAGCTGTTTTCGTTTTTAAATTTTAAAACTTAGAGAATAATGTTGTTGGTTCAAATATTTTTGTGTAATAAAGAATACAGTGCTCCGATACGACTATAAATGCTAGTGTAGGGCAAAGCATATTTAATTTGTAGTTGCGCGAAGGAAAATACATTAATCTACATCGAATATATGGCGCCCTATTTAATATCGTAATAAGAGTGTAGTTAGATATATATTTTTTTATTATTATTTATTTAAGCTCAACAATTAATTTTATATTTATTTGAAATAAAAGGTTAACTAAACCAAAGAATGTAATTCCAAAAATATTAAAAAGAATAAGTACATATACATATGTATATTCATTAATGACAAATTTTCGAATGATAAATTGATGATTTTTCAATTATAAGAAACTTCTATTTTTATTTTTAATTTATATACATTTTCAAAACAAAAGACACTAAAATTTTTTTTATGTTAAAAATAAATAATAAATAAATAATAATCAAGATTAAAATTATTTCTTATTTTATACTTCAAAGCATCAAAAAGTATGTAAGTTAATTTATTTCTCAACTATCCTCTTGATATTTTTTTCCAACTTAAACAATTGTTTTTTTATCTTTTTCGTCGATATTATTTATATTTTGGTTTATTATATTTTATATTAAAATGAATTTATGAAATTAAATAGAATGCGATCTTGAGTCTAGTCAATATAACAATGAATATATTTTTTAAAAAATTTTGAAATATCAATATACAAATTTTCAATGAAACAATAATTATAAAAAAGTTTTAAAACAAAATAAATTACAGTAAACAATAAAAGTATTCTGTGTTCTATGATATATATATATATATATATATTATAATTTTCCTACTATGTAGGCTTGAATCTGTTTCTGAAACAATAATTTAAGACTCCAAGAAGTTCACATTATTATCCCGTTAACTTGTATATTTTGTGGATTTTCATCCCCATAAAAAGGCTAATAAAGCCACTCTTTTTAAAGATTATTTATTGGATAAAATATCTAAATATCTAAATTCAATGTTTTCGAAGGAGTACCAATAATAGAAGATCCAATACCTCTATTCTGTGTTGAGAACAAGTGTCGGCAAACTACTCTGGGGTCATTCGTTTACATTACTCAATAATAAAAGATTTTATACCAATTTTTTGCGGTTCAGACATTATGAAACATTAAGATGTGTTTTTCGCTTGCATCCATTAGTTTATCTGATGGGGCAGCTAAATTTCCAAAATCTGTTAGCGATTGATAATTTTTATAACATATGAAAAGCTCGCTTGGGGCTGTTAGAACTTCAGCATTTTTCTCAATTCCGCACTACACTTTTCGCACTGTAAATTTGGAGTGACTTTAAATGCTATGTATCCAACAAAGTATCTCATCGACACAAGTTCGAAATTTATAGCTGCAGAATTATGGATAACATCTTCCAAATAATAATCTGCATATATATTGCTGTCGAAATCAACGTCATCAATTTTATTGTAACTTGGTTCTCTATGTTCAATATATAAATCTGCTTCAAAGTTTGCATCAACTTGCGTTATCTCGTCTTGTAAATGCAGACAATTGCTGGACGAACTTGACTGAATTATTTTAGTTACCATTAATTTTGCCAAAATGTTATTCAATTCGGCTACGGAAGGGTTGTTATTGTTGCCACCTTTTTGCCGTAATACAGAAAAAGTGTTTTCTAATTTGTCTTGATTGAGGGACTTTGTCACTAAGAAATATAAATCACCACCTTCCCTTAAAATTTCATTTGTTAACATAAGAATTGAATTTAGGGTGAGATACATTTTATTTGAAAAGAAAATACGCTTGTTTTGATCTACAAACTCCACCTTTTTTAAATATTCTAAAAAGAACTGAATATATTTATATACTTCATTGTTAATGTGAATTGCAGATCTGTAGCAATTATCTCGATAAAGGGAGCCACTATTAAGACAATCAAAAATTTTGCCATTTTTTCCATAAACTGAGCTGTTGATAAAGCCAATTCTGCGGAACATGTCTTAAATTTTGTGGTTTCAGACGTTGTTTTAATAGCAGCAGAAACAAGCCTGCTGAAAATTTGTGTGGCAAATACTACAAGCATTTTTCAAAAGTGTTAGGAAATATATGTTGCCGTGTTAGTTTTGGGCACATTTTTGTTTTTGCATTTGCTTCCATTTCTTACAATTCCCTAATTACCTGAAAGCTTGCAGTCCCATCCCGGGTTTTTATGTCACATTTCAGCCACCCATTCCGCAAAGATTTAATTGAGTGTGGGATATCATAAAGGCAAAAAACATTTTGATCGCTTATTTCAAAAAACGGTTTTTTAGCAGATACTTTAAGATTGGAAAATCATTTTCGGTTAGTCGAGCCTTCATCACATATAAGGACATAAACATTAATACCAATGCTTTTTAAAATATTTACATTTACTGTAACAATTTCACTTAAAGAATCTGCAGATAAACCATTTTGGGAAGTAAAATAATTTAGAATGATAGCTAAATGGATGCAAGCAAAAAACACATTTTAATATTTCATAATGTCTTTAAATCTGAACCTCAAAAAATTAGTATAAAATCTTTTATTATTGAGTCATGTAAACGAATCACCCCAGAGTGGTTTGCCAACACTTGTTCTCAACACAGAATAGAGGTATTGGATTTGCTGCTCCTTCGAAAGCATTGCTCTTGGACTACAGAAAACGGAAGTTCCAAAAATAGATATTCTATCCAATAAATAATTTTTAAAAAAGTAACCTTATTAGCCTTTTTATGGAGATGAAAATCCTCAAAATATACTTTTTGATGCTTCAAAGTAAAAACTAAGAAATAATTTTAATTTTGATTATTATTTATTTATTCTTAACATAAAAAATTGAGGTATCTTTTCTTCTAAAAATGAATATATATATATACAGTTATATATTTTAAACATACATAAATTAAAAATAAAATTTTTTCAATTTTCTTATAATTGAAAAATCATCAATTTATCATTCGAAAATTTGTCATTAATGAATATATATTTGTTTTTTTTAATATTTTTGGAATTACATTTTTTGGTTTAGTTAACCTTTTATTTCAAATAAACATAAGAATACTTGTTGATCTTAAATAAATAATAATAAAACATATTCTTAACTACACTTTTATAACGATATTAAATAGGGCGCTATATATTCGATGTAGATTAATGTCTTTTCCGTCGCGCAACTACAAATTACATATGCTTTGCCCTACACTAGCTTACATAGTCGTATCGGAGCACTGTATTCTTTAATACACAAAAATATTTGAACCAACAACATTATTCTCTAAGTTTTAAAATTTAAAAAACGAAAACAGCTCACAATGAATAAGACACACACACACATAAATTGTATTGTATGTGAATATTGTTGTTAGCATGAAACCGTTTCTGTACTTAAGCAAAAAAAAAAGACACGAAGTAAAAATTTTGTTGTGGCTATCGTCTTATACACTGTGATCAGCGTTGCCACTATTGGTAGAATTCTACCAAAACTGGTAGAAAATTTTTCGTTTGGTAGGATGGTAGGCTGAATATGATTTTGGTAGATTTTAGCAGAAACTAAAAAAAATCTTCATAAGGAATTTCAGTCGGAAAGTTCAAGATTGGCGTATTTATATTCAAGCATAAAATCTAACTTTTTGCTCATATTAGGCAATTTTATCAAAACATATTTAATACACAACACAATACAAAAGCCGAAATGTATACTACTAAAAATCTTAATCAAGTTTCTGATGTTAAACATGGAATTTTGAAATTTTACATTGAATTACTAAACCAAATCAATGCTAGATTTTATTTTAATCGAGAAGATTTTAAATTGTTACAAATAATTGCTTCTGAGAAAGTGTTGTCAAAAGAAGACTTGGTTATATTGTTCCTTGTTTTAAAATTTTCTAATCTTATAGACTGTGATCCTGATATTATTATGTTGCGATTAAGAGAAACAAATCTTTCAACGGAATTAAACATTGAATTATTTTGGGCTGAAGTTAGTTCAATTAGAAACGGTTTAAATGAGAAAAATTTTATTGAATTAAACAACTTTGTTTTTAATTTACTTTCTCTTCCGCATAGTTCTTCAGCAGCTGAACGCAAATTGTCAACACTTTCCTTAGTCAAAACCAAATTGAGAAACAAACTCGAAATAAATATAATTAATAATATAATGCTCTGTAAAGAGCTTGTAAAAGCTAATGATGGTCGCTATGTGTGGTCAGCAAAAATTTAAATTTTTATACCTACATATCCATTTAGATTATTTTTAAAAAATCTAATTGTTTTTTTTTTAAATTTCTTGTATTTATAAATATTTATTTATAAATTATTTATAAATTTTCGATTTTATTGTTTTGAAATTGAATTGTTTTTGTTATATTTGTATTTTTTATTATATGTATTTTTGAAGAACTGAATTCTTTTCGTTATATTTTTTATTTTTGGTTATTTATATGTTCATGTAAAGGTGTTAATAAAAATTGTTTTCCATCTCAACAATGTGTTCTTAAATGGTTTTTAAATAAAAATGGTTTTTGGTAGATTTTGATTCATTTTGGTGGATTTTGAAAGAAATTTTGGTAGAATTCAAATTTTTCCAGTGGCAACACTGACTCGAACATACATCATTTGATTTTTGCTCCTACACGTTAAAGAGCCTAACTTATTCGCTTTTCTCTCTCTTTATTTTGAGTGAATATTATAAATTGTAGTTGAATTTGGTATTCAATGTTGTGCAATTTTGTTGTAAAAACTAGGTTTATTTATGGTGGTTGAATTCTACCAAAGAATATAAATCATATAGAATGCGCATCTCAACACTTATCCAAATATTTTGTCAAAATTTTTTCAGACGCGGGAAGGAAGGGCAAAAGGCAAAACAAAAGAAAAGAGCGTAACAAAATAAGAGAAACTAATGTCACAGTGTATGCACTGTGCTAATGTGTGTTTTAAACTCCAACAACTATAACAAGAACATCACACAGCAAGATAGCCACAACAAAATTTTTGCACACACAACATCACAGTGTATAAGACGATAGCCACTACAAAATTTTTACTTCGTGTTTTTTTTTTTTTGCTTAAGTACAGAAACGGTTTCATGCTAACAACAATATTCACATACAATACAATTTATGTGTTTGTGTTTCTTATTCATTGTGAGCTGTTTTCGTTTTTTAAATTTTAAAACTTAGAGAATATTGTTGTTGGTTCAAATATTTTTGTGTATTAAAGAATACAGTGCTCCGATACAACTATGTAAGCTAGTGTAGGGCAAAGCATATTTAATTTGTAGTTGCGCGAAGGAAAATACATTAATCTACATCGAATATATAGCGCCCTATTTAATATCGTAATAAAAGTGTAGTTAGAAATATATTTTATTATTATTATTTATTTAAGCTCAACAATTGATTTTATATTTATTTGAAATAAAAGGTTAACTAAACCAAAAAATGTAATTCCAAAAATATAAAAAAACAAGTATATATTCATTAATGACAAATTTTCGAATGATAAATTGATGATTTTTCAATTATTTATAAGAAAATTCTATTTTTATTTTTAATTTATATATGTATGTATGAATTATATATATGTACGTATATATACATTTTTAAAAGAAAAGACACTTTAATTTTTTTATGTTAAAAATAAATAATAAATAAATAATAATCAAGATTAAAATTATTTCTTACTTTATACTTCAAAGCATCAAAAAGTATGTATATTTTGAGGATTTTCATCTCCATAAAAAGGCTAATAAAGTTATTTTTTTTTAAAGATTATTTATTGGATAAAATATCTAATTTTCTTTTTTGGAACTTCCTTTTTCTGTAGTCCAAGAGCAATGTTTCCGAAGGAGAACCAATAATAGAAAGTCCAATACCTCTATTCTGTGTTGAGAACAAGTGTCGGCAAACCACTCTGGGGTCATTCGTTTACATGACTCAATAATAAAAGATTTTGTACCAATTTTTCGCGGTTCAGATTTAAAGACAGAAAAAGTGTTCTAATTTGTCTTGATTGATGGATTTTGTCATTAAGAAATATAAATCACCACCTTCCCTTAAAATTTCATTTGTTAACATAAGAATTGAATTTAGGGTGAGTTTCATTTTATTTGAAAAGAAAATACGCTTGTTTTGATCTACAAACTCCACCTTTTTTAAATATTCTAAAAAGAACTGAATATATTAATATACTTCATTGTTAATCTGAATTGCAGATCTGTAGCAATTATCTCGATAAAGGGAGCCACTATTAAGACTATCAAAAATTTTGCCATTTTTTCCATAAACTGAGCTGTTGATAAAGCCAATTCTGCGGAACATGTCTTAAATTTTGTGGTTTCAGACGTTGTTTTAATAGCAGCAGAAACAAGCCTGCTGAAAATTTGTGTGGCAAATACTACAAGCGTTTTTCAAAAGTGTTAGGAAACATATGTTGCCGTGTTAGTTTTGGGCACATTTTTGTTTTTGCATTTGCTTCCATTTCTTACAATTCCCTAATCACCTGAAAGCTTGCCGTCCCATCCCGGGTTTTTATGTCACATTTCAGCCACCCATTCCGCAAAGATTTAATTGAGTGTGGGAAATCATAAAGGCAAAAAACATTTTGATCGCTTAATTCAAAAAACGGTTTTTTAGCAGATACTTTAAGATTGGAAAATCATTTTCGGTTAGTCGAGCCTTCATCACATATAAGGGCATAAACATTAATACCAATGCTTTTTAAAATATTTACATTTACTGTAACAATTTCACTTAAAGAATCTGCAGATAAACCATTTTGGGAAGTAAAATAATTTAGAATGATAGCTAAATGGATGCAAGCAAAAAACACATTTTAATATTTCATAATGTCTTTAAATCTGAACTTCAAAAAATTGGTATAAAATCTTTTATTATTGAGTCATGTAAACGAATCACCCCAGAGTGGTTTGCCAACACTTGTTCTTAACACAGAATAGAGGTATTGGATTTGCTGCTCCTTCGAAAGCATTGCTCTTGGACTACAGAAAAAGGAAGTTCCAAAAATAGATATTCTATCCAATAAATAATTTTTAAAAAAGTAACCTTATTAGCCTTTTTATGGAGATGAAAATCCTCAAAATATACTTTTTGATGCTTCAAAGTAAAAACTAAGAAATAATTTTAATTTTGATTATTATTTATTTATTATTTATTCTTAACATAAAAAATTGAAGTATCTTTTCTTCTAAAAATGAATATATACATACAGTTATATATTTTAAACATACATAAATTAAAAATAAAATTTTTTCAATTTTCTTATAATTGAAAAATCATCAATTTATCATTCGAAAATTTGTCATTAATGAATATATATTTGTTTTTTTTAATATTTTTGGAATTACATTTTTTGGTTTAGTTAACCTTTTATTTTATTATTATTATTATAAATAAATAATAATAAAACATATTCTTAACTACATTTATATAACGATATTAAATAGGGCGCTATATATTCGATGTAGATTAATGTATTTTTCGTCGCGCAACTACAAATTACATATGCTTTGCCCTACACTAGCTTACATAGTCGTATCGGAGCACTGTATTCTTTAATACACAAAAATATTTGAACCAACAACATTATTCTCTAAGTTTTAAAATTTAAAAAACGAAAAAAGCTCACAATGAATAAGACACACACACACATAAATTGTATTGTATGTGAATATTGTTGTTAGCATGAAACCGTTTCTGTACTTAAGCAAAAAAAAAAAACACGAAGTGAAAATTTTGTTGTGGCTATCGTCTTATACACTGTGATGTTGTGTGTGCAAAGTAAGAGAATAAACGAATTCTCTTTGCTAAGTAAGAGAGTAACAATTCTTTTTGCGGGTTCCAACATTACGACCCGCCATAAGAAATTTTACTTGTACGTGATGCACATTCTATATGATTTATATTCTTTGATTCTACTCTTATGCCTGTTCTAATCGTATAATTTCACAAAATAAAAGGCCAACCAACAGCCTTGACCTCATATAGAAATTTAAGTTTTGGTATGAGTATTATTTTTTATTGCATTGCAGAATTTTTGATGCAATGCAGGGTTTAATTGAAAGTTACTGAAATCATGAGAGCATGTAAATTTCTGTATCTTTTTTTATTATTTGAAATTTGGAAATGTAATAGTTTGTAATGATTTGGGATGTTATTCTGGACTTTGATGATAAAAATTGATTTCGATAAAAAAAGGTTGAGTATTGTCGTAGCACTCCTGCCGCATTAACCGAGCATTAAAATGCCCTTTCGAGAATTAATAAATAAAACAACGTGGAAGTTGAGTGTTCTTATTAATTCTGATTTATTTAAAAAATATAATATGCTTATATACTAATTATGAGAATTTAGCTTAACCTACCCTTTACCATAGTCTGTGTATATGTACGAATAAACAAAATAAACAAAACAACAAAATAAACAAAATAACTTCCCACTGTTGAAAAATGAAGCGAGTCATATTCTTGCATTATTAAAAGTGCAGTCGCTGCATTTACATTCATTCAATGTGTGAATGACATCACATTCTTGCAGTCAAAATAAAGTGCAGTTATAGCATAAATATTTTGGCCTTGAGTATCTAATGTGTGAATGACGATGGTCATCGGCATCACTCAAAGAGGTGTCCTATATCGTCTGTTTATTTGTTTATTCAAATGACACATGATACTCTTTTATAAGTAGCCACTTCAATAATATTTTGCAAACATGCACACAACGGAATGTAATCAAAACATGCACTCAAAAGAATGCAATCATGCTACACCTCCACTCTTCGAAAGAATGTTCATATAACTTTTGTTCTATGGACATTCTTACATACATGTGCTTATGAATGTTTTTGTAGTTTACAATATTTAACAATAAAAGGTTATTATTAGAATAGTTGATTATATTTAATTACTAATATTTTAAAAGTTTATCTATTAAAAAATTTAATTGTTTTATTTGATTATTCTTATTATAGCTTATTCTAGATAGACGTCCATCAATTTATTCTATTAATTATTATATAACTTAAGTCTATTCTTATGAACTATTTGTTCTTTATTTGTTTTCTTATCTACTATGGTTACATTATTTCTTAAATCTATTTTCGTAATTTTAAATGGACCTTTGTATGATGTTTCTAACTTATGTCCTGATTCATTTTTAAGTAAAACTAAGTCTCCTATTTTAAAATTATAGTCTAGAGTTTTCCTATCGTAATTAGTTTTCTGCTTATTTTTATTTACCTCTAATAATTGCTTAGCTCTATTTAATGCTACTTCTAATCTAAATTTTGCCTCTTTGGCATAATTATCTATATTATACAAAGGTGCTATCCTATCTACTTTATTAAACTGCTCAAAATTATCTGGAATTCTACCAAATACCAACTCATAAGGACAGTAATTATGTACTGTAGATGGTGTGGTATTGAAGCAGTATGTAAAATATCTAATCCATTCATCCCAGTCATCTTTATCTACCGATATATATGAGCGCACGTACTCATTAAAAGTTCTGTGACTTCTTTCTATAGTACCTAAAGTCCGGTGATGATGTGCTGTGGATGTTAATTTTTCAATTTCCAATAGGTTGCACAATTCAGTTAAAATAGAGTTTTTGTATTCTGTACCCATGTCCGAAATGAACGTCTTCATGGGGCCATAGGTAAGTACAAAATTTTCGAATATCGCTTTTGCGATCGTTCTAGCCGATTTATCTTGTATTGGTATTGTTACCAAATATTTAGTTAGGTCACATATGAGTGTGACAGCATATTCATTTCCCTGAACTGATCTTGGGAATGGTCCGATTGTGTCTACATACACCGTGTCAAATGGTCTATTGGGTGTCTCTGTAATAATCATCGGACTTTTTACGTGTTTCGTAGTTTTTGATATTTGACATTTGTGACATGCTTTTACATATTTAGCTATATCCTTTGTCATATTCTTCCAGTAGTAGTATCTTTTTATTTTTTCTGCGGTCCTATATATCCCGCAATGACCTCCTTCAATGGGATCATCATGATATTTCAGCATAATATCAAGTATTGCCTTAGCATCCTTGCTATCTATTATTGTTACTTTATTCAATAGCGCTATTTGGATATTGTTTAACATTTTATTGCCCATATTTCTAAATTCATTAGTTGAGATAAATTCGAAAATTTTCTCACTAGGTGCTACTTGTAATTTATTTATATTAAGTTTACTGGCCGCTTTCTCGAGCCTAGAGAAGAATTGTCCTAAGTCAATTTTCTCTTTAGTAAATATATCATTTATATATATGCTAGCTAATATTGATTTTCCCCTTTTTATGTAGCACTTGTTGGGATAAATCTTTAATTTATAATATTTCCTGACGTCATTATTCTTAATTGGTATATGAATTTTGGGCTTTTCAATTTCATTTATTTTATGCTGATTAACTATTTCGCTACTGGGTATTTGTTTAGTCATTGATCTTGTCGTAATTCTTAACACGCCTGATATTTCCTCGTTCATTTGTTTAAGATCATCTATTGTAATCCTTGACAATGCGTCAGCGACGTGATTATCCTTTCCTCTAAGATATTCTACCGTAAAATCATATTCTTCTAGATCTAGTCTCATTCTAGTTAATTTGGAACTCGGGTTTTTCATTGAGAACAGATAAGAAAGTGGTCTGTGGTCAGTACGGACCAGAAAGTGTTTTCCATATATATATGGTCTAAAGTGTGTGATAGCCCAGTGTATGGCAGTTAATTCCTGTTCGATCGTTGACTTATTGCTTTCTCCCTTTGTAAAGGTTCTTGATGCGTAAGCTATTGGTAGTTGTTTACCCTCATGTTCTTGAGTCAAAACAGCACCACATGCATGCTTACTTGCGTCTGTTGTTATGCAGAATTCCTTAGTAAAGTCCGGGTATTGAAGCAGTGTCGGACTCATTAATGCTTTCTTTAGATACCTGAATGCAATTTCGCAATCTTCTGTCCATTCGAATTGTACACCCTTTTTGGTCAATCGTGTAATGTGCCTAGAATACTCGGAAAAATTTTTGATAAATCTTCGGTAATAATTACAAAAGGCTATAAACCTCTTTGCGCTATCCGCGTCCTTGGGCGTCGGGTAACTTTCGATTACCGAGTATTTACTATCATCCGGTAGTATTCCCTTATCAGTGCACCTATGGCCAAGGTATGTTACTTCTCTCATAAAGAACGAACATTTTTTGGGGTTTAGTTTAAGATTGTATTTGCGACAGAGATTAAAAACATCTCTTAAATTCGAAAGCATATGTTTCTCGGAACATCCGAAAGTGACTAAGTCATCCATGTATAGAAACGCTTGGTCTGGTTTTAGACCGCTGAAAGCAATTGTCATCATTCTCTGGAAAGAGTTTGGTGCTACCTTTAAGCCGTAGGGTAGCCTAGTAAATCTATAGGAACCATTGTTCGTGGAGAAGGATGTTATATCTCTTGAGTTTTTCTCTAATCGTATCTGGTGAAATCCGGACATTAGGTCCAAACACGAAAAATATTTTGCTCTGCCGAGTTGGTCTAGAATATCATCAATTCTCGGCAATGGAAATTTATCTGAGAGCAATTTTTTATTTACCTGCCTATAATCTATCACAAGTCGCCACTTTTTCCCATCTGAACCCGGAAGTGATTTCTTTGGTACTAGTAGAATTGGACTATTATATTCCGAAAAGGATGGTTCGACTATTTTGTCATATATTAATTTTCTAACCTGTTTATCAATTTCCTCTTTATGTGAATGTGGTATACGATAATTTTTAATGTATACGGGTTCTTTGTCATTCAATCTCAGCCTCTGCTCATAAAAATTGTTACTAGTTACGGGTTCCGACTCCAAACCGAAGATATCACAATACGAACTGCATAGTTCCGTTAAGGTACTTTCGAATTGTGCGGGAAAGTTTTTCTTTAGAATTTTCAAAATTTCATTCTTCCTACTTTTACCTTCCCCAAAATTTTTCCTAATGATATCATAATTTGAAGTTTCCTCCGTTATTATACTGTCTTGTTCAATTTCAACGACATTATCAGTGGCATTCATAACACGAATAAATGCTCTATTTACTGTTACTAGTGCGTTTGCAATAAACACACCTGGTTTTATTTCCTGGTTGGGAATCAATAACTCCTTACTCGAGGATACCAATTTTATCTGTCGTATCACTTCAGCTCTTGGGGGCAAAATTAAAATATTGTTATTATCTACAACTGGTATTTCTATGGGATGAGCTATATTAAAGGGACGTAGGACGAGGTAATCACGGTCATCATTGAACTCTATGATGCAGTTATATTTTTTCATAAAGTCCAATCCTATAATTCCATCGTATGGTATAGGGAAGTCATTGTCCACTACCTGAAAATTATGTGGTATCAGATATTTACCATATCCTAAATCACAAAATATACTTCCTTTTGACAGTATTTTTCCCTGTCCTATTCCGCTCAAGGTTGTTATTCTATTTGAGTTTATCTTGTTCGTACTGAAATTTTTAATCTTCACCAATGAAATATCTGCTCCCGTGTCTATCAATAGTGTGATCCTCGTGTTAGTATCATTCACCCGCATTTGAACACAAGAACAAAAGTTGAGATTTAAATTGTATATTTTTTTGTCTATTGAATTGATCCTAGAGGAAGATCCCCGTTTCCCGAATCGATTTCATTCGATTCTGTCGCCCTGACGTAATTTCTACTCCTTTGATTGTTATTAAATCGTTGTCTGTTATTATAGGTGTTATTACCACCGTTATTGTTTCTATTTCTATTATTGCCATTGTTACCTCGGAAGTTATTTGTCCTTCTAAATCTTGTATTGTTCCTCCTAAAGTTACCCTGGGGTCCGTTATTCTGTCCCCGGTTGTAATATAGTATGGCATTTTGTTGTCCCGTTGCTTCCGTGCAACTGTTGACGAACTTACCAATGGCATCATTCATACTATTGAATTGCCCTGCTTCCATGATGAGTTTTACTCTATCAATGGTACAGTTTTTGCCGAGTGCTTTTACGGCAACTTGAGTGGAGTATTTAGTTGCCATGTCGCACGAAAGACCTTCCGATATGTACGCGCCTTCTAGGGATTTAGTCAGGCTCTCTATTTCGCTGCAATAAGCAGTAGCAGTTTTATTGTTCTGTCTAGTACTCATTATTTTAGCGGTTAGAACCTCTACTGATTCACCCTTGACTGATCTATTTAGTTTTTCTATTATTTCTGATATTGTGGTTTCGTTACCAATCAGATTTCTTGCAGTACCCTTCAGTTTTGTCTTAATCAAGGATACTGCAGTTAATTCGTGTTCGCCTTTAATTGTATCTAACAAATACAGCGAGTCCACGAAAGAGCGCAAATTTTCCCATTTTCCATCGAAGTCTGTTACTAGCTTCGAAGCTGAGCTCAAAAATTCTACTGTTGTCTGCGACATGTTGGTAATATTGGTCTCAAATCTTATTGCATACGGTTCACTTTCATGTAGTGAACTTGGTAGTTCTATTATTATAGCTTTCTTCGTTGCTATTTTAAAAATTTTGTTCTTTAGATCCAGGAAAAATGCTTCAGCCGCTGCTTGATGAGCTACTGTAAGTCTTTTATAATTTACGTTAAATAAAATTCTAATTCTTTCCAAGGTTTGGAAAAGGTTTTGTATATGTTGCTTTAAAGTTTCATCCTTGATTGGTCTATCTAAATTCAAGCATTTGTATGAGCGGTCAAAGTCTTCCTTCGCTGCTCTTGCCTTCTGAAGGATATTTTGCCATTCCATTAAATTTTATCCAAATTATCTGTTCTACTTAAATATCTTTTCTTTAACTTTCTACTATGCATCGTATATGCACGCAAAATAAAACTTAGTACTGTAACTACTGTTAATATTAATAAACATATTTCTATTTGTTTTAAATCTATTTTATTTAAACCCAATCCTACTTCATTTATTACGTTGGCCGCTGGCCTGTCTAATTTAGTTTGTGACTGACACATTATTAAAATTGATTATTTAGTCTTTCCTTTTCTTTTTGTTCCTCTAGCCTTTCTCTCCATCTAAGTAATCCTACTGTTTCTTCCTCTAGTGTCACTCTACTGTTAATAATTTCCTCAGTTGGTGTGCCTTCTTTGCCTATTATTTTCCAAATCAATGTTACAGCTTTAATCATGTCTTCCATTTTGGGTTCTTTTTCTACGTAATCCCCTATAGGATTCTTGGGTTTTATCTTTCTCCTATACATTATAACAAAGGACCTTACAAAATTTTGCTAAAAAAAAAATTTTCTTTTTGATTCTTATTTATTAATTATCATATTTATCAATACAAAAAAAAATTTTTTTTTTTTCTATTTATTTAAAGAAAGGGAAAAAGAATGTTTATAGAAAACTAATAAATGCAAAAAAATAATACTAATAATAATAAGATGTTCTTTCTTTATTCGAAAGTTTTCCATCCTTTTTTCTTTATTTCATTTAACTGGCTGATGAGGGTTTTTCTCTGTGGCCCTTCACTAATATTGATTACCCGTTGGAGGTCTTTACAGGCTCTTTCGAACCTGCGTTTCCTTCCTCCTCTTTTCTTGGGTTTTGTGATTATCTTCTCCTCCGCCACTGCTATATTCCTATTCTTTTGTCTTCTTTTATATTCTTCGATGGTTATTGGTTTGGGACCAACATTTAGTGGAGTTGGTTTATATACTGGAGGTTTTGTCTCCTCTGAAGACGTGGGAACGTATTCCAGCTCTTGCTCCCACTTCTCGAAAATTCTGTTTATTTCCTCTATCGAGGACATTAATGAAAAGGTATTTTATTATTTTTTTTTTTAAAATAAAATACTGCCAGGATTTGGCAGGATCGCCATGTAATGATTTGGGATGTTATTCTGGACTTTGATGATAAAAATTGATTTCGATAAAAAAAGGTTGAGTATTGTCGTAGCACTCCTGCCGCATTAACCGAGCATTAAAATGCCCTTTCGAGAATTAATAAATAAAACAACGTGGAAGTTGAGTGTTCTTATTAATTCTGATTTATTTAAAAAATATAATATGCTTATATACTAATTATGAGAATTTAGCTTAACCTACCCTTTACCATAGTCTGTGTATATGTACGAATAAACAAAATAAACAAAACAACAAAATAAACAAAATAACTTCCCACTGTTGAAAAATGAAGCGAGTCATATTCTTGCATTATTAAAAGTGCAGTCGCTGCATTTACATTCATTCAATGTGTGAATGACATCACATTCTTGCAGTCAAAATAAAGTGCAGTTATAGCATAAATATTTTGGCCTTGAGTATCTAATGTGTGAATGACGATGGTCATCGGCATCACTCAAAGAGGTGTCCTATATCGTCTGTTTATTTGTTTATTCAAATGACACATGATACTCTTTTATAAGTAGCCACTTCAATAATATTTTGCAAACATGCACACAACGGAATGTAATCAAAACATGCACTCAAAAGAATGCAATCATGCTACAAGTTTTTCAGGGTTAATGTGCCAAGACAAAAGCAAAATATAAATAAAAAAGTATTTATATATTCGTTTTATTAATTTAACTTTAAAGGATTTAAAGTAGACATATTTTGTAAAACGAAACTATTATCAATAATGAAAGCACAAGTCTTAAAACGAGAACCAAAATCTATCAAATGTCTTGGACGCACTGAACGAAAACATTTTTCTCACTAATTCGGTTAATACCATTCATTCATTTTACCTCTCAGAGGGTAATTACTAAAAGTAATGATTGATAATATTCTTATGAATGTTAAAACTTCTTATTTTTGTTACTCTGATATATGTTAAGATTTGGAAGTACACATTTGTAACAAAAAGTTTCGCTTTTTACGTATGTAAACGACGAGTAAAAAATGAAAAACTCAAAAAATCTTCTAGTACACCATGAATATATTTAAAATTTAATTATTTTTTAGTAAAACTTAAAAAGTTAGTCACTGAGTCAAAAGCAATTTTTGTTTCGATTATAATTATGTATATACCCTGCAGTTTTATTCTGTCAATTGACCCATTTTTCGGTTAATTTTCTGACTCAACGTTGTCTTTCGCGATGTCAATTCACACTTTTCTGTCCCTTTGTTATCGAAGAGGTTTCAATTCACGCTTTTCTGTCCCTTTGTTATCGAAGAGGTGTTAATTTGAAGTTATGCCTGTGCTCAGAAGCATTGTCAATGAAAGTTGAATTTTGTTGCTATGTGAGGTAAATGTGGTACGACGGCATCAACCACGGGATTGATACTGAGGCACCAGTAAACATACTGTCCCATAGTTATCTATAGGGGGTCAATTGACTGTTTCTACGACTACCACATGTTAAAATCTCCGGTCGTTTTACCGGTAAAAAGACAGTGTCCCTTAGTGATAGGTGAAAGTACCAATTTGGGACCGGTCCAGCGCACTGCAGGGTATGTATGCATGCATGTATGTATGTATGTATGTATGTATGTATGTATGTATGTATGTATGTATGTATGTATGTATGTATGTATGTATGTATGTATGTATGTATGTATGTATGTATGTATGTATGTATGTATGTATGTATGTACCCTGCAGTGCGCTGGACCGGTCCCAAATTGGTACTTTCACCTATCACTAAGGGACACTGTTAGTCTTTTTACCGGTAAAACGACCGGAGATTTTAACATTTGGTAGTCGTAGAAACAGTCAATTGACCCCCCTATATATAACTATGGGACAGTCTGTTTACCGGTGCCACAGTATCAATCCCGTGGTTGATGCCGTCGTACCAGTTATTTAACTGGTGAATACCGTCAGGTTAAATAAATAGTTCCAAAGTACTTTACATCTTATTTTCCCTGATAAGCCAGTGATTACTTGTAAACATGTAATTACTTATAAACAGAACAATAACTGAAACATATATTATGTGCACAACTCACCAAATAAATGAATAACGGATTATTTTTCTGCATACACATTTACCTCACATAGCAACAAAATTCAACTTTCATTGACAATGCTTCTGAGTATAGGCTCAAATTAACACCCCGACTCAAATTAACACCGCCTCGATAACAAAGGGACAGAAAAGTGTGAATTGAAACCTCTTCGATAACAAAGGGACAGAAAAGTGTGAATTGAAACCTCTTCGATAACAAAGGGACAGAAAAGTGTGAATTGACACTTATTCGATAACAAAGGGACAGAAAAGTGTGAATTGACATCGCGAAAGACAACGTTGAGTCAGAAAAATAACCGAAAAATGGGTCAATTGACAGAATAAAACTGCAGGGTATGTATCTACGTATGTTTGTATGTAAAATTTTAGTACCAATTATTTTTTGAATTGAGCCAATTAATGTATTTGATTAAAAAGTGTCTGAATTTTTAATTAAAAGTTTAATTGGTCCAATTAAGTATTTAATTGAAATTTTTTTTTTAAATTAATAAAAATTTAAATTGATACAAATTATTTTTAAAATTTTTTAGGTGCAAAACTAGTAAAAAATTTAACTGTTAGTACAACAAATTTGTTAATTGAAATCGATATTGTCTGTGCAGAAAGAAATATTGTGAATATTGCCTTATGACTGCATTTTACAAGTTCTGCAAACGACTTTCACTAAGAGAACGAATACCCAACTACGGGTGTGGCCAGTAGCAATTTTTCACATTTTTCTTTACGTAATACACTTTCGAACACTGAGACATCGAAGGAGGCCTATGAGAAGTATTTAGAGTTACAGTTTCAGATATTTAAGAGACAGAGAAGAATATCTGCTTTAACGATGCTATAACAGATAACGTTGAACATATTTCTATGCAAATTAACTAATGGGTGTAGGTAACTTGATAACTTAAATTTGCTCGTAATGGTACAATATTGAGCAAGCAACCAAGATTAGATAACCAAATATTTTAATACATCGAAGTTGCTCGGAAAAATCTACAGCTAAAATATCCATCTCAATTATATGCAACTGTTATATGAGCGCGGGATTGGCGGATATAATAATAAGTAACACAAATATAAAAGCGGAAGCTACACACAATGTCGAGCATCTGGATTCGCTTCCAAAAGCTTAGAGGCATGTGACATTGACTGAAATTTATGCGTTCATAGGGGTGCTTATTATAACTGGCACTAATGATCAAAATTTGACAGACGTGTGGCCAGTAGAAAACTACCCAATCTATCCTTTTGTAATGGAATTCAATCGATTTCAAGAAATTTTGTAATTAATAAGGTTTGCATCAATATCTGAGTTACAGACAATGGTAAATTACAATTTGGAACATTTGTACAAATCGACTGAAAATCTTTTCGTGTACCAGGAGTTTCCTCCTTATCGTGGGCCTACCCGTACCTCGCCCTTTCGAGATAGCAATTCATGCTTTAGGTTGAGGCTCGTATGCTTTTTTCACCAGCTTGCCAAGGAATTGTATTCAGGTAATACGCAACTTCAACACAAAACTGGCAAAGCGAGCTCTATTAGTATAAGTACGGACTTACAACAGCCATTGCTATACCATCGACTTTTACCGCTGTAGGTGTGAGGGAAAAGAAATCCCACGAAGAACGCATAAGACGTTGTTGTAATAATATGGACAATTAATTGATTTAAAGTATGTTATAAGAAATGATGTGTAATTATTTTTATTTGTTTATTTATTTAAAAACAATACCATTTTAAATTAAATTCTAATTTTTATGAGCGGAGTGATTAAAAGCATATGATCGGTGTAGTGTCATACACCCCAGCTCTCTGGTGGGACTTTGTAGGGCACCCAATATATAAATGAAAAAAAAAAATCTTTGTTTTATATAGTCAATTCATACAATTGCATTAATGGCCACTCCTCTACTTAGGTATACGTTCTTGGGTGTCTCGACTTTGGTAGCTCATAGTTTTCTTCCTCAAATAGTAATTTTTTTAACACAAAAAAAAAAATTATCTGTCTATGCATTTCCATACAAATCTCATTTAGGTCTGCCCAGACCTGGTTATGCCATTTATGACAAAATATTTGTAAACCTGGGGCCTTATTCTGTACATCTCTTAAGCTAAAATGCTAAAATTTTGGGTTTTGAAACAGGCTGGGCATTCGAATATATAAAATTGAAAAGTTCAGAGGTAATAGGCATGAAGTTTGTAAATTATAATAACCGTTCAAGAATTCTATTGGTAGCCAAAAAGTCCTAAATCAAGTTTATACATTTTTAGCGATAGAGTTTTAGCTTAGGAGAGTTACAGAATAAGGCCGAAGACGGATCCTCAATAGCCCTGATTTTTTGATCATTATGTTTGGAGATAGATGCTCCAGGAAGTCATGGAAGGATTTGTCTCTAAACAAAAAAGTTACATATGTACACCTTTATATGCTAAAAGTCTGCAGAGACTTGGTTATACTCTAGGGTTAAATATTGTATATTTCAAGATTTTTAAACAATTTTGTATATACACGCCAATAAACTTTAAAAATAAATTAAAGAAGCCTTTTTATAGTTATTTTTTAATCTTAAAACGGACGCAGGATTTGTTTAGCTCTCTCTACAAGTTACATAAATATTATCATGAAAAGCAAAAATGGCAGATAAAGAGCAGAGCAGAGCAGATAAAGATGAAGGGATCGGATTTTATATGTGGAATTATATCTGTGGACATTTGACAAAACGTCTTCTTTCTAACTCAACAACTTTTCAGTTGAGCAAAAAAACAGTTAAAAAGGCTTTTAGAAATTATTCCTTAGAAAATTAAAGACATTTTGAACTTGGATATTATAGACAAATACTTAACGAACATTATGTGACCTTTTTTTTCCCCTCTAGAAGCAATTGTTTTCTTTAAAACGACAAAAAATTAATTTAAGACTTTTTGTTAAATAGATTTTAAAGAAAAAAATTAGCTTCCACCCTACAAGTCGTTTTGTCAAAATTTTTGTGATTAAATTTGGAAATTATCTTAATCGGTTTAGTCAAATGGAAAACTAAACAAAGGTTAAAAGAAGTTGATCCGGAAAATATATTTCGATTTTATTAAATAAAAAAATACTTCTATTTTTCTCTACAATATGCAAATAATTAAAAAATTATAATATTTTTCAAATTATGCTTAATTCTCCGAAAGAAGTCGTTTTGTCAAATTGAAATTGGGAGAAAGTCTGAAAGAGGTCGATTAATCAACTGCATGCATATCTTGCGTTCCAAAGGTCGTAAAAATACGGGGATTAGAGCAAAAGAAGGACAAGGAAATTCTATATTTACTATAAAAATCTTGGAAAATTGTCTTACTTCAAGAGAAGACGTTTTTTCAAAATTCCATAAATATTAATGTACCATGTACTGTAATTACGTGAAATGAAAACTTAATAGCTTCGATAAAATTTTAATTTTCTGGAATTACCTACGAGTAATGATCTTTTAAAAGAAAGGAGACATATTCTTTGCTTTATTTCTAAGAATTAAATTCCCGGAAATTTTTGAATTTTTATCGAGAAAAAGATCACATAGCACTTATTTTATTACCTGGTGACAATTAAAACGTTTTTGATCTAAATAACTGAAGCAGGTAGTGGATAGTGAGGGATCCTATATTACTCATGACTTAAATTGACAAATACATATGCACCAACATATGCACATACATACATATATTTTCGATTTTTCCAAATTTTGAATTATTTTGTCAAAATCAGGTAAATTTCAAAGGTATATAAGACATAAGGAAGTGTGTTCAGTTTTTAGTTTTAATTTGTTCTTTTATCAGTGTGGAAAAAGTAAGTGCTAACGAAATTGTAATCTTTATTTATTGTCGATATTAATTAAAATTATTGTGAAGAGAGTGAAACAAATTTAACCATTACGATCATTATTGCAACTTGCCTATAAAGTGAACGACAGTAAAAGTGTTTTTTTTTTTTTAAATGAACAGTTTTTTTTTTATAATATGTTGTTATACAATATGATACGTTGTGTTAATTTCTATATACATATGTATATGAAAAACAATGCTAAACAAACAATATTATATAAAAAATTTCAACGTTTTTGCATTGTATTTGTTGATGGTCTACTTGTATGCTGAACAAATTAGACCGTTTTCATTCTAACTTCTATTACTTTTTTATTTAATTTAATTATCAATCTATCTATCTATATAAATGAAAATAAATGTTCGTTAGCTATCGCATCAGTTGAGAACGGCTAAGCCGATTTTGACGATTTATCTTTGTAATGATTGTCGTGATCCAACTTAGGTTTGTCGTAAAGAAACTTTTTCCTCTTCCTTTTTCTTTTGATTTACCTAAAATTAGAAAACGGCTCCATCAGGTTGATTGATTTTTATTTCAAATGTTTGTATTTATCCATTTTAAGTTTTCATCGAGAGAAAAATTTTCTAGGCCCACATTTTCAATTCACATCTAAATACTGACTTTTGTATATCTTTAGAACGGTTAGAGCTAAAGTTTCAGAATTGGGTCTGAATGACTTCATGGGTAAGGCAAATCATCAGTCAGAAAGTAGGCGAAATGGGACAGGTGAGCGTGACACCTCCGTATCTTTAGAAGTGTTAACGCTAAAGTTTCTCAATTTGGTGTGATTTATTTCGTGTTCATTGAAAATTAACGTGGTAGCTACCGGACAAACCAACTATTGAGTTCAGTATATCGAAATCAATAACAGTTAAAATTTTAAAATTTGGTCTAAATTACTTCGTAGTCACTAAACATCATCAGTCGAAAAATGTGGTTAAATGATAGTGGTAGGTGTAGCGAAGCACGGCGGGTTTAAGCTAGTTATAAATATAAAGAATCCGAATATACTTTAAATAACAATTCAACTCGACGGTAGTATATCCAAAACCCCTTTCAAATCCCATCTTTTATGTCTTATTTATGTATTATAAAAAACAAAATTATTATGTATGTGTTTGTATAATATATTAATGTATTTTTATTTGTTTTTCAGATAGCCTATAACCAAATGGATAATATATTGATTAGAGACACGGCCTTAACTGAAGGGACGAAGATGAGCACAATCAATAAAATCTCGTCGTCAAATTTGTTACCCGAAGTGTTAATAAACATTTGCAAATATTTAGGGCGCACTGATTTGCAACAACTATGTTTGGTGCGCAAGCAGTGGCATGATATTTTGCATTTTAAATTCACCCAAAAATCTAAATTAGTCATTAATCGATGGAACATAGCAACGTTACGTAAAATATTTCAAAATTACGATGAATACTGTCACAGATTAAAATATTCCAGTATGGAAATACATGAAATAGAATCAAGTGATGATTTGCAACCGATTTTAAGATTACTAGGGTCAAAGATACGCACGCTACACCTGTATGAATCCCCAGTTTTTGATATTTTAAATGATTATTTGCCAAACTTGGAAAACTTTTGTATCAGGGATATATGCAATATAGGAAGAAACGGTTTGGTTTCATTTAATCTAGGAAAATTTAAAAAATTAAAATCTTTGGATATTAATAGCCATACTATAAGTAATGACATAGTCAGCAAGTTTATGTGGGAACTAACTCAGATTGACACCGTGGAAATAGAAAAGTTATGTGTGACTGTTCTGCGCGACCAGCAGGAAAATTTTATAAAAATTATGCAGCTGCATAGTGAAACACTTAAGCATTTAGAACTCGATTTTCGGGAACATATCGAATATGATTTGAATTGGAATGAGGCGTTTGCAATGTTGAAGCGTTTAGAGGTTGTAAAATTTAGTGGAGTGTACTCTCAGGTATGGTTAAGCGGAATAATACAATCAATCCCTAAAAACATACCATTACAACATTTCTGCTTAAAAATTGCTTCTCATCGAAACTGGATGGAATTATTAGCTAATAAATGGCCTGGGTCTTTGATAACCATGGAGTTAATAAGTAGTTATACTTCAAATGATACGGATATTAAAGATCTGATTTATTTGCGTCATAGTCTGCGTAATTTAATCGTTAATCATTGCTTCGGAATTACAGTCGACGTCTTATTACAGGGTATAGCTTCGGAAACGAATACTGTACTTAAAACATTGGTATATGAACGTCAGCGACATTATAGAAATAATGTAATAAACATGCAATTATTTATTCAACGTGTGCCGTGTTTAACCAGTTTAAGTTTGAGAAATAATGGCAATTGTGTTGATGATACTGTTGTCAGTTGTATCTTTCGCCATCTATTGCATTTACAGCATTTGAATTTAGACGGTTGTCCAAAAATAACGGATAATGGTCTACTAGGTTTTGGTGCCAATCCTGCCCCGATTACTAATCTTAAAGGCTTACAATCACTGAGTTTATGTCACAACAATGAAATTACAGACAAATCTCTTATCGAGTGCTTTAAGTGGATCGAATTACGCAAACTAACTCTTAATCATTGCAATCACATCTCTTCCAAGGGCATTAGAGAAATGGTAAAAAATTGTCCTGCTTTGGAGGAATTATCACTCCTAGGTTGTGCTGCGATAGATGATGATTCGATACGGACTATAGCCAAAGGTTTCCCCAGACTAAGACTTCTCTATGACATACGGCGCAGTCCCAATAACACAACACATACATACATATATAATTGGCCATTACAACCCTGTGTCAGGTCAATACGCTAAACCAAAAAAATGCTTGAGAACTTCGCCTCATTGTTAGATTTATTTTGATCATAAGGAAAGAAAAAAACTGTTGTGTAAAATAGATTCTACATTATTTACCTTTATATAATTACTATATAATATTCATTTTGTGATTACCCTGTCACTAGTTATAAGTCATTCATACTTTATAAATAATATGTACTTAACTTTCTTAATGATTATTCAATAAAGTCTATTCATCTACATACATACTTACATGGTGTCAGTTGTCTTATAAAAAAAGTCAAAGTCATTGGAAAAATTAAAAAAAAACTAAAATAAAAACTAAATTTTTCTTAAAATTGAAGTCAGTGTTGATTCAAAAAAAAAAAAAAAAGTATTTAAATAAAAGTTGAAATGAATTCTTCTAATGTGCTTTCTGTCACAACAACGATTGCACGGCTTAACCTCAATGAAAGTAATATGTCGGCTACTTGGAAAACGTGGAAGATCAATTTTTATGAGGGCATTAATATAAGCACAGCAGACAGATCAAACATAAGTGGCATTATTGTTGCACCACTTTGGACCAGAATGTTTGACAATTTTTTTGATGTCAAACCTCATAATGATAAAATAAGGGCAGATTTAGAAATGTCCATTCCTTTAAATGTGTCAGAATTGCAAAGATTTCTTGGTCATTTTATTTCAAATTTATCGTCTAAGAACAGACATCTTAGAGAATTGCTAAGAAAAGATGTACAGTGGCACTGGTATAAAGTTCAAGACGATGAGTTTAGGGATTTAAAAAATGAAATCACAAGAATGCTTGTTTTAATTTATTTTGACCACCAAAAAGAATTGGTGTTGCTATTTTGCATAATAGGCAACCAATAGCATATGCGTCTGCCTCACTTACAAGAGCTCAAGAAAATTATGCTCAAAGTAAAAAAAAACGAGCTTTTTGCGATTATTTTTGGCCGCGTTAGTTTTCATCAATATACCTATAAAACCTGGCAAATATTTGTATATAGCTGACACATTGTCCAGAATTCCGTTGAGAACAACTACCCTGGAAAATTTTGATGATAATGTCAATTGGCATTGTAATTTTCTTAAGTCTCACCTTGAAATGCCCTTTACAAATATAAGTAATATTAAAGAACTTGTGGAAAATTTTAAAATTTTTGGAAAACTTAGATGTTATGTTGAAAATGGATGGTATAAATATAAGGGACAAATTGATAGAGAAATTATGCCTTATTTTAAAATAAGAAATAAAATTCAAAAAGTTTTGATGGCAGTTAAAAGCACATTTTCTCAAGAACATATTTGTTTGAGGACCGTACAAAAAAAAGAAACAACAATTTTTATTCTTTTTGCTTGTTGACTCAACAACTTCTTTTCTTCAACAGCTCAGTTTTATTATTTTTTACAAAATTAAAAATTACAATTAAACGGTATAATTTCAAGGGCAAAAAAAAAACCAAAATGAAAATATAAAATCAGTAAAACAATTGCATGCATGTGTATCAACATACATTTGTTTTGCATACAAAATGCAAGCATGCATATACATATGTATGTATGTAAGTTTAACTGATGAAATTTAATACATTATTAAGGAGGCTCAAAAAATAAAGAAAAACATTAACAATTAATTATTTATTTTGATGCGTTAACATACCGCGCCCCATTGAAACATCCAGTTTCAATCAATAGGTAGAACTGCTAACTTTGCAACAGGACGACGAAGAGTGGTGGTGGCTGTTTTAACATCCGCAACTCGAGCATATCCATCTGCACCATGAATGACGTTTATAATTCGACCAATTACCCATTTCATAGGATGAACGTTATCTTCGTGAACCACTACTAAATCGTTAATATTTAAATTTCGTTGAGGTCTTCGCCATTGGTACCGTTCTTGTAGTTGAACTATATATTCTGTGTGCCATCTTTGCCAGAACTGAGACTTTATTGCTGATATTCTTTGCCAATGCTGAATACTGGAAACATCGCCATTGAATTTAACCTTTTCAGGAATATGTTTTAATGCTGAACCGATTAAGAAATGGCCTGGGGTAAGGGCGTCTACGTCGTTAGGGTTAGTCGACATTGGTGAAATAGGGCGAGAATTCATAATAGCTTCAATTTCCACCAAAGCCGTAGTTAGCTCCTCAAATGTAAGACGAGTATTTGACAGTGTTCGAAATAAATGGCCTTTAGCAGTTTTTACTGCTGCCTCCCATAATCCACCAAAGTGTGGCGCTTGGGGAGGGATGAATCGAAAATCTATAAGACTTGATGCTGTGTACGAAAGAATCGATGATCTGTTTGATTCTTCGTGAAATTTTCTGTAGAATTCCTTTAACTTTGTATCTGCACCAACAAAGTTTGTTGCGTTATCACAATAAATTTTTTCCGGAATACCACGTCTACCAACAAATCTTTTAAGAGCAGCTATAAATGCATCACTAGACAAATCTGACACCGCTTCCAGATGGACTGCTTTTGATGAAAAACATACGAAAACGGCTATATATGATTTATATGGACGCCTTCCACGAATTCTTAAATAAGTTAATACCGGACCAGCAAAATCTATACCAACAATTTGAAAAGGGCGAGAACTAACAACACGGTCCTTTGGAAGATTTCCCATCACTTGGCTGAGTAACTTTGGCTTATAACGAGAACAATGCACACATCGATAAACAATTTGTCTTGCCAACGATCTACAGTTTACTATCCAAAATTGTTGTTGAATTAAAGAAACTAATGTTTTAGGACCAGCATGAAAATTATTTCGATGAATATGTGTCACCATTATATTGACAAACGGGTCTGTCTTAGGTAAGAGCAATGGAAATTTAGCCTGTATTGGTAAATTAGAGTTGAGTAATCGACCGCCAACTCGAATAAGTGGTACAATAGATATGTCATCTATAAATAGAGCCAACGAAGAATATTGACCTGAAATAATTTCTGCCTTTCGTAATTTATGAAATTCTGTGGCGAAATAATGTTGCTGAATTACGTACACAATTCTTAAGAGTGCTTGGCTTAATTCCTCCGATGATATAGACGGGCCTCTGAACGTGCCTTTTAATTTCAAACGAACACCATAAGCAATAATTCGAAGGCGTTTTAAATAGTTACTATACTTATGTATCTTCTTTAATATGTAGGGTATATCAGGAGTGCTGATTACTAAAACTGATTTTTTCTTCTCTAAACACATTTCGTCTTCACTAAGGTTAATGGTATGAGAGGTTGGCCATTCTGAAGGCGCATGTTGCAGGAAGTTTGGTCCATTGAGCCAAAGAGATTCACACAAGACAGATATTGTACACCCTCGAGATACTAAATCAGCTGGGTTGTGATCAGTAGGAACATATCGCCAGGATATATTAAGTGAGAGCTCCTGCACTTCTGCTACACGATTTCCTACAAATGTTGATAGCGATGATGAATGACTATTTATCCAGTAAAGTGTAATTTGTGAGTCGCTCCAGAAATAAATATGTGAGATCGGGTACTTGATATTCGATTTTAGTTGGTCCCAAAATTTTGCGAGTAGATGAGCAGCAGATAATTCTAACCTGGGCAATGTTCTTGTTTTCGTTGGAGCCACACGAGATTTAGATGCCACCAGATTTACTGCAATATTGCCATATGAATCTTTACAGACAAAATACAGGCAGCAACCATAAGCTTTAGTAGAAGCATCACTAAATCCATGAACCTCCATTGTTATTGGGTTTGGCATTCTAATAAAACGATTAATTCTTAATTGTTGTAAATTAAAAAAGTCTGCCACAATGTCATTCCAAGCCGTGTCAATTTCCTGAGGAAGGGATTCATCCCAATCGCATTTAAGAAGCCATAGTCTTTGAAGGAGAATTTTTGCTCTTATAACAAGGGGGCTAACAAGACCAAGTGGATCGAACAGCGTAGACGTTAGAGATAAAATGGAGCGTTTTGTATTCTTCGAATAGGTTTTATTAGGACGAAATTTAAAATGAAATGTATCAGCTTTAGGATGCCATGAAATGCCTAATGTGGTAGTGATGTCGTCATCAATGCGTACTTCCTTTTCTTCTCTAATAGCAAATTTTAATTCAAGGCAATTGCTGTGCCATTTTGATAGAGCAAAGTTCGAATTTGTTAAAATATCCGATACTTCACTTTTAATGAGCTGTAATGTTTTTAGATCATCTGCTCCTGTGATCATATCATCGACATAAAAGTCGGTGGTAATTACTGCCTTGCCAACTTTATGTGAATTAGAATACCGTTCTGCAGCATAATGCAAGCTGCGTATAGCGAGATATGGGGCAGATGCTGTACCATACGTAACAGTATTAAGAGCGTAAGTTTTAATTGGCTTTGATGGATCATCCCGCCATAGAATGAGTTGAAAATTTCTATCATCGGGTTGAACTAATACCTGCCTATACATTTTGACAATATCAGCAGTTAAACCATATTGATGACATCTGAAACGAAGCAGTGTAATTAATAAAGTATTTTGTATAGTTGGGCCTACCATCATAATATCATTAAGAGAAAACTGTGATGAAGTACTACACGATGCGTCGAAAACCACCCTTAGCTTGGTTGAGACACTTTCTGGCTTTATAACGCAATGGTGCGGAATATAATAATGTGGCCACGAGGCAGATGAGTCAACATGAGTCATATGGCCTAGTTCCTCATACTCCTTTAGAAAATTGGTATACTCTTTTTTTAACTGCGGATTTTTATTTAATTTTTTCTCTAGAGACAATAAACGACGCTCTGCTATATCTCTAGAATCACCAAGACATTTAGGACTTCTTTTAAACGGCAGCTTCACCATAATTTGTCCATTACCTTGAACCACGACATTTTTCAGAAAATGTTGCTCACATTCTTGTTGTTCTAGTGTCATTGTTTGACGCTTACATTCAACTGACTCCAACTTCCACAACATCTCAACGTTTTTATTTATTTCTTCTAAACTGGTTTCTTGAACAACATACGATTTTACAGAAGAGGCAATAGATTTACTAATGTATCTTCCCGATACAATCCACCCTAATAATGTTTTCTGGAGTGTTGGCAGATTTTCTTCACAACGAATTTGGCCCACGGATAAAATGGAGAAAAATAATTCAGCACCCAAAAGCATATCTATACCTCTTCGTTGATAAAATTCTGGATCTGCTAATTCCACGTTTGAAGGCAAATTAAATTCCTTTATAGACATATTTTCATCAGGATGATAACCAGTAATATTACGAGATATTAAGAATTCTAAGGACAGTTCGAAATTATTTAGTCGGGATCTAATTGTACTTTGAGTTTTAAATGGTACTTTAACACTTGATGAGCCAATGCCTTCGACATCCAATGAATTTTTTATTTTCTTTAAATTTAATGCTTTCGACAGATTTTCACTTATAAAATTCACCTGAGAACATGAATCCAACAGTGCTCTTGCCATATGATACACTCCTTCAGAGTCACGAATTAATACCAATGCTGTTGCCAAAATTACTTTACCTTCTCTGGACTTGGAAAGGGGTTGAAATGTGCCATGAACCACAACTGAATCAGATGACGTTTTTTCTTCATCATTTTGCTTGTGCAGAAGCGAATGATGACGTTGTTTACAAAAGCGACAGGAATATCGAGAGGGGCACTGTATGTATACATGTCCATTCGATAAGCAATTGAGACACAAATTGTGTTTTTTAGCCTGGTCAATGCGCTGATCTACAGGCAAAACAAGAAAACGTTGACATGTTGTGATAAAATGTCCAGATTTTGAGCAATGATTGCATGTTGAATTTTGATGTGTAGTTTTAGTAACGAAAGAATGTTGTTTTGTATGTGGCATATTATGGGAAATATTTTTTGAAATTGGAATTATTTGATCCTTAGTAGACCTCCTGCACTGTGCATCTAGTTGTTGGCATCGTCTATCTAACATTGAAGAACATTTAGACCATGAAGGTAATTCACTATAATCGATGAACTCATCCCATTTTTGTTTCGTTTGTGGATCAACTTTACTTATCGCCAGATGTATTACAAATGCATCACAAATTTGTTCATGCGAACCTAAAGATTTTAATGAGCTGTAAAGGGCTGATATTATATCCACAATATTTCTTAGTTGATTTGCTACAGGTTTGGACGACTTTGGGATATCAAACATTTCGGTTACGTTTTCCATAAAAATTAAAGTATTGTTGTCGTATCTCTCCTTCAATCGATTTAGTGCCTTTTGATAGTTTTCATCCGTTACCTGAAATGCCTTCACTGTAGCGAGTGCTTCTCCACTAAGACAGGACAACAAATGATTAAATTTTTCTGAGATAGGTATATTCTGATCTCTGTCAACCAAATTGTTAAATGAATTTATGAAATTTTTATAATCTGAATACTTCCCTTCAAATTTTGGTAATTTAAGATTAGGCAGTCTGCTTGAAGTTGGTTGAGGCACAAAAATTGACTGTTCTTGTGTACTCGAACGCCTTCCTTGCCCAATGAGGGTTAGTATACGGCTCTTGATTAGGATGTACAATTCATCTATTTCAGCTCTACCGGTCTCTTGTGGTGACATCCTTTCAATTTGGTTTTGACAATACGATGCTTGTTTATAGTATGACTCAATGATACCCAATCTGCACTCCAGCTCAGTGTGAGATAAATTAGCATTTGCTTCAATTAAATTCCTGATACGAGTCATACTACCTTTGGATGAAGATCGTAAGTGTTTATATTCTTCTAGAGTCATGTTCTTTTGCGATGAACCACTTTCTTCCGTCATATTTAAAAATTGATGTTTAGGGTGATCGATAACCTTTTCCTTAAACGGCAATCAGAAGCGATAATTGAACACTTATTTTTTTATATGTCCTGTCACGGTCGCCAAAATGTTTGAGGACTGCCTAATTTGACAATCCTATTCCGATATGTATACCGTACAAAAAAAGAAACAACAATTTTTATTCTTTTTGCTTGTTGACTCAACAACTTCTTTTCTTCAACAGCTCAGTTTTATTATTTTTTACAAAATTAAAAATTACAATTAAACGGTATAATTTCAAGGGCAAAAAAAAAACCAAAATGAAAATATAAAATCAGCAAAACAATTGCATGCATGTGTATCAACATACATTTGTTTTGCATACAAAATGCAAGCATGCATATACATATGTATGTATGTAAGTTTAACTGATGAAATTTAATACATTATTAAGGAGGCTCAAAAAATAAAGAAAAACATTAACAATTAATTATTTATTTTGATGCATTAACAATATTCCCAAGTTTTTATCACACAACATGGAAAACGTTTCCAACGAACAACGAATATTAGCAACAGTACTGTAGGGACAAAAGTCCAATATATTAAAGTTCATTTGAGGGCAATTGTAGCCTTATAACTAGATTTCCTGAGGGCTATATTAGTTTTGATGTTTACTATATTACTTGGCAATTAGCCAAAATCACCACATAGAATATTATGTATAATTTACATACATAGTTGGCTATTACAACCCTGTGTCATGTTGTGTGTTAATTTGTATCTATGAGTACTGGGACCTACAGTTGAAAGTCGTCTCCGAACGACAGATTTGAGAAGGTTTTTCAAGGCAATCAATTACCCCCAGAGCTTTCGCCAGAAGACGGCTCAGAGGTAGTCGCCGAAAGAAACAATTTTTTCATATTTTTTTTTTTTTCAAGCTGTTACAGCTCAGATTTGAACCTGGCGCTATCGTCTTAGTAAGCCAACATACTAACCACTAGACTACATATAATCTACGAAGAATTTTATATGCTTTGGCCAATCTGATTCCTACATACAACTGTCGGTCATGGATATAATAATAAATTTAGGCTATGTTCCAATTACTTGTACATTTTTTTTTCATAATAAAAAAGAAAAGTTTTAGTAGCTCAGTATTATATTAAAAAATTAACAAGAAATTGCAAAATTTTTTTATATTGAAATATGCAATATGAACTTACAAAACATCGTCAAAACATAAACAAATAGAGGACAATTTCTTACTGAGTTCACAGGCATTATTTAAACCTAACCCCCCTGATACGGGTATCGAGCTACTCGAGCGTTCTTTAAAGTTAAATATTTTTTTAAGCAAAGCAAAGTACAAATTTGAAGTTCCTTAAGTTCTTTCAGATTAGTTTTTCTAATAAATTGTTTCAATTCGTAGCCCTTCTGGTTTTTGTAGATTGAGTGTATTGCCTCTCAAAGTGAAATAATTCTCACTCTTCCGATAAGGGTATCCGGAAATTAATTCTAACAGTTTGTATGAAAAAAGTACAAAAACTGACATTTATCTAATTAAATTTTAATAATATTATTGCAAAAGAAAACAACACACAATGAAACAAAGAGAAATTATTTTGCTAAGTGTGCAGTCGTTTCCACTCAGACTCAGCGGCGGATTTAAAAATTTGCCGCCCCTAGGCACTCTATAAGAATTTTATTGTAATTTGAATTTAACTAAAACGCACATGATTTTAATTGTACTTATTATATTTTCTTTCTAATTTTTTGATTTACAAATTTATGCCTTCAAACTCAATTTTCTCTAAAACTTCGATTTCAATCTGCAAATCGAAACGTCATTTAATTTAGTTTTTAATTTATACTTTTTAAACAAGAAAACGATCTTGCAGCAGAATAATTTATTACTGCTAGTGACAGATAAATTCTGAAGATTATTGTGTTTTTTTTGTAAATAAAAAATTGAACTGGTTTGCGATACTTCTTTCATATTCGAATATATCACTTTTCTGTAAAGGCTGTTTAAACTGAAGAATTTCTTCCATTAGATCCTCACGGTATAAATCCATTTCATAAAATTCGTACAATTCTCTTTTTTTATAATTATATTGGTATCAGAAGAACATATATTTTCGATATATCCAAACTTTTCATTAAAAAAATTGTATGCATGTTTACGCTTTTGTAGTTCGTTTATCAAAACTATTAATGTAATTTTATCAAAAACATTTTTTTTAAATAATTGATTTGGACTATCTGTTATAATCTCATCTTCTACGGATTCGTCAAAATACATTTTCTATTGCATAAAAATATGTACGCTTCAAGGTCAATTTGATTTCACAGAGGAGAAAAAGAATTCAGACAGGGAAATAAATTTGCTTATAAATTGTATATGGTCGTTACAGGGATGAAGCTCCTTTAGCCAAAAGTGCTCCTTTTAATGTCCAACACCTCCTTAAACAACTCGAAAACTATCTCAATGCAAAAATTGTTAAAGCTGCTGTAAAAGCATTTCACGACATTTATGGTAGTTTTCTGGACTTGAGTCCTATCTTACCAAAAGGTCGACAATGTTTTTCAATTTGCTAGTCATTTCTTTCATTTTTAATTTCTTTTAAAAGTTGTAAATGACTGTGAAATTACGAAAATGAGAAAAAAGCTAGTATTTGCTTAAAAAAAATTTACCACTTTGATGAGCTCTATCTCCTGAACGAATTAAGATATTTTCGAAGTTTAAATTTGTGATTTTAGATAAAAAAAAATGTAAAACATATGATTTGCAAAAAAATAATACTTAAGTACAAGTATGTATATGTGTCATGTTGGGATTTTTAAGAATTTTTTAAACAGACAAAGGTTTTTGTACAAAAAAAAAAAAAAAAAGTTATCTAAATTTATTTTTAGTAAGTTTTTAATTTAAAAAGTATTAACTTTTTGAACCATGGTGAATGTGCTGTTAAAATTGAACCTACAGCTAATTATAAAAAAAATTAAATTAAAGCAATGAGTACAGTAAACCCTCGAACTGCGCGGTAGATACGTTCTGAAAAAACAGCGCGCAACTCGAAATCGCGCACTGTGAACCCTATGTTGTATGAAATTAGGGGGATACGTTCCAAATCCTAAAATTATCATGAAAATTTTAAATTTAAACCAAGTAGATAACTAGAAAAAAGACTATTCAATATTAACATAAAGCTAAACATTAGCATAAACAAAACAAAAAAAAAAAAAAAATAAAAATTATAAATTCATTTATAAAAATTAAACAAAAAAAAAAAAAATAAAATCTTGAAATCCGTTCATTGTATGTACATAATTAAAATGTAAATATATAATTCAAAAAATCTTTAAATATGTTAATTTTCATCTTCTAATAAATTTGTTCTATTTTCCTCCAATGGTTTCGTAAAAAACTTGTTAATAGTGATTGCTTAATAGTATCTCTTGAACTGTGAAGTTCTTTATACGGCACTAAAGCTTCCGTCAAACGGCTACGAAATTTTAAAGCACGCTCTAAATCAGGGTCTAGGTCAATAGCTTCTTCACCAAGTTGATTGTCCCGCTCTAAAAATTCTGCCAGTGCTTTGCTACTAAATTTGTTTTTTTCAACAAATTCTACATTATGGGATAGTATGTGTGTGCACATCACTGATATATTTATGTACGCAAAAAAAAAAAAAAAACCCGCGCTGCTGCGAAACTTTTGCCGCGCAATGCGAAATTTTGGTGGTAAAAAAAAAAGGCGCAAGTCCGAAACTGCGCAGTCAGGAACCGCTCAGTTCGAGGGATTACTGTATTTCATGTTGCACTTAACTAAACATTGCACAAAAAAAAAAAAACAAAATTAAAAAATATTACAGTAGGCATCGGCAAGCACACACATTTTTTAAAGCTTTATTTCCAAATATTCTGTGCTACTAATGTTATCTAGTCCTAATATCTAGCCAGTGACAATCAAAGTGAAAAAAGTGTGTGGAAAAAAACATTAAAAATTTTAAACAAAAAACTAGTGATAAAATTAAAATCAAATAAAAAAATTTCATGTAAAAGGAAATAAATTAAAATAAAATACATTTAGTAAAGAGAACAAAACAAAAACAATAAAATATTGTCAAAAGTTTAACATTATTAATATATAAATTCTATATTATTTATCCATAAATAAATAAGCACAATGTCTTTACAAAATTTAAAATTGTTTGAGTTATTTAGAAGCTCGGAAGATGGAAGTGCATTTAATTTGGCTGTTATAAAAGAATTAAAAGTTTTATCAGAATATGAAGAAAGCGATGGTTTTAAATCCAAACTTCACAGCACTTATATGTTTCTTAAAGCAAAATGGAAAGCCTCCAGCCGTACAGGAATTTTTTAAGAACCTTGGACTAAAAGTAGACTGCCCAAAGCAGGGGTACGGGAACACCAATGATGGTAATATGTCTAGGGCTTTTTTTAAAAATTATGACGTAACATCTCGAATTACTGGTGTCAACATTGATATAATAAAAAGGTTGGCTGTTATCCTTAATGTTATTAACTCTAAAGAAATGGTGAATGGCCCAAAGTTTGATGAGTATGCATCAAAAACTGCCAAACTTTTGGCTCAATTGTACCCTGAAAAGAAACTTACCCCTACAGTACATACGATTTTGGCTCATGGTAAAAATTTAAGTGAGTATCAGTGCTTACCAATTGGAGAGTTGTCTGAAGAAGCCTAGGAATGCAAAAACAAAGACTACACAAAGTTTAGAAACACTAATATTTGCAAGATTTTACGGATTAGACAAAATGAAGACCTATTCAATATGTTAGCGGCTTCTTCAGACCCACTTATTTCATCACGACGATACGTAAGATCTCGAAAGAATTTGGAAGAACGTAATTATTGCTCCAATATCTTAAGTCTACTAGATATAGCTCCCAATGTCAATGACTTTTTAAAGAGAACTAACTAATAAAAATCTTATACTACCTTAAAAAAATACACAAAATTTTTCATTAGATTTAATATGTATAGCATTAATATTGTAGTACTTAAAAATTTCAAAATGAAAATAAAAATTTTAACATTATATTGAAAAAGAATTTAGTAAAATTTTATAATTTTTTTTTCTTATTGTGATTATTGAAGCGCTAAGTCTAATCGAAAAGCTGACAGCGTTTAACGAAAATATTAGTATGCGGATTCACTTAATTTGAAGCACAAGAAGTTATATTTAAATAATTTTTAGATTCACAAAAAGAAAGGATTTTTGCAACAAAATAGGTCAAAATGTGTCACTGTGCACAGTGCCGCAGTCGGTATTTTACAATGCGTGTGCGGTTTTCTTGAAGCTAAGCGAGATAAAATTTAAGTGCGTTTAAAACATTAAATATGTCACGATAATTTCAACAGTTATGATTTTTGCAACGAAAAAAGTCAAAACGATGCACTGTGCCGGCCATGCCGGTTAATTATTCTTAAGCTAAGGGGATTATCTTTCAAATACTTTATAAATTTTAATAATATCTTGATTACTTTAAAAGTTATAATGATTACAACGAAAAATGTCAAAAGACAACACTGTGCACAGTGCCGCGGATGGCCTATCACTTTGCGTGCCATGTATTTTGAAGCTAGGGGAGCCTTCTTTCAAATGGTTTTTAAATTTTTAAAATATCTTTATTACTTTAAAAGTTATGATTTTTGCAACGAAAAAGATCAAAAGGCGCCACTGTGCGGCGCACATTGGGGATTTTGAGGAAAAAAGTCAAATTTTCAACATACTCTTCATGCAAGATACAGTGATATTTTGACATTTTAGACTAAATGGTACAATCAAATCAAAAAGAATTACTTACTCCGATCTGACTGGAAATTTTTTTTTTATAGCCGTCTCAAACTCAGTACTTGTATGTTTTACCGAACCAACTTAATTTAAACCTAAGAATTTCAAAGCGAATATTCTTTTATTATGTGAGGTAGCGTTTTTCTTTTTATTTTTTATTTAAAGTAGGATATTTCAAAATACCAAAATTGGGAAAATAAACTTTGCACAGATTTAAGTTTTTTTTGTGTGTTTATTTTTATGAACATATAACAAAAATCCTTTTTTTCTCCAAACATTTGGACCTGCAATTTTAGCAATACTTCCCTACAGTTGGAAATCACTACCAATACATTGTCTCATATGTGTTTTAACATTTTTAATCAATTTCAAGTGGCACCAGGTGCCACCTCTCAATTTGTTGCGTTACACAGTACAACATTTTTCAGCCGATTGATTCACGACTCAATTCTGATAAGGCTTTTTTTTAACATAACTCAAGAACCACTAGTCGGATTTTGCTGAAATAAATATAGAAAAATCAAGAATTACAATTACTTTCATCTGTTTATATAACGTTTCGCCATCTAAGCAACAGTTTCGCATAAATAAATAAATAAATGTATATAAGGAAAACAAATTTTTTGTTGCCTAAAAAATTAAATTATTTTTTTTAATTCATTAAAAATCCAAAACGGTAAAAACGTATCAAGTTCTACTACTTTCGCGTAAAGTTGCATAACCTATGAACAAAATGAGACATAAATCATGAAAATCGATGAACGCGTTTGGCTTTTATTCACAATTAAGTAAAGTTATGTATATAATAAATTTGCTCGAGATATGAACAAAATTCTTTTGAAAAAACATTGAGGACTTTTTTATGATATGCAGAATTATAAAAAAATAGTAGTAAACAAAAGATTATTTGATTTTTATGATTACAGTAGCAAAGTAATAAGTGATAATAAATTTCACATGAGGTTTTACGCCCGAAGTTTCTGGAGTTTGACAAAGGCAGAACAAAATTAAAACAGTTTTTGAAACAATCGCACATTGGCTTAAACGAAACTAAAGCATGTGAAATTTTGGATACAATATATAAAGGCTTTTACTCTAACTTCAAACAAAGATGGCAGGATTCTAATCGTGCGAAGTCGCGATTTGAAAAAAAAAAATGCAAATTGGCTTGAACGCACATTTACAATAAAGTTTACTTAGACTGAATGTCCTACCAGTTCTGCACTTGGTCGGCCACGTAAATCGTTTGAGGAGTGTACCTCTGCAAAATCTGTTGGATCATACTGCTAAATGAGTCCTAGAGACCAAGTCAGTAAAGGCTCAAGAAAGTCGTAACAAAGACTACCAAAAATATGGCCTTAGACACTCCAGAAAATGCATTTAGCCAGAAAAGGCATACTGTTATAAGCTCTTTTAGAATAATAATTTAAAAATAGATTTAAAATAAATAATAAATTCAAAATTAAAAAAATCATTTAAATTTTTTTGTTTGTTATGGCTTTTTACATTATAGGTAACGATATAAATTTCTCTAACTTTCTTTATTTTGATTACTTTTGTGTATTACTATATAAATAAAACTAAATTTGTGATAAAATCACTACATTTTTTGACAAATATATTTTTTTCCTCACCTTCATAGAAAAATCCCCAGTGTGCGGCGTTGCCGGGTTCACTTCAGCTAGGTTTTTAAGAAAATAAACAATATTTTTATTATTTGCATTCTCGGCATAAATGTAGGTACAAAAGAGTTGGTTTGGTCCATGTGAGACAACCGGATACTCTAAATTCACTCCACGAATTCCTAACGATTGTCCTTGCGACTTACTTATTAATGGTAATAGCAAACGCTAGGCGTACAGGGAACTCAAGTCGTTTAAATTCAAACGGTATATCAGATGGCATCATTGGAATGCGTGGAATAAATACATCATCGTCTTAAAATTTGCCAGTTGAATTAGTAGCTTCATACATAAGTCATTTATCTTTTCACAGCAAGTCTTGTATCATTACACAAATGGGGTTGGTTAATATTGCGAATCATTATCATAGTAACTCTAACTTTTAATTGGAGATTGTGTGGTGGCTATCCTATCTTCTTCATTGATTACTGTATCCACAGACGTATAAGAAACCAATTCGCCAGGAATCTTAGATGGTATAGATATATTTAACGAATTAACGGCATTGTTCTTAGCAGCTAAAATTGCTTTGTCGCTCAACCATGCATGACATTTGTATTGTTGTTCTATATTAGAGAAAACATTTTGAATATATTTCTCTATTGTCTGTACAGAGTGGCAAAATGTTCGTTTGGCAATGTAATTAATCCACATTCACCAATAGGCATCGCACCGTTCCCAATTTATAACAACTGCTTAGAAAATCTATCAGCAGATGGTTTATTATGCAATTGTACACGAACATTGGTAGTAAGCTTCAATGGTTTAACAAATTTCCATAAATATGAAGACTTCAATCTGAACTATTTCGAATATTGTTCTTTCCAAATCTTCAAAGTTGTAGTAATTTTGCTGTTCCAGATGTTTTCGAAATGTTGCACGTAGGAGTTTCATTGACTTGGTAATTCAGCGGCAAATTTAAAGCAGAGTGTGCTGTCCGACCACCATCTAACAAAGTACCTGCAATTCCGGAAGATGCCAATGCCAATGCAATTTTATTTTGAGAGCATATCGTTGCCAGCAGCACTGAAATTAAAAACGTTTTTCCAGGTGCCTCCTAGATGTTATACATTCAGGAAATAAAATCCACCGGCATCACTATAAACCACTTGCATAATTGTTTCGTAAGCTCTTTTTTGCTCAGCATTTAATAAGGGATGATTCCTTTGAACAAAAGAATTCAATTCGTTATGGTCGTACTGCTCGTTATGCTCGTTGCAGATCTAACTCAAAAATGTTTCAAATAATACGATATGATGATGTGCTAAAGTTTTATTAACTATCGACAAACATAAATCTTCAATGCAAAGAAATGCTTCATTGTAAATATCCGGTGTAAAATCCATTACAGGATTGCGATTTACTTCACGTTTTCGAAACAGAATATCCTCGGATAAATAATTTTTAAATTTTTCGCACAATTCAGATGGGCTTGATGATCGAATTTGATAGGAGTGAACGACAACTGCTGCATCTGTAAGTGTTTGTTCACAATGAATGTCATTTTCTAGCAGGAATAACACTTAAGATGTTGTTGTAATAATATGAACAATTAACTGATTTATAATATGTTATAAGAAATGATATGTAATTATTTTTATTTGTTTATTTATTTAAATACAATGCCATTTTAATTTACATTCCAATTTTTATGAGCGGAGTGATTAAAAGCATATGATCGGTGTAGTGTCATACACCCCAGCTCTCTGGTGGGAATTTGTAGGCCACCCAATATATAAATGAAAAAAAATCTTTGTTTTATATAGTCAATTCATACAATTGCATTAATGGCCACTCCTGTACTTAGGTATACGTTCCAGGGGGTCTCGACTTTGGTAGCTCATAGTTTTCTTCCTCAAATAGTAATTTTTTTAAGACTAAAAAAAAACATTATCTGTCTATGCATTTCCATACAAATCTCATGTAGGTCTGCACAGACCTGGTTATGCCATTTATGACAAAATATTTGTAAACCTGGGGCCTTATTCTGTACTTCTCTTAAGCTAATATGCTAAAATTTTGGGTTTTGAAACAGGCTGGGCATTAGAATATATAAAATTGAAAAGTTCAGAGGTAATAGGCATGAAGTTTGTAAATTATAATAAGCGTTCAAGAATTCTATTCGTAGCCAAAAAGTCCTAAATCAAGTTTATACATTTTTAGCGATAGAGTTTTAGCTTAGGAGAGTTACAGATTAAGGCCTCTGGATAAACCTGAAGACGGATCCTCAATAGCCCTGATTTTTTTATCATTATGTTTGGAGATAGTTGCTCCAGGAAGTCATGGAAGGATTTGTCTCTAAAAAGATAAACAAAAAAGTTACATGTGTACACCTTTATATGCTAAAAGTCTGTAAAGGCCTGGTTATACCCTAGGGTTAAATATTATATATTCCAAGATTTTTAAACAATTTTATATATATACGCCAATAAACTTAAAAAATAAATTAAAGAAGCCTTTTTATAGTTATTTTTGATTCTTAAAACGGACGCAGGATTTGTTAAGCTCTCTCTACAAGTTACATAAATATTATCATGAAAAGCAAAAATGGCAGATAAAGAGTAGAGCAGAGCAGAGCAGATAAAGATGAAGGGATCGGATTTTATATGTCGAATTATATCTGTGGACATTTGACAAAACGTCTTCTTTCTAACTCAACAACTTTTCAGGGGAGTCATAAATGACTCGTCCAGGAGAGTCGCGGCAAGGGTACATTTTTCTCCCGACAAAACAATCATTTTCGACTCAAAAATGAGCTCATAAGTGATTATTTTAATCGCCCAGAGGAGTCAAAAAAGACTCATATCTGACCAAAACTGCTGACTGGGAAAGCACATGTCAAAAGTGTGTGTGTGTATTTTTTAACAACATACATGTCTCTACACCAAACCAAAAACACGAATACACACAAAGCAAAATGTAAACAAAACAGAAATGTAAACAAAACTTTTGACAGGAACGGTATGACCAAAAAAAACCCTGATGGGTTGGCAACACCACCTTGTAAGTAATGTCACCATGGTATGTACAGATATTTTTTTTAACTTAAATTAATATAAACGAGTAAATAAAAAATAAAACTTAATAAATACTTGTTTTAACAATGTGTCAAAAAATATTAATTTATTTAATGAATAGTTAAAGCAAATATGATTTACTCCTATATTCAGATATGGAATTTATTGCTGATTTTTTTTCTTAAAAATTTATATTTTAAATAAATATTTAACAATAATGAATTCAGAATTCAATTAAGCGTCTTTTTGTTTTTGCATAATCCAATGACAGGTTAATTAAGTGAAATACGCACTCATTCTTCTAAACGGGACAATAGGAAAGGAGCCGTTGAACTAGAACATCGAACTAGTTCATTTTTTCTTTTTGAACTAAAAAGAGCGCTCACTTAAATGAACTATTAAGCACAAATCTAATATGCATTAATTAATTTATTGCTTGCATACTTAATGATCCCTGACTAACAGCTACCTGATACTGTTATTAAAAATAAAAGTATAAAAAATTTTGGTTGTCACAAGACAAATACATAGGTAAAATGTAAACATTTTTCTGTATAAAAATTCTACATTTTTCTTATAATTAGGTCTTAGAAATTTTCTTTCTTCAAAAACATAATTACTGGAACCTAGTAAAGATGAAAATTCCGAAAAATTTAAATCTCAATGAAGATACTAAATTCTCATTTCAGGTAGTTACAGTAAATCATAAAGAAAATCATAAATATGCTTATCCAGATTTATATTTTATTATATATGTATTTATATTTTAAAAGTAATTTTTTTTTGAAACAAATCTTTTTTGCTAATTTCATTAAGGTTTTGATAAATTGCCCAAAGAGAAAAACCAATGTCTTCTTCGGTGTAGTTCTCTGATATTTTGTGTGATTTAGATATCTTGCTAAAAACGCACACTTAAACAAATACATATACAGTGGTGTTCAATAAAAAAGGTTGTTTTCAAATTAATGCCGTAAAGGTTTTGAGCTGGCCTACAGAGTTGTTAGGCTTAAATCGTATTAAAAATTTATGGGAAATTCTTAAAGCGGCCCTTCGAGGATGACATCTTTTCAATAAATAACAATTGTGTATTTTTTTAAAGATTCCTGGAAGAACATTCAAACAGAAACATTTTAAGGATTTATGGACTCAATGCCAAAACGCTGCCTTGACCTTAATAAATAAGGGTAGTTTTACTAAGTACAGAAGTAAATAAACAATAACTGAAAAGAACAATTTGGTTTAATTAATAAAGAAGACGTCTTTAATGGCCTAAAATTTGGTGAATTTATTTTTTTGAACAGCTAAATTAGTAGATTTTACCAATATTATGGTATTTTAAAATTTCATCTTGGGAAGTTTTGTGTTTTTCATATTATTTATGTACTTGATAACTAAAATAAAATACAAGCAATCAAAAATATTTATCACGTTTTTCTAAAGTTTTTCGGTCTCAAATATACAAACTATCCCATTTACTTCAATACATGCTTTCATTCACAAAGGAAATTCAAGACATTCCAAGACATTTCAAGACATTTTATTTCATTTCTCCATAATAATTAAGAATTATGAGAGTAAATTTAGATTTATTGTATTCCATTCTATTCGTTTATTGAAGCTGAACGTTTGGTTACGTTTCGCTGGCTGCAAAACGAATAGAATGAATATTTGTTTCGATGCTTGAATTTACTCTCAATTAGAGTTCACTCCTGGAATCATTCTAAATTGGCAGAAAAGCAAAACATTCATGCAGACCTTTACCTCACACGTTCATTTAAGTATCAAAGAGATTATATTTTTAATACCTAGAGTGCTTTATTATATCTTAGTTTCATATCACAATATTGGACATTTTAAAGAAAGCTACTGAAATCCTTAAAGAAGTTTTAAGAATATGCTGGTATCGAAATACTTAAAATATCATCGGATAATTTGATTGCATAAAGCAGAATGCATTTACAGGTACTGACTAATATAAAACTTTCATATACATATTAGACTCGTATTAACATTAGGTGTGTTTCTTTACTTTTTGGGTAAAGTTTGGTAAATAGAGAGTAAACAATAGTTTCTCTCAATAAAAGACAAATTTACCCAAAAGTACGGGAACACAATAAAAGGAAAATTTTACCCATTCACATAAAAATATGAAAAAAAACACAACTTTATGTCACACACACACGCATATTGAACATGTACTTTCGCAAAAATAAACGACAATAAGTTGACTTATAAACGTTAATTAAGCCAAAGATATTGAACTAAATTATACTATAAGCCTTTCACTACAGGGTTATAACTTATAAATATTTTTAATTCAACTTTTGAAATTTTTTTTAGTTTTTCAACCTTTCATTTTTCTATTATTTTTTAAACAGCTGATTATTTGTTTACTTGCACAAACTAGCCCGAAGAAAAAGTACGGGCCATTTCGTGCATGAAGAAGAAGAATGTTACTCTCTCAAAATTTCTCTCATTTATCCAAATTTTGTGCACGGGAACGCTTTTTGGCAAAATTGGGATCCCGCGGGCGCTCAATGTAGAGTAAAGAAACAGACTTATTATTAGCAAAAAGTCTTTAAACCATTGGTTATTTTCATTTCCAAACCAAGATATTTGCGATGTATTACCAATTGTGTTTCTTGTTTTTTCTTTTATGTTTAAAAAACAATAATATTTTTGATAAAGCTTACAGAATTAATTATAAGCTGGTATCTGAGTATCATATTGTGGTCGCCATAGTCTAGTATGTAGTGCCTTGGCTTACTTAATGAGAGCTCCTGGTTAAAACTAGAATTCTGATATCTTGAGTGAATGAAATGTGAAAAAATATTTTTTTTTGCAACCACCTATTAGCAGCCGACTGATTGCCAGGAAAAAGCTTTTCACGTATTATTTTTATTTTTCTAAGACCAGGAGTAAACTTGGAATTTGAAAATGAAGGAGTTTTTTTTTTTTTTTTTTGGTAGTGAGAGCCTTATGTCAATGAGACAATTTTCTGTCAGTTAATCGCTCAAAGGCCAGTGTTATATCTTCACCCTTGAATGATAAACAGCGATTACCCCATCTGTCACTGGACATTGAATGTGAGTTGTTAGCTGTTAAATTCTCAGAAAGTGAGAAGCTGTATCTTCTGTACTTCTGGTCATTCACATCTGGTAGAATAGACGGGAAATGTCAGGGAGCAGTTTTTCTTGAAGACGGACTTTTTGGAGAAGGGGGCAGGAAACCTCTTAATTTTAAATTATAATTTTGGAAAAACCACAAATTTTATTTTTAATTTTTCTGATTCGCTTGTTCAGGGTTAAATTTTTGTTTCGGTTTCAGAAATGTTTCATTTAGAAATACTTCAGACATTAATTTTTTATTGAAGTTGATTCTAGTTGTAAGACATTTTGTGTCTGGGCTTATAAGATCACATATCTCGGCATGTTACCCAGAATTCCTAACTTGTCATATTTTATTTTATACCTTTTTAAAGCGTCGATAGCTTCGAAATAAATATCTAAAATTATGAGATGCAATATATTTAATTTAAATATTTATTAAAATAATTTTATTATTCTAATACTTTACAATTATGTATGTCTTTAAAATTGACAACTTTAACAAACGTTAGATTTAATAGACGCCATTGCCGAACTTTACTGACTAACTGTTGGACTATTTAATTTCAATTCAAAACTGCATTCAAGTGTAGTTTTTTATGTATAAAATTGTTTAGATTCTAATTTCTCGAAAACTGCTGTAATTATCATGGTGTACGGGAAAATATAGGGATGTGTGTTAACAGATAAAAGAAAAACGTATATGATTCAACAAATCTTTCTTCATTTTCTATTAAACTCTTTCTTATTTTTGACTTATATTTAAATGGATTTTACTTGATCTTTCCTTACGAATACCAACTCTCAACGGAGCGGAGTTATGAACAATTTCGTATTTTAGCCTATTTGAGGACATACAGTCTGCAAATTGCATAATGGGCAAGTTTTATTTTAGGCCTTGTATTGATAACTTTTTTAAGGATCTTAAAAATTCCAGAACATAATAATTAAAGTGCTTAGATATCCTCTTACTAAAAACTAAATTTAGTGTTCGAAGTTTAGGTAAACTTTGGATTACATGAGATATGAACTCACTATTTTTCGGGGAGTATGAAAAAGTTAAGTTTTCTATGCTAGGACAATTTTGTACCATTTCCTCAATGCCCGCGTAATTGATTTTATATACACCACTCAATTGTAAGTTGCGAAGTTCGATAAATTTAAAACATTTGATAAGAGCAACATCTGTGATATTATCGCAGTAATCTAAATTCAGAGACTGTAAAGCTTTGAGGTTAGTAATGGGTGCAGGATTGGTGCCAAAACCTAGAAGGCCGTCATCAGTTATTTGTGAACAGCCCATCAAATTCAAATGCTGTAAACGTAGCTGATTTTGAAAGATATAACTGAGTACAGTATCGTCAACAAATTCTTTACAGTTTTCCAAACTTAAATTTGTTAGACCAGGCAAACGTTGAACTAGTAACTGCATCTTAGGTATAGTTGTATTAATATTACACCACCTAGGGTTATCCAACTTCAGTGTTTTCAGGACTGTATTTGTTTCCAATGCAACACTCTGCAATAAGTCGTTGACTGACAATTTCGAATTCGTTATAATAAGATTGCGTAGACTATGATGTAAATTAACCAAGTTTTTAACATCTTCATTGAATTGCACACAACATCCCACCAATTCTAGGCTTGATAATGTTCTAGGCCATTTGTTAGTAATTAATTTAATAAAACCGAAATGAGGCTTAGTGCTTTCTAAGCAGAAACGATGTAAAGGTGCTTCCTTAGGTATGGCATTCGCTATACTTTCCAACCATGTCCTTGAATATACTCCAGTAATTTTTAAAACCTCTAAATGCTCTAACATTTCAAATATCTGAATCCATTCCGATCTATATTGGTCGCAAGCTCCAAAACAAATTTCTAAGTGCTTAAGTGACTTACTATGAAACCGCAAAGCATTCATTAGACTTTCCTGCTCACGGCTCCGTATATCTAAACATAACTTCTCCATTCTTAAGGTCTTTTCCTGCGTAAGTTGCCACATAAATATATTACTTATGTTGTTCGCTATACCATTGCACTTAATATCTAGAGATTTTAAATTCTTAAATTTTCTTAGATCAAACGAAGTCAAGTCATCGATTTGATTCGATATGTCAAACATATCTCTGACATAAAGTTCTTCCAACTCTGGCAGATAATCACTTAAAATGTGAAATATTGGAGATTTATATATGCCAATTGTGTGTATTTTTGATCCCAAAGATTTTAAAATCGGTTGTAGATCATCATCTCTTCTTACGCCATGTATTTCAACAGTGTCATATGCTAATCTATTGGAGAATTCATCAGTTCGTAGAATATCATGTATGAGGGCCATATTGAAGGGATCTATTATTAATTTGGTTTTTCTTACAAAATCCGAATTGGTAATATCATGCCAACGTTTGCACAACAAACGTAGTTGCTGTATATCTCCATGCCCCAAATATTTCCAAATGTATAATAACATTTCGCTAGGCAAACCATGCCATGAAAAGTATTTAATTGTATTCATATCCATCTCTTCTTTAAAGGCTGCGGCTCTAATCAATATATTTTCAATTTAGGTACTGGTTGGCTGAAAAATAAATATTTTCAACATATGTACATATATAAATATAAGGAAAATTTTGTTTTTTAATAATATACATAAATAAAAAATACAAAGACAGGATTTACTGTCGTGACAATATAAAAGCCCATACAATTTGTATGGAGTATCAGAAAATAACTTCGCGGCAACGCTTTGCTATTGAAAAATCCAGTTGTTATAGAGCATTCAATAGTAAAGTTGGTTGCAAAAGGCAACTAAAATGTAAACAAAGAAGTAAAAAACAGGGTTGCGATATAAACATAGCGTTACAAAAATTAAAGAACGAAGTAACTGACAAAACATTTAATGTTCGCCAGAGCCAAATAACCTGTATTTTTCAAAACTCTGACGGAGTAAGTGAATTTATTTTCATCATAGAAATCTGGGACTGGGACTGGGACTGGGACTGGGACTGGGACTGGGACTGGGACTGGGACTGGGACTGGGACTGGGACTGGGACTGGGACTGGGACTGGGACAGTAACAGCGTTCTTTAATTTTTGCGACGATATATTATATGGATTAATCCTGTTTAATTTATAAAGGCAAAAACATTAACAAAATAGAAGATATTAAATAGTTGTCTAAAATAAATAAATAAAATATTGGGTTGGCAACTAAGTAAGTAAATGCGGATTTTACTCATTGATGGCATTAGCTGAATTTTTAGGTTAGATGACGACGTAATTGAAATATCAAATACATTTTGTTATTTCATAGTCGGTACTTCAGCTTTCAATCGGTAAAAAAAAAAAAATTTTTTTTGATCGGTTGCATGGTTTTTGTTGGGCGTCTGTTGAAAAATTGAAAATCAAAAGAAACATTTTCGTCATATTTTATATTTTAATTACCGGACAGGAAAAAAACGCTTCGCAAGCTCATAAAAAGTTATGTGCTGTTTATGGTGACGAAGCCTTAACCTTTAACTACTGAGGTGGTGGTAAATTTTACCACCTCCTTAGATTTTTTAATTTATTTTCTTCGGTTGAACGCTGTTGAGTCCCTGTTTTGTTATACTAAATCTTTTATTTTTTTATTTTTATAATCCTTTTTATATAAAAATGTATGTTCTTGTTCTTTTAAAAATAAATTATTAAAAAAAATTTTTTTTAGACTAATTTTTTTGGTAAAACAAAAGGTGGTAAAATTTACCCCACGTCAATAACTATGAAAAAATATTTCACCTCCGTAGTTAAAGGTTAAAAGAACGGCAGTGTCAAAAGTGGTTTTCCAAATTTCTTTCTGGTGATTTTTCACTGAAAGATGAAAATGATGAATGAGTTCCTCATGAACTGAAAGAAATTCATTTAACACAACGCATTCACATCTGCGATTTGTTAACTAAACGTAATGAAAACTATCCATTTTTAAAACGACTTATAGCTTGTCATGAAAAATGGGTTCTTTACAACAATGTCAATCGGAAAAGATCATGGAGCAAGCCAGGTGTACCAGCGCAAACAACATCAAACGTTGGTATGCTTCAAAAGAAAGTTCTGTTATCAATTTGATGGGATTACCGAGGAATTGTCTACTTCGAACTTTTACCACCCAATCGAAAGATAAATTCAGGTGTCTACATTGAACAACTAACAAAATTGAACAATGCAGTTGAAGAAAAATGGCCCGAACTGGCAAATCGAAAAGGTGTTGTACTCCATCATGACAATGCAAGGCCACACACAATTTTGGCCACTCGGCAAAAATTATTGCAGCTTGGTTGGGATGTTTTGCCACACCCACCATATAGTCCAGACCTTCCACCATCTGATTACTTTTTATTTCGATCTTTTCAAAACTCCTTAAATGGTAAAAATTTCAATAATGATGATGATGTACCTTGTTCAGTTTTTTTCTCATAAAAACCAGAAGTTTTATGAACGTGGAATTATGATGCTGCCTGAAAGATGGCAAGAGGTCATTGCTTTTAATGGGCAATACACTACATAATAAAGTTATTTCGTTCCATGAAAAAATTGACTTTTATTTTCTACAATAAAACAAATCCGCAATTACTTACTTAGTTGCCAACCCAATAGAATAAAAATAAGTATAATACAATAGAATCTCACAAATTAGAACCACTATGTGCAATAGAGCTTGCAAACTATCGATGGCACTATCGATGTATCGAATATTTCCTTTTTTTGCGTCATATCGATAGTTTTTTTCCACTATCGATAGCTAAGGGAATTATCATTAGTTGCATACCATCATTTGAATTTTCGGAATAAAATTCCTAATAAAATTCCTTTTAGTTCAACTTTTATTGGTGTTGGTTGCTCTGAGCTTGGAGAAGATTTTAATTAATTTAAAGAAGGGTAGGTATAATTTTTCACTTCTAGAAATTGCTGACAGAAACTAATTATTCAGCACAAAATATTGTTGACTCGCTGCGACCTGTGTTTTTACACTGGAATATTGCTACAAAAATAGTAGATATTGTAACAGATAACGCAAGCTCAATGATAAAAGCGTGCGAACTGCTACAAATAAGACATTCAGCATGCTTTGCGCATGCAATAAATTTGGTTGTGCAGGATTGCCTAAAGCTTATATTGCCTGGCGATGTGACTGAAAAAATGTAAAGGCATAGTAACTTATTTTAAAAGCAGCACAATTGCTTATAAGGAATTTAAAGACTTTCGAAAAACAGACAGGAAATACAGTCTGAAACGAGATTACTTTTTTGAAGAATCCATTATTCCATCTTCAGAGCCACCAGCACCAATTGTAAAGTCAATACCGTTTCCCCAAACACTTTTTCAATTCGTCAAACATAATATCGAAGAATTGCTAAAATCTAAAAGAGCTAATGCCATTGGGGAACTTCGGCGGTATTTTTCAACTCAACATTCTTCTGAGGATATAGATTCCCTTAAATGTTGGAAGGTAATTATGTGAATTTGTATTACATCTTAAGGCCAATGATAAATTACATTCCTATACTTTCAGCACAATGAAACTACTTAGTATAAAAGTTGTGGCGAAAAAGTTCCTATGTGTCCCTGCAACATCGACGGAAGCTGAACGAATGTTCAGTAAGACTGGACTTATTAAAAGTAACTGCCGGGCTTCCCTCAAAGCAAAGCATGTTGACATGCTTTTATTTGTACAAAATAACTTATGGATTACAAAATAAATACAATTTATTATAGTCAGTTTTTAAGTAAGTTTTTTGTCACATGATTTAATTTATAGAAATTGGTGGATCTCAGACTAATATTCGTTTGTTATGTTTAGTTTTTAATTCTTTTATGATCACTTGAACTAATATTGAAATTTATGGATCTCAGACATATTTTAGGTTGTTATGTTAAGTTTTTAAGGAGAGTTTTTGTCTTAATTGAAAATAAATTTATTGATCAGTATGATTTATTCGGAATACTTAAAAAGTTTGAATTAACGTTGTTTGAGTAAATAAGCGATATGTATTGAAAAAGGAAATTTAACAAATAAAAGAATTCGATACTATCGATAGTATCGATAGTTTTCCAACAAACTATCAAAAATATCGAATGGCGTGACTATCGATAGTTTGCCAGCTCTATTGTGCAACGGGCAATGCAAATTTCTGAAAATTCGAATTTCTGAAATTTTTTTTTTTTTTTTAAGTAAATGATAAAATTATAATAAAACTACTTGTGTAAGCTTTTCCTTAACACATTTTTTATTTATTATCATTTAGTTAGTTGAATTTAATTAAATTTATAATATTTATATTTAATTAAATATATATTTTAATTGCCTTTGTATGTACATATTTGGTACTGAATTTTTTTTTAACATAAAATCAGTATGTATCAGCTATCAACGGACCGAAATTTGTACAAACAAATCAATTTTAACATCCCTCTGACCGACTTGTATAAACCACGAATAACTTTGTGATTCCCCGCATTTGTGAGATTCTACTGTAATACAATAAAGTTTAGTTTAAGTCAATAGAATACCAATAGAATTTTACAGTTTATTGTTAAAACAGTCAGGAGTATTAAATTAGCATATATTGTTTGGAAGCCTGTTTTTAATGTTTTGACAAAACGATGCCGCTTTTAAAAATACTCAATCAGGATATATGTATGTATGGTTAATTTGAGGCTCATAGTCTTTTAAAAAATTTTTTTAATATTTTACCTAAACCCACGAAAGTGACAAATGAATTGCAGTATGTACATGCATTACAAACAAATTAAATTAATATCTTGGAGTTTTTTTTTTTTTTTTTTTTTTTTTTTTTTTTTTTTTAAATATAACAATTTACACTAAAATCTAAAAAAGAGCAATAAAAATAGTTTTAAGTTTTGAAAAGTGTGAGTTAAATAGTTGATGTTTGGTCTTGAATATGTATAGGACAGAAAGAACTCTGATGAGATTGCCGTAGCTGTAGTCTAAAACATATGTTCAGTTTAGCTAGTGTACTATTCCTTCACGGACATTATTTCCTTTGGAATTATCAGAAAAAAAAATTCATTGCAAAAATCTAGATTCTTTATAGAATTTTACTTTGATATAATTAGAGCGTATCTGACGAAATAAAATTATAGTTTTAAGCATTTCTAAAAATTATTTAAATTCATTAAAAAAAAAAACCGCTGATCTCTGACTTAAATATACTTCATAATAAGGTTCTAATTTTATATTTAGTGCTATTTGTTCAGAACTGATTTTAATAACAATGTTGCGTTACACAATGTAAAATATTATGTGGCTCCTGTACAACTGAATTTTAGAACAAAATATCGCTATAAAATATTGTACTCCTATAATCCAAAATAGTATTTCTTTATGAATAGAACTGTATATCCTTTATTTTAACGATGAGTTCTAGCAACGGAAAATATTTAATTTTTTTTTTAACTAAAATTAACTTTCACTCTCACATATTTTATAGGCAAGTTGTAATAACAGGCTTAATAGCAAAATTTTTTGGTTTCAAATTAAAAAAAAAAACTAAAAGAATATTCACAAAAAATAGCGATTTTAATACTATTAACTCTCACCTTTATAATAATTTTATATTTTAATACTTTGCTGATTTAGAACTCATTAATGAGTAAAGTAAAACTGATCGTTGAACACATTTTCTTCCATCTTATATAGCTTTGGAGTTTAATTCGTTCTAATGGCAGGTACAAATTTAATAAATTAGCAAGAGTAAAAAATACTTTTCTAAGAAAAAGGTCCTTTAGGTAGCTACAGTGAAAAATTTTTAAAAATAATAATAAAACGAGAAATACTCTTGGATATGTATGTGCCTATTTATTAATTAATTTATTGCTTAAATACTTGAAGATCCCTAATTATCCGATACCTGTTACTGTTATTCACCTTCGCATTCCCAAAGATTTTTACATACATGGTAACCCGAAACCCACCCGGGTGGGTTTTATACATTTTGTATGTATTTTAGATAAAATTTTTCTATTTTTACAGTAAAATGTAATTAAAAAAGAGCAAAAACACACAGAAATAAATAGACTCTGTCAAAAGTTCCAATATAAAAATTTTAGAAGTATGTTTAATATATTGTGTTCGAAAGTCGTACAAAGCGTCGGCCCTTTATGGACAAATATATACTGGAAAAATTAACTCTACAAGAGATGTGAATTAAGGCGATCATATTTTTAAGAATTTGGTTTTTCCACATATGGGAACAGGTAGAAAATAATTATATTTATATGTATATAACAACGGACAATATTTTTACATCTCTTCCAAAGAAATATTCTCCTAGCAGTTCAAAAAATATTAGGTATTTATCCTTTGATAACACGATATACAAATATGTACAATATATAAATTCAAGCCTCTTTGGGTTTTCGCAAAATGTGACCTTACTGCGTTATAAAACCTCTAAAAATAAATTTGTTGTTCTCTTTTCAACTATATATCGAAATAAAGATATAACTGGTCCAAAGGAAACGCCTGAAATAATACTGTATTATAATAGAACTAAAAGTGATTTAGACACAATGGACAACATGTTGTTTCAATACACGTGTAAAAGAGAAACTCGACGATGGCCTTTTGCATTATTCCATAATCTCATTGACACTGCAGCTCTTTCAGCATAATTCCTAAGGTACCGTTAAAAATTCTCATCGTGGGCTATTTCTGGAGCAGTTGGAAGAGAAACTTTGCATCCCACAATTAAAAACTCGATCTAAAAATAAGTCGACTGTTGGTAGATTTGGAGTCAAGACAGCGATTCAGTGTCTTTTAGATATGCAGATATTATACTCTTTTTCGAATTATAATTACAAAATATTCTAAAAGATTTCAGAACAACCAGTTTTTGCTGCAGATGGTATAGATTTTATGGCAGACAATGCGCCAGTTCACAATGCAACTGGTCGTATTAAGCAGAAAGGCAAATATTACGAGTATATGTCCCATGAATATATAGGAAAATTCTGCGTTCTGTGCAAAAAACCAGTGTGCTCTGAGCATTCTCTTGTCCAAACAAAATGTGAAAACTCTCACATTGACTAATCTTGTTCACGATATAATAAAATATCATTTTATTTTCGGGTAACGACAAGTAAAACATGAAAAACTCAAAAAATCTTCTAGTACACCATGAATATATTTAAAATTTAATTATTTTTTAGTAAAACTTAAAAAGTTAGTCACTGAGTCAAAAGCAATTTTTGTTTCGATTATAATTCAGTATATATGTATGTATGTATGTTTGTATGTAAAATTTTAGTACCAATTATTTTTTGAATTGAGCCAATTAATGTATTTGATTAAAAAGTGTCTGAATTTTTAATTAAAAGTTTAATTGGTCCAATTAAGTATTTAACTGAAATTTTTTTTTAAATTAATAAAAATTTTAATTGATACAAATTATTTTCAAAATTATTATTTTTAAAATTTTTTAGGGGCAAAACTAGTAAAAAATTTAACTGTTAGTACAACATACATATTTGTTAATTGAAATCGATTTTAAATATTGTCTGTGCAGAAAGAAATATTGTGAATATTGCCTTATGAGTGCATTTAACAAGTACTGCAAACGACTTTCACTAAGAGAACGTATACCCAACTACGGGTGTGGCCAGTAGCAATTTTTCACATTTTTCTTTACGTAATACACTTTCGAACACTGAGACATCGAAGGAGGCCTATGATAAGTCCTAAGAGTTACAGTTTCAGATATTTAAGAGACAGAGAAGAACATCTGCTTTAACGATGCTATAACAGATAACATTGAACATATTTCTATGCAAACTATCTAATGGGTGTAGGTAACTCGATAACTTGATTGCTCGTAATGGTACAATATTGAGCAAGCAATCAAGATTAGATAACCAAATATTTTATTATATCGAAGTTGCTCGGAAAAACCTACAGCTAAAATATCAATCCCAATTATATGCAACTGTTATATGAGCGCGGGATTGGCGGATATAATAATAAGTAACACAAATATAAAAGCGGAGGCTACATACAATGTCGAGCATCTGGATTCGCTTCAAAAAGCTTAGAGGCATGTGACATTGACTGAAATTTATGCGTTAATAGGGGTGCTTATTATAACTGGCACTAATGACCAAAATTTGACAGACGTGTGGCCAGTAGAAAACTACCCAAACTATCCTTTTGTAATGGAATTCAATCGATTTCAAGAAATTTTGTAATTAATAAGGTTTGCATCAATATCTGAGTTACAGACAATGGTAAATTACAATTTGGAACATTTGTACAAATCGACTGAAAATCTTTTCGTGTACCAGGAGTTTCCTCCTTATCGTGGGCCTACCCGTACCTCGCCCTTTCGAGATAGCAATTCATGCTTTAGGTTGAGGCTCGTATGCTTTTTTCACCAGCTTGCCAAGGAATTGTATTCAGGTAATACACAACTTCAACACAAAACTGGCAAAGCGAGCTCTATTAGTATAAGTACGGACTTACAACAGCCATTGCTATACCATCGACTTTTACCGCTGTAGGTGTGAGGGAAAAGAAATCCCACGAAGAACGCATAAGACGTTGTTGTAATAATATGGACAATTAATTGATTTAAAGTATGTTATAAGAAATGATGTGTAATTATTTTTATTTGTTTATTTATTTAAAAACAATACCATTTTAAATTAAATTCAAGAATTCTATTCGTAGCCAAAAAGTCCTAAATCAAGTTTATACATTTTTAGCGATAGAGTTTTAGCTTAGGAGAGTTACAGAATAAGACCTCTGGATAAACCTGAAGACGGATCCTCAATAGCCCTGATTTTTTGATCATTACACTCAGAAAAAAAAGTGGTAGAAAACTACCGAAATTGATACCATTTGGTATTAAAATTGAGTTAAGACCGTTTGTGCTTACTTCGTTAACCGTTGGTATCGATTTTTTCTTTTTTTTTATTAACTTATGATATCTTTATACAATTGTTAACGATTTTACTACCGGTTGTTATTGATTTGTTAACTTATGGTATTATGTGTCATTTGTTCTTATTTTAAGCTTGACTTGGTACTAAAAATTAACGAAATATTTTTCACAATTTGTTCTTAATTTGATACCCTTCGTTAATAATTTTAGAACGCCTTTTTTCCCTCTGTGTATGTTTGGAGATAGTTGCTCCAGGAAGTCATGGAAGGATTTGTCTCTATAAAGAAAAACAAACAAGTTACATGTGTACACCTTTATATGCTAAAAGTCTGCAGAGACTTGGTTATACCCTAGGGTTAAATATTGTATATTCCAAGATTTTTAAACAATTTTATATATATACGCCAATAAACTTAAAAAATAAATTAAAGAAGCCTTTTTATAGTTATTTTTAATCTTAAAACGGACGCAGGATTTGTTTAGCTCTCTCTACAAGTTACATAAATATTATCATGAAAAGCAAAAATGGCAGATAAAGAGCAGAGCAGAGCAGATAAAGATGAAGGGATCGGATTTTATATGTGGAATTATATCTGTGGACATTTGACAAAACGTCTTCTTTCTAACTCAACAACTTTTCAGTTGAGCAAAAAACAGTTAAAAAGGTTGATAGAAATTATTCCTTAGAAAATTAAAGAAATTTTGAACTTGGATATTATAGACAAATACTTAACGAACATTATGCGACCTTTTTTTCCCCCTCTAGAAGCAATTGTTTTCTTTCAAACGACAAAAAATTAATTTAAGACTTTTTGTTAAATAGATTTTAAAGAAAAAATTAAATTAATGATTGATTAAATTTGGAAATTTTTTTTAATTCTGGTTTTTCGACCTTTATTATTTAATGTAATGAAATTCTCAAGCTAAAGGTATTTTTTTAAATAAGAACTTTTATTTAATTATCAATATTTCGCTACTCCTGAGTGTATGTAGCGTCTTCAGGATATATTTATTTATAAATTATTTTCAAATTTTAAATACAGAAAATGTGTATTTTTAAATTCAAAAAATTTTCTTAAGAATACTGGTTATGTATTTACATAAAATATAAGAAGGTGAATTAATGAAGGAGCAAATATAGTTTATAGCATTCCTTGTAACGGTAATGATAGTGAAATTTGTGATAAAGTATATGTAGGTACGACCAAGAATAAGTTAAAAACTAGAATAGCTGGACATAAATCGGACCAGATACGAAGAGATATTAATTCACAAAAGACGGCTTTATCAGCACATTGTTCAAAATTCAATCACTATCCAAATTTTGTAAATGTTTCTATCTTAATTGTAGAAAATAATTATAAAAAACGTTTAATGTTAGAAATGTTACCAATTATTAATGTACCAACAACACACAGAATTAACTTTAAGGCTGACACAGACAACATAGCACAAGTATACAGACATTTAATAAATAGAAAATAAATTGTTAATTTCTTGTTAATTTGATTTATTATTTAATATTTCTGTTTAGAAACGCGCTGCAGTGTACAACACTGGTGTATTTTTATTATGTTTTCTATTCGTTCTCCTTTTTATACCTTTGTTTTAAAGTAAAGTAGGACTCAAAATTATTATATTGTAAGTCTTGTGTGTGAGCAGAACTCGGCGGTACGAAGTACAATCAAACAAAAAATAAATAAAACATAAACTTCTAACATACATAGGAAACAAAGAATAAAAATAAAAATTTAAATTATAAAATAAAGAAAACAAATAATTATAGTTAAGACTAATTAAGACAAGAAAATACATATATAGAACAAAACCAAATAAAATGAAAATTTTGTGAAATATAAAAAACCATAAATAAAAAAGAACCGTGTTTTTAATTGTTTAGTTTGATCCTAAACAATTTCATTTAATATTTTTATTTTTTGTTACATATTTACACTAATATTACATTATTTCATGATTTTGTAAACATGTTTATATTATTGATATTATTATGTTTGTTGGGTAGAACATTTTTTGATTTTAAAAAAAAAAAAAAATTTCATTTGACAGAAAAATTTTGAATTTATAAATACATTTTAATTTTTAATTCTGGTTTTTCGACCTTTATTATTTAATGTAATGAAATTCTCAAGCTCAAGGTCTTTTTTTAAATAAAAACTTTTATTCAATTATCGATATTTCGCTACTCCTGCATGTAGCGTCTTCAGGAAATATTTATTTTTAAATCATTTTCAAATTTCAAATACAGAAAATATGTATATGTAAATTCAAAAAATTTTTTTGTCAAACGAAAAAAATTTTTTAAAAATCAAAAAAACATTCTACCCAACAAACAATAATAACAATGATAAAATCAATAATATAAAAATTTTATAAAATAATGAAATAAAGTAATATTAGTGTAAATGTGTAACAAATTAATTAAAAATATTAATGAAATTTTTTTAATTTATAAATACACATTTTCTGTATTTAAAATTTGAAAATAATTTATAAATAAATATATCCTGAAGACGCTACATACACGCAGGAGTAGCGAAATATTGATAATTAAATAAAAGTTCTTATTTAAAAAAAGACCTTTAGCTTGAGAATTTCATTACATTTGGAAATTATCTTAATCGCTTTAGTCAAGACAAGTTGTTTTGTTAAAATGGAAAATGAAAAAAAGGTTGAAAGAAGTTGATCTGGAAAATATATTTCGATTTTATTAAATAAAAAAATATTTCTATTTTTCCCTACAATATGCAAATAATTAAAAAATTATAATAAAAATTAAATACAATTTTTTATACACATTCAATTTTTCAAATTACGCTTAATTGTCCGAAAGAAGTCGTTTTGTCAAATTGAAATTGGGGGAAAGTCTGAAAGAGGTCGATTAGTCAACTGTATGCATATCTTGCGTTCCATAGGTCGTAGAAATACGGGGATTAGAGCAAAAGAAGGAAAAGGAAATTCTATATTTACTATAAAAATTTTGGAAAATTGTCTTACTTCGAGAGAAGACGTTTTTTCAAAATTCCATAAATATTAATGTACCATGTACTGTATTTACGTGAAATGAAAACTTAATAGCTTCGATAAAATTTTAATTTTCTGGAATTACCTACGAGTAATGATCTTTTAAAAGAAAGGAGACATATTCTTTGCTTTATTTCTAAGAATTAAATTCCCGGAAATTTTTGAATTTTTATCGAGAAAAAGATCACATAGCACTTATTTTATTACCTGGTGACAATTAAAACGTTTTTGATCTAAATAACTGAAGCAGGTAGTGGATAGTGAGGGATCCTATATTACTCATGACTTAAATTGACAAATACATATGCACCAACATATGCACATACATACATATATTTTCGATTTTTCCAAATTTTGAATTATTTTGTCAAAATCAGGTAAATTTCAAAGGTATATAAGACATAAGGAAGTGTGTTCAGTTTTTAGTTTTAATTTGTTCTTTTATCAGTGTGGAAAAAGTAAGTGCTAACGAAATTGTAATCTTTATTTATTGTCGATATTAATTAAAATTATTGTGAAGAGAGTGAAACAAATTTAACCATTACGATCATTATTGCAACTTGCCTATAAAGTGAACGACAGTAAAAGTGTTTTTTTTTTTTTTTTAAATGAACAGTTTTTTTTTTTATAATATGTTGTTATACAATATGATACGTTGTGTTAATTTCTATATACATATGTATATGAAAAACAATGCTAAACAAACAATATTATATAAAAAATTTCAACGTTTTTGCATTGTATTTGTTGATGGTCTACTTGTATGCTGAACAAATTAGACCGTTTTCATTCTAACTTCTATTACTTTTTTATTTAATTTAATTATCAATCTATCTGTCTATATAAATGAAAATCAATGTTGTTCGTTGGTCATCGCATCAGTAGAGAACGGCTAAACCAATTTTGACGATTTATCTTTGTAATGATTGTCTTGATCCAACTTAGGTTTGTCGTAAAGAAACTTTTTCCCCTCCCTTTTTTTTTTTTTTTTTGATTTATCTAAAATCAGAAAACGGCTCCATCGTTTTGATGAATTTTTATTTCAAATGTTTGTATTTATCCATTTTAAGTTTTCATCAAGAGAACATTTTCTACGCCCACTTTTTTCAATTCACATCTAAATACTGACTTTTGTATATCTTTAGAACTATCAGAACTGAAGTTTCAGAATTGGGTCTGAATGACTTCATGGGTAAGGCAAATCATCAGTCAGAAAGTAGGCGAAATGGGACAAGTGAGCGTGACACCTCCGTATCTTTAGAAGTGTTAACGCTAAAGTTTCTCAATTTGGTGTGATTTATTTCGTGTTCATTGAAAATTAACGTGGTAGCTACCGGACAAACCAACTATTGAATTCAGTATATCGAAATCAATAACAGTTAAAATTTTAAAATTTGGTCTAAATTACTTCGTAGTCACTAAACATCATCAGTCGAAAAATGTGGTTAAATGATAGTGGTAGGTGTAGCGAAGCACGGCGGGTTTAAGCTAGTTATAAATATAAAGAATCCAAATATACTTTAAATAACAATTCAACTCGACGGTAGTATATCCAAAACGCCTTTCAAATCCCATCTTTTATATCTTATTTATGTATTATAAAAAACAAAATTATTATGTATGTGTTTGTATAATAAATTAATGTATTTTTATTTGTTTTTCAGATAGTCTATAACCAAATAGATAATATATTGATAAGAGACACGGCCTTAACTGAAGGGACAAAGATGAGCACAATCAATAAAATCTCGTTGTCAAATTTGTTACCCGAACTGTTAATATACATTTGCAAATATTTAGGGCGCACTGATTTGCTACAACTATGTTTGGTGCGCAAGCAGTGGCATGATATTTTGCATTTTAAATTCACCCAAAAATCTAAATTAGTCATTAATCCATGGAACATAGCAAAGTTACGTAAAATCCTTCAAAATTATGATGAACACGGTCACAGATTACAATATTACAATATGGAAATACATAAACTAGAATCAAGTGATGATTTGCAACCGATTTTAAAATTATTGGGTTCAAAGATACGCACGCTACACATGTATGGATCCCCAGTTTTTGATATTTTAAATGATTATTTTCCAAACTTGGAAAAATTTAGTATCAGTGATATACCCTTTGTACGAAGCAACGTTTTGGTTTCATTTAATCTAGGAAAATTTAAAAAATTAAAATCTTTGGATATTAAAAGCTGTACTATAAATCTTGACAAAGTCAGCAAGTTTATGTGGGAACTACCTCAGAAAGACACCGTGAAAATAGAAAAGTTATGTGTGACTGTTCTGCGCGACCAGCAGGAAAATTTTATAAAAATTATGCAGCTGCATAGTGAAACACTTAAGCATTTAGAACTCGATTTTCGGGGAAATATCGAATATGATTTGAATTGGAATGAGGCGTTTGCAATGTTGAAGCGTTTAGAGGTTGTAAAATTTAGTGGAATGTACTCTGAGGTATGGTTAAGCGGAATAATACAATCAATCCCTAAAAACATACCATTACGAGATTTCTGCTTAAGAAATGCTTCTCATCGGAACTGGATGGAATTATTAGCTAATAAATGGCCTGGGTCTTTGATAACCATGGAGTTGATATGTTCTTATGCTTCAACTGATACGGATATTAAAAATCTGATTTATTTGCGTCATAGTCTGCGTAATTTAATCATTAAGGATTCCCGTCATATTTCAGTCGACGACTTATTACAGGGTATAGCTTCGGAAACGAATACTGTACTTAGAACATTGGTATATGAATGGCCCGGAACTTGTGGAAATAATGTAATAAACATGCAATTATTAATTCAACGTGTGCCTTGTTTAACCAGTTTAAGTTTGAAATTTAATGACGATTGTGTTGATGATACTGTTGTCAGTTGTATCTTTCGCCATCTATTGCATTTACAGCATTTGAATTTAGACCGTTGTCCAAAAATAACGGATAAAGGCCTACTAGGTTTTGGTGCCAATCCTGCCCCGATTACTAATCTTAAAGGCTTACAATCACTGAGTTTATGTGAAAATGATGGAATTACAGACAAATCTCTTATCGAGTGCTTTAAGTGGATCGAATTACGCAAACTAACTCTTAATTATTGCCCTCGCATCTCTTCCAAGGGCATTAGAGAAATGGTAAAAAATTGTCCTGCTTTGGAGGAATTATCACTGCTAGGGTGTGCTGCGATAGATGATGATTCCATACGGACTATAGCCAAAGGTTTCCCCAGACTAAGACTTCTCCATGAAATATGGCGCAGTCCCAATAACCCAACACATACATACATACATAATTGGCCATTACAACCCTGGCTCAGGTCAATACGCTAAACCAAAAAAATGCTTGAGAACTTCGCCTCATTGTTAGATTTATTTTGATCATAAGGAAAGAAAACAACTGTTGTGTAAAATAGATTCTATATCATTTACATTATTTACCTTTATATGCATAATTACTATATAATATTCATTTTGTGATTACCCTGTCACTAGTTATAAGTCATTCATACTTTATAAATAATATGTAACTTTATTAATGATTATTCAATAAAGTCTATTCATCTACATACATACTTACATGGTGTCAGTTGTCTTATAAAAAAGTCAAAGTCATTGGAAAAATTAAAAAAAAAAAACTAAATTTTTCTTAAAAGTGAAGTCAGTGTTGAATCAGAAAAAAAAAAAAAGTATTTAAATAAAGGTTGAAATGAATTCTTCTAATGTGCTTTCTGTCACAACAACGATTGCACGGCTTAAACTCAATGAAAGTAATATGTCGGCTACTTGGAAAACGTGGAAGAATCAATTTTTAAAAGGGCATTAATATAAGCACAGCAGACGGATCAAAGAAAAGTGGCATTATGTTGCACCACCTTGGACCAGAATGTTTGACAACTTTTTGATGTCAAACCTCATAATGATAAAATAAGGGCAGATTTAGAAATGTCCATTCCTCAAAATATGTCAGAATTACAAAGATTTCTTGGTAATTTTATTTCAAATTTATCGTCTAAGAACAGACATCTTAGAGAATTGCTAAGAAAAGATGTACAGTGGCACTGGTATAAAGTTCAAGATGATGAGTTTAGGGATTTAAAAAATGAAATCACAAGAATGCCTGTTTTAGCTTATTTTGACCACCAAAAAGAATTGGTGTTGCTATTTTGCTTAATAGGCAACCATCAGCATACGCGTCTGCCTCACTTACAAGAGCTCAAGAAAATTATGCTCAAAGTAAAAAAAAAGAACTTTTTCCGATTATTTTTGGCCGCGTTAGTTTTCATCAATATACTTATGGTGTCAAAGTTTTTGTAGAGACAGATCATAAACCATTAGTTTCCTTATTTGACAAACCTTTGCACAAAATTTCTGCAAGGCTTCAACGTTTTATGTTACGTTTTCAACCATATGATCTGACAGTTGCCTGACACATTGTCCACAAGTCCGTTGAGAGCAACTACCCTGGAAAATATTGATGATAATGTCAATCGGCATTGTAATTTTCTTAAGTCTCACCTTGAAAAGCCCTTTACAAATATAAGTAATATTAAAGAACTGTGGAAAATGTTAAAATTTTTGGAAAACTTAGATGTTGTGTTGAAAATGGATGGTATAAATATAAAGGACGAATTGATAGAGAAATTATGCCTTATTTTAAAATAAGAAATGAAATTCAAAAAGTTTTGATGGCAGTTAAAAGCACATTTTCTCAAGAACATATTCCCAAGTTTTTATCACACAACATGGAAAACGTTTCCAACGAACAGCGAATATTAGCAACAGTACTGAAGAGACAAAAGTCCAATATATTAAAGTTCATTTGAGGGCAATTGTAGCCTTATAACTAGATTTCCTGAGGGCTATATTAGTTTTGATGTTTACTATGTTACTTGGCAATGCTAAGGAAATAATACAACTGGTAACAGTCTATTAGACAAAATCATCACACAGAATATTAAGTATGTATAATTTACATACATAGTTGGCTATTACAACCCTGTGTCATGTTGTGTGTTAATTTGTATCTATGAGTACTGGGACCTACAGTTGAAAGTCGTCTCCGAACGACAGATTTCAGAAGGTTTTTCAAGGCAATCAATTACCCCCAGAGCTTTCGCCAGAAGACGGCTCAGAGGTAGTCGCCGAAAGAAACAATTTTTTCATATTTATTTTTTTTTTTCAAGCTGTCACAGCTAAGATTTGAACCTGGCGCTATCGTCTTAGTAAGCCAACACACTAACCACTAGATTACGTATAATCTACGAGGAATTTTATATGCTTTGGCCAATCTGATTCCTATATATATCTGTCGGTCATGCATATTTTATTTTTTTTTTAATTAAGACTCAGGGATAAACCCATACTAAATGCATCGCATTGTATTGTAATTTTTGGAAAGGACAGTATAGAGCATATATATTTTTTCTTATATTATTATTAAGCGCCTTAGGAATGAGACAATTTGCTGTGAATTGATCACACAAAGGCCGGTGTTACACCTTCACCCTTGAATGATCAACAGCAATTGCCTCATCATTGCATGTTGATTGTGTGGTGAGTGTCTTTGGTAAGTAGTTTAGCTGTTATCTGCTACATCCCAATAGGTGGCGCTTTTCTTCTGATCATTCTTTTTTTGTTGACATAATCTTCTTACTAACTGCAGTTTAAAATGTTTACTATTTTAAATACAAACAAAAGCAATAAATTTATTTTTTTTTAATTTACAATTTTTTTTATTAAAAAAAAGAAAAGTTTTAGTAGCTCAGTATTATATTAAAAATTAACAAGAAATTGCTAAATTTTTTTATATTGAAATATGCAATATGGACTTACAAAACAGCGTCAAAACATAAACAAATAGAGGACAATTTCTTACTGAGTTTACAGGCATTATTTAAACCTACCTACGGGTATAGGGCTACTCGAGCGTTTTTTAAAGTTAAACATTTATTTAAGTAAAGCAAAGTACAAATTTGAAGTTCCTTAGGTTCTTTCAGATTAGTTTTTCTAATAAATTGTTTCAATTCGTAGCCCTTCCGGTTTTTGCAGATTAAGTGTATTGCCTCTCAAAGTGAAATAATTCTCACTTTTCCGATAAAGGTATCCGGAAATTAATTCTAACAGTTTGTATGAAAAAAGTGCAAAAAATGGCAAAAATTTTTGAAATCGGATAAAAATTATGAATTCTAGAGTCAATCAAAGTTGACAATTTTTCGGACTTACAAAAAATGTTTAAATTAAAAAAAATATATCATCTTTTCAATTGAATTTCAGGCAAACTGTGCAACTGATTCTTAATTTTTTGGTGTCCCCATACATGGGGAATTAATATTGAATTCTCCACATGGTCCGTGTATCATATTTTGAACAACAACATCGTACAATTCACGATCACTTGCTAGGTCCGGAATTTCTGCAAATATTATATTGTCAATTTCATCCGGTGTAATTTTATTCAAAGGCCATATTAATATATAAGCGTGTGGCAAACCACGCTTTTGCCACTCTACAGAATACAGTCAGCACTTGATGTCAACAAACACTTTTGATTTTACGATGAAATTCATAAGTGCTGTTAAATTTAATCTAAAAACTCGTGAGGTGACATCGTGCCGATCGGATGAACTTTGACTTTTTGAATTTATTAAAAAGAACATGCACTGACTAGTAGCAGGGTTGATTATTCTAATGCTAATATGGTAACCATCTTCACCTCGGCAAAACAACAATGGGTATTATAATCCATCGTAGCACCGATGAGTTTCAGACACTTGTTGCAGACGCATATCTGTACGACGTAGTATAATGTCACAGGAATTAAACTGATCGCCAACGATTACAATTGCGACTTCGTTAGAAGGCATTTGATCAAGAGCAGTTTGAAAAATCTGAATAAGTTCATTTTCCGTATGTAGCATCTCCTGTAAGCTCTCAACAATATCTTTACGCAAATGTGTAGAAATACTAAAACGACGTATAAAGTATATTTGCAAAAATTCATAATTTTGGTCCCGACAGGGTAAAAAAAAACCAAGTCTATGGTAAACTTGGCCTTGAATCTGGTAAATACCGATAATTTTATAATAATGCGCTACGCAATAAATAAAAAATAAATTAAATTACCTTAAAAGTAGGCATAAAATAGCCAGAAATAATTTTTGTCGCACCGAACGATGTCATTTGAAATCCTGATTTATAGGCTTGAATTTTTGCCAAAAAGTTGTTGGAGATAGGTGTATCCTCACTTACCAAAGAATGCAAAGGCTCCGGTGTTGGGTTGAGTTCTTGTAATTTTACTTGTCCGTTTAAACAACATAGTCCTGCCAACTAGTATTTAAACTTAAATGTCATGCAATGACTGCAAACAACATTCATTATTCCAATTGAAACTTTTCCATGCGTGTAATAGTCAAAGTTTGCATTATCAATTTGCACACAACGTTTATTCAATCACACTCTGAACACGATAAGTAACAGTTTTAATTCAATATTACTAACGGCTTGCAGTTTTTTTTTTTTTACGAAATATGTAAGAATGTCAACAAAGGTCACTTAAATCAAAATTTGTATGTAGATCGTACATATAAAGACGCTTCCTAATTATCGAAATTAATTATTACTTAGTTATCATTAAGGCTTCATGCATTCGATGGTAATACACACGGTTTTATTATTAGTACTAATAATTAAGTCCATACTAAATGAAAGTTTTTTACCTTCCACACACTGAATTTTATTATTCATAATAGTGAAGCCACACACCAACTGAAAGCTTTATACATATCGTCATATTGAATGCCAACGAAGAAGCAAAAAACCTTATAATCAAAAACTTTGTATATCCTGAAAATCATAATTTTCAGTGTCGTAATACTTATAAGGATCATTTGTGGTCAATGTGTCAAAACAAATGTTTATTTTGTAGCTGTAGTCGTTATTATAATTAAGTAGCTGGCTACTTGGCTACTTTTGTAGCCAGCGAAAATTGTAATCATGTGTTCGGTGGTCGATAGCCTTGAATGTGTTTATAGCATTAGGAAAAATTAAAAAAGTAAAAACAATAATAACAATAGGATTAGTTGGTTTTTCAAATTATTTTTATTTTTTCTTATGACGTGCTGTTATCTTTTATACACGTTTTGCTCACCTTTAAATAAATCGTTAATATTGAGAATTTTATAATTGTATTCTTTCAATTTAAACTTATACAATTTTGTATAGGCACCAATATAAGCCGATATAATATACATACATACTACATACATACATAGAAGACTAATAATTTAAGATGTTCGTCTTGAAAAACACTATCAAATTTGAGTACTTTTTTTATTTTGTTGTTTCACATATAAAACGACGAACATCTTAAACCATTCATCCTCTATGAACAGGCTGTTCTGTCTTTTATGTATTTCAGTGATCTATAACATCAGTACAAAGTTATGATATAAACTGATTTAAATTATGATGTCAAATGAATTAGTAATCCAAATAATTTGGATCAAGGTTTTATTAAATCTGGTATAAAAATAATTAGTTGTGAATTACATTACTGTGTGTGATTGCATGTGCATAGAAATATTTCATGTTTTTCATCAAACGAAAGCAGATAGGCAAGTGACTCATTTTGACATTTTGGATTTTATATGAAAATCATTACGTGTTTCTCTTTTCTTTTTAATATTCGATTTGTTTTTTTTTTTTTTTTTGAGACCAATACTCAGGGTAAACCCCTACTAAATGCTGTGCATTTTATTTGCATTTTGGAAAAGACAGTACATATATTATTATTAATTATTATAGTATTATTAAGCGCCTTAGAAATGAGACAAATTACTGTGAATTGATCATTCAAAGGCCAGTGTTATACCTTCACCCTTGAATGATCAACAGCAATTGCCACATCGTTGCATGTTGATTGTGTGATGAGTGTGCCTTCGCTAAGTAGGTTTTAGCTGTTATCTGCTACTTCCCAATAGGTGGCGCTTTTTTCCTGATCATTCGTTTTTTGTTTTTTGTTGACATTGCTTAAGGTGGAATAGAGTGGAATGACCGGGGAGTTCGTTTTGAAAAACACTATCAAATTTGAGTACTTTTTTTATTTTGTTGTTTCACATATAAAACGACGAACATCTTAAACCATTCATCCTCTATGAACAGGCTGTAAGTATAAATTTCTGTTTTTTATGCATTTCAGTGATCTATAACATCAGTTCAAAGTTATGATTTAAACTGGGATGATTGGGATGTCAAATGAATTAGTAATCCAAATAATTTGGATCAAGGTTTTATTAAATCTGGTATAAAAATAATTAGTTGTGAATTACATTGCTGTGTGTGATTGCATGTGCATAGAAATATTTCGTGTTTTTCATCAAACGAAAGCAGATAGGCAAGTGACTCATTTTGACATTTTGGATTTTATATGAAAATCATTACTTGTTTCTCTTTTCTTTTTAATATTCGCTTTGTTTTCTTTTTGTTTTTTTTTTTTTTTTGTTTTTTTACTTTGAGACCAATACTCAGGGTAAACCCCTACTAAATGATATGCATTTTATTGGAATTTTGGAAAGGACAGTACATATTATTAATTTTTATATTATTAATTATTATATTATTATTAAGCGCCTTAGAAATGAGACAAATTACTGTGAATTGATCATTCAAAGGCCAGTGTTATACCTTCACCCTTGAATGATCAACAGCAATTGCCACATCGTTGCATGTTGATTGTGTGGTGAGTGTGCCTTCGCTAAGTAGGTTTTAGCTGTTATCTGCTACTTCCCAATAGGTGGCGCTTTTTTCCTGATCATTCGTTTTTTTGGTTGACTTTGGTTAAGGTTGAATAGAGTGGAATGTCGGGGATCGGTTTCTTTGTACCTGATCTTTATGGAGGGGTGGGGCTCTTATTTTTAAATTATAATTTTGAAAAAACCGCAAACTAACTTTTTAATGTTTTACGTCTTCTGGTATTCGAACCTGGGTCCTTTGAGTTTTTGTGCGAGCGCTCTAACCACTATACGGCGCACACTATTCTGATTTAGAGAAACCAAAATACAAGTTTTTTTGCCCATCAAGCGAAATAGGCTGTACGTTGTTATGTGTATAATTTTTAATAAAAAAGAAATAAATTCTACATTGTATTATGGAACGTTAACAAATCATATAAATACTCTTTGCTATTGTGGTTCTTATCTTTTGCAATAATATTTTAAATACATATTAGTTTGGAAGGCTCATGGTATAGTAGTTAGGGCACTCGCACAAAGGCACGCACAAGGGCCCAGGTTCAAATCTCAACGAAAAAGAAAAAATAAAAAAAAAATAAATTTTGCGGTTTTATAAAAGTTTAAAAAATAACATGTAACCCCCCTTCCCCCTTCAAGATTTCATTTTTAAGAAAGTGTTCCCTGACAGTCCAGTCTATTTCATCTTTGAAACAAATGATCAGGGAAGACAACTGATAAACTACTTAGTGAAGACGCTCACCACTCACAATTAACATTCACCGACAGATGGGACAATTGCTTTTGATAATTCAAGGGTGAAGATATAACACTGGCCTTTGAGTGGTCAAATTGACAGCAACTTGGGTCATCCAAAAAAAGGACGCATAATAAAAAAAAGATGAAATAAATCTTACTATGTGTCTTTAAATTCCAATACAATGCACTGCTGGAGTAGGGGTTTACCTCTGAGTATTGGTCTTAATAAAAAAAAAACTAGAAATTATTATTGATCTTTAATTAGTTTTTCCTTAAGACATTAAAAAATTATTACAAATTCAACCACAACTACTACTCTTAAGTGGTGACTTTCAATACGAATAAAAGCCAAAATAAATATTTTTCTACGAATTAATGCTCAAAACTACACGCATTCGTGCTTGCAATTAGATTTACTGCATATGTACTTATGTGATTGGAATATAAAAAAATAGAAAAGAAGGAGAACTACAGAAGGAAATTAGCAAACAATAAGGGAAACACCAGAAATAATTTATTAAATTTTCATGAGGGTCTTTTCTTTTTTTTTTTTTTTTTTTTGGATAAAACCATTTCAAAATTCATTTCATACAGTTTACGTGTTTGGATGGTTATATTCAATTACAATTTCAGATCTGGTCCACAGAAGCCATAAGAGCACAAAAAGTATAAATTAAACAAGATAAAGCGAAAGGATAAAAACAAAAAAGAAAAAAATACAATTTCGTATTTATGACCACCCCATGTATTTGCTCTAAATCAAGTATTTGTGGTTTTGACAATAGGACACTAAGAGAAGCTAACATTTAAAAAAAGAAACTAAGGGAAAGCAAAAGCTTTGAACTAGAAATAGTTGAGATTTACAAGTGCCCTGGTATTAAAAGAAAAGGAAGAAAAAATAAAAAGTCTTTGCATGTTTGTATAACAAAATATTTCATTAAATTTCTGTGCTCCTTAATGTTTAAAAAAATTGAGCAAAAACAATCAATCTCCTTTTGTACTTTTTATCTAGTTTAAAATCTCATTAAATTGAGAAATAAAAAACATATGTATAGATATGTATATACCGTAAAATAGATTTATGTATGTCCTCACTTATTGTCATTGTTGTTACCAATATCGCCACCGAGGTGTATTTTATTTATTAATTTTAATTTTAATTTTTTTTTCTTCAAATAATTACATTATTAATCAATTTAGTTCTTGTTTTAGTAATCTTTTTTCGTCTCTCACAAATTTAATTAATGCTGTTAATATAAATATTTAATTTTTTGTCATATAATCCCATATACATACACAAAAGCATGTGTTAGTGAGTGTAACGGTATGTGTATTTTACCAACATAAACAAAAACACTATTTGTTTATTCATTAAATAAGGAAGTGCTTAACGAGTAAATGGATGGATATATGCAAACTCTTGTATAAGTCGTTGGGTGTATTAGTATGTGTGTGGGCGTTGAAAGTCAATCTATGAGTCTCATATATTGAAATTGATATTCCACATATACATGCCAACTAAAGTATATATTCGTTTGAACACACATGCATACACATAGGGCAATATAAAACCATTCTAATGTACGCGATACAGTGGCTTGAACACAGTACATAAATTTAGTACAATTACTAAGACTCTACAGAATTTTTTTTTTCTATATTTATAGCACATGGTCTTGTACAAAGAAACCGATCCCCGACATTCCACTCTATTCCACCTTAACCAATGTCAACAAAAAACGAATGATCAGGGGAAAAATAGCGCCACCTATTGGGAAGTAGCAGATAACAGCTAAACCTACTTAGCGAAGGCAGACTCACACACAATCAACATTCAACGATGAGGCAATTGCTGTTGATCATTCAAGGGTGAAGGTATAACACTGGCCTTTGAATGATCAATTCACAAGAATTTGTCTCATTCCTAAGGCGGTTAATAATAATATAATTAATAATAATATATGTACTGTCCTTTTCAAAAATTCCAACACAATGCACAGCATTTAGTAGGAGTTTACCCCTGAGCATTGGTCTCAAATAAAAAAAGTATAAGAATTTACTCATTTTACGCCGCTTCTACCAAAATTAAGGGGCTTTTTTTAAAATATTATACTTTTTTATTTAAAATACTGCATGTAAATTGTGAGTATGTTTTACTACTTATGTGAAAAAAGTAAAAGCATAAATATTTTTAAGGGGAAACACTTTTTATCTTTTCTGTGAAGGTCCCTGTATCGAAAGATGCTGGTTTTGATATGTGCATTAATCTGAATCCCATCCAGTGATTATAATTGTTTAGTGAAATCAAATGTACTCTAATTTAAACTTTATTGTGCAAATTATTTAGTGTTGATTGCTGTTGGATTATTTAGTGGTGAAATTATAACACTCGCCATTTAATAATCGTAAACAGCAACCGATTTGGCGGTTCGTATTTTTTAAACGAAAATGACTACAAACTCTTTTCCGCTGCCCCTCATGTTTTCCTAGAGCAGCACAATGTATTGCGAAATATAGGTCATTTCCTAAGTGTTAGCGGCAATAACAAAAAGAAAAAAAAAAAAGGATACATCATATCTAGATTTGAGCATTATGTTGCGTACGTCAACTTTTATCTTTGAGTAACGTACGTCAACTGTAAACGACAGACTTGAGAGGCTTATTCATGGTAATCAGTTACTCTCAGAGAAGACCGATAACGAATCATGTATCGTCGTGCGAGAGTTTATGTGCTCTAGCCGCCATTTTATATATCCCGAGTTAATGTTGCCATTTAGGTTTTTGACACCAACATTTTTAAAATCTGCAATACGTTTTCGGCTATTTATCTCTGAAACTGGAAGAGATATCCGAATACGGATTGCAGATTTGACAAATTTGGTGTCGAAAACCTAAAGTGGCATCATTAACTCGAGATATATAAAAAATATGAAATGGCAGATAGAACACATAAACTCCCGCACGACGAATCAAGCTTAGTGGTACATGACCATTTGTTTGTCGAAAACCTTCATAGAAATTCGCGAAACCAAACGGCTGTGAAAAAGCGATCTCTAATACATATCGTTAAAAAAGTAAACTTTTCAACAGTCAAGCTTCATGCCTAATACTGTGTACATTCCTATTTTTAACATCGAATTATTTGTTAATTTCGTCGAATATGAAAAGTAGATTGCCAATCCAAAGATTTCCGAGTATCGAAGAAAATAATTAAACTGTTTTGGAGTAATCTGAAAAGTAATAGAAAAACTACTATCAAAAACGGTTTGGACAAATACAAAAATGTGTTGATTTTTTAGGGGAATATATACAAAAGCAAAATATTCATTTGCTGTTACATAAGAACATAAATACATAATTGGCCATTACAACCCTTTGTCAGGGTTACGGCCTAGCTTCTCGCAGCACTCATGTTGTGTGTGTTAATTTTTTATCCATGAGTACGGGGACCTACAGTTTAAAGTCGACTCCGAACGACAGATTGGAGAAGCTCTTTTATGGCAACCAATTACTCCTAGAGCTTTTGCCAGAAAACTGCTGAGAGGTAGTCGCCGAAAGAAATAATTTTTTTAACATAAATTCTTTCAAGATTTTGTAGCTGAGATTTGAAACCGACTCTATTGTCTTAGTAACACACTAACTACTAGACCACGGCGGTTTATTTTAACATTAAAAACAGTACTCCTCGTATAATAATATTATGCTGCATTTATTTTACAAACAGACTAGAATGGCTATTATATATCCAAATGCAACAAATGTTTTTAAAAGAAAAACTAAGATATCCAAGCCAACTCTTATAAAAAGCGGTAAAATCATAATTACTTCATGGAGGAAAAAAGTAGTAGACGAATGGTATTTTATTAAAATGCTGCAAAACATATGGTAACAGATACCATACGTTTGCCTGTTTGCACTATAGAATTATTTCCGTGATAATTACAGGTTTTGTTGTACCTGTTTATATATACGGAGAATTATACTTAATTTGTCTATTTTATGATAATAAAACATGCAAAATTATTAAGGTTTTTATCTTTTAAATTATAAAATATTACTTTGTATTTAGCAGTTTGAGAAAAATATAAAATTAGAAAACAAATAATAAAAGTTGCAAAGACATGTGTGTCCAGAATATTAGTAAATGAACATGAAAAGGCCACACAGTGGTGCGGTTTCAAACATTTTTGTGCAAAAAATATAACGTGTGGATCTAGAACCTTGAAAGTTGGCAGGGAGTATTATATTGACTGAATTAAGAAAATAAAAGGGTTTCATGGAAATTAGCCACGCCCATCGCCTCCCGCCCATACAATCAAAATATATATTTTCGCATAAAACTTTTCCTATAAAAGCAATATTCAAAAATTTAGTACATACACTACTCAGAAAAATCCAAAGACCCAAAAACTGGCAAAAACTCTGAGAGTAATTAAATGCCATGAACAAGCTTCTCAAATCTGTCGTTCGGAGTCGCCATTAAACTGTAGGTCCCGGTACTCATGGATAAAAATTGACACACACAACATGAGTGCTGCGAGAAGCTAGGCCGTAATCCTGACACAGGGTTGTAAAGGCCAGTTATGTATGTATGTACGCCAAGTTTCATTAAAATCTGCTATGCACTTGTGAAGGCGGTATTTTGGTGACAAAAATTCGATTCTTAAAAATTATTTTTTACAAATGAAACAATTTTGTTCCAAGAAGAGTATTGCACTGAGAGAAATTAAAAATTTATTTGATTATAAAAGGCATATTTGGTCTTAGAAAAAGTCAATTGAAGTCATTTAAATAGTTTAAAATGAAAACTCAGGATAATTTTCATACACTTCAGATATTTTAATTAATAACCTTTCAATGTCGCTTTTATTAAAATACAGCACTTCCTTTATAATTCTAAGAAAAATTTGTTTAGATTGTATATGTAGTGTAGTAGATACGAGCGAGTTAAAATTACCTTTTAAGTTTCTGAATTTGCAGTTTTTATTGAAAATAAAAGATATTTTCAGCTACATTCACCTTATTACTGGAACCGAATGAACCATGAGGACCTTTTCCTTGAATTTATCCAAAAAAATCCACACATTTTCACAGATCGCTAAACAAACTTATGAATTTTCTTAAAACGGCCGGGAAAATTGCAGAGAAGTTGTAATATAATACGGTCATTTCGAACGCATTTACTTAGTTTAGTATTTTTAGTATGTGATAACTAAATTGTTTATTACAAACTGCGAAAAAATTAGGTAAATCAGAAGACATGAAAAAAAATGAATTAATGCCGTATTTGAAACAGTGTGAGCCATTATATTGTCATTATTTTTAATTTATTCAGATAAGTTGTTTTCCATAATATATAAAAAAAAACTCACAAGCAATTTTTTCTACAGCAAATTATTCATTTACTTGTATATTAAAAGCAAATTTTTTGTGGCCAATCAGCTAACAATACTGGTGAAACAATTTTGACAAAACTTCCTCTTTTTCATGGTTAACTACTTTTACGAATTGATAATTTTAGAAATCTTAATTTTTAGCCGACAAAATAGTATTTGCAATATATAAGTTATACATATAGATATACATACATATGTATATAAGACTTAATAACGTCATCATTTTTTCTAATGTTTTCTAAAAATGTTACATATTTTGATCTTTCTTACCTTGTCAATACATTGCATTTTAAGGTTGTCATATTCATTAAAAATAATTAAAAAATAAAAAACTAGAAATATGTAATTTATTTGTATGTATTTCGTTATTTTACAAGATATGGTTATTTTTTATATAATAAACGAGTAACATATTACATTTATTGTATATAATATTATAGCGTCTATAAATTTTTCTTATTTCTTTTTCTGTTTGCTCTGCTGTATTTGTTTATTTTATTTTAGCTCTCATAAAATTATTTTATGGGTCTCTCAATGCATACCCAAACGTATGATTAATATTTTTGTAAAACATATTTCTCATACGCCCCCATGTACGTTCCTTTAATACTCTTCATGGTTAAAAATATGTATGACAGCTAAAACAATTTTTCTTTTTTTTTAAAAAAAAAAAAAAGATAAATAATAAGAATACAGTAATACCAATAAAATTTAGTATTCTTTAATATTCTCAGAAATATGTTTATTTTCCAAGACTTTCTTTCTTTAAATAAATCCTAATGTTTTCTACAAAATTACAAAAAAAAAAAAAAAAGATTTAAAATTGGAAAAAATTTAATATATTTTGTTGTTTAGGAATGAGAAAAGAAATAACTTTTATAGGGTCATAAAATCATTCCATCAAACTTAATATGTGCGACTTTGATAATGTTTGAAAATTGTAGTAATAAGGCGGGTTTATATTTTTCTTTCAATTTAAAATCGAAAAACAAGAAAATCTTATAAAGTTCGACGACAGCTATTTCATATTATTTATGTTTAAGCACTCATTTTCTCTTTCCCCCTTTAACACATACATGCATTTATGTCTATGTACCACGAATACCATACACATGCACATATACATATACTTATCGTTTAAAATTTTTGTCACGTTTTAAATTTTACTTCACGCTATGTTTCTTTTGTATCTAATTTTTTTACTGCAATGTTGTACCCTACCAAAGTTAATTTAAACTATTGGCATATATTGACTTTTATTTGTATGTATTGAGGAATTTTAATTTTTTTATAAAGAATTGGCTGCCTGCTCATTCGTGTAAAAGAAAATAATAATATTAAAAATAATTGCAATTATAGTTTCACACAAATTAAGTCCATTATTCTACAAAAAATTTTAATTATTAGTTACTGCGTATCCAGAAATCACTTTTACAGTAATTTTGAAAAACAGTTTATTTATTGAATTCAAGTAAAAAAAGCCGTAAATTTCAGTTTAAGGGTAATAGTTGCATACATACATACATATCGTCTCAAGATTTAAAGAACGCTGTAACTGATAAAAACTGAAAATAGGTTTTTTGCATCATTTTCATCAGGAAAAGAATACGCGTCGATTGGTTCCAGTCCTAGATTTCTACGATGAAAATAAATTCACTTACGCCGTCTGCATATACCAGTGTCTTCTTTCTTGTGACCATTTCTGTTTTTGTCAGTTACAGCGTTCTTTAATTTTTTAATTTTAATTAATAATTGGCCATTACAACCCTTTTTCAGATGTACAGCCTAGCTTCTCACGGCGGTAATAGCTAGTAAAGTATAAACACGGCTTAGTTGAAAATCCCAAAGACTAAGTCTCTAAAACCCATCTGCTATTTTTTAAGGATTTCCCTCCTCAGTGAATTTATAAAATCTATGAATGCTTTCTAATTTACTTACACACTTTTTTGTCCGTAACAAAGCTTTTTCAAGATGACAGCCCAGTTTCTTACTGCAACCATGTTGAGAGTATCAACTATTTACAAAGCCCGGAACTTACAATTTAACGCAGACTCCAAACAGATCTTTGACATTTTTTCATGGCAGATTTTGTCTGCTAAGAGGCGGCTGCCGTTTTCTCCTCTAGTATTACAACATCTCTATCCAATCTACTACGATAATCTCACAGCCCCAATTAGGTTTTTACTTAACATTGTGGTAATAATAGTGCGTAATATTGCAATTGTTCCTAGATATGAGAGATATAATTCAAATAACAAGACATAGAGAATAGTTCTTGTTTCAATACGATGTAATCGAATATGCATTAGGGTACAACCAAAATAAGGCCCAATCATCACACTCTAGCCGATGTTGTGCTCAAACCGAAAAATGTTTCCCCAGGTCATTTCGGAACAAAAACGTTTCGCGTCGAAGCTGATTTCTGAAAGCCGTTTTTTTTTTCAAAATTGTTTATTTCATAATTATTTAACTATTCACATTTCTTAAAGTAATTGTATGATTATAATCAAAATCACAATCTAAAAACTATTTTTGTTAAGTGAAATTAACTTAAGATTAAAAGTTCGTGTTTGTTTGCATTGGGGGAAAATATCTTGAACGACTTTGATGGTGCGTTCAGCACAAATGTTGCTGCGTTGGTTTTTTGAATTCTTGACTCATCTTTCACCCAATATCTTAGAAAGCATTTGTGAGCATTAGTAAAGCCCGATAATGATTTTTTTAAGGCTTCCAAGCAATTTTTATTGTTACAAGTGTTTGAAAACCTAATGTTGTACCAAGGGCCACATAAATTCGCATATTGCATATAATTTGCTACGTTATTTTGGAATTAGCATGTAAGCTAGAATCGCAAGAATTGCTCTAGAATTACATCTTGCATTACTAATCGATGGTATAGTTTTAAAGTTTATAAATGGAAGTTTATTTTGCTCCATATAGTATTTTCATAATATTTTCACTTTTTTAGAACTTACTGATCCCAAACTTAATTGCATTGCACTCGGAACCTTTTTTAATGATATCGGAGAGCTAAAGATAGGGTCATTTTGATATCTTCAAATATTGTTAAAAAGTTGTACCCCTAATATACTCGTTAGAAAGTATTTAAAACCTTTTTTAAGTGGTAGATATATGAATTGGAACCAAGAAGGAATTTCTGAATTATTAGAACAAAGTTCACTTGCGCAGGCATGCCAGACCGTTTAAACACCATAAGCAATATTTTAGTACATCTGAATCGCCTGATAAATTAAGACTATCTGTATCGACAATGAGAACAAAGATTTTTACTTAATAGCATTAGGCCTTTTCAAGATGATGATGACCAGTCTAAATATTAAGTCAAAAAAAAAAATTAATTGCGGTAGAAAACAAAAATCATGCGAGTCATTAAACTACTGGAAAAGGGCAAGCTAGAGAAGAACGTTTGTATACATGCCTACATAAATAGCCAGAGCATTGGTGTATGAAATGGAAAACATTCTTTCTTTTCTGTACCGCTCCTTTAATGTAACAGAAATCATATACAGAAACAATGCAGATTCACAGTATGCTAATCCACTAAGTAGTTATCTGTGAGAATGAAAAACCCTCACACATACACCTGGTTTATTGTTGTTGCAATTATTTAATTCGAACGGTTGAGTCATGCATATTTCTTCCCGTACTAAATATGCCGATAACCGATAGAAATTTTTGCCTTTCTAATGATTAGACTGAGCTCAGAGGTAGAATTTTTTCATGGGCTGAAATATCATCATTAGAAATGCAACAGGTCAAGCCAGATCACTGACTACTCAACTGGTGGGAATTTATCTATATCCAGAAATCCATATGAGGCAGATTCAAAACTGATCAGGAAATATACAAAATTGAGACATAGAATACAAAATTGCACTCACGTTCAACATTATAAAAGTTAAACGATATAGTGGGTAAAAATTAGAAACAAATTTAATTTAGCACAAACTGAACGCAAGTAAAAAATTAGGATTTGAACGGGTGTTCAAAGTGCAAAATATCTAAGAAATATTTAGAAAATTGAGAGTTTCTTTACTCTTGTCTTGTTTTGTTTTGTTATTTTTTCTGTTTTAGTGTTGCTGTTACAGTCTTTATTTGTATCTTCTTATCCATCTTCCAACGGCTGGTATTTTGTATATTCTTTAAGTTCATTATCTCAGTTTATATGCTTATTGGACATACAAACGAAGGTCTTCCGCAGGTGGCTGCTACTAAGTTTAGCTGTGTGTTACCCCAAAAATTATTTAATTGAGAGAAAAAGAAACCTAAAGTACTGATAAGTATTTTTATGTTTACATAAGTGTTTGTAAAAGTAATGAGTGAACATTTGCCTTTTGGCATTGACATTAAAAACGTATTGCTGGTTTATTTCATGCACACACATAAACACATACTACAATATGTGAGTAAATGTATTCACTGTAGCATTGTATGGCAGAATATTTTAACCTCTCTCTCTCTCTCTCTCTCTCTCTCTGTGTGTCTACCACTGTAGTGTTTTTATCTAAACACATCTATACTTACAGAACAAATATACGAAACGAATAAACAAAATTGACGCATTGCAGAAAATGTATTTTTCGCACATTAAACGTTTTATATTCGGGCAGTTTACAAGAGGTCATACCAAGTAAAACATTTTAAAATGTAATATTAAAAACCAACAACAACAACAACTGTTACAGCAGAAGCTGTAAAAGTGAACAGAGTCTAAACATTTTTCTATTCCTCTTTAATAGCTTTTCTTTTAGTTGACTGAGTTTAATTTTCCATTTAGTTTCCTAAAGCTTAATGGGAATTACAATAGTAAAGACAAACAAATTTTAAAACAAACGTGATGTGAAATTATTGTTGTAGTTTGAAGTTTTATTTACCAGTAGTACTTTATTAGTTTAATTAAAACTGAAAATATTTTGCTGCACAAAGGTGAAGTGCAGTGTTCTTAATTTTTTAGCTCTACTGAAGAAAGAAAAATCTATCGGATGATTTTATAGATTTTTTAGCAACTTTTTTTGGCTAACACTGTTTTTGGAAGCTCATCTGTAGCTTAGTCTTAGTCTTAGTCTTAGATCCCATCCAAAAACGAACAAGACCTAAATATTATTAAATTTTTTTATTAAAATTTATGCTCGGCTAACCCATTGTATAGCATACGAGTCTTCTGGATCCGAAGGTGAATTGGTTTTACTTATATCTAATATATTAATAATCCAGCTACTTTATTGTTTTTTGTCTCATTTTTGTTGTGTTTATATTATAGTTTTATTAAATATAATCTTTTTGTGTAATTAATTTCCTACCCCGTCTATAAGACCCATATTACTTCCATACATTACCTTCAAATGTATCCATTACACCCAAAGTTGCAGTTTCTGCAATTTTCGTTTTGCGGTAGACAAAGAAACCGTTCCCCGACATTCCCCTCTGTTCCATCTTAATAAATGTCAACAAAAAATAATAATCAGTAACAAAGCGCCACCTATTGATAAGTAGCAGATAACAGCTAAATCTACTAAACCTACTTAGCGAGGGAACTCACCACACAATCAACATGCAATAATGAGGCAATTGCTGTTGATCATTTAAGAGTGCAGGTTTAACACTGACCTTTGAATGATCAATTCACAGAAATTTGTCTCATTCCTAAGGCTATTATTAAGCCTTAAATATAAGAAAAAATATATATGCTCTGTACTGTCCTTTCCAATTATTCTAATACAATGTACAGCATTTATGGCCGTAATTTCAAGGAGGGGATACCTATCAGTGTATAGTTAACTACGGTTTTAACAAAAATTGGTAATCTCTACCTCTAGGTAAGATATATCCGATAGGTAATATATGGTGTATCTTACACTATGAATTTCGGTTGGTTAATTCATTAGGTAAGTGTTTTTCGTTTGAAAAAATGCCATTTATTTATGAGAAAGGGGAAAAAATATTAAATTTATTACAAAAAAATTAATAATTTTATAAACAATAAATAAATAGGATTGGAGTAGCTGAGGAATACACATGCAAATTTTACAGGGTGTTTTTAATTTTTTTCGCTTAATTAAACCGTGCTGATTATGAAAATAACACTATTTTTCTTTTAGTTTTAAATATTCACGTAGGTTTAAAATTATTACAAAAGTGTGACATTTGAAACAGTCACTGGGACTGAGGAATAAAATAATTTTTATAAAATTTTCTTGGATGAGTTGTCTGTATCCCGTGATCCCGATTGTATTTAGTTTTCTAATTTATGATTTCCAAGAAAAATTTGGATCACATAAAAGAAATGTTGCGATATTCGTTTTTCTGGCTGTTTTAAAGTTTGGATCTTTTTTTAGTTGTTTAATTTGTTGTCCATCGAAAATGCCTGCTTTTAACGTTTCTTTCCTCAGACAAGAAGACTTTTTCAAAAGATACGAAATATATTTTCCACTGATGTTTATCATACTTTAGTTTTTATAAAATATGCAGATTTAACGAATTCCAAGGTTACAAATTACAAAATGTCATCGGGACCGTTTAAACAATGTCTTCTCTTTGCAGCCATTTTAATTCTCTGTTATTTTTACTTTTAACCTACCAGTTGATAGTGACTTATCATACATCGTTACCTTAGGCGTTGATAGTTTAAAAAATTTCAACAACCAGATCTATTACGCAAATAGTGGTGTGATTTTTGAAAAATACATCGAATATGATAGATAGATGATATATGTTTATAAAGTACATTTGGTGGACAGTATTTTACAAAAAGTAAAGATTTATTCAAATCGAAATATGGAATGAAGATTAAAAAAGATAACATTTAAATTCTTTTTTTAAATTAAAAGAAATAAAAAATTAAAGTAAAATCACTATTTGATAAATATTTTTTGTATAAAATATACCGTCTAAAATTTAAAATTGCCGCAAGGTATGCTTTTAAATAAAAAAACACTGATAATAAGTTATAGTTGCCATGTTTTTGAACAATTCTAGTTGGTTCATACACGTAGGTTAAAAATATATTTAGATTACCGAAGGCATTTTACCGACTAGTTAAAAATATCTATTAGGTACTTACACCAATAGTTATCCTATCATTGAAATTACGGGCATTAGTACAGGTTTACCCCTGAGTATTGGTCTCAAATAAAAAAAGAAAGTTTAGACGACATTCTGAAGCTTTTATTCGCAATCTGGAACAGAACAACACAACCGCAAGGATACCTAGTGCAAAGAGAAGAAAATATAGCAGTTGTATCTGACAGTTCTATTGATAAAACCTGATTTATCTGCTCACCACCGTTGGCAGTATTTATGCTTCTTTTATTTTTGACTGCGTAAAAAATTATGCCGAAGAATTTGCATATGAAACCAGCTGCTAAAATACAGTTGCTACAAAAATTGAAACCACCAAACCTGTCACAATGGCCAACTTGTGGTTAACGAGCTAAGTTTGACAAAATTTGAAAAACATTCACTAGTTTTCGGAAATTGTGTTCAGCAACAAAACTCTGGTTTCTGGTTGAATGAATATATGAGCAAGTAAAATTGGCATATTTGATGCGACACAAAAGCTGCCAGAACCATAACAGGTACTACCAATGCTTGCCGAAATATGATTTGTTTAAGGATGTCTCACTTTTTAAAAAACCACAAGACAGAAACATGAGTGTTTATGGCATACGCTACCATGCGTGGATTATATTTTTTATTATTTTTTTTTTTTTTTTTTGACCAAAATGGTTATACTCGACTTGGCTGACACGACGGTGGTATTATTAAGACGGTGCAACTTATCAAAAAACACATGAAACAATAAGTAAATTAAAAGAAGACTTCGAAGAACCGTTCATTTCCCGCTTCCGACCGGTCAATTAGCAAATTTATGGGCATCGTGAAGATTAATGCCTTTAAACTTTTTGTAGCCTTATGTTAGGGCTCGCATCTATGAGGCCAACACTGGAATGCTAATATTAAAGAATTTATTCACAAGATACCGGCCAATGTACTAAAGAGAGAGTACTCCAAAATTGGACAATTTGAGGCGTTGCCGTTGTCGCTGGCTGCGACTGGAGCATCGTAAGGGTTACGAATTTAACAATAAAACACCAAATTAAATTTTAGTTGCAATATGTGATGCGTTTGATACGTTTAAAATGTTTATTTCTATTAAAGAGATACATACATATATGTACATATAAAAGATACAATAATTTATTTGAACTACTTACCGCAGTGCTTTTCCCTTACGGACTGATTTTTAAAATATTTTACATTTATCTCAGGCTACTATTTTTTCCTTGGGATGGATGGGATACTTCGGACAAGGTAAAGTCTCTGATCGGGGTCAACCTGGCGGCCTCCAGAACGATCCTTGTTCCCGTTGTATTCAAGTCGACATACAGCCTCCACGTGGACCTCCTGGATAACATTCTAGCACCCTCTAGCTTGTTAACTAATGTATGCGGCGATTGTCCAATCCCCTGGACTTTAAATTTGGGTTGTGCGTAGGGCTTGAAACCCACCACGTAAAAACATTCTTCAAAGAAAGCTAAAACCAAAGCCTCTAAACGGACCCCCTTTTATTTTGACGAACTTGGCAAACGGTTTAAGGACTGTGAGATGTGAGAACCCTTTATAGGGAGGGTGCCTCTATCCAATTGGCGGATGCTCGCACTAAATGCAGGGCTGACATCACCGCCATCCAGGAAATGCGATGGATAGGACAAGGTTGTACGAGGCAAGCAACATGTGACATCTACTACAGCTGCCATGACAAGAGACGCGAATTTGGCTGCGGATTCGTAGTAAGTAAGAGACTTCGCCATCTTGTCTCGGAGTTCACCCCCGTGAACGAAAGAATTGCTATGATCCGAATAAAGGCAAAGTTTTATAATATCAGCCTTATTTGCGTGCACGCCCCGACGGAAGAAAAGGATGATGCGGTCAAAGATGCTTTCTACGCAAAGCTCGAGGACGTATACGATAGGTGTCCGGCACATGACGCCAAAATTGTCCTCGGCGATTTCAATGCGAAAGTTGGACGTGAAGGTATCTTTGGCCCCACTGTCGGACAGTTCAGTCTCCATTATTCCACCTCACTGAACGGCATGAGACTGATCGATTTCGCCGCGGCGCGAAACATGGTAGTTTGTAGCAGCAGGTTCCAACATCTCGATATCCATAAGGCCACCTGGCTCTCTCCTGATCGATCTACCAACAACCAGATCGATCACATTGTGATTGATGGAAGGCATGTATCCAGTATACTAGACGTGCGCACATTTAGAGGTCCGAATGTCGACTCGGACCATTATCTTGTCGCAGCCAAGATGCGACTGCGCATATGCGCAGCGAATATGGCACGTTCTAGTGTTCGAGGGAAGCTGGACATCAAAAAGCTGCGATCACAAGAGACAGCCAGGTCGTTCTCCGATCGTCTTTCTAACGGCTCAATTACATCCCATCCTCTCTCGAAAGTATTGGTGGACAGTGGTCTCACATCGCTCACTCTCTGCTCAGCGCTGCCGAAACAGTTCTTGGTTTTAAGCGTCCTCCCCGCAGAAACCAATGGTACGACGAAGAGTGCCGTGAGACCACTGCAGCAAAGAACGCTGCCTATAGACGAATATTGGAGTCCACCACTACAAGAGCAACGGTGGAGGTGTACAGAGAAAAGAGGAGGGAAGAGAGACGCCTATTTAGAAAGAAGAAAAGGGAGCAAGAAAGGCGTGATCGTGAGGAAATCGAGATGTGCAGGAGTAGACATGATGCTCGAAATTTTTACAAAAAGATAAAGCGTCTTACTACTGGTTTTAAACTCGGAGCAAACTTCTGCAGAGACGAACATGGTAACCTGGTTACAGATGCACAAGGAACACTAAGGTTATGGAGACAGCACTTCTCTAATCTATTGCAGGGCGATGGCGACACAAATTCCGCCCCTAGAGATGCTGCGCCGGACCCAATCATTAACGACGACGTCGAAATCCCGTCCCCCAGCCATGAAGAGGTCAAAGTTTCCATATAGCGACTAAAGAACAACAAAGCAGCTGGACCTGATGGTTTGCCAGCTGAACTCTTTAAGTATGGAGGCGATGAGTTGGTTAGGTGCATGCACCAGCTCATTTGCAGAGTATGGCTGGAGGAAAGTATGCCCAACGATTGAAATCTGAAAAGGGAGATCCCATGATATGCACCAACTACAGGGGTATAAGCCTCCTCCCTATCGAATATAAGGTTCTTACGAGCGTATTGTGTGAACGACTGAAGCCATTCGCCATCTCACTGATTGGACCTTATCAGTGCGGCTTCAGACCTGGTAAGTCCATCATTGACCAGATATTTACACTGCGCCAAATCCTGGAGAAGACCCATGAAAGTCAAGTCGACACACACCATCTTTTTGTTGACTATAAGGCAGCCTTCGATAGCCCAATAAGGGATCGCGTTTATGCCGCAATGTCTGATCTCGGTATTCCTGCTAAGCTGATAAGACTATGCAGAATGACGCTAAGCAACTCCTGCATCTCCGTCAAGGTAGGAAGAGACCTCTCCGAGCCTTTTAATACCGTGCGAGGTTTCAGACAAGGCGATCCCTTATCCTGCGACCTCTTCAACTTCGTCATGGAGAGCGTTTTGCGAAAGGCAGGTGAACATCGTAATGGCACTATTTTTAATAAAGGTGTCCAGCTCCTTGCGTATGCCGACGACATAGACATCATTGGGCATACCAAGCGAGATGTCACCGCAGCCTTTAATGCTATTGAACGAGAGTCCGCAAAAATGGGTCTGGCGGTAAATGAGAGCAAGACGAATTACATGTTGTCGACGAGTAGGGACGTTGATCGTATCAGCTCCCAGGTTACAGCCGGCAACTATACATTCGATGTGGTCAAGGAGTTCATCTACCTTGGCACCGCCATTATGAATGATGTCAGTCTAGAGATCAAGCGAAGAATTACACTGGCCAACAGGTGCTACTATGGTCTCGGTAGGCAGTTTAGTAACAGAGACCTCTCTCGTGCGACGAAGTTAACACTCTACAAGTCGCTTATTCTTCCGGTGCTCCTCTATGGTGCGGAATCATGGACGCTGTCTTGTGCCGATGCAGCGGTCCTGGGAGTATTTGAGAGAAAAATTCTTCGCAAGATCTTTGGTCCACTGAAGCAAGGCGATGAGTTTCGCATTAGGACCAACTATGAGCTGTATGAGCTCCTCGGCGACGTAGATGTTGTCCAGCGCATTAACATTCAGCGGCTGCGCTGGCTCGGCCATGTTGTTCGGATGGAAGAATCTGCTCCAGCGAAAAATATTTTCGATGCGAAGGTCACTGGACGTCAGCGTAGAGGACGTCCATGTTTACGTTGGAAAGACCAGGTAGATGGAGCCCTGTCATCAATTGGTGTGACCAACTGGAGGAGGCGTGCACTTATCAGAGACGCCTGGAGACTAGTGTTGAGGCAGGCCGAAACCCGTTAACGGGTTGTTATGGCCAGCTAAGTAAGTAAGTAAGTAATAACAGTTTAGAAATAACGGTACAACTTATCGAAATAAAGCACTGCAGTTAGATCAATGTTAAAAAGAACAACAATTTAACAATTTCCAAGTAAACAAATATCAATGTAATGACAAACCAAGAAAACATTCAGGCAACTCACAGTTTGCCATTGAATCAAACAATTTAAATAAATATAAATAAGCAAATAAATTAAATAAAACAAATATTCATGAGCCATTAGGCCACAGCCGTGTACAACATAGTTTTATCAACTCAAGTAAATAGTTTGTATATTTTTCAAACTTTGTGTAATTTTTTAAATCAAACTGTCAAAGCTTTTTAAAAGCTACCCATATATCATAGCAACAATACTATGAATAATATGATAATAATATATAAGACAATGGCACAAAAAAGTATTATGCTGAAAAACATCGCTTGTAATTCATAATTCTTCTAGAACCGCAACTAACCCGGATTGTTGATATAATGTATTTTGTGTGTAAGTAAAGCCGAATATAAGGCCTCTTACAATTTGTTTCCTTTATATTATTAATCTGTTTTTAATTTCCTCCACTTTTGCACACTTAATTTTTAATTCCTTAATTCGTCTCCATTATTGTACTACTAGTAAAAATTAAGTCGTATAGAACCTTTAATTAACAGCGAATATATTGAGATGGGTACTTCATTTAAAACAGCTGTATTTAAATAAAACAAGAAATTGTGTAAAGGACAAAACACAAACCACAAGTACACCATTATCGTAATCAACAGTATGGCAATACTACATATTAGTGCCATTAAATACATAAAATAAGTTCTGACATTTATATACACGCTGGCGTATATAAAACACTTTTAAAAATAATGAAGTAAACGATAGGCGTAGAACAACAAAAAATATTTATAGTGAGAGATTTTACGTTCATGTTTTACAAGTTTATGATGGCAATTTGTCAACTAATGGTGTGGAAACCCATATTGACAGCGTTCTTAACATTCGTTGATTATTTTATACATTTTTCCACACTATTCCTACCGCTGTGTGCCTCTCTCTTCTGTGTGAGTAGTTGATATAAAAACAGTTGAAATTGTAGTGGTGGTGCTGTTAATTTTTCCTCCAATATATTGTACACAAAACATACATACTTATACTTATGCGTACATATATATATTTGTTGTTGTTGTGGTTTTTTTTGTTGTTTTTGTTTTTTTTTTTTTTTTTTTTTTTTTTGTTCATATTCACTATTCTTGTTTGTGTATTGATTGTTGAAATGTCAGCAAATTTCACTATTTGTTGTTACCATTGTTATTATTTATCAGTTGGCCTCAATCTCTGTTGCTTTATAACAAATGTGCCATTAAACGTGGGATTGTAAGACAATATCTCTCATTCGATATCATTAATTTACACTCGAAACTTATTAAAAAGTAACAATCAATAACAACAATAGCAACACCATGTAGGACAATATAATACAAAATGTTTATATATATATGTTGTATATATATGTACATATGTGCTAAGACTATATATTTTTTATAAAAAGAAAAAAAAAGCATTTAAACAATGACTGCACCATACAATAGAAGACAACTAATTAATAACTACACAATTTGTATTTGTTTGAGATAGCAAATAAATGTTTAATGGAAAATATAAATTTCTTTGTACTGATAACAGCCAAATGAAGTTAACTGATAGGATTTTGTAAAAATTAAATTTTTAAATTCAAATACTTCATTAACTGGCAACCTTAACCAACAAGGCAGGATGAGTTTAATGCATTAATCGATCTTTTTAAAGATTAGCACTACAGACATTTGTTATTTGCCCTAAAGGTCTAACCCTACAGACACACGTCCAAGTTTTATTTGTAAATTTTATAAAATAGTTCTTGTGAAAATTAAATAAAATTAATTAAAATCCTATTCGCAACGTTCTATTCAATCACTAAATTTTGACTAAAATTAACCATCTATCACTTATTAAGTACTAAAATATTTCTGAAAAGTACTTAAGTTTACTAACAGCCTATTTCACAATGTCGAGTGAGTGCTCTCTTTCACTTACTGGGCGAAAAATTTTGTATTTTGGTTTCTCTACATTAGAATTGTGTGCGAACAAAACGAATAATAAAAAGAAAAGAGAAAAATTGAATATCATACAAAACCCAATTTTACAATGTCGAATGTAGCGAAGGTAAATGTCACTTGCCTTTTTGCTTTCGTTTGTATACACATACAATCACACATTGTACAATAGATGCAATCAAAAAGCTAGCTTTAAGTCAACAAAATAATGCCGATTAGAGTATAAAAAATTCACATGCGTCCCTGTCAGCAATTGGAAGATTGCTTGCTCAGAAATCACCAAAATAAGTCATTTGCGACTCCCTTAGGTGATCAAAAACTGAATAAATGTGCGGAATCATAAATTAATCGTGCAGACGTTCGGAAAGCGACTGCTTCTATAATTATTTTGCGTCGTATTTTATTGTTTTCTTCTGCATTTCGTTATAATGGGATTTATTTTATTTGAAAGAATAAGAGTTATGCTATTATTGTGATGTCGTGGTATAGTGGTTAGACGCTCGCACAGAAATTCAAACCACCGAGGTTCAATCCCAGCAAAGGACAAAAATTATAAAATAAAATTTAAAGTATTTCTAAATTATAATTTTAAAAAATAAGAAGTCCATCTTTAAGAAACCGCTCCTTACATTCCAGTCGATTCCACCATAAACTTGTCTCATCAATAAAAAGGCGCATATAATATACATATAAAAAAAAGAATTTCTTCAGTTGAGCTTGATGAATTAATTTTTTTTTATATTTTTAAACAAAATACAATATTTTTATTATTGTAAAAATAATAAAAAGGTAAGTAAAACTCGTTTAGTGTGCGGAATCACAAATGAAACGTTCAGGGGAGTCATAAATGACTCAATCAGCGGAGTCGCGGCAAGGGTACATTTTTCTCCCGACAAAACATTCATTTTCGACTCAAAAATGAGCTCATAAGTGACTATTTTAATCGCCTCAAAGACTCAAAAGTGACCAAAAATGCTGACTGGGGTACTACTAATTTTTTTTAGAATACAAAAGCACACGCACACACATAAACTCTTTTTTTTTTTTTAAGACCAATACTCAGGGGTAAACCCCTACTCATGCTTTTGTTTTGGTTTTCTGTCGACATTTTTTATATCATTCTGCTGCCCATACACGTTACAATTACAACACGAAACTGACTCAATCACAATGCAAATTGCCTAAAAGATCGATAAATATGTGTTAAATGTTGGATAACAGCTTGAAGAATATTTGTAACGGATATGTACATGTAAGCACTTCTAAACAGAATTGCATTTTTTCACAAGCAAAATAGTAGTTTATTTTCTCTTTTTAAAGAAATTCATTAAAAATTTTCAACTGGCAAAATTTAATTTTTACGTTACCTAAAAATGAAAAATGGTGACTCGTAAAAGCAGGCGAAAGACATAGAGAAACCCTTCTTTCTTTTTTCTTTCGCTCAGTGACTGTTTGTTTCGTCACTGTGAAATAGGCTGTAAAAGCACTCAAATATATTAACAGTCCAATTCATAATGAGATAAAACGTGCTTATAAGAAATTTTTATTGTATGTTTCTAGGTACTTTAACCATACAATAACACGTCATTTGTGAGTTAGATTGGATATTGTATAAATAAAAGTGGAATAATATAGTATTACAATGAATAAAACTTATATAGTTGCAAGTATAGATACATATGTACATATTTAAATTCACATAATTATAAATTTTCGTAAAATAGCAAATGATTGCAGTCTCTGTACAAAATTAAATTTCTAAATGACCAAAAAATTGTTTCTATTTTGTATTACATATCCCATCTCTTTCCTTTACAGGCTCTGTCATCAGTGCCTGTAGAAATTACGAATGCAAATCTCTCTTTCCCTTTCTCACCACTTTACAATTCAAATTTGACGAAATTTTGATATAAAAAAATGTAAACAGAATAGTGATGCACAAACCAAAAAGAGAATGGTAGTACTCGATTACTTTATACATGAATTAAAAAAATGTGTTGCAAAGGAAACATTTTTTTAATTTTTCAATTTGTTTTAGTTATTTTTTTTTAACAGCAGTAAATATTACTTCAATCACATCTACTTTATGTATAATTGTGCTACTATTACATTATTTTTATGACTATTAAAAAATTACCAAAGTAACCGATAGCTTTTATTGTGCATCACTATGCTGAAATAATATTGCCAGCATGACATTAAAATCGTTTATTAGTTAATTTGCTCATATGAAAAGTTTATGAATATGATTTTTTATTTTGAGCTTATAAGACAGATAATGTCTCATAACTAATGTATGGATAAAACCTAAATTAAGGAGTTATTATGAATTTGACTGTAAAAATATTACGAAAATATAGTCCCAGAAGTGCTTATTCCAAAAAAATTTTCTTTTTTAAAGACCAAAGAAATTTTAAAACTCTGCTAGTCGTGATCAAATAATACTGTATTTAGCCGGCCACTCACGTACAGTCTTAACTGTCAGTTTCAGCTGTTCAGTTACGTGCAGTTCAATACGTCAGTTTTTAACATGGCTGCGAACGATCTGGACGGTTTGGCCGCTCTCGGTGTACTTTTTGTAATTTTACAAAAAATAAACCGCGTAAACAGTGGTGCAAGAAGTGGTTATTACAACGAAATTTATCTTCCTACATTAGTTTATTAAAAGAATTAAGTGAAGAAGCATTAGAATTCCACAATTATTTTCGCATGACTCTATCAGTGTACCAATAACGGCGCAAACATGGTAATCGCTAGATTTAACTTGCCATAGGCAAGGTTCAGTTCTATATATTGCAATAAAATCAACTATCATTGGGTTCTGTGTACTTGACATGATATGTATTCTCCCTCGACACAAATTGTACTGAGAGCGGTGCAGTTGAAAGTTTAAAATATAAAAATTGTAAATTACTCAGTTAAACTGAAGAGTTGAGTTGAACTGTCAGTTATTACCCACATACGTACAGAACAGTTAAAACTGTCAGTTCAAACTGTACGTGAGTGGTTCGCATCCAAACTAATATTTTTGAATAAAAAAAACCGCAATTTAAACTAATCAAGTGTTTGCATGATTGCAGTACACTCCGTTGTTTACACACTTACGCACAAGTTGTCATAGTTATTGGGCCAATGCACACCAGATGAATATTTCAACCAACAATTTTTCTGCCTTAAATGTGCACATATACACAGCTTTGTATATGTTAGTTATTTGAATTTATTTGATTGCTACGACAATCGATGAACGACTGAATAAATGCATATGGATTGGTGTTGTGCTCTGTATGTATGTTTTCGTAGCTGGGGTCGAAAACAAGTTCAGTTCTACTAGTATCCTAGTGAGCATTTTTGGTCACTTATGAGTCTTTTTTGACTCCTCTGGGCGATTAAAATAATCACTTATGAGCTCATTTTTGAGTCGAAAATGATTGTTTTGTCGGGAGAAAAATGTACCCTTGCCGCGACTCCCCTGAACGAGTCATTTGTGACTCCCCTGAACGAGTCATTTGTGATTCCGCACACTAAACGAGTTTTACTTATCTTTTTATTATCTTTACAATAATAAAAATATTGTATTTTGTTTAAAAATGTAAAAAAAAATAAAAATAAATGCATCAAGCTCAACAGAAGGAATTCTTTTTTTTATATGTATATTATGCGCCTTTTTATTGACGAGACAAGTTTCTGGTGGAATAGACTGGAATGTAAGAAGCAGTTTCTTGAAGATGCAGTTCTTATTTTTTTAAATTATAATTTAGAAATACCTTAAATTTTATTTTATAATGTTTGCCCTTTGCTATGATTGAACCTCGGTCGTTTGAATTTCTGTGCGAGCGTCTTACCACTATACCACGACGTCACAATAATAGCATAACTCTTATTCTTTCAAATAAAATAAATCCCATTATAACGAAATGCAGAAGAAAACAATAAAATACGACACAAAATAATTATAAAAGCAGTCGTATTTCGAACGTCTGCACGATTATTTTATGATTCCGCACATTTAATCAGTTTTTGATCACCTAAGGGAGTCTTAAAAGACTCATTTTGGTGATTTATGAGCAAGCAATCTTCCAATTGCTGGCAAGGATTGTACATATGCCTTAACGGATGTTACTTCTCAGAAGAATACCAGTTTTAGGACCTTAATAATGTTAAAAATTATACAATAAATTAAAAAGTTAAACCATAAAAGAGATATTAGAGTGATCTTGATCTGCTAGAAAAGTTTTGAGCAAAAGTTCTTATAACATGAACCTTTAACCTTTTCTACTTGATAACATGATTGTTACTTATTCAAAATTTTTACTGTTCTCAAAACGTAATATTCAAGCTATCAGCAACAGATAAGTTCCGGTAGTTCTTTTTTTTTTTTTGTAGATTTTTTGTAGATGTTACGTTTTATAATACTCGTATTATTGGGGTATCGAAGTAATTAATTCTGATCTTTAATCCATTGGATTGGAAACGTCACATAATAATTTTCTTAAAATAAAAAGGGATGAACACTTTTTAAATATTCGTAACCAAATACTACATTTAAACCATGACTCTGTTATGGTGTTAAGTTTCCTTGCTTTCCCTTTACCACGTTGACCTTTTTCAGTTATTAAAACAGTTACCAACAGTGTTAGCAATACAATGAACACTTATAGAGGATGTAGTTTCAATTAAAAATTAACACTTTTATCTTTCCTATCAGTTACATAATGTATACGGAATTAATTACAATACAGAGAAAAAGAAAAGTTTTGCAATTATTACGTTACGTGAACAACAACAATATTGACAGCGAATAGACAATGTAGTATGTATGTGTGTATCTATCATTTTTTAAATGTTGTTGGGGTTGATGAGGTTTGTAATACACTCACTCAACATATATTACATTTTGTATATTTAAGAGCCTCTAACGGTTTGTTTTGATTATGTTTCTGTGCACAAACATGTTTTAAATTTTAGTATAACTCTTAGTCTCACATACACCGTATGCATGAGTGTAAAAGAGCAGTAACTTATTTTCAATGGCACAAGTCAGTTGAATTTTTGACAAAGCAGTGTAGCGTTGTCATGTTATTTGTCTAAAAGACTATTATGGCCAGAATTTTTAATATTACACATACATAATTGACCATTACAACCCTGTGTCTGCCTTACCTCCACCCATGTTGAGTGTGTTAAGTTTCATCTATGAGTACCGGAACCTAGACTTGAGAAGCTTGTTCACGGAAATCGGTTACTCTCAGAATTTTTGCCAGATAAGTGCTGAGATGTAGACGCCGAAAGAAATAATATATATTTTTTTTCCAAGATATCAGAGCAGTGGTATGAACCCTGGTCTCATGTCTTAGTGAATCAACACACTAACCACTAGACCACGGCGACCACCTTTTTTAATATTATTTTTCTCGTTATTAAACAAGCTACCCTGTCCACTTGGTTATTAATTTATATTTATTTTATAAACAAAAGGTAAAATGTAAAGAATTACTCAAGCTTATGGTCTTTTTTAAATAAAAATCGTTTATTTATTTATCGATATTTCGCTACTCCTGCGTGTAGCGTCTTCAGGAAATATTTATTTTTAAATAAAAAAATAAAAAAAATAAATAATAAATAATAATAATAATAATAATAATAATTTAAAAATAAATATTTCCTGAAGACGCTACACGCAGGAGTAGCGAAATATCGATAAATAAATAAACGATTTTTATTTAAAAAAGACCATAAGCTTGAGTAATTCTTTACATTAAATAATAAAGGTCGAAAAATAAGAATTAAAATTATCAAAAGGTAAAATTTTAGTTTTCTTCCTGAAGAAACCGCTAAATTCCATGAGCATGGTGTTCTAAAAAATGCATGTGTGAAATCCATAAATAAGTTTAAGTTTATTTAAAAAAAAATAATTTAACCCCTTAGCGACTTCTGGCAAAAGCTCTGAGAGCAACTGATTGTCAAGAACAAGTATGTCAAGACTTTTTTAAAAAACTTTGGGGAGATTATTAAGCATTAACTATTAAGATTCAGTTTTATTTATTTTTTTAGGAATTTTACACAAATGGAAAAAGGGGAAATATATACATACACTGCCGCTCACTTGAATAGGTTTAATAATTTTTGCTCTTATATTTTAATTTTTCTTCATAAAAACTTTAGGAGAATAATTTTTTTTTCACTTAAATTAAGAGATATTATGAATAATCATATTTTAGGAAGAAAAGAATAACGGTACAATAAATAAAAATTTGTTATTTTTTGATTTTTCTTCAAAATGCTGCGAAAACAGATGTAGATTTTGGGTCACTTGAATAGGTTCACTAGGAATAAAATTAGTTTGCTTTTGACCATCGACAGTATAATTAAAATTTTAAATATTTGTGAGTTACTGCAATAATATTTTATATATTTTACGTAAAATGGGGCGCAGCAAGGGATTAACTGAAGAAGGAAGAGGTAAAATTAAAGCATTCAATGAAACTGGCTTAAGCCATAGGAATATCGACAAAAAAATTGATCGCAACCAGAATGTTGTAAGTAATTTTTTAAGAAATCTGTCCGATTAGTATAAAAAAATGAAAGGGCTGACGAAAAAAGCCCCAACAGAAGCGGACAGAAGAGTTATTGTAAGAGCTGCCTCAAATTCGAGCGATTTTGCTGCAAACATTAGACAAAAATTGGGTATCACAGCTATCATAGGCACTGTAAGAAGTGCTATTCGACGTTCTAAACATTTAAGGAGATTAAAAATTAAGAAAAAAACATCTTTTATTGCTGCATGTAAAGCGACATGGTCTCATTTTTCACGAGAACACATGAACGATAAAAATGAGTGGTATCGTGTTGCCTTCTCAGACGAAAAAAATGTTTAACTTGGAAGGTCCGGAGGGATACAACTACTATTTCCACGACCAACATAAGGAGGAACGCTACCTTAGTCGTCTCGTCTCTGTGAGGGAAGTGTAATGGTGTGGGGGGCGATTTCATATTATGGTACATTTGTGCTTCAATTTCTCACATCAAAAATGAACGCAAATAACTACAAAACAGTACTTGAAAAGGTGTTTCCATATTTTTCTACTATTTTTGGACCAATTCTTTGGATATTTAAACAAAATAATGCCCCGATACCCAATGCCAGGTTTGTAAAAGTGTGGATTTAAAGCCAAAATGTCGATATGTTGATGGGGCCACTATATTCCCCTGTCTTAAATATTATAGAAAATGTATGGGGCTTGCTTTCTCGCAAAGTCTACGAGTCCGGCAGACAATACGAAACCAAATAGGCTTTTATTGGAGGAATTAAAAAAGCTTGGTCCAAAAATTTTATTATCATTAATTGAAAACCTTTATAGCTCCCTCCCAAATGGTATTCTTGAAGTTATATCGAATAAAGGAGGATATACTCCTTAAGAAATCATCAAGCATTGTAAGAAATCTTAAAAAATTAAAAAAGGTTTACAAAAAAAATCATTTTTTTCTTTAATTTTTTAAATTAATGATAGTAAACCTATTCAAATGACCCAAAAAATTGTGCTGAAAATCATATTCGTTTTGGCAAAAAAATTACTAAAATTCAGTTATTAATTATTGAAACAATTTTTTTTATTGTAAACACACATAATCCAATATTTTACCATTTTAGAAAATAATATAACTAAAAACTTAATTACTTTTAGAAAAAAATTAATTTGAATGTAATGAAAATAGTAAACCTATTCAAGTGAGCGGCAGTGTATATATTAGGGTGGGTCAATTTTTTTGCCTACTAAGCGTATAGCAAAATCGTAATCTACGAGAAATTCTAAGAACTTTTCCCAAAGAAACCATGGTTCTAAAATCAAAATCGAGCTTCCGGTTTTTTACGAGAAAATTTGGTGTTCAGGTCATCCGAAAATAATGCTATTTTTTTGGAAGTGTTCACTGCAATTGGTGAATAGTTGACCTGTAACGCTGGAAGAGGGCTTATTTTACAGGAAATTATCTCAGCTTTCTATATCTGTCCTCATTTATAGAAAATTTTTTACCTAAACAATGGTTTTGGAGGATTATATCACAATAATAATAGTTTTAGGTTTTTAACAGTTTTACTATTGTTATTTTGACATAAACCTCCAAAACCATTATTTGGGTAAAAAATTTTCTATAAATGAGGACAGATATAGAAAGCTGAGATAATTTCCTTTAAAATAAGCCCTCTTCCAGCGTTACAGGTCAACTATTCACCAATTGCAATGAATTCTTTCAAAAAAATAGCATTATTTTAGGATGACCTGAACACCAAATTTTCTCGTAAAAAACCGGAAGCTCGATTTTGATTTTAGAACCATGGTTTCTTTGGGAAAAGTTCTTAGAATTTCTCGTAGATTACGACCTTGCTATACGCTTTGTCATGTTTTTCGGTCCCGAACAAATTGACCCACCCTAGTATATATATATATATATATATATATATATATATATATATATATATATAAATAGTGGTAATAATCTTTTTTTTTTTTGTGAATTCATCAATGCTGTACATCTCTTAATTTCTTTTATGTATGTTTTTAGTTACATATTCTTTAATAAAAACAAAAATAAAAATATAATATAATTTGCATTTTTTATAAATTTGGAGGTTGTTTTCAAAATATTTTTATGATTTCAAATCAGTGAGAACAAATAAAATTTTAGTTTGTAGCGGCCCAAATTATTATTGTATTTTATTATTTTATTTTATTATTTTATTACCTATTTTATTATTCTTAAACACTCTGTAATTTTTGAATATTCTGACCGCTAAATACATTTTATAGTATACTATTCACCCTGTTATTAAATGTAACAGATAACCATAGCATAGATCATAGTTTTATTGTAAAAGCTCTCTCTTATTATTTACATTCTCTTCTTATCGAATTTATTTTACTTACTACTTATTTTGTTTTTGTACTAAAGCTTTTCGTTATGTTCTAGACGACTTGTATCATTTTCATAAAGTTAAGTAAGGTCAGGATATTAATTGCATTTTGTCATTCATCGTATAACTTTTGCACAATAAAGAAGTGAAATGCATAAGAGCGCTTGTTTCATTTATGATCAATTAATAAATTAAAGTGTTAGGACTCAGGAAGACCTTTGTGGACTACTGTGTTTTACACTAATAATTTAATAAAAAGGGGTTAGGACGCAGGAAGACCTTCGTGGACTACTGTGTCTGACCCTAATAACTTACTAGAATATATTGTTAGGACGCAGGAAGACCCACGTGGACTAATGTGTCTGACAATTATAATTCAATAAAATACCCATAAATAAATAAGCCACTATAAATACGAGAATACCTAGTAACGGCATTTCTTTATTGATTTACATTAATAGAGAAATTCCCCGCTGCTTCAAGTTCTATTAATTAATTTTTTAATTAAACCAAATAATTTATTTGATAAAAAAAAGTGACTAAAATTTTATTTAAAAGTTTAATTGGCCCAATTAAATATTTAATTGGAAATTTTTGTTGTAATTCATTTTAATTTTAATTGTACCAATTAAAGTTTTAATTGACCTTTTTTTTGTCAAAAAGCTCGACACTATTGATTTTTAAATTGATATCATTAATATTGTTTGTAGGTGCAAAACCAGTAAACAATTTAATTGGTAGTACAAATTTGTTAATTGAAATCGATTTTAAATAAAACGGAAGAACGAAACTGAATGCCTTGATTTCAGTACACAGTTAAAGTTAAACAAAAAAAAAGAAACAGAAACTTTTACAAGTAAAATGAGAAACATAACGTTGCTGCTAAGTGATTACGATATATAGGAACCTTTGCTTAATGACTAGTTTACTCTGGCGGTAGGATAAAAACAACACCAGTGCTAAGATTGAACAAACAATCTGACCAAACAATCAGTTTAGCCAATGTGTCAATGTAATTGAAACTGAGATGTAAAATTTACAAATAGTCTATACTATTCATACATATGCATCTGTTTTCAAGGTATTCAATCTTATTTTGTTTCAATAATTTGTATATGCTTTAACTTATATTTTCTGACGATATTAATAAATCACTACCAATCCTTATCTTTTGTAGGTAACAAATTCATTAATTTCACCTTGTATATAGAACTTTGTTTAGATATTATAAATAATCAATTATTTTCATTGGAAAATTACTTTTTATTTTTATTTCTTTTTTAAAAATAAAAAAAATTTTTTTGTCTATAAATATTTAAAAATTTTTTTTTCCACTTGTTTTTAAAATTCAATAGTAAAAAGGAAATATTGAAGAGACAGACAGGCAGATAGACATTCAACAAACTAAATAGATAATTACTTCACAATTTGGCACGCAAACTTTTACTGGAACTGCAAAACAATATTTACCAATTTTTTTTTTGTTGTAGCAATAATGGGTAAAATAAATAAAATACAAGTTGCATTAAACTATTGAAATAAAATCCAATTAAGTTTACAAAAGTCGATTTATACATACAGACAAACGATTTGGCTGTTACCACTTTGCTTCAGAGTTACGGCCTAGCTTCTCGCATGTTGTGTGTGTAAATTTTTATCTATGAATACCAAGACCTACAGTTTAAAGTCGATTCCGAAAGACAGACTTGAGAAACATCATGGCAATCAATTACTTAAAGGCTTTTGCCAAAAGAGACTGCTAAGAAGTAGTTACTAAAAGAAAATTTTTTCTATAATTCCTTTTTTCAAAATGTCAGAGCTGAGGCTTGAACAATGACCTATCGTCTTAGTAAGCCAACACACTAACTACTAGACCAAGGTGACTACTAAAGTCGATTTATACACATAACAAAATAATCAAAGCATGCAATCTATATATCTATCTTCTATATAAACAAAAGTCAATATTGTTAGTTGGTCATCGCATCAGTTGAGAACGGCTGGACTGATTTCGACGATTTTTTCTTTTTAATGATCGTCCTTATCCAACTTAGATTTTTACGCGGCAAAAGAAAAGTTTACCCCGCCCACTATTACGCCCACCTAAAACCAGAAAACGGCTCCATCGATTTGACTATAATTAAATAAAAGATTTTTATTTAAAAATAGACCTTGGGCTTAAATAATTACTTACCTTCTATTAACTTCTTCAATTTTTCTCTTTATATATATGTATATATATATATATAAGATTTTTTATTTACACAAATACTATCCCTTTTCATTACGATAACCTTGAGACAAAGCGTTTACTATTAAAGTTTTCTATTTTCCTTCACTATGCATATTCAACTTAAACTCTTTTTCCCCTACACAAAGACCGCTTTAAAAAAAACTATTGTTTAAACAGAACGTCAAAAATTAAGAATACTTCGACAGACCTTTCGATTTGCATTATTGCACGCACAGCTTCATATTTTTCGATGTATGTAAAAACTTTACATCTAAAAGAACGAGTAAAAGAAAGAGGTTTTTGCAAAAAGTTTAAAAAGTTCTCCGTTCAAATAAAATCATTGTACGTCTCAAGTATTAAAAAAAAAGAAATATTTTAACTAAACCCAGATATGCCGACACCATACTAGTGCACCAATTTTTGTAGTTTTCCACAATAGCTTGTTTCTGACCGATTATATTACAAAACTGAAGAAGGAATAAAAAAATTTATATATATATATATATATATATACACTCTAAAACTTTTCCCAAAATTTAGGTTCATATTATGTCTAAATTGGTGTTGAAAATTTGTTGTTGTCTAAAATTATATAAATTTCATTCGTAATTTTAAAAAAAGTAAAAAATTTACACAAAAAAATAAATTTGCTATCAAAATTGTTTATATTTAAACAAATTATGTTTAAATTTACAAAATAATGTAAAATATTAAGCACATTTGCATAAAATCAGTAAAAAATTTGTAAAGTTAAGCACTTTTGCCTAAAAATAGTTATAAATGTGTAATATTGGGAACATTTAAGTGGAAAAGTTGGAACACATGGTAAAAAGCACCGAAAAACAGAAGTATTTATTTGCAATAAAAACTTCAAAAGTGTCACGTCGTGTTCTGAAATTTTTTTAAAAAAGAAATTTGCAGTGGCTGCATCAATTATGTATTAAAAAGTGTTTTGTATTCAGCTGGTGGTGTTTATTTTATTTTATAACTAGTTTAAAAAATATTGTATATTAAAGTGTATATTAATTATTTTCAAAAAAGTGTTTATTGCAAAATTTGCAGAAAAAAAATGACAAAGTTTTAGAGTTTATCATCTATATTTCGTCGTAGAAATTAAAGAACGCTGTAACTGACAAAACATATGTGTATATATGTATTTATATCTATTTGTAAGTATATATAAATAGTTTGTAAGATATATAATTTACAATAAATTAAATATTTTTTTTGAAAATATGTATTATAGGCATTTTCATTTAAGGAGTGTTGAAAATAAATATATCAAAGGGGGGAAAATTAAACACAAATTGCCTAAATTATTTTAAAAAATTTTTCTTTATTTTTAGACATATTTTGCTTAAAAACTAACAAAATGTCTAAAAAACTAGATGCCTAATTTTAGGTCGAAAACAGTCTGTAAAGTGTTGCCTACTACTATCGACCTAATTTTCAGCAAAAGTGGTTTAGAGTGTATATATATATATATATATATATATATTTTTTTTTTTTATATATATTTTTTTTTTGGATTTTGAGCCTGTACTACATGTAGTTCCTTTTGCAAATCTATCAACTAAAATCACATATCGAGGGCTTATATTCAATACCGTCTATCTACATTTTGACGAAAAAATTTTTTTTATGCCAAACTCATCTCTGACCCCATCTGCATGTACTGTAAAAATTTCAGTGGAAAAGAACTGTTTTTAGTACTATATATCCTATATTTTATCATATGTCTATCTACAAAGATACTTATTTATGAATTTTATGACGGCAATACCGTCTATCTACATCATAGAATTTTGTCGTTTTATATAATTTCAGGTTTTTTCTCTTTTTGATATCTATTTATTCACTGTTCGTTTTTCGGATACATACTTCTCTTGTCGAACGATCAATACATACCATAATAATAATTTACTCCGATGGTTGCGGTTACCTAAACCGTAATCACATTTTGTCGAATGCTTTGTCCAATTTATCAATAGAAAATAACAAAATCATAGAACAAAAATACTTGCAGAAAGGACACACCCAGATGGAGTGTGATAGTGCCCATGCAAAGATAGAGGCTAAGTTGGAAAATCAAACCATATATTTGCCAAACGACTACGTCAGGGTAACCAAAGATGCCCGCAAAACAGAAAATCAAGAACAAAATTATTAAAATTCCATTTAATGCATTACATTTAAAATATTATTTTTTTCAAAACTATAAGGATACAAAACTTATTCGATTTTCCAGTATTAGACCTGGTCGAGCAAAAAATGATCCGTAAGTATCCCAACTAAGATCTCTCTTATATTCCCCAAGTGGTACCATTAAGTTTAAAGTGAACTCTGATCATAATTACACTGAACTACCTATTAGAATAAAGCAATATGAAGGTAACATAGAACTAAAACAATTGTATACCGGTCGACTACCAATTCAGCAAGACAAATGGAAACATTTACAGGAGTTAAAGGCGGTAATTCCAGAGGAGTATCACAACTTCTATGATAATCTTAGATACGCGCAGTAAAAATTATAATAAATTATAATAAAAAAAATTATAGAAAACATTGTCTTTGAATTTAAACTGGTTAAACAATTCTTCTAAACACATCTACCCTCTATCTGACACCCATGCCAAAAACAAAAACAAACGAAAACTAGTCAAAAACAACCCCTCTGAAGGGCTCAAATGTTAGAACAGGTCCTACTATTTTTCTATCCCCAACATTTCTTGTGAACATATCTACCCCCTATCTCCCACCTTTTTCGGGGTCCCCATACAAAAACCGTAATACAAACTTAATTTTAAAATTAGGCAATACCGTCTATCTACATATTATTTTCCTACACAATGATTTTATTTTTAAGGCAATACCGTCTTTCTATCATAGAAGCTAAAATAACGCTAATTTCAAAAAACTTTTTAGTTAGAACGTTTGTTAGACACATTCTGTTAATATTGTAGAAGATGAGTTCATCAAAATTGTTGCTTATTTGCGAATAAAACAGTTTTTTGACTCTCCTGAAAAATTATGTTTTTGTAGATAGACGGTATTGAATATAAGCCCTCGATATATTTTTTTTTTTCATATATATATACTTTTGTAACAAATTCGTTTTTACAACTGTTATAATTAAAAAGAAAAAAAAGAAATCGTACAACAATACACTCTAAATAAAAACATTTTCTTACCGACATCGAGACATCTTCACACTTTTGCCAATTTTACAAAATTAGAATCTTTGATCGAAAGATGTGCACATAAGCAGTTACCCTATACAAAACTTATCAACACAACTTTATTGACTATTATGTTCTACACCACAACAACAAGTACATTAGAAAATTTAAAATACGGTGAACCCAGGAAATTGAACATAATGACTACATGTAGTACGTTCGAAATATCTGGGTTAATTTATGTGAGAAGGCAATCACATGTTGAGCTAAATAATTTATAATTCTATGTCATTGAATTGGTTTGCATTCAACCTAAAATTATTCAATATTCTACAATGAAATTTATTTTAAATTATTAATAAGATAAAACTTCAATGTGACCTCTATCAGCCTTATTTATAATAAAAAATTAGCAGGTCGTTGTACACAGTGGCTAAGTTTCTCATTCCTAGACGAGGCAATTCTTACTCAAACGTACAAGGTATTTAATTTTTTGGATTCTCTGACTAGTTATCAAATAGAAAGTATGGAAACTTTTAATAATATCAGTGCATAACGGATGATAATCTTGCCAGTTTTTTGTCCCATAACGGGTTGCTAAATTTTCATTATACATACGCCCGTATGTGTTCAAGTCAAATATACGAGTATGAACAGTAATTGGAAATAAAATTAGACTGAAATCTCCAATAAATAACATTTTCGGATATCAAATGGAAGAAAATTATCAATTATTGTCAAGCGGTCAATTCTTGTTCTGTGAAATGGTGAAATGAAAAGTTTTTTCACTGTTACACAGCGTTTTTGATTCTTAGAATATACATATCATTTTTTCATGTAACAACAAGTGGAATGAAACAAAATATTTTCACAGTTTCACAAGAATGCTGATTCGTGTTTTGTGTAACTGTGAAATTAATTGTCAGAATTTTTTCATATGTGTAACAAGTTTGCCCAGAAAATTTATATGTGACAAAATAACATAGAGGTTTAAAACCATGAAAAAACCAACAAAAGGAAAGTGTGCTAGCGAAAATAAAAAAAGAATATTTAATAAAATCGAATAAAATAATTGCACCCGTCATATTTTTTTTTTAACCCTAATCTTACCAACATGTGTCTGTGAGACACATTTTGATGTTCGATTCAATAAAACAACGAAACTTTGTTACATATTGACACTAAATTTTATGACTTTTATTTTACATCTGTTTAGTATAATTTCGCAAAACAAAGTTGATAAATATTAAATTCCTCTATTTTTTATAAGCCAAAATAAAAAAATGTAACATAAACTACCGACATGTGTCTCAGAGACACATACAAAGAATTTAGTAGAATGCGCAAATTTAGAACAAAAGCAACTATCTGTCATATATGTTACCGAATTTATATTTGTTTAGCAGCAACTATCTTTCATATATATTTATACAAATTACATATTTTCATATCACTATATTAAATTTGGGGAATTCCCTTTTATTGAAATCAATAATCACCTGATACTGAATGTTGAAAAACAACAAATTAGTTGCGGTTAGATTTTGTAGAGTATTGATGTGCAAGTTCATTTTATAAAAAAATATGAATAACTTATTGGCTAAAGGTTTGACAATAACGGGCACTCTAAAGAAAAATAAGCGCTGTGTTCCCTCATCATTTTTGCCAAACAGAAAAAGGCAAGTTGAAACAAATTTGTTTGGTTTTACCAATAATAAAATTTTGGTATCTTATGTCCCTAAACCGAATAGAGCAGTTCTTTTACTCTCTACAATGCACTATGACACCCACTGCGACTCACAAAATAAGAACAAATCGGAGGTAAATTTACATTACAATCGAACTAAAGGAGCAGTTGACACTTTGGACCAACTTGCACATAGTTTTACTTGCCGGAGAAAATCAAACAGGTGGCCATTTACGTTCTTTTCCAATTTAATTGATGTTTGTGCAATTGCAGCATATATTATTTGGAAAAATTTACATCCATCATGGAAAGCAACACAAGCAAAAAAAGCTCGAAAACTCTTTTTACGAGAAGTTGCCGAAGGACTTATTGCCCCCCAAATACATCAAAGGTCAAGAAATAAATTACAACGTCCTATAGTTCAATGCATGGAAAAAGTTCTTCAAGAAGGAAATACACCAAGTACAACCACTTCTACAACAAATAAACGTAAAAGATGCTATATGTGCGATCCAAAAATAAGTCGTATAATAAAGCAATGCTGCCAAATATGTAAAAATAATGTCTGCAATGAGCATGCTACAAAACTTATAAATTGTAAAGAATGTATTCAATAAAAAATTACTTAACATAAACTAATTTGTAATTGTCTTATGCTTTTTTCTTTTAATTTGTATGTATGTGTCTTAGAGACACATGTTGGTAGGATTTGTAAGTTTTTATGTCGGTATGATGAGGGTTAATATATGTACATAATATTAAATACTCGTATATTTATTTCAAAAACCAAAATATATATGACGTCACATTGGTGTTTTCTTTGTACTAAAACACAGAGCCAAATAAATATTGTTGACGGCGGTAGCGGCGAGACCGGCGGCACAAAAAATCAATCGACGAAAGTTGCAATTATTTTTAATAATTTATATCCAGTAAAATTCTGATTAACTTTTTCTAACAGAAAAAAACCGTACAAAACATATCTTATCAATTTACAGTATCGGACAAAACATTTGCAACTACCACCGACACTAAGAAATATTCCTAGAAAAAAATATGAGTTTGTAATATTAAAATTTTATTGTTATTTATTACATTAAATTAACATCATAATCTTTTTTAAACTAAAATTATTTTCAATTCTTCAACAATTCGGATTTTTTATAAAATAAACTTAACAAAGCAAAAACTTCAGCAAGACAATACAATTGCAACCAACACAAATCAACGACTTATTTTAATATTTTGTAGGAAACCCTTATTTTGAATAACGACCTTGCATTGTCTTGTCATTTACTCGATTAAATCATTAATTATATACTAAGGTATGCTATTCCATGCGTCTTGGATCCGTTTAAAGAACTGAGGAGACCATTGCATTAAGTCAAAATTTTGTTACCTAAACCAAGCTCTAACCAACTTCGAGGTGTACTTGAAGTCGATACCTTTCTGAAATGCCACACGTTTTGCCTTTCCCACTCAGCATATGGTAACTTAACTTGCCCAGGGATGCTTTTGAACATCCATTTATCCATTATTCCATTAATACGATGAAGTGAGCCCAAACATTTAGCAGAAAAACAACAATAGACCATGACATGGCCTCCTCTATGTTTTACTGTCTTAATGCAACAATCTTTCTGAACTCGTTTTCTTTTTGATCTTCCTTTGATCTTATGCCTTCAGTAGCGATAATGTTGAATATTGATTCGTCGTTAAAAAGCGCGTTTTTCCACTTGCTTATGGTCCATCTAGCATGTTCGTTAGGAAATTGCAGCTGTTTCACTTGGTTGCACCTTGATATAAGAGGCTTTTTATCTGGCCGTTACGCTTCCATCCCAGCGTCAACGAGACGTCTACAAATAGTTCTTGCACTAACAGGTACTCTAAATTCTTTTGCTAACATCGGGCGCGATGTAAACGGAATTTTTTTAGTCTCTGTCACTATTTAGAAGTCTGTACTTGGAAGTTTTTCTTGGCCAACCACCTTTGTTTACCACTTCCACGGATTTAGTTCTTTGAAAACGTGATAAGATTCGAGAAAATGATGATTTATGAACTTTATATTTAATAGAGAGTTCTTTTTGGGTTTCTCAGAGAGTTCTGATTGAAATCGTTCACTATAAGTTTGGGTAATTCCTTTCCGAATTTATCTGGCGTCATATTAAAATTTGGGTAAACTGAGGACACTATTAATTGTCTTAAAATATTTGACTTAATAAAATACGTGGTTTTAAATAAAAATCTATTCCAAAACAAACCAAAACACAACGGTTTTTTGTTACTTAATGTAAGATCACGAAGAGTTGCAATTGTTTTGTCGCGCCAAAAAATAACAACTTTGAATGAGTACACTACAAAAATATTATTCCCTGATAACTTGACAAAAAATGATTCTGAAGTTGATGCTGTGTTAATGAATAAAAAAATCAAGCTATAACATTATCAAAAATTATGACGCTATTTATTTTACTGACCTAAAATTATATATTACATATGAGTTGCAATTGTTTTGTCCGATACTGTATATTTATGATAACAATTCGAAATTTTCCATTAGATGAACAAATATACAAATGCTATAAATGTAATTGCGGTTGTTAAAATATACATATGTATGTATATGTACATACATACACATTTCATATTGAAAAAAATTTATATACCTACAACTAAAAACTTTAAACTTAAAAAAAAATTGCTTTCAAAACGAAATTAAGTATGTACATACATATGTAGTGGGTGTCCGCCAGTTCATATTTCTATATAATAAATTTGCCACGCCTCTACTTCACGATTGCCAAATATGAACTGTCAAGACTAATGTTTACCAACATGGCGGCAAAACAATGTCGCATACCTTCCCGGTGGACGCCCTGTACATATGTAAGTATGTTTAGGCATCACATAAAGTCATTTAAATTTTTCCTGTATGCACATATATTTATACATTTAGGTAATTTGTAAATACTTTGAGTATCACGAGCGAATAGCAACAATTATCGCAACTTTTTTATGAACATGTTCTTAGTGTGCGATTATACTTTTAGATACATAAAAATCGTCCCTTAGTTTATCATAATTTCTTGTACGCTAATAAATTAATGCAGGCAAAAAAGTCCACATTGCAAGTCGGTATTGATTTAATTTATTTTTCGACTTGCAAATGATATATGTACATGTATGTATATAAATGTATGTATTTGCGAATGTGTAAAACTGAAAGTGGAATCAATGAAATACATACATATTTGTTTGTTATATTATTATTATTTTATTTATATCTAAAAACAGTATGAGTAAAAGTCGAAGCAGTTAAAAAAAATATATGGCGGGTAAGCCGCTTCTTTAAATCGGTTGGGTTCGCACTCTTGCTTTGACATTTTGACATAAAATTTCAATAATATACAAACAAAAGTATCACGAGTACGATTGAAATGAAACAATTTTTTCTTAACATGCACCAGAATCACAAATTGTGTAATTGTGATATAATAATGCGAAAAGTGCTCATGAAAACGAAAATGATAAAAAAAACTTTTCGTTTCACTGTTTCACTGTTTCACAGAATCAGAATTGATCCCGAGGTCACACATATATTATCTAGAATTAACTATTTGGTGCCGTTAGCGTACTCATAATAATTTCAGATAATTCGCATTAATTTTCTTTGTGTATGTATATAGTAAAAAAAACCATATTTTTCTTGCTTAACGTAAAAAGTAATTTTACAGTTTTATTTATCGTTATTACTGCTAATTTCCAGGGACCGCAAATAACAGTTATTGCTTAAAAATTAAACTAAAAAAATCATCGTATTAGAGTCTTCAGACTTATATGATGTTATATACCAAATTAATCGTCTTGGAGAGCTCTAACAGAATCTGGGGTGATCTTGCAAAAATTTTCACTAATCGGATTTTAACTGTTACTTTTTGACGGAAAAATAAAAGGTTAGATGAAACCTTTAAAAACAGAGTTTTATTTTTCCATCATAAAATAAAACTCGTTTTGGGAGTTTTATTTTTCCGTCATAAAAAAACCGTTATATTTCGAGTTATATTTTTCCGTCAAAAAATAAAACTCTATTTAGGAGTTTTATTTTTTCTGTCATAAAATAAAACTCGTTTTTAATACAGATTTTATTTTTAATCTAATCCTGTTGCTTGTGGTATCTTTAATTTTATTGTTTTTTATAGCTGAATACCTAAAATCTCAAGTTGAATGAGTTTTAGGTTGCTTTATTATTAATAAAAGTTAAATTTACACAATTACAACCGATAATGGCCGGAACTTGCTAAAAATGTTACAAACAATTGACTAGGAGGATGGAAGCAGGTTCTATGACTGCGCCTCCTACGACGTTCTGCAAGGAACAAAATATGACAGAAATGACATTTGTAATAGTTTGCAGAGGATAATGTGTCAAATCTGGATTAGGTTTACAAAAAATCTTTCATAAAAACGAGTTTTATTTTATGACCGAAAAAATAAAACTCCTAAATAGAGTTTTATTTTATGACGGAAAAATAAAACTCGAAAAATGAGTTTTATTTTATAAAGAAAAGATAAAACTCTCTTTTTGAGAGTTTTTTTTAACTTTTATTTTTCCGTTGAAAAATAACTTTTTATTGTGACTCTCAATACAACCATAAAAAATAAGTTTTTCGATATAACTTATAACCGTTACGGTCCCTGCTAATTTCCTTTAAATTAAACACACTCATGCTTGTATATTAAAAGTTTCTTTAATTTTTTAAATTTATTATTTGAATTGCACTTTCGTTATAAAAAAATAATTTTTAGGAATTTGCACAGGAGGAAGAGGGACACTTTTATAAAAGTTTTGATTTATTATGCGCGTAATTGAAAGATAAATGTTAGAATTTCATAACTCAGACAAAAAATAAAAATAAAATAAAAGTTACAAAAAAATATTTTTGTTAAAGAAATCACATTCCCCACGAACTTTAAGAGTTAAAGATAAAGACGGAAATTCTGTAGGCTTCTTATTAAAATATGATATTCCTAACATTTTAAGAAAGAACTTTGAACAATTTTTTTGTCTATTCTTTTTATCTTTGAGTTTTGTTCTTAACTTGGTTTGAACTATTGAAAATTATTTATACAGAACTTTTGATATTTTTCTTATTTTCTTTTTCTTAGTCTTACTTTAAACTGAACGAATGCACATAACAAGAGCATCAATTGATGTGTTAAGTGAAAATCAGTTATAGAGAGAAAAAAATCTTTCATAAAATGTGTGAATAAAAGGCATCGTAATTCTAATGCAAAAATGAGTTGCTAAAAGCTTTAGAAAAGAGGTCGTAGAATAAAAAATATTTAAGTGCAAAGAACATAAAGTGCATATTAATGTGCCTTAAATGAATGGGTAGGAAGTATGTTTTAACAAAGAAGGAATTTTCGAAGGGAGAAACATAAACTTATATAGGGTGTTTTTTATTGAGGTATAGAACTTTAAGTTGACATCACTTTTTTAACTGGCGGCCATTTTGTCAGCTGTCAAGTGATTAATATTTAGTTTGGTTTGCCATTTCATCATGAACAGGTTGAAGTTTACCGCAAGCTCCGTCCATTTTATGGTCGAGATAATCGCCCATCAGAGCAATTAATTCGGTTAACCATGGATCGTTTTCGCACTACGTTTACTCTATGTGATAATACGCATCCGCAGAGACGTCGAACAGTGCGCACCGAAGAAACAATTGCCGCTGTAGAGCAAAGTGTTGAAGAGAACCCGAATGAATCGATTCGCCACCGTGCACAGCAATTGGAGCTTTGTCCATCAACTTTATGGAAGATTTTGCGCAAAGATCTTGGCTTGCGACCTTACAAGATCCAGCTTGTGCAAGAATTAAAGCCGCGAGACCATGCAATGCGTCGTGATTTTGGTGTCTGGGCCGAAAATGAGATTGATCTCGATGCTGATTTTCATCGCAAAATTTTGTTCAGTGATGAGGCTCATTTTTGGTTAAATGGCTACGTCAACAAGCAAAATTGCCGCATTTGGAGTGAAGAGAATCCACATGAGACCCTTGAGACGCCATTACATCCACAAAAACTGACGGTTTGGTGTGCTCTATGGGCTGGTGGAGTAATTGGGCCATACTTATCCGAAATAATGCTGGAGAGTCAGTTACCGTTAATGGAGACTGGTATAGAGCCATGATAACCGATTATTTTGTTCCCGAATTGGATGGCATGAATGTGGATGAGTTGTGGTTCCAACAAGACGGCGCTACATGCCACACAGCGCACGTAACAATCGATTTATGGAAGGAAACATTCGATGAGCGCATAATTTCGCGGAATGGACCTGTCAATTGGCCACCAAGATCGTGTGATTTGACACCATTGGATTATTTTCTTTGGGGATATGTGAAGTCGCTCGTCTACGCCAACAAACCAGAAACGTTAGGGGACTTGGAAGCCAACAGTCGTGGCGTTATTGCCAACATACGGCCCCATATGCTCGAAAAAGTGGTTGAAAATTGGACCTGTAGAATTGGCTTTATTCGAGCTAGCCGCGGCGGCCACATGCCCGAAATCATATTTAAACATTAATGGCATAAAATTATCCTTCCAATAAAGCCAAATTGATGGACATTAAAACAATTTTCTTGTGTTTTATTTCAATTCGAAGTTCTATACCTCTAAAAAAAACACCCTATAGTATTTAAAGCGAGCTACTATTGTGGGCATATGTATATTGTGGCAAGAATTAAAGAACGCTGTTACTGACAAAACATTTAATGTTCACCAGAGCCAAGAACCTGTATAAAAGTAAAAAGAAAACGCAGACGGCGTAAGTGAATTTCTTTTCATTGTAGAAATCTGGGACCGGGACCAATCCACACGAATTTTTTCTAATAAAAATTATGCAAAAAAACGTATTTTCGATTTTTTGTCAGTTACAGCGTTTCTTAATTCTTGCGACGATATACAATGTTCTTTACAGTTAAACGCTCTGATGAAATAAAAAAAATATTGTCTACTACTTCATTGCCATATTCATCATAAGTACTCATACTTCTCACAGAACACACCCCTGTGGTTGCTCAGCTCATTAACAAACAGATGCAATAAGATCTTTAGCAGTATTGCTTGTTTATGGAAATATTTTCGAGCCAATGCTGTTCTTGTCCATTATCATATAATATTTAAACCAAATGTCCGTCTCTATCCTCCTTCCCAGCACTAATGGACTGTGGTCGCTGTATTCTAGTAGATAGTGTGTTATCTGACTAGACGAGAGGTGAGGATTCGAAAAAAAAAAATATTTCTTTCGACTAAAGCTCTGAGAACAACTAATGAACAAGCTTCTAAATCTGTCTTTCGGAGTCGATGATAAACTGTAGTTCCCGGATTAAAATTAACGCACACGATATGCGTGCTGTAAGAAATAAAAACCTAAATACTTTGAATAGGCCAATTATGTTTGTACGCAATGAACTGCACAAGTATTATTTTATGTATATGACCGTCCATTTCTATTAGCTATCTTTCAAATTTGAGTCATAAGTAACATATTTAGGTAAAAAAAAAAATCACAAATTTGTTTAAAACATGTGTTTTTATAAAATCAATGTAATAGTTCATGTTGTGCAACAATGCATTTGAAAAATTTGCTTCCGTTACCAAAGAAACATAATAAAGGCAGTACTAAATACTTATTCATTAGCGTTTTGAGAACATATCATATCATCACATATATAATTTTTACATAAATAAAAACAACAAATTTATTCAAAAAATAAGACAACGTTGAAGACACAGTCCAGCAGCGTGTTGCAGGGTTCCTTTTACCGTCGACTCTTTCGGTAAAACAGACCACAAAAAATGGTGAACCAACACTTCCGCGATTTTGTCGACAACCGTTAGTGACATATTTGATAATGTCGTAAAGACATCCTTGACGACAATGTCGTCACCGACGAATTTGCCAACGGGGTAATTGTTCAAATTAATTTAAGACTGCCTAAAACTATGCTCATTTTATGTTATATTTTTCTTTTACAAACGAGAATATGCCTTAATCGTCTTTTTATACGGTAAAAAAATAAAAATAGGTTTAAAATTTATTTAAAAAAATCTAATATATAAAGTTCTCGGGTCGCGGTGTTTGTTGCCAAACTCCTCCGAAATGGCTCGACCGACTTTCATGAAATTTTGTGTGCATATCGGGTAGGTCTGAGAATCGGTCAACATCTATTTTTGATACCCCTAAATGTTAAGATGACCCGCCCCAAGGGAAAATTTATGCCTCACCTTAATAACGTATTGACTTCGATGAAATTTTAAACCAGATAAATCTGGGTACTGTAGAACACATATAGTTTAGGTTTTTCTTTATTAAGTAGTACTCAGAGGGGCAATACAGGGGATATTTCTCCCTATCGCCAATTATCAAACTGAAGTTCCGAAAATGGCGGATAATCATATATTAAAATTATTAGTAACGCAGACATTGATTGCTCATATCAAGGTTGACTTTTGCAGTTCGGTGAAGATTATCAAATATATTTGAATTAAAAAAATGTTTCCTAGAGCAAATTTATATGGCAAAACAACGTTTGCCGGTCAACTAGTATATATATATATGAAAAATTTGCATTAAAAATCACTTCAGATTTTATTTATTCTTAATGAATACGGACAAAAGAAATAAATTCAATTTTAAACAAATGACAAATTAAATTTTTTTGGTTGTGTACTCCTGAAATAATTTAAAATATTATTTCATTCAATGAAATCAACAGTATAGGGGCTTGAACATTGACTATTATGTGGGGAAGAAGAAATTGTAGAATAAATAAAATAATTAAAGAATATTTCTTTCTTTCTTGCAACACTGAAATATCAAATAATATTTTTTTTTTCATTTTTTCTTAAACAATTTATTTTATACATTCTTTTGCATTTTTTTTTTTTTTTTTCATTGAAAAAAATTTATTGCTCATGTTAAAAAAAAAAAAAATTCAACACACATTTTGTATTTTCATTGTTTCTTCTTAATCTAGACGATATTTCTGCAACATTTGCAAGAAAAGAATAAATGTCAATTTGTAATCATAATCCACAAAAAATTTACTGCTGACTCTTGCATGCCAACACTTCTTTATTGCTTTATATTTTACAATTTTAATTTAAGCCACAATTGATGTTCATTTACAAAATATACACAAAAGAACAAAAGCAATGGTGAAGAGTATAAGGGAAGAGAAAAAACAATATTAAATACTCAAACCAAATTAAAAACAAAAGTTTTAACACAAGTTACCCATCGACCCAAAACCAAACCAGAAAAGTAACTGACAACTTAAAGAAGACCAGCTGATGTTGTTTGGCTTTTTAATTTCATTGAACAACAATAGCAAAAGGAATAAAAAATCATTTAAGATCTCATTCTTGTAATATATAATTGCCTCTGAATACTCTTTATGTATCTGCTAGCTCATAGTATTGTAACCGAGAATGCATCCAAAATAAACAAAGAAAAGTGTTTAATTTTCAATACCACTGGCATTTGTATACAAACACAGACGCAGTGTAATTTGGCCAAAGTCCACGTAATAAGCCACAAGAGACAAGAGAATACTTTTAACAGTATTTAATATTTACACTTGCACATGAGCGATCATTTAGGTGTAAACATGAGTGACGGTACGAGTAAGTACTTTGGCTTACATTTTTACGAGTACTCGTATTTATATTTGTTTTCTTTTCAAAGTAAAAAAAAAATCTTTACCTCTTTCTCTCTCTCTCTCTCTATTAGTGCTATTATGTTCCCTGAAATCCGCACTTTAAAGTATATATCTACATTGTTTTTATTTCCCCATAAGCATGTAAATATTACAAATGTATATTTATGTGTTTGTAAATCTACACACGTACTTCCATCTAAAGGAGATACCATTTATACTCAAAGCTTTGTAAAGGATTATGGCTGCATAACGTAAGCAGCAATAGCACGGTAAAAGTAATTGCTTTAGTAACATTACATTCAGATGTATTCACACGCTGATTTTCAACACAAAAACACACAGTCATACACAATGTGTAATTGACATGAATCGCACTCAAATGGCAATTTTTGACTTTTTAAAAATGAATATTGAGCAGGCAATACACACTAACTGAATGAATGCTGCTATTGCATAATTCAATTTAGTATGTCTTTTGCTACAAAATGCTTGTAGTTGCTTGCAAATTCTAAACACTCCAACCAATCACAAAAGCAGTAAAAAATAATTAAAAATTTATTTTCTCATTTTTATTTTGAAACATTTTTTAAGAAACAAATTATTGCGGTTAAAAATTAAAAAAAAATTAAAAAAGTTATAACAAAACACTGTTTCAGTCAAACGGTTTAACCTGTTATTAGTTGAGCTTTAATGAATCATTTGAGTGTTTTGCATACAAAGGAGTGTTTTGTATGTTGTTATTGCTAACGGTATCTAAAAAAAATTAAGATTAAGCAATGCATTTACAAAAGTAAACTCTACAGGCAATACAGTTGCCACTGTTGATGAATAAAAACAAACAAAAGCAGTAATAATATGAATAGGCAGTAAAATCGAATCAACTCATGTCATTCTCTGATACACATACAAAAATTCTCTTGAGAACACAAACTAGTGTGTATGCAAAAATGCACGCTAATGGTCTAGCAGAAAAAGAGCTTACCACTCATTGCCAAAATCAACCTGAAATAGTTCTAGTTTCCATGGAATACAAAAGAATTTGACATGTGTTTGGTTGTCATAGGATAAAAGTGATTCAGAAACCTGAATAAGATTTTTTTTTTTTTTTTTTTGTTAAGTTAAGTTAGCTTTTAGATAAAGTTTTCACTGAAATTAAAATTGATTGTTTCAATTTGAACTGTTTCCAGTATATGTTTAACGAACTTTTAAAAACCCTTGAGCGTAAGAGGAGTTCTCTTTACAGAGATAAAGAATTTTGTTCAGAATATTTCAAAATGACATGAAATTTATTTTATTCGAAAGATAAACTTCTGGCATTAAAATTTGAATATGACTTCTGGCATATGAACACCAAGGCTAGCTCGAACGTAGTCTTATCTAGAGGACCAATTTTCGATGTCTTTGTCTCTATATTGCCAATTAAGTGGCAAATGTTGTTTTCCAAGTGGTCAGACGTTTCGGGCTAATCGGTATAAAATAGCAATGTGACTTAACTCCGTGAAATCGCACTCTCTTGGCTACTAAACGTTTCCTTTAATAAATTAGTTGTGGAACGAGCTATGTGACTTGTTGTGTCGTCTTGTTAACACTACAGCTTCTGCACATTGTTGTTGCTCAATTGATGAACAAAAACTTTGTACAGCGGTTACCATTGACTGTAACGTTTTAACCATCACTGCTTTTAAAAAAATACGGACCGATTATTTGACCAGCCAACTGGTCAGTTTTTCTGTTCTGTTCTTAGCCTGCACTTACTGATTATCATCATTCCAACGTTATTTTTGTTAATTTAGACAAAAGTCAACTTCACAGCTCTTGATAGTGAAATGAAAGTAGTTCAGAGCAATGATTTTCAAAATAGATTTGCTGAATTAGGAATATTAAAAAATAAAAACCAATTAAATGGTATGAAATTTGGTTCACTGAGTATATATTAACAAACACAGTAATGTTATTTTCCTACGAAAATATAAAGTACTCAGTTGGCTCTCTGAACCACGATTGTTAATCACACCGTTCACAAGACAGTTTAGTGTTTCATTTTGTCATTTCCTTTTAAGTATAGTACAATATATAATGTGCGTGTATATACTTACCTATTTAACGTTGTATTTTGGTTTTGTGTATGATTTTGTTCGTTTAAATGCTAACGCAAGTCTATTTCTTATTTCTTTCTGTTTGCAAAAGCTCTGAAAGTAAGTGATTGCTTCTAAAACCTGTCGTTCGGAATCAATATTAAACTATAGGTCCTGGTACTCATAGATAAATATTGAAAAACGTGTTTTAGCAGCAACCAAGTCAAAGTACAAACAGAGTCAAACTGCAACCAAGTGTAGGCAAATATGCTAGGTTTGCTACGTTTTTAAGACTTACAAGTGAGTTTCCCATGAAAAGTGTTTAATAAAATCATTTTGGTATTCTTGTAATAAAAAAATTTATTTTATTTCAGTAATAACCGCTGTATTCGTACCAAGTATTATATATTTATTAAGGGTTTATTTGACAAGTCTTGCATAGAAATTCGTCAAATAAGTCTTACATAATCCTATAATATTTTTAATGAATACAGCCGTAAAACTTTGTTTCCTTTATTTAAGCATTTTAATAAGTTTATGCATGATTTGTGGTAATAAATGCGTTGTAGCACAGTGGGATTTGTTCATACAATGTTTGGCAATAAATATAAGGAGTGCTTGTAGAATGTTGAAATTTTGTTCTAAGCCTTTATTTAGCTTAATTAAGAAAAATATAAATTGGCCACGCCCACTACCCACCGCCGAAAAAAAAATTTTTTTTTGGCCCAAAGTTTTTGAAATTTGGCACAGAGCCTTTATTACCTCAATTAACGCCCATATAACCCATATCATATTTTATCCCACAACTTTTTGTTTCTTTACCAAAACTAATTAAATTTTAATTTATTAATTTTTTTAATTAAAAATTTCTTGAATTTGAAGATAAATTTTATGATTTTATAAAAGATTATTAATTATTTAAACTTTTTTTAATTGATAGTATGGAGTCTTACCTTTCATTTTATTATAGTGGTACCACCTAGCACGATCGAACAACCTGTTTTTTCTTCCAAGGAAATTTGCAATCACGGTACATTGTAGAACAAATTTTATTCTATCATATCTGTTAAATCATATGAGCGAACTTTATATATTTTTTTTAACCTTAGGAGGTATATCCAGATCTGTGCAGACTTTTGGTATATAAAAGTGTGCATAACTTTTTTGTTTTTCATATTAGAGACAAATCCTTCCATGACTTCCTGGAGCAACTTTCTCAAAACACGATGATCGGGCCTGCATGTAGCTGCAGGCCCGCCCATAGATGACCGTCCAGTCCATGCCGCATCCTCTGCCAAAAGACCATCGTGCTTTCTGTGTTTTAAATTGAACGAAAAACAGCGAAAAACACGTTTTCATTGCATGTATGGCAAAAATCCGGTATGCCAACAACTCTCACATGCCAGGTACTTGTGCGTTAAATGCCGTGTATAAAATTTATTTGTAAATACATTGTTAATAAAATACTGTTAGTAGATAACTAAGATGTATAAAAATTCGTTTTTAATGTCCATTTGGTGGTTTTCCGAGCATAAAATGCATTTATACACACTTTTAACACATCTTTCTATGCATTTCCATACAAATCCCATGTAGGTCTGCACAGACCTGGTTATGCCATTTAACGACAAAAAACCCTTATACCTCCTAGGGTTAAATACGCAGAAAAGTCTATATTTGAAAAAAATTACTATTTAAATCTAAGCAATAAAATTATTTTACGTACAAACACTATAGAAGTGCGTAAACAGTTTTCAATACTTTGGGCTAAAATTTACACGTGACTGTACTTCATTATTTCAAAGACAAATAAACGTTCTTTAAGGATACAATTTATCGATTCTTCATACTGCATCAGTTTTCTACAACGCTGCATTATTAAATTTTTAAATTTTATGTGTCAAAAAAATTACTTTTTGAAAAAAATCCCACTGTGCAAAGCCTGAGCATTTCTTCAAAAATTTTTATGAAATAAAAAAAAATATTTCCAATATTCAATTTCCGTTAATGGTTTCTCTAAAATGTTCACATAAAAATAAAATAAAATATTTTGGCATAAAAACACATATTTTCTCATATATTTAACAAAAATAAATGTTGGAGAATATGTTTTGAATTTTATGGTTTTATTTTTAGCTGTTCTATATTAAATGCTATTATGGATATCGGGGCACAAACCGACAATTTACCAATAAACAAATAAACAAATTTATACAACAACAAAAACACAAGCAGAATATATGCTAATATTTATATTTAAAGCCAGTTGTATAAATAACCGAAAGTTATGTGTCAGCAACGAAACTGAATTTAGGCATGAGAAGCTCAAAAAAAAAAAAAAATATATATATATATAAAAATGTATAATTTTTTTTTTAGAATATTTATATTTAAAAAAAAGTAATAGTGTTTAACAATATATTGGTTAAACAAAAATACAATTTTATTTATCCAAAATCACTGAATTTAGTGTAATGTTTCAAAAATATTCAAATTCTTGAGTATTAAAGTAGCTTTCTGAAACATGTTGGTGCATAAAATTCGAGTGCTAATGGAATGAGTGAGTGTAGTGGTCCGTTATCTAGTGGTTAGTGTTTTGGTTTACTAAGGCATGAGCCCAGGGTTCAAACCTGCCCTGATACCTTAAAAAAAAAGATGAATGAAAAAATTATTCCTTTCGGCTACACGAACACTTACACTTTTTCCCATTTAAAATTATTTTCAAAGGAAAAGGAGAAAAATAGGAGTATATGATCAGAAACTTCAGCATAGCTGATCCAATTACGTGCATTCGTACATACATAATTGACCATTACCACCCTGTTTCAGAGTTGCAGTCTTAGGCGGCGGCTTCTCACCAAGTTGCATGTGTTAATTTTTAGCCATGAGTACAGGGACCTACAGTTTAAAATCGACTCCGAACGACAGACTTTTAAAGATTTCTCATAAAACACTGTTAAGAGGTGATCGAGGTAGGACTCGACACTACACAGAAAAACAAAAATCATAAAATACATGAATATATTATAAATATTTGTCCATGTACGATTTTCATGGAATTTATGAACAAATTTATAAATTTGTAGCAAAAATACTGGGAAAATTAGTTCTGCAGTCATTATGATCAAATACATAATATTTATGAAAAAATCCTAGCATTTTATGAAAATTTTCATAAAAAATTTTCCAATGTACGAATACCTAAAATTTATGAACTTTGTTTATAAAAATTATAATACCGGGTTTTTTTTATGAATGTGTTCATAAATATCAAAATGCGTTCATAGTATAAATGAAAATGCAAACTATTTTTATGAAAGGGTTCATAGCTTTTATGAATTGCTTTTATTTATTACATAAATTATGCGTTTTTATGCATAAATTTTAATGAATATATTAATAAAATTAAGTATTTTATTCTTAGATATTATGTAACTTTTCATAAAATTTTAATCATTTGTAAATCCTCTATTACCAAAATCCGCGGCTGTAAGAAATCCTTTGTCGCTCTTGAATGGCGCGGCTTGTCTTATACTTCCTCGTTCGTTTTTCCGAAAGCTCCTACAGAATCTTCAATAGTAAATTTTCTTGACTGTTTTCCACAACATTTATTAAAAAAGAAACTGATGAAGATTTATCAGCAGTATAATGTCTCGAGTACCTAAATAGTAAAATTATACAAAAAAAAAATTAATTTTAGCATATTGTAAATTTTTGATGTACTCACTTTCTCTTGTCTCTTCGTCTATAGAATTTAAATTAATTAATTAATTAAGCCTTTGAGTTGATACCGTTAGTTTCGGTTAAATTCAAAATTTATAAAAATATTTGTTATAAATAATATCCCTGCAGTGCGCTGGACCGGTCCCAAATTGGTACTTTCACCTATCACTAAGGGACACTGTTAGTCTTTTTACCGGTAAAACGACCGGAGATTTTAACATGTGGTAGTCGTAGAAACAGTCAATTGACTCCCTTATAGATAACTATGGGACAGTCTGTTTACCGGTGCCACAGTATCAATCCCGTGGTTGATGCCGTCTTACCAGTAAATTAACTGGTTAATTCGGTCTGGTGAAATAAATGCTTCTGAGTACAGGCATAACTTCAAATTAACACCTCTTCGATAACAAAGGGACAGAAAAGTGTGAATTGAAACCTCTTCGATAACAAAGGGACAGAAAAGTGTAAATTGACACTTATTCGATAACAAAGGGACAGAAAAGTGTGAATTGACATCGCGAAAGACAACGTTGAGTCAGAAAAATAACCGAAAAATGTGTCAATTGACAGAATAAAACTGCAGGGATTCTTTATTATGTTTATTCAATAAAGTTTAAGTGAAAAGTGAAAGTAAAAGTACAAATTATTTTTTATAAGCAAATGACATATTACAAAAGCTAATGTGTTTTAAAAACAGAAAATATAATTTTAGCAAGTGAAATATTTAAGTTGTTTTATAATTCATATAATTTAACAATATTCCTAATTTAAAAGATAATGTTCATAAAATTTAAAACATTGTTCATAATTTAACACTCTTTACACCCATCCTCACAACCGGTTTTGAAATATTATGAACAAAAATCATATGTATTTTGAATGGAAGGTTTATAAGAATTTATGAAATATTTCATAAAATATTCTTGCTATCATATTGTCTAAAAACTTGATTATTTTTTAGTTAAAAATTCATAGAATAAAAAACCTGTACATAAAATATACACAAAAAAATTCATTAATTGAATAAAATTTTTCGTAAAAATCAAAAACTTTGTTATATTTTTAAAAATGTATTATTTATGAACCCATTCATAAAATATATGATCAATTTCATTCTATATATGTATGTACCAAGTTGTAAAAAAAAGGAAAATGATAGTCAAAAATGTTAGATATGAAAGAAGTCATAATATTTATGAATTTTTACATTCCACTTATGAAAATTTTTTATATGAACGAAATTCATAATATTTATGAACAAATTTATAAACAAATACATTATGATCAATTCATAAGTATTATGAACCCCTAAAAATATGAACAGAATTCATAAATTTTATGAATATTATTTTTTTGTGTGTACTTACTGGACTACGGCAATCACATGGCATGAAGCCATGAGGGAATAGTACTTTATTTAACATACTGATCTCTAGCACCATGCCAAATGGGATAAGGAAGATTTCTTTTAACCAAGGCTGCATGCGATTTTATTAAGACTCAATGAAAGGCTAAACTATTAATTAACAAACTTTTTTTAATACATAGTCGTTTGTTATTTTTTGAAGTGATTCCGCTGAGATTTAGTGAAAAGGAATATTAAAGTTTTCCTTGCTTCTTCAAATTCAGTGTAAGCTTTAATATTTATAATGCTTCAAAATTAAATTTATACTGTAACGAAAAATAAATTAAGTAAAAAAAGTGCCTAAGATTACTGCTTAAATAAAAGAAAAATGCGTATTATGGTAGCATTTTAAAGTAAAGAAGTAACAACAATGACCACGTAATTTTGTCTTGTGCTGTTACTAGTAAACAAAATACACACATGCACACATACGAGGTATGATAATAAAATAACCGTTATTTTCAAATTTCGTGAGTTACGTATGTTGGATTTTTGTATTAATTTTTTTTTTTTTTTGTTATGTTGGTACACATGTCTGTTATATATGTTGGTAATATCAGAGTGTAATATCAGTTTGTTTTTGACAATGTAACGTGACGTTACAAAAGTCCAATAAGTATAGACGTATAAAGTATACCAGTACCTTCACACCAACCACATACACTGCTATTATCAACGTAAATGAAAAAAACAACAACTATATTTACTAAAAGCATAAACAGCAGTGTAGCGATCAAACCTACGGACATCGCACAAAGAGAAATAAAGAAGAAGAATAAAACTAATACCAATGACAATATAAATATTCCATCTAATGAGATTTTAGCAATATGGTGAACCCAATAATTCTCATTAAGGTAAAATATATTTCTTCATACGATGTCCGAGTTTGATGGATGAAATGGAGAGTGGGTGGAAAACGGCCAATAGCCCGACACTTACTCTCCAGTAGTAGTAGTTTTAAGTATAGTAGTTATTTTTATTATTAATTACCTTGTAGTTTAACGAATGGAAAAGCTGCCGAATTCCTTTTTAATTCACGATTTTAGATTAAGTTTATTTCGTAGATTGCCGAGTATAAAAGCCTCCGAATTCCTTTTATACTCTTACTAACCGTAGACGACGACAAGAGCACCCGAATTCCTCTTGCCGCCTTATTGATGATTTATTTTGTAGAATTGCCGAGTATACGAGCTCCCGAATCTCTCTTACACTCGTATTGTACGTAGTCGAAGTATGTTGCCGAGTATAAAAGCCCCCGAATTCCTTTTATACTCGTACTAACCGTAGCCGACGACAAGAGCCTCCGAATACCCCTTGCCGTCGTGGTATCTTTTATTTCCAAATCTTAGATCAGCGATTATTATAAATCCGACCTCTGTTTTTCTCATATTTCTCGTTATCTGGAGCAGAAGATTGTGCTCACATCCCGAGGCCAACATCGTAGTCATAGTGATAGCACGAGACAAGAGTATTCCTGAAAGCAGAGACAACATAGCTGATAACACCATCCTACAGGTCGTGAATCTGTTTTATAGAATAAGTAAGATGTGCGTCACTATAAAGTGTAACACCCATTTTTCTTAATAACTTTTTTCACCTTTAATCAAAATTATTTTTCTTAATCACAATATCTTTGAAAAATGTGTCAGATTTTAAAATGTATCAGTTTGTCAAATTTGACTTGTTAGTTAGTTCACAATGGATAATCAAAGACAAGTGCATACAAAAATTATTCAAATAATTCAAAAAAAAACATATTGGAGTTATACAAAAGTTGCTAGGGAAGTCCACGTGACCAGGCAATGTGTTTCCAGAGTGGTCAAAAAGTTCAACAAAGACCTAAAAATTGAAAGAAAGCCTGGAACAGGTAAAGCAAAACGGGTAACGAACGACGCGAAAGTCAAAAAGGTTGAGAAGTTTTTGCTGGCTCTTCCAAACATTTTTGGTCGCGAAGTGGCCCGGCGCGTGCAATGTTCGGAAAGTTTTGTGAGCCGAGTTAAAGCTAAAGCTGGCCTTAAAACATTTAAAGTCCAAAAAGTTCCGGATAGAAATGCTAAGAAGAATATTGAAGCAAAAAAAAGAGCAAAACTCCTCAAAAAAACTTTTTTTAAAAGTTCGAATGTTGTGTAATGGGTGATGAAACTTACGTTTTTGCCAAGAGTTTTATGTAGCGGATAGTAGAGGCAATGTTTCTGAAGAGTTCCGAACTAAAAAACTATCAAAATTTCCCAAAAAGTTCCTAGTTTGGCAGGCTATTTGTAGCTGCGACAACAGAAGTGCATCGTTTGTTACATTGGGATCAATAAACTCAGATATTTATATCAAAGAGTGTCTTCAAAAGAGGTTGCTCCCATTTCTAAGACAGTACAACATATCAACATCCTTCTGGCCAGATTTGGCAACATGTCACTACAGTAAAAGCGCAATAGACTGGTATAATAAAAATAATATTATTTTTGTTCCAAAAGAGGCTAACCCACCAAACTGCCCAGAGCTGCGGCCTATTGAAAGATATTGGGCTCTGGTCAAAAGAGAACTAAAGAAGAGTACATCTGTTCCCAAAACCATTACTAGTTTTCGATATAAATGGACAGCTGGCACCAAAAAAATCACCGAAAACACTATAACATTGCTTATGGATGGCATAATGAATAAAATAAAAAATTTTATAAAATTAAATTAATTTTTAAATAAAATAATACAGAATATAAATGTGTAATAAAAATGCAAAATAAAACTGTTTTATTTTTAACTCTAGCTTACTCCAGTCAGTTTTTATTTGACTTTTGATGTGTTACAGTTTATAGTGACGCACATCTTAGTACATAAGTTAGCTTAAGGTTTCGTTAATAAAGCTTTGTTCATATTTTATTACACGAAAGGAGTTTTGTGTTTTATTTAAAGGAAGCAGACCTTTAAGTTCGAACCTGGACAGACTGAGTCATACCCCAGCTGGAAACATAAACTGCATTACAACAGATAAAAAGGTTAGTCATGTTTTGGTGTGCTCTTCGAATTTTTACTATTCGAAAAAAATGGACTAATGAAACAGTATTAAGTTTTGTGTAAAAAATTAAATTAAATTCGCAAGGACATTTAAAATGTTGACTGTGGCGTTTGGCGAGTCTACTATGAGCAGAACACAAGTTCAATTGGGGTATAACCGATTTAAGGAAGGCCGAGAAGATGTCAATGACGATGCCAATCATGGATTTTGGGCCATGATAATGCACCAGATCATACATCGATGCTTGTGCGTGACTATTTGACTAAAAACAAAACAGTTATCATGCCTCAACTACCGTATTCACCGGACTTGGCCCCCTCTTTTTCCTCTTCCCAAAACTGAAGACACCGTTGAAATTATAGCGTTTTGCTCCAAGTAAGGAGATAAAAGAAAAATTGAAATAGACGCTGTTAACGATACTAAAAAGCGAGTTTCAGATGTGTTTCGAGAATTGCAAAAAACTCTGGCATATCTGAGGTGTATTACCTTGGATCGGACAAGTTAGTTATTAATGAATAAATAAATACTTTTTGAAAAAAATTAAAATAACGGTTATTTTTTTTATCATACCCCGTACATCTTTATATTGGTACTGCAAATATATGTAAATACAAATCATTTTAACAACAACAACAGCAGAGATGTTGTATTCTACAAACTTCGACAGGTGCTACAGTGTATACCCACGCATATACATACAAAACTAAATTAACATGTTGACACACAGTGATCTCGAAAAATCTAGAAACATTGAAATTTAAAAAAAAAAAACAGAGTGGAGTTTGGTAACCAAGTCAGTCGTAAAGTGCGGCATTGTTTAACAGTGTATATCTTGTAATGTGTATTAAGTGCAAATAAAGTAAATTAATAAAAACACAATTACCTCTGCTGTTAGGTTTGGACCATTTTTGTCAATTTTTATTTTGTTTTTGCCTTAACCATTAGAGGTCTAACGTATCAACTTAAAACGTTTTCTATTAGGGTACTTATATATTTTATTACTCCTGAAAAACTTTCAATCAAAAATAATAAAATGGAAGTTAGAAAACTAAAAGATTACTTTTCTTGGGTTTAGAATCATTTTGGTCTGTTATTGTTTTTTTTTTTTAATTTGTTGCCTATGGTGCATTTCCTATCGCACTTAGTTTAGCAGCAACTGTAGATTCACATTTTCTTGTTGCTGTTATTTTTTAAACCGCTTGTGGATGCAGTAAAATCAGAAGATGATGTTCTAATTTCGGTAAAAAGCTCAGCTGAAAATTTATTTGTGCTCTCTTACGATTTCTGTCTACTGGCCTCCATGAATTATCAATTTCAGAAAACAATACAAACGCGTTCAAAGCGGATATGCCCATTATATTGGAAAATACAATACGTGGCCATCGATTTGTTTTTCGTTTTACACTGTAGTATACAATCATTTGATCGACGATTAACACCTCCTGAAAAAGAAGTTATCAAAGTTATACATCTCTTCTCATTGCAGTTTAATCGACGATTTTTCATTGTTTTAGTAAAGTAAACAAGTCAGAGACTGAATATAAACTGAAGTTAACTCCCCTTACAAAGGGGAATCCCAGAAATAACTTTATTTCTTACATACCTTATTTTCTTATTAAACCGCTTCAGAGACAAACTGGGTGCATCCTATATATACATTTCGACATTTTAACCGGCAATTATCACAAAAATAGAATAATATGGACCAAAAATGGTTCTATAGCTAAGATTAAAATGTTTTACTTATATTGCAATTAGGAATCCACATAATATTGTAATTATTTCTATATGAAAGTTTTATAGAAATAAAGCGTTTTAAAAAGTAAAAACGTAATAATACAATAATAACAATACTACTGGACTTTTAATAATATAATCAGCCTATAGGATCCGTAAGTTTGGCTCGTACAACATAACATGTAATAGAAGATTATTAGCTTTTATGTAGACACTTGACATTCTGAGTCTGGATATAAAAACCATTGGTGCATGAACACCAGCAGATATATATTTTGTATGCAAAACATAAAAGAATTTTACCAAGGAAGAATACAGTTTTCAAAAGTAGTCGAAAAGGACTTTTTTTTTAACGATTTTCTTGCATTAGAAACCTGTTGTAAATCCCGTTTTAAACTCCAGCAATAATCTGCCCTCATATGCATGTCCCATATGCATTTGTATAGCGCCTTCATTGTCCAAATTTCTTAAGCTACAAAAATGCTGTATACGAAAAACAAAAGCTGACAGAAAGAAAAGGCTACTGGATTTAAAATTGCTGCATTAAAGTCTAAAAGAAAATCGAAAAATATTCCCGGAAAATTACAAAAAAATTAGATTTTGTAACCATGTGTTGTTATTCCTACAAATGTTTAACTTATTTAATACAATTTTACGAACACCAAACATTAAAAAAAAATCACAATTTATTACACAAATAATGAAACCATAATAAATTAAAAACGAGAAATGTTAAATTAAAATATTAAATGTATAAAAAGTTGTTAAATGTTAAACGAGTATTAAATTGTTTTAAGATAATGCTTTCTGTCAGTGTTGTTCATAAAGCAGCAACGAAATCATAAATCAAAATAAAAAAAAAAAGTAAAAATAAAAGAATTAAAATAATAAATGGAAGCAACAGTTAAATGTAAACAACAAACTTGTACAGACAGTAGCTATGTATATAAAACTGGAAACGGAAGTGCGTGCATATTAAAAACGGATATAACGAGTAGTAAGCATGTAATAAAAGAATGACTGAGGAAGGCCGTGCGTTTAAAATCTTAACAGAGCAATTCATTATAAAAACGAAGCAAACCAATGTAATATTAAAAACAAACAGCATTCGTGAAAGGGGAAACCGTTACTTTTTTTTTAATCAGATTATAAATTATTGCATATGATACGGTTATTTAAACAATTTAAAGATTTTTTTAATATTATTTAAAAACATAAATTTTAATTTTGCTTTAAAACTGTTAATGTTTTAGTTCTGGTTTTTATAGAAAATTTTAAATTAAGACGCTAATGTAACAGATATATATATATTGAAATTTAGCTTGAGGGCTTTTTTATAATTTTAATGTTTATTTATTTTTTTAATGTGTTTGAGGCTCTAGGTTCGAGCCCCGGGATGTTTATGTTTATTTATTTTTTTGCAATATTTCATTAATTAAATTTAGCAAATATTTGATTAAGATATAAAAGGATAAAAATCAATTAATTTTATTTATTTATTTAATAAATTACAATACAATATTAAGTTATATAGTAGTACCGCAGACCAGAGCCTCTGGTGGGTATCGAACCCACAACTCTGACACTAACAAACTACACACAAGACCACTGTAATGAAATTACACTGTCAAAAAAATAGGTCTTGTTCGTTGGATCAACACAGCAGCTCTTTAGTTCGAAAAGGAAAGTTAAGAACATAATAATAGCTCGTCTGTTTTGAACCTTTTTTTACAGTAGATCAAATGTTTTATTTTACGGTCGAAGGAGGCCTTACACTACACAAAAGTATTTGTTATTTTCATAGTTATAACATTAAACTTACTAAAAACCATTTTTGTAACAGATCTTGACCTTCTAGTCTCCCTTTCTATGGGTCATTTTGATTCTTTTGGCTCGAAAAACAAAGAAAAAGTATTATAAAAAAAAATTTACCAGAAAATTTCAGCACAATTGTTTCAAAGCTCTTTACGGTTTATTAGCAAAACTACACATCAACTTAAACCAAAAAAGTGACTATATTTCGAATTTAAAGTCATGAAGAAACATTAATCGTTTCCCGCAAATATAATAAGTCTTATTTTTAAATATGAACTTTTGTATGGGATACCGTACAGTCGTGTCCAATGAAGTGGGCTAAAAATGTGTGCATCATATAATAAAGAAACCACATTAATTAAGAATTGACAGCGAAAAATTAAAAAAAAAAGGAAAAAACAAAATGAAGTAAAATAAAAATATGTGGGTAAGTACCGTATCATTAATTAGTAGCTGCTATTTTATCACACAAACCCACATACTCACACTCACTTATATGAATACAGTATTCCCCGGATAATTGCCCCCATTTCTCAATTCTTAATCCCCATATTTTTTCTTACCATTTTCTAATAAAATTGCAGGGTTAATTAACTTTCACTTAACTGCCTTATCCGCTTAATTACCTCAAATATATTTTCCCCAAAGAAAAATTTCACTTAAAATTTCCCCGTTTAAATACCCAAAATAACTATTTTCTAAAAAATTTAGCTTAGCTCAATTATTTAGGAATAAAATGTCCGTTAAATTTACTTAAGAAACTACTTTTTTAATACAACCTTCCAATTAAAGTCTGCCAAGTTTATGTATAAGTATAAGTACATGCATAGGCGGCAGAGTATACAGCCAATTCACCGTATTGCTTTAATTACCTCCAAAAGGCAATTAACTGTATTCGTTTAAATGACTTCCATGCATAGTTTCCCAAAAATTTTGACATTTTTGTAGAGGCAATTATCCGTGGAATACTGTATTTATTTACATTTGCTCTTGCAACAATTTCTTTCCCAATGTGTATGAAATGCGTAAATAACTAAGGAGTAACTTTTATTCTGACATGTTTGTACTTCGAACTTGACCACTGTGCCGTTTCTTTTTTTCCATTACTCCGATTTATTATTAAAAAGGCAGATTTTTTTTTATAACAATACTTTATAAGGGCTTGCATTAATTTCGTGTTGAACTAATCAGGCATGTGATAGAAATATTAAATATATGTGAAGTACCCAGTTGGCACAATAGTCGTACATGACATTGTCGTCAAGGATAGCTTGAAGACATGTCACTGATAGTTGTCGACAACATAGCGGAAGAGTTCGTGCACGATATTTATTGGTGTATTTCCCTGAAATTGTCGACGATAAACAGGAAAATTACAAAATGCTTGCATAGTTAGTACAATGTGCGGTTGACGACAATCTAAGTGACATTGTCGCTCAGCCGGTCGTCTACGATTTTTACAACATTTGTTTAAAAATGTCGTTGACGAATTGTTCTGGCTGTCGTGTATGCGTTGTGCAGAATAGCCTATTGTCGTGGACCCATCATCGAGGATATCTTTATAGAGAAATATATGCATATATATCGTCACTAAAATTAAAATTAGACGTAACTAGATAAAATATAAAAAACGAGTTTTAAATTAACTATGTTTTATTTTACCAGGTACCCTCTTTAAGAGGTCCATCCTCTGTGCCACTCAATTCCACGTTTGACATTAAAAAACGTCTAACCAGGTGAAAAGCAGCACAAACTAAGAAGTAGTAAATAACAACTACCTACTTAGCGACACAGATAGGGAATTTGATGTTGATCATTCAAAGGTGAAGATATAACATTGGCATTTGGGGATCTTCAAAAACTATACCCTATCCTTCAAAAAAAAAAAAAACAAATTCCCTGAGACGGTAATTATCCTGGGTCTATGAAATAACTCCCACGAAATAACTCCCACTTTTAAAAACGAAATAAGTCCCACAAAAAATTGCCGTTTTGAAGGTGGGAGTTATTTCGTTTTTAAAAGTGGGACTTATTTCGTCAATTGATGGGACTTATTTCGTTGCGCGTTTTTATTTTAAGTGGGACTTATTTCGTTTTGAGTGGGAATAAATTCGTTTTTTAAAGTGGGAGTTATTTCATACCCCTAAATTTATCAATGGATGCAAAAGGTACAATATTCCCTTTTACATAATATTTACAAAATGTTGTTATGATTGCATTATTACAGATCGGTCCACATAACTTTTCAGTTTTCGATACTGAAATCCGCACTACGTCTGCAATAGAAGCTTACAATAGCGTCATAGGAAAAAGCATTCCCAAGAAGGCTACTTTTTTCAAATTTGTAGCATTTTGGCAGATGCAAGAATTTGAAAAAGTAAGAAAATTTGAACTATTGATGAATACCAATGGCAGTGTGGAAAAAAAGCGTATAAAAAAGTCCTGTGTTTTGAAAGCAGATATGATTTCGAAATTCAAGAATGATCTCTTAGAAGGTACTATAACTCCTTCTAAATTCCTTGACCAACTGGTGTTATCAAAAAATAATTTAATTGTACAAATGGAGCCTGATGAAGATCTTTTTGAAGAATTATCATATTTGGAAGAGGACATTGAAGACGAGTCGTTAAACCATATTGAAACCAACCAGAATACAATTAATAATAATATGTGCGTGGTTTGTTTCATAAAGCAGCCAAATATCTTATTTTTTCCTTGTAAGCACTTGAAAATTTGCAGTGAATGCTGTCTTACAATGCGAACTCACAAAATTGATCAAACCAGTAAACTAGTATGTCCATTCAGTCGTGCAGAAGTTCATGAAACCTTTCAAATATTTATCTGATAAATAAATGATTTTTTTATGGAGGGGTGCGATAGAGCCATTAAATATAAGGCCATTATGGCTTTATTTCTCATTTTTTTCTTATGCAAAAAGTTATATATTGGACATTTCGTAAAACGGACACCTATAATTTTTTGTCCTTATCTCCCATGGCTCTCCATTTTTTGTTATTAATTACTTTATACTTACTATAATAAAAAACTTTAAAGAAATGTGTACAAATAGGTACCGAACTTAATTACTGGAAAAACAATATTAAAAAAAATTGTTGACGTAATTACGTATGTACGTGTTTTACTATATTTTTAGTAGGAAATTGGAATTCGTGTTCCATGCTTTCTAATATCACCATTACAAAATACAACTAATCCCAATGCCACGTTAAAACTATAATACCGTCTACCATGCACTGGATCTTCAAGCCATTTATAAAGGTAGATAATTTTAATCTGATGGTCCTTCCGAAACGGTTTCCATCTTAATAATAAGAACAATTCATCTGTACTTAATCCATTTACGAATCCAAACATTGTTACTAGTAGGCATTCTCTATACGTTCCTTAACCGAAAAAAGAATTAATAATAAATTCTGGAACTCTATCAAAATTCGTAATATCCATTCCATTAAGAAGCCTTCTGCAAGCTTGCATACGATTTTTCTTTATTATTCCTCTGCTTTGATTGTTCATATTATTCGACGTGTGTTTTTTTCGAAGAGCCAAATACTTCTTATTTGAAATCGCATTAAACAGTGAAAAAGTGGGACTTATTTCGTTTATGAAAGTGGTATTTAATTCATTTAAGAAATATATTATTCAAGGGGGAGTTATTTCATTTCAAGTAAATTTTAAAATCATTTCATTTTGGTGGGACTTATTTCGTTTTCAAAAGTGGGACTTCTTTCGTGGGAGTTATTTCATTTTTTTAAGCAATTTTTGGTGGGACTTATTTCGTTTTTAAAAGTGGGATTTATTTCGTGGGAGTTATTTCATGAACCCAATTATCCTATATACTATGGTATTACATCGATTCCTTTGACACAAATTAAAATACTCATATCAAAGCTTTTTATTTGGGCCCGTTTAATGTCCATGGACTGCCAATAAATTAAAAAAAAAACCACTAAAGTAAATAGTCGATTTGTCCACACCTATATTCTACGCCCGTTAAAAATGAATACATAAAAAAATAATAAAAAAAAACAAAATTCAACTTGTTTGAACTCTTAGCTGAGTTATAAAAATGTTCTAACATGTTTTTGATTTTCATTTATTTTTTTTTTCCAGGCTTTAAATAAATATTTTTTTTTTTAGATTTAAATTTTTTTAATTTCACCAAAAACCATTTACAATTTAGACTGATGTGGAGCATAAATACTTTTGAAAATAAACGATGAAAAATTGTAAACAAAAGTCATAAAAAAAACTTTTTTAATTAAAAAAAAAAAAAAAAAATTCGGGGTAGTAAATAAATGTATAAAATTCTGAGCGTTTGTGAAAATACAATATTTTCTAAGAAACTTGTAAAAAAACTAACATCTAAAACACAATTCAGCGTTGTTTTATGCCTTGCTTTGTTTGTAGTGCCAGCAAAATTTGAACTGCTTAAGTATGTGAAAAGTAAGCCGGACTGACCGTAATATGTTAAAAAAAAACACAATTTTTATAAATTATATTTTTACATGTTTTAATCGGGGTTACCGATTAACCGCATCAGCGATAATCAAGGCTTGACTGTACTTTATATACTCAGAATAGTCCTACTATCTTCATATCTTTTGTTTTTTATTTTATTGAATATCTATAACTTTGCTGCAGGTACAAAAGATATATATATAACCATGTTTTAATGCGAGTATGTATAAAAATTCATAATCATTTACCTGGATAATTCTCAGAATTGAATGCCAAATCAATGAGCTAAAAGATGTTGCAAATATGCTGAATTGTAACATTAACTGGACCAATGTTATACAAATTATTCAAACAAAAATTAAATCTGTCCATTTTATTATTTTCTACTTTTGTATGGCAGATATTTTGTGATTCAGTGATTTTTCTTTTATATTTCTTTCGTCACAGGAAATTTATAATGATTTTTGCAAAAAAGGTTACAAAAATATAACCAATGCGGGTGTGCTTGTAAGTATTGGGAAAATGCTTGATAAATTTTTGGCACTGTGAATGTCATTAAAATGTCATTAGTGACAATGTGCCAATGCAAATATTTGTTTTGAGACGGTGGCACAAAAGGATTTAGAGTAAAAAATTGCAAATGAGAAATTAAAAGTTTTTTTTTTTTTTTTTTTTTTTTTTATTGAACAAGGAAGTAATAGCGCGTGGCTATTTAACGGCCTTCGGAAACAGTTTTTGGTATAGATACATAAATGTAAATATAGAGGCAGAAACTGTATACATAAAAAAATAAATTATGAAGAAAGACTAATTGCTTGCTACAAAATTATATTTTATTGAAGTGTAATTTAAATTAAATATTTATCCTATACCATTCTGTATACGGCTTCTTATTACTAGATTACATTTAAATTACTATGAAATAAAATTAAATATTCTCATATAATTTGTAACTTTTCTTACTATTATTGTTAATAACTTTTGTATTTTGTTTGTCACATATGTATGTGTATATATTATTCATGTCTTTCATTAAATAAATAATTTATATTTGTTGTATGTATTTAATCATATTAATATTTATTACCCTTTCGCGCAAAGAGTCCTTGTAATCAGCGATACCGTTTTGGTTTGTTTTTAACCAAAATTGGTTACTTTTTTCTTCATTGTGTACATATGGACTTTTTTCTTATTTTGGTTACTTTTTTCTCAAAGGAAAAATAAAATATTTCGAGGAATAGTATTAATAAATATAAATACTATTCCACAAAAATATTTAATTCTGTTAACGTTTAATATTAGAATTTATTGTATCGTAAAGTTATCGATAATTGTAAAGGTAGAAAATAAAGCAGATTTAGTGATTAAATATACAATCTTTTTTGACTAGAGTAGTATCGGTACAATCGACTAATGACAGGAAAACTAATTAGAAATGTAATATTCTGATGAAAAATGTGATAAAAAAATATAGTTTCTAGTTAATCAGTATAGCACAGGATTACAGAATTCACATTCATACGTATTCTATACATATGTACTCGTATACATATATTACACTGGTTTACAGCCAAAAAATACCAAGAACGCCACATGCCTAGATAAGTTAATTGGGACCTCCTGAGCACGAAGAACGCATTTATTATTTTTTCCTAAGTACCGTTTTTTAGATAACTGTACTTTTGTGTTTTTCGGTGTATGGCTCCACTCAAACCCTTGTGGTGTCCAACAGAAAAGTTCGATCGAGATAAGTGGCATATCGATGGAAAGGTAATTGAATGTCTTTTCCGTCGATATGCTGGAAAATTCTATCTGATAAGAAATCGCTGAGATATGGCACCTCAAAGTTCAAAATTTGCCTATTTTTTACGTTTTTCTTTTAAATTTTTGATTTTCATTTCAATTTTTTCCTACGTTATATTGAAGATCTGGAATGTTTTATTTTTTTACCAAATAGTTTATTTAATTTGTAAACCTGTGTTAGCCTTTTAAATTCACGGAAAAGAGTTGGTATAATAAATGAGTTTTTTTGTTTTCATAGATGACAATTTTTTTTTTTTTTTAGTTCCAGAGATTTTAAATGCATTTTTTTTTTTAAATGCATATATAAATAAATATATACAGGGTGTTTTTTTAGAGGAATAGAACTTCGAATTGAAATAAAACACAAGAAAATCGTTTTAATGTCCATCAATTTGGCTTTATTGGAAGGATAATTTTATGCCATTAATGTTTAAATATGATTTCGGGCATGTGTCCGCTGCGGCTAGCTCGAATAAAGCCAATTCTACAGGTCCAATTTTCAACCACTTTTTCGAGCATATGGGACCGTATGTTGGCAAAAACGCCACGAATGTTGGCTTCCAAGTCCCCTAACGTTTCTGGTTTGTTGGCGTAGACGAGCGACTTCACATATCCCCAAAGAAAATAATCCAATGGTGTCAAATCACACGATCTTGGTGGCCAATTGACAGGTCCATTCCGCGAAATTATGCGCTCATTGAATGTTTCCTTCAATAAATCGATTGTGACGTGCGCTGTGTGGCATGTAGCGCCGTCTTGTTGGAACCACAACTCATCCACATTCATGCCATCCAATTCGGGAACAAAACAGTCGGTTATCATGGCTCTATACCGGTCTCCATTAACGGTAACTGACTCTCCAGCATTATTTCGGAAGAAGTATGGCCCAATGACTCCACCAGCCCATAGAGCACACCAAACAGTCAGTTTTTGTGGATGTAATGACGTCTCAAGGGTCTCATGTGGATTCTCTTCACTCCAAATGCGGCAATTTTGCTTGTTGACGTAGCCATTCAACCAAAAATGAGCCTCATCACTGAACAAAATTTTGCGATGAAAATCAGCATCGAGAACAATCTCATTTTCGGCCCATCACCTAAATCACGACGCATTGCATGGTCTCGCGGCTTTAATTCTTGCACAAGCTGGATCTTGTAAGGTCGCAAGCCAAGATCTTTGCGCAAAATCTTCCATAAAGTTGATGGACAAAGCTCCAATTGCTGTGCACGGTGGCGAATCGATTCATTCGGGTTCTCTTCAACACTTTGCTCTACAGCGGCAATTGTTTCTTCGGTGCGCACTGTTCGACGTCTCTGCGGATTCGTATTGTCACATAGAGTAAACGTAGTGCGAAAACGATCCATGGTTAACCGAATTAATTGCTCTGATGGACGATTATGTCGACCATAAAATGGACGGAGCTTGCGGTGAACTTTGCGAACTGAACCATTATTTTCGAAATAAATTTGCACGCTTTGCAAGCGTTGTTCTTTTGTCAACCTGTTCATGATGAAATGGCAAACCAAACTAAATATTAATCACTTGACAGCTGACTAAATGGCCGCCAGTTAAAAAAGTGATGCCAACTTAAAGTTCTATACCTCAATAAAAAACACTTTATATATGAAATGGTTGTTACCAAAACATTTCTCAACCATCATATTTTCTCGGGAAGCGTTGTCATCCACAAATAGTTCTTAATATATATTTTGGAATGGTTTGTTAATGACTTAAGTCCAGCACAATTCAGAAAAACATTGATACAATCCCTATAAAAAATGTTACCCTACATGGCCTTATTTTTTGTAAGAAATTTTTTAACATATTCCACTATGGTTTCAAAACATTTTTTTTTTTGCAAAAATTAAAAAAAAAAGTTAAGAAATTTGTAAAAGTGAAGTTAATTTTTTAATGGAAACACTCAAAGCAATCAATAATATACATTGAAAGAAAGCGATTGTGATCACTGCCGGTCTGTTGGGTTTTCAAAGCTGGAAGTTTAAATACATGTTCTGAAACAAGTCGTAAAATAGCATTACAATTGTATAACGGGCAAACCTATAAACTTTTTTCCTTTTAATTGGGCGTACACAAATTGACAATTTTCTTTTTAATCCGAAGCTTTAAAATCAGCCAAAATTAAAGCTTTGACGTAATAATCTTAATTTATGCAAAAAAAAATTGTTTTAAAACCATAATGCATTCCAGGAAAACTAATTGATTAATTTTGGTAAAGTTCAAAGCAAACGATAAACTGAAAAAAAGCAAAAAATTTTAATACGAATGATGTTAATATTTTTGGTTACTTTTTTTTCAATTTGGTTACTTTTTTGCTGAAATTTGGTTACAAAATATTGAAGGCTATGGCTTGTAATGTTTTATTCGCCTAAATTCGCCGTAACCCCGAATCCGAAAATAGTAGGGTAACCCCAAAAGGTTGAATCGTTGAGTACAGTAAAAATATTAGTATTTAAGTTATTGGAAGCGCTGAATTCAAATAGCTGAGCAACAGCCGCACTACCAAGAACTGCATAACAAATTTTTTATTATTTAATATGGAATTGAATTTTATTTAATGTCTATTTGGAACATATTGGATAGTATATTCTCCTATGCAAATATGATGTATTAAATTGAAACTATTTACACTTATATGCTTCCTTATATCATACACTTATATATATATATATATATATATATATATATATATATATATATAAATGTATATATATATATATACATATATATATATATATATATATATATAAGCTTTTAATTAAGCTTTAGGTCGATTAAATAATTATTTTTTTCGATATTTCGCTACTTCTCTGCGTAGCTTCTTCAGGAAATATTATTTAATCGACCTAAAGCTTAATTAAAAGCTTATATATGTATAAATCAATAATAAGGTCAGCTAAACTTATTAATATTCACACATTTATAGAAATTTCAAATATAATTTTTGATTACAATCACCCTTATTCTGCGTTTCGATTACGTTCCCGCATTCAGTTACGCTCGAATCGAAAATAGGTATTCTAAAAAAAAACCTAATCGAAAGAAAAAGAAGAAGAGAAGAGTATGTTCAAACCAGCTGCTTTGTTACAAAACGTATGAAATAGAAACATAAAAATAAAAAATTTTGTAAACAATGTAATTGCCAAACTATAAAAAATAAAATTTGATGAATAATAAATAAATAAAAATAAAATATTATAGCTTTAGGTCGTTAAATTTTTTATTTAACAGCTAATAAAGGTCAAATAAAAAACAAAAATTATCACATTTTTATTTAAAATAAAATATACTTAGGCTAACAGGAAGGATTGGCTGGCTCATCATCATCTTCTAATCTGGATCTAAATCACTAGATGGATGCTCCAGTTTTAACATTCGCAGCTTGATTTCTACCTTCTTTTTTAGCAATTCCTCTTTAATTTTATTGTGGCGCCGCTGTTCTTCTAACTGTTGTGCAGCAATGTCAGACTGCTTCTCTAAAGAGCGATTTATGCGCCGTAAATGAGTAGACATCTCGTCATACCTTTTCAAAATGGTTTCATTGAATTTCCTGACATCGTTGTGAAATTCTTTCTGGGCAGTTATTTGCTCTTTCAGCAAAGACGAAGTGTTTTCTTTTGTACTAAGCTGCTGACGCCTTTTTGAAGTAGTAGCTACATCAGCAAGATCTTCAGACCGAGCGGAAATATCCATTTCGGTAGGTCGCGTATCATCTGGCATCTCGCTGGCCACTCCAAAATCCACTGTACCGCTAATGCCACTTGTACTTGTTACCAAGCCCGTCAGCTGAATTACTTTTTCCTCAAGGTGGCTAATGCGCTGTAAGCGACAGTTGCCTCCTTCGGTGCTCATCATTTCCTTTTTGTTTGTTGTCAACTTGCGTTTTATATAACTTTTCCAGTCAATCCACACCTTAAAAAATATTTTTTTAATATGCATACATATGCAACTAAAACGTCATACTTTCTTCCATGCAGCGTCAGTTTTTATTGGTGGACCTATTGCGTTAAGTGCATTTGCAACTTCTTCCCAGAATGCCTCTACTTCTTCCTTGGGACGCTTATGATACTCAGACGCAATATCATCCTTCGTTACCATTAAACTCGCCAGCTTTTCATACTGCTCAGGTGTTGTGTTTTTTGACCTGAAATAAATTAAATAAAGCTTTAAGGTTAAAAAAAAACAAAATTTATTACAAAATAAATTTATAGCATTTTATACTCACATTTTATTTAATTATACACTTTTTTAACTACAAAAACAAAAATCGAAAAACTTTCCGTTAGTAAATAAACAACTTGAAAAAACGTAGCCACGATCGTAACGCAGAATACATACAATCGAAAAACAAATTGAAATGTTACGGGGAACGGAACGCAGAATACCAAATTTGCCAAACTGAGCAATTTACGATCCGAATCGAAACGCAGAATAAGGGTGAAAAAAAAAAAATCACTAACCCATACAAAACTGTATTTACATACGTACACATTTCATGCCAGAAAACTCTGTCAGAAATTGGAAGATTGCTTGCTCATAAATCACCAAAATGAGTCTTTTAAGACTCCCTTAGGTGATCAAAAACTCATTAAATGTGTGGAATCATAAAATAATCGTGCAGACGTTCGAAATACGACTGCTTTCACAATTAATTTGCGTCGTATTTTATTGTTTTCTTCTGCATTTCGTTACAATGGGATTTATTTTATTTGAAAGAATAAGAGTAATGCAATTATTGTGATGACGTGGTATAGTGGTTAGACGCTCGCATAGAAATTCAAACGACCGAGGTTCAATCCCAGCAGAGGGAAAAAAATATAAAATAAAATTTAAGGTATTTCTAAATTATAATTTAAAAAAATAAGAAGAAGCTCATCTTCAAGAAACCGCTCCTTACATTCCAGTCTATTCCACCAGTTGAGCTTAATGAATTTATTATTTTTTTTTTTTTTTTGTTTTTTTACATTTTTAAACAAAATACAATATTTTTATTATTGTAAAGATAATAAAAAGATAAGTAAAACTCGTTTAGCGTGCGGAGTCACAAATGACTCGTTCAGGGGAGTCATAAATGATTTGTTCAGCGGAGTCGCGGCAAGGGTACATTTTTCTCCCGACAAAACATTCATTTTCGACTCATAAATAAGCTCATAAGTGACTATTTTAATCGCCCAGAGGAGTCAAAAAAGACTAATAATTGACCAAAAATGCTGACTGGGAAATTGTTCGCTTAAATATTCATTCATCTGGTGTAAATTGGCCCTATCACATGCATTACCATACACTACTTAGCTGCTGGTGTTTACTTTTAACGAAAGTGCGTGCACACAAACTCACAAACATTTTCTATAAGTTGTCTTTGGCTTGACGGTGTTCATTACGTCATTCTTAAACAGCCTATTATTTGACAATTTTAAATTGCATTCCAAAAAAATACCCAAAAATCTTTCTATCTCTCCCTTTTTATTTTTTTATTTTTCTTTTTCTCATACATTTTTGTGTTTATTTCGTTTGAGTTTAAATTTAATTTTTTCCTTTCTCCTAGTACTTCCTTTTTATTTTCACTAAACTGATTTCAAATTTTCAGTTCGGAGAAAATTTAATTTTTTTTTTGACACACTTAAATATGGTGTAAGTAGAAGAAAAAATTTGTAAAGAAGAAAGAAATTAAATTTAATATTTTTGGGAAATTTTTATTTTTGCAGCTACCTAAGCACTACCTGAATGGTGGTTAAAATCATTTCTAGGAAGTTCATATCGTCGATGGAATTAAAGAACGCTGTAACTGACAAAAAAATCGAAAATACGTTTTTTGCATAATTTTTTATCAGAAAAAAAATACGCGTCGATTTGTCCCGATCCCAGATCTCTACGATAAAAATAAGTTCACTTACGCCGTCTGCGAAATGAAAAATACCAGTGTATTTGTTCTACTTTTATGAGAGTTTATTGGCTCTGGTAAACATTTAAGGTTTTGTCAGTTACAGCGTTCTTTAATTCCATCGACGATATGAACTTCCTAGAAATGATTTTTAACACCATTCAGGTAGTGCTTAGGTAGTTTAAGAGAGATGTTTAATGAGATCTTAGGTAAATTTCTGTAGTTCATTGTTTCCTTAAATTTTGAACGGTTTGCTACACTCTTTATATTTTCTTACGATTTTGGTCTTGATTTACATATTCTGTTCTTCATGACAAGAGCTGAAACTTTTCCTCAGAAAGTAAATCAAAATACGAAACGGTTTGCAAGATATGAGTCTAAGAAGATAATTATTTTCTGGAAAAATGACCAAGGGTTCAAATGTTTGGGCACATAAAAAAAATTGCATGATTTTGGGCAAAACTGGGAGCCACAGGTCATTTTTTTTTTTTGTCTTTTATCTCGTGGTGGTGTCCGTATATGGTTTTTTTCGTGCTGCATTGTTGTATTCAAGCATGATCCGACTAATACATATAAACATAATACATTTAACTGTGTAGCTGCCTACAGAGGCCTTATTCTGTAACTCTTCTGAGCTAAAACTCTATCGCTGAAAAATTATAAACTGGACAAAGGACTTTTTGGCTGCAAATACAATTCTTTATTGCGTATCGTATATTAAAAGCTTCATGCCCATCATCTCTCATATTTTTAATTTTATTGATTCTAATGCCCAGCCTGTTTTAAAAACCCAAAATTTTAGCATTTACCTAGGAAACACACCTCTTGCCTATGTTAATAAAATTAAATACCTAGACTTTTATATTAACTCAACCTTGTCTTGTTCAGATCATATTAATAATGTTGTAAGAAATATTTATCTTCTACTTCGTAATTTGCGAATGTCATCTGCATTCACGCCACTTGCAGTCAAAAAGAGACTTGTTGTACAATTGATACTTCCTCATATTAACTATTTTGCTGTAATATACACAGCAAACTGGATTCACGTTCAATGCATAAGCTATAGATATCTTTTAATAATGCTACGCGGTACATATGTATATAACTTGACTCGGCTTAATAGCATATCGTCTTGGAGGAAAATGGTTTTGGGCTGTGACTTAGCTGATTATCTTCGTATGCGAAATATTATGTTCTTACATAATCTGCTTTACCAAAGGAAACCTTGTTATCTTTATGAAAAGCTTGTATTTGGTAGATCTAGTAGATACACGACATTAATTGTTCCCAGGCATACTTATCTTAATACGAGCAGATTGTTTTTCGTTAACGCTATTAATTTATGGAATTCTTTACCGATACATTTGAAAATCATATCGGGAAGAAACAGTTTTAAAAACTTGCTTTATAACTCTATATGTCTTAGAATATTTGACTTTTCTAATTACCATTTCTCAAAAATTTTTTTATTTTGTCTTCTAATTTTATATTCAGTACAAATCTAAGGGGCCAAATATTGATAATTATATAAAATTTTTGCCATTTATGTTAATATGTTATATTTGTATATGTCATGTTATATCTTTATAATTGTTACAACTATTTGTTTTTTTTTTTTTTTTGTTAATGATATAATTTACTAAGTTTATATCAGTGTTCGAAAATTTACCTTATAAAACGTACTTTAGTGTTCTGTACTGTAGAATATTAAATACAGAAACACTAAAAGTGTTTGTGTAGGAAATTCAAAACAAACAAAAAACATTATAATATTTTTGAATTTTCTACATAACGAATATACTGTTCTTAACCTATAGAAAAAACAACAAAGGAAATATATTTTTTTTTTGTTGTAATTTTTTTCAATTTTTTTATTTTAAACTGATTGATAAAAAATGCAAAAGAAGAAAATATTTTGAAATTTGGGGAAAAATAACCCAAGATCACTAAACCAAAATGTATACAAACACTAAGACTGTACTGTTTTAAAACAAAAAACAGAACGACTTATTCTGGTTGTGTAGAAATACACAAACACTAAAAAAATAAATACCGTTCTTGGATTTGTGAACCGTACATATAATAATGTACAGTTTATTTTCGAACACTGGTTTATATACATTCCTTTTGAACTATAAAAGAATTTTATTCTTAAGGTTCTTACGGAGGAATATACCTAAATAAATAAATAAATAAAAATTAAAAAATATTAGCTTAAGAGTATTACAGAATTAGTCACTAAAACTAATACTCAGAAAACTCAAACTCATGTTGTGCTCTGTACTGAAGTGGCATATTGTCGTGCGGGGGTTTATGTGCATACATAATTGTCCATTACAACCCTGTGTCAGAGTTACGGCCTAGCTTCTCGCAGCACTCATGTTGTGTGTGTGTTAATTTTAATCCATGAGTACCGGGACCTACAGTTTAAAGTCAACTCCGCACAACAGATTTGAGAAGCTTTTTCATGGCAATCAATTACTCCCAGAGCTTTTGCCAGAAGAATGCTGAGAGGTAGTCGCCGAAAGAAATACTTTTTTCATATATCTTTTTTTTTTTTCAAAATGTCAGAGCTGAGATTTGAATTCGGCGCTTTCGTCTTAGTAGGCCAGCACACGAAAGTGCCGTGTTCAAATCTCAGCTCTGATATCTCGTCCAGTTTGGGAGATAAATAGCCGAAAACGGATTGCAGATTTTACAAATTTTGGTGTCAAAAACCTAAAGTAGCATCATTAACTCGAGATATATAAAATGACGGATAGAGCACATAAACTCACGCCAGATGTTATGTTTTAGAGAATTGCTTAAGTTTAAGTATTTTCCTAAGATAACAATAGAGCAATGAGACACACTGCTGCCAATTGATCACTCAAAGTCCAGTGTTATACCTACACACTTGAATGATAAACAGCGATTGACATATCGGTCGTTAGTTAGAGACAAAGCCATTTTCATTGTGAAGTGGTGAGGATCTTTGCTAAATAGGTAGCTATCATCAACTATTTCCCAGTTGATGATGCTTGGCTCCTGATCTTTCGGTGGTAAAGTTGGTTCATATTATGGATATTTTTTAATTTAATAAACCATCCGTAAACAATTACTAAATTCCGACAGAGTATATAGTGGAAGAAAATATATAATACGATCAGCTTTACTTTGAACTTTAATGAATGCAAAAGTGAAGAAATCTGATTTTATGCATGTAATCATATAACTACTTATACTTTTGTGATATACTGTAGTTACCTTGAAATGAAAACCGTAACAGCTTCGTGGAAGTTTTAATTTTTTGGAATTTCCTTTGAGTTATTATCCTTCTAAAGAATGGAAACGTAATCGTCTTATAATTTTTAAGGAATAATTATGCAGGTAAAAGGTAAAATAATACTTACCTTTTTTCCTTGTCCTGTAAGGTCATAATAATAGTTGCAGATAGTAGATTTTTCATTTCAATATGTATTTTGAAATTTTGTAGCTGTAGGTACGAACAAAACTATTGTCTTAGAAAGGAATTTTAGATTTTTATTAAATTGTTAAAATTTTACCTCCCGTTGAAAAAACTAGACACCGGCGGTATATAAAACATAAGAAAATGTGTTCTATGATCAGTTTTAGTTTGTTCTTTTATAAAGCGGTAACGAAAGGAAGTATTCAAATAAGTGACGGTTAAAGAGGTGAGAGTTAATATAAGTATTTAAAATATTTTTTATGCATTGATTAGGTATTTATACGCAAAATAAATTTTAGTCTTTTGCTTTCACTTTTAGTACACTTTTCAAAGGAATTTTGAACATTTTTACAACATTTGTTGTCCTTCTTTAAAAGGTTTTGTAGTGTTATAGAAAACACCAAAATACTGAATTTTATTTCTATGTAATGTACACACATATACACGTATATTATAATTCATAGGAATGTGCACTAGGTTCTACAACTCTTTTGTTAGAAATGTAATCTACGAAAAATTTTCTCGGCAGACTATAAAGCTTAAAATAAAATTTATCTCTAGGAAAAACATATTAAAATTACTAATCTGGTTTAGATTTTTCCCTATCGAACTTGTAATAAAACACGGGTTAGTAATACAAATTTCAACAAAATAAAAGAAGATTGTTAAAGCTAATAAAATTAGATATATGGCCTGTCCAAATTAATTATACATTACCATTGTTATATTAGTTGTTGTATTTAATATATAATAATTTTTTTTTTTTCAAATATCTTCATTTAGAAGCTTTATGTCTAATGAAATCGAATATTATTTTGGTTATTCTCTTAGAATTTTCTATAGATTACGTTTTCGCTAAACATCTGCCAGGTTTTGATGAAATAATATAAATATGTTTAGAACACATATACAGATACATACATATATATGGGCAATTTCAAAAATTTTCAACATTTGTTGAAACTGAGTTCAGATGCTTATTATTTCTCCAGTTTTTCGAATTGACCAAAACGGTCAAAAAGGAATGGTAGGCCACACTAGAAAACTGGGAAATTCAAAATTTCAGACCATCAGTTCTTTATCTCTAAAAGTTATGGGCACTCAAATATCGAAAAACTCAAAAAAAGGCTTGAAATTTACAAGAGTTTTTTCATATTTCATCACTTTTCTACTTTTAGTTTCAAACTTCCGATGCCCACTGATATAAAATAAAGTCACTAGACTTTTTAGATATTTACACTATAAAAGTTATGCCAATACTACTATTTGGGAAAAAGTTGTACAGCGGTTCAGTTTTGAAACCAAAATTTTCCAATTTTTCAATTTTCGCAGTTCTTTCTATAGCGTTTTTGCGCCGTTCAAGAAATTGCATTTCGTCAAGAGTATTTGATAGATGGTGTAATTTGCTAAAATTTGCGCCATATCACGTCGATGTCAGGCTGCTAGTTGCTGAGAACGATGACCTCAAACTTTTGTAGTATTGGCGTAAATTTGTCAAAAATGACAGTTTTTCGCGTCTGACATTTGCAATCTTATTTAAAACTGGTTTATGTATTGCGTGATCTAAACTTCTTAGTAAATGGCACCTAAACGTCAAGAAGGCGTTAAAATATTTTGAAACGCAAAAATTTTATAAAGAAAATAAAACTTTTGCGAAATTTCATGATTTTCTTTCGCGTTTTTTTTTTGGTTAATTAGAGGTTTAAAATCAATGTAAAGTATTGGGAATGAAGTGCGGCGGTGAACTAAAGATCATATATAAATACGGTTGAATTCGGTTCATATTTAGAGGGTACAGTGGCATTTTTCTTCCAACACATTTTGCTTTGTGACATCTGCAGTTATGTATAGATTCCGCCGCGATTGACACCAAATGAAAGGGTTTTTTAAGCTTGATAATAAGACCGAATAGGCATTAAAAAATTTACATGATTTTAAATTTTACAGATCAAAAAAAAAAAAAAATTCTAACCTCAAAAATAATTCTTATATAATTTGTTTTTTTTTTTGTTTTTTAAATTTGCAAGTTAAAACATTGCTTTTTGTGTAAATTAGTTATGCGTTATATAAACACATATTATAACAATCGGTGAAACATTCATATTTTTGCAAAAATTCGCGTTTTTTATTGTTGAGGAATTTTCATTATAATTGATATTTTTTTATGTATTTTATCAGTGCATTGATGAATTTGAACTGCACTGATGAATTTGGAATGAGTTTCATGCATCCATACAACATTTATTAAAATAAAGCAATAAATTTAACTTTAATTTTTTTTTAAGAGATTTTAACTTAAAACCTCCATAACTTTCGCGCCGTTTGCAATAAATGATTAACCCGAACTGTTTTGGTATGCTAAAATATCACCTTTCACGTGACCAAAGCGTCATTCGTGTCATCCAAAAAAAAAAAAATTGGAAAAAAAAAAAAATATCAAAATGTCGAATATTTTTGAAATTGCCCATATATATATGCATTATCATACTTATTTACACGATATTAATTTATTTATCAAATATAATTGATCTCCTTGTTAGTATTTCCTAAACCCCTATAGAGCATTTCAAATCTCATCTTTGTATGTCTTATTTATGTATGTCAAAAATATTTGTTTTTCAGATAATCTATAAACAAATGGAGAATATAGAGATTACAGGCACGGCCTTAACTGACCGAATGGAGAGGATCACTATTAATAAAATCTCGTGGTCGTATTTGCCTCACGATCTGTTAATATACATTTGCAAATACTTGAGACGTGATGATTTACAACATCTATGTTTGCTGTGCAAACACTGGCGTAATAGTACGCATTTTAAATTTATACAGAAATCCAAACTAAACATTACCCCATACAACGTGGCCAGATTACGGCAGAGCATTCAAAAAGATGATGAATACGAGAGTGTGGAAATACATGACATAGCAACAAGTGATGAATTGCAACCGATTTTAAAATCATTAGGGCCAAAGATACTCACACTATGTCTGAATAGATGCCCAATTGTTGCTATTTTAAATGACTCTTGTCTGCCAAATTTGACAGAACTTTGTATTAAACATATACGCAACGTAAAAAGTGACGATTTTGTTTCATTTAATCTCAACAAATTCAAAAATTTGAAAGCAGTGGATATTAAAAGCTTCTGTCTGCCCAGCTTTGTAAAAGAACAAATTATATATAAACTATCTTACCACAAGACTTTCAAACTCGAGAAGCTATGTGTGGATATACTACTCGAACATCAAGACGACTTAATATATGTTTTGCAGGTTCATGGTAAATCACTTAAGTACTTAGAAATGAATATTCGTCGATATACACAAAATCTTCCAGACTGGAAGTTCGCATTTGAAACGATGAAGCATTTAGAGGTTTTAAAATTTACTGGAATGGTTACTAAGACATTTTTAAAAGGTATACTAAATGCACTGCCTGAAAATACGCCTTTACGATATATCTCTTTAACCAAGATTTTGAAATACAACTTGATTCAATTGGTTAATAATAAATGGCCTGGTTTAGTTCAAAACATGGAATTTACATTTTGTAATGAAATAAATAATGATCATATTAAAAACTTGAGTATTTTGCGTCATAATCTACCCAAGCTAGTCGTAAATAGTTCGAAGATTATATCAGTCCAGGGCTTATTAGAGGGCATAGCTCCGGAAACAAATAATGTACTTAGAACACTAGTGTATGAAAATCCTCGACATTTTGAAAATAAAGTATTAGACATGCAGTTATTGATTCAACGACTGCCTAATTTAACCAATTTAAGTTTAAAAAAAAATTACGACTGCGTTGATGATACAGTTCTCAGTTGTATCTTTCGCCATCTATTGCATTTACAGCATTTAAATTTAAACCGTTGTTCAAAAATAACGGATAATGGCCTACTGGGTTTTGGTTCTAATCCTGCCCCTATTACTAATCTTAAAGGTTTGCAGTCACTGAGTTTATCTCGCTGTAAAAAAATCACAGACAAGTCTCTCATCGAATGCTTTAAGTTCATCGAATTACGAAAATTAACGTGTAGTAAATGCAGTGACATCTCTTCCGAAGGCATTAAGGAATTGGTGAAAAATTGTCCTGCTTTGGAGGAATTAACATTATCAGGTTGTAGTTTGATAGATGATGACTCAATACTGGCTATAGCCAAAGGTTTACATAGACTAAAAAGACTTAATGTCGAATTTTGTGAACGACTAACTATCAAATGTATTGATTATATTTTGGAGTTCTCTAGGTCTCTGAGAGATTTATCAATGCAAGGCCAATCTGATATGGATTATGAGAAAGCCTTTGAAAAACTTATACGTTATGGAATAAACCTAATACAAAATACGGATGCTCCAAGCCAACAAAATTTTTCCTGAACTCCGCAATAAGTAAAAAAAGAAATTATTTAAGATCCCCTAAAACATCAGGTAAAAATAACAAGAGGTTTATTAGAAAATATAGAAGAGTCAGCAATACCAAAACAATAAACCCTAAATATAGAAAGTTGCAGAAAAGAGCCTTGTTTAAGAACATTAGCTTTTCTTCAGTTTGTGTCAGTATTAAATTTGAGTAATTTTGCTTTAATTTAACAAAAATTTATCATAAACGCAATAAACAAAAAATAATTGATTTAACAAAGAATTTATTTGGATACAGAGATCAGCAATGAGTACTGAAAACGTGAGTATACTCGAATCATGATTCATAATTTCTTGTACTTATACGCATTCATACTCTTGTTAATGTAAGGGATACTCTACTCTTCTCAAAAGTTTGAAGTACTCATCGCATTTATATTTAATAATACGTATGATGTTGTTGACTTCAACTCTCCTTAACTCAGTGCATACAGATGAGAAAAAATAAGTATGATTCGAATACAAACTGTTGAGTGTTTGCTCTGCTTACTGCGTTAGTACAAGACTAAATTAATGCTATAAACACATTCCTAACTACCAACCATTTACCACACGACTGCAAAAGAAAAAGTTTTAGGTTAAATCATGAATCGTGTTAAATAAATACTATGTATTGGACTATGTAATTTATTATTCAATAAAAAGAAAATAGATATAGTATATATTATAATTAACATTCAAAATGTAAGAATTTACATAAGTGAAAAAGTTAATGTGTATAGGAAATATTTTAAAGAAATTAAACAATTTTTAATTATTTTTTTTTATAAGCAGGATTGCAAGTGAGATTAAGGAGAAAATCAGTGTCGGAGGTCTCCGATTAGTTCGGAAACATAAAGGCAATAGCCCAATATGGGCAATTTTCGTTCCAATAATCTATTTTAAAAATATTGATTATAAAGATGTAGTTTGTTAAGTATACTATAAGTTTTTACAATGTTAAATTTAGAAAAAATTTAAAAATATTTTTTTTTGTTATGAATTTCTTTAGAACCTATTTATAAAAAATTAAAAAATAATCAAGGTATAAATAATAATTATGATATACAGTCGAAACTCTCTATAACGAACTCCTGTATAACAAAGTTTTCTTTATTGCGAAGCAATTATAAGAACACTGTGTTTTTGGTCTACTTTGAGTGTATTATAATCTCCATATAACAAATTTCCATATGGCGAATATTTCCTTATAACGAAGAATTTTTGCGACCGTAACTTCAAGATTGAAGCGTTTTCAATCTCCATATAACGAATTAGGCAAAACCGAACGTACGGACACAAAAAAGAAATCGATGTCGCTTTGTGTTATTGGTGTTGTTATTGTTGCTATGTCTGTACTTTGTTGCTTTCACAACGCACAAGCAGAGTCTGATGCTTTGAATCGTTTATTTACCATAAAATTAAAAGTGGGGGAACCACCGAACTATGCAAGTGACAACTGGAATCATTACCATCTCTCACATTTCTTGCAGTCGCTATCCATTTGCCTTTGCATTGAAGAAGAAAAGTGGAAAAATGTAATTCAAACCAAAATAACTGACTACTACAAATAAAAAATGTTAAAAGAAACAATATTGTTTTTCTTTTCCATATAGCGAATTTTCTTTATAGCGAAGTAAATATCCAGTCCCTTGGAATTCGTTATAGAGAGATTCGACTGTAATTGTGAGTATCATAATATGTATATTCTTTTTATCTTCTTTAATACATTTCTTATAAACTTAAACTTTTTCGCTTATTTTTGTTTTTTATTTGCATGTTCATTTTTGTATACACCATATAAATTTCCTTTTGTATTGTATACGTCTATCGACTAAAACGGTAAATTTTTTTTCATATGATTCGAGTCACTCGAATCAAGTGAGAGTCTCATAAGTATTTTTATAAAATTATGAATCCAAGTGAGTATGAGTTTGATGTCAACATTTTACTCATATTTATTGCAACCTTTGTTAATGAATCAACGTTGTGTGAGAATGAGTGAGTCAGAGTAGTTAAATTTCAACTACTTGTACTCACTTATACTTAAAATTTCATAAGTGCGTATGAATCGCTAAAAAGCGACTCATTGCTGATCTCTGTTTGGATAACAACTGTATTTGATAATTTTTGTGAACCGAAAATACTTATTTTTTTTTTTTCTTTTCTTAATTTTTGATTGCATAATAAATTTTAAATGTATGAACATTTTTGTTATAGTATGTTGTAATTTATAACCAAATGCCACAATAAACAAAGATTTCAAAGACAAAAAGCCTGTAAGCTCTTAAGTCTCATGTTAATAAATCAATATCATCTGGATTAACAGTAAATTGTGCATTTCCTTTTTATTTTTTGGTTTCTTTGCAAAAAATTTAACTGCATTTGAAGGTTTTTGGACTTGAAATTTTTATTACTTTCAGTCATTAAACAAAATAATATAAATTTAGTTAGCAAACATAGGGCATTGATTATAAGAAATATTACGTGCTTGTGATTTCCATACTCAACTCAAAAGAAACTGTTTTTAATGTAATGAAATTCTCAAGGTCAAGGTCTTTTTTTTAAATAAAAACTTTTACTTAATGATCAATATTTCGCTACTCCTGCGTGTAGCGTCTTCAGGATATACATATTTATTTATAAATTATTTTCAAATTTTAAATACAGAAAATGTGTATTTATAAATTCAAAAAAAAAATAAATTTTTTTGTCAAATGAAAAAATTTTTAAAAAATCAAAACGTATTCTACTCAACAAACATAATAAAATCAATAATATAAGCATGTTTACAAAATCATGAAATAACGTAATATTAGTGTAAATATGTAAGGAATTAATTAAAAATATTAAATAATAAATCAAATTAACAAGAAATTAACAATTTATTTTCTATTTATTAAATGTCTGTATACTTGTGCTATGTTATCTGTTAGTCTTGGGTTTTTTAGCTCTTTTGAGTGAGCGCTCTTCTTAGTTCAGCTCACTTTAATGAACTATGTCGCTCATTTAGTTCAATAGTTCATTTAGTTCAAAAGCTCATTTAAGTAGTTCAATATTTTCATTTGAATCATATTAAACTTTTTTTTTCACTGGTACTGCTCATGTTGTGGGCATCAATTGTATACGTAGCTTTTGTATACGTAGTTTGCCTTTAAATTCAAACTCAATCGATTTTGTTTTACAGGAATCGGTTATCAATTATCATACTCTAGTGGAATTCAGGTATACAAATTAATTTTAGCCTTACAGAAAAATTTAAAGAATATTGTAATTAATATACAATTTTATTTTCGATGTTAAAAATTACTCATGTATGTACATACATGCACGAATTTATTATTATTGTAATTGCAAGTTTGGTTTTATCTAATTATTTAAAATATTTTATTAAAAATTCAAATTTTTATTCAAATTCGACAGTAAAAAATAAATATTATTCTCTTTTATATTGCCTCTTCAATTATCATAAAAATCGTTAAATTTCCAAAAATGTAACGTCCTATAAAGTTTCTGGCAGCTACGTATATTACTTGCAGCTGGCATTACCAATTAGTATGTACCTTCAAGATGATTTGTCAAAGAATAAAAAAGATTCAAGAAAGAAAGAGAACGAACTAATAAGAAAGATGAGCGAAAAGAAACGTTGATTCACAAGAAAGAAAGAAAGAAACATGAACTACTGAGCTAAAAGAGCATTACAATAGAGCTGCTCTTTTAGATCACTTGAGTGAATAGCTCAGTTGAACTAGTTCGTTCATGACCTACACAACTCTATTATCTGTGTCAGCCTTAAAGTTAATTCTGTGTGTTGTTGGTACATTAATAATTTGTAACATTTCTAATATTAAACGTTTTTTATAATTATTTTCTACATTCAAGATAGAAACATTTTCAAAATTTGGATAGTGATTGAATTTTGAACAATGTGCTGATAAAGCTGTCTTTTGTGAATTAATATGCCTTCGTTTCTGGTCCGATTTATGTCCAGCTATTCTAGTTTTTAACTTATTCTTGGTGGTACCTACATATACTTTATCACAAATTTCAGTATCAATACCGTTACAAGGAATGCTATAAACTAAATTTGACTTGTCCCATTTCTTTACCTTATCCTTTGTCTTGCTTAATAATCTTCCTAAAGTATTATATGTTTTATAACTCAAATTATACTTATCCTGATTTTAAATTTCTGACATTTTCAAACGGTCTGACAAAACAGGTATATAAATTATCGATTTATAAATTTTATTCGCCGTAGCATTATCACCATTTCCATTTCCCCTGAATATTATCATTAAAATTGGCAACACACCTCATGTTATCCTTACATTGTCTAATTAATCTATAAATAATACTTAATGGGAAACTATTGATCATTAAATAAAAGTTTTTATTTAAAAGAAGACCTTGAGCTTGAGAATTTCATTACATTAAATAATAAAGGTAGAAAAACCAGAATAAAAAAGAAACTGTTTTTTTTTCTTTTATTTGAGACCAATACTCAAGGGTAAAACCCTATTGAATGCAATGCCTTGTATTGTAATTTTTGGAAACGATAGTACATTTACATATATTTTTCCCATATTATTATTAAGCGCCTTAGTTATACCTTCACCATTAAATGATCAACAGTAATTGCCTCATCGTTGCATGTTGTTTATGTGGTGAGAGTCTTCGCTAAGTAGGTTTAGCTGTTATCTGCTACTTCCCAATAGGTGGCGCTTTTCTCCTGATCATTCGTTTTTTGTTGTTGACATTGGTTAAGGTGGAATAGAGTGGAATGTCGGAGAGCGGTTTTTTGTAGATGGTCTTATAGGAGGGAGGGGGGATTTTTTATTTTTTAATTATAATTTTGAAAAAACCGCAAACTAACTTTTTCATTTCTCACCTTTGCTGTGATTTGAACCTGGGCCGTTTTAAGTTTTTATGCGAGCGCTCTAACCACTATACCAGTGCTCGGAGTGCTTTTTACGATTCGTTAGAATAAAGCCCCAAAACGCAGTTATGCGGAGAAAAGGAAAGCATAGTTCTATTCACCGATATGCTACAAGAGTTGGCCAGAGATGGAAAATTTTAACCTCCTCTAAAATAAAAGTCCGATGTTATCTGTGAAACCGCTGAAAGAACATGAAGAATGCTTGTTTACTAACTCCTTTTTCACATTTATAGAAAATACAGTTGCACTCTTCCAAATACCCCTTTATATTTTTAGAGCTTAATGTACATAATTTACATTACATACATACATACACCCCCATTATAAATTTGTTTAATTTACAACAAATAAATTAATTTTTAATCTTTTAATCCCTGGATAATGGGTGCCCGTAGTCGCCGTGGTCTAGTGGTTAGTGTGTTGGCTTACTAAGACACTAAGCTCTGACATCTTCAATAAAAGAAATATGGAAAAAAATATTTCTTTCGGCCACTACCTCTCAGCAGTCTTCTGTCAAAAGCTCTGAGAGTAACTAATTGCCATGAACAAGCTTCTCAAGTCTGTCGTTCGGAGTCGACATTAAACTGTAGGTCCCGGTACTCATGGATAAAAATTGACACACACAACATGAGTGCTGCGAGAAGCTAGGCCGTAATCCTGACACAGGGTTGTAAAGGCCAGTTATGTATGTATGTATGTATGTTTTTTTTTAATTCGGTTTTCATATGACCATAACGCTCCGAATTGACGGTGACAGTCGTTCCATCGTCGCACAGTGGGTTAGAATAGCATGTGTTCTTGGATCAAATCAGGGAAGCTATGTTCGGATAATTTTTTTTTATTTTTCAGTTTATACCATTTATATAAGTAAAACAAAATGTTTTTTTAGTATATTTGATTATAATTTTATTAAATAATGCCAAATATCAGTGTAGGCATATAGCGCAAGGAGTATGAGTATGAGAACTTAAACATTACATTTTATACATCTTAAAGTTAATCATCAACATCATCATCACCATCAACATAATTATAATCATCATCATCGTTATCATTATCAGCATCATCAGCAGCATCAGCAGCATCAGCAAATTCAATATCCCTGAAATAGTTCTTATTCGGAGCAGCAGGTACAATTAAATCAATTGCCTCTTTTGGCAAGCTTTAAACCTTCTTTGTAGGCAATTTTTGCATGCTTGAAATAATTGGGTCAGAGGTTATCAAAAACATATTAAAAATATCTTGGTTTGATTTTTCGCGACTGCACTTTCGTGAATGAAACTCCCTATATTTTTTAAAATCTTTATTTCGAGCTTCTTGCGCTTCTTCTGATAACTTCCCAACAGGTAAAATGGCACTTGACACAATTTCAGGTCAGTGAATAAAATACTTGTGCAAAGTGGGAGGCATATTGTACCAAAGATACGTATCAACAAAAAGTCGTCCTGTATTGTGTGCATAAGACGTGCCAAAGACATTAAAAAAATCGAATCCAGCCATGTAGAATGGAAAGGCCAAATCTTAAATTGTCTACAGATCTTTCGATCAGTAAGCAAAAAGTAACATGAAAAACAACAAAACACAACACATAACAACAGCAGCAGTCATGAAATCAATGTGATTTTTAGCTATTTGACTTGCAATAAATAATGCATAGCTTCTAAAAGGCAGCGTAAAATTTTGCAATATAATAGAGATTTATGCCCTCTTTAATATAAACTAAAAATTATGACACGAATGTGGACGAATAATAACTATATATCCATTTAAAATATAAAAATGCTATTTTTTTGGCATTTCCAATATAAATAACTAAATCTAAAACACTTCGATACACAATTTGATACTGAAGTGCTAACGAAGTATTTGCTAAATAGCCTGAACTTGATGGTTCCATTGAAAAATTGTTAACATTTGCAATACATTTAAAAATAAATAAAATTTTCAACGGGAAAGTTTTCACTTTTTTAGCTTTTTTTTCACAAAATTTTTATAAAATTTGACTATTCAAGTTTCACTACAAAAACACCAGAGCACTTTTGGCATTTATTTTAACGACAAGTGATGTAGAATTTTCTATACTCTAACCGGGTACAAAAAATTTTGACGATACTTAAAATTTTTTTTTTTAATTAATCCAAGAAAACATGCTATTCTCACCCTGTGTGTGTCGTTTTCTAAGAAGTAAGGTCTAATCACACCTTCGGACCAAAGAGCGCAACAAACAGTGACTTTCTCTGGATGTAATGGCCTCCCTTCATTTACTTGAAGGTTCTGAGAACCCCAAATACGACAATTTTGTTTACTAACATATCCACGGAGAGAGAAATGTGCTTCATTGCTGAAGAAAATTTTGTTCGAAAAATTGCCGTCAACCGCCTGCTGTTCCAGCACCCATTCCACGTATCTACGACGTTGTGAATAGTCAGCTGGTTTCTGTGGTTGCTTGAGCTGGACTTTATATGGATGTAGGTGTAGATCTAAATGCAAAATACGCCATAATGTGCCGTAAGACAGTCCTAATTCTTGAGAACGACGAGGAATCGACACATTCGGGTCTACGGCAACACTTTAACTTACAACAGCGATATTTTCAGCGAAACGAGCGAAATGATGATACACAGGCCTTACAATATCTGTAACCGCTCCAGTCTCTTCAAATTTCTTCACAATTTTGCCAATTGCTGGCGTAGTTGGACGATTATGTAAACCATAATCTCCTTTTAAAGCACGATATATGGCTGTGGCAGAATAACCATTTTTCTAGTAAGTTTTGATAATTTTTATGCGTTGTGTGATAGTTAAGCGATCCATTTTCGTCAATGTCAGACTTTCAACTGAAAAAAAAAATTGGTTTAAAAACTTAGTTTGACAGATTTCGAATTCCAGTCCCACACTTTTGAAACCACGATATGGATAACCTGGTACATTTTTGATAAAATTCTTTAGCTATTCTGTCAACTGGGAAAGCTTTAAAAAAAGGAAATTGTCTGCTCTAAATTTTAAATATTGCAATTCATCTCTTAGTTGCTTTCCAACATTGTACTTTAAATCCGTATAAAACTTGACCCAAAAAAAAAAAATGCAATTTTGTTCTTCAAAATTTCAGAATATTTTACTAACAAAACTAAGAAAGAGATAAAAGAAGGAAAAGAAAAAGAAATAGTAATATAAATGTAACAAAAACGCAATTTGTAAAAGTTATGCTGTCTGTGGCTGCGACAATACTGTTACTCACACTTAACGGTACACTAACACACTCACAAGTTAAGAGCAGTTTATTTATTTGTGTACATGCTCACAATTGTTGATTCATGCAAGCAAGGGCGGGTAGGCAGGTATTAGATAGACTTTCTATTTAAATATGTAGGATTTCATATCGTTTTTTTTATTTTTTATTGGAGAATAAATTATTTACAACGAAAAAAAAAAAAAATTACAAAAAGTAGTACAAGGATTATAACCTGTTGCATTTTAAGTTTTATAACCGAATGTTGTACCGGATTAGTAGAAAATAAAAACAAAAAAGTTTAAGGATCAAATTTTTGCTCTGTGTGAAGAAAAGTATAAGAGACTGAATAGGAAAGATAAAAGTTGAATGAAAATTTTTTTGAAGATTAAAACAAACAACAAAAAAAAAAAAAATCTTTAAAGCTTCTTAAATATTTTAAAATATAGGGATATATTTTTATTTCTGCTTTTACATTTTGCTATTTTTCTTTTTTAGACTTAAGCACTAAATACGGCTTAAATCTTAAGAGAAAGTAATATATAAATTAAAAATTTCAGTTATTATTTTTAATATGTTTGTTTTTTTTTACTTAATTTTAAGCCTTTTTTAATTTGAGGTTGTAAAACTTAGGTTTTAAATTATAAATATTTGAAGCAGAGTAAAAAATAAATAACATTTTAAGTCAAAAATTAAAAGAAATTCTAATCACGTCTAGTTCATTGCCAGCAGAGATATAATTTAATTTAAGTTTTTATTTAAAGTGATGAACCAAATGGACTTTGCCATATATGTATGTATACCGCAGCACGAATTGAAACAAAGCCTTAACAGTTAGAAATTAATTAGAATTTGTCTTATTAAATTTAATAAAAGAATGAATCTGATCTACTGCAAGAAAAATCCATTGATACCTTACATCTCAATATTTAAGGCTTATGTTTTCTTTCAAAAACCAATTAAGGCATTAGTATTAACCCATTTTGTACCACTACCCGAAATCGTTTATATATCAAACTGAATTTTGGATTGGTGGCTGTTGGTAACCAACTCATCAGTAAAAAAATTAGTTAGAAAAAAAAAATCGACACCCAATTTTAGACTTTGTGGTCTGTTGCGAAAACGCAACCTTGGCTAATATCATGCTACTCAGATTTGTAACAACATATAAGCTAAAATTAAAAAGAAAATTTTTTTTTACTAGAAATATTAGGCACCCTGAAAAATGGCCCCAAAGAAAAATGACCCCAACCCGAAAATGAAAAATGACCCCAAAAATTTTAATGGAGCACAACAACACGAAATTTTGGGGTAATTTTTCAATTTTTTGGGGTCATTTTTCATTTCTTGCTTTGGGGCTATTTTGGATTATGAAAAATAGCTCCAAATTTTAATAATATTGCAAAATAATTTATAATTATTTAGGGGTAATTTTTCATAAAATGAGTAAAATATAAAATGGTACAAGAAACCTTACGGAATTCGTTGTTCTGTTAGTGGTTTTTTGTAAATAAAATTAAAATTTTGTTTTTGTATTCATTCGTTAAGAAAATATAATTAATGTACGTATAAGGCCCATTATTACAACTTGCCGTTAGTTAAAGGTAGAATTTTATCAGACAGATAAGTTGCTTCTTGTTGTTACAAGTAAACTTTAACCAAAAGGTAAGGCAATCTTCCCAATAACTTTATCGATCACTTTGGGTTAAAGTTTACTTGCAACAACAAAAAGCAAAATATCTGTCTGATAAAATCCTACCTTTAACAAACGGCAAGTTGTAATAATTGGAATAAAAGGGTTAAATTAAATATTTCTCTTTTTTTCATGGAATAAAAACTTTATTAAAAAAAATTTAAGGCCTTTTGGGTTAATTGGGGCTATTTTTTATATTTAAAAAATTACTTTATTTTAAGTTATTTTCTTTTTTCAAACTTTGTTTATTTTTGGAGTAATTTTTCACTTTAGTTTGGGGCCAAATTTCATAATGATTATTGGGGCGATTTTTCATAAAGATTGCCCCAAAAATGGGGCCATTTTTCATTTCATGCGTTGGGGCCATTTTTCTTTGCTGTCATTATTCATGGTGCCGAAATATTATAACTACTTAAGTTTTTTTATTTAAATCCTTCGTTTATTTAATCAGTTGACATAGTTCAGGAAATGTAATAGAAACTTCCATTCCACTGTTGTTATTCAAGTGCAATGCTCCTTTTATTTTGTGGAACATATGCATGACGAGATAAAGCTTACTTTAAAACTGGCACATCCAAAATAAGTTTTGGATATGAAGAACAGTATAATAATCAGGCAATATAAAAACGCCTATCAAGCATTACAAATGTTCCTTAATAATCCACTACATGTTCTTTTGATGACTTTTGTATATAATTGTTGGTTCTATGATTTTTCTTAGAAATGGGTAAGACAGAAGATTCGTCTGGTCTCTACAAGTTATTGATTTATTTCCATTTTGGATTTTGTAGTATATTTTCGAATTAAGAAAATATAAAACTTCGGTTTTTGTATTGGTAATTCTTGCAATAAAATATTTTACTTCGATTTCCACACAATCATGATATTTAGAACGCATATTTCTTTGAGAATGATGTAAAACAAACTTATGTCTATATATTATACACTTTGTGTGAGTTAAAGTAATATTTAAATCATTACTATTAAAAAGAAAAAACTAAATATTTAATTACGTATGCTTACATGTTATTAAAAAGAATTAGAATTCTTTCGACAAATTCTTTTTAATAAATATTTTTCAATACTTTCGGAAGCAATCTTAGTAAATAAACTATATATGTATATAATTTTTATATTTGTAGTGCGTTTTTGCCAAATCATTGTTTTGGACTATTTTTAAAATTCCAAAAACCTGATAAAGCACTAAAAGTTTATTATTTTCTTAAATAGGGTTTTAATTGGAAAATAGTAAACGAACTGAAGACAAAAATTTTAACGGAAGGGATTAAAAAAGTTTTCATATACTTATAACGCCTTTGTAACTTAACAGGAGTTATAGTCAGCTGTTGCGTATGCTAATTTGAGTATTATGATGAAAATATAATATATAATATAATACTTTTCTTCATTTTTATCTAAATTTTGGAATCTTTCCAAATTATAAAGGAAATTATCTCTGGCTTCTGTTTTCTCTACATAAGAGGTTTAAAAAATTTACTGTAGTAATAAAAAAAGCTCACATTTGAAAGAACGATACCATCTGAGCTCTCTAATTAACCCTCCGTCTTACACATGTTTTAGTTTTCACATTCGTAACACATGAGTCTAGCCAGACCCACTTAGATTTTCAATACAATTTATTAAAATACGAGCATTTAAGTTAAGTTTGTTTTAACCTTCATCTGCTCCTCAAAATAAATTACATTGTCTACCCTGGCGTCGTTTTCGACGCACAATATATTTCTTATGGCTTTTAGTAGAAAAACGCGAAACACTCATGATGAGAAAACTAAAAATTGCTAGTTATTATATTTGCTTAATATTAAAATATTGATTTTAATTTTATTATATATTAGAGTGAATTATTATCAATGCATTTAACACATACGTTTTGGTAATAAATATATGTTTTTACATGCACTTTTTGCACAAAAGCAACAAATAGTAGTATGCATGTTATTTTTTGAAGTAGAATTCCTTTCAAAACATATCGAACACCTTTGTGTTCCTTTAATTTGTGAAGGAACGCTTTTTGATCTCTTCGGTGCTTATGATAAAAATGGCAATTCAATAAAATTTTCAAATGAACTTGATCGTAGCTTTCCTGTTCTATTTTTCATACAAAGGATAACTCCGGTTCCCTTAGAAAATTCCTTTTTATTGTAAGTTTATTTATTGGTTGGCAATAAGAATTAATTTTTTTTAAATAATTAAAGCATTCAATGCAGCTATGCAACTGTAGCAAGAAAGCATCTTATCGACCATATCGACACAGTCTATATTGAAATAAAAAAACTAATTAAAAATTGATGAATACTCTTAGAAAAAATTAATGGGAACGTCTCTATGAATAAGGCTGTGGCCTTGTTATAATAACTCATAATTGTTGGCAACCTTTTAATACCCGGGTTCAACTTTTTTAGAGTTATGCAATATATTTTGTAAAATTGTACACTCATTTTTTCTACCAATATATCAAACAAGTATTTTATTGATTGTGAATGCAAATGTTGATTTGTGCAAAGGTAAAAACTAATATATTCATCCAAAGGAATAACTGCATTGACATCTATAAAAGTGCTTTTCGACATAATTGCCCTTAACATAATACGACTATACTCTGAATCGAGTAAATCAGCATTTGATTGATTTTTTGATCTAAAAAAATTTACAGTATTCATGTATAACGAGTAGTTGTATCAAAACACCCATAGAAGCTGGCAACAAACTGCAATCAATTTGCAAGAAATCATCGCCATACTTAGCTTTGGCAAATGCATTTGTATACCTTAGAAGATGCAATTCGTGTGACGGCGGGCAGAAGATCAATAACATTTTCAGTTCTAAACCTACCACCTTGTGGCTGACTACACAACTACTAACTACAGGATTTCTGACATCAGAAAAACTGTTGTTATTTTCAGCTTCGTTTTCATTTAGTAGAGCTCCTATTTCTTCACTTGAAAGATATTTTATTTACTTCTTTTTAATTATTTGATATATTTTGTTTACAAAAATGACGTTATCACCTATAAAAAGCACAATGACTGGTAAAAAAACAAAGTTGCCCGCCAAAAAACATACGCTTTCTCATATGTGTCGAAAACGACGCATGAGGGTAGGCAACGTAACTTTTTAGATACAATAAAAAAAAAACAAAATTTATAATAGGACGGTTGAAAGCAAATTGACACATTTGTTCTATAAATTGAAATCAAGTCTTTATGGAATCAAAACAATGACGAGAGAACACGTCGGCAAGATTGGTTTTTCATTTCTTTAGTAATGGAAGCTATATATGAACGAATTTTACCAACGAATGCGTGTTCTAGTTTGGTAAGAAACTTTATACAGTCTAAAAAATTATCTGAAACAATTGTGCGGCCACTATTATTGTACGGCTTTGAAAATTGAAACATAATATTTTCGTCTTGGTTTACAGGACATTTCTGTCCTTTTTGTCGTCCAGGGGATATTTTGTTTCCGCATCATAAGCCCACCATATTTTTATGCCGTACTTAGCTGGTTTTGACGGTATATATTCAGTAAATTTAATTCATCTTCGATAAGGAAACAACTGCTCGTCAATTGCTATGGTGTTATGTGGGCTAGAGTTTTTTGAAAGTTTTTATTCAAAAAATTCCATAATAACGTATTGTTGCAGCTTTGTCTTCCTGAAGTCGATATTCTCGTGTTCTGCCATCTTACTTACTTACTTAGCTGGCCATAACAACCCGTTAACGGGTTTCGGCCTGCTTCAGCACTAGTCTCCAGGCGCTTCTGCTTAGCGCGCGCCTTCTCCAGTTGGTCACACCAATCGATGATAGGGCTTCATCAACCTGGTCCTTCCAACGTAAACAGGGTCGTCCTCTACGCCGACGTCCAGTGACCTTCGCATCGAAAACTTTCTTCGCTGGAGCAGATTCTTCCATCCGAACAATGTGGCCGAGCCAGCGTAGCCGCTGGATGTTAATACGCTGGACAACACCTACATCGCCGAGGAGCTCATACAGCTCATGGTTGGTTCTAATGCGAAACTCATCGCCATGCCTTAGAGGACCAAAGATCTTACGAAGAACTTTTCTCTCGAACACCCCGAGGACCGCTGCATCGGCACAAGACAGCGTCCATGCTTCCGCACCATAGAGAAGCACCGGGAGAATAAGCGACTTGTAGAGTGTTAATTTCGTCGCACGAGAGAGGTCTCTATTACTAAACTGCCTACCGAGACCGTAGTAGCACCTGTTGGCCAGTGTGATTCTTCGCCTGATCTCTAGACTGACATCATTTTTGCTGGTAATGGCGGCGCCAAGATAGATGAATTCCTTGACCACATCGAATGTATAGTTGCCGGCTGTAACCTGGGAGCCGATACGATCAACATCCCTACTCGTCGACAACATGTACTTCGTCTTGCTCTCATTTACCGCCAGACCCATTTTAGCAGACTCTCTTTCAATAGCATTAAAGGCTGCAGTGACATCTCGCTTGGTATGCCCAATGATGTCTATATCGTCTGCATACGCAAGGAGCTGGACACTTTTGTTAAAAATAGTGCCATTACGATGGACACCCGCCTTTCGCAAAATACTCTCCATGACGAAATTGAAGAGGTCGCAGGAAAAGGGATCGCACTGTCTGAAACCTCGCACGGTATTAAAAGGCTCGGAGAGGTCCCTTCCTACCTTGACGGAGCTGCAGGAATTGCTCAACGTCATTCTGCACAGTCTTATCAATTTTGCAGGAATACCGAGCTCAGACATTGCTGCATATACGCGATCCCTTATCGGGCTATCGAACGCTGCCTTATAGTCGACAAAAAGGTGGTGTGTGTCGACTTGACTTTCATGGGTCTTCTCCAGGATTTGGCGCAGTGTGAATATCTGGTCAATGGTGGACTTACCAGGTCTGAAGCCGCACTGATAAGGTCCAATCAGTGAGATGTCGAATGGCTTCAGTCGTTCACACAATACGCTCGTAAGAACCTTATATGCGATAGGGAGAAGGCTTATACCCCTGTAGTTGGTGCATATTGTGGGGTCTCCCTTTTTCAGGATCGGACAGAGGGCACTGAGATTCCAATCATCGGGCATACTTTCCTCCAGCCATATTCTGCAAATGAGCTGGTGCATGCACCTAACCAGCTCATCGCCTCCATACTTGAAGAGTTCAGCGGGCAGACCGTCAGATCCGGCTGCTTTGTTGTTCTTCAGTCGCCATATGGCAACCTTGACCTCTTCATGGCTGGGGGACGGGATCACAACGTCATCATTGATTGGGTCCGGCACAGCATCTCTAGCAGCGGAATTTGTATCATCATCGCTTTGCAGTAGATTACAGAAATGCTGTCTCCATAATCTCAGTGCACCATGTGCATCTGTAACCAGATTACCATGTTCATCTCTGCAGGAGGTTGCTCCGGGTTTAAAACCAGTAGTAAGACGCCTTATCTTCCTATAAAAATTTCGAGCATCATGTCTACTCCTGCACATCTCGATTTCCTCACGATCACGCCTTTCTTGCTCCTTTTTCTTTCTTCTAAATAGGCGTCTCTCTTCCCTCCTCTTCTCTCTGTACACCTCCACAGTTGCTCTTGTAGTGGTGGACTGCAACGTTGTTCTGTAGGCAGCATTCTTTGCCGCAGTGGCCTCACGACACTCTTCATCGTACCATTGGTTTCTGCGGGGAGGACGCTCAAAACCAAGGACTGTTTCGGCAGCGTTGCGCAGAGAGTGAGCAATGTGAGACCACTGTCCACCAATACTTTCGAGAGAGGACGGGATGCAATGGAGCTCATTAGAAAGACGATCGGAGAACGACCTGGCTGTCTCTTGTGATCGCAGCTTTTTGATGTCCAGCTTCCCTCGAACACTAGAACGTGCCATATTCGCTGCGCATATGCGCAGTCGCATCTTGGCTGCGACAAGATAATGGTCCAAATCGACATTCGGACCTCTAAATGTGCGCACGTCTAGTATACTGGATACATGCCTTCCATCAATCACAATGTGATCGATCTGGTTGGTAGTTGATCGATCGGGAGAGAGCCAGGTGTTCTGCCATCATCAATTCGAATATAACACTCTGCAGCTCTGAACATAGGTAAGTTGTCTGAACGGTACAAAACCTCCTCCTTTTGATCTTTGTTGTATGAAGCACTACCTGCCAGCAAAATTCCGATGAATTCATCCCTTATGTTATTCAGTTGGGACAAGCAGTTCTTCTTCGTCATCCTCAGAATCATACATGTCATTTGGTTCAATAATCATGTTGTTTTTAATGTCTGATGCATCACTCGGAACGTAATGCACGTCTTCTGTCTCTTTATCCGCAAAGGGTTCATCTTTATCGCTATTCTCAGCAGCTCGTTTATGCTCTAAGCCATCAGCTACACCCTAATTTTGCATATAAAAATCTTCATTTGGAAGTCTTGAGC